>CM061556.1:168642258-170006901 GCA_030864225.1 Capsicum baccatum var. pendulum | reverse complement strand
TTTATTCTAGATTTTTTAAATATTCTTAAAATCAAATTTAGTTGATTTGAAAGTCTTAAACTAATGAAAAAGTTATTAGTTGCCATTAATTTTGATGACTTCTAATAAAGAAAGGTTTTATCATAAATATATTTAATTAATTTTCAACTCCTAACAATAACAACAACAACAAACCCAGTATATTCTCACATAGTGGGGTCTGGGGAGGGTAGAGTGTACGCAGTCCATACCATTACTTCTAACGAGGTAGAGAGGCTGTTTTCGATAGACCCCTGGCTCAAGATAAAAGGCAGTATAAAAGGAAGTATACAAAAACATCAAAAGCATAGAACATGATAAAATAACATAGATACGACATCCACAAATTTTCAACTCCTAAATATTAGAAAAAAATAGTGAGAAGACGATTTTGTCTAAAGCAAGGTCCTTCATACTTTTAATATAGTATAGATATATTATTATTATTATTATTATTATTATTATTATTATAGATTATAGATTATAGATTATAGATTATAGATTATAGATTATAGATTATAGATTAATATGAGTCAATCTACCTAGATTTGGTTATTAAAAAGAATTGACATCCTCGATTTAAAAAAAAAAGAGTTTAACCAAAAAAAAAGTATTATAAATGTATTAGCATATATAGTGAATGTCTATTTCTTTAGAGAAAAGCTAGGAATCCTAACTTTGAGACAAAATCAGTTTTCTCCTATAAATAAAGGGGTTTTCCTTCATTGTCATTCATCCCTTAAGAAATCCTTAAGAGAAATAAAGAAGTTTCCTCTCTTCTCACTATTCTTCTTGTTCTTGTGTTTTATTATTTCATTACATGTTATCAGCACGAGACTCTAACATCTCAAATTTGAAGGCTAAGATCTTGTTATTCTTCCTTTTTATATTGCTAATAAACTTACGCAATTTGAGTTCATTTTTCTTCAAAGTTTGGTCAAGAACTACCTTTCATGGGTGTTGATGCTGAAATTCACTTAGATGCAATGGGTTTTGGAGATGCCATTAAGAAAAAAAAATACATCTAATCAAAATCGTGCTAAGGTTATGATATTCTTGTGTCATCATCTTGATGAAATTCTAAAAATTGAATATCTCACTAATAATGATTCACTTATTTTGTGGGATAGCCTGAAATAAAGACATGACCATCTGAAGATGGTCATCCTCATAAAAATAAGACATGAATAGATGCATATGAGTTTTCAAGACCTTAAGTCTGCCATGAGTACAATTCGACAGACAACCAATAATTATGATATGATGAAAAAGACGTTCTCCATATTTCATTCCTCAAATGCATTCGCAGAAACAATATCAAGATAAGGGTTTCAAGAAATATATTTTGAACTGAGTTCTCATCTTCTCATGGCTGAGTATATGAAAAATTTTGACATGACATACAAGAATTCCTATTAAAAGTAATAGTATGTACCTGAAAAAAGGGAAAGAAATCTAGAAAAAGCAAAATGCCATTAATAAAGTATTGTGTGCCATTTTGTTTGAACAAATTTTGAACTTTGTCATTGTCCTTTAGCTTATTATTATATTGCGACTTAGTTTTTACTTTGTAGTTTTTGACAACATAAATATTTAATATATATTTATTTTGTGTATGAAGATATGGATAATTTTCAAGTAAATTATCTAATTATAAAGATATTTATTCGATTGATTCTGATACTACACATACAATATTTAAAGAAGAGAAATATTTTTCTCATCTAAATACAGGCAATATAAACGATACTACAATTTTTGATAATACTAGTTTGATTGAAGGCTTCGAAAAAGATATTATAATCTTGATTAAGAGAGTTAAACTCATCATAAATAATGTCATGTTTTCTCCTAAATCTTGGAGAAACTTTTGATTTTGAAAGGTATTTGTAAAAATGGTTATCATATCAAGATAATTGATGAGATAAATCTTGAATATCTTGGTATCACCAAGAATGTCTCTAGGTAGACATGTGTCATAGAAAAGTTCTCTCCTTTATCTTCTGGTTTGTATTGGACAAAGATTAGGGCAATTGAGACACATTTTATCGTAAATCAGAAGTTTACTCATTTCAATACTTTCATACTTTCGCATGATCATTTGGTCCATTCTGAACCTATAATGATGAGAAAAATTATAGAAAATACAAATAGACATTTATTAAAGAACTTGAAGTTTCTTTCAAATGGTTAATTTTCATGTAATGCTTGTTATCAAGGCAAGTTATTTGTGAGTCTATCACCAACAAAAGTTGAAATTGAGTCCCCCACATTCTTAAAACGCATACATGAAAATATTTGTCAACCTATTCATCCACCTAGTGGGTCATTTAGATAGTTTATGGTCCTAATAGATGCTTCTTCTAAATGATCGCATGTGTGCCTATTGTCATCTCACAAATTAGCCTTTACAAAATTATTGGTGCAATAATAAAATTAAATCTATTCACCTTGATAATGCTGCAGAATTTTCATACCAAATATTTAATTGTTATTGTTTATCAATTGGGATAAAAGTTGAACATCCTATAGCTCATGCTCATACTCAAATGGCCTTGCTGAGTCAATAATTTAATGTCTGTAGTTGATAGCAAACCATTACTAATGAAAATTAGCTTGTCTACTTTTATTTGGTGTCATGCAATTTTGTATGCTTCAACACTTTATCATCTCAAACTGACAAATTATCATAAATATTTTCATTGCAATTGGTTTTGAATCAAAAGCCTAATATATCTCATCTGAGATTTTTGCTTGTGCTATATATGTGTCAATAGCATTACCAAATTGCACCAATATGGGCCACTAAAAAAGATTTGGAATTTATGTTGGGTTTGAATCACCCTTTATTATTCGCCATCTCGATCATTAATGGGAGATATGTTCATTGCTCGATTTGCAGATTGCCGAATTAATGAGAGAGTTTGTTCAAAATTAGAGACAAATATAGTGACATGAAAAGAGAAATTTTATGAAAAAAATTATCACTTTCTTATCTTGATCCACGTGCTTTTATTTATGTGCAAGAAGTGCAAAAGATTATTGATCTGCAAAAAATTACAAATCTAATGCCAGACACATTTATAGATTTAAAATGATCACCAAATCATATATTTCAACAGAAAATGTCCCAGTTTGAGTTGATGTCCCTAAAGGACCATTTACTACTGTCATAACTAATGAGCCCAAAGCATACGAAGTGTGGTAGATCATTGGATTCTAAGGATCTTAATCCTATAAAAAGAAAAAAAATGATCAAGATAACACTGAAATATCCTTATATAAAAATTCAGGATTTGAGCAATTTTGATATTCCAGAAGGAATCAATGATCCCGACACTTAAGAGAATGACAAATTATTCATAGATTCAAGTGATGCTGGAATTAATTTGAATTAATCTAAAATAGGGGTGGATTATGTATTTACATATAATATTGCAATAGAAATCATGCAAGATAATGAGGATCTTGAACCTCAATCTATCACAAAATATCGACAAAGAAAGAATTGACCAAAATGACAAGAAGCAATTCAATCATAAATGAATTAATTTGTCAAACATGAAGTTTTTTGACCTATATCTCAAACACCTAATGGTCTAAATATGTTGGCTGTAAATGGGTCTTTGTGCAAAACAAATGAGAAAAAATAAAATACAAAGGTATAAGGCACACCTTTTTGCACATAGATTTTTTATGACCTGTTATCGATTATGAAGAGATATATTCACCAGTTATGAAATAACATTGAGTTATATTATTCATTTCACTGTCCATGGGTGACTTGAAATGCATTTGATGGATGTTGTTACAACCTATCTATTGGATTACTTGATTATGAGATATACATGAAAATTTTTGAAGGATTAAAAATGCCTGAAGCATATTATTCAAAGTCCCCAAAAATATATTTCATTACATTGCAAAGATCATTGTATGATTTGAAGCAATCTGCACGCATGTAGTATAACCGTTTTAGTGAGTATTTATCTAAGAAAGGTTATACTAACGATGAAATTTGCCCATGTATTTTATAAAAAAAATAATATCGAAGTTTGTTGTACTTGTTGCTTATATTGATTAAATAAATCTTATTGAAACTCCAATAAAACTTCAAAACACAATTGATTATTTGAAGATGGAATTTGCGATGAGAGATTTTGAAAAGACAAATCATGTCTTGATTTGCAAATTGAGCATTTGACAAGAGGTATCTTTGTCCATCAATCCGCCTACACAGAAAAGGTATTGAAAAGATTATATATGGAGGAAGCACATCCATTGAGTACTCCAAAGGTTTTTCGATCACATGATGTGAATAAGGATCCATTCTGACCTTAATTAAAGAATGAGAAAATTCTTGATCCTGAAGTACTATATCTTAGTGTAATTGGTGCACTATTCTATCTTACAAATACTACAAGGTCTGGTTTAGCTTTTTTGATTAATTTATTAGTAAGGTATAGTTCTGCTCTTAGTTGAAGATATTGGAATGGAATTAAACCTATATTGCGGTACCTAAAAGGGACTATTTATATAAGCTTATTTTATTCTAACAGTCGTAGTTTTGGTCTTATTGATTATGCTGATGCATGGTATTTATCTGACCCACATAAAACACGAACTCAAATAGACTATGTGTTATATGTAGGGGTATTTCTATATCTTGGAGATCTGCAAGACAGTCTAACATAGCTACTTCATCGAACCATGCTAAGATAATAGTTATCCATGAAGCTAGCTGAGCGTGTGCGTGGTTGAGGTCCATGATACATTTTAGTCAAGAAAAATGTGATTTGAAATATGACAAAGTACCCACTATTTCATATAAAGATAAAGAAGCATGCAGAACACAACTCAAGAGAGAATTTATAAAAGGAGATAGAATGAATCACATTTCACCAAAACTTTTCTACAAACGCGAGCTCTAAAAGAATGGTGATATCAATGTGCAATAGATTTGTTCAAGTAACAATACAGTTGATTTATTCACCAAGTCTTTATCAATAAAAATTTTTAAGAAGATGGTGCACAAGATCGAGATGTGAAGTTAAGTATATTCTCATTAGGGGGAGTTAATACGCGTTGTAGTCTTTTTTTCTTATTAGGTTTTATCCCACTATATTTTTCTTGTAAGATTTTTAATGAGTCAGCCTATATGTGTATTGCCTATCAATTAAATATTTAAGGAGAAGTGCTATAAATGTATTACCATATATAGTGAATGTCTATTTCTTTGGAGAAAAGATAGGAACCCTAACTTTGTGACAAAATTAATTTTCATCTATAAATAAAGAAATTTTCCTTTATTGTCATTCAATCCTAAAAAAATCCCCAATTCGTCTTGTTAGTATTGCTTATTGTTTTATTACAAAAAAAGTTCAATAGTCCCACATAACATTAATGAAGTGAACGAAAAATTATAACATCATTCAAATATCCTCCTTATTTTATTTTATTTTATTTTATTAGATTGAGTTGATTTGACATTGCTCCTCAAAGTCTATTTTTTCATTTATTTTTACTTATTCATTTTAAACATCCCATGACTCTTAAAAATAATGATTAATATGAATATTTTACCATAATATTCATAGTAATTGCAATTTTGTCTAGATCTTAAAAAATAATTGGAAAATAAGTAATTAATGTTGAGGGTAAAATATGAAAATATTTATTTTTTCTATTCAGCTCATTTCTTGTCAGTTCATACTTTCTATTCAGCCGAGGACTACGCCAAGCTCTATGTCAGAGAGTTGGTCAATTTACATGGAGTCCTAGTATCCATCATCTCAGATAGAGGTATTCAGTTTACCTCTTATTTCTGGAAAACATTCTAAAAAGGTCTTGGTACCTGAGTTCACCTCAGTACAACCTTCCACCCTCAGAAAGATGGTCAAACAGAAAGGACCATTCAGACTCTAGAAGATATGCTAAGAGCCTGCATTGTCGATTTTAAGGGTAGTTGGGATGACTACTTGCCTCTTATCGAATTCACATACAATAATATCTATCACTTCAGTATTCAAATGGCTCCGTTTGAGGCTCTTTATGATAGAAGATGTAGATCTCCAATTGGTTGGGTCGAGGAAGGTGAAGCCGTAGTAGTAGGGCCTGACTTAGTGTTTAATGCCTTAGAGAAGGTTCAACTGATTAGAGAAAGGATTAGGACTGCCCAGAGCCGACATAAATCATATGCAGATGTAAGGAGAAAGGATCTTGAGTCTGAGGTTGGTGATTTTATGTTCTTGAAAATCTCTCCTATGAAGGGGGTAAACAGGTTCGAAAAGAAGGGAAAACCCAGTCCCTGATATGCCGGTCCTTACAAAATTCTCAGTCATTTCGAAAAGGTATCTTATGAGCTCGAGTTGCCTTCAGATCTAGCTTCAGTACATCCAGTATTCCACGTCTCCTTGCTAAAGAAATGCATTGGTGACCCAACAGTCATAGTTCCCTTAGAGGGCATAGATATTCAGAATGATCTCTCTTTCGAAGAGGTTCCAGTACAGATCCCCGATCATCAAATTCACAGACTAAGGAATAAAGAAGTTCCCTTAGTCAAAGTTGTTTTGCGGAATCAGTCCGTTGAGGGAGCTACTTGGGAAGTAGAAGCAGATATGCAGACCAAGTATTCTCACCTCTTCTCCGCAAATTCAGATTCAGTTTAAGGTAACAGTCTTCCTTAGATTTGATTAGTTACATGTTCAATTACAATTATAAACTTGGTATTCATTATCATTGCATATCCAATCATGCATTCACGAATCAGTTCAGTCATGTACCCATGCATCAGATGTGCATGTTTAGTATAAGAACTCAACTTGTCAGTAGCTTCAGTCATGTATTCCCTGTATCATATATGCATGTTCAGTGTGTAAGCTCAGTCTATCAGTGTTTCTCAGCTTAATAAGTCTCATTTGAGGATGAATGTTTCCAAGGGAGAGATATTGTAATACCCCGTATTTTCCTAGCTTAAATTAACTCTCAGTCCATGAGTTATCCTAGATTTTTTTTTTTGAAATACTCAGTATTTTTTAGTTTAGAGCCTGCCAATGCGTAGGAGATATAAAATTCGCCCAAATTTGATATCCGGGGGAAGAGTTAGAGCTATTTTAGTGAAACGGTGTACCACCTGGTACTTTAGCGCGTTGCGGAGGCAGTCCAAATGGAAATTGTAATTTTTCTAGTAAGCCAACGTGATAACACCGCATCGCACCACCAGCCAGTTGTCCAATTATCAATTTCTAGTGTTACTCTGCAATAGTGGCGCGTCGCGTCAAGGTCTAGATTCCCATGCAGTAAAGCAACGCGATTCCACTGCATCACGCCAAGACTTCAGTTCACAATTGTTATTTTTCAGTGACACGACGTGATAGCGCCGCGTCACGCCAACATGCCAAATCGGGTTTTTTTTAGTTAATTCCAAGTTTTAATTTTGAGGGAATTAAAGTCTTTTTCCCTCACCCGAGTCAGCCTTTAACACAAAATTTGCCCCTAATTAACCTAGTTATACCATTATTCACTTAATTTCCCCCCAAATTAAAATCATTCTCTCTCAAGATACAAAACCCCAGCTTCAAGAAATCAAGAATTTCTCTATGAACCTTCAAGAATTAACATTCCAAGGTATGTTAGGTGTTCATTCATGGGTTTCTTTCACCCATGAAGCCCAAGAATCTCTTTTCAACTTCAACTTATAGATTCATGGTTCCAATGCTTGAAATTGATTGTATGCACATCTATGATGTTAATTTGGTTTTCAATCCATGATTATGATAAGATTTATGAAAATATAATAGTAATTATGGGGAATTATATGAATTGCATGTTGAACCCATGAATGTGCAAGTTTGGACATTTTAGTTGCAATGTTTATATGTTATCCATGATTATGTGCAGTAAGTTGTGCTCCTCAAGTGTTTGATATAATGTCCAAGTGAATTAAATGATGCAATCATGACATACTAGTATATGTACAAGCTTATGCTCTATAATTGTTTGATAAAATGTCTCTATGAATGAATTATGGACAAGTAATTATTGTTATGTCTTTCAAAATTATGCTATGATTTATTTTTCATGCTGTCGAGTCCTGGGGTATTTAATACGTGACAATCTAGTTGTTTACCTAGAGCCAGTGTCAGTGACAGAATAGTATTAGTCATGTCAAGATCAGTAGAATTCAGTCAGCTATAGAACTCAAGAAAACTCAGTATCAGTCCAATCTAGTTTAGTATAATCAGTTCAGGGTCTATTCAGTTGGGAGTAGGATTCAGTATCGGGTGAACCCAAGGATGGGGGTTCACCTGCCAGTAGAGAGTGTGATCCTTAGAAGCAATCTTTGCATTCCAGAACTATGTGGCCAGCGTAGGTTGAGATATTAACCTGCTAGTTAAGGGTTGATGAGGTGTTTTAACCTACCAGTTGAGAGTTCCACCGTTCTCACTAGAGTACCTGCCAGATAAGGGTAACTCTTCAATGTCTTTACCCGTGGCATGGTACTGATGTCCTTCCAGCTGGGGTTACAGGTTGGACTCTAAATTTATTCAGAAAAGGGGCATATCGGTTAGATGATTACTTCCCACAGTCTCAGTTTCAGTCTCAATATAGAACTCAGTTCAGTTCTACAGAATCAAGGCTGTCAGATAAAGTCAATCAGTTTTAGTAACTTAGTTATCAGTAATCTCAGATATTAGTTACTTAGTTATCAGAACTCAGCTTCAGTAAAAATTCAGTTACAACATACACGTATATGCACCGTATTGCATACTTAGTATTTACAACAGTTTCAGTTATCCATGTACTCTCATATTTAGTTACTCTATATCATTCAGTCAGTTATTGTTCATGCATATGAACCCTTGCATTCAGTCTTACCTCATCTATCATACTAGTACATTCCACATACTGACGCATACTCTTTCTTTGCGCCATGATGTCTCATATCATAGGGTCGGATGCTTAGATTCCCGACCGCGCATAGACAGATTCAGATTCAGCCAGCAGTGTCAGAATTAGTAGTTAGTCCTCATCTATCAAGGATATGTTTTTATTCAGCATTCAGTAGTTGGAGTTAGTTGGGGGCTTGTCCCATCAACTCCGCTTTCAGATAGTTCAGTTAGAGGCTTTTCAGACTAGACTAGTTCAGACAGTATTTAGATTTCAGATATTTATCGGATGTTATTATTTACTAGTATTTCAGATTTTGAACCTTATGGACTTTCAGCCTATTTTTCACATTTATTACGGTATTATTATTTAGAACTCACAACAGATATCAATCATGAGTTAGCTTGTGTTCCTTTGGGGTCGTAAGTACCATGTAGCATCTGGGGTACAGACTCGGGGCGTTATAAACTCGGTATCAAAGCCCAAGGTTCAACAGAGTCCTAGGGAGTCTGAAAGCTGTATCAAGTAGAATCTTGTGCATGGGTGTGTAGCACGCCATACTTATAGACAGGAGCCTATGAGATGTTTTAGAAAAAGTTTTCCTTCTTTCGGTATTCAAGTCATGCGAGCAAGTATCGTGTATTATCTGGGGTATAGACTCGGGACATTACAATTATTATAGTTTATTATTGAGTTAAATTGAATATCAACTTGATCAAATATTTTTTAATATTGCCATTATTTATTGTCAAAAAGAAAGAAAGAAAGCAAAAAAAAAAGAAAAAAAGCAGTGTGAACAAATAAAGGCATCATCAAATATGTTGGTATTAAGTTGTGCAGTAGTATAATATCCCTATGACTATTATATTCTAATTAATGGAAGCATTAAGTAGTGCAGTAGTATAATATCCCTGTGCGCGTTATTATGTTCTAATTAATAGAACTCGTTGTTCATTTTCTCCATTTTAATGAAGATAATTACTTATGTTATTGTATTCTAATGTAACTAATTGCTCAAAGTAATTAATAATTTATTAATGATTTTCACTTTCTATAATGATATATTTATTTTATTTTGTGTATGTCTTTTAATTTGAAGATATGAATAATTTTTAAAGCTGTCCAATTGTGAGATATTTGTTTGATTGATTTTGGCACTACACATACGATATTCAAAGACAAGAAATATTTCTCTCATCTAAACATGGGCAAGATTAATGTTACTGCAATTTCTGGTAGTGCTAATTTGATTGAAGGCTTCGAAAAAGCCATTATAATCTTGCCCAAGGGAACTAAACTCATCATAAATAATGCTATATTTTCTCCTAAGTCTCGGAGAAACTTGATGAGTTTTAAGGATGTCCATTAAAATGGTTATCATATCAAGACATTTGATGAGATAAATCTTGAATATTTTGGTATTACCAAGAATGTCTCTGGGCAGACATGTGTTATAGAAAAGTTCCCTACTATATCTTCTGGCCTGTATTGGACAAAGATTTGTGCAATTGAGGCACATTCTATAGTAAATCAAAAGTTTACTAATTTCAATACTTTCATACTTTGGCATGATCGTCTGGGATATCCTGGATCTATAATGATGAGACAAATCATAGAAAATTCAAATGGGCATCTATTAAAGAACTTAAAGGTTCTTTTGAATGGTGAATTTTCATGCAATGCTTGTTATCAAGGCAAGATGATTGCGAGGCCATCACCAACAAAAGTTGGTATTGAGTCTCCCGCATTCTTGGAATATATACACGGGAATATTTGTGTACCCATTCACCCACCTAGTGTAATGCCCCACATTTACGTGCTAGTTTATGAACCGTTGTTCTTACGTGTATAAGCTATAATCCAAGTGATTCCTATGTGAATATAAGTTTCATGATATTTACCCTCATGTTTGAAGTGTTCTTGAGGTTAACAATATTCATAGGAATCACTTAGAGCCTAGTTGAGCAAAGATCATTTGATTCGTTCAAAATTCGATATTCGATCCTACAACGGTCTATTTTAAACATATATAACTTTTTATATACATGTAATTTTTCAGATCAAGACCTAACAAATTATAGATAATTGAATTAGCTTTCCAATGATATCAATTTCGTAAAAATCTGATAACCGAGTAAAAAGTTATGGCATTTTCCGTGTGAGGCAGTAAGCCAATGCGATCTTGACACCTCGCGTCGACTTCGCCTCGACACGAAAAACTGACGCATATCCAATGCTATTTTACATGCTAATTCAATTTCTAAAAGGTCTAGGACACTTTGGTCAATTCCCCTCACCCAAATCCGTCCATAACATCAAATTTCAGCCCCCAAAGGCATTGGATACATTCTCATTCATCTTTTTCTCTCCAAGAAAGCCCTAGCTCCTCAAGAACACCAAGATAGTCGATTCAATTTTTCTTCAAGATAGTCAAGAATTCAAAGTTTCCAATCAATGAAACATAAAATTCAAGTCATCCCCCTCAAGAAAGAAACCAAGAATTAAGCATTATAATTCAAGAATCCCCAGAAAGCATTCAAGATCATCTCCTAGGGTTTCAAAGTCAAATTCTCTACATCCAACCAAGTCTATTAAGGTATGTGAGATTTGAACAAGGACAATCCTTTCGTCCTTGTGCCCAAAACTTGTTTTAACTTATAAAGTACTGAATTTTATATGATTCCTCATGAAATTGAAGTTACAATTTATACCCAATTTATATTGTTTGAAGATTATGAGAATTTCAAGTGATTGAATGTTGAATTACATGACTATTTTCATATATTTATGCATGTAATGTGATTTTCAGATTTTTCTAATTAAGTTTAAGCATGATATTGGGATTATTGATCTTATTCTTTTGATGGTATTGAAGTATTTTCAAGAAGCATGTTGAGAAAGATATTTTTCTATGAATTTGAATGTTTATACATGAATTCTAGATTGCGATTCATACCCATTACTACTATTTACAAGATTATGAGTTTTGAGAGATTTTGAAGGTAAATTTCATGTCTATTATCATATTTTCATACCTATTGTAGAAATTTTCAGATTTTGAGTTAAATTAGAGATTATTGAGTTCATTGACAAGCATGATTATTATGATGTTTTGACATGAGTTTGAAGCATGGGCTTTAAGCCCTAAGATTGAGTTTTGATATTTCAAGAAGTTTATATTTTTTTAGCATGCTTTGATAAGCAAGATTTGATCTTTTGATCCTAAGCTAAGATAAGGAATCCACATTATTCATATAGTTCATGATTTAAAGCAAATAGAAGCGTAATTGGTTTTTATTATGAACCCTTATAATATTTTAAGGTGGATTTCCTAAAAGTTCTGAGCAATAAGTATGGGAGTAGTATTTAGCACCGAGTTGGGTATGATTCCAAGGTCTCATGACCCAGAACTACGTGCCACCATAGAATTAAGATTATTCCCACTTCTACGTGGATGACCAAGATAGTAATCACTTAAGCTAAGGTTCTATTCCGATGGCAAGGGTAGAACAGCTCTCCCCAACGTGGGTAAGACGTTGGACTCCATGAAGAATGGTTACATGGTTTATGTCGGCTAGAAGAACCTCCCAAAAAAAATGTTCCCCACTCTTAAAATAATTTAATTATTTAAAGTTTGGAGATAAAGTATTTTCTATGCAGAATGAGTTTCGGATTTCATCTAGCTTATAAGATTTGAGAACAAGAACAGAATACAGATTTTAGAACTACGTGTAATGGCTTACAAGATTAGATTATATGCTTTATTATTCATGATTTGGACTTTCAGATTTCAGATTTACTCAAGCTATGTGAGTCATTTACATTTAGCATGCTTTATTTTATAAATGATGATTATGAGATATGTTTTTACCTATTGCATTCACCCTCATATACTTAGTACATTATCAAAGTACTGATCCACATATATGTCTATGTTCTACATTTTCTCATAATGTAGGTTTCAGTTCAGTTGAAGCACACATACCATATTCAGGCAGATTACAGCTTCCAGACAGCAGGTGATGAGTCCTCTTGATTCAAGGGCTCGAGTTAGTTATATAGATTCAGTAGTATTTCAATTTTTTTCATTCAATCATATTGATTTGAGATAGATGGGGGTCATGTCCTGGCTACTTATAGTCAATACTAGTAGAGGCTTCACAGATGTTAGTCAGAGTCAGTCATGTAAATTAACTTTTCAGTACTTCTTTTCAGACTTTAACAGAATATAAAAGTTGTATTAATATTGTATTTTCTAGATTTCATCATTATTATGTTTTTGCACAGTATATTCGATCATTTTATACATATTATTCATCTGCTTATGAGTTATAATGGTAGAAGGATTAGCTTGGGATCACTTGTGGTTCTAAGCACCGTGTGACATCTCGGGATAGATTTTCGAGGCGTTACACGTAGTGGGTTATTTAAATACTTTATGGTCCTAATAGATGTTTCTTCTAGATGGTCTCATGTATGCCTATTGTCATCTCGCAATTTGGCATTTGCAAAATTATTGGCAGAACTAATACGATTATGGGTACAGTTTTCTAATAATCAGATTAAGTCTATTCGCCTTGATAGTGCTGCAGAATTTTCATCCCAAGCATTTAATGACTATTGCTTATCAATTGGGATAAGAACGAAAGATCTTATACCCCATGTTCATACTCAAAATGGCCTTGCCAGGTTATTAATTAAACATCTGTAATTGATAGCAAGACCATTGTTTATGAAAACTAAGTTGCCTACTTCTGTTTGGGGTCATGCAATTTTGCAAGATGCAACACTTATTCGTCTTAGACGGATAAATTATCATAAATTTTCTCCGTTGCAATTGATTTTGGGTCAAGAGCCTAATATATCTCATCTGAGAATATTTGGGTGCGGTGTATATGTGCCTATAACACCACCAAATCATACTAAGATGGGCCTCCAAAGAAGGTTGGGAATTTATGTTGGGTTTGAATCACCCTCAATTATTCGCTATCTTGAACCATTAACGGGAGATATATTCACTGCTCGATTTGCAGATTGTCAGTTTAATGAGATAGTTTTCCCAAAATTAAGGGGAGAAAATAGTGACATCAAAAGAAAAATTTTGTGAAAAAATTCATCACTATCTTATCTTGATCCACGTGCTTTTATTTATGAGCAAGAAGTACTAAAGACTATTCATCTACAGAAAATTACATATCAAATGCCAGACGCATTTACAAATTTAAAAAGGATCACAAAATCACATATTCCTGCAGAGAATGCTTCAATTCTAATTGATGTCCCTAAAGGACCATCCACTAGTGTCATAGCTAATGAATCTAAAGCACACTTGAAGCGTGGTAGACCATTAGGTTCTAAGGATCAAAATCCTAGAAAAAGGAAAAACAAATGGTCAAGATGACACTATGAAAGATCCTCATATGGAAGTTCAAGATTTGATCAAAGTTGATATTCTTAAAGGAATTAATGAGCCCGAGACTCAAGAAAATAAGGAACTATCCATAAATTCAAGTGATATTGAAACTAATTTGAATCAATTTGAATTAGTAGTGGATTATGTCTTTTATTATAATGTTGTAATAAAAATCATGCAAGATAGTGAGGATCTTGAACCTCAATCTGTCATAGAATGTCGATAAAGAAATGACTGACAAAAATGGCAAAAAGCAATTCAATCTGAATTGAATTCACTTGTCAAATGTGAAGTTTTTGGATCTATAGCTCAAACACCTAATGATGTTAAGCTTGTTGTCTATATATGGGTCTTTGTGCAAAAAAAAATGAGAAAAATAAAATACAAAGGTATAAGGCACACCTTATTGCACAAGGTTTTTCACAACTGCCTGGTGTCGATTATGACGAGACATATTCACCAATTATAGATGCAATAACACTGTGTTATCTTATTAGTTTCACTGTCTATGAGAGACTTAAAATGCATTTGATGGAAGTGGTAACAACCTATCTATATGGATCACTTGATAATGAGATATACATGAAAATTCCCGAAGGATTTGAAATGCCGAAAATATATAGTTCAAAGCCTCAGGAAATGTATCTCATTAGATTGCAAAGATCATTATATGGTTTGAAGCAATCTGGACGTATGTAGTATAACCGTCTTAGTGAATATTTATCTAAGGAAAGTTATACGAATGATAAAATTTGCCCATGTGTTTTCATAAAGAAAACAACGTCGTAGTTTGTTATACTTGTTGTCTATGCCGATGACATAAAACTTATTGAAACTCCAATAGAGCTTCAAAAGGCAATTGATTACCTAAGGAAAGAATTTGAAATGAAAGATCTCGAAAAGACAAAATTATGCCTTGGTTTGCAAATTGAGCATTTGACAAATGGTATCTTTGTCCATCAATTTACCTACACAGAAAATGTGTTGAAAAAATTCTAAATGGATGAAGCATATCCATTAAGTACTTCGATGGTTGTTCGGTCACTTGATGTGAACAAGGATCCTTTCGACTCTTAAGAAAAGAATGAGAAACTCCTTAGTCCTGAAATACCATATCTTAGTGCAATAGGTGCATAATGTATCTTGGAAATACTACAAGGGATGATATAGCCTTTTCAGTTAATTTGTTAGCAAGGTATAGTTCTGTTCCTACTAGAAGATATTGGAATGAGATCAAACACATATTACGGTATCTAAAAGGGACTATCGATATGTGCTTATTTTATTCTAAAGACTGCAGTCCCGATCTTGTTGGTTATGCTGATGCGGGTACTTATCTGACTTGCATAAAGCTCGGTCTCAAACAGGCTATGTGTTCATATGTGGGGGTACTGCCATATCTTGGAGGTCAACAAAGCAGTCTGTCGTAGCCACTTCATCGAACCATGCTGAGATTATAGATATTCATGAAGCAAGCCAAGAGTGTGTGTGGTTGAGGTCCACAATACATCTCATTCAAGAAAAATGTGGTTTGAAATGTGATAAAGTACCCACGATTTTATATGAAGATAATGCAGCATGCATAACACAATTTAAGAGATGATTCGTAAAAGGAGATAAAACGAAACACATTTCGCCAAAACTCTTTTATACAGATAAGCTCCAAAAGAATGGTGATATTAACGTACAACAGATTCGTTCAAGTGACAATGTGGCTGATTTATTCACTAAGTCTCTTCCAACTGCAACATTCAAGAAGATGGTGCACAAGATCAAAATGCAAAGGTTCAAGTATGTTCTTATTAGGGGGAGTTAATACGCGCTGTACTCTTTTTCCCTTACGAGATTTTGTCCCACTGTGTTTTTCTTGTAAGATTTTTAATGAGGCAGTCTATATGCATATTGTTAGACATTTAAGCGGAAGTATTATGATATTAATGTATATCAGTTGTAGTGAATGTCGATCAAGACCTAATTGATATCTATCAGGATTTGAAGTATTTGTCTTTTGCGCAGAAACTAGGAGTAAATTTTCCCTATAAATAGAAGGACTTTCTTCATTGTAAATCACCAATCAAGAGAAATAACAATTATTCTCTCTATTCTCTCTACTCTTTTTCTTTATTCTTTATTATTTCATAACAAATTAATTATTTTTTATTTTTTAAAGTGAATTATTTTGTCTCAACTATTTTGGTAAGCGTGACAATTAAAATGGATCAAAGAGAATACTTTTCACAAATTTATTATACTTCACTAATTTTATAAATAATATTGTGAAAGCTTTAATTATATTATTTTTCTATATTTATTTAATAATAAAGATAATATTAAAAGCAAACAGTTAGTTTCTCTTGATTTAATGAACAAGTAAAAGACTAACAAAGTAAAAAAGAAAAGAAGGGAGTATAAGTCATAAAAAAGATTCACCTGCAACAATTAATTATTCCTCCCTCCATTTTTATTTATTTAATATATTAAAAATAATCATCTAATTTTATTTATCTAGTTTAAAAATTCAAGAGATAATTTATTATTTTGTATTTATTTATCCTTGCTACTTCATTAAATATTATAACTAAACCGCATTTAATGTTACAACTACACCGGGCTGAAACCTGTATTTTGTAACTAAACCGTATTTTATTTTCTATGCAATTCTGTTCGACCAAAAAAAATTATATTTATTTTTCAACAATTAAATGAATTATAACTAATAAAGGTAATATTTTAAAATTATTATTTCAGATATAATTTTCTTAATAGGTACTCCCTCATATTTTTTTTTTATGTAATATTTAAGGAGAAATTAATAAGAGGTGCAAAATTAACTAATATGTTTTTATTTAATCTTTTATTGAATGAATCTTTGAATGTAGTTGACAAAAAAAGTAGTTAATTGTATGTTAACTTCTTAAATATGTCAATTATTTTAAGATAAATTATTTTAATAAATATTTCAAATAATTTGAGAGGAATAGAATATATGAAGCCAAACATAAAGTGCACGAAGGAAATAAGCTGGAGTAATTGTTTTGACTAGAAAGATAGGTTATAGTTGGATTGAGAATGATGGAAATAAATGTCTTGTGGGAGCAAAACATGGCTTGTAATTTCACTTATTATTTAACCTTGTCCAGTTCATTTATGTCGGCTTGTTCTCTACTTTTTCTCTCTCCCATTTCACAAAACGTAATAATACAACATATACACATACGTATATCAATCATATCACAGGCTATATATTATTTTTAATTACTATTACAATAATCTTGCATAGAATAGTAGTATAAAGGTTGTAGTACAGCAGCAATATAAAACAGCTCCCGTCATCATTGGCGTCTGATTTTCCGGCGACTTCTCTGATTCCCCCCCTCACCCCCCACCACCTTGCACCTGGGGTGATGTGTAACTTTATTATTCTTTCTGCCTTCTCATTTTTGGATAGCCATATTTATAAGATTATTTGCTAGTTCTTGATTTTCCGGTGACCGGAACAAGCTGACGATGTGTTGACAATGGAAAAGCAAAAACATATTTACATTTAAGGAAATTGTGATCATATTTGATAATTTGGGCTGATGCAATTATGGAGCTAATGGTGGTTTAGTACCTAATAATTATTGATGGAGTTTTCTATCTTGAGAACGTGAAAAGCATTTTGTAGCTGGAATTACGCGAAAGATTTGTTTTGCACCAATTCTTATTTTTATTCTTCTCTTAAAATTCTTTTTGGAGAGAAGTGCAACTTCTGCTGAAATGAAGGCACCATCAAACGGATATATACCTAATTCAGGAGAAGGTGATTCCTACAACCTCATTCAATCCTTTTTGTTTTGCATTTTCTACCTCTTTGTTTTTAAAAAATTCTCTTAGTTGTGCTTCATTTTGCTTCCTATGACCTCTCAGACTGTTGGGGGTGGGGGATATAATAAGTGGAATTTGCTGCCATGTTTTAGCTTTGATTTGCTAGTGTAATAAGGCTTAACACAAGGCGTTCAATTGATTATTTTGTCACTTGATAACCATAATATGCAGGTTTTTCTTAAGGTAAGTTGGACTTTAATGCTCAAGTTTCCTTTGAATATTGACTGTTTTTCAATTTTTCTCTTAGAAAAACATTTGTATTACAAAGGAATGAGAACAAAAGTACACTTTCTCTTAACTGCTTTTAGTTGTTTATTCTTTTCATTTGTTAGTGATTTCGGTGCATTAGCAAAATGTTACTAATACAATTTGTATATCCAGGAGTACAAATTCTGTTTGGTGTAATTGATCTACGGATTCATGTCTTCTTTCTGAGTTGAAATTCGGATTATATACTGGATAACCGTCAAAATTGGTTTACCCAATATCTGCTACTCGTTTAAGTTTCACTTTTGACCTCTTATTTAGCAGATGCCTCGGATGGTCCACTTCCATTTTTGTGGGGTTGGTTCACTGCCTTTAAAAATGCCTAAACTACTCCTGGCAGCTTGTGTTTACTCCATTTTGGAGCAGAAAGAGCATTTTCGATTTCTGTGCATCATTCTCGGTCTATTAAGTAGGCTGTGCTTTGGTAACAAGTAAGTATTAGGAGGGGTAAGAACAGAGTTGAAAACGAGGTTATCACTGGAATAGGAACAAAATAAATACTGCAGATTTTGCTTGATCTGCCTTCATGATGCTTTAATACAATCTATTTGCCATAAGTAAGTTCTCACATGGGTTTCTTTGAGAAGAGAAGGTAAGTTCTTTTCATGAATCACAAGATCGAGAAACTACTGCTATCTTTGCATGTCATTGACATGTTTAAACTAGCTAGTATTGGTTAGTTTTTGATTGCTATTAGGTATACAACTATTTGAGGGTCACGTGATATTTACTTAGGTTCCTGGTATTGCTGATGCTTTATAATCATTTGGTTTGCGGGACTCCTTATCTTTATGATGGGGAGCCTTAGAGCATTGGTAAAGTTTTCTCCATGTGACCTATGGGTCACGGGTTCGACCTGTGGAAGCAGCCACTAATGCCTGCATTAGGTAGAGTGGTAGAGTATGTACATCACATCCTTTGGGTGCGGCTCTTCTCCGGACCCTGCTAGCACGGCATTCTTTGTGCACCGGGCTGCCATTTTTAACTCCTTATCTTTATGTACCAGTAGTTAATATTTCTTTTTAATACAGGTTCCAGTGAGATAATCCTTCAGTTGGGGCTAAAAAAAGGAGAAACAGGAGAAAATTTTCCTTTTTGGTTGCATGAATGATGCTCACGTAGCTGGTAGTCAAGAGAATTATTTTGCACATAAAGGACCTTAGTTTCTAGCATATCAAAGCATCATATGTATATTTGTATACAATTGGACTTTAATTTAGTAAATATGTGTTTGTTTGTATCATAATGCAACAGGAGAAAGAAAGCTCATGAATTCAGAGTTATGGCACGCTTGTGCTGGCCCATTGGTTTCTTTGCCTCCTGTTGGAAGCCTTGTGGTATATTTTCCTCAAGGTCACAGTGAGCAGGTATGTTTCTTTTGGAGTTGAATAGGAGTATTACTCCCCCCAAGATGATGAAATCTTACTTCGATATCAATCTATGCAGGTGGCGGCGTCAATGCAAAAGGAGACAGATGGAATTCCAAGTTATCCTAATCTTCCATCCAAGTTGATTTGCATGTTACACAATGTTACTTTACATGTATGGCATCTTCCTCTATCCTCATATTGGCTGGGATTTACAATTTCATGAATTGTCTTTCCATTTCCATATATTTTTCTTAAAATTAATGATTGAATATGGGTGTTTTCATTTGGGATCACTGTACTTCTTAAGTTTCGTATTGTTTATTTGCCTCATTTTATATGAATTAAGTAGAAAAATATTGTTCTATTACGGAAAATTAACGAGCAGTGGAGTTTCCCTTTTCCAAACATGTTTTTCTTGTTACATTTTTGTTAGGCTGACACTGAAACCGATGAGGTCTATGCTCAGATGACTCTTCAACCTGTAAACAAAGTAAGTCCTTATGCTGTTTGCAATATCAGCTGTCATCTTTGCGGTCAAATACTTTTTACCGTCTCCTTTAGAAGTTGTATGAAACAAACTTTTGCTTTTTGATTCTGCAGTATGACCAGGAGGCTTTACTTTTGTCTGATATGGGCCTTAAGCAGAACAGGCAGCCTGCTGAGTTCTTCTGTAAAACTCTCACAGCTAGTGATACAAGCACCCATGGTGGATTTTCCGTTCCTCGTCGAGCAGCCGAGAAGATATTTCCTCCTCTGGTATGTTTATCTTGACCAAAGTGTCTTCAAGAGAAGCGATCTACTTTATTGCATCTGACAGGGAGCTTCTTTGTAGGACTATTCAATGCAACCTCCTGCTCAGGAGCTAATGGCTAGAGATTTGCATGATCAAGCATGGACTTTCAGGCATATATATCGAGGTACCTTTACGATCTTCTACTCTTATGTTGGACGCTTTAGTTTTGATAATTTTGTGTGGAACTACTAATGAGGCAACACTTTGGGTCACTATGCTACGAGTAGACATTTAAGGTTTCTCTCCAGAGGATACAGTTATGTCGGACTGCTAAGCTACAACAACAACAACAACAAACTCAGTGTATTCCCACATAGTGAGGTCTGGGGAGGGTAAGATGTACGCAGTTCATACCACTACTCTTTGGGAAGTAGCAAGGCCGTTTCCGATAGACCCCCCGCTCAAGACAAGGAATAGTAATCAAAGTCATACCAAAAAACCTGGAACAAGACAAAACATAGAGACGCCACATACAGGGAAAGAGTAAACAAAGACTAGTAAACAATCGTAATCCTACAAGCAACAAGAAATCATAATAAGAATACTACACCCACCGAGTAATGCCCTACCCTACCTATCCAAAATGGAACTACCCTACCTTCCATCCTAATACGCGTCCTCCAGATCTTCCTATCTAGGATCATGTCCTCAGTAAGCCGTAACTGCACCATGTCCCGCCTAATCACCTCTCTCTAGTACTTCTTTGGCCTACCCCTGCCCCGTCTGAAACCATCCAAAGCAAGCCTCTCACACCTACGTACCGGTGCCTCCATGCCCCTCCTCATCACGTGTCCGAACCATCACAAACGAACCTCCCGCATCTTGTCCTCCACCGAAGCCACTCCAACCTTTTCTCGGATAGTCTCATTCCGAACTCTATCACCCCTAGTAAGCCCACATATCCAACGCAACATTCGCATTTCTGCCACCTTCAATTTCTGAATGTGAGAGTTCTTGACTGGCCAATACTCTGCTCCATACAACATGGCCGGGCGGACTGCCACCCTGTAAAATTTGCCTTTAAGCTTGGGCGGCACCTTCTTATCAGACAACACCCCGAGGCGAGCTTCCACTTTATCCATCCCACCCCGATACGGTGAGAGACTTCCTCGTCAATCTCACCATTCCCTTGAATCATGGACCCAAGATACTTGAAACTACCCCTCTTACACACCACCTGAGACTCCAGCCTTACTACCACGTCATCCCCCTCCCTCGAGCCATCAAACTTACATTCCAAATACTCGGTCTTGCTCCTACTTAATCTGAACCCTTTAAACTCAAGGGTTCTAATTTATCATTCACACCTCCCGAGTCTCATCAATCAAAACCACATCATCTGCAAAAAGCATATACCAGGGCACCTCGCCGTTAAGAGTAGATCCCTGATGTAACCCTGTCAGGACAGGGAAATGTTCAGAATCACCACCCGCCGTTCTCGCCTGGGTCTTAGCTCCATCATACATGTCCTTGATTGCTCTGATATACGCCACTAGGACCCCACTCACCTCCAGGCATCTCCAAAGAACTTCCTTAGGGACTTTGTCGTATGCCTTCTCCAAGTCGATAAACACCATGTGCAGATCCTTCTTTCTTTCCCTGTACTGTTCCACCAGTCTTCGAACCAGGTGAATTGCCTCCGTCGTCAAGCGCCCCGGCATAAATCCAAACTGGTTCTCCGAAATAGAGACTATCCTCCTCAACCTCAACTCGACCACTCTCTCTCAAATTTTCATAGTGTGACTCAATAACTTAATACCTCGATAATTGTTGCAACACTGAATGTCATCCTTATTCTTATAGAGAGGGATCATAGTGCTCCATCTCCAATGCGTCGGGTATTTTCGCAGACTCGAAAATGCCATTAAACAAATCGGTCAACCACCTCAAACCATTCTCTCCAGCAAACTTCCAAAAATTCACAGGCATCTCATCAGGCCCCATCGCCCTACCCCTTCGCATCCTGCGAACAGCCTCTCTGACCTCCTCCACCTTAAAACGTTTACAATAATTGAAATCACGACGCTCCTCTGATTGCTCCAGCTCCCCTAACACCATAACTCTATCCTCTTCATCATTCAAGAGCCTATGAAAATACGACTGCCATCTTTTCTTAATGTGAACATCTTCCACCAACACTCTATCATCCTCCCCCTTAATGCACTTGACCTGATCGAGGTCACAACTCTTCCTCTCCCTAGCCTTAGCCAGCCTAAAAAACCTCTTTTCCCCTCCTTTCTCCTCTAACCCCGCATACAAACTCTCAAACACCGCCGTCTTAGTAGCCATAACTGCTAGCTTAGCCCCCCTCCTCGCTAACTTGTACTCCTCCCTATTTACCTGCTTCTCTTCTTCATCCTTACTCTCAACCAACTTAGCATATGCCCCCTTCTTAGTCTCCACTTTCTTCTTAACTTCTTCATTCCACCACCAATAATTAACCTTCGTTTTCATATGCAGTCTCCAAAGGATACAGTTCCATGTTGGACTGCTAAGCTAAATGACTCAAATAATTAACCTTCGTTTTCATATGCAGTAGTAACTTTTATCGCCAAATCCACCTCAGCTTATGAAAAATGTGATTCTAATAATATTTTTGTTAATAGTTTTCTTGGTTCAAGTTTTCAAATATCTTTTTATTAAGAGAGCTTATTTTGTAGTGGAAATTTCTCAAGGACACTGATGTAAAGAAACTTAGTCCTAGTGTCGTTTTTTTCTCTTGTAGTGAATTGTGAACCTATGTTGCTCGGACTCTCAAAAAATGATGATGCTCCGGTGTCGGGTCCTCCAAAAATGCACTACTTTTGGATAATCGCATGCAGTTGGTCTCATTTTTGAAGAGTCCGAGCAAAATTGTGAACTTGTTCCCCTCGATAACTGGAGCCATCAATGTATCAGATAAAAATTGGTCAGTGATAGGTGGTAACAAGGTTCATTGAAACTAATTTACATGATTTCAGGTCAACCAAAAAGACACCTTTTGACTACTGGTTGGAGTGTCTTTATCTCCTCTAAAAGGTTGTGTGCCGGTGATTCTGTCCTTTTCATAAGGTAACAGAAAAGTCAGTTACTTCTTTTTTTGTTGATATGATAGTCATCTTGTTGCTAAACTGGGAAAATTTTATGTAGAGATGAAAAGTCACAGCTTCTCTTGGGTATAAAACGAGCGAACAGACAGCAGCCAGCCCTGTCCTCATCTGTTATATCTAGTGACAGCATGCACATTGGGATCCTTGCTGCTGCAGCTCATGCTGCTGCAAACAACAGCCCGTTTACTATCTTTTACAATCCTAGGTACTATACCCACCTTGTTAAATTAAAAACGTTACGTGTTAGGACTTAAATGTTGAATTACAGTTGTTTTTAGATCTTGATCCTTTTGTTCTTGACAGGGCTAGCCCTTCTGAATTTGTAATTCCTCTGGCCAAGTATAATAAATCTATGTACTCACAAGTTTCACTAGGCATGCGATTTCGGATGATGTTTGAAACGGAGGAAGCTGGAGTCCGTAGGTACATGGGTACAATAACGGGTGTTAGTGATCTGGACACCATACGATGGAAGAACTCACAGTGGCGTAATCTTCAGGTGCTCGGTCATCTAGAATTTGTCCCCAAGAATTTTCTTAGAATTTTGATATGTTTAACTTAGTGGTCATAGTAGAGGTCGCCGTGCTTCTTGATATATATTTCTCAGTCATACCATATACGACTATTTTTATTAGGCAATGTCACTGAGTCATCAGTTACTGCTCCAGATTAGCAATGCCTGCACTTTGCTTCATGTTTTTTGGCGGTATATAATAAACTGCATTTGCATTGATCCAATCCTAAACTATTTCTTTATTTAATTTGTTAGGTGGGATGGGATGAATCAACAGCCGGGGAACGTCCAAGCAGAGTTTCAATTTGGGATATTGAGCCTGTCGTGACACCATTTTATATCTGTCCTCCTCCATTTTTCAGGCCCAAGTTTCATAAGCAGCCAAGTTTTCCTGGTAAGCTACTCAACGTTTAGTTGTCTCTTATAATGTTCAAAGGTTAAAAAGAACTAAAACAAAGATTTAGGGATGGCTCAACGAATTTGGTGGCCTAAAGCCAAATCTTAATAAGAGGTTTTAGTATATTCAATAAAATTAGCTTTTGTGTGCATCACACGTGCATCTCGTACGACTCATGGCATCTCGTGCGACGTACGTGCATCTTGTGCGACGTACGTGCATCTTATGTGTTTGTGCGCCATACGTACATCTTGTTGTCAATTAGTAAAAATATTTATTAAAAATTTGGGGCCCCAAGCCATTGCTTTAGTGGCTTTATGGTCGAGCTGGCCCTGCAAAAAGGCTATTTAACGGTTCATTATAGTTAAAACTCGACTTCGACTTACAGGAGATGTTGGAATTTCCAGTTTTGCTTTGCAGTTAAAATTATCTTGATTAATTATGTATGGAAATAGGTGTAACCATTGGTGTATGAAGTATCAAGGATGTTCATCAAATTAATTTTTAGTAGTAGCAGCATGATCTCTGCTGTAGTCAGGCACTATAGATATTAGCATGATTCATCTTCGTTGTCTGTACTTGCCCAAGAAGAAAATTAGTCTACTGCAGCTTTCTCGATATAATCCTCAAAGAAGTAGTGTTTTTGTAGGTGATGAGTCCGATATAGAGAATGTTTTGAAGAGGGGGATGCCTTGGATCAGTGACGAATTCGGTCTAAAAGATGCTCAAAGCTCAATATTCCCTGGACTGAGCTTGGTACAATGGATGAGTATGCAACAAAACAATCATGTGCCAGTTGCCCAATCTGGACTTCCCAGTGTCTTGCACAGTAATATCGGTACTGATGACCATTCTAAGTTGTTGAACTTTCAGTCTCCTACATTAGCATCACCAGATCTCCAGTTCAACAAACCAAATCAGCTAAACCAACAATTTGGTCAAATCCAGCAGCCACCATTAGCATGGGCCCAACAGCAACAACCACCGTTACAGTCTCCTATAATTGCACAGCAGCGGCAACACACACTACAACAGCAGCAGCAACATCAACAGCAACAACAACACCTGCAGCAGCAACAGCAACAGCAACAACAACACTCGCAGCAGCAACAGCAACAACAGCAGCAGCAGCCGCAGCAGCCACAGCAGCCACAGCAACACATGTTGCATCAGCAGCCACAGCCACAGCCACAGCCACAGCCACAGCCACAACCACAGCTTCATCAGCAAGCACAGCAGCAGCTGCAGCAGAAACAACGTCCATCCCAACAGCAACAATTGACTGTGAATTCATCACCAGTAAATCATTGTGTATCCCCTAACCAGATACCAAACCAAACTTTTCCACAAGCTGTGATATATGGTCAACTTCAGCAACAACAGGTACTATCATCTAGTATCCAATCACAGCAAAATGTTCCTGTCAACAGAAATCCATTTCCTTCGCCATCCTTGGCACAGGACCTCCAATTTCAGCAACAAGTGGAACAGCAATCTAACCTCTTGCAAAAATCCCAGCAGCAGCACACTATACCACAAGAAGCTCCACTACAATTGTTGCAACAAAGTTTGATGCAGAGGCCCCAAGTGCAACCATCATCACAGCAGAGCCTCACGGAGCAGCAGCTGCAGCTACAGCTTCTTAATAAACTACAGCAGCAACAGAAGCAACAAGCACAGCTATTATCTCCTGTAAGCTGTACCCTGGAGCCACGTATGTCCCAGCAACAACAGAACCAGCAACCACAAGAGCTCCAGTTTGCTCATCAGCAATTAAGTTCCAGCATCATGATGGCAGCCACACATCTCCAGTCGCCCCAACATGCTTTCAACCAACTCCAAAACCATAACAAATTGCCTATAACAATCAAAGGAATTTCTGGTGCTACAGATGGAGATGCTCCTTCATGTTCAACCTCTCCTTCTACAAACAATTTCCAAGTTTCACCACCAAACTTCTTGACCAGGAACCAAGAGCAATCACTACAGGTGGATGAGTCGGTAGTTGATCCTTCTCAAGAGCAAAACAAATCCGAATTTCGAATAAAACATGAACCACCATTCTCAAAAGGTTCAGAGCAGTCTAAATACAAAGCTAGTGGTACTGAGAACTTAGAGGCAGCCTCATCGACAACGTCCTATGGGCTGGATTATAGTGGTTTCAACTTTTCATTGCCTGCATTATGTGTGGATGGTGATGTTCAATCACATTCTAGGAGCAGTCTTCCTTCAGCAGTAAATAATATAGATGGATTGAACCCTGATGCTTTGCTATCAAGGGATTATGATTCTGGAAAGGATATGCAAAACCTATTCTCTCCTTTTGGCAATGCCCCTAAGGATATAGAAACTGAGTTGTCTGATGCTGGGATCAATTCTCAACAATTTGGGGTGCCAAACATGTCATATAAGCCAAGATGTGCCAGTGATCTTGCTGTTATTGACAATGGGGTTCTGAATAATAATTCATGGATGAATCAGACTCAACGCATGAGAACATATACAAAGGTGAGCTGCACACATGTTTTTCTCTTTTATCACTCTTTATGTGTTTCCTTGTCTCAAGTTTCATATGATGGATTAGTAGTGTTAAGTCTCATTCCCGTAATGTATGTTTTTAATATCATTTTCCCATTTTGAAGGTTCAAAAACGAGGCTCTGTGGGAAGAACTATAGATGTCACTCGCTACGTAGGCTATGATGAATTAAGGCATGATCTAGCACGTATGTTTGGAATTGAGGGACAGCTTGAAGATCCTCAAAGAACTGAGTGGAAGCTTGTATATGTTGACCATGAGAATGATATACTACTTGTTGGTGACGATCCTTGGGAGTAAGTGTTGGACTTGTATGTTGTACTATGATTGTTGTACTACTACTACAAGATATTTCAAATTTTCCCATTTTTGTCAGGGAGTTTGTGAGCTGTGTTCAGAGCATCAAAATACTGTCTTGTGCTGAAGTTCAGCAAATGAGCTTGGATGGAGATTTAGGTAATGTGCCAGTACCAAACCAAGCTAGCAGTGGAACTGACAGTGGTAATGCGTGGAGGGGACATTACGATGACAGCTCAGCTGCATCATTTAATCGATGAAGGTGCTCCAATTAAATGCACTAACTTTTGAATACGTTTTCAACACATTTCCCTTGAGGCTGCGAACAACTCAGATCAGCATATTCCAACTGTAAGTGAGGTGGTAGAACCTTGTGTTCTAGGCAGCTGATGGAAGCAACTCATGACGTGTCTTTTATACTTGACGTGAATTTACATACCTTTCAAAGTCCCTGCATGTCTTGTGGCACAGTTGATATTAGATTAGTTCGATTGCTACTTTATTGTAAGGTGCAAACTTTATCAGTGAGAGAATTTTTTAATTTATTATTTTTCAGATCAAGTAGGTGTAAATTAGCTTAGAAATTAAGGCATGACAATTTCAGGAAGAAACATTCCTGTTGTACTAAATTTAACAGAAAATGTATAGCTTTGACGCTTGTGAAAATTTTGTCTGATGACATTTCTACGCTTCAAGTTTTATGTTCTCCTCTAACGTGAACTATGTTTAAAGTTCGCTTCCAAAATTTTGCCAAGCAATTGATACAGCTGAAAAATGAACAGAGAAAAAGCGTAGTTCACTCTTGATCTATACCAATAAAAAAAGAGGTAGCCCGATGAAATAAAGCTCCCGCTATGTGCATGGTTCGGAGAAGGGCCTCACCATAAGGGTGTATTGTATGCAGCGTTATCTTGCATTTCTGTTAGAGGCTGTTTTCAAGGCTTGAATCCGTGACTTCTTGGTCACATGACAACAACTTTACAAGTTGTTTCAAGGCTCTCCTTCACTCTTGACCTATACAATAGTGATTAATATCCACATGACCGAAGTAAGCGGGTGATCAAGTATCCTAAAATTAATCATCCATACCCGTCACCTTATTACTACTATTCGCACATGTGCTTTGCATGCACATTCATGCTAATTAGTTCAAACGTTTTAAGATGATACTATTAGTGTTACTATTTGATGAATCACACGAAATTTTGATAGAGAAAATACAATTCAAGATGGTAAATGATGATCCTATTTCAATCGATAGCCATCATCATTGCAAAACACAATTACTGGAATTTCTAACGAGTGACGTTGGAAGGATATCTTTCATATTAGTGGAGACATAAATGTTATTATGTTTTCTATTTTTGACAAAGTTATATTTTGCATCTGTACATGGCGGTGTTGGTGTAACATCTTCTTATGCAATCCTACTAATACATCAATTATTTCGCTTGATAATTTTCTTACTTTTTGATATTTCAACAAACACAAATTAAATGTGAGTATTAGCAATTCAGTCATGGTTGTAAGTCTATTATCTTGTTTTTATGAAATTTTAATATCCTCTTCTTTAAACTGCTAATTTTAGTATCCTCTCCTTTAAGCTGCTGTCAAGTGAAAATAATTATTTTCTCCTCCTATCATATAAGTTTGAGAGTTCAACATATCATTTCTAATTAATTATTGTAAGTAATTAATAGAAAATAAGTAATCTTTAACAAGCATAAAAAATTTCTCCTATAGTATAAGTGAGAGTTGACCAGATGAAACAGGTTGCTCATGATTGACATATCTGCTTTAGCTGCTTCATCTCATACAATACATGTGAAAGTTGAGCAGCTGGAGTAGGCTGCTCATGATCACATTCTTGCTTCTACTGCTTCAACTGTAATTTTACTGTATCACTCCTTAATTAATTATTATAAATTATATAAGTATTAGAAAACAAATAATATTTAACAAAAAAATTAAAATAAATATAAAATAATAAATTAATTCTTGATTTTTTTAAATTGGACAAATAAAATTAGATAATTATTTTTAATATACTGGATATGTAAAAATGGGCACATGGAATACTTTGCAATCATTATGTTTGTGTCAAAAAAGAAGTACTTTTTAAAGATATAACAAAAAATAAACAAAAAAATTCTTACCTTTAATAAGTTGATTTACTACCTCATAATATATAACTTATTTTAAAGCATAAATTTTAAAAATAAGACATAACATAAAAAGTGAATAAACCAATAAGATTATACGAAATTATATTTGCACATGTCGCCTAATTTTTGTAAGCACAATAAAAATGTTATTTAAAAAAAAGTAACATTTGGCCTTGCATCACACGAAAAATAAAATCTAATATTTACTTTTACTTTTACTGCTAATAATAAAGGACAATAAGCAGGGACGTCTTTGACATACTTGCTTGTGCTATTTGCTTCAGCTGCTTCAATCATAATTTTACTAGATCATCCCTAATTAATTAATATAAGTCATCTACATATTAAAAAAAAATAATATTTAATAAAAAATAAAATAATAAATTAACTCTTGATGTTTTGTGCTAGATTCTTCAGCTGCTTTAGTTGTAATTTTACTATATCACCTCTAATTAATTAACATAAGTCATTAAGTATTAAAAAATTAATAATATTTAATAAAAATATAAAATAAAAATAAAATAATAAATTAACTCTTGATGTTTTGTGCTACCTTCTTCAGCTGATTCGATTATAATTTTACTATATCACCCCTAATTAATTATTATAAGTCATTTAAGTATTAAAAAGTTAATAATATTTAATAAAAAGATAAATTGAAAGTAAAATGATAAATTAACTTGATGTCTTATATGACACCCATTTAAATTTATTTCACAAGTATTTTCATAGTAATTTTGTTATATCACTTCTAATTAGTTGTTATAAGTCATTTAAGACATGTCTGTTTTGTTGTTTCAATCGTAATTTTATTATATCATCCCTAATTATTTTTTATGGTCATCTAAGCATTAAAAAATTAATAATATTTTATAAAAAAGGTAAAATACACACAAAATGATATCTCAACATAAAATATTTGGTTGACTATCGAAATTAAATTAGTTCCACATAAATTACGATGGGACAGAGAAAAACATGAAGTAAAATATATTATTTAAAAATGAAGAGATACTTAAACTAGGACGGAGAGAGTATTAATATCTTATTGAAAAATTATGCTAAAGGCATTATAAATCACATAGGAGTAATTAACAACTTAAAAAATATAAAAGATATAAAATATTCGATTGAATCTCAAAATTATATCAGTGTCACTTAAAATGGAATAGAAAAAAAGTATTATAAATCACAATAATTAAAAATTTAAATTATTTTAAGAATTAATTATCCAAATTATATTTTTGTTGTAAAAATTAAAAAAAATAATAAAATATATTGAATCCGTGCTAGCACTGAGCCCTTCGACGTCTGGTATATATTGAAGTTGCACAAAAATTTAATTATCATATCTTTATTAGAATGACTAGTAGATTAATGTCAATTTCACTATAAAAAGTGATAGAGATACTTAATAATACTTCCCTCGTTCCTATATTTTATCATTCGTACTAAAAATAGATGATCCATATTACTTGTCATTTTATAATATCAAAATATAATTAGTTGTTTATTTTTGCTTTTTACCGGTAACTAAGATCAGTACCCGTGTGATGCCCGATCAATATCAAATGAAACTAATTATAAAAAAATTATCTAATTATTTGATATAATAAAAAATTTATCATATATCATTGTTTATTTAAAATTAAGAAATATATAAAATATTAAAAGTAACTATTAATATATTAAATTTTTACATTATTATTAATCTCAAACTTAAATAGTACTTTTTGAAAATTAATAACCTCCCCCCCCCTCCAATGTGTGAATAATATTGAATTATAATTTGGCACCTACTAATTTAACAGAATTTAAATATTATCTTTCGATGATTAACCTTGTATCACTTGATCTATATAGCATATAAAAATCATATCATTAAAAAAAAAAATACTTATTTGACATAATTATTAGTTAATAACTCACTTCAAAATATGGATATACAGGTGAAGAACTAATGAATGGTGATTTAAAATGAGAGAGAAATATAAATACATAACAACAAATGAAGACGAGTTATGACAAAGAATGTCTATTTCTTTCTTTCTTTTGTATATTTGATTGTATCCTTTACTGAATATGATCGCCTATTTATAGTACAAATGACTTTTCAGGTTACAAGAATTAAATGATCATTCATTCAATATGAATGCTAAAAAGAGTTATGAATATACATCAATATTTAGAAAAAGGAGTTACGGAAGGACATCCACATTCATTGCATTGATAACACTCTCCTTTGGATGTTTATAGATAATGTGTTTTGTTAAAATCTCTCTAAGAAAAATTCAATGAAAAAAAGCCTAGCGAAAGAAAAAAAAATATACATCTTGTAATACGCCTTGATTGCTGCTTCATTAAAAACTTTACCAGAAAAATCAATAGAACAAAATCTTAATTAAGAAAAAAGAGTATAGTGCGTATTTTACTTCAATTGACGCAAACATTATTTTATTTCTCGGAGACAATGCATCCCAATCTTGAATATCAGTTTCTCAATTATTGAGGTAAGTAATGCTGTAGTGAATAGATCCTCCAAATTATCAACCGAGTGAATTTATTAAACATTCATGTCACCTTTCTTCTCAAGATCATGAGTGAATTTTTTTTTTATGAAATGTGTTTTTTCTGTCTCCTTTAATGTAACTTCCCTTCAACTGAGTTATACATACAACATTGTCTTTATACAATGTAGTTGGAATATTCTTTTTCAATGAAAGTCCACACATTTCCTGAATATGTTGAGTCATTAATCTTAACCAAACAAATTTTCAACTCGTTTCACGAATGACAATTATTTCTTCATGATTTGAAGAAGTTGCAACTAATATTTGCTTCATTGAACGTTATAATATAGTTGTGCCTCTATATGTAAACAAATAGCCCATATAAGACCGAGCATTATGTAGACCAGACAAGTATCTAGCATCTGTATAACCAATTATTTCTGACTTAGATTCATTAGAATAAAATAATCTCAAATCAATGATTCTCTAAAGATATTTGAACATATGCTTGACATCATTCCAATGACTTCGTGTTGGGGAAGAGCTGAATCTTATCAATAAACTTACTACAAAATAAATATCTGATCGAGTATTATTGACAAGATACATTAGTGCCCCAATTGCAATAAGACGTAGAGTTTCATCATCAAGAAGCCTTTCTCCGATGGTACTAAAATATGGAGTTTCATCATCAAGAAGTCCTTCACCATTTTCTTAAGGTTGAAATAGATCTTTATTTATATCAAGTGATCTCACAACCATTGGGGTACTCAATAGATGTGAGTTATTCAAGTGAAATTATGTTGCAATCTTTTTAGTGTACATTGATTGATGGACAAATATTTCATTTACCAAATGCTCAATCTGTAGGTCAAGACAAAATTTTATCTTTTTCAAATCTTTTATTTGAAAGCTCTTTAGGAGTGCCAGTGATATTCAAGTCATCAACATCTACAACTATTATAGCAAATTTAGATCCAAACCTTCTTATAAAAATATAAGAGCAAATTGGGCCTCTTTGTATACTTTCTTTATCAAAATTTCCTAAGATGATTATACCACATCTGTTCTAATTGTTTCAATCCGTGTAAGAATTTTTGAAGTATTATTGAACAAGTTTTTTGTGAACTTTTATATCCTTTAGAAACTTTGAATGTTTTTGGGATTTTTATATAAATATTATTGTCCAGTGAGCCATACAAATAGGCCGTGACAACATCCATTAAGTGCGTTTCAAAGTTTTTGATGAACTGCCAGATTTATTATAGACCTGAAGATAATTCATCCACCACAGAAGAATATGTGATAGCATCCAGACTGGCCCACTTACATTAAGATTTTCGGGCTTCAATGTGAATCACGAAGATGCTTATGATGGAAGAAGAGCCCAAGAAAAAGTTCAAGAATTATGGAGAAACATGGGTTAAGTGCTACATATATTTCATGATTCAAGTCCAAGCCCAAAGCAAGAAGATTGGGCCCACATGGGTTTTGATTAAATTCAAAAAAAATTATTTTCCTAGTTTATAGTTTCCTAGTTTAAAAGTTACCTAGTTTAAAGATCTCCTAGTTAAAGTTTCCTAGTTTAATAGTTTCCCAGTTTAAAGTTTCATAGATTTATTTATTTCCATAAAAGTAGAATTCGAATCCCATGATATTTGGGATAGATTTTTTCTTTCCTATATATAGGGATGAATTTGGTTATTTTGAGGAGACAAATTATTATTAATTGAGAATTTCTCTTATTTACACCTTTGTAGGTGGCTACTTGAGATTTATTTTGCAACCTTATAAGAATGATTCTTTAGGAGGTAAGATTAATTCTTAACTTGATATCATTGGTTTCTATTAAAGTTAATTAAAGAAGGTGATTAGTCTTATACTAATTGTTGTCTTTAATTTCTTAAAAATAGCGGTCTAGATCACCTTTAGATCTAAGTTCTTGAATTGACTTTATTGGTATCATAATCAGTCTTAATCCATTAATTTTGAATATTAAGATCAATTAGGGTTCTTAGCACTTCATCTCAAAATTGAGAATTTATTCTCAAATTTCATCTATCTTTAATTTCTTGTTTTAATCTTAGGATTTTCGCTTCCGCATTATTTTCTTGTTTATTCAAGTGACCCGATTCTTATTAAGCGGTATCAAAACGGTTCTATCAAGGTTCCATTCTTGATAATTCTTGGGAGTTTCATAACCCCCCAAAAAAATCTCTTTAATTTTTTTTCATTTTAGTAGATTTTAAAAAAAGGTTGCTTGCAAATCAAGAAATTTCAAATTTATTGTGTATCTTGTTTTCCAACATCAAGAAGGAAAATTAAGAAAATGGAAAAATTTAGATTTTTTAATTTTAAATTGTTTCCTTTTCTTGTCTCACAAAATCCAATCCGTCTAGGAGTTGGTAATTTCTTATTCTCTCTACATCTTACTTCTAAAGGGAGTAGGGTTAATACATAAATCCTAAATGAATCAACAAAAAGTTGTAGTTTGAGTGAAAAAAGGCAAGAGGGGTGAGATTAAAAAAAGTCAAATTGAGAGATTTTCCCCCTTCAACTTTTGGAGATGTCTCAAAAGGATACTGATACTGATACTGGGACTCAAAACAACGACATAGACGAGGCACTTATTTTTGCTCGACTCGATGCATTCGAGATTACCCAAAATCCACCTAATCAGGTGAATATAACTAATTTGAGGAGCAATATTTTTCATACAAGGTGTGAGATAAAAGATAATATTTGCTCTATGATTATTGATTTTGAGAGTGGTGCTAATGTTATAAGTTCATACGTGGTGGATAAGTTGGAACTTTCATGAATCAAACACAATGATTTTGGTGAACTTAAGGTGACTAAGAAATGCATGATTCCTCTCTCCATTGGGAGGTATTTCGATAATATCCTTTGTGATATAATTCTAATACAAGATTGTCATATTATGCTTGGGTGTCCATGTCAGTTTGACAGAAACACAATTTATGACAGAAAAAAGAATAGAGTTTCTATTGAGCTAAAAAATAAAATATAAACTTGTACCTTCAACTCCATTTCAAGTTTATGAAGATCATAAACGTGTGAAAGAAACAATGAAAAATTTTAAGAGAAAAAATAACGGGAGGAGTAAGGGTGTGCATGTTGATATTCCAAGAGAGAAAAGAAAAAAAGTTGTGTTGTGTGAAGAGAATGGGATATCAAGTGAGGTCGAGAGGAAAGAAAAGAGAGATGATCATGAGAGTAAAAAGGAGAGGAATGATCGTGAGATAGAGAGAGAAAAACAAGAGAGTTTGAATAAGGTTATTTCTTATTTTAACTCTAATATTCCTACTTCTTCTAGTTGTTTTGACTCTTTTGCAGATACTCATAGGAAAATTTACATAAAAGAATCATAATTGAATAAAATTATTCCCAAGGTGGTCCAAACAAAATATCTCATTGAGAAAGTGTATGTTTATGAGAAGTATAAAGGCAATGAAAATTATTTTGGATCTATCCAAGATAAGACTCGTGACAAAAAGATCAAAAATACAGTTATGAATCTAACACCCATGCAAAAGGAACAAGGTGTTGTTGTTATTTTGTCATATAAGACCAAATACAATGTGTATGATTGGTTTATTCACAATCTTGGGATTTCTAGAACACCTAAGATCTTTCTGGAGGTGATGAACTACACCCTTAATTCTTACGCTAATGTGAATAGGTTTTATGTGGAAAAATCTTTGGAAAGTGTAATCAAGGATGCTTGGATATATCATAAAAGTGTTCAATTTAATGCATATTATATAGATCTTATGTCATCTTTGGAAAGCCCATTATAGTAATTTATTGATTGAGTTAAATTGGAGAGACACATATCATCTCCTATGTCATCCATACATGAATTTTATTGTGCTCATACAAGGAAGAGAATTTTCTATCGGGATGATGATGTCCACATGCTTTATAAAGGTATATTTATACATGCAAGGATTAATTGGGTTAAGTGGACACATGGTCACTATCTTGTTTTGTTCTTACCATTATTATTTTCAAGTAATGGATGTTGTTTATTATTGCATATCTTCTTGATTTTAAAAGATTCAAATTCGAGGATAAATTAGTTTCAAGAAGAGGGGAATAATAGCATCCAGACTGGCCCATTTGCATTAAGATTGACAGGCTTCAATGTGAATCACGAAGATGTTTATGATGGAAGAGAACCCAAGAATGAGTCCAAAAATTATGGAGAACATGGGCTAAGAGCTACACATATTTCATGATTCAAGTCCAAGCCCAAAGCAAGAAGATTGGGCCCACATGAGTTTTTTTTATTAAATTCGGAATGTTTTGTTTTCCTAGTTTATAGTTTCCTAGTTTAAAAGTTACCTAGTTTAAAGGTTTCCTAGTTAAAGTTTCCTAGTTTAAAAGTTTCCCTATTTCAAGTTTCCTAGATTTATTTATTTCCATAAAGTAGAATTCGAATCTCATGCTATTTGGAATAGATTTTTTCTTTCCTATATATAGGGATGAATTTTGTTATTTTGAGGAGACAACATTATTATTAATTGAGAATTTCTCTTATTTACATCTTTGTGTGTGACTACTTGGGATTTATCTTGCAACCTTATAAGAACGATTCTTTAGAAGGTAAGATTAATTATTAACTTGATATCTTTGCTTTCTATTAAAGTTAATTAAAGAAGGTGATTAGTCTTATACTAATTATTGTTTTTAATTTCTTCAAAATAGGGGTCTAGATCACCTTTAGATTTAAGTTCTTGAATTGACTCTATTAGTATCATAATTCATCTTAATCCACTAATTTTGAATACTAAGATCAATTAGGGTTCTTAGCACTTCATCTCAAAATTGGGGATTTATTCTCAAATTTTATCTATCTTTAATTTCTTGTCTTTAATATTAGGGGTTCCGCTTCCGTATGATTTTCTTATTTATTCAAGTGACCCGATTTTTATCAACATGTCTCTACATAATCAATGTCCGGCTTTTGTGAAAAACCTTGTGCTACAAGTCATGCTTTATATTTTATAACTTTACCTTTTTTTATTTCATTTTCGAGCAAAACTTTATTTGTCTCCCATTGGATTGACACCTTCAGGTGTTCAAATTATTGATCCAAAAACTTAACGTTTTTTAAGCGAATTCAATTCCGCTTGAATTGTATTATTTCATTTCGGCCAATTTGATTCCAAATTTCATCTTGTTACGTTATTTCAATAGCAATGTTGTAAGCAAAAATATTATCAACCACAATATTATTTGTGTTTCATTTTTCTCTTATTGCGACATAAATTATTCAGATTTCTTCATTCTCATTATTTTTAGGCATTTAAACCTCCTAAGTGGTCTTATTATTTTTGTCTCAAAGCTCTTTTTAAGTAATTGCCACCATATCGTGATTATTTTTTTTCTTTCTCAAAAATTTTTATCCTTGAAATCAATAGGCCTATCATATTTTAAACCCTAGACTCATTTGCATTTACAATTTGTCCTACCAAAAATATCAACTTGAATTAAAGTATTGCAGTTGGAATATAAGATTTAGCAACCCCTTGAAGGTTAGTAAATGCATCTGGCAGCCGATTTACAATATTTTGCAAGTAAATCATCTTTTGAGTCTCCTACAAATATTGATTTGTTCGACGATCTAAGTGAGATAGTGATAATGCATTTTAATTTATCTCATTTATCAGATGCTTATGTTCTCCCTCTAATGTTAGTTATATCGATTCATGAAAATGACAATAAGAAAATCTTGCTGTAAATAAATCTCCAGCCATAGATTTTAAATATTTTAATGACAGGAGATTCATAACCAACATATAAACCAACCTTCTTTGAAAACCCATCTTTGTGCATTTTGGTGGAGCAATTGACACATATACCGCACACTAAAAAATTTTAAGATAGAAAATATTTGACCCCCGATAAAAAATTAATTATAATTGATAGAATTCATGATAACTGGTTGATCTTATGCCCACAAATACTGCTGCATGCATGCTCCCGTATTGAAATAGGAGTTTTGTTTTCATTAACAATGATCTAGCTATCAATTAAAGACGTTTTATCATTGATTCTGCTAGACTATTTTGAGTATGAACATGAGCAACCATATGTTCAACTTTTATTCCAGAGGACATACAATATCATTGAAGGACTGATATGTAAACTCACCAGCATTATCTAGATGAATTATCTTTATTGCATAATCTAAAAATTGTATTTTTAATCTTATTATTTGATCGAAAAATCTCACAAAAGTCATATTGCGAGTTGATAATAAGCACACATATGACCATCTTATAGATGTATCTATCAAGATCATATGATATTTGAAAGGTCCGCATGAAAGATAAATTGATCGACATATATCATCTAGTATACATTTTAGAAATTCAGAGAATTCAATCCCAACTTTAGATGCTGATGGTTTAATAACCAATTTTTCTTGAGAACAAGCAACACAAGAGAATTTCTTCGATTGAAAATATTTTGATTCTTCAAAGTACGCCCATGTGAATTCTCAATAATTTTGCGCATCATATTAAAATTGGGATGATCTAACCAGTCATGCTAAATGATAAAATAATTAGAACCTATAATTTTTTTTGTTTACTATGGTAAATGATTCAATCATATACATACTTGTATAGTACAATCCAAAAGAAAGTACAAGTAGTTTTTCATGGTCAAACCTTTTATCCGCCTTTATTGTAGTAATATAAGGATATTAAACCTTTCCTTCATTTGCAGTCTCAGTATAATAGCCATTTTAGCAACTAACCTTGGAACTTAACAGTTTTTTAAGACTTACTTTAATACAATGTATTATCAATGACCAATATTATTTTTTCAGGTAGTAATAAGGTTGCTCTATTAATTTTGTACTACCAAATATTATTTCACATAGGCCTTTTCCAAAATTAAATTAGAGAAGTATTTTCGTTCTCTTAATATAATGTTAGTTGTACCACTCTTTAGAAGACACATATCTCCACTACTCATCTTGGATCCAGTTGAAGATTGAAATTTTTTTTAGTAATCTTCATAAAATAAAAATACATAATAAGAAATGAGAATTTTCAAAATCTTGTAATAAACCTTAAATAATTTTTTTTTTTAAAATAGTAAAACAACATAAGTAATCATATAAATAAAGCAACAACATATTCAATTTCTCTAATAATTAATCAAAGTTAAGTTTTGATCTCAAAAGAAATCTTCAACATCCAAATGATTAATATTATCAAAGCCATCAAAATCTTCTTTTTTCAAAGTCAAGTTTGCCTCGATATTGTCATCGTATTTCTGTGAACCATGCCTTTTTAACATTTTTAAAAGTCAAGTATAACTCCATTTGGAAATTAGAAGAGGCCCCACCTTAATTTTCCTTCCTTTTGAAAGAACTTTGATAAATCCTAACAAAATACTTAGGCGCTCAATTCATTCTTTCAATTACCTTTCAAGCCATAATGATGGCGATTGCCTTTTAAAGTTATTGGAGAATCTATTTGGTTCTTCCTATTATGGTTATTACCACCATAACAATTATCATGTCATACCATGTCATTGCCATTCCAACACATATTATTTTAACCTTAATTTTGCCTTCTTTCAGGCTGGTCATGTGCTCTTACCTCATTTGATTCCGGTAATGGTACAGTTCTAGTGAGACAGACTTCATGATTTTTTATCAAAAAAGGCCTTATGTTTCTCATCCACCAGAAGGCATGAGATCAATTTAGGATTTTTCTTAAAACCCTTTTCACGATATTGTTATAGCAATATATTATTTGAGGCATGAAAAGTAGTAAGTATCTTTTCTATTATGTCCATAGTTTCCCTACATAATCTTAATTGGAAAATCTTGAATATAATGAAATTATATTCAAGTGTGGTATCATAAAATTATAAGTGCATCCATTCGTAATAAGATCTTGGCAACACCGTGACCCTTATGTGACCATACCTTTTCTTTAAATCTGTCCATAATTCATGTGGATCTTTCACTGTTAGATATTCAACCTTAAATATTTTATTCAGATGATGATGAAGGAAAATCATAGCCTTGACTCTGTCCTGACTTGACAATGCATTATCCGGTGTAATAGTAGTTTCAAGACCATAAGCAGCTAGGTAAATTTTAGCGTCGAGAATCTATGACAAGTAATATTTTTGATAGATATCAAGTTTCAAAAACTCAAGTTTTGACAAATTCAACATGATGAAAACTATCGTAGAGCATAGTTGAATTAGTCTCATGATGTGTGTTTCTTTACAATAAATATTAAATTAACGTTTCAAATGACAAAATATAATATGAGTAGAAAATAAATCATATGTAGAAAATAGAAATTTACAAAAAATATGTTGAATCATAAAATAGTAAAACTGTAAATTAAAGATAATTCTAATTTTTTTAGAATATTTACCATTTAGTTACAATAAATAAAAATGTCACAGTTTTTGTAATAACTCTCCAGGTTATTTTCTTAATTTTTATGTTTTTTTGGTATTTAAAGCCTTCCCACAGTAACTATAGGTTATTTATGACTTGTCAGAACCGTCAGTTCGATTATTGGATAGTTCATTTGGATTTTATGCTCTTTTATATTTTGGAGCTTTCACTATTAAGAAATTGGTATGAGACCACAATTCCTAGTAAATAGCGTCAGATGGAAGTTTTGACAGTACCATCAACTTTGAAACTTTGATTTTAGGCTAGGAAGACACTTGTATTAGGTCTCGAGGCTTTCAGACTCATTTTGGGCTATTGAATAGAATTTGGTTAAAACGAAACTAGGTATGGAACCCACATTTAATCAAAATAATCTCGAATAAAGGTTTTAATGATTTTATTGGTAGCATGGTTCATTTGCGCACACAGAGTTTTGAATGAATCCTGACCAGACAGTCAGAGTCTATTTGTACGTAGTCAAAATCTGGTGCCTGACCGCTAAAGCAGTCAAGAAACCACTTTAGAAATCCTGAGTCGCTTTAGCGGCCTTGGCTACTCGGCTAAGGTCCATTTAAGTAGATGCCGCTTTAGCGATGAAGATCTATTTTAGTGTACAGGGTGCCACTTTTGCTGTCAATTTTGGAATAACTTCAGATGAAAGTGCATTTGCATGCATGAGGTTTCAAATGAATTTAGAGCACCCAGTTGGTGTCCATTTGGACTTAGCCAAAAATCTAGTGTCTGATATCTGATTACTAAAGCGGTCAAGGAGCCGCTTTAGAAATCTTGGTTACTTAGCCGAGGTTCACTTTAGCAGTCAAGGTACACTTTAGCAAACGTTGCTTAAGCAGACAAGGGTTCCACTTTAGCGATGCCCGCCTTTTCTCACCCTCCACTTAACTGGTAGCCTTGATCGCTTTAATGAAAATTACTGGGGATAAATCCCTTTCTTCACCCATTTTCTCACTCATTTTGGTAGGGCTTTCCTCCATTTTTAAGAGCTTGAAATGTGGGAAAGTGTGTAAAATCATTCATCAAAGATAAGTGTAGTGATATTTTAGGATCATGGAATAAAGATGAGCGATTTATGAGTGATTCAAGAATTGCAGTTCGGTATCAAGGTAGGCTTCGATCTACTTTTCTCTATGAGATTGTTTATTGTTTATTGTTTAGATTGCATACTATGTAGAGATTATAGGACAGGATTATGAATAATATACCATGACTTAACCTATTTAGGAAATTTTAGATAGAAATGTCACTCAAACCATAGCATAAGATACTTGTTATGGTCATAGAATCCTATTACCCTTGATTATAAGCATGTTAACCACAACTCGATTTAAAAATGAATTTTTTCTATTACAAAAATCGTACCACCATATTTAATGAATAAAGAGTTTTTAGAATTAAATATGCTATTTTCAAAATTAGATTAAGATTGATTTCAATCTATTATTAATTCACTATTATACCACTACTATTTACTTCGATCGAGAGAGATTCAATCCTTTCTATGCTATTAAGTAGATTTAGTCCTGATATTATTCTCAGATAATGGATTTATAGCTTTATACTTTTTTAGCCATGATTTGATTTCGTGCACTTATTATACTCTTATATATATCCGGTACTGAATGGATTAGATTGTCTATGATGGTTATTGAAAATCCTGGTTCAAAACCAGACAGTTTATACGAATATTTTAAGTCCCCTATGGGCTCTTTCATCTGTGAGTCATAGTGCCGGAGAAGGATGGTCACCAAAGGTCCTTTCTTTTCAAGCTACTGAGATGGAGGAGGTGTATACACTTGGTACATTTGACACTTGGATTTGATATTAGTTACTGTTGGTTTGTTTTTATTTATTCATTCATATGCATTACCTATCACCAATATGATTTTTTGGTGCTTATATCTATTGGCCTTATGGAAGATTGTACATGTATAAGCTCTGATTGTTGTTTGTTAAGTGTTTGCTTGAACCTTTTAGGCTTATGGGTACCCAATTAAGGGTTATTTTTCTGAACTATCCGGTTACTTTATTGTTGGTTTATGGTTTGTTTGTGGCAGGATGGTTATAGACTAGTACATGAGATTGTTGATACGTTTCTGATTCCTAATCTTTATTAATTATTGGTAAGTTACATTTTTGATAGGTTTCCTCATGATTTGTCACACATTTATTAGAGACTTTATTATGCTAGTTTTAGCTTTCCTACTTGGTTTGATGCAACGCCTCAAAAATGGGTCCCGGAGCATCACATCGTGCTTGAGGCTACGAGTAGCCCCAAGCTAACCCTGAGCCATTTTCATTCAGTTCAACATGAATCAACGATTTTTCCATAAATAACCCTTAAATATCAATAGAGTAATCATCATCCAAGAATAAGAAAATTTCAGAAAGATAACAAAATATGACTTATTAGTCAACTCCCAACATCTATACTAGTCTGACAAGCCTCTAAGAAAATCAATAAAACCAGTGAGCCATTGAGACATGCCCCAACTGACTCATACTCAGTTATCAAATGTAAACAATTCCGTGAAACCAATATCAGACATCACGTCCTCAGATCATAAGGACTCACCATGACAGAGGATGTAGAACAACATGCTCGAAGAATTACTGTCGAACCTGGAACTGAGCACCTAAACCTACGTTTCAAGAAAATGTAGCCCACATCCGAAGATATGGGTCAGTACCATGGAAACAAATCGAGTATATGGGGGTGTATGCAGTTTTATAAACATCATCATCATAAATATTTATAAGAAATATGCAGGATGTATGAAAGACTCACATAGCCCGAAGAAAATCATCATAATCATGAGAGGATGAAATAAGTATAATAACATATGTGAGTCATCATATAATTTGTCAATCACTTTTAGTTCATCAAGAATATCAATTCTCATAATGCAAATATTATTTAAATCTTTCGAAAGAATAACTTTCACAATTCGACTTTCAAATCACTTCACCGTTCACCATAGACACGGGGAAACACACACACACTGAGAGATCCTATAATCGACATAAACTGTGTGAGATATATGGAGTCCAACATACAACCCACGTTGGGGAGAGCCGTCCTATATTTTCCATCAGAGTAGGACTATCGATATCAAATCCACACAAACTAGTGATCAATATATAAATCAGCCTTAGGCTCACTCCTATGGAGGCACGTAGTTCTAGGGAAGTAAGGTCGCTTTATACCTCCAACTCGGTACTAAAGATTTCTCCCGGGACTTAGTTCAGATTATTTCAAAGATAATCCACAACAAAACAATTTCAGTAATATATAAATATATACATCGGGAGCCATCATGCTTCCCATCTATCAAAATCAACCACGTTGTGGATTTCTTTCACACTCGAGTTCAAAACAACTCCATTAAGACCAAAAGGTCAAATCATTCAAAATATCTCAAATATTCAACAACAACATGCTTATAACACACGCTTTCTCAAAAAACACAATTTTCAATGGGAATTCACAACCCAAATATCAAAATCATGATAAATATCGTTCAAGATTTATGCTTTATATCTCCACAAATATAAATTCATCTTTTGAAATAATAAATATCAAGATTTTATAATAATCATCATAAGATATGGGTTCATGCTTCAAATTCATAAAAATCTAATAAAAATCATGCCTTTGTAAAGAAAATTACTTTTGGGCACAAGAACAAAAGAGAGTTTTTGTTGAAAAACCCCACATACCTTGAATGATGAAATTTAGATCGATACACATTTGAGCCTTTGAATGATGGTTCTTGGAGTTCTTGAACTAGGAACTTGGAATCTTGAATAAATTTGTAGAATTAATGGTGAACTTTAAAGGTTCTTGAAGTTGGATGTAGGAGCTTAAGATTTTCTTTTTGAGGGAATTTGACAAAATATAACATATATTGCTTCTAATAGGATTTAATATAGGGTTTGGACGGATTTTGGGTGAGGGAGAATGACCAAAACACCCCTAAAAATAAAAAAAATTCTCGAATCTATCCTTTGGTGGACTGTTTTGATAGTCTGAAGTAGATCAACCATAATGTCTTACTTCGATATCCAAATTAGATGAAACCAATTTCATTAGAAAGAGGACTCGCAGAGCTTTCCGTTGATATATAGTATATCACGCAGATCATTGTATACAAGGAGTTATGATCGTTTGAAGTTGATCCAAAAATTCACTTTTGATAGGCTGAAGTAGATCGACCATAACTTTTTGCTCCAATAGACAAATTGGATGAATCCAATTTTATTGGAAAGAGGACTGACAGAGATTTTCGTTAATATATAGTACATCACCCAGATCCTTGGGTACAAGGAGTTATGATCTTTTAAAGTTGGAACAAAAATACGTCAGGCCTCAGTACTTTTGCTGCACATTTTACTGTTCACTACTATTCACAGTTCGATCGGAATGTTCATAGCTCGTCGCTCAGGTGTCTATTTTAGATGATCCACATATTGTTGGAAATATTATTCAATACTCTAAGCAATGGTGGGTCATAATATAAGACATTCCATACAAAAAATTTATAATTCATTCTAGAAGATAGAACCTAACACGTTTATGCACAAAATTTCAACGAAAAATTTCTCGGGGTATTACATCATCCCCCCCTTGGAAACATTCATCCTCGAATAATGCTATACATGCCAAGATTAGATAGGGAATAGAACATACATCTGAAACCATTCGTTAGACTCATCACTACATTGTTTCTCTCTCTGAATGCAACATAGAATGCATAAATTCAAGAAACTACAGCTGAACACATAATAAACGATAGCTGAACTGCTGCAACTTTTATCAAAAGTGCATGATTTAGGAAAGAATGGTACCTTCGGCTTGATCAGAGTTCGCAAAAAATAGGTGCGGGTACTTGGATCGCATATCTGCCTCAGCTTCCTAAGTTGCACCCTCAACAGATTAGTTTCACCACAACACCTTGACCAAGGGAACTTCTTTGATCCTTAGTCTTCGGACACTGAAATCAAGGATCTCAACAGGAATCTCATCAAAAGAAAGATTTTCTTGAATGTCAGCACTCACAGAGGAATACACTACCACAACATTGCTAATATGCTTTCTAAGCATGGAGACATGAAATATTGGATGAACAGAGGACAACTCAGAAGGCAACTCGACCTCATAAGCTACCTTACCAACACGACTAAGAATTTTGTAAGGACCAACATAACGAGGACTAAGCTTTCCCTTCTTTCTGAATCTCTCCACCCCCCTCATGGGTGAAATATTTAGATATACTAAGTCACCACCTTCAAACTCAAGGTCTCTTCTTCTAACATCCGCATATGACTTCTGACAACTCTGTGCAGTTTTCAACCTTTCCCTAATCAACTTAACTTTTTCCATAGCCTCAAATACCAAATCAGGACCACTCACAGCCACCTCACCCACCTCGAACCAACCTATGGGTGATCAATACTTCCTCCCATATAAGGCTTCAAACGGAGCCATGCCAATACTAGAGTGGAAACTGTTATTGTAAGATAACTCTATCAATGGTAAGTAATCATCCCAACTTCCCTTAAAGTCAAGTGCACAAGCTCTCAACATATCTTCTAAGGTCTGGATGGTCCGCTCAGCCTGACCATCGGTCTGCAGATGAAAAGCAGAACTCAAAAGCACTTGGGTAACCAAGACCCTTCTGAAAAGCTTTCTAAAATTGCGAAGTTAACTGAGTACCCCTATCCGAAATGATAGACAAGGAAACTTCATCAGTCTAACTAGCTCTCGAATATACAATCTAGCATAATCCTCAGTTGTATATGAAGTATGAACAGGCAAGAAAGGAGCAGAATTAGTCAACCTATCAACCACAACCCAAATGGAATCATGATGGCATCGGGAAGGAGGTAAACCAATCACGAAGTCCATATTTATCTCTTCCCACTTTCAGGTGGAAATACTAAACTCTTGCATCATACCACTAGGTCTTTGGTGTTCAACCTTAACCTGTTGGCATGTTGTACACTTAGCTACAAACGCTGATATATCTTTCTTCATGCCACTCCACCAATAGATTTCCAGCAAGTATCGGTACATCTTGGTGGCACCAGGATGAATAGAATATTGTGCCCCGTGCACTTCAACCATAATCCTCTGTCTCAGATCATCAACATTCGGGACACACAATCTACCCTGCAATCTCAAAAGACCATCTCCCCCTTGGGAGAAAACCTCTACTTTTTGGTCCTTGACTGACTCCTTCAGTCTGACCAAACTAGAATCTAAGTATTGTTTTTCCTTCACTTCCAAAACCAAGGAGGATTTGGAACTACTCTGAACCCCTATACTACCTTCAGCAGAGTCAAACAACATAACCCCCAATCTAGCCAACGATGTACATCACGAGACAACTCTTTCTTACCTTCTTCCACATATGAAACACTACCCATGGACACTCTACTTGGGGCATCCACCATAATATTGGCCTTGCTCGGATGGTACAACACACTCATATCATAGTCCTTTAATAATTCTAACCTTTGTCTCTGCCTAACATTCAATTCTCTTTGGGTAAACACATACTGTAGACTCTTATGATCAGTGAAAACATCAGCATGGACACCATACAAATAGTGTCTCCAGATTTTCAAAGCAAACACAATAGCAACCAACTCAAGGTCATGGGTGGGGTAATTTTTCTCATGGGGTTTTAACTATCTAGAAGCATAAGCTATCACCTTACCCTTCTGCATCATTACGCAACCCAAACCAACTCTCGAAGCATCACAGTACACCACAAAACCATCAACACTATTAGGCAAAGTCAAAACAGGGGCTGAAGTGAGTCGAGTCTTCAACTCCTGAAAACTCTTCTCACAAGATTCGGACCACAAAAAATTCACTTTCTTTTGGGTCAACCGAGTCATAGGAGACACTATAGAGGAGAAACCCTCAACAAAATAGTGGTAATAGCCAGCTAAACCAAAGAAACTTTGGATATCAGTCGGACAAATAGGTCTAGGCCAATTTCTAACAGCTTCAGCCTTTTGGGGATCAAATCTAATACCCTCGGAAGAAATGATATGAACCATAAAAGCAACTAACCTTAGCCAAAACTCACACTTACTGAACTCTACAAACAACTTGTGATCTCTAAGGGTTTGCAACACAGTGTTCGGAGATAATTAGAATATTCATCCTCACTACAGAAGTACACCAGTATATCATCGACGAACACTATGACAAACATATCTAGATATGGTCTGAACACTCGATTCATGAGGTCCATGAAAGTTGTTGGGGCATTAGTTATGCCAAAAGACAGAACAAGTACAAGAAACTCAAAATGGCCATAACGAGTTTGGAAAGCAGTTTTTGGGATGTCAAACTCCCTAACTTTGAGTTGATGATAGCCGGAACGAAGGTTTATCTTTGAGAAATAACTTGGACCTCGCAATTGGTCAAATAAATCATCTATTCTTGGAAAGGGGTACTTATTTTGTATGGTGACTTTATTCAGTTGGCGGTAATCAATGCACATACGCACAAAGCCATCTTTCTTTCTCTCAAACAACACAGAAGCATCCCAAGGAGAAACACTGGGCCTTATGAAACCCTTATCTAGTAGGTCTTTGAGTTTCTCTTTTAACTCCTTAAGTTTTGCAGGGGCCATACGGTAAGGAGGAATAGAAATAGGCTGAGTATCGGGAAGAAAATTAATCCCAAACTCTATCTCTCTATCAGGATGTATCCCTGGGAGATCATCCAGAAAGACATCAGAAAACTTATTAATGACGTTAACAGACTGGAGAGTTCGAGTCTCAGACTTAGTGTCTTTGAGTCTAACCAAATGGTAAATACAACCCTTGGAAATAAGCTTTCTAACTTTGAGGTAAGAGATAAAATGACTCTTGGGTGACACAGAATTCCCAGACCACTCAAACACGGATGCACTCGAAAACTAAAACTGGACCACTCGGGTCTGACAATCAATAGAGGCATAAGAAGAATACAGCCAGTCCATACCCAGAATCATATCAAAATTACCATGTCTAACTCAATCAGATAAGCTAATAAGACTCTATGATGAATGGTACCAGGACACTTTTTATACACTTTCTAGGCAATAATCGAATCACCCATTGGGGTAGAAACTAGGATAGGCTCAGGACTAATCTCAGGACTCATTTCAAAATTCATAGCAATCAAAGGTATAACATATGAGAAACTGGATCCAGGATCCAATAAAGCATACATAACAAACTGAAATATATGAAGCATACCAGTAACAACATCGGGAGTGTCGTCCTATTCCTGGTGGGATGGTAAAGCATAGAATCTATTCTGGCACTGCCCGCCAGCATTACTAGAAGAGGCGCCTTGAGCTAGGGCTGGGCGAGTCACTGGAACTGGAGCACTAACAGTCTGAGTCTGGGTCTAAGGGAGATAGTCACGACGCCCTTGTACATCCTATGGACAATCTCTAACTCTTTAACCCATGTCACCAAACTGGAAACAACCCCTCTTCTTATCCCAACACTCACTCGAATGAGCCCTACTACACTTAGGACACAGGGAACGATTTGGCTTACTGCCAGTACTATACTGGGTCCTGGATGCATATGACATGCTACCTTGCTCCTGCCTACCTCTAGGCATAGGAGCACTAGTAGATGATAGTGCTGGCATAGACAAATGATCCTGATACTGAGGGCGACTCCCTCCCTGCGATCTAGTCTGACCCTGTATGTGCTTCTCGGACCTAGCTCTCTTATTCTCTCTCATTCTATCTCTCTCCTTAATCTTGTCTGCCTCAATCTGCTGGGCATGAGTCATCAACCTAGAAAGATTCATCTCACTATTCAGCATAGCAGACCTATACTCCTTAACCACATAACTAGACACTCTAGTCACAAACTTACTCATACTAGCCCAATTATCAGCCACTAAGTCAGGAGCATAATTGGCCAGCTGATTGAACTTTAGACAGTATGCCCTAACAGTCATAGAGCCCTGTCGCAGGTTCATAAACTCTTCTACCTTCGCCTCCCTTATCTCCAAAGGGAAAAACTTATCCAGGAATACATCTTGGAACTCTTGCCAAGTTTTAGGGATAGCTCCCTCACCTTTACCTTTCCTCCAAGCAACAACCCAGTCATAAGCAAGGTCTTTCAACTACGCAGACAACTCCACACTATGTTCCTCAGATACATGCATCACCTGAGTAATCTTCCACACCTCTTCTAAAAACAACCATGGATCCTCATCAGACTTGGACCCATAGAATTTCGGCGGATTCATCCAGATAAAGTCACGGATCCTGGCAGTAGCTAAATCACCTCTCTGATACTGTGTAGCCGAGCCGGGTTGTCCTGAACATTTGCAGTAATAGCTTGGGCCAACGCTTAAAAGGATGCTCGAAATTTAGCATGAGACACGTTTTCATTCAATGGGTCAGCGGGTTGAGGTTGTTGACCATCATTATTTCTTCTTGCTTGATGTGGAGGAATATTTCTGAAAGAGAAGAGCACGAATCAATAGCAGAGAGAGATGCTTTAAGCACGATAGACTTATAAAAGAAAGAATCACACTTTTTCCTAAAACGTCTTGAAGCCTCTTGCTCATAGATGTGGCGCACTATACACCAATGATCAAGACTCTACTTAACATGGCTTGTCAGACTCCCTAGGACACCTTAAAACTTTAGGCTCTGATACCAAGTTTGTAACACCCTAAAAATGGGTCCCGGAGCGTCACACGGTGCTTGAGGCTACGATTAGCCCCAAGCTAACGCTTTGAGCCATTTTCATCCAGTTCAACATGAAACATGGGGTTTCCATAAATAACCCTTAAATATCAACATAGTTATCATCATCCATGAATAAAAGAATTTCAAAAAAATAACAAAATATGACTTATTAGTCAACTCCCAACATCTATACTAGTCTGACAAGCCTCTAAGAAAATCAATAAAACCAGCGAGCCACTGAAATATGCCTCAACAGTCTCATACTTAGTTATCAAATGTAAATAATTCTGTGAAACCAACATCAAAAATCACATCCTCGGAATATAAGGACTCACTACGACAGGGGATGTAGAACAGCGTGCCTAAAGAGTCACTATCGTACCTGGAACTGAGCACCTAAACCTACATTCTGAAAAAATGCAACCCACATTCGAAGATGTGGGTCTATACCATAGAAAGGAACCGAGTATATAGGGGTGTATGCAGTTTTATAAACATCATCATCATCATAAATATTTATAAGAAATATGCAGGATGTATGAAAGACTCATATAGCCAGAAAAAAATCATCATAATCATGAGAGGATGAAATAAATATAATAACACATGTGAGTCATCATATAATTTCTCAATCACTTTCAGTTAATCAAGAATATCAATTCTCATAATGCAAATATCATTTAAATCTTTCGAAAGAATAACTTTTACAATTCCACTTTCAAATCACTTCACCGTTCACCGTAGACATAAGGAAACACACACACACACTGGGAGATCCTATAAACGACATAAACCATGTGAGCTACATGGAGTCCAACGTACAACCCACGTTGGAGAGAGCTATCCTATCCTTGCCATCGAAGTAGTACTATCGATATTAAACCCACAAAAACTAGTGATCACTATATAAATCAGCCTCAGGCTCACTCCGATGGGGGCACGTATTTTTAGGGAAGTAAGGTCACTTTGTACCTCCCACTTGGTGCTAAAGATTTCTCCCGGACTTAGCTCAGATCATCTCAAAGACAATCCACAACAAAACAATTTCAGTAATATATAAATATACATCGGGAGTCATCATGCTTCCCATCTATCAAAATCAACCACATTGTGGATTTCTTTCACACTCGAGTTCAAAATAACTCCATTAAGATCAAAAGGTCAAATCATTCAAAATATATCAAATATTCAACATCAACGTGCTTATAACACACACTTTTTAAAAAAAACACAATTTTTAATGGGGATTCACGACCCAAATATCAAAATTATGATAAATATCATTCAAGATTCATGCTTTATATCTCCACACATGTAAATTCATTTTTTAAAATCATAACCATCAAGATTTCATAATAATTATCATAAGATATGGGTTCATGCTTCAAATTCATAAAAATCAAATAAAAATCATACCTTTATAAAGAAAATTACTTTTGGGCACAAGAATGAAAGGGAGTTCTTGTTGAAAAATTCCACATACCTTAAATGATGAACTTTAGATCGATACTCATTTTTGAGATGTTAATCGTGCCTTTGAATGATGGTTCTTGGAGTTCTTGAACTAGGAACTTGGAATCTTAAATAAATTTGCAGAATTAATGGTGAACTTTGGAGGTTCTTGAAGTTGGATGTTGGAGCTTAGGGTTTTGTTTTTGAGGAAATTTGATGAAATATAACATATAATGCTTCTAATAGGCTTTAATATAAGGTTTGGATGGATTTTGGTGAGGGGGAATGACCAAAACGCCCCTAAAAATAAAAAATTCTCGAATCTATCCTTTAGTGGATTGTTTTGATAGTCTAAAGTAGATAAACCATAATGTTTTATTTCGATATCCAAATTGGATGAAACCAATTTCATTAGAAAGAGGACTCCCAGAGATTTCTGTTTATATATAGTATCTCATCCAGATTATCGTGTACCAGGAGTTATAATCGTTTGAAGTTGACCCAAAAATTCACTTTTGGTAGGCTGAAGTAGATCGACCATAACCTTTTTCTCCAATAGAAAAATTAGATGAAATCAATTTCATTGGATAGAGTACTCGCAGAGATTTCCGTTGATATATAGTAGATCACCTAGGTCATTAGGTACAAGTAGTTATGATCGTTTAAAGTTGGAGCAAAAAATACGCCAGGCCTCAGTACTTTTCCTGCACGTTTTACTGTTCACTACTATTCATGGTTCAATCGAAATGTTCATAACTCGTAGCTTGGGTGTCCGTTTTGGATGATCCACATATCGTTGGAAAGCTTATTTGGTAGTCTATACAATGGTGGGTCATAATCTAAGATATTCTACACAAACAATTTATAATTCATTCTAGAAGATAGAGCCCAACATATTTACGCACAAAATTTCAATGAAAAATTTCCTGGGGTATTACATTAGAATTCCTCGAGATACTTGGTTGGCTCCCTCATTTTATTACCTTTTATTTTAGCCATATATATATATATATATCAACATGGAATTATTTTATATCTCTCTCTCCTTATCGATTCTTATTGTATATTATTCTTTGGCCTTATATTTTTACTACATCTCTTTCTTTTATTCTTCGTTTGTATGTTGGATACGATATATGTTATCACACTTTAGTTTTTCAATACTGATAGAATAAGATATTTTATCCTTATTTTTCCATTAACAATATAATATATACTTCTCTTAGATAGTTGCTTGTAGTTGTATTCCTACTTTACATGTTATTTCTGTTTGCATTATCTTTGGAGCTCAGCCGATTGATGCCTACTGAGTTCTATGTGTTTGGTACTCATACTACACTTATGCAACATGTATATCATAGTACGAATTCTCACCATTGACGTGTTCATAGTGTGGAGCAACAATGAATTGACAATTTGGGGTGAGCTCCTGACGTTCACAGTATTTTTGCTCTGTCTTGTATTTATCAGACTTATATCTTTTTTGTATTTTGAATATGGTTGTAAATGTACATTTACTATATTTTATTTTGTACTCTGATTGTATTAGAAGCTCTTGTTCTAAATTGTAATACCACGAAGATTTCTAGCTAATTTCGTTCCAAGAATGCCTAGTATTGGCTTCTAAACTGAATGATAATTATTCCATGAGGAATTTTCAATATTTTTACTTTTTTTTATGTGGTTAATTCAATAAGCTTTCCATTGATATATGATTTGCTTAAATCCGGTAACCGGGTAAGAAGTTATGACTATTTCAAGTTCTCATCGTAAAACAGCGCCATATTAGTCAGTGGCGCACCGTACCACAAGAGGAAATGTCATTTGGCAATTTCCAGTAGGTATCCATGACTATGGCGCATCGCGCCAGCACTTGAATTAAAAATTGTCCTTTTCCAGTGTCTCAGCGTGATTGCCCCTGTGTCGTGCCAAAGTTTTAGGTCACAAAGGAAGGAGAAACACGATGGATCCGCATCGTGCCATCCCTCATTTACCGGTTGTCAAATTCCAGTGACACGGCACGATAGTGCCGCATCGCGCCAGAGATTCAATTCGAGAATTTTTTATTGAAATTACAAGATGCGTGTAGGGTTAAAATGGTCAATTTCCTACCCCTATTTAAGCTCTTTAATACGTGATTCAACCATTTTTCATCCAAAATACGTGCTCTTCTCTCAAGTTTCTCTCAAGACCAAGCTAGGGTTTCTATTGGGAATTCAAATTCAAGAAGGTTTATCCATGAATCTTCATGAAATCATGAACTAAGGTATGGATAGTGTTCATTCATGGACTCTTTTCGTCCATGAAGTCCATAAAGCTCAAGAATCCCTTTTCTAAATTTAAGTTATGGATTTTCTTATGAATTTCATGATTGGGCTATTTTTGTTCATGTTGATAATGAGTAATTGAATTGTATTCCATGAATGAGTGTTAAATTCTATATGGGTTGATTTGTCTCGGTATAGATTCTTAAAACCTAGGCTAAACCCTTGAATGATTAAATTGGAATTGAATCATGACAGTTAATTATTGTATGATGTTGTTTTCATATTCTATGCCTACTCTGTGTTTAGTTTAATGCCTAGATGAAGAGAAAGTGTCTAATTTCATGATATCATGAAATCCCCACGTTCGTACAAGATTATACCTATCACATGTTTGATGAAATACTTTAGTAAATGTATTATGATGATTATAATGTATTCAAGTAAGTCATGCTTTGTCAGTTTTCTTCCATTGAGTCCTGGGGGTACTTGTACCCGAAACATTAGCTATGTTCCTAGAGCCATGTTATGTTTTCATGATACTCTCAGTCAAGCCATGATCCTTAGACTTCAGACAGTTTTATGACTCAGTAAATCTCTTTGATCTCATGAACTCAGCCAGTTGTCAGATATTAGTAATATTTTGTCAGTCAACAGAATTTAGTAACTCAGTCCATGTTCAGTTCAGTAAATCATGTTCAGTGTCCATTTAGATGGGAGTAGAAATTAGCACCGAGTGAAACTAAGAATGGGGACACACATTATCAGATGAGGGTGTATCCTTAGCAGTCATCTCTTCATTTCAGAACTATATAGACAACATAGGTTGAGACATCAACACTGTCGATGAGGGTTGATGAGGTTGATAAGCACTGGCAGATAAGGGCCCCACTATTCTCATACAGGGGGCCCTATCAGATGAGGGTCTCCCATAGCTTGTCCTTACTAGTGGCACCGTATTGACACCCTTCCAATTGGGGTTACAAATTGGACCCCATCTCAACCATAATGGAGTATCAGGAACATGTTGGTTAAATACTACCTCTCATAATTTCAGTACCAGTCTTAGTAAAAATACTCAGTTAGTTCTTCAGATTTAAGACTGTCAGATACGGTCAAGTCAGATATAGTAAGGAACTCAAATAGTTCCATCAGATTCAGGACTGTCAGATACAATCACCCATGTTATCAGTTACATCCAGATACAACTATTTATGCTATCAGATATATCAGTTTTTAGTATGTCATGTCATCAGTATTTAGATTTAGTAATCATGATATTATAGTGTTAGTTATAGTTACGTATTTATATATGTATTCTCGCATTTATGTTAGATAGTCAGGTAGCATTATTCATACATGTTAACCTTTTCATTAGCCTACCTCACATGTATACTCAGTACATTCAATTGTACTGATGCATTTGCTCTATGGTGCTTTCTTTTTATATTACACCATAGGTTCAGAGACTCGAGTTCCAGATCAGCAGTAGATTCCAGTCTCAACAGTCAGAATAGAAGTGATACCTCATATTTATAGGACATAATTATTTCTCCATTATTTCATTGATTAGTTATTAGTTGGAGTTAGTTGGGGACATATCCCATCAACTCCTTATTTAGATTATTCAGACAGTAGAGCTTTCAGACTAGATGCAAACTATTATATTTTAGACTTAAGTGTTTATAGTTTGGTTTTGGGTATTGTATTACCCCACAGATGTTATCTCATCCATGTTATGTTCAGTATTGAACCTTATGGCCTTTCAATGTATGTTTCTGCATTATTCAGTATTTTGTTCAGTGTACAGGTACAAATATCAGTCATGAGTTAGCTTGTGGTCCTTTGGGGTCATGAGCATTGTGTAATATTTTGGTTCAGCAAATCGGGGTATTATAAACTTGGTATCAGAGCCTAAGGTTCAATAGAGTCCTAGGAAGTCTGAAAGTTGTATCTAGTAGAGTCTTGTACGTGGGTGTGTTGCGCGCCACATTTATGTGAAAGAGGATATGAGATGCTTAGGAACAGTTTCCCTTCTTTCAGTATTCATGTCATTCCAGTGAGCATAATCACAAGTCAATCTCTCAGTCTAATCCGCTTCTTCTCTTTATTTCAGAATATGCCTTCTAAGAGAAGAAATCAATCAGCCCCTCAGCCCGAAGAACCTTTGGGAGATCATGTTTCTCATATGGAGTTCAGGACCGCATTTACTTCTTTTTCTCAGTCAGTAGCTGCCTATAATGAGCGACCAACTGTCGTTCCAACCAACCCAGTGGCCAACTCAACTACATCTAGGATTCGGGACTTCACCTAAATAAATCTTCCATCCTTTCATAGGTCTAAAGTAAATGAGGACCCTCAGGAATTCCTAAATCAGGTACAGAAGGTGATAGACATCACGGGTGTGACTAATGTTGAGAGTGCTGAGCTAGCTGAATATCAGTTGCAGGATGTGGCTCATACTTGGTCAAATAGTAGAAGTCAAAAAGATCAGATAATACAGGTCCTATAGAGTGGGAAGAGTTTGTTACTATATTCTTAGATCGATTTTTTCCCCAAGATCTTAGAGAGGCTAAGGTGCTATAATTTATCAACCTCAGATAGGGAAATATAAAGATGAAAGAGTATTCTCTAAAATTTACTCAATTAGCCAGATATTCCCATGATATGGTTGCAGATGACAGAGCCAAGATGAGTAAGTTCGCTTCAGGGGTAAATGATAGCATGGTTAATGAGTGCTGATCCGCCATGCTAAATAGTGACATAACTTTAGCTAGACTTATGACCTATGCTCAACAGATAGAGGAGCAGAGGGAAAAGCAAAATAAGAAAGCTAGGACAGGTAGCTTCAATTTTAGTCAGCCTAAATCAGAAGGATGAAACCGTTCTCAGTTTCATCCTAAGTCATCAGTTCCACCTCCTTCTTCAGCCATTGCTCTAGCTCCAAAGTCCAAAGATAGAGTGCCAGGATTTAAGTCTTAGGGCAGTGCCAGCAATGCCCGAACTAATCCTCTTTGTCAGAATTATGGTAAGAACTACAAGGGTGCTTGCAGAGATGGCAACGATGCCTATTTCGGTTGTAGGAAGATAGGCCACAGAGTCAGAGACTACCCTCAGTCAGGTTATCAGAGTTATATCCGCTCCTCAGTTCAGTTTAGTCGCCCTAATCAGCAGAGTTCCACCACTAGTGCTACTAGCAGTAAATGCCCAATAGACTATATGCTTTTCAGACTCGACAAGATCAAGAAAATTCTCCTGATATAGTTACTGGTACATTACATATCTTCCATGTTCATGTTTAGACTTTGCTAGATCCAGGAGCTTCTTTGTCCTTTGTTACTCCCTATATAGTAGTTGATTTTGGAATTAGTTCCAAAATTCTAGCAGAGCCCTTATCAGTCTCTACCTCAGTGGGAAAAACCATCATAGCCCAGCGGATATACAGGAACTGCCCGGTTATGATATTTCAAAAAGTTACTTTAGCAGATTTAGTCGAATTTGAGAAGACTAATTTTGATGTCATTATCGACATGGATTGGCTTTATTCCTGCTATGCCACATTCAACTGCAGAAATAGAATAGTACAGTTTTAGTTTCCAAATAAACCCGTCTTTGAGTAGAAGGGTAGTGTATCCACTTTCAGGGGTCAACTTGTTTCCTACCTTCGAGCAAGGAAAATGATATCTAAGGGATGTGTTTACCATCTTGTTCATGTTAGAGATTATAGTTCTGAAACTCCCAGCCTTGAATCAGTCCCAGTAGTGAATGAATATTTAGATGTCTTTCTCGAAGATCTTCCAAGAATTTCTCCCAAAAGGGAAATAGACTTTAATATTGATCTTTTTCCAGATATTTAGCCTATCTCTATTTCGCCATACAGAATGGCACTAGCAAAACTCAGAGAATTGAAAGAATAGTTAAAAGATCTCTTAGATAAGGGATTCATTAGACCCAGTATTTCCCCGTGGGGTACACCAGTCTTATTCATGTGCAAGAAAGATGGTTCTCTCAAAATGCGCATTGATTACCATCAACTCAATAAGGTCACATTTAAGAACAAGTATCCTCTTCCCAGAATCGATGACGTGTTTGACCAACTTCAGGGTGCCAGCTATTTCTCTAAGATAGACCTCAAATCCAACTATATCGGCTTAGATTTAGAGAAAGTGATATTCTAAAAACAGCTTTCGGTACTCGGTATGGTCACTTTGAGTTCTTAGTCATGTCATTTGGTCTTACCAATGCCCCAACAACTTTCATGAACTTGATGAACCGCGTGTTCAAGAAGTACTTGGACATGTTCGTCATAGTCTTCACAAATGATATTCTGGTCTATTCTCGCACTGAACATGATCATACAAACCATCTCAGAACAGTACTTCAAACTCTCAAAGATCATCAGCTATTTTCCAAATTTAGTAAGTGGGAGTTTTGGCTAAGGTCAGTAGCATTTCTTGGTCACATCATTTTCGATGATGGTTGATGATAGACGATATTACGCGCCTATATCAATAAATTTTGCCCATATTTGTGCCATGTTTTGAGAACAAATTATATATTTCATGTACTTTTAGTCCTTTTTCCTGTAAGTGAGCTAACGAACATGATTAGCAAAGTTTCAGGTATAAATGATGCAGAATTCAGAATTTTGTGGATAAATTGACGCCAAAGAAAGCTTCACGAAGGAAGAAAAGGGAGCTTGGACGCCTAAGGACCAAAAATGATGCATGGAAAATTTGTCCCGGGCTAAAACAACATTACTGAAGACTTTGGGGACTAGCAGTAACTTAACTGGATTTGGATAATGATACATTAACCTAGTACAATTGGGTTAAGTATTTCATTAGTTTAGTTGGATTAGGATAATGATACATTAACCTAGTACAATTGGGTTAAGTATTTCATTAGCTTAGTAGGATTTGGTTAGATATTTCATTAGCCTAGTAGGAGTAGGATATGGGTATTATAAATACCCTATCTTGCTAGAGATTTTTATGCACTTTTCAAATTAACCATTCTACTTCCGAAAGACTCTTCCATTAATTCTATTTTTCTTCTATTCATCTATTCTTAAATTCCGCAACAAGAGAATCGTTACTTTGCCAAGGAATTCACGCCTAACGCATACCACTCTTGTGCTACATGAAATTAATCAATATTGTGGTATAATAACAATGTCAATTGCGATTTCCTTCGCATTCATGGGTAACTAAACTTCTCTGTTGGGGTTATGGAAGCCAAATGAGATACTATCTATTGCTATGAGTTCGTGAGTTCGTGACACGTATGCTGCTTATATCATTATTCTCTTCATCTTAATCTAAATTCTTTGTGGTTGTAAATGCAAGAATATGCCGGTATAACATTTAACTTGTTCGAAAGAAAGGTTATTTGTCTGGAAAAGAGATAGTGTCAAGGTAGTAGGGTCCCATCCCCTATTAAAAAGGTAGTGCCGTAACTGGATTAACCTCTTGGAGAATTCGTACCGTTAGACACGCTTTAAGATCGAAAGAGTTAGAGTGAAATAATCCTCGAATAGGTCGAAAGACGCCTAGATTTACCATCGAATACAATTCTCTATAAGCACATACATTTCTAAATTCTACACACTCATAATCAATAGAGACGTATAACTCATAAGGTGGACATACCTCCAACGCTTCAATTCTCATTGTTTACAACATACTAAACATTCTTTCTTTTTACTTTGCTATTTTCAGTTTTTACTTTAATATTTTAGTTACACATTACAATCCCCCCCTTTTTACGAGACTTGCACTAAAAGTCTAGTAATAGTTGCTTACTTGTTGACCAAGCTATTCCCTGTGGGATCAATACCCAACCCAGGTTGGGTTCTATATTTGCTAACGACCGCTTTACACTCCTACGAGAGCTGTAGATTGAGCGTTATCAAAAATTGGCACCGTTGCCGGGGAATACGAGTGTCAATCAAGTTCGTGATAATTACTAGACCCTTTGGTCAAAGATTCTCATACTTTTACTTTCAATTTTTGTTTTTGTTTATTGCAGGTTTTTATTCAGTGCATGCCCCATACTAGAAGTTCTGGTCAACCGTTATTACCTATTAATCCTGAACCACAACGCATTGGTAGAATGGAAGCACAAGCAGAAATCGAAAGGATGGATGCTCAACAGGAACAGGCGAGATCAAGTTCAACAACAAAACATTGATAATCCTGGGCTAGCAACAAATCCCGACGATGAGGATTTAGGTGATGACGAGTTTCTAAACCTTAGGCGTGATGCTGAAATCATAACACCTGCCAACCGAAGAGGTCGACAAGCTCGGTTTAGGTATGATCGCCAACCCATGCAACCAGCTTTTGACGACGATGATGATGATCTTGATGGAGCCGGAGCCACATGAGCCATTATTCCTTCACCATTAGCGCCCGGAGCCAAGTTCAACATCACAAGCACCATGATTCAGTTATTGAAATTCAAGGGATTATTTGGTGGACTAGCAGGTGATGATCCGAATATGCATCTCATCAACTTTATTTCCACATGCAAGTCATTTGACAATCATGGTGTTGGTTAGAATGCAATTCGCTTATGCTTATTTCCATTGTCTCTGTCTGGGGAGGCAACACTATGATTGAATAGGCTGACTCCTGATTCTATTACAAATTGAAGGCAATTGAGAGACGCTTTCCTAGAAAGATTCTTTCCACCATCCAAAAGAGCACAATTGAGAGATGAAATCAGCAACTTTCGTCAGCTTCCCATTGAAGCTCTTCATGAAACATGGGAGAGGTTCAAGACAAAGCTAGCGAGATGCCCAAACCATCACATGACTAATGTTCACCTAAAAGAGATATTGTACAGGGCCTTGAATTCAATAACTAAACCAGTGTTGGATAATGCAGCTGGAGGATCATTCATGGACCTCACCTTTGGTCAAGCAAGCAATATGATAGATCGTATGATGAAACAAAGTAGAGCTTGGCATACCAGGGATTCTGAGGTAGCAAGCCCCACTTTATCTATTGGCATGACTGCCGACCAAAGAAGAAGAGAAAAAGAACGTGATCAAGATATGACGCACATGAAAACACAAATGGATCTTCTTACAAAGCATTTATTATCAGGGAAGACCAAAAAAGTGAAAGCTATTGTGTCAAAAGGAAGAGACGAATCTGATTCGAAAGAAGAGGCCAACTACTTGAACAATCAGGGGGGTTTCCGTGGGAATACCCAAGGAAACCAAGGTCGGAACTATTATGATAAATCTGGAAACAAGGACCAAGGTAGTTGGAAGAACAAGAATGAAAAGAGTGGTTTGTACGTTCCCCCTGGAAGACGTGACACCACCACATCTAGTTCTGGAAGTATGGAAGATATGATGGCTAAATTATTGAAAGGAGTGAAAGCAACAAGCGTGGGAGTAACGGAGGTAATTAATGATTTATCCTCCATGAAACAATTAGTTGATTCACATTCCACTTCAATCAAGCAAATAGAGCAGCAATTGAGCCAACTTTCAGCAGCACTCAATCAAAGAAAGGCCAGCACTCTACCTAGCGATACTGTGCAAAACCCAAGGAATAATGGGTCATGCATGGACATCACTACCACAAGTGGTAAGGTGTTGGAAACTTCAGTAAAATGCAAGCAAGTGCTTGATGAAGCTACGGACTTGGATGACAACGCAATAGTAGAGGAGTCCGCGGAAGATGTCAAGGACGTCACACCCAGCGACGTGCAGCCTGAAAAAGTGGAAAAATAGAAGCAAGAGGAGAAGAAAGCTGTGGAGAGAACAATTCCATACCCACCACCACCTTTTCCCCAAAGATTGAAAAAGGTGGCGGATGACATGAAGTTCAGCAAATTCATGACTATGTTAAAGCAGCTGACCATTAATGTTCCATTGGTGGAGGCACTTGAACAAATGCCTGGGTATGCGAAATTTATGAAGGAACTTTTGACAAAGAAGCGGGCAGCAAGCTATGAGTTGAAAGATGATGTTCATCATTGCAGCGCAATCGCTACCCGATCGATAGTTCAGAAGAAAGCCGACCCCGGAGCTTTCACTATTCCTTGCACCGTTGGATCTTTGAATTTTGCCAAAGCATTATGTGACTTAGAAGCCAGCATCAATTTGATGCCATTATCAATCTATTAGAAGTTGGGTGTGGGTGATCCTACTCCAACCAACATGAGGCTTGTCATGGCAGATAGGTCGGTAAAACGACCTGTTGGTATTCTATGTGATGTATTAGTAAAGGTTTCTTCATTCATCTTTCAATCAGAATTTGTTATTTTGGATTGTGAGGCAGACTCAGAAGTTCCCATAATCTTGGGGTGCCCTTTTCTTGCTACAGGAAGTGTGCTCATTGATTTAAGAGCCAATGAGCTTTCATTCCGAATAAATGACGAAGTAGTTCGCTTTGACGTTTGCAAATCAATGAAGCAACCCAAAGATCTAAGTGTATTTTTGGTGGATGATGTTTTATTTGATGATGAGAAAGAATTACTTGAAGGAGAGAAAATTATTGATGAACCTTTAGAGGTTGTGCTTATGAATGGAGAGAATGAGGATGATGAAATTTGTGAAGAAGATATTTGTGCTCTATCGGGATCAGGGACATATCGCTATGCTCCCAAGAAGCAGGACCTAGATCTCAAGAATTGACCCACGCCACCAGCTAAGCCATCTATTGAAGATCCACCCACGTTAGAATTCAAGGAGCTTCCATGTCATTTAAAGTATGCATTCTTAGTAAGCGGGAACACACTTCCAGTTATTGTGGCAGCCGATTTGGGTGAGCAACAAGTTGCAGCTCTTATTGCTATTCTACGCAAGTATATATGACCCATTGGATGGACCATTGCGGATATTATTGGTATTCCACCTGGGATTTGTACACATAAGATTTAGTTTCAAGAAAATTGCACACCCACCATTGAGCATCAGAGACGTCTAAACCCACCTATGCAAGAAGTGGTGAAGAAAGAAATTATCAAATGGTTAGACGCAGGAGTCGTATATCCTATCTCTGACAGTACATGGGTAAGCCCGGTACAATGTGTTCCCAAGAAAGGAGGCATAACGGTGGTCGCAAATGCGAAGAATGAGCTTATTCCACTCAGACCCATCACTGGATGGAGAGTATGCATGGACTACCAAAAGTTGAATTCTTGGACGCTCAAAGATCACTTCCCAATACCATTCATGGATCAAATGCTAGATCGATTAGCGGGTAAAGGATGGTTTTGTTTCCTTGATGGTTATTCAGGCTATAATCAGATTTGTATTGTCCCCGAAGACCAAGAGAAGACAACGTTTACATGCCCATATGGTACGTTTGCCTTCAAACGTATGCCATTCGGGCTATGTAACGCACAACCATCTTTCAACGTTGTATGATGTCTATTTTTTCTGATATGGTTGAAGACACTTTGGAGGTATTTATGGACGACTTTTCAGTTGTTGGTGAGTCTTTTGAAGCATGCTTGGCAAACCTAAGCATGGCGTTGCAAAGATGTGTAGAATTCAACTTAGTGCTGAATTGGGAGAAGTGCCACTTCATGGTAAAAGAAGGAATCGTTCTTGGGAACAAAATCTCCAAAAGAGGGATTGAGGTTGATCGAGCAAAAATTGAAGTTTTTGAGAAGCTACCACCTCCAATTTCGGTGAAGGGTGTTCGTAGTTTCCTCGGTCATGCAGGTTTCTATCATCGGTTCATCAAAGACTTCTCCAAAATTTCTAGTCCATTGTGCAAACTCTTGGAGAAAGATGCTAAGTTTGACTTTAATGAAGATTGCTTAAAGGCATTCGAATGCCTCAAAGGAAAACTCATTGAAGCCCCTATCATGGTAGCACCAGATTGGTCTTACTCGTTCGAAGTTATGTGTGATGATAGTGGTATAGCCGTTGGTGCTGTTCTTGGTTAGAGAAAGGAGAAATTATTTCATCCTATCTACTATGCGAGTAAGGTCCTAAATGAAGCCCAAAGGAACTACACTGTGACAGAACAAGAGCTCCTAGCGGTTGTGTATGAGTTTGAGAAGTTTCGTGCCTATCTATTGGGTACTAAGGTGATCGTTCATACAGACCATGCAGCTCTTAGGTATCTAATGACAAAGAAGGATGCAAAACCAAGGTTAATTCAATGGGTGTTGCTGCTGCAAGAGTTCGATTTCAAGGTCAAAGATAGAAGAGGTTGCGAGAACTAAGTAGCCGACCACCTATCTAGACTCGAGAATGAGCATGTGGCGCAACCTGAAATTCAGATTGATGATGCATTCCCTAACGAGGAGATACTAGCGACAACAATGGAAAAATTACCATGGTATGCCGACCTTGCAAATTTCGTGGTGAGTAATGTGATACCTGCCAATTTATCTTACCACCAAAGGAGGAAGTTTATGCATGACGTACAACACTACTATTGGGATGAGCCATATTTGTTTCGACGATGTGCGTATGGTATTATTTGACGATTTATATCCCATGTAGAGGTGCCTAATATTTTGGAAGCATGCCACACTTCCCAAGTTGGAGGACATCATGCAGGCAATCGGACGGCAAGAAAAGTATTGCAAAGTGGTTACTATTGGCCTTTGATATTTAGAGATGCCTATGACTATGTTAGAAGGTGCGACCAATGCCAGCGTCAAGGTGCTATTTCGAAACACCATGAGATGCCCATGTCCAAAATTCTTGAGGTAAAACTCTTTGATGTATGGGGTATTGATTTCATGGGTCCATTCGTGAATTCATTTGGAATGAAGTACATCTTAGTTGCTGTAGATTATGTTTCGAAATGGGTTAAAGCTGTAGCGTTAGCTGACAACGAAGGAAAGCGTGTTGTAGTGTTCTTAAAGAAGAATATCTTCTATCGCTTTGGAGTACCACGTACTATCATAAGTGATGGAGGATCTCACTTTTGCAATAAGCTATTCAAATCCGTGTTGGCCAAGTATGGTGTCAAGCAATATAAGGTAGCCACGCCTTATCATCCACAAACTAGTGGACAAGTAGAGGTTTCCAATCGGGAGATCAAGCAAATCCTTGCAAAGACGGTTAATAAGAATAGGAAGGATTGGTCTTGGAAGCTAGATGATGCACTATGGGCGTATAGGACTGCATTCAAAACACCCATTGGCATGTCTCCTTATCAACTAGTTTATGGGAAGGCTTGTCACTTACCTATCGAGCTCGAGCATAAGGCATTGTGGGCGTTGAAGAAATTGAATTTAAATTGGGATGATGCGATGAATCTGAGGTTGGAGCAGCTGAACGAATTAGATGAGTTCCGTCTCCATGCATATGAATGGTCAGTCCTATACAAGGAGCGGATGAAAAAGTATCATGATCAGCGGAATGTTCGACGAAACTTCCAAAAGGATGATATGGTACTTCTCTTCAACTCCAGATTAAAGATCTTCCCAGGTAAGTTAAAATCTAAGTGGTCTGGTCCATACAAAGTTAGCCAAGTCTACTCGTCTGGAGTAGTCGAATTGGAAGACAATAATGGTGTTGTCTTCAAAGTGAATGGCCAACGTGTTAAACCGTATATCGGTCCTATTGACTCGATGAATTATATGACCATCACTTATCTCGACAAAGTCTAAGTACTCGAGGTAACTATGTCGAGCCACGACAATAAATAAGGCGCTAGATGGGAGGCAACCCATCATTTATCGTTTATCATTTTCTCTTTCTTTCATTCTAGTACTTGTTTTGCGTTTGATAAATGAAAATCCAAAAATAAGAGTTGTACCACGACCAAAACTAAGGCTCTTGGTGGGAGGCAACCTATCGTACTTATCGTTTTCATTGTTTTGAGCAAATATAGGTGCAAGAGGTATTCAACGAGGAGATTGGTTTCAATTGACGATTTGGACGTATTGCATGGTAAAGGTGGTAAGTTAGGAATAAGGATGCATAAGGCTATGGATTGAGCATTGATCATGACAAAATAGGCATCGAGCAAGGCTAGGCCTAGGTAAAACTAGGCCACGAACAAGGAAAAACCTATACTATAGCCTAAGGTCTCGGAATCTAGTGTGCAAAGACATAGGCGCCGCCCATGCTCAAGTATGCTATAGCATAGGCGCCGCCTATGCTAAAGCATTTGGTCTCAGTATCTCATATGCCATGCACTAGGCGCCGCCTATGGTCCCTTTATGCATTACACTAGGCGCCGCCTATGCTAGCTTATGCTTTGCATTAGGCGCTGCCTATACCGTGCATATACAAAGCTAAAGGCGCCGCCTATGGTCCCTTTTTGTCTCTAAAACCGATTTTAAATGGGTCAAAACCCGAACCATTCTTTTCCTATATAAAGGGGACTTAGTCTTGAAACATAAACACATTGAATCTTGACCTAAAGGCGCCACACATACACTCCAAATCATCTCAAAATTTTTCTTTTTGCTCTTTCAATTCACAAGAACATCTCCAAAGGCTTTAATCACGTAAGTACTCTTTTATTCTTCATCTATTTCTCGTAAGCACTACATTTCTATGTCTATCATGAATTGCTACATCTTGTAGAAATATTGGTGATGTTAAATGTGTTTGGATTGTTGATACAAACCATGTGAGTGAACATGTACGTTAGGATAATCTTAACTTGTTTCCGACTTGAATTTGGTTTTAATTGCATTGTTATACTCTTTGCGGAATTGCTATGGTTATGAACATTGCCTAAGCTTGTTGCTTGGATACTTACATGTTAGACTATCCCGTTCATCGGGATAAGACTTATAATTGCCTACCGACATAGGAGGTTGTGCTTGTTGATAGAAACTACACCATGATGTAACCCCTATGTAGTAGTCTTGTTATACCTAACATGAAAGTATTGCAAAGATTGCAATAAGTGATACATCACTGATTTTCCTGTCGGAATATAGCTCCTAAAACATATGTCGACGACATCTAAGTAATCGACCACCTTCACTTCACTGATTTGTATCAACGAACCTAAGTGTGGGGTGGTACCCCGATGGATTATGTATAAATTGTTTCCTTTGAGTTGATTCTAACATGAATATTGTTTAAGTCTCAGGAACAATGGCACCTAAAGCGAGACAAGATAAGGCTACCACTTCCCAAAAGGGAAAGAAGAGAGGTCGCAAGGACCAAGGAGAATCATCCTCAATGCAATTCCCCCGCCGAATGTTTGAAATAAAATGGGTTCTTGAGGAGGAAGCCAAAGAATGGTAAAGGAACAACAAGGAAAGAAAATATGTTCATGTCGACTTGATCAACAAGGACACCCTAGCGAAGAAGGAGCCGCGTATGTTGGCGAAAATCATGGCATTGAATCTGGATTTCATCTTCCGTGACATGGGAGAATGTAATCTTGATTTGACAAGAGAATTTTACGCTAACTGGTCGCCGAAAACCACAGGCAACGAAGTCAAGATTCGGGGCCAAGTTTTATAGCTCAACGCGGAATGGATCAACTCCTTTCTTGGCTTACCTTCGGTCGACCCAACACCATTCAAAGATCTGTACAATAGACCTACTTATAGAGCAATTCGACACACACTTTGTGGAAGTAGATCCATGGCAAGGTGGAGCAGACACCAAGACACCGGACGACACAACACCTTACCCTATGCTCCTTTGAATAGGAAAGCAAGAATCTGGTTGCGTATTGTCAACTCATGCCTTATTCCTGGGACTCAATACACCAAAATAACAAGAGATAGAGTGTGTTTGGTCTATGATTTGATGAAAAATGTCCCTATCAACATTGGGGCAATCATTCGCTTTACAATGCGGAAAGCCAGACTACACAAGCGGTCCCACTTCACTTTTGGTAATCTGTTGACTGCAATCTTGCAAAAAGAGGATATCGAAGAGGAACCGGCTGATCACAAACTCCCATATAACCCGAAGAAGGTTGACCTCACAAAGGTCAAAGATGCTGAAACAACACATGGTGTCAACCTTACTACTGCAGAGAGACATACTCGAGACGAGAGTTTCTTCCGTCATCTTTATGGCATGACGCAATTTACAATGATGAGTGGAGGTCGTGTTCCAGTTGCTGCAGAGCTCTAACAGCTGGACCATGACTATCCAATGAACATGCATGCACGAGAGATGTGTGGAGTGGGCACATACTTTGAGGAACCTCTAGACAATGATGTGCCAACCGATGATGATCGACGCTTGCCAGACTCCGACGTGGAGGAGAACGCGGACGACGACTCTTATGATGATTTAGACGAAGGGGGTATGACCCCCGACATTGAGGAAGAGTTCAACTGACCAGGTTCTTCATATTTACTTTCCACTGAGGGCAGTGTCCCGTTTAAGTGTGGGGTAGCGGTATTGCATGCTATGCTTATCTATTGCATCTATGTTTTATTTTTGTGTCTTTTTTTTATCGTAAATTTCTTTTATCTTCGCATGAAATTATTCTAATAGGCAGCATGAGATTATAACAAGAGTATGTGCTACAATTGTGACTATTGAGACGTTTAGGCTCTAGTTGTGACTCATTATGTGATATTGTGTGGTTCAATTCCTTCACGTGTTGGGTCGAGAGTCTATATTACTTCCAATAAAGTCGACCATGTGCCTTGTGTGTGTGAGATTAATCGTATATTCTATGTTTGTGGATGATGCTAGAACTTGCCTGGTATGTATGCAAAGCAAAAATAAGGAGTGTAAGTTTAGGAGATGATTTAGGCATTTCTTTGGCAACCTATACATGTTTACCTTCGTTTTACCTACCCATGGACATCATCCTAGTTAACCCCTTTTGAGCCCTTAGCCTATTTTCTTTGACAAACCTCATATGTAAGCCTAATCCATTTTTTCAAGAACGTAATTTGATCCAAATTCCCAAGTGCTTTAAAAGTATAAAGTCATGTGACGAAATAAGAGGAAATTGGGTGAGTATGATGCTTTAAATTGTAATGGTGCTTGAAATTGTTATGAAAAAGAAAGTGCTATCATAAGAGGTATGTTATGAAAAGAAAAAGGAAAAGAAAGATGAAAAGTGAGTTATGCTTAAAATTGAAAAACAAAAGAGGAGACCAAGGGTGGTAGAATAAAAGAAAGAAGAAAGGTTGAAAGAAAAAAGTGTCAATGATATAATGTGATGTATTGATGCGCTTAGGAACTTAGTCACTATTTCTGGCCAAAATAGTCCTACCCGTCCCTTAGCCTACATTACAACCATCAAAAGACCTATTTGATCCTAAGCTTAGAATTCTGACATTTAATGGAGTATTACACTAAGGTCAAGCCTATGGTCATCAGTTACTACATATGAATTCTTTGTGAGAGTGAGAGCAAGGATATTTTGATACACATGTTTGAAAAATATGCTATACTTATGAGTAATTATGGGTAATATATTGTGAGACACACATGGTTGATGAGTTTTGGTTAGTTGTATATGATTCCTTGTGCCTTAACTTTTGAATATGAGTTAACTACCATCACGAGTCTAGGTTGGAGGTTAAATGGTTTCTACTAATGATCGGAAAACTACTCTTTGTTGATAATTATTGTGCTTGTCTTGACGAATATTTTGTGTTGTTGCTGTGAAACCCTAAGTTGATGTTTAGAAGGACATGATATTTTGTTCGAGGACGAACAAAGCTTTAAGTGTGGGGTGTTGATGATAGACGATATTACGCGCCTATATCAATATATTTTGCCCATATTTGTGCCATGTTTTGAGAACAAATTATATATTTCATGCACTTTTAGTCCTTTTTCCTGTAAATGAGCTAACGAACATGATTAGCAAAGTTTCAGGTATAAATGATACAGAATTCAACATTTTATGGCTAACTTGACGCCAAAGAAAGCTTCACAAAGGAAGAAAAGGGAGCTTGGACGCCTAAGGACCAAAAATGTTGCATGGAAAATTTGTCCCGGGCTAAAACAACATTTTTGAAGACTTTGGGGACTTGCAGTAACTTATTTGGATTAGGATAATGATACATTAACCTAGTACAATTGGGTTAAGTATTTCATTAGTTTATTTAGATTTGGATAATGATACATTAACCTAGTACAATTGGGTTAAGTATTTATTAGCTTAGTAGGATTTGGTTAGATATTTCATTAGCCTAGTAGGAGTAGGATATGGGTATTATAAATACCCTATCTTGCTAGAGATTTTTATGCACTCTTCAAATTAACCATTCTACTTCCGAAAGACTCTTCCATTAATTCTATTTTTCTTCTATTCATCTATTCTTAAATTCCGCAACAAGAGAATCGTTACTTTGCCAAGGAATTCACGCCTAACGCATACCACTCTTGTGCTACACGAAATTAATCAATATTGTGGTATAATAACAATGTCAATTGCGATTTCCTTCGCATTCATGGGTAACTAAACTTCTCTGTTGGGGTTATGGAAGCCGAATGAGATACTATCTATTGCTATTAGTTCGTGAGTTCGTGACACGTATGCTGCTTATCTCATTATTCTCTTCATCTTAATCTAAATTCTTTGTGGTTGCAAATGCAAGAATACGCCGGTATAACATTTAACTTGTTCGAAAGAAAGGTTATTTGTCTGGAAAAGAGATAGTGTCAAGGTAGTAGGGTCCCATCCCCTATTAAAAAGTTAGTGCCGTAACTGGATTAACCTCTTGGAGAATTCGTACCGTTAGACACGTTTTAAGCTCGAAAGAGTTAAAGTGAAATAATCCTCGAATAGGTCGAAAGACGCCTGGATTTACCATCGAATACAATTCTCTATAAGCACATACATGTCTAAATTCTACACACTCATAGTCAATAGAGACGTATAACTCATAAGGTGGACATACCCCCAACGCTTCAATTCTCATTGTTTACAACATACTAAACATTCTTTCTTTTTACTTTGCTATTTTTAGTTTTTACTTTAATATTTTAGTTACACATTACAATCCCCCCTTTTTACGAGACTTGCACTAAAAGTCTAGTAATAGTTGCTTACTTGTTGACCAAGCTATTCCCTGTGGGATCGATACCCAACCCAGGTTGGGTTCTATATTTGCTAACGACCGCTTTACACTCCTACAAGAGCTGTAGATTGAGCGTTATCAATGGCATTAAAGTTGATCCTCAAAAGACCGAAGCAGTAAGAAACTGGCTAAGACCTGTCTCTCCATCAGATATCATGAGTTTCTTGGGTTTGGATGGCTATTACAGATGGTTTGTTAAAGGATTTTCATCTATTGCATCCCCTATGTCCAGATTGACTCAGAAGAAATTCAAGTTTCAATGGTTAGACCGTTGCGAGAAGAGTTTTCAGGAGTTAAAGACTCGACTTACCTCAGCCTTAGTCTTACCTTTTCTAGATGGTTCAGATGGGTTTGTGGTATATTATGATGTATCCAGAGTAGGTTTGGGTTATGTCCTCATGCAACATGCTAAGGTCAGAGCATACGCCTCCAGACATCTTAAACCCCATGAAAGGAATTATCCTACTCATGATCTTGAGTTAGCAGTCGTCGTCTTTGCATTGAAAATTTTGGAGGCATTATCTCTACAGAGTTCATGTAGATGTCTTCATAGATCACAAGGGTCTTCAGTATGTCTTTTCTAAAAAAGGTCCCAATCTTCATTAGAGAAGGTGGTTAGAGCTCTTGAAAGACTATGACTTGAGTACCCTCTATCATCCGGACAAGGACAACATAGTGGCCGACGCTCTCAGTAGGCTATCCATGGGTAGTGTTTCTCATGTGGAGGATAGTAATAAGAAGTTATCTCAAGAAGTCCATCATCTTACCAGACTAGGCATCGCTTAGTCGATTATTTAGAGAGTGGTGTATGTGTTCAGAGTAGTTCAGAATCATCTGTAGTTTCTGAGGTGAAAGAAAATCAAGTTAGAGATCCCAGCCTTGTCAAGTTGAAAGAGTCAGTTCAGGATTAGAAAGTAGAGGTTTTCTCCCAAGGGAGAGATGGTGTTTTGTGTTGTTAGGGTTATATCTATGTTCCAGGTGTAGATGACTTAAGGCAGTGAATTCTTGTGAAAGCGCATGGCACATGCTACTCTATTCATCTAGGGGCCATAAAGATGTACCGCGACTTGCCGGAAATCTATTGCTGAAAATCTATTAGTGGAGTGGGACGAAGAGATATATTGTAGAGTTTGTGGCTAAGTGCTCTACAAGTCAGAAAGTTAAGATAGAACATTAGAAGCCTAGTGGGTCTATGCAAAATTTTAGTATTCCTACTTTTAAGTGGAAAGTTGTGAACATGGACTACGTGACTAGTTTGCCTCAAACTCATCATCTACATGATTCAGTCTGGGTCATTGTAGATAGAATGACCAAATCATATTATTTTCTTCTAGTTAATACCTCTTATTCAGCTGAGAATTACGCCAAACTCTATATCAAAGAGTTGGTCAGATTGTACGGTGTTCCATTGTCCATTATCTCAGAAAGAGGTACCTAATTCACCTCTTATTTTTGGAAAGAGTTCTAAAAGGGTCTAGATACCCAAGTTCATATTTGTATAGACTTTCATCCTCGAGAAGATGGTCAAGCAGAAAAGACCATTCAAACTTTAGAAAATATGCTAAGGACGTGTGCAATTGATTTCAAAGGAAGTTGGGATGACCACTTGCCTTTGATTGAGTTTGCATACAATAATAGCTATCATTCCAGTATTCAGATGGCTCTATTCAAAGATCTTTATGGTAGGAGATATAGATCACCAATTGTTTGGTTCAAAGTTAGTGGGGCCTCAATCATAGGTCCTGACTTAGTATTCGACACCTTAGAAAAAGTCTAGTTAATCAGAGAAAGACTCCGGGCTGCTCAGAGCCGACAGAAGTCTTATGCAGATGTTCATAGAAAAGATCTTGAGTTTAAGGTTGGTGATCATGTCTATCTAAAGATCTCTCCCATGACGGGAGTGAAAAGATTTGGAAAAAAGGGAAAGCTCAGTCCCTGCTATGTCGGTCCCTTTAAGAATTTTAGTTATTTTGGCAACGTAGCTTATGAGCTCGAATTGCTTTCAGATCTAGCCTCAATTCATCCAGTCTTCCATGTATCTTTTCTCAAGAAGTGTATAGGCGATCCACCAGTCGTAGTCCCTATTCAGAGCATTGATGTTTAGAATAGTCTGTCTTATGAAGAGATTTCAGTCGAAATCTTAGACTATCAGACTCGTAGATTGAGGAACAAAGAATTCCCTCTAGTTAAATTTCTTTGGCAAAATCAGTCCGTCGAGGGAGCTACTTGGGAAGAAAAAGCAGATATGCGTACCAAGTATCCTTACCTTTTCTCCGCCAACTTAGATCAAGCTCAAGGTAATAGTTCTCCTTAAGCTTACTCAGTTTCATGTTCAGTGTTCATCACAAACTTGGTATGCAGTTTCATGTTCTTGTTTCCTGTATAAACTTGTTATTAAGTACCATTGCATACTCAGTCATGTATTCATGTATCAACTCAGTTATATAATTATGCATCAAAAATGCATTCTCATTGTGAGAAACTTAGTTCCTCGGAACATTCAGTCATGCATTCATGAATTAGTTACACATGTATCAGATATGCATGTTCAGTATGTTATGTTTAGCTATTCAGTCATGAGATCATGTTCCGGTTATTCATGTTCAGCTTATTGTTTTCCCTCTTAGTCAGTCTCATTCGAGGAAGAATGTTCTCAAGGGGAGATATTGTAATACCCCAAAGATTTCTAGCAAATTTCATCCCAAGAATGCCTATTATTGGCTTCTAAAGTGAATGATAATTATTCCATGAGGAATTTTCAATATTTTCACTTTTTTTCATGTGGTAAATTCAATAAGCTTTCCATTGATATATGATTTATTTAAATCCGGTAACCGGGTAAGAAGTTATGACTATTTCAAGTTCTCATTGTAAAACAGCGCCATATTAGTCAGTGGCGCACCGCACCACAAGAGGAAATGTCATTTGGCATTTTCCAGTAGGTATCCGTGACTATGGCGCATCGCGACAACACTTACATTAAAAATTGTCCTTTTTCCAGTGTCTCAACGTGATTTCCCCTGCGTCACGCCAAAGTTCTAGGTCACAAAGGAAGGAGCAACGCGATGGATCCGCGTCGTGCCATCCCTCAATTTACCGGTTGTCAAATTCTAGTGACACGGTGCGATAGTGCCGCATCGCGCTAGGGATTCAATTAGAGAATTTTTTATTGAAATTACAAGATGCGTGTAGAGTTAAAATGGTCAATTTCCTACCCCTATTTAAGCTCTTTAATACGTGATTCAACCATTTTTCATCCAAAATACACGCTTCTCTCAAGTTTCTCTCATGAACAAGCTAGGTTTTCTATTGGGAATTCAAATTCAAGAAGGTTTCTCCATCAATCTTCATGAAATCATGAACTAAGGTATGCATAGTGTTCATTCATGGACTCTTTTCGTCCATGAAGTCCATAAAGCCCAAGAATCCCTTTTCTAAATTTAAGTTATGGATTTTCTTATGAATTTCATGATTGGGCTGTTTTTGTTCATGTTGATAATGAGTAATTGAATTGTATTCCATGAATGAGTGTTAAATTCTATATGGGTTGATTTGTCTCGGTATAAATTCTTAAAACCCTAGGCTAAACCCTTGAATGATTAAATTGGAATTGAATTACGACAGTTAATTGTTGTATGATGTTGTTTTCATATTCTATGCCTACTATGTGTTTGGTTGAATTCCTAAATGAAGAGAAAGTGTCTAATTTTCATGATATCATGAAATCCCCATGTTCGTACAAGATTATACCTATCACATGTTTGATGAAATGCTTTAGTAAATGTATTATGATGATTATAATGTATTCAAATAAGTCATGCTTTGTCAGTTTTCTTCCATCGAGTCCTGGGGGTACTTGTACCCGAAATATTAGCTATGTACCTAGAGCTATGTCATGTTTTCATGATACTCTCATTCAGGCCATAGTCCTTAGACTTCAGACAGTTTTATGACTCAGTAAATCTCTTTGATCTCATTTACTCAGTCAGTTGTCAGATATCAGTAATATTTTGTCAGTCAACAGAATTTAGTAACTCAGTCCATATTCAGTTCAGTAAATCATGTTCAGTGTCCATTTAGATGGGAGTAGAAATTAGCACCAAATGAACCTAAGAATGGGGACACACATTATCAGATGAGGGTGTGATCTTTAACAGTCATCCCTTCATTTCAGAACTATATAACCAGCATAGGTTGAGACATCAACACTGTCGATGAGGTTGATAAGCACTGGCAGATAAGGGCCTCACCATTCTCATACAGAGGACACTATCAGATGAGGGTCTCCCATAGCTTGTCCTTACTAGTGGCACCGTATTGACACCCTTCCAATTGGGGTTACAAATTGGACCCCATCTCAACCATAATGGAGTATCAGGAGCATGTTGGTTAAATACTACCTCTCATAATTTCAGTACCAGTCTCAGTAAAAAAACTCAGATAATTCTTCAGATTCAAGACTCTTAGATACAGTCGACTCAGATACAGTAAGAAACTCAGATATTTCTATCAGATTCAGGACTATCAGATACAGTCACCCATGTTATCAGTTACATTAAGATACAACTATTTATTCTATCAGATGTATCAGTTTTAGTATGTCATGTCATCAGTATTCAGATTCAGTAATCACGATATCACAGTGTCAGTTACAGTTACGTATTTATATATGCATTCTCGTAGTCATGTTAGACAGTCAACTAGTATTATTAATGCATGTTAACCCTTGCATTAGCCTACCTCACATGTAGATTCAGTACATTCCATTGTACTGACGCATTTTCACTATGGTGATTTCTTTTTATGTTATACCATAGGTTCAGAGACACGAGTTCCAGATTAGCATTAGATTTCTGTCTCAGCAGTCAGAATTTAAGTGAGTCCTCATCCTTCGAGGACATGATTATTTATCCACTATTTCATTGAGTAGTTATTAGTTGGGGACATGTCCCATCAACTCCTTATTCAGATTTTTCAGACAGAAGAGGCTTTCAGACTAGATGCAGACTATTATGTTTCAGACTTCAGTGTTTATAGTTTTGTTTTGGGTATTGTATTACCCCAAAAATGTTATATCATCCATGTTATGTTTAGTATTTAACCTTATGGACTTTTAGTGTATGTTTTCGTATTATTTAGTATTTTATTTAGTGTACTGGTACAGATATCAGTCATGAGTTAGCTTGTGGTCCTTCGAGTTTATGAGCACCGTGTAGCTTTCCGGTTCAGCAAATTGGGGCGTTACATAAATTCAACAGTTCTTGGGGTTTCATTTTATTTTATTATTTTATTTAAATTTATTTTCATTATTTTTTCCATTTCTCTGGATAGTCTGTTAGTACATGTCTAAACTATGGATTGACTTACCTATTGGTGGATTATAGTAGGTGTCATCATGTCCTGAGAAATCGAATCATGACATTTTGTTAGAATTTTAAGTTTTATTTAATACAATATTCATCTTCTTTATGATACCCAAATAACATCCATAAATGTATGACAAACATAATTAAAGTCCTCTAACTAGCCTGCTATCTTATTGAATAGTATTTAATTTAGAATCATATGCAAGTTATAGGACATATAATAACATAATAATTTAAATATGAAACATAACGATTATCATACCAATTCAAGTATTTTAATAATCTATAAAACTACTCATGTGTGCAGTAACCAAATTGTCGACCCAAGACTTACAAAAGTCCTATTAGAGATATTATAAATATAGGAATGTATACTTGAATCGGAAAGAAAATTGACTATCTTTTAAGAAAAAAAAAGGATAATTTTGATTTATATGAGTCTCAGTTGGTTAAAAATTCATGCTGAACGAGATTTAAATGAGTCAAAATATAAATACTTAACAATAAATGAAAACGAGAGCTATGACAGAGAATGCTTATTTCTTTCTTTTGAATTTTTTATTGTATTCCCTCCGTTTCGAATTAGATGGCCCTTTCAACCTTGGCACACCCATTAAGAAACTCAATGATTAGGAGTATATTTTACCTTTTTACACTTAACATTGTAAGACTCAATAATTAATTAAGCATGGAAAATTGTAGCATATGCATGCATGGATTAAAAATCTATATAAATCATTAATTTTTTTTTTGGAGAAGTGAAAACTTATACACTCTATTCCAGATTTATTCTATCTAAAAAATGCATCATTGAGTATAGAATTACAAACGTTCAGAGAATTTAAAATTTATAGGAGTATATCTTATAAATTCATCAATTTGGTATGATGAATTGATTAGGAAAATGAGTATCAGGTAACATGCTTATTTTGGTGCCCAACAGAGCAAAGTAATTGATTCTTTTTAAGTCATTGAATATATTCTCCTTCGGAGGAGATTATAACCAAATACGTTTATTCGCCTCTCTTTCTACTGAAAATTTATTTAAGTCGAATCCACAGTCTTTGATGTTCAAATTAAAATTCTCAATCTTTTTTATTGAATCATCAACTATAATCTTCGTTGAATCTTCAACTTTCATAAATGATTCCTTAACGATAGATGTGTTTTGCATATCAGTTTCCATATTTTTTGGAATATTATATGGAGCAAGTGAAAAGTACAAAAGCGAAATAGTATACTTATAGGAATAGTAGTGGAGTACTCCTGAGAAGGAGTGGTGTCGTGCATGGTATCATCTTATAGGAATACTAGTAGTACTCCTTGAAAAGAAGAAAAAAAGTCAAGTTTCATAAAGTTTGTATTGAAAATATAAGTGTTATTTTCAAATTTTTTGAAAAGTATAGTTATATTTAATACCCATTTAGGGTAGAATGGGATGAATTTGTGTAAAATAATCTTGATTTGATAAGTTGGACAAATAAATTAAAACAAATATTTTTAGAAAGAGGGCCAACTAATTCGAAACGGAGGGAATATCTTTTACTGAATAATGATTGCCTATTTATAGTACAAAATGACTTTTCAAGTTACAAAAATTAATGATCTTCATTTCTTGAGTACATGAATGCTAATGAGTTACAAACGATACAACAACATTCAACAAAAAAGTTACCAAAGGATAACCACATTTATTGCATTTATAACAAATGATACTCTCCCCGTCTCAAATTATCCGTTCCAAATTTTTTAATTTAATTTTTCATTTTACTTGTCTTTTTTCATTAATAAGAAGTGACAATTTTTCTTTTCATGTTTTACCCATTGCATTAATTACTTTTTCTTTAAACTAAAATATAAACATCATTTAATAGGGGCATTATGGTAAATTAGCCATGTTATTAATTATTTTTCTTAATCAATATGCCATCTCAATTTGGAACAGGTAATTTGGGACGGAGGGAGCATGTTTTAAAACTACCATGAAGTTTTTTGTTTAATGTACTTTTTAAAATTTAATGTGCTACTTAGATTCCTTTATATTTAATATTTTTAATCTTTGAATTTATTTATTAAGTCTTCCTTTACATGGTTTTAATTATAATATGCTCTTTTTTATTATAGTATACTTAAAAATATATTTATTTTAACTTTTTAATCTTGTAATCAAAGAGAATACACTTTAAAAGTATTAAAGCAAACATTCTGAGTAAAGTTCAAGCAATGGTAAATTTCCACTCTCCTAATTTTCATTACCGTTTTCTTATAAATAACTTATAACGTCCCAACCCCACTCTCCCAACATTTACTTATTCTTTTACAACACAATTGTTTTTTGTAAAAATTACATATATAACGACATGTTTACTACTAATTACTAAAAATCCCAACTTTTTTCAAAATCTCGTAAAATCCCAACATTTGACCTCTGATGATACAAGTTAATCACATTAGATACATACTACTGATACAAGTATTAATTAACTAAATCATCACGTTTTAAGGAATGTAACAGATAACTTTGCATTAAAACAACATTGAAGCTAACTAATTAAGGTAAAAAACAAAATCAAATCCCACAATTAATGGGAATCCATTTATTATTCTACTTCGTTAAAACATAAATGCTATTTTAATATATTTTTTAAATTAAAAAATATTCATTCTTCTTGTTCAGATATAACATACCAATTTTTTTATTTGATTTTTTAATTTTGTTTGTTTGATATGAATATTTTGGTGCTTTTACATCATTCCGGTGTTGGTGTTAACGAAATTGAATATGTTGGTTATAAAAGTGATGGAATTGTGGTCAGTGAACATATTACTTACGAAAAACTAATTTCTACTATTGTGGGAGAACTTGAAATAGAAGAAGTAAGGAAAAAAATTGAAGCTCGTTACATTGTTGAAGGAAATGCTTGTCCGTTGTTCATTCGGAATGAACTGAGTGTGAAGCTGTATGTCAAAATTTAAAAAAACTGAGCGTGGATTTTGGACGTATCCTCTTATCATCACTACATTGGATAAGTCCGCTAGTGAAATGCTTTTTGATGGGAAAGTTGGTGCTGTAATGTGTTTGAAAAGTCTATCTGAAGTAGTGAAACAAATAATTAGTTATAAATCTAATTCTACTTCTCCTATGCCTTTGTTGGTTAGCAAGGGGAACAAGATCATTACTGATTGCAAACATAGTGATGTTAAAGTTGGAACATTCTTTCAATTACTATGCCAAAAGATTGGACAAAAAAAGGTATGTTATATTTTTTTGGTAGCAGGTGTTGTTAATGTTATGTACATTAATTTAAATTTTTTATTCAATGTTTGTTTGATGATTATTTTACATATTGTTTTTTGTGTTTTTATGTTATAAACACCGAGATACATTTTGTTATGAAAATGATACATTTTACTAATCTTATATCTCAATTTATGAAGTTATGTTTAATTATATTTTTTGTTGTGTGTTAGTTTCACATATGTAATAGAAATGTCATATATATATAGAAATGTCCTAGATACATGTTATAAATTTTCTAGATACATGTTAAGAAAGTTTCATGCTGAGATATATTTTGTTATGAAAATGATACATTTTGCTCATTTTGTATCTCAGTTTATGAAGTTATGTTTAATTATGTTTCTTGTTGTGTTTTATTTTCACATATATATCAAAAATACCCTAAATACATATAAATGTCCTAGATACATGTTGTAAAATTTCTAGATACATAAGAAGTATTGAATGTTGTTACTGAATATAGAAATCTATTTTTCTATATTAATTAAGAAAATTTTTTTGAACTTCTGTTTTCATTGATTCAGCTATGTCCTACAATGCCGTTTGGAGGATTGTGTTTGGATCTTTAAAGAATCATGTCGTCGGGATACAGAACTATTTAAAGTTAATTTTTTCTAAGATGTTCACACATGCCCATTGAAAGGCCGAGTTTTTACTCAACTTCAAGCTACAGTTGGGTTTGTTAGTGGTTTTGCTACACCAAAACTTGTCAATTATAAGAGAATACACACCCCGAATGATATAATTAAAGATATTAAAAATGCTTTCGGTGTAGACATTATCTATCAGAAGGCTTGGAGGGCTTAAGAACATGCGATTGAGATGTTAAGGGTGAAACCTGCAAATGGTTATCGAAAAATGGCTCGATATGTATACATGTTAAATTTCGTTTATCCAGGTTCACATATTAGAATGCATAAATTCAAGGATAATAAATTTATGTATTTGTTCGTTGCATTGCAACCTTTGAAGAGTGGATTCGAGTATTGTAGGCCTGTAGTTGTGGTTGATGGTGCGCATTTGAGTGGAGCATATAAAGGTACATTTATTTCCGCAAGCACTCCTGATGGAGAAGGTAATTTATATTTATTTGTATGTATATTTATTTTTGTGATGTAATTCAGATTATAATTTTTATTAATTTTTTTTAGTTTGAGAAATCGTTTACTAGTATCTGATTAATTATATTTTTTATCATCAAAATTGTAGGACGTATTCTGCCAATTGCGTATGGTGTTTTTGATAGTGAAAGCTTTAATTCATGGACTTGGTTTTTTGAGAACTTCAGAATTGTTTTTGGAGAGCCCAATAGTGTGTGTGTTGTATCCGACCATCATGAAAGCATAATAAAGCCTGTGAGTGTTGTATATCCGAATGTGCCGCACGTCGCATGCATTTGGCACTTGTGGAAGAATGTTTGCACAAACTTCAGGAAGACTAAAGATAGACTTAGCAATATTTACTATGCTATGGCCAAGACTTACCACAAAAATGAGTTTAATATTTTTTGGAATCAAGTTGAAAAGATTAATAAGAGGGTAAAGTCTTATCTTGAGGATGCTGAACTTGAAAAATGGGCACGCGTGTATGCACCTGTTAACCGTGGTAGGATAATGACTTCAAATATAGCGGAGTGCATAAATAGTAAATTGCAGCTAGCACGTGAGTTGCCGATAATAGAATTTTTGGAGAAGGCTAGAAAATTGTTTGGAAAGTGGAATTGCAAGAATAGAGAAACAACATCTTATGCAAACACGTCACTTGGTAGTATATTTGAAGGAATTCTTAGCTAAATGCTTCAAAATCTACAAGACTTAAGGTTAATTTTGATGTTTTGTTTTGTTTTATATATCATAGAGTATTTGATTTAAAATATAGGATACTATTTGTTTTAAAATTTTAGTTTTGGAAAATGTTACAGTAACTTAATCAATTTTTTTGTTGAATTTAAACAAAATATTCTAGAAAAGACCAATATGTATCATGTGTAAACATATTATGACTAATCTTGTAGGTTAGTGTGTCATCAGCATATGTATATTCTGTTTATGATGACGGGAGAAAGTACATAGTATGTCTTGGCAGGAGGACTTGCACTTGTAGTAGATTACAATTGGATGAAATAACATGTGAACACGCGATTGCAGTACTAAAAAGCAAGCATGTAGTTGATATGAAGCCTTATTGCTCAGAGTTTTATTATCCTAAAACATTAAGGAAGACATATGAAGAATCTATGTTTCCAATGCCCGATAAGAAGGACCGAATTATTCCACAAGAAGTTATGGACGAAGTTGTGTTACCACCAAAATACAAACGTCAACTCAGAAGGCCAAGGAAAAGCAGGCACAAGAAATCAAGTGAAACTATGACATCGAGTAGTAATTATTGTGGGAGATGTGGTTTTGCAGGTCACAACAAGCTTACTTGTAACTTCTTTCCAAAGGAGGACTGACAATTCAGTTGACTGATTAATAATGTTGAATAATTTGTTATCTTCTAGTTGAATTTTTTCCCTTTTAATACAACATTGTAATTGATGGCATTGTTGGTTTTCAAGATTTAAGAAAAATAATTTCTGTAATAAACAGTTGTGTTCGCTCCTTGTTAATTATTTACCTTTATTTTTTGAAAATTAAAATTATCATGAAACATCATTTAGAAATTTGAAAAATATTGAACTAATAATGTTATTATAGTTGTTATGCTGTAGTAAAAGATTGTAAAGATTTATACTTTTATATGATGTATCTTTCATAAATTTGTAGATACAAGTTTGCACAATTTGTATCAATTATAAAACATAATTGAATCATGTAGGACTATAAGTTTTGATATAATGTGTTAGTCAGTTTGAAGGCAAACATGCATTCTGAGTATATAAAAATGGCTATAGATACATAATAATGTAATGTTTTGTTATTTACAATTATTATATAGTAAAATATGTATTTTTTTTACTAGATACATATAATTGAATAAGATGTTTCTCAGTTAATTTTATAGATACAAGTTTAAATATTCACTTCTATAATATAATATGTCAGTATATTTTTTTTGATATAGTACCATTAAGTTGTGCTATAATTTGTTATGCATTTTAGTGACAACAAGTATTAGTTGGAATAAAAAACTATTGTAGATACTAAATAATGTAATGTTGGGAAGGTTGATACCATTATATTCTAATTTATGTTTCATTATATTAGATACATATGATTGTAAAATATTATAAAATATGTATCTAATACTATCTTTATAAATTGCAAGAACAACTTATTTCGATACATAAATATATCTAAAACTCTTTAGCATTGCATTATAATGGGTAACAAAATAAAACTATTTAATCATTAAAAAAACATAATGTATGAGTACCTAACATTACCAACAACATCAAAATATCATTAAAATTACTATCAACTTCCTAGTTGTGTAACATCCAACAAGAAAACAAATAAACAACTACTTAATATGCAAAACACGGTCTGTTTTTTTTGGTGCGAACTTGCTCCTTGACCTTGGTAGATCATCATTCTCACTAAAGTATCCGTTCTCTCCTTTTTCAGACCCATACTTGCACACAAGAGAAGTATATCTCAGACGATGGTATTGATCATCAATACCCGAACACGGAATGCCTAATCCGTCACTCAGATACTCGGCATAGAAAGACACAAATACACCACCATACCTGTATTTCAATAAATAATTAAGTTAAAAATATCAATGTACATGAGTACGGCAATGAAAACAAACAAAAATGTAATGTAATACGTAAAAGCATTCACTATCTTGTTGTTCTATCTCAGATATATATATTCCACTTAAAATGGATCTCATTCAAACTTTTCCTCGTATGATTTCAGTCCAGTCTAGTTAGTGGGTACCTTGTGCTAACAAAAATTACTGTACTGAAGGTAAGTCAAAATCATTACAGCCAACTTTTCAATCTCACTTGTTTGTTTTCTTTTTTGTGAAGAGGCCATTGAATCATACATACGAATGCATCGATCATTTAAAGCAATGACTGCCAATAGCCAGTGAAAGGCGATGTCACAGTTAATTAGGACAAATACCTCATTAACCATATGCCATGGCTGACTTGCGCACGTACTCAACCCTTTGATGGTGTTAATCAATGACATCTCCATATCAACAACCTCATCAGTCCTAGAAGATGCATCTTGAGTTGAAAGATCCTTAACAAAGTCTGAATTGTAGTAATTCACATATGCCTTATCGATGTACACTTTCAAAAAATAATCTGTGGTAGTGTATCTCCTGATTGGAAAATTCGTGTTCTTGTACTTCTTCCTCAAGTAGTACATAATAACATCCAGATGATGTTCAAATTGTAATAATTTGGTATGTTATAGCAATGAACTGTAATAATTAGTAATTTGATACAAATTATTAATTATGTATCTAGTGTAATAAATTTATAAATACTGGTAACTATAAGATCAACAAATGAACAACATATATATTCATATATAATGATACATTTTTTGTTATTATGTATCAAATACAAAGTACATTTGGCTAAAAAATTCCAATTAGCTTTACTAATAGTAAAGATTCAAACCTTACGAAAACAAGTTTCGTTAGCATGATGTTTAGCTTAAACAATTTTTATAACTTGTCCAGTGAATGTAACTCATGTAATAGACTTTAATACTTCATCATAGAAATCACACAATCCGAAATTTATTTACTATTGAAAATCCGCTTAAACAAAGTTTGAAGAAAAAATGAAGGTAATACCTCATCATTCCAGCACTTGTTCTGTTGATACATTAAGTAAAACTAGTTCTTGGATTTTGGAAAAGAAACAATAAAATCTAGTTGACAAAATCCAAGTGTTGAACAATAACCTTGTAGTGATAGTTATTATCTTTCCTGTAACATAAAAGTACAGTTGATTTGAAAAAATAAATAAATAGTAAGTTGTATATTACTTTTGAATTTAGAATAAGACGTGTTGCTTACTTTTTCGTGTGTTGCTTGTAAAGACCATCATTAATCTATTATTCAAATATTTCCATATCTACATAGCTGAATCCCCAGTAATGTGATAGCCTTCGAATGGATATTTTTTCCACTCTTTACAAGCCAACTTTTTCTTTTATTTAGAAGTTGATCCAAAATGAGTCAAAAAAGAAGAACGATAAATCTTCGATGGCTTTCTTGAGTGTGGTGTAAGTGCATTTTTACCAGCTGACACATTCCTTTTTAGAGTAAAAAAGGCAGATAAAATTGCGGTGTCACTAATCTCATACTCTAATGGAGTTGTTGATGGAGGCTTGTAAATCGTCAATGTCAAATTATGTTCTCGGCCTGGAATAATACTTTCAAGTGGATGAATTTCTTTAACAACTATATCACTCTGTTCTCAATTTCAACCTCCTGAAAATGATTTGAAACCTTAACAAATTTATTATCACTAAAGTCCAATTATTTTAAATTCAAACTAGTACCAATAATATCCATTTATGTATCTCAACTTTACCAATAAGTAGTAACTTGTATCTGAACTTTATTTTAACTTGTTTTTAGAATTTAATTTAACATGTATCTAAACTTATTTTAACTTGTATGTAAACTTTATATTAACTTGTATCTGATCTTTAATTTAACTTGTATCTCTACTTTATTTTAACTTGTCTTTAGACTTTAATTTAATATGTATCTAAACTTAATTTAACTTGTATATAAACTTTATATTAACTTGTATCTGAACTTTATTTTAAATTTTATCTGAACTGTATTTTAGGTTGTATCTCAGCTTTATTTTAACTTGTATGTCAACTTTATTTTAACTTGTATGTAAACTTTATTTAAAATCTGAAATATTACTATCATAACTGTCTGTTCATTTTCTTTAGTGAATTAGATTCTTACTACTAAACTAATTAAATTGTACAAGATATATGAATATTGATTACAGATATAACTTAGTGTACATTTATCATTTCAAGCATGCCAAAATAATCATGTTAATTACAAAATACATAATGAATGTTAATTACCTTTTCATGTTGTTCACCCATCTTGAGAAATGATGGTGCTTAGTTGGCTTTATCATCCTCTATTTCAATCGATTTGTCTATTTCCTTCCCTACACTGTCAGTACTAGTAGGTCCTGCATCATCAACAATAGCATCTGAAGGATCACATTCTTGCCGGCTTTGTTTTACAGTAGTTTTCTACAGATTTTTTATCAGAGAATAAAAAAAATTAATACACTATAATTAGTTAAGTACTACCTTTGAGAAGTAAGTACATATTGATACATATAAACATTTTATTATAAGATAGTTAAAATAGTAAATATGTACTAATGAGAACCTCCATTTCCTCTATTTTTTTTTGAGACACAATGTGGACTAACGGGATTAGTATGACATTCAAAATCAGCAACATCATCTGAATACTTAGCCTCTTTCGGGCTTTGTGTTGCAATTTTTTCCTAAAATTGAAGGATGAGAAGCATGAATAAATTCAATATACTCGTCAATAAATGAGTGTTGTTTTAAAGCATCTTACCTACTTCATAAACTCATTTTTTTGCTGTAATGAATTCAAAACTTCATTGAATCTAGCATTCATCAGACTCTCCAAATCTTCGAATTTTTGGTCAATCTAGTAAATATGCAAATTGATTAGTTAAAATCCATACAAACAATAAATTTAGACAGCAATAAATTGTAGATCCTTACGTATGTCTTCACGTATGTCTTTATTTCGGACTCTAACGAATGTAGGTCCGCTTTAACCACAAGGTCTTTCCTGTTTAATGTGGATGTTGAATCAACATCAACTTTACTCTTTTCTTCCATATCTGCTTGATTTTACAATATTTGTTAAGCATGAAAAATAACACAATGTAGAAAGATTTTACTTATGAGAAAAATATAAAATATGTTGATAAGGAAAATACCTGCTATCTATTTTTTCTGCATTTTAAAACTGCGTTTGTTTTTAATGATCAAATCTTCTTCCTGTCAAAACATCTTTTTCAGTCTTTGTCATAGGTGCATATACTATACGAGATACATTTATCGACTCCCTCATCAAAAATTATGGAGGGGTAGAACTGAAGTCGTCAAAACTATCATTATCTTCAGTAACTTGGGGTAAATTCACTCTGTAACTCCTCTAATCTTGATTTTTAGATGACGATGGCATCAAAGATGTACCATGGTGATCAGATGCAAAACTAGTGCACGCCAAATTATGTTTTTCAAACTCGTCCACAGTAGGAACAATGTTGGCATATGAACACTATGTACAAAAAAATTATCCATTAAATATTATTACGATTAAAACTGCAAATACTATAGTGAAATGTATGGAAAAAGTTCAATCAATATCGTACCTTGCTAAACATTCTGGTCATAAACAGATTAAATTGAGGCCGAACTGCAACAACCCTCCAATTCAATATGTGAGGTATGTTGTTTCCCTCCTTAACAACAACTTTGGTATCAACATTTGAACAAAGTTCAAACATCCGCACATTAAGAACCTGTGGGATACCACCTAACCTATAAAGCTGCTTCTCCATTGAAAATTCTCGCCTAAGTGATGCCATCAACCTAGAGAAAGACACTTTACCCCAAGGAAAGAATTGATATTTTCTATCTTCAACCGTTTTAAAATCGGAAAATGGCACGGGACAAGCATTCAGCTGTGAGTAATAAAAGTGTATGAAATATAGGATTGCCATCTGGAGGGCATCCTATTTGTTTTCAAAAATTTTCTTCAAAAAATGTTTAACCAATGCCTCCTTATCTACACCATTGGATGCTTGTGGAAAATATATTTTCATAAGCCTACTCGTAGAAGAATCTTTATATTTGAAATCATCACTATTTCCAAAAACGTTTAAGCCAATTATCAAAGCAAACTCATTGATAGAAAATCTAAGCATTTGACCTTTGATAAAAACATGTATCTCTTCTTGATTTGGTTGCTCGATCTCGAGCATAAGAAGATATTTTGTTATTTGTCCAATATAATTAGAAATAGGTATATTGAGGTAACATCCAAAAATAGTCTTCTCAAATAAGTGTAAAATTTCTTGCCCGATAACTTCTTTAATTTCGTCCTTAGATCTTAAATTGCCTGAACTTACAAATCTAAGAGGATGAGTTGGAATTTCCTTTATAACATAACTCAATTCCTAAAACCTAAAAGAAACAACAATGAAAAAATTAGTCTATATGCAACAACTCTACATTAAGAAAGTACAATAAAAACAAATACTCAAATAACAGTATACTTTAGATACAAGTTAATACAACATGTATGTATGTAGGTATTAACTTGTATCTTTTGTTATATAATTTTCAATAACAATTAAACAACACTAGATACATTTCAATAAATTAACAGTAAGTACCAGATACAAGTTAAATACAACATGTATCTATTAAGTAATAACTTGTATCTCTTATAATATAATTTCCAGTCAAGTTTAAACACCACTACATACATATCAAAGCATTAACAACAACTCACAGATACAAGACAACATAACATGTATCTATTAAAAACTTGTATATTTTGTTATATGACTCTCAATAACAAGTTCACAACACTAGATACATTTCAAGCAATTAACAGTTATTACCAGATATAAGTTAACATAACATGTATCTATGAAGCCATAACTTGTATCTCTTATAATATAATTTCTAGTCAAGTTTAAACACCACTACATACATATCAAAGCATTAACAACAATTCACAGATACAAGATAACAAACATGTATCTAATGACAAGAAACTTGTATCTTTTGTTATATTAATTACAATATCAAAATAAATCACAAGATACATATAAATTATTAGCAACAAAGAAGCAGATAAAAATGAATTTTCAAACGTGTCATCCATCACAAAATATTTATCTCGACCTAATATTGAACAAATTTGTACATCCAATTACCTTAGGAAGCTCATCTCTATAAATTTCTTCGACAATTCTTCTTCTCTTGACATGAGCTTTACTTGCAGGGCTGTTGGGTCCTCTTTTCTTAGAACAACTTTCTTTTTTCTTATCCTTCTTAGCAAGATTTTGACGTAATTTCTTCATAATTTGGGGATTGTTTCTATGTTTTGACCTATTTTCATGAAAACCATCAATGTCATAGTCAAAAGCTCCTGGAATAAAGTTTACAACTTCTTGAGATTCTTTGATACTTTCTAATTGAGAAACCCCAAGACTAAAAGAACATCTAGACTCTCTATTCATGCTGATAATTTAAACAATGAAGAATAAAAAAGGTGAAATTGAAGAAATCTCTCTACCAAAAGACTCAACTTTTAGATAGCTTTACTTGCATCAATTTATTTTTTTTGAAAAATAAAAACGTAAAAAGAAATTAAATAAATTGAAGCTGATTTTATAGGGGGAAATTACCTTGATTGAATTTTTTGAATCAGATGGAGAAGATGGATAAAAAATGGCCAGATTTTGCATCATTGAAAGAGGATACGTGGAGTATTTTAGGTAAAGAACTAGTTTTTTAGTTGTAGGGTTAACTTGTATCTCAAAATTAGTAAAAAATATGAAATGTTGGGATTTATGTAATTTTTAAGAAGTGGGGGGATTTTTAGAAGTTTAGAAACTTATGTTGTTTATTTAGGTAATCTTTTCATTTTTTTTATGTCTCTTTCCCAAAATAAATGGGTTAAATCATTCACCCCATTTTTTTTAAAAAAAATTAAATGATTCTTTATCACAATATATATTGTTCATATATGCATATAGGTTGTTAATTAATTATTTACTTTTCAACTCTATCTCTAAAGCAATTCTTACATGCTTCCTTGATTTACTCAATCATATGAAATTATGAATGTTCTTTATCATATAATATTATTTTTTATAGAGAAAAGACACATTTTTCCCCTTGAACTTGTCCTCCCAACTCACTTTAGTACTTAAACTTAACTTTCGTTTATTTACCCTCCTTAACATCTTTAAAGTGTATTTGTTTACCACTCAAAACTGAATACCACTCTCAAAACAGAGAGTGGGTTACACACGCGCCATGTTAGTGCCAAATCAGTGCCACATCAGTTCCACATAAGAAATTAGGATTTTTTTTTTAAAAAAGAATCCCTCATACATACTATTTTTATGAATTTTTTTAAAAAGAAAAATATATATATTTACTATTTATATATAATATATATTTATATATATATATATAACATATATATATATATATAAATATAAATATTAAACAATTTATATATATTAAATAAAAAATTCCCCCACCCCTCACCCGATTATCATTTAAATAATATATATTTTATATAATTATTTTTATCTATTTTTATTTTAAAAATAAAAAATATACATGTACTATTTTTATATTTATAATATATATATATATATATATATATATATATATATATATATAAATAATATATATTTTATATGTATATATTAAATAAAAAATTCACCCCCCAATCTCTTTCTACATTCCAGCCCCCCTCCCTCCGCTATTTCTTCCCTTCCAGCCCCCTACCCCACCCCCACCCCATGTTCTTTCTTTCCTTCTAGCCCCCCTATCCCACCCGCCATTCTTTTTCCCTTTCCAGCCCTACCCTACCCCCAACCCCTACTATTTCTCCCCTTCCAGCCCCTCATCCCTCATTTTTCCCCCCTTCCAGTCCCCCACCCCCACCTTCTTCTTTCTTATTCAAACAAAAAAAAAATACTTTCATCAAGTTAAAATTAATTTTTTCAAGTTGTCTTATTACATAAAAATTCAAAAGTAAAAATCAAAAGAAAGTTCATTGATGATAAGTGATTCAAAGACAAAATCATCAATTTAATTTAATTTTTATCTAAATTTTGTGGGAGTTGGACTGAAAGGTTGAGATGGTGTTCAATGGAGAAAAGTTTTTAATAGTGTTTTCAAGTTTTTTCTTCGGTGGTGTTAATGGAGGAAAGTGAAAAAAATTAAAGGAAAGTGTTGTTCTTGGATGGTGTTAATCGAGGAAAGTGAAAAAAATTTGAGGTTGTTAATGGAGGAAGTTGAGTGTTGTTATTGATGATGATTTGAAGAAGAAACAAGAAAAAGTGTCTATTTTTTAATTATATTTTAAATATAATATTACTAAAATTAATTTCTTTAACAAATAAACGCGCCCCTTTTTTTAAAAAATGTCACGTCAGCATTAGGGGTGAAATAAATACACATTAAAGATGTTGGGGGGGGTGGAGTAAATAAACAGAAGTTAAGTTTAAGTGCTAAAGTGAGTTGGGAGGACAAGTTCAGGAGGAAAAATATGTCTTTTCTCCTTTATATATGTTAATTCTAGAACTGTAAATATTTTAATTTCTTATAACACATGATATAATGGCCCTCCTGGTCATTTTTTTATATTTTCATTTATTATTACTGTTTGAGCTTTCCTATAGCTTTCCCAAGTCATTTATGACTTGCTGGAGCTGACTGTTCAGTTAACAGACAAGTTGTTTATTTTTTAGAGCCAATTTCCTGTTTTGAAGTTTTCACTAGTAAGAATTAGCTATCGAGTAAAAGCTTCAATTTAATGACCCCATATGCCAATTCTAAATATTTCATCAACTCTGAAATGTCAGTTTAGGATAAGAGGATCTTTGGTTCAGGTCCCAAGGCCTCCATACTCATTTCAGGCCATTGATAAAAAATTGATAAAAATTGCTCATAGGTAAGAGGTCCACTTTTCATTGAAATTCCTTGAATGAAAATTTTGACTGCATCATTAAGTCCAGAATACTGAATCTGATAGAGTAGAATAGTTTATTTGTGTTCACAAAATTCTGAACGAATCCCAAGGGGTTGGTGAAAACTTGAAAAATCCCAAGTTTCAGCTGGTGCATCTACGACCACTTTAGCAGAGGCCTCTTTAGCGGTCTTGGCTTGCCCAGCCGAGCCATTTTAGTGGTATTCTAACTGCTAAAGAGAATTCCTCTTTAGCGACAGTTGATCCGCGTTAGTAGTCTGTCAGCCTAAGCGTTTACCACTTTAGCGGTACTTGGCCATTTTAGCTATGACTGCTTAAGCGACCCAGTGTTCGCTTAAGTGCACCCCAAGGTGAAACACTAGGTCGAATAAATCCCTTATCCAACAACACCTGTAACTGATCCTTCAGTTTCTCCAATCCTGCTGGGCCATCCTATGAGGAGGAATATAAATGGTATTGGTGCACAACTCAACATTAATAATGAAATCAATATCTCAATCCACAGGCATACAAGGCAAGTTCGTAGAAAACATGTCCATAAACACACGGACAATACAAACAAAATCCAAGGAAGGAGGCAAAACAACACTGGTGTCACGAATATGGTCCAAGTAAGATAAACATCCCCTTTCAACCAATTTACGAGCTTGAACATAGGATATAATCCTCTTAGAAACCGAATGAAGTACACCCTTTCAATCTACCTTTAGCACAACCGGCGAAGCTAAAGTCACGGGTTTAGCAAAACAATCTAATACAACATGATACGGATCCAACCAATCCATCCCCAAAATAACATCAAACCGACCATGTCTAACATAAGCAAGTTTACCAAAGTCTCACGCCCGACAAAAATCATAACACAAGATCGGTACACCCGATCCACCACTAAAGAATCACCTATCAGGGTGGATACACGAATAGGCATGGTAAGAGGCTCACTAATAGAATCAAAACTCAAGGCAAATATACACAGACACATAGGATATATTTGATCCGAGATCAAATAATACACATGCAGGTCTAAAATAATGGGGATAATACCTTTAATCACAAATTAGAAACCTCTGTCTCGAGTCTGGTTGGTATAGCATAACACTGACCATGACACTAGCTGTCTGGACAGCCCCACGACTACCAAATGCCTGAGTGGCCCTACGACCACCCCCTCGAGCTCTACTACCTCTGTCACCCGCACCTCTAGTAGTACCCCTACCTCTCAAAGATGAAATAAGAGTAGCTCGAATCACCCAGCAGGGATAGTCCTTGGCCACATGGCCAATCTCATTACATACATAGTAACCTCTACGACCAGTCTCAATAGGAGAAGGTCCAATTAGGCCCAAACGACCACCCTAAACTGTTGAACTAGAAGATCCACCACCTGAAATATGTAAAGCCACCATTAGCCTACCATGGTATCAACGAGAACCTCTAAAATCTTTGCCTCAAGATGTCCGACTCCTAAACTCACCAAACTATTGCACTTTCTTGGCACCTCCCAAATATTCACTAAGAATACCATTTGTCATCTTATTATGATCCACAATACTCTGAAACCCCTACCCCTCACCCCCACCCCCGAATATAACCATTTGAGATGTAGTCAACTAAAGGGTGACATCCAAACCCTTTATGAACTTTTGAATTTCTCTAAATTGGTGGAAATGCTATTCTAGGAATATCTGGACTGGGTATAAAACATGCCTCATACTCTATCACTGTCATGAAGCCTTACTCTAAATGGTCAAACTTGTCCCGCATACTATCTCTTAAACTGAAAGGCACAAAAGCAACACCATTTACGCAGAAAGAGTGAAACACAACTCAAAACGCTAGGTATGAAAGAACTTTGAACGATAAAGAATAAAATGAGGGAAGCTTCCTAAAGACATCCTATAGCCTCTCAAAAATTAATACAAGTGTCTACGTACCAATCTGTGAGACTCTATTAGACATCCCATTCTTATATCATTGAGACCAATGAAACCTTCCTGCTTTGATACCAATTTGTCATGACCCAAAAAATGAGGGTTATAATGGAACTTGTCGCGGTGTACCTTGGAAAGTAAGCCTATCATCCAAACTGATATAAAAAGAGGAAAATACATAAATATCCTAAGGTAAGGCATCTAGAATCAAGACAAACCATACAAGTAATCATAAAAATAAGGAAAAGACTTATCCAAAATACCAATCATACCCAAAACTAGGTGTCAATAGTATAAGAACTACTAATACAATTCAGGAGTCAAATACATCAGAAAAATAACCACAAAGGAATAATATCTATCTCCAAATACTAATAAAAACATAACTACTATAGAAAGACAGAGGTGAACTTCGAACGCATGAGTGTCCAGCTGCTACCTTGGAAGCTCCAATAATCTCTCGAGTCAAGCAAGCTGAGGCACACTCAAGCTAGGACCTGCACCAAAAGAGTTCAGTAGGCATAAGTACGGTCCACTTGAACTCAGTAGGTATCATAGGCCGAATGTGCACAGTAGAAAATAAAGCATACAAAATATACACTAAGGGCACGTCACCTGCAATCAGAAAATATTCTACAATGGTATCCCATATAACTTACATTAACTGCTAAATAATATCAAGAATTATACAACAACACATAAAATAGGGATACAAATATACACAATATCACATACAAGTAGAACAAAAAAGGGAAATGTATAATCAAGATCATCAAGTATAGTTAAAAAAAGATAGAATAATTAGATGTTAACAAGTCAAGATATAGAACAACTAGGTAGATGACAAGTTAATATAGCAATTCGAACATAACATAATACCAATAAAGTGGGTCCAATATATATGATGATGATGATAATGCATAGCATTGGCATACAACCTCGAGTTTGGCCCATAGCCTCGAGTATACCTTAAGTTTGACACACAACCTCAAGTTTGGCACACAACCTTAAGTTTGGCACACAGCCTCAAGATCACCAATATTCGTAACTCTTCTCCGACACGATCCTTCAAGGATGGTCCATAAAATCCAATATCTGATTCCAATATTCAGTATTCAAGTATTTTCAAGACATATACATAACATAAGACATAAATTAAGTACACATACATGACAACAAGTATATAAAAATAGTAAAATGAACAAGTGAATTGATGTGTATGATGACATGAGAATGACGACGCAATATTCATAACCATTCAAAATGAGTATTTTCACATCCAATTGATGTGATGTATTTCCATATCCAATCCACATGTTGTATTTCCAAAACCATGTGTGTCAATATCCACTTATTATTTTCGCTTCATCCATGAATTTCCACATGTCTCATATACCAATAAGTATGAATACATTACAATATAACAATTTTACCATATTAGGTATTTCAATAATACATTACAATTATTCATGTGTATTTAGGGCTATCAACATTACATAGGACTCTACACAGTCACACACATCACATAATATCTTAATTTTGACATTTTATCACATATAGGCCCCCACATGGGCATAACACATAGATATCCTTTTTTCATGATTATTTCCCACCCTTAACATGCATTGGTATCATCATTTACTACCCAACATAGTTTGAAAGAGTTAAGCCATAAACTATCTCAAAAGTTGATATCGATCCGCTACACTTCGAACGCACGACCTTACTTTTGACAAACGATCCCAAACTTCACTAAAAATATCAAATATAAAATATACACATCAAAATAGAACCTATGACACCCATATTAACCACTTTTGGTTCGGGGTTAAAACAGACCCCCGAAATGGATTTTTAAAAAAGGACAAAATCAGAACTTTACTTCAAAAACATATTCCTCATATTTTTATTAATCTACTGCTGAAAACCCAAGTCAAATCGAGTAAAAAAATAAGGTTCAAATTGAAGAAAAACTATTTTTAAGCTAAACCGAGTAAAAATCTTTGAAATCTAGGTTGAAATCAAGAATCAGAGTTGTTGTAAGGGTTAAATTGATGAAAAACTAGTATTATAAGTTAAAAATATTGTTCAAGTGAAAAAAGTGAAATTGAAATTTAATATTAAACCCTAAGATTTTTGGGGTTTTGAGAAATTAATCAAGAAATTACTAAGAAAAGGGTGAGTTCTTATCTTAAATCCGTAGTAAAATCAAGAAATGCATGTTAATCTAGCTTCCCAATCTCCTACTAACTTTACTTTTAAGACTCTTTAGGGTTTAACTCCCAAGAGGCAATATGAAAAATGAACAAAATGGGCTAAAAAGGGTAAAAAGAACTTGTTATATTGCAAATTTTCTGCAATATTTAGTGCAAATTTTTTGGAGTGCCCGGGATGCCCCGGATTCATTCAAAGTCTGACATACACAAACAAACTATGCAACCATACTAAATTCTACATGCCAGATGTGTTGGAGAAGTCAGATTTTTGAAAAAACAATATTTTCACAAAGTTTACCTACGAAACTCAAAATGATAATTTTCCAAATTGAGGGTTGAAATGAGATTTAAAAGTCATAAAATCATACCAAATATGCTAACACCCTAAAATCAATATTTCAGATCTGTTGATTAAGTTGGATTTTCCATATGAGGTCGTTTCGACCAAATATGGGTACCACACCTATATTTTCAATTTTTCAACTTTCCGATCAATAGGTCAAAATGTGCTCAGGTGCACCAGGACCTAAAACAAAGATATACCCATCCTAAAATTAATATTCTGGAGCTACTGCCATAGTCCATTTGTCCATCCATCACACAGATCAAAAGATATCCCCATAAGTCTAAAATAAGGCTCTCGAACCCATCAAAAACCACAATATTTCATAAATGGTACCAAAATACATCAAAAATCATGACAATCACTCCCACATCCCAAAAATACCATAATGCAACTACGGAAAGGGGTAAAATAGTCAAATCACACAAAATCATAAATTTCACATATTTAATCAAATTTTTAGGTCGTTACAATCTAATGCGAAAAGGATATAAGTACTATCAATTTACTATACATTAGTCTCGAAAATGAAAAGCCTAGTAAAAACAAGAAGGAGAAAAGTTCAACTTCGGCTTCAAGAGCTCACCATGTCTCCAAACTCTAACCAGCACAAATCTCGGCGACAACGACGACAAGTAGTACTTGAATCTTGAATAAAAAGGTACAGAAGTATAGTATGAGTATCAAAGCAATGACTACTCAATAGATATCATCGATCGACTGAGCTAAATATAATAAATATAAAAAATATGAGATAAATAAGCTAAGTCAAGGTAACAGGATAAACTTTGAATAATGCTCCAAATGTTGTAAATAAATAAATAACCAAAATATAACATTAAAGAAAACATAACTATCACCACAAAATTGGCCCCATAAGCTAGTAAGTGCAATAAAGTAAATAATCCAACGTGTGCTCTTATAATCACGAAGGGTGCAATCAAGAAACAATAATAATTGAAATCATATAAGTTAACCATATCTCAAAATTATAACTGTGGAATCTCCTATATCTATGAAACACCAGACTCAAACCGATTTCATAACCATTATAAATAACCTCTCAATGTTGGAATTGAACCGAAACTCATTTTATCATTTTTGAAATTGAATAGGAGCTCATATCATCATTTATTGGACTTGAACCGGAACTCATATAATGAATAATGTCAGAATCGAATCCATCTTAAAATCATAAATCACCGGACTTGAACCGGAACTAATATCATTTCCCAAGTACCAAACAAAAATGAAGCATCATGTATCTAAACTTCCTTATCTCAAGAATGTAATTAAAATAATACGCAAAGATTATAGGTCCTACAAGGACTTTATACCAATTTTGGCCTAAGGTAGGTCGAAGGGATCCACTTCTATCTCCAAAATTTATTCTAAGGCAAATGCTATACCAAACTAGGTTAAGGTATGTGATTTCACTTCTAGCTATTAAATAAGATGCAATTTATACCTAAGACAGTAAATCTACCTAAAAAATTAATAATTAAGTCAATTATGCATAATTTTGGTTCCTTAATCAGCTAAAAGACCCAATTCATGCGAACTATACCTCCAAAACCTAAATCCCATCCTAAAACTAGAATAATACCAGATTCATACTATAATTAAGATTAATCTAAGAGAAAGGTAAACATAGTCTACCTGGATGCTGAAGAAAATCGGGAAAAATCCACGAAATCAATGATTTCCCTTTTTGAGAAGCTTCCGCATGATGCCACATTGTCAAATGATAATCTACTCATCAATACAATAATAGTACTCTATTGTGTTTTTGTACTTTGGATCTAAAATCAAGTCAAAGTCATATGTGGAACCCACTTACATAATCGCACTTTGGCAACCGTCAACACGTTTGTCTATAAGGAAGGTATGGTGACTAAGGAAGGTATTATATTTAATCCAACCAATGTTGTAGTAGTTCGTGATTGGGATAGACCTACTTTGCCTACCTAGATTTAGAGTTTTATTGGCTTAGCAGGTTATTATCAATGTTTTATTACGGATTTTTCCTCCATTGACCAAGTTGACCCAGAAGAAGATTTCTTTTCAGTGGTCTGATGCTTATGAGAGAATCTTTTAAAAGCTCAAGGATTTGTTGACTTTAACTTTTATCTTGACTTTTCCCAATGAGGACGTGGGTTTTACCATCTTTTGTGATGCTTCAGGTGTTGGGTTAGGTGCTATGTTAATGCAGGAGAGCAAGGTAATTGCGTATGTGTCTCATCAGTTGAAGCCTTATTAGAGAAATTATCCTGCATATGATTTAGAGTTATGAACAATAGCGTTTGCCTTGTAGACGTGGAGGAACTACTTGTATGGAGTCTATTGTGAGATCTTCTCAGATTATCGTAGCCTTCAATACTTCTTCACCCAGTAAGATCTTAATATAAGGCAACGACGCTGGCTTGAGTTATTTAAGGATTATGACTGGACTATTCTCTACCACCCTGGCAAGGCTACTATGGTTGCAGATGCCTTAAGCCAAAAGTTGACTAGCATGGGTAGCTTGGCACATCTTTTGACCTAAGAGAGGCCTTTGGCTTTACAGATTCAGTCTTTAGTAAACCAGATGGTTAGACTTGATATTTTGACACCTGGGCATATTTTGGCCTTTATGGAGGGTAATCTTATTTAATGGAGTATATTTAAGCTTATCAATTTGACGATATTGGATTAAGGCTGATTCGAGATAAGGTGTTGAGTGGGTATACTATGGAAGTCTCACTTGATTCAAATGGAGTTTTAAGTATTGGGGGCCAAGTTTGTATGCCGAGAATGGGTGATTGGATTAGGTTGATCTTAGAGGAGGCCTATTGTTCTAGATATTCTATCCATCCAAATGTGACTAAGATGTATTGTGATTTGAGGTAGCACTACTGGTGGGGTGGTATGAGGTTATATATAGTGAGTTTTGTGGCTTATTGCCTATGTTGTCTGCATGTAAAGCCGACCATATAAAACCTGGAGGATTACTTTAGAGGTTGACCATTCCCGAGTAGAAGTGGGAACGGATCACCATGGTGATTGTTTTGCCTTGTACATATCATAGTTTTGACAGTGTTTGGGTCATCGTGGATCGACCGACCAAGCTAGCTTATTTTATTCTGGTTCTAATATCATTCAATGCTGAAAGGTCGGCTCGTATCTATATTCATGATATTGTGCGTCTTCATGGTGTGCCGGTGTCCATTATTTAAGATCGAGATCCTATGTTCATATCTCACTTTTAGAAGACTTTTTAGGATAAGTTGGGTACTCAGGTTGATCTCAGTACAGCTTTTCCCGCCAGACTGATGGCCAGTTAGAGTGGACTGTACAGGTTTTGGAGGATATGCTCCACGCATGCATGATGGATTTTGGTGGTCAGTGGGAGCAACATTTGGCTTTAGCAGTGTTTGGATATAATAATAACTACCATTCATGTATTGATATAGCTCCTTTTGAGGCATTGTATGACAGGCGTTATTGCTCCTAGTGGGTTGGTTTAATGTTTTAGAGGTGAGACCTCGAGGTACAAACTTGCTTCGTGAGTCTTTGGATAGAGTCCAGGTTATTTAGGATACACTTAGATCAACTCAGAGTTGGAAAAAATCCTATACTGATCGTAGACTTTGTTCACTGAGATTTGGTGTTGTTAATCGTGTTTTAATCTGTCAAATTCCATGTATACATAAAGTTATACTTGTTTAAAGATGACCCTTATGAAATCGAACACCAAAATTGGCCGAATCAAGGGCTCTTAGCTCACTTTTCTCTAAGTGACACTTATGAATATCTTTCCCACCTCATCATTATTTTTCACACTAGGTTAATGATCATGAAACATGGATCGGAGTATGAATTACAAGACTAGATTTTACACTCATAGGAATGAAGGTTTAATTTCTAGCTTAGAAGCGTACGGGGTATTACAATATCTCCCCCTTGAAAACATTCTACAATATCTCCCCCTTGAAAACATTCATCCTCTAATGAGGTTGGTTATGCTGAGACTACCGAATAATCTGAGATCGTATGTTGAACATACATGAATGGGAACATGAGAACATAACTGGGTCTAAAACATGATACATGAATTGACTATCATGAACTAAACTAATTTTCTTGGATATATTCCATGACATGAGAATGGTTATAAAGCTGAGATTTGAACAAGAGAGTTAACTTATGATTACCCATTACTTCAAGTTGGATCTTGTTATGTGAAGAGAAAATGAAAAGTTTAGGAAAAAAAGCTTGGGGGAGTATAGTGTATCTTTCACTTGGGATATTATGTCACCCGAAAGATACTGACGTGGATGAAATACTAAGGAGAGACTGAGATGATGCACAAAACACTTACGAATTGAATCATGATCAAATATCTGGAATCTAAAACTAATGTCTAGTGTATGAACTGAGCTGGATTTGAGCTGAATCCATGGTTTACATGGATGGGAACTGATTACCTCTTGAAATGGCTACGGTCAAATGGAACATTTTTTCAATGCTCTTTTCAAGAAGTTCTAATGATGTTAGAGAGAGGGAATCTTGGACATGGTCTGAATAAGACATCTCCATAAGGATTCATAACATGGCTATAGTTCTGTGACATTGAACATAAGCCTACGGAACATAAGCTAGGCTAGAATTGCTAAGCCTCGGATAATTTAACTGCTACCTTCAAGCTTAGACATACTCCTTGAATACTCCCTCAACTATATATTTCAATTTACTACCGCACTTCACTTGAGGCTACTAAAAATATTCCCATGAGCACTGATCGCTCTACCTACTAAAATCTGAGTTGAACTAAATTCTCTCACTATTTTCAAGACTACCCAAATCTACAAAATATACACCTAACACTGTATTACTTGTCTGAGTCATGAATTCAGTGCACCCTGCCTTTTTGCAACTTCTAACTTCATGAATAATTCTTGTTACCATATCAACAACTATATTCAATCTCTTATTAGGAATTCACTAACGCCCAATGTATTTATCCACATACATACAAACATGACGCTCAATCCTATTTTGTTAATCGTATATTCCTTTCTAAACAAACACTCACAAAGGTATCTTACTCGAATTCTCTAATGCCTCTACCAATAAACTTCAGACGCTATCCCCAAAAAAGCACACATAAAATTTTCAACTAACCTTGACATGTATCAAAAGCTTTGCCTTAATAATTCTTCAAATCTTTCCTTAACATGAACATTTACTCTCTCACATCTAAACAAATTACTTATGATCATTATTATTCTATAAGGGGGTCATTAAAAGGTTAGAACATAGGGACCTGATACATGAAGGGATACTATGCATAACCTTGACACTTAACTGGAGCCTAAGAAATAAAGTATGAATGACATGGATTCCTTAAAGAGGTCTAAACTGAGGACATACATGACAAAAATCTGAATTTCGTTGATCATTAAGAGTGTAGCATGAGTAATGGGAGATGAGCATACTATAAAACATGAGTACATGAGTCATAAGCTGCATGACCTGAGTTTGGAGTTTCTAAATTCATGGAATATGGTTCTTACCATCGAGCAAATTAGAACTCCTCACACTAGGGACTGGAAGCATACATTATTCTTTATGATGTACATGAACATGAACTATGATTATGAAGCTGACATGTAAGACATGAGCAGATATAGTGATGACTGAGAAACCTTGCAGTAAGATAAGAATTGGTTGGGCATCATCCTCTCCTACTGCTTTTTTATACATACTGACATTACTACTAGGATCTGAGAGCCTGAATTGGTTACTTATTCTATCATCTCCCCCTTAGCTTAAAGCCATTATTCTAGGTCTGGGAACTACTCAATAAACATCTCTAAAGTGTACTGCCACTATTTTAATCTAGAATATGGGATATAATAATATGCATAAATGATAAGCTCACCCTGAAAGACTACACCTGATAATGTAAAACCCACTGCTAGTACTTCCTTCTGAGATACAACTCTTGGCTTTCTATAGCCCCTAATAATCATCATATAACAACTTAACCACTTACCAACTTAGAATTCTTATCTCTCCCTTCTATTAGCTCAATCCCTAAAGATTCAAACTTAGATTCTAACACTTAACATGGATATCACCAAAACTTCAATAAACCATACTACTTTTATCATAGCCTACAATTATCACTTCTCCAAACTTATATTTTCCCTACACCATGGGAATCATTACACCAACAACATATACTTTCAAATTAACAAACTTAAATTCTTGCATACACTGCTTCAAGCCTACTAAGTTACCTTTCATACAACTAGCCCCATGAAATATATGATCTGCTTAAATTTAGATAACACTATCCTAACTCTACTACTGCTGCTAAACCCTTGGTTCCATGCTTTTAAATCTAAATCATATGCCATTATAGGATTCTGATGCGGAATATGAAAAAACGTAAGACTCTTAAGCACTGAGGTACTACCCCTTTATTCAATGGCTGGTTCATCAGGAAACTAAAACTGAATGATGCTATTTCTGAAATCAACTGAAGTGGTTTGCTGGGATACTGTAATCTGGTAATTTTTGTATACCCACCTAGCAATGATAGATTTACCCTCTGAGGTAGGCATTGAGAAAGGATCTACTAATGTTTTAGAGCTGACATCAAAGTTGGCAGTTATATAGGGGTTTACAAGAGAAGTGAAGCTCTGAGTCTAGTAAAACATACATATGAATATGAAAATCCTGCAACGTACTTATGAATACATTAGGAAAACTTTCCTTATCATGTCGGTACTAGAGTGCATCAAGTCTATTTTGATGTTGACTACTGGTGGCACTGGAATTGTGCCCTGCTGAGTCAGGTGATCGAATAGAACTAGAGGATGACTGTGCTAACTCCGCAGACCAGCCTTAGAACTTTCTCTAACTTTGTGATCTGACTCACCATATCCGAAACACACATCACTACCAGCTCTACACATACCCTTATGATTCTTACCACATTCTCCACAAAGTAGATTAGTATGAACACCCTTTCTACTACCCTCTAAATTAGAGCTTAGTGCTCTATTTCGACCATCATTCTTAAACTTAGGTATTGGCATACTGGATAAAGGTGGAGCTGGGGTTGAGAATGATGGAATTAGGAGCGGTTACTACCCCTTGACCTTGGCTTAAAACTACTTATTTGGGCCCTATTTTTCTCTCTCTTTTTCTTTCTACACTCCTTCCCCTTAATATTCTAAGAATAAACCATAGTTCTAGATAGGACAACAACCTTCTAATCATTCTGAGCTACAACTGAGTGAGCTAAAGAAGTGGAGGCAGCTCTGAATTCAGCATGAGAAATATCCTCATTTAAGGAATCTTCCTGAATAGGTGGAGGTGCGGGCTGATTCTTGTTCCTTTTTTCATTATTATTTATAGGATGCATGGTCTGTAACAAAATAAAGGATGGATTAGAAGGAGAGTTTAAATTGAGCTCATGATCATTTACACGATATGAACACTGAAAAAAGGTAAAGTTTTTCTAAAAAAATTTGTACCCTTTTGTTCATAAGTGTGGCGCACTTTACACCCATGCACAAGATACTACTCAACGCAGATTTTAGACTCCCTAGGATACTTTAAAACCTTAGGCCCTGATACCAAGTTTGTAACGCTCAAAGAGTACACCCTGGATGCCACAAAATTCTTAAGCCCTAAAGGACCACAAGCTAACCTATGAGTTAGTACCTACTGTGAGCACTAAATGAAATAACAAAGACATGTACAAAACTTAGCTGAAAAACACCATAAGGTTTTAACATCAAAACATCAATACTAAATCAGTTAGAACATCTAAAATATATTGTCAATACTAATAAAACAACTGATAATAATGAATGAAAATTGACCAACTGTCTGTACTAGTCTAAAAACCTCTAAACTATCTGATTATGGAGTTGATGGGACAAGGCCCCAACTAACTCCAATAGACTAAATAACTAAACTACTGATATAACTAAATATAAGATAACTCATCCTCGAAGGATAAGGACTCTCCACGGCTGTTGTTGCTGGTGCATTAGAAAATCTAAGTATGATTGGGAATCCGAGCATACAAACCTATGATATAATACATCATAGCGCAAGAAGCAAGTATGCAATTAGTACTTTGAATGTACTGGTATGCTAAGGCTAATATACATGGGTTCATATATGTGATTAATAACTGACTAAAAATGTACAACATAAGATACTGAGTAAGAATGCTTGAAAACTGTAAAGACTGAGAATGCATGACCAAGCTTAAAACATATTTAGAAATAGTCTGTAAACTAAAATACTAAAATCTGATAACTATATAACTGATAACTATACTCTATGGTCAATGCAAACCTGAAACTGACTTCTGAGCTGAATTATAGACTGAGACTATGGGAGGTATCATCTGATTGACATGCCCCACTCTAAACTGATTGGGGTTCAACCTGTAATCCCAGTTGAAAGGGTGTTAGTACTGTGCCACGGTTACTAGCAATGGCTAGGTGGATCCACTAAAGTGTTATCCCGAAGGACTAAGGGTGTCAAGCCTAAACTGATGGGTGACCCCTGAGAGGTAGTCAAGTGTAACTGATGAGTGACTCCTCAAATCCTATGCTAGCTATGTAGTTCTGGAATATAGGTACTGCTAATAATGATTCTACCTAACTGATAGGGGGGACACCATCCCTACATTCACTCGGTGCTAAATCCTACTTCCAACTGAAAGACCCTGAACACTGGATTGAACTATGTTTAACTGTTTAAAATACTGACTGAAATGATAGGTTTTGTAACTATTCTATAAACATCCTATAGATACTAAAAAATAGGTAAGAAACTATATTTTGGGTATTTAAACCCCCAGAAATCGATAGCAATAATAGAAAAATAGTACTAAAACTTTGAGGGCATGATATGTAAGCATTTATTCAAAATTCATTCTTGTAGGCATTTCATCAAACACTTGAAATTCATGGTTTAAGCTAAGCATGGGAATATTTTTAAAACTTGTAGTAATAACATGATTTCAATACTAACATCACCAATTAAGGCTTAAATTAGTGAACAATACCATTCAAATACATGGGATTCAATAACAATGCAATTACGTATAAAATATGGCATAAATTGAAATTCATGGGACTTCATGGTTAAAATCATAATAACATATAAAAATCATCACTTTGAATTCTAAATTGGTTTATTGAACTCCATGGGTAGAAAGGGCCCATGGATTAATATTTCAGTTACCTTAACAACGGAGAAATTGCGAAAAGATTGAACCTTTAAGCTAGATTATGAAAACCCTAGTTATTTATATCCTCTTGTGTTTTAGATGATACAATAATGATGTTATTTGGGTTAAAATATGTTTATGATCTATAAATCTCATGTAGTTATGTTTAGGGATGTTTAAGAGGTGTCAAATAATTTAGTTGCCCTCAGAATAACTCAAAAATAAAATATCTAGGTCATTGTGCCATTGGTTTTGCATCACATAAGCTATGTCAAAATTTAAGGCTCACATCATACACCCTATGGCAAACCCTTTCTAGTGAACATTTGCAATTATTAGGCGATGCACACCCCTTTACAAAGCCATAGCTTTTCGCTCGGGTGTCAGATTAAGACAAAATTGGTATTGTTGAAAAGCTAATTTGATTATCTACAATTTTTTGTGTTTTAATATAACAAATTCCACATATACATAAAGTTACAATCATTCAAATATTACCCTTGTGAAATCAAACACCAAAAATTGGCCGAATCAAGGGCTCTTAGCTTACTTTGCTCTAAGTGACACTTATGAATATATTTGCCACCTAATAATATTTATTCACACTAGGTTAATGATCATGAAACATGGCTCCAAGTAGGAATCATGGGACTAGAGTTTACACTCGTAGGAACGAAGGTTTGATTTCAAGCTTAGAAGCATATGAGGGTATTACATCTACTTTTCTCGATTGGGCTATGACACCTACTGACTACAAGTGGATAATACTCATTCCTACTTCTTTCTTTCAGTGTAGGTCCTAGCTTGAGTACATCTCAGTTTGCTTAACTCGAGCTATTATTTGAGCTTCCAAGGTGGCAGTTGGATATCATGCATCTAGAGTTTACCTTTATCTTTCTATAATATTATGTATTTATTATTACTCAGAGATAGATATTATTCCTTTGTGGTTATTTTTCTAATTTATGACTTCTGGATTATATTAGTAGTTCTTACACTATTTACACCTGGTTTTGGGCATGATCGGTATTTTGGATAAGTCCTTTCCGTATTTTTATGATTACTTGTATGGTTTAACTTTGTTTTAGAAGCCTTACCTTGGGATATTTTTGTCTTTTTTGTCTTTTTGTATTAGTTTGGGTGATAGGCTTACTTGTCAAGGTACGCCGCGACAAGTGCCATCATGGCCCTTATTTTTTTGGGTCATGACAAATTGGTATCCAAGTAGCCAAGTTTCATTAGTCTCAATAGTGTTATAATGGGATGTCTAATAGTGTTTAACGAATTGGTACATAGATGTTTATATCTTTTTTTGAGAGGCTATAGGACGTCTTTAGGAAACTTCCCTCATTTTATTTTATATCATGTGATGTTTTTTCATACATGGTCTTTTGAGTTGTGTTTCACTCTTTATGTGTGAATGGTGTTGCTTTTGTGCCTTTTAGTTTAAGATATAGTATGAGGGACGAGTTTGACCATTTAGAGCAAAGATCCATGATAGTTGATGAGTATGAGACATACTTTCATACGCTGTCTAGATATTTCAAGGATAGCATTTCCACCGATTCTAAAAAGATTCAAAAGTTTGTAAAGGGTTTGAATATCTCTTTAGTTGGATACGTCTCAAATGGTTGTGTTTGGGGATTCTTTTAGAGTATTGTGGATCATGCTAAGATGACAAAGGGTATTCTTAGTGCATATTAGGTAGGTGCCAAGAAGGTCTGATGTTTTGGTAATTTTAAGAGTCGGGCCTCTTAAGGCAAAGATTTTATAGGTTTTTGTGGATACCATGCCAAGCTAGTAGCGCTTTGCAAAGTTCAGGTGGTGGATCTTCTAGTTCAGTAGTTTAGGGTGGCCATTCGGGACCAATTTGACTTTTTTCTATTGAGACTAGTCGTAGAGGTTACTATGTGTGTGATGAGATTGGCCATATGGCTAGGGACTATCTCTTTTAGGTGATTTAAGCTACTCTAATTTCATCTGTGAGGGATAAAGGTGCTACCAGATGTGCGAAGGGCAGAGATAGTAGAGCTCGAAGAGATGGTCATGGTTCTACTCAGGTAGTTGGTGGTCGTGAGGCTGCCTAGACAGCTGGTGTTATGGTCAGTGTTATGCTATACTACCCATACCCGAGGCAGAGACTTCTGATGTTATGATTATAGGTATCATCCCCATTTGTTTTAGACCTACATCTATATTATTTGATCCCAGTTCAAATTTCTCCTATGTGTTTTTGTATTTTGCTTTGGGTTTTCATTCAGTTATTAATCCTCTTACCATGCCTATTTGTGTAACTACCCCGATAGCTAATTCTTTAGTGGTGGATCGAGTGTACGGATCTTGTGTTGTGATTTTTACTGAGTGTGAGACTTTGGTAGACTTGCTTATATTAGACATGGTCGATTTTGATGTTATTTTGGGCATGGATTGGTTGGCTACTTATGATGTTGTCTTAGATTATTTTGCTAAGCCCGTGACTTTAGATTCGCTGGGTATGCCAAGGATATCTTAGAAGGGTGTACTTCATTCCAGTCCTAAGAGGATTATGTCCTATGTTCAGTCTCGTAAATTGGATGAGAGGGGATGTTTATCTTACTTTGCCCATATTTTGAGACACTAGTTTTGTTTTGCCTTCTTTCTTAGATTCTGTTCATATTATCTCTGAGTTTATGGATGTTTTCTATGAACTTTCTTGGTATGCCTCTAGATCAAGATATTGATTTTGTTATTAATGTTGAGTCGTGCACAAAGACTATTTCTATTTCTCCTTATAGGATGGTCCAACAGAGTTGAAGGAACCAAAACATCAGTTGTAGGTGTTGTTGGATAAGGGATTTATCTGACCTAGTGTTTTACCTTGGGTTGCGAATTTTTTATTTGTGAATAAAAAGAATTGGTATATGCGTATGTGTATTAATTATTGAAAGTTGAATAAGGTGATGATTAAGAATAAGTATCCTCTTCCTCCCATCGATGATTAAATTGATCAACTTTAAGGTGCTGAGGTATTTTTAAAGATTAATTTGAGGTCTGATTATCACCAGTTGAGGATTAGATCTTTGGATATTCTGAGGATAGATTATCAGACTTGATATGGTCATTGTGAGTTCTTGGTCATGTCCTTTGGGTTAACCAATGCCCCTGTCGCATTTATGGAGTTGATTAATCGGGTGTTTCAACCTTATCTTGAATTTTTTGTTATTGTATTTATAGATGATATCTTGGTGTACTCCAAGAGTGAGGTTGACCATGAGGAGAATTTGTAGATTATGCTTTAGTGATTGAGGAATGATAAGTTGTATGTAAGTTTTCTAAGTGTGAGTTTTAGTTGGAGTCGGTTTCTTTCTTGGGTCATGTGGTGACTAAGAAAGGTACTATGGTTAATCCAACCAATGTTGCAGTGGTTCATGATTGGGCTTGACCTACTCGCCCATCGAGATTCAGAGTTTTATTGGATTAGAAGATTATTATCGGTATTTTGTTGAGGACTTTTTATCCATTGCAGCTCCATTGACCAAGTTGACCCAGAAGAATATTTTTTTCAGTAGTTTGATGCTTTTGAGACGAGCTTTCAAAAGCTCAAGAATTTGTTGACTTCATCTCCTATCTTGACTTTGCCCAAGGAAGGCATAGGTTTTATCATCTTATATGATGCTTTAGGTATTGGTTTAGGTGCTGTGTTGATGCAGGAGTGCAAATTAATTGCGTATGTGTCTCATCAGTTGAAGCCTCATGAGAGGAGTTATCCTATACATGATTTGGAGTTGTGCACAGTTGTGTTTGCCTTGAAGTTGTGGCGGCACTACTTGTATGTAGTCCGTTCTAAGATCTTCTCAGATCATCATAGCCTTAAGTACTTCTTTACCCTATGAGATATTAATATGAGGCAACGACGTTGTCTTAGGTTGCTTAAGGACTATGACTTGACTATTCTCTACCATCTGGGCAAGGCTAATATAGTAGCAGATGCCTTTTGCCAAAAGTCGACTAGCATGGGTAGCTTGGTGCATCTTTTGACCCTAAAAAGGCCTTTGGCCTTAGAGGTTCAGTCTTTAGCTAACCAGATGGTTAGACTTGATATTTGAACACCAGATATATTTTGGCATTTATGGAGGTTAGATTTTCTTAGATAGAGTAGATTTGATCTCATCAGTTTGATGGTTTTGGATTGAGGTTGATTTGAGATAAGGTGTTGATTCGGTAGGCTAAGGAAGCCTCACTTGATTCAAATAGAGTTTTGAGGATTGAGGGGGTAAGTTTATATGTCGAGAATGGGTGATTGGATTAGGTTGATCTTGGAGAAGTCCCATTGTTCCAGATACTCTATCCATCTAGGTGTGACTAAGATGTTTTATGATTTCAGGCAGCACTACTGGTGGGGTGGTATGATGTGAGATATAGTAGATTGTATGGTTTGTTGCCTATGTTGTCAGCGTATGAAGGCCGAGCATATAAGACTAGGTGAATTGCTTTAGAGGTTGCCCATTCCCAAGTGGAAGTGGGAACGGATCACCATGGTGACTGGTTTGCCTTATACATATCATAGTTCTGATAGTGTTTGGGTCATCGATGATCGATTGACCAAGTTAGCTTATTTTATTCTAGGTCAGATATCATTCAGTGCTGAGAGGTTGGCTCGAATCTACATTCGTGATATTGTGCATCTTCATGGTGTGCCGATGTACATTATTTAAGATCGAGGTCCTATGTTCAAGTCTCACTTTTAGAGGACTTTTTAGGATGATTTAGGTACTCAGGTTGATCTCAGTACAACGTTTCCCACCAGACTATAGCCAGCCAAAGCGGACTATCCAAGTTTTGGAGGATATGCTCTATGCATGTGTGATGGATTTTAGTGGTCAGTGGGGGCAGCCTTTGGCTTTAGCAGAGTTTGCATAAAATAATAACCACCATTCCAGTATTGATATGGCTCCTTTTGAAGCATTGTATGGATGGCGCTGTCGCTCCCTAGTAGGTTGGTTCGATGTTTTAGAGGTGAGACCTAAAGGTACAAACTTTCTTTATGAGTCTTTTGATAGAGTCTGGGTAATTCAAGATAGACTTAGATCAATTCAGAGTAGCCGGAAGTGTTATGCTGACCATAAACTTTGTGCCTTGAGATTTGGTGTTGGTGATCGTGTTTTCCTTTTAGTTTAACCCATGAAGGGTATGATGAGGTTTGAGAAGAGGGGAAATCTTAGCCCCAGGTATATTGGTCCATTTGAGATTCTTTAGACTATTGGTGATGTGGATTATGAGTTAGCTTTGCCCCCTGATCTATCAACTGTTCATCTAGTTTTTCATGTTTCTATGCATCATCGCTATATTCCTGATGAGTCTCATGTCATTCGTTGGGAGTTGGTTTAGTTAGATGAGCGGTTGTCCTTTGTTAAGGACCAAGTTTCTATTTTGGCTAGTGATGTTAGGCGGTTACGCTCTAGAATGATCCATGTGGTTAAGGTCCAGTGGCGACATTGACATGCAGATGAACCTACTTGGGAGGTCGAGTCTGATATGTGTTGTTCTTATTCCTAGATCTTTTTTGAGGTATTTCTTTGCCTTAGTTTGAGAATGAACTAGATTTTTAGTGGTGGATGATGTAACATCTTAAAAATTTGATGAAATATGTGAAATTTGCAATTTTGTATGATTTAACTGTTTTACCCCTCCCCGTAGTTGCATTATGTTATTTCTGTGGTGTGGAAGTGATTGGCATGGTTTTTGATGCATTTTGGTACCATTTATACGATATTATGGTTTTTGATGGCTTCGAGAGACATTTTTAGACTTATGGATATATCTTTTGATCAATGCGATGGATGGCCAAACAAACTGTACCAATATCTCCAAAACATTGATTTTAGGCTGGGTAGACCCTTGTTTTGGGTCCCAATGTACCCGAGCTCATTTCGACCTATTGATGAAAAAAATTAGAGAATTAAAAGTATGGGTATGGGACCCACATTTGGTCGAAATGACCTCGAATGGAAAATCTTCATCAGCAGATCTAAAATATTGATTTTAGTGTGTTAGCATGCTTGGTATGTTTTTATGACTTTTAAATCTCATTTCAACCTTTGATTTGAAAAATTGTGATTTTGGGTTTCGAGAGTTAATGTAATATACCACACTTTTTGTTAGCTTAACTTCGCTCCTAGAATGTTAATGGTTAGCTCTAAAAAATGAATAACATTTAAACTATTTGTAATTTTCCAAATTTAGGTCCTCTTTTTTGTAGAAAATTGAATTAGCTTTCCATCGATACCAATTCCGCCCAAATCCAATACTCGGTTGAGGAGTTATGGCATTTTTAGTAATGCAATGTGTCACCTGGGAAATCACCGCATCGCGGTGAAGGTTAAATTCCCATTTGTCAATTTCCAGTGGACCTCCACAGTAATTTCGCATCGCGGAGAGGTTCAATTTCTCATTTATCTATTTCTAATAGGCCAGCGCGATGGTATCGCATAATGACGATGGCCTAAATGACATTCCAATAGAGTATCAAGATTGGCGCGCATCGCGGAGAAACTCTAGTTCCCAATAGTCAAAATCCAGTGGGGCAACGCTATAGCTCTGCGTGGCGGAGGTCCCTAATTTCCCCATTGTCAGTTTCCAGTGAGCCACCGCGATTGTGGCGCGTCGTGGTGGAATGTTAGATCGAGATTTTTGTTCCCTTTTTTCCAGTTTTGATTAAAAGTTTAAAAAGGGTACTTTGGTCAAATCCCAAGCCTCCAATTCATCCAAAACAAGGGATTAAATCTATTCTAAGCACTTTATTCTTATTTTCATCCTTCCTCTCTCAAAGAAAACCCTAGAGCTCAAAAGCTTTTTCTCCAAGAAATCAAATTCCTCCATTATTTCTCCAAGAAAGCTTAAAATTGATGATTCCTAAGACAATATAATCAAGAACCTATCTTCAAGAACTCAAATAGGAATCCAAAAATTCAGGATTCTTAATCTAATCATCTACCAAGGTATGTGGGGTTTATGAACAAGGATCTTCTTCCATCCTTGTGACCAAAACTAAGTTTTTAATTACAAATTAATATGATTTTGAATAATTATACATGAGTTTTGAATAAGGTTCATACCTAATATTGTTATTTGCAAGAGTATGATATTTCAAGTGTTTATGATGATGAATTTCATGTTTAATTTCATATTTTCATGCCTGGTGCAGTAATTTCTAGATTTTGAGATGAATTATCATTATTTTCATTATCAAGCATGATTATTATGATGTTTTGACATGAGATTGATGCATGGGTTATTATCCCTAGATTAACCTTTATTATTTCAAGAAAGATTATGCTTTAAGCATTAGATGATCAGTTTATTTTCAGATTTACAGTAAAGATTTGATCTTTTGATCCTCAAATAAGATTTGGAATTCACTTTACAGATTTACTACATATATTAAAAATCAGAATAGTTTTATTCACAGATTAAATCAGATAAATGCATAATTGGTTTCGTAATAACCCTTATGCTAGCTTTGAAAGTGTATTTCCAACAGAATGAGAATTCAGATTTAAAGGGAGTAGTATTTAGCCCCAAGCTGAAAGTGTGGGATTAGCGCGCCCTATCTTCCATAGAAATACATAGCCAATGTAGGTATATATTATCAGATTATTCCCATTTATATATGGATGACAATTACAGATGTGATCACTTAGATTAGGTTATACTCCTTCGCAAGAGTATGACACCTCTCCCCATCGTGAGGTTTTCCCCTTAGAGGAACAAGACGTTGGACACCATGATAGCTCACATGATTTATGTCTGTTAGAAGAACCTCCTAACAGTAAAGACTTTCAAAAAAGAATAACAGAAAAGCTTTTAGAAAACTAAGTGTAGAGAAATAATTTTGTTCAGATTTTGTTTTACAGAAAGATGATAGTTACAGATTTTAGCTTTTAGATTTCAAATATAGAAGTGAGCTCTATTTACACTTAGACAGTAAGATTTACATACAGAACATTAGTACAACTTTCATAACTAAATGTTATGACTCACTAGATTTATAAAGTATGATTTGCTTCTTATTATTTTTGATTTTTAGTATTTCAGATATTTCAACTTATGTGAGTCATTTATATTTAGCATGCATTGTTTATAAATTATGATGATGAGAAGATGTTTTACTTGTGCATTTCACCCCCATATACTCGTGCATCCTCAAAGTACTGATCCACATATATTTTTACAACATTATCTCATAATGTAGGTTCAGGTACTCAGTTTTAGTGGCATGAGTGACTTTCGAGCATCTCCATATACATCCGACAGTTGGTGAGTCCTCATAGTTCGGGGACTTAGTCATTCAGATTTTCAGATTTCTAATATAGACAATTTTAGTATTTTTAGACAATTCGAGTCAGCTGGGGGTTTGTCTCAGTGATTCTTTAGATATTAGAAGTAAAGTCTTGTCAGACTTCTAGATTTGATTCAGACTTATAGTATTTAGTTCTCAGAGATTATATTCAGATTATTCTCAGTCATTTCAAATGAATTTCTGCATTTAGTATGGAATTTATGTCTATATTTCCCTTATTATGAGATTTATACTTAGTAGAAGGCAGACGGGGTTAGCTTAAGGCTACTCATTGTCTTGAGCACCGTATGACGTTTTGGGACCAGGTTTCAGGGCGTTACAATCAACTTTGTGAAAATGATATTTTTTTCAAAAATCTGACTTTTCCAACGCATTCGGAACATCGAATGTAATATGATTGCATTGTTCGTTTGTGTATATCGGACTTCAAAAGAATCCCGAGCATCTCGTCGAAGCTTGTTTCGACTTAAGGAAAAAATCTGCACTAAATATTGCAGAAAATCTGCAATATAACAAATTTTTTTTACCCCTTTTAGCCCATTTTGTTCATTTTTCATCTTGCCTCTTGGGAGTTAAACCCTAAAATAATGTGGGATCTTAAAAGTAAAGTTTGTAGGAGATTGGGCAGCTAGATTAACATCTATTTCTTGATTTTATTATGGATTTAAGGTAAAAACTCACCCTTTTCATAGTAATTTCTTAATTAATTTCTCAACAACAACAACATACCTAGTGTATTCCCACATAGTGGGGTATGGGGAGGGTAGAGTATACGCAGACTATACCGCTACCTCAGGTGAAGTAGAGAGGTTGTTTCCGATAGACCCCCGACCAAGGACCAATAGCAGTATAACAAACACAAACTAGTACAATATGCAAAATAAACTAACACCGCTACATACAAGATAATACTACAACCACAAGACAATACTAAAACTATCTATCTGAAACCACAAAGATCACTTAGCATCACAAACAAGAAACTTCCAACAAAAATAAAGAACGCTTCCATACTATTTCCAAAACACTCCCACCCTCTAACCCTACCTTAATTCTCGTCCTCCACAACTTACTATCAAGGGGCATGTCCTCCGTATGCTGTAACTGCTCAATATCATGCCTAATCACCTTTCTCCAATATTTCTTTGACCTACCTCTACCCCACCTAAAACCATCCATAGCCAGTGTCTCACATCTCCGCACTAGAGCATCAAAGCCCCTACTCATCACATGCCTGAACCAACGTAACCTCACTTTCCGCATCTTTTCCTCCACCAAAGCTAGTCCTACCTTCCCTCAAATCATCTCATTCCTTACCCTATCTTTCTTGGTATGGCTACATATCCATCGCAACATCCTTATCTCCACCACCTTTAAATTTTGGATGTGGGAGTTCTTAACTGTCCAACACTTCTCTCCATACAATATAGCCTATCGAATTATCACTCTGTAGAACTTATCTTTAAGATTCAGAGGCACCTTCCTATCGCATAAAACTCCTAAAGCGAGCCTCTATGTTAACCACCCTGCCCTATTACGATGTGTGACATCTTCTTCAATCTCACTATTTCCCTAAATCATAGACCCCAAATACTAGAAACTTTCACTCTTATGAATGTCCTGAGAGTCCAACTTTATCACCACATCAGCCTTCTGCGACACCTCACTAAACTTACACTCCAAGTACTTTATCTTGATCCTGCTCAACAAAAATCCTTTAGACTCAAGGGTCTATCTCTAAATCTCCAACTTATCATTAACCCCTCTCCGAGTCTCATTAATCAGTACCACATCATCGGCAAATAACATACTCTAAGGCACCTCTCATTGGATAAACATCCATCACTAAGCCTAATATAAAAGGACTAAGAGTCGATCCCTGGTACAACCTCATCAACACCAGAAAGTGCTCTGACTCTTCACCTACCGTCCTCACCCGAGTCTTCGCGCCATCATACATGTCCTGAATCTACCGAGTGTACGCCACGGGCACCCCTCTAGCCTCCAAGCACATCCACAAAATCACTCTGGGAACTCTATCATATGCCTTCTCAAGATCAATAAACACCATGTGCAAGTCATTCTTCCTCTCTCAAAATTGATCCACTAATTTCCTCACAATATGAATGGCCTCAGTAGTCGAGTGACCTAGCATAAAATCGAACTGATTCTCAGAGATAGTCACGATCCTTCTGAGTCTCAACTCGACCACCCTTTCCTAAACCTTTAGAGTATGACTCAACAACTTAATACCTATATAGTTGTTAAAACTCTGGATATCTCCCTTGTTCTTAGACAATGGAATCATAGTACTCCACCTCCATGCTTCAGACATTTTTGCCTCCCTAAAAATGCAGTTAAACAACCTTGTCAACCACTCCAAACCTGCCCCACCAGTACTCTTCCAAAAATCTACCGATATCTCGTCTGGCCCCATCTCCCTACCCCAACGCATCTTGCGAATAGCCCCTTTGACCTCCTCAACCTTGATACACCTATAATAATCATAATCGTGAAACTCCTCAGATTTCTCTAAGTCCCCCAACACAAAACCGTTGTCCCTTTCATCATTCAAAAGTTTATGAAAATAGGACTGCCACCTCTTCCTTATGAGGGCATCCTCTACCAATACTGTACTATTCTCTCCCTTGATCCACTTCACTTTGTCAAGGTTACTATCCCTCTGCTTCCTGTCCTTTTCAAGCCTATACAACTTCTTATCCCTGCCTTTCTTCTCTAAAGCTGCATACAATCTCTCAAAAGTTGTCGTCTTTGCTGCCGTAACCGCTAACTTAGCCTCTCTTTTAGCTACCTTATACTCTTTTTTATTTCCCTGCCCCTCCTCTTCATCTCTTATATCAACCAACTTAGAATAACCTAGCACTCTATCACTCTCTCTAAGGAGAAAAAGTCTATCTGAGTCTTGGCCACTGAACTACGAAATGTAACAAGGTAATTCTCCTTCTTTGAAAAGCTCAAATTTTCTATCCATAACCCAAAAGCCCTAGAAAAATCCAAAAAAGAAACTCCTCCTTCATTCCGCTCCCCAAAACCAAGGCCGCCATACATATCATCATAACCTATCAACAAAGACCCAATATGCCTATTGAAATCTCCTTCCATGAAAAGTTTCTCAGTGCTCGGGATGCCCCTCACCACCTCATACAAAACCTCCTAAATGTCCTTCTTCTCCTCATCATCCAAACCTTCTTGTGGAGCATAGGCACTAATAATGTTCAATGTATACCCACCCATGACCAACTTAATAGACATTAACCTATCATTGACTCTCTTAACCTCTACCCCCTACTCCCGACATTAACCTATCATTTACTCGCTTAACCTCTACCCCCTGCTCCCTAAGTTCTTCATCTACTAAGATGCCTACTCCATTTCTATGTTTCACACTACCCAAGTACCATAACTTATAACTATCTATATCTCTCCCCTTAGTGCCTACCCATTTGATTTCCTGGACACACGCTATACTAACCCACCTCTTTCTAAGAATCTTCACCAGCTTTATAGACTTACCTTAAAGAGACCCTATGTTCCAAGATCCAACTCTCAACCTAGACTTATCCCAGATAGACCTGCTATCCCTCACCCCCAACCATAAACTTGAACCTAGACGCAACCCCTGCCCCAACCCCAACCTATAACATGATCCCAGTATATCATCTATCACCCCAACACCACTCAAGAAGATACGATAGAAGAAAATAAAGAAACGAAAACAAAAAAAAGTGACGATAAAAAAAGTATGGCTAATAATAGCTAAGTAAGCAAACACAACCAGTAAGCAGGCTTGATACTCACAAGCAACAACAAGTACTATACTAGCTACCGCAAATAACCTACTAAGTATTCTCACAGGCATGATCATGTAAACCACACAATTAATTAAGATATAAAGGAAAGGAAGCCTATACAAAATAAACTAGAGAAAATTGAAATGAGGGCACTTGGGAGAAGATGCAGTGGAGGCTATTTTCTTGATCGTGTTGTCAAATTTTGGAAAATTGATGTAGAAATTGGTGGCCGGAATTTGTTACCTCCATCTTTACTCTAATGATTTTTTTGAATGACTGTAATCGATTGTCGGAGAATGTGCTAGTCGCCAAAAAAATGAGCTGGTCGTCGGAATCTTGATGTCACCATCTGTAGTGCCGGATATGAACTTGAAGTACCTAAAAAGGGTTATAAAGAAAAGAGAAGAGATATGAAGTAAGAAAAAAAAAGGGTGATAAGTTTTGCCAAAAACTGATGCCACTCGCTGAAAACTGCTGGGTCGCCAAAAAGTCACTGGTGGCACGACGGCGAAGGCTTCCAAAACCCTAAAATTCTCAGGGCTTGATTTAAACCTCAATTTTACTTCTTTTCACTTGAACAATATTTTTATCTTATGATTACTAATTTTTCATCAATTCAGCCTTAAAACAACTCTGATTCTTAATTTTAATCCGAATTTCAAAGATTTTTACCCGGTAAAGCTTAAAATGGTTTTTTCTTCAATTTGAACCTCAATTTTTACTCGATTTAACTTGAATTTCAGCTATAGATTCCTAAAAATATGAGGATCATTTTTTTGAAGTAAAGTTTTGTTTTTGCCCTTTTTTTTAGAAACTCATTTCAGGGGTCCGTTTTGACTCCTAACCAAAGTGGCCAATACGGATGTCGTCGGTTTTGTTTTAACATGTAAATTTTATATTTGATTTTTTAGTGGAGTTTAGGATTGTTTGTGAAATATAAGGTCGTGGATTCGAAGTTTAGAGGATCGATTTTGGCTTTTGACATAGATTATGACCTAACTCCTTCAGACTGTGCAGAGTAGTAAATGATGATACAAAATACATGTTAAGGGTCAGAACTAATCATGAAAAATATCTATTTATGTGTTGTGCCCGTGTGGGGTACTATATGTGATGTAATTATAAAAATTAGATATTATGTGATGTATGTGACTGTGTAAGTCCTATGTGATCTTGTCGAAGAATAGTTGCAGATATTGGTGATCTTGAGCCTGTGTGACAAACTTAAGGCTGTGTGCCAAACTTGAGGGTGTGTTCCAAACTTAAGGCTGTGTGCCAAACTTAAGGCTATGTGCTAAACTCAAGGTTGTGTACCAAACTCGAGGTTGTATGCCAATACCATGCATTATCATCATCATCATTATATACATTTCACCCACTTTATTGTTATTATGTTATGTTTGAATTGCCATATTGACTTGTCATTTACCTATTTGTTCTATATCTTAACTTGTTGACGTCTAATTGTTCTATCTCCTTTAATTATACTTGATGATCTTGATTATACATTTCCCTTTTTTGTTCTACTTGTCTGTGATATTGTGTATATTTGTATCCTTATCTTGTGTGTTTCTGTATTATATATGAATATTATTGAGTTGTTAGTGCAAGCGGTGTGAGTTATCGTTGTGGGATATTTTCTGATTGCAGGTGACGTGCCCTTAGTATATATTTTGTATGCTTTATTTTTTACTTTGATCAGGCGGCCTATGATACCTACTGAGTACAAGTGGACTATATTCATGCCTACTGCGTTCTTTTGGTACAAGTTCTAGTTCCAGTGAGTCTCAACTTGCTTGACTCAAGCGATTATTGGAGCTTCCACGGTAGTAGTTGGACATTCATACATCTAGATTTCACCTCTATCTTTCTGTAGTGGTTATGTCTTTATTATTATTCAGAGACAGATATTATTTCTTTGTAGTTATTTTTTTTTATGTATTTGACTTCTAGATTGTATTAGTAGTTCTTATACTATTAACACCTAGTTTTAGGCATGATCGTTATTTTGGATAAGTTCTTTCGATAGTTTTATGATTTCTTGTATGGTTTGGCTTCATTCTAGAAGCCTTATCTTGGGATGTTTTTGTCCTTTTCTCTTTTTGTATCAGTTTGGGTGATAGGCTTACTTGTCAAGGTACGCCGCGACAAGTGTCATCATGACCCTCATTTTTTGGGTCATGACATAGATGCTCTTGTACCGACACTATTAGGTCATAGGATATTGTTATTTCTCTTATTTATCTTCCATTTCATTATTACTTCATGATTTATTGCTTGTGAGTCTTTTGTTTACATATTTCTAGCATTTATGCCATATTTCACTAAATTATCCCATTTCTTATAGCTTCGAGCTATGGTTTGACATAAGTGGGATAATATAGGTGCCATCATGACTCAAAAATTGGGTCATGACACATAATTGTAATATGCAGTTTTGATTATCAAAGAATGTCATTTTTTTATCAATAGTACAAATAGATTTTCTGATAGTGTTCAGTGACTCGTTGCCTCTTCATTTTCTTCATACATGTCTTTTGAATATTAACTGAATATTCTCTCTTCAATTTTATTTCTCTATCAAACCTATTTTTGAAAAATTAATATATTTAAATAAGTCATGAATATATTTTTCATATAATATCATCATCTATTTTCCCTTTGCATTCTACAGAGTTTATAAATGGAAACGAAAATATGAAAAAGTCAAATCAAGGTTATATTTTGTTCCACTTAATAAGTAATTCTCTTATATATATATAGACTAGCATAAAAATAATATACTTTTCTTGAGTCAGAATGTAAAAACGTATAAGTATTTTGATAAGATTAATAATAAATACAAAATAAAAAATTTAGTAGCTAACTTAATGCCAACTTGAAGTTTACCTTGTTTATGAGAGTTTGATTTCCCACCTTGTAATTTTCTTTCTGCTCTCATCAATAAGGTAAAAGTTCAAGTTGGCATCAGTTAGCTACTAAAATTTTAAATTTTTGTATTTATTATTAACCTTATCAAATATTTATTTTTTGAAATGGATCATTCATATAATACTTGACTCCTCATGTTCATTAGCACAAGAAAAGCATGGTTTTATTCTTCATCATCTGCTATGTTTTACAAAATAGATGGACATTATTATCGAACCAAAAGACCAACAATATTCTACAAATGAAGTTTTGAATTTGAAGATAGGTGATTTATCTCATTACCTATTTATAATCGTTAAAACTAAAAAGTAAGAACTTTTGTAGTGTAATATTTATAATAAAAAATAAATTATTGCAAACTTTACAAATATTGGTATAATAACCACTCATGCTATGAAAAAATTTTGATAGTTTTTTTGTATAATTGCAAGCTAAAAGGTAATTGGTCTTGAAAACTGATGAAGTATGATCTAAACAATATAAAACAACTGAATCACTAAGTATTCAATATGTTGAATTTTAATATACTCACCAACTTATGGTTCTTGAAAGGTAGTTCTTTGCATCATTTGAATAATTCACCTTCTCTAAAATGTGATGATCGAAAGTATATTTTGGATATAACCTTCTTATATAGTGGCAAATTAATATGAAATCAGAACTTCTACTAATAATGAGACAACAATTATGATTTTTTTGACTGATCGTGTGGAAAATATTTTTTTTCCATATATATATTTCTTGACTATTTATTTTCCAATTATATTTTTCTATCAAGCTGCATGTCGTGCCTCCTTGATTTACTCATTTTGAATAGAATCGTGAATATCTTGTCCTATACTACTAAACAATATGTAGTAGTATTTAAAATGTAAATATTTTGGTTTTATTTGATCACAAAAAAATTTATGATAAATTAATGCTGACGCTTTATAATTAAGTAATTTTAGTCATGTTCCGTATTGAAAACAAAAAGGTAATGTATTTACTTTATAGGAACGATTAGTTTGATTTGCAAATTTATTTCCCTATACATTATAATGATCACATTTATTGGAAGATCTAAGAATTCAAATTAGTAAAAGGCATTAATAATTTTCATTAATTTCTATTCATTAAAAGAAGACATTTTCAATTTTGATTTTTTTTTTTTTCGCTTCATATTTTGATGTACCGTAAGATTAAACCAATGCATTAGTGACCTGTTGTCCGGATGCCACTTGGCTTAATTATAGGTAGTCTATCCTCCCTTATTATATATATATATACATATATATATATAAAATAAATATGAAATAATTAAATAATATACAAAATAGTTTTTAGTTGTAAAATGTCAAGTGACTAGTTCTCAAGAAGTCATTTGGCTTAATTATAGGTTATACTATCCTCCTTTATTATATATAGAGATTGATTAGCTATTAATATAGAGATATTTGAATTTGAAGGAATGAGGAATGGGGATAATTTAATAATTAATATTTTTTAAGGGTGTGCAAAATAAAACATAACAAGTGTGTGGGTGAAAATCATCTTCACCCCCCCCCCCCCCCAAACTTTGCTTTAAAAGCCACCCATAACTTTGAACAATAATCAAACTCCATCCTTTATCATATGTAATGTACATTTTCCCTTTTTATTGTAACAAAACTCTCCATCATTATGTATGAGTCCTATGTTTAAACTACATGTGCAAATTTTTCCGACTTAGAAGTTACAAATTTCAGGCTGGGCTAGTTTGATTAATTTCAGAGAGAAGTATGGCCTAGAAAAATCTGAAAATCATTTGGGCCAAGGTAGGGGTAGTTGTATTTATTCCTAGTTATCTAAGACAATAAGAAATCGTAAAAATATACAAAATTAAATTTGGGTAAGTAGAACTCCCAAAATTAATCTTAGTGGAAAGGGCACTGTCAGAAATATTTCAGGTTTAATATGTGTTGCAAAAAGTGAAATTTTTGGGCGAAGATAGACATTTTGTCCCATCAACCCCGCTATAGCGATCGCCATACCGCTATAAAAATGAGCGTAGTATGATAACGCTCAACTCACATGTCAAATAAAGTGCAAGACGGATGTTGTCAATGTATACCCAATAAGAGTTGGGTCGATTCCTTGAGGAGTACAAACTAGCTTTCAAATCTTACGTGTGTTGAGAGTAAACTATACGTTAACTCGTAATGCAAAATTTTAATAAAACATAAAAGTAAATTAGAGGGGTTTGATTTGGAACTTTGTTGAACACAATTGGAAAATAACACTAACAAGAGATTGAACAATTTATAGGTATACCAAGTTGAAAGGAACCTTGGGGTTATGCTATCCTAGGTGGTGTACATGCATGAGTAATCGAGAGTTAGTACAAGTTTTAACTAAGGGTTTTGGGTAGGCTAGATTTAGGGTCTTAGTAATAACCTTTCGATAAAATACTAAATTTCACTCATGGGTTCTCTCGAACACCTTGTGAGCATGACAAGCTTACCAATCCGTTACCTCAAACTAACATATCCTTATTTTTACGATGATGCTTATGGAAATATCTAATTCAACTAACACCCTTATTTCTAAGATGATGCTAAGAATTAAGCTAATTCAAGTTGTTGTTCACAAATATCCCTCACCCACATCCTTTTTTCAAGGATGACATGGGATCCTTATGCAATGGGTTTTCACTCCCAAATCTCAATTCAAACATGGGATAAAACCCAAAATAATTAACTAATTATTTGGACTAACAATAAACACCCACACATTATCCACCACATATTCAAACATAACCCCAGGATATTCATTTAGCTACTCATGAAATTAAAGAGAAGAAACATACCCAAATTGTCATGCAATTCATTCATCATAAGCAAATTGAGTGGAAACCCAAACTTCAATTTTAATTTACAACCAAATATCTTTTGCAATTATACCAACAATTATTTTCTCACCAAATACAAAGTGTTTTTCACTCCCAAAACTAAAAAAATAGCTAAAAATACTGAAAACATTGAGGGTTTTGCCTTTTGTATTTTGGGATTGTGCAAAGTGAAATTCCAATTCCACCCCTCAAATTTCCCGACTAGTTGCGATCGCCATAACTTGTCGCGATCGCAACTCCTACAATCGAAAAAGTCACTTTTTGATCGCCACTGACTTTTTGACCTTTTGCAATTGTGACCCTTAAAGTGTAATCATAACATCCAAGGGTCATCTCCTGGGAATAATCTTCAGCTTTTGCTCTTCTTGCTCATTTTTCTTCCCTTCTAGCTTCGTCTGAACTCATTTTCATCATATTTCCAGCAAATTGACAAAAACTGAAAACTAATGCATTTTAATAAGGAATTAACCTTGTATACACAATTCATTCATCGTAGTGTGCTGGGATTTGGATATAAATCAGTGGAAAATTTTCCCCTCATCAACACCCCCAACTTAAAACTTTGCTTGTCCTCAAGCAACACTACTATATACCTAATGAGACTACTTAACTTACTAGACCACTCTTACAACCAAATGATCACCATGATTCCAAACTTCATTAGCACTAACAATTAGCCAATAAGCATGGGAGGAACTATTAATGTAACTCCCCTCAAAATCAATCATATTTTCAAGGAGGCAAAAGACATTTAAGAACAATCAAGCAACAACAACTAACTCGCAAATGACTCTTTATCAATAGTGACTTAACTACACCCATTCACCTCATTTTTGGAATGCGAAAACTTCACCATTCTCTATTAGCTTGCGTGCCTCCTCACAAGGGAAAATCCCAATATATCAAATTTTTACTCATGCAACAAGGGAAAAATGTGCAAGCACTCACTCTCGTAAAGAATTTCTCAAATGTAAACAAGTATCATGCCATATGCTTGCCCTTATTTTTCATCACTACTAACTCAAAGACACTTGGTTGAAGATCTCAAAAAACTTTTTCAAGCTTGTATTGTAGGGTTAAAGAAGGGTAGGATAAACATTTGAGATAAAAGTGACTACACCCTCCTTGAACTCCACATAAAATACTATTAGATCAAACTTTGGGTCATGGATCACTTCATTTATTCCTAATTCACACATGTGGCTATTTTTACCACATTGGCTCACCTGTATTTTGTAAGCATTTTTCTTTTTATTTTGTTCTTTTACACAATCTCATGCTTTTGTTTATTTTGTTGATCCCTTTATTTTTATCATTTATTTTTCATCAATGATTTGCTCCAGATACTGACTAACAAGACTATGGCCTATGATCACCTTTTTTCAAGATCCACCACCCCTAACTTAGACTTTTAGCCTCAAGTTAACACTTTCAAGTTCAAGGAGGGTAGGGTTAAAAAGAGTGATAAATTTCAAATGATTCAAGGCTTATATTACTATTGCCAAAGAAAAGCCTCAAAGGTTTAAAAGGGGTGACTAGGAATACCATTCATGCACGGATAGTCTTTTTAGTCTAAAGGGGTTTTCCATGATCACAAAGAAGGCCTAAGATTATTCCTCCAACCATGTGTAATCAATATTATCTTTGAAAGACCAACGGGACAATTTCTTGATGTCACAAGTAAGCATGAGAATCAATCAACTAAGCTCACCGCACATGGCATGCAAACTTTTCTAGGATGATCAATTACATTTCCTATTAGAGACAAAAGGAGTTAATTACTACACACTACCTACAAAGAATTTTGAGTCATTAAAAGAGGTAAAGTGTTGTTATAGAATCGTTCACATCCATACCCTTGATTTTCACATAAACCTTTGGACGGAGGAAGTGCTTCATTCACATTTTTGCCACACACAATTAGCTATTGTTAGCACCAAATCAAGTTGTCATCTGACATTTAGACTCTCATGAGGTAAACTATATGGTTACTCAGATATCACCATAGGCAAAATGAATCCCAATCTATAATTCCACGGTACTCAGACTTCCCCTGTATCTAAGACTCAACACCCCAACTTGACGATTTTCCCTTAAGAATGTCATCACTCTATCTATCATAGAAAAGGCTTGTCCAACATTATCATAAAAAATAGAATAAAAATCCAAAAGTGAAAAACAAAAGAGACAAATGCATAAAACATAGGCGCCATCAGGGTACCCAATATTACAACCCAAATTAAATTATCCATAATAAATAAAAATCCAATCATCCAAATAAAACATAAAAATATCCAAATAAGCATCAAAATCATACTGATTGAATAATCAAATATGAAATAACTATGGAGATGGGAACCTTAAACTAAAAAGTTTGCATTGTCCTCACTACAAATCGTGAAAGCACAAAAAGAGTTTAAGGGGCTCCTTGAAACTCTATCAAGTATTGCTATCACTTTCCGTCTCCTCATCAACATTACTAGACCCTGGCTCATCATCGTCAGACCACCTGGCAGGAAAGTCATCATCCACATCTTCTCTGAGAGAAGGAATACTATCTTGGGGCTTTAGGACCTTCCACAAGCCCTTCACCCCTTTCCACATGCGGGTGAAAATTTATCTCTCTTCTTCTCCCTTTTCTTATCTTATCATAAGAATATCATAGCTCTCGATGTGTCCATGTAAGGAAGAGTAGTCCTACTCAATACTAGATATGGTCTCCCCTTGTGCCTTCTGATCCTCAAGGAACCTCTCATAATCAGTGGGCAATATAAGAGTGGCGAGTGGTAGAAGGTTCTCCTGGACCATAAGGTAGATTAAACACCAACTCCTTTATTATATGGATCTGACTTGGGAGCTCCTCAAGTGGCCTACTGCTTATGGCCTGTAAGAATTGATAACATCATCCACCAACTTACCTAAAATCAATCTGCTTCTTCTTATTCTTTGATGTTGCGCCCTTACCACGCTTTTTTAATGGATAAATAGGTTTATTCAGTGATATACAGTTGTCCCCCAAATATTACTCTGTGTCGTCCCTCTTGCATAACTCAGTAATCAGAGAGGGAAATAGAAGCATAAGGTTATATTTATTCTTAAAATATCTGATCTCCAAGAGGACAAAACAACCAATATTTAATGGAATGTTTTCTATGAGGAAAGCTACCATATGGGATTATATAATCGGGACATGTGTCATATTGGTGATTGGAGAGACACGACTATAGATGATAGTTAACCAAATCCAAGAATCGGTCGTGAACTCATTTAATGTCATTCCTATTTTTGTAGCGGCCCATGTGACTTCTCTTCCTAGGAACAATTGAAAAGCTAACTAGCTTTCTAGAGCAAAGTTCTTAGCCTCGTACTCTTCCATATCGACATTCGATAACCCATGAACTTCATTGATTTATTTAGCCCCAAAATAAACCTACTTTCCCTAGATTCTCATAACTCGGTTGGAGATTTTCACTATATTGAGATTTGCGTAAAATTCTCTAACCCATTGATCATTGGCCCAACACGGATCCGAGTCAAAGATTCTCTAACCTGTGGCCACCAAACTCTCATAGAAAGTATGGAGCTTTAGGGAACTTGATCTATTAATATGCCCCTCTCTGGGAGTAGCTTCCTCTTGGTGAGGTACTCCTAGTATATAGTATGACACTTACAGGACATGAATCAAATTTGATCATATGTTGCCATCTTCAACTTTAAAGACCTAAAAAATAAAACACATAAAACACTAACTATCAAGGTCATCATGTGAAAAAAATGCTATGTGACTAAATAAAGTTAAAGAAATGGTTAATGGTTCAAATTTAGGCTTAAAATGATAATTCAAGATTTTGGGCAGGTCTGCCAGACAGGCCTCAGGAATCACAATCGTGACTCACTGAATTACAACACTGTGATCACACTATGGTGAGATGCGATCACAGTACCTGAAGCCGCAGTCCAAGGCTAGTTCATGATCCAAAATATCAAGTTCTTTACCTAATTGTGTTCTCAACAAGTAAATAATACTAATAACATAAAACAATTTTGGATACACATACATTTCATACTAATTATGAACAATTTTGGGTGCTCAAGAATTCCCCAATAATGCACACACTAACAACTGCCACCACACTAAACAATATCAATTTAGACACTAATTACACATAAAAATTACAAATTTATTCCATGGCCCTAAACGTGTTTCTAAGGTCCACATTTAAGCATTAAAAAGAGATTAAAAGGACATACCAGATGCTTGGATACAAATAAGGATGATATGCACTCTAACACCGATCACAATGTTGAAAATTTAAAGAATTTTGGGTATTTGAAGGGAGTTGAGCATAGGAACCATTTTGGAGATGGTTTCTATTTAAAACTGCCATATTCGTGATCATGGTTCCACCTCTGTGATAACGATCATACGGGGAATGCGATTGCAGTACTTGAGGCATGGTTGGGAAAACTTGATCCTCAAGATTACAATCACGATCTGAGTGTCACAATCATGACACTTGATGTCAGGTTCAATTCCCCTATTTTTACTTGTTTTGCCTCTAACTCAATTCCACTTCACTTATTAGTTTTCACTTGCTTAAATAAATCTTCAGAGTTCCAATTTTCATGGATAAATTAAAAATAAACGCAAAAATAATTTTAACAATTAAAATGCAAAGGATAATGGCCAAATTCATGGCAATAATAGGTTGCTTCCTATCCAACGCGTAATTTAACATTGTGGTACGACGTCCATCTATCATCAAGTTGGATACTTAAGGTGAAGTGATTCAAGATCCATTTTTTCATTCACAATGTCAACCACGGACACCAATTGTAATTCTACCAGTTGCTTTTTGGTTTTGCACCCATGAAAAGAGACATCATCATTATGCACCCAAAACCTCATCTCTTCACACTCCATATCAGCTAGATCTATTCCAATTGCTAATAATGGTCTACCAAGTATGATTGGTATCTCATAGTCAATTTTACAATCGAGGATGAAAAAATCCACAAGAAGGATAACCGGTCAACCTTAACCAACACATCATACAACACGCCTACCACTTTCTTAATTAAACGATCCTCCATCAAGAGTCTCATGGTGGTGGGTGTGGGAGAAATCAAGCTTAACTTTAGTACATGACATATGGAATAAAGTTTGGACTAGCTCAAAGATCATACAATGCCTTTTCAAATTTGGGAATCTCGATGGTGCAAGAGATAGTGAATGCACCCGAGTCTTTTTTTTCTCTGCCATGGAATTTGACATGATAGCATTACAACTATGAGTTACTTCAATAGTTTCAAAATCCACAAGTCATTTTTTTGACATCAAGTTCTTCATTGACTTAGCATATCCTGGAACCTCTTGAAGAGCTTCTAAAATAGAATATTAACCGAGAATTTGCTAGGTTTTGCGAGGAACTTTTTGAACTTGGAATTGTATTATTTCTCCTTTAACCTTTGAAAAAAGGGAGGAGGAATTTTCATTGGATAAAATAGAACACTTTGAGGTTCGTCCACCTTTTGATCATCACCATCAATCACTTTAAAAGTTTTCTCATCATCACCCTTCTTTTCAACTATCATTGGCTCCTCATTACCCACTTCATGAGATGTTGGAGCACCATCACTTGGATTTTTAAACTGTTTTCTCTTTGTACTTTCTTGTTCATCAAGAGACTTTTTATCAACTTCTACCACATGTACACCAAGATTTCTACCACTTCTAATGACGTTTTTCATAACATGGGCATCATTCTTGGGATTAACCATTGTGTCACTAGGTAGACCTCCTTTTGGCCTAGTATTGAGTTGGGTTGATTCTCGATCTTTCAAACCTTGATTCTCTCCTTGCCTTTATCGGCAAGTCGGGTCCTCCCGAGTGGTTTGCCAAAAACCTTATCTCTTTATCAAGTGCCTTAGCTTAATCCTTATCATAAATTTTGGCACCCTGACAGGCAATGCCATTGATTACTTTTGAAGGTGCTTCCATTATGTGTTTAGTGAGGAGATCTAATTAGTTCATCACCTTGGCCATAGTTTTATCCCTTTCCTCATCCTTCTTTATTTACTCCTTATTGGCATAGGATGCAGTGGGAGATCCGCCACCCTCTATTTTGTTTTGTAACTTGGTCAAGCAAAGTTGATGAAACCCCATAGGATAACTTGACAAGAGACCCTCCAGATGTGTTATCAACAATAATTTTATTCAATAGGTCTAATGGCGAATAAAATATTTGGAGAAACATATACTACGACACTTTATGGTTTGGTCATTACACGAGTTTGTCATTGAACCTTTACCATACCTCATATAAGGGCTCACCACTAAGTTGACAAGATGCTTCCGTAAGTTTAACTCAAGATGTAATAGACCCAGCGGGTATAGATCTCAACCATAAAACTGCTTCACCCATCAAAGAGAATGCGAAAAGTCTCAACTGAATAGGCTCTTGAGAAATATGGGAAATCTCATATGGGGCATACACCTCAATGAAGTTTTTTAAATATAGGTTAGCATCTTTATTTTCTTGGTCCCTGAATAGACCTTTCATTTGTAACATATGGATCACCATACTAGTGACATGGAATACTTTATTTTCCTCAGCCGATGGAATATGGATTGCACTCGCACGCCCGCATTATTAAGATGATCCTCATCCTCAAGGTGTCCATCAAATGAGATGACATTTCTCTCATTGTGGCTCATGGTGTCGTGATCACAATGAAAATCACCTAGCAAAAGAAAAAAAACAACAAACAATGTATATTAAAGCACTACGGTTATCCCAAGTTACAAACAACACTAAACAACTAAAAACTATATTCCTTTTCACAATCTTATGCTTTTTTTCTTTTGTTGATCCCTTTCTTTTTTTTATTCATTTTTTGTCAATGATTTGGTCCTAGGTACTCACTTACAAGACTATGGCCCATGATTACCTTCATTCAAGATCTACCACCCCAACTTAGGCTTTTACCCTCAAGTAGGCACTTTTAATTAGAAAGAGAGTAGGGTTCAAATGAGTGATAAATTTCAAATAATTCAAGTCTTGTATTACGGTTGCCAAAGAAAAGACTCAAAGGTTCAAAAGGGGTGACTAGGGATACCATGCATAAATAGGTAGACTTTTTAAGCTAAAGAGGTTTTCCCTGATCATAAAGAAGGCCTAAGATCATTCCTCCAACCACATGTAATCAAGATTAGCTTTGAAATATCAACGGGGCAAGTTCTAGATGACAAAAGTAAGCATGACAATCACTCAACTAAGCTCACTGCACATGGCATGCAAAATTTTCTAGAAGGATCAATTGCATTTCCTATTAGAGACAAAAGGAGTTAATTACCATATACTAACTACTAAAGAATTTGGAGTCACAAAAAAGGTACAGTGTTGTTACTAAATCATTCTCACCATGCCCTTGATTTTCACCAAAAAATTTGGATGGTGGGGGGAGTGTTTTCTTCATACTTTGCCACACACAATTAGCTATTATTAGCACCAAATCAAGTTTTCATCTCACATTTTTTATCTTAGAAGGACAAAAAATATGGATACTCAAACTTCATCATAGGAAAAATGGAAATCCTAATCTCTAATGTCACAGGTACTCAGAATTCCCCTACATCTAAGACTTAATACCTCAATACTTTGATTTTCTCTTAAAAATGTCATCACTCAATCTATCATAGAAAAGACTTGTCTAACATCATCATCACAAATAGAATAAAATATAAAAATGAAAAAAAAAGAAACAAACCCACAAAACATAGGCACCATTAGGGTACCTAATATTACAACCCAGATTAAATTATCCATAAAAAATAAAAATCCAATCATCCAAATAAAATATAAAAAAATCCAAATAAGAATCCAAATCATAAAGACTAAATAATCAAATATGAAAAAACTACGGAGCTAGGAACCTTAAACTAAAAAGCTTGCAGTGTCCTCACTACAAATTATGAAAGCACAAAAAGAGTTTAAGAGGCTCCTTGAAACTACATCAAGTGTTGTTATCACTCTCCATCTACTCATTAACATTACCAAACTTTGGCTCATCATCATCATACCAACTAGCATGAATGTTATCATCCACATCTTCTCTGGGAGAGGGAAGTCTATCGTAGGGATTTAGGACCTTCCACAAGCCCTTCTCCCCTTTCCATATTCGGGTGAAAAATTTATCTCTCTTCTTCTCCTTTTTTTCATTTTATCATAAGAATCTTTTAGATATCGATGTGATCATGCCAAGTAATAGTATTCCCGCTCAAGGCTAGATATGGTGTCCCCTTGTGCCTTTTGATCCTCAAAGAACCTCTCATAATCATTTCAGGCAACATAGAAGTGGCGAGTGGTAGAAGGTTCTCCTATCCCATGAGGTAGATTAGACACCAACTCCTTTATTATACGGATATAGCTTGAGAGCTCCTCAAGTGGGCCTACAGCTGATGGCATGTAAGAATTAATATCATCATCCACCGACTTACCCAAATCGATCTTCTTCTTATTATTCTTTGATATTGAGCCCTCACCATACATTTTCAATGGATAAATAGGTGTATTTGGTGATATCTAGTTGTCCCCCAAATATTACTTCACATCTGCCCTCATACATAACTCAGTGATCAGAGAGGGAACTAAGAGCATAGGGCCGCCTTTGCTCTTGAAATATCTAATCACTGAGAGCACAAAGCGACTAATATTCAATGGAATATTATCTGTGAGGAAAGCTACCATCTAATCTTGAATAACAAGGATATGTGTCATATGGTTGTCGGATAGACACGATTACAGATGATGGTCAACTAAATCTGAACCTTGGTCATGAACTCATTCAATGTTATCTCTGATTTTATAGCGACCCATATGACTTCTCTTCCTTGGCACACTTGAGCAGCTAACCTGCTTTCTAGAGCACAATTCTTAGCCTTGTACTCTTGTATATCGTCATTTGGCAACCCATAAACTTCATCGATCTATTCAGCCCTGAAACAAACCTCCTTGCCTCGGATTCTCATAACTGGTTAGAGATTTTCACTACACTGAGTTTTCGTAAAATTCTCTATCCCATTGCTCATTGGCCCATCACAAATCCAAGGCAAATCATCTCCAACCAACCTCTCATAAAAAGTTGGGTGCTTTTAGGGAACTTGCTCTTTTGATATGCTCCCCCTCAGAGAGTAGTTTCCTCCTGGAGAAGTCCTCATAGTAGATAATCTGACACACAAAGGACATAAAGAGAATTTGATCATATGGTGTCATCTTAAGCTTTAAAGAGCTAAAAAAAACCACAAAGCACTAACTATCAAGGTCATCATGTGAAAAGAAGCTATATGACAAAATTAAGCTAAAGAAATGGTTCATCGATCAAATTTAGGCTTAAAATAAGAATTCAAGATTTTGGGTGGGTCTGTCAGACAAGCCTCAGATGTCGCGATCGCAACACTTGAGAGGTATGTCAGATAGGCCTCAGGTCTCGCAATTGTAATTCACTGAACTATGATTACGACACTGAATTACACTCCAATAAGTTGCGATTGTGGTACCTCAGGTTGCAGTCCAAGGCTAGTTTATGATCCAAAATCTCAATTTCCCCAATAAATTATGTTCATAACAAGTAAATTACACTAAACATGAAAAACAATCCCTAAACACTCTATCATGCCTTTAAATACATAGAAAACTACCAAGAAGTTCATTTGGGCATTTCACCGAACACTTGGTGTGCACATATACTTCATACTAATTTTGAAAAATTTTGGGTAGTCAAGACTTCCCCAACAATGCACACAATAACCACAGCCACACACTAAACAATATCAATTTAGACACTAATTACACACAAAAATCATAGATTTAGGCCATGGCCCTAACCATGCTTCTAAGGCCTACATTTAAGCATAGAAAAGACATTAAAATGACATACCAAATAGTTGGATGTAAATAAGGATGATATGCACTCTAACACCGATAACAATGCTAAAAATTTAAAGGATTTTAGGTATTTAAAGAGATTGAGCATAGGAACCATATTGGAGATAATTTCTATTTAAAATTGCCTCACTCACGATCGTTGTTTAGCCTCTACAAATACAATCACGCGGAGATTGCAATTATGGGTAGCTTTTGCAATTGTCATACCTGAGGTATAGCTGGGCAACGTGAGCCTTAATATCGTGATTGGGATCTGAGTGTCACAATTGCAATACATGAGGCCAGGTTCAATTCCCTTGTTTTGCCTCCAACTCAATTACACTTTACCTTTTAGCTTTCACTTGCTCAAATGCACCTTCAGAGTTCCAAGTTTTGATGGATTAATAAAAAACAAACATAAAAACTATTTTAACAATTAAAATACAAAGGATACGGGCCAAATTCATGACAATGATGGGTTGCCTCCCATCTAGTGCTTAATCTCAAGTTAAGGTGCGACATCCATCTATTATCAAGTTAGATCCTTAAGCTAAAAAGATTCAAGATCCATTTCCTCATTCACAGCATCAACTATGGACACCACTTGTAATTTCACCGATTTCTTTTTAATTTTGCACACATGGTAAGAAACTTCATCATTATACACCCGAAACTTTATTTCTCCATACTTTATATCAACTAGAGCTCTTTTGATTGCTAAGAATGACCTTCCAAGTATGATTGGTATCTCATGGTTGATTTTACAATCAAGGATCATAAAATCCATTAAAATAATAAACCAATCAACCTTACAAACAGATCATACAACACACCTACCAATTTCTTAATTGAACAGTCCTTCAACACGAGTCTCATGGTTATGGGTGTGGGATAAATCAAGCCTAGTTGTTGGTACACAACATATGGTATCAAGTTGATACCAGCTCCAATATCACATAATTCCTTTTCAAATTTGAGCATCCCATTAGTTCAAGGGATGGTAAATGCACCGGGTCTTTTTTTTTTGCCATGGCATTTGATATGATAGCATTACAACTATAAGTCAATTCAATAGTTTCACAATCCACAAGTCACTTTTTTTGCATCAAGTTCTTCATTGACTTAGCATACTTCAAAATTATTTGAAGAGCTTCTAACAATGGAATATTAATCGAGAGATTGCTAAGTTTTGCAAGGAACTTTTTGAACTTAGAATTGTCATATTTCTTCTTTAACCTTTGTGGAAAGGGTGAAGAATTTTCATTGGGGCCAATGGAACACTTTGAGGTTCGTCCACCTTTTTCTCATCACCATCAATCACTTTAGGAGTTTCCTCATCATCACCCTTCTTTTCAACTATCATTGGTTCCTTATTACCTACTTCATAAGATATTGGAGCACCATTACTTGGCTTTTCAAGACACTTCCTCTTTGAACTTTCTTGTTCATCCTGATACTTTTTATAATATCAACCACATGGTCACCAAAATTTCTACCATTTTTAGTGACAATTACCATAACATGGACATCGTTCTTAGGATTGATCATCGTGTCACTGGGTAGACCTCCTTTTGGACTAGCATTGAGTTGGGTTGAAATTTGTCCCACTTACGTCTCTAATTTCTTGATGGAAGCCGAATGATATGTGACCATTTAATTTAATTGAGAGAAGTCACTTTTTATCTATCTTACAATTTTATTGGTACCTTCAACACGCATCAAAATCAGGGCAAGGACAACCTCAGTTTTAAATTTTTTTGGGTCCACCAAGCTTGATTTCTTATCCTTCGCGTGATCATGATGGAGCACATATATATCATATTACCTCTCCTTGTCCCTCCAATATTGGTCTATATCACTTTGTCTATTGCATAAATCATGATCCTGGTCTCGATCTTTCCAACCTTAATTCTTGCCTTGCCTTTGATAGGCGGGGCGGGAACCCCCCGAATGATTCGCTAAGAACCATATTTTTTTATTGAGTGCCTTATATTAATACTCATAATAAATTTTGTCACCTTAAGAGGCTCAAACACTGATTACTTTTGAAGGTGTTTCCATCACGTGTTCAATGAGGAGATCTAATTGGGTTATCACTTTGGCCATATTTTTATCCCTTTCCTCATCTTTCTTTCTTTTCTCTTTATTGACATAATATTCTATGGGATACCCTATGGTTTTTGGAGTCTTGAGTGTTCCATCCTCTATTTTGTTTTGTAACTTGGTCAAGCAAAGTCGATCCAACCCTATAGGATAACTTGACAAGAGACCCTCTGGATGCGTTATCAATAATGATTTTATTCAGTTGGTTTAATGCCTGATAAAACATTTGGAGAAGAATCATCTCAGAATTTTATGGTTTTGGCATTGTATGAGTTTGTCATTGAACCTTTACCACACCTCATATAAGGGCTCACTACTAAATTGATGAAAATCTATGATTTCCTCTCTTAGTTGTAGCATCCTAAATGGAGGAAAATATCTATCTAAAAAGTCCTCCATAACTTTGATCCAAGACATAATATACCCAAAAGATACATATCTCAACCACAAAATCATTTTACCCATCAAAGATAATGGGAAAAGTCTCAATCGAATAGACTCTTGAGTAATATGGGAAATATCAAATAATGCCCATACCTCAATGACATTTTTCAAATGTAGGTTTGTATCTTTCTGTGCTTGGACCTTTAATAGACCTTTTATTTGAAACATATAGAGCATCATACTAGTGATATGGAATACTCTATTTCCTTCGATCGATGGAATGTGGATTGCACTTGCACACCCCACATCATTAAGATGATCCTCTTTCTCAAGGTGTCAATTAGATGAGTCGACATTACTCCTATTGTGGCTCATGGTGTTATGATTACAATGGAAATAACCTAAGAAAAGAGCAAAAACAACAATCAATGTAAACTAAAGCACCACGGTTAATCCAAGGTTACTAATAGAACTACATAAGTGAAAACTATGTTTCACTCCCTGACAATGGAACTATTTTTTATAACCTCAACTTATATGTTAAATTAAGTACAAGGTAGACATTTTTAGGGTTTAAAAGCTTGGGGTAGATTCCACGATAAGTGTAAAGTAGCTTTCAAAGCTTTTGTATGTTGAGAGTTAACTATGCATTAAACCGTAATGCAATATTTAAATAAAACATAAAAGTAAATTGAGGGGGTTTGATTTGGAACTTTGTTTAACACATTTGTAAAATAACACTAATAGGAGATTGAACAATTTATCGGTATACCAAGTTTAGAGGAACCTTAGGGTTATACTATCCTAGATGGTGTACATGTATAGGTAATTGAGAGTCATTCCAAATTTTAGCTAAGGGTTTTGGATAGGATAGATTTAAGGTCTTAGTGTTAACCTTTCGATAAAATACTAAATTTCACTCAGATTCTTTTGAACACCTCATGAGTGTAACAAGCTTACCAATCTATTACCTCAAACTAGCATCCTTATTTCTAAGATAATTCTTATGAAAATAGCTAATTAAACTAATACCCTTATTTCTAAGATAATGCTAAGAATTAACCTAATTCAAATTGTTGTTAACAAATATCCCTCACCCACATCCCTCTTTCAAGGATAAATGGGGTCCTTAAGCAATTGGGGTTTGCACTCCCAATTCTTAATTCAAACATAGTATAAAAGTAAAACCCAAAATAATTAACTAGTAATTTAGACCAACAATCAACACCCACATATTATCCACCACCTATTAAAGCATAACCCCAAGATATAAATTTATACTAACAAATATTTTCTCACTTAATACAATGTATTTTTAAGACCCAAAACTAAAAAATTAGCTAAAAGAAGCTGAAAATATTGAGGGTTTTGCCTTTTATATATTGGGATTGTGCAAAGTAAAATACTAAATCTGCCCCTCAAATTTCTCGAATCATTGCGATCTTCATAACCTGGCCTCAATCGTGACTCCTGCTATGGTAGAAGTCACTCTGCGATTGTCGTTGACTGACTTTTTAACCTATTGAAATCGTGACTCATAGAGTGTAATCATAATATCTGAGGGTCATCTCCTGGGCCTGATTTATGCTTTTTCTCCTCTTGCTCATTTTTCTTTCCTTCAAGCTTTGTCTGAACTCATTTTTATCAGATTTCTTGCTAATTAACAAAAACTAGAAATTAATGCATTTCAATAAAGAATTAGCATCATATACACAATTGATTCACCGTAGTGTGCGAGGATTTCGATATAAATAAGTGGAAAATTTTCCACTTATCATTATGGAGGAGAAATTTCCGCAATAGCATTGTTCAGAGGTGGTCAACAATCACTACAAAGATTGGTACCGCTGTAGTTTTTAGGTGCCACTATTACAGTAAAAATCACAGTTTTATTTAAATATTTATCCAAGATAATTATTTTCTAAAACTCATTTTGGGATAAAAAAGAGCGATTTAGGGTTAAAAACATCAGAATTTCTTTGTTTGGCCTCGTTAAGGTAAGAAATTCGTCCTTGTTAAGTTATATTTAATTATTAAGCCTTAGAATTGCTAATTCACGGAGTTCAAGGAGGATTTTAGGGTGTATTTTTGTTGATTGCTGGTGAAAGGGGGAAAATTAAGGAATAAATTGATGGATTTTGATTATTAACATTTAATTACCCTTGCGTTCTATTAATTTACTGATTAATCCATGAAACTAATAGTTTTATATGAATTGTAGTAGATAAATCCTAGGGGTTGGTCATGAATTTAACCTTAGAAGTTGGGTGTGTCTTATAAATCCCAACATGTTAGGTCATTTCTTAATTGTGTATTTATGTGCATGTTCTAGATCACGAGCAAGTGAAAATTGCATGAAAGGCCAAAACCCCAGCATAGAGGAGTTGTACAAGCTTGGTTCAAGGTAGGTGATGGTATTGTAGTTTAATTCAATTTTATTATATGTTCATGTTAGCTACTTTGTGTTATGGTCGGTTAGTGCATGTTATTTAGTATGGTCTTTGAAAATGATTTACGGTTGTTGTATAATTTTGACCTACCTTACTGGTTAAATATGGAATATTTAATATTTTGAATATTCTTAAAAGATTTTAGCGAAACAAGGTTGGCAGATAATTGTTTATGAAGTTTTAGTATATGGACAGTAATTTTTTCCTATAGGTCGTGGCTAGAGGGTGGTTGTATGTTATTCCTCGAGTTTCTGGTCATTGAAATTTTTTGAAATCTTATCCTCCTTATCCTGACTATGACTCCCCTAACGAGTTGTAGAGAGTCTTGATAAGTCATTGGACTAAATCATAACTAAATTAGTAAGTGTATGACTAAGTTCTGTGTTGATTATGAGTGTCTCACTAAGAGCCATAAGTACTTATTATGAGTCATTACGTGCAAATCATAGGATGACTAGTGTTTACCCCAAATGGGTTCTGTGTTGACTATGACTGGACCCTAAAAATTATAAGGTACCATTATGAGTCATAACAATTGAGTCGTAGTGTTAATAGTATGTGGGGGACCTATAAACAGTCTTGGCTATGACTCGTGGTGATGAGTCATAATGAGTCTCTGTGAGTCGCATAGTGACCCGTAGTCAATGATGACTATATTCTAATTTTTAAATTAAGGGCACTTTAGACAATTCCCTTCTTACCTAATTAAAACCCCACATTCATAAAGCACTTAAGAGGGGTTATTTCTTATTCATAACATAACAAAATACTTCTAAAACTCTCTCAAATCTCTCAAGAAAGATACTTAGGATTTCTAGGAAGTAGGTCATCCTACGACTTAAGAGTGTAATTCTCGCTATAAACTTGGATATTTTAAGAATGTTACTCTTCCCTAATTGCTAATCTTATAAATGCATGTGATTTAAAGTATTGTTCATGAGATATTGATGTTGGTTTTGAAACAAGGGTTGAGGGTTTTGAATGCTTATTTTTTGAAAAATATGTCTCATAGCTTACATATGATTATTCATGCTTATGGTTTTGAAATTGAGGGTGCATGGATATGGTGAATACACAAAGGGGATTATGATTTCCCCAAACTTATGACTTTTGAAGTGGTTATAACCTCAACCTCATATTGTTAAATTGTTTTTGAATATGAAAAATATGCATATTGAGCTACTCTTAAACTATTGCATAATGTAAAGAGTCAATGAAGTATAATAATTTTGGATTGAACCTTAAATAGTTGAGTAATTCCCTAAGCTAATGCATAATTCAACCAAGGGGGTTGTGAATTCCCCTAAGTGATGATAATTAGGGTAGGGTGGTTGAAATGAATGATCACCTCAGAAGTTTTATATGATAAGAAGGTTCCCCCAAAGCTTAAAGGTAAGGTCTATCGAGTGGCAGTCCGGATGACTATGTTGTATGGAGCAGAATATTAGCCAATTAAGAAATCCTATATCCAAAAAGTTGAAGGTGGAAGAGAAAAGAATGTTACAATGGATGTATGGACATACCAGGAAAGATAAGGTGAGGAATAAGATTATTTAGGAGAAGGAAGGAGTTGCTTCGGTGGAGAACAAGATGTGAAAAGTGAGGTTACATTGGTTTAGGCACGTGATGAAGAGGGGATTTGATGCTCCAGTGTGGAGGTATGTGACACTAGCCATGAATGGTTTTGGAGGGGTAGAGGTAGACTAAGCAAATATTGGAGGGAGGTAATTAGGCATGATATAGAGCAGTTATATCATACAGAAAATATGACCCTTGATAGAAAGGTGTGGAGGACGTAGATTAGGGTAGAGGGTTAGGGGATGAGAGTGCATCAGTAATAGTAAGGGATCATTTTTTTGTGCCTGTAGTTTCTTATTTGTGGTGCTGTGTGATGTCTATGATTTCAGTTAGATAGTTCTTACTATTATCTTGTGGTTTTAGTATTATCTTGTTGCTAACAGTGTTAGTTTATTTTGCATATTGTACTATTTTATATGCACTTATCTTTTGTGTTTATTATACTGCTATCGGTTCTAAGCCAGGGGCCTATCGAAAATAGCCTCTCTACTTCACCTGAGGTTGTAATACCCCGCATGTTTCTAATTCTATGATTTATACTTGAGTACATGACTTACAATGAATATCCTAGTGATAGGATAGCTTATGATGCATTAAGCATGTTCATATGAGTCACTCAAGGTAATACAAGCTAAGAGTTTTTTAATCCATCAAGTTTTAGTGTTCGATTTTGCAAGGGTCATCTTTGAATGAGTATAACTCAATGTTAATATGGTATTTTGGCTGATTTAGACCCACCAAATTGTATAGAATCAAATTAGATTTCCAACAATACCAATTTTGCCTTAGTCCAATACCCGAGCAAAAAGTTATACCCATTTTCGTGAGAGACAATAAGCATAGGCGATTGGTTAGGCGCCGCCTAACCCAAGCATAGGCGATTGGTTAGGCGCCGCCCAAACCAAGCATAGGCGATCACTTGGGTGCTGCCTAAGTAAATTCCAGGTGTCAAAAACACACCGTCTTGAGTTATTTTAAAGGTAATTAAGTCTTTAAATACTCCTTACACATCCCTAAACTTAACCCTACGAAATATATATCTTCTAAACATACTGCAACCCTATTTTCATCTCAAAGCTCATCATCCAAGAGCACTAAAGGAGAAAAATAATTACGGTTACATAATTAAGCTTGAAGATCCGATTTCTAGGAAATTCCTCCGTCAATCATCAAGAATCTTCCTTCTAAGGTATGCGTAGTGTTCATACACAATTCCTTTCATTCGTGGAGTTCAAGAATCAATATTTAAAATACAAAAGCTTGGTTGATTGTGGTGATGTGATCATACCCATATTGATTCTTGTTTGTTTTTCTCTTTTTCATTATAAAGTATGATTTCTATATTGTTGGGTGTTGATGATCATGTTGTTGATATTGGGTGATTCCCAAGATGTAATCTTTATATGTTTTTGTGAATTCATGATATCATATGAGTTGGAAACATGTAAATTTGGTTGTTCATGATGTATAATTTGATGAATTCACCTATTCTTAAGATGTGCATGTAAGGTGTTTGATAAAATGCCTAAGGAACTAGAAATCATGCAATATAGCTAAATTATGACTAAGTGAAGGATTCATGATATGCCCTTATGTTCCAATGACTTCTATGTTGTTAATGTGTCTTGTAAATGTTGTTGGAATACCCATGAACTATTCTTATGAGATTATGCTATGTTTACTTGCAAATTCAACTTATGAACAAGATGTATGATAACCATGCAACCTACATGAACTTATGATTATGTTGCCAATATGATTATGCAACGAATATGATATTAAGATTGTGCAAGTGCTTCCATGTGATATGAAATCCTTTTCATGAAATACATTGTTGATAACCATGCATAGTATGAGATCCCTACTTATGATATTATAAATTATGGACTCTACTCTTATGATCAAGTTAGTCATGTGTGTCAGTTTCCTTCCATCGAGTCCTGGGGGTACTTGTACCCAAAAACTATAGTTGTGTGCCTAGATACATGTCATGTTTCATGATATCCAAACTCAATCTATGATTCCATAGACTTCAGTCAGTCATGTGACTCAGGAAAACCTCATGATCTTAGTCAGTTGTCAGATATCAATAGCATTCTGCCAGTCAACGGAATTTAGTAAGATAAAGTCATGCACAGTTAGTTATTCATGTCCAGTCCCTCCAGATGGGAGTTGAGGTTAGCACCGTGTGAATCCAAGGATGGGAACTCACCCACCAGTTTAGGGTGTGATTCTTAGTAGCAATCCTTGTGTTCCAGAATTACGTAGCCAGCGTAGGTTGAGATATCTTAACCCGTCAGCTTAGGGTTGATGAGGTGGCTTAACCCGTTAATTTAGGGTTCCCACCATTCTCATTTGAGTACCTTCCAATATAGGGTCTCACAGTTGTCCTTACCAGTGGCACGGTATTGACACCCCTCCAGTCAAGGCAGAGATTAGACCCCATCTTAGCTATAATGGCATACATGGGGCATGTCGGTTAAACACTACTCCCCACAGTTTCAGTATCAGTCTCAATAAAAGAACTTAGGGAATTCTTTAGATTTTAGTATATACAGGACTGTTACATACAGTCGTCCATGTTATCAGTTTCAGTATCAGTCATGACAGTTATCAGTAAACCATGTATTAGCTTACAAGTCATGCTATCACGTATTCACGGTCCCAATTTCTATATATGTGTGTTTACACTCCCACGTTCATATAAGTTAGTCAGTGTTGTTCATGCATTAAATCCTTTATGTTAAGCCTACCTTCCTTGTATACTTAGTACTCCAGTTGTACTGACGCATTTGCGCTATGGTGCTTTCTTTTTATGTTACACCATAGGTTCCGAGACACGAGCTCCAGCCCAGCAGTAGCGATAGCATTCCAGTCGCAGAGACACAGTGAGTCCTCGTTGATTCGAGGATAATATGATTTGATTCATTTATTTATTTCTTTAGTTCAGTCTTATAGAGTTAGTTGGAGACATGTTCCTTCAACTCCTTATTCAGACAGTTTATAGGCTTTCAAATCTACTTTCAGATTTATGTTCAAATTTAGTTATTTTGGGTATTTTCTTCCACATGATTGTATTCAGTTGAACCCTATGGCCTTACATTTCCATGTATTCTGCATTATTATATCATGATTTGTAGCATACAGGTACAGATATCAGTCATGGGTTATCTTGTGGTCCCTCAGGGTCATGAGCACCGTGTAGCATTCCGGTTCAACAAATCGGGGTGTTACAAACTTGGTATCAAAGCCAAAGATTCAATAGAGTCCTAGGAAGTTTGAAAGCCACATATAATAGAGTCTTGTACATGGGTGTGTTGCACGCCATATTTATGTGCGGGAGGCTATAAGATGTTTTAGGAACAGTCCCCTTTCTTCATTATCCACATTTATGTGCGGGAGGCTATAAGATGTTTTAGGAACACTCCCATTTCTTCATTATTTATGTCATTCTAGTGAGCATAATCACAAGTTAAACTCTCAGTCTAATCCATTCTTCTCTTATTCTAGACCATGGCCCCAAAGAGAAGAAACTAGCCAGCTCCTCAGTCCAAAGATTATTTGGGCGAACATGTTTCCCATGCGGAGTTTAGAGACGTATTTACCACACTTTCTTAGTCCATGGTTGCATAGAATGAACAGCCACCAGTCATTCCAGCCAATGCAGTGGCCACTCCCAAAGTATCTAGGGTTCGGGACTTCACCCGAATGAACCCTCCATCTTTCCATGGGTCTAAGTATGATGAGGACCCCCAGGAGTTCATTGACCAAGTTCAGAAGGTAATTGACATCATGGGTGTTACTTATATTGAGAGTGTTGAGTTATCTTCCTACCAGTTATAAGATATTTCTCATGATTGGTACAAATAGTGGAAGTCTGAGAGGTTAGAGGATACAGGCCCTATCGAGTGAAAGGAATTTATAACAGCCTTCTTAAATAGATTCTTTCCCTAAAGCTGAGGAAAGCCAAAGTTCTTGAGTTCATCAACCTCAAGCAGTGGAATATGACGGTTAGGGAGTATTCTCTCAGATTTACTAAGCTAGCCAAGCATGCTACTCATGTGGTTGCAGATAATAGGGCTAAGATGAGAAAGTTTGTGTCAGGGGTCAATGATAGCGTGGTAAATAAGTGTAGGTATGCAATGCTGATCGGTGATATGACCTTACCATACTCATGAACCATGCAGAGCAAGTAGAAGAGCAGAAGTTTAAGACTAGGGAGAGGCAGAATAAGAGAGCAAGGTCAGGTAATTTCAACTTTGCTTACCCCAAGTCAGATGGAGGAAACCGTTCATAGTTTCGCTCTAAGGCAGCCATTCTATCTCCTTCCTCTTCCATCTCTCTAGTGCCAAAGTTTAGAGACGGCAATAGAGACAAAGCACCAGGCTCTAAATCTCAGAGTAGTGTTAGCAGTGCCCGAACGAATCCTCTTTGTCACACTTGTGGTAAGAACCACAAGGGCATTTGCAGAGCCGGTAGTGATGTCTGTTTTGGTTATGGCAAGCCGGGCCAAAGGATTAGGGAGTGTCTATAGTCAAGTATTCAGGGTCAACAAAAGCATTCTACAGCTCAGTCCAATCGCCCGAATCAGCAGGGCGCTATTTCCAGTGCTACCAGTGGACAATGCCCAAATAGACTCTATGCTCTTCAGTCCCGGTAGGATCAAGAAAATTTTTCTGATGTCGTTACTAGTACATTATAGATTTTCCATGTTTATGTTTATGCTTTGCTAGACCCAGGTGTATCTTTGTCTTTTTTTACTCCATACATAGCAGGAAATTTTGAAATCAGTCCCAAAGTCCTAGCAGAGCCCTTCTCAGTCTCTACCCCAGTGGGTAAAACCAATAGCTTGATGGGTATATAGGAACTTACCAGTTATGGTATATCAAAAATTCACGTCAACAGATTTAGTGAATTAGAGATGACTTATTTTGATGTCATTCTTGTAATGGATTGGCTTCATTCTTCCTTTGACACAATCGACTACAGAAACAGAATAGTTCAGTTTCAGTTCTTGAATGAGCCTGTCCTAGAGTAGAAGGGTAGCATTTCAGCATTCAGGGTTCAACTTGTTTCCTACCTTCAAGCAAGGAAAATGATTTCTAAGGGGTGTGTGTATCATCTCGTGCATGTTAAAAATTTTAGTTCTGAATATCCCAGCCTCGAAACAGTCCCTGTTGTTAATGAATACTCAGATGTCTTTCCCGAAGATCTTCCAGGTATTCCTCCTGAAAGAGAAATAACTTCGGCATAGACCTTCTTCCAGATACTCAAACTATTTCTATTCCTCCATACATAATGGCACCAACAAAACTCAAGGAACTTAAAGATCAGTTGAAGGATCTCTTAGATAAGGGATTCATCAGACCCAGCATTTCCCCATGGGGTGTGCCAGTATTATTCGAGTGCAAGAAAGACGGTTCTCTCAGGATGTGTATTGATTATCGTCAACTCAACAAGGTCATGGTCAAGAATAGATATTCTCTTCCCCAGATTGATAATATATTCGACCAACTTCAGTGTTCTATTTACTTCTCCAAGATAGACCTCAGATCAGGCTATCATCATCTCAGAGTTAGAGAATGTGACATTTCGAAGATAGCTTTCCATACTCGGTATGGTCATTTCGAATTTTTAGTCATGTCATTTGGTCTTACCAATGCCCCTACAGATTTTATGGATTTGATGAACCGTGTGTTTAAGCAGTACTTGGACATGTTTTTCATAGTCTTTATAGATGATATTCTAGTCTATTCTCGCATAGAGCATGATCATGCAGACTATCTCAGGATTGTTCTTCAGACTCTCAGGGATCACCAGTTATTCGCTAAGTCAGCAAGTGTAAATTTTGTCTAAGATTAGTAGCATTCCTTGGCCATATTATTTCCGGTGATGGCATTAGAGTAGATCCTCAGAAAACCAAAGCAGTAAGAAACTGGCCCAGACCCATATCTCCATCAGATATTAAGAGTTTCTTGGGTTTGCCTGGCTATTATAGACGATTGTTCGAGGGATTTTCTTCTATTGCATGTCCCATGTCCAGATTGACAAAGAAGAAGATTAAGTTTTAGTGGTCAGATTCATGTGAGAAGAGCTTTCAAGAGTTGATGACTAAACTCACCTCCTCACCAGTTCTAGCTATTCCAAATGGTTCAAACGGTTTTGTAGTCTATTGTGATGCATCCAGAGTGGGTTTAGGTTGTGTCCTCATGCAGTATGGTAAGGTCATAGTCGACGTCTCTAGACAGTTAAAGCCACATGAGAATAATTATCCTGCTTATGATCTTGAGTTAGCAGCGGTAGTTTTTGCCTTGAAGATTTGGAGGCATTATCTCTATGGAGTTCATGTAGATATCTTCACAGACCATAAAATCCTCCAGTATGTCTTTTTCCAGAAATATCTCAATCTTCGGTAGAGAAGGTGGTTAGAGCTCTTGAAGGATTATGACATGAGTGTTATTTATCATCCGAGCAAGGCCAATATTATGGCCGACGCTCTCAGTCGACTCTCCATGGGTAGTGTTTCTCACGTTGAGGATACTAAGAAAAAGATGGATTAGGAGATCCATCAGCTTGCCAAACTAGGCGTTCTCTTAGTTAATTCTTCAGAGGGTAATGTATGTGTTCATAGTAGTTCAGAGTCATCTCTAGTTTCCAAGGTGAAAGAGAAATAAGACAAGGATCCTAGCCTTGTTAATCTCAAAGAGTTAGTTCAGAATCAGAAAGTCGAGGTTTTCTCCCAAGGGGGATATGGTGTTCTTCTTTGTCAGGGTCATCTATGTGTTCCAGGTGTAGATAAATTAAGGCAGTGAATTCTTGCAGAAGCGCATGGTGCGCGATACTCTATTCATCTAGGGCCACTAAGATGTACCGCAATATGAGGGAGATCTATTGGTTGAGTAGGATGAAGAAAGATGTTTCAGAGTTTGTGGCTAATTGCTCTACATGTCAGAAGGTTAAGATAGAGCATCAAAAACCTAGTGGTTCCATGCAAGAGTTCACCATTCCTACTTGGAAGTGGGAAGAAGTTAACATGGACTTCGTGATGGGTTTGCCTAGAACTCGTCATCAGCATGATTCAGTCTGGGTCATTATAGATAGAATGACCACGTCAGCTCATTTCCTTCCTGTTCGTAGTTCTTATTCCGCCGAGGATTATTCCAAACTCTATATCAGGGAGTTAGTCAGATTACACGATGTTCCACTATCTATCATCTCAGACAGAGGTACCCATTTCACTTCTTATTTTTTGAAAGCGTCCCAAAAGGGTCTCGATACCTAAGTCTATCTCAGCACAACATTTTATCCTCAGACGGATGGTCAAGTAGAAAGTACCATTCAGACTCTTGAAGATATGCTAAGGGCGTGTGCAATTGACTTCAAGGAAAGTTGGGATGACCACTTGCCTTTGATTGAGTTTGCATTCTACAATAACTATCATTCTAGTATTCAGATGGCTCCATTTGAAGCTCTCTATGGTAGGAGATATAGATCCCCGATTGGTTAGTTTGAAGTTAGTGAGGCCTCAATCATAGGTCCCGACTTAGTGTTCGACGCCTTAAAGAAAGTTCAGTTGATCAGAGAGAGACTCCAAGTTGCACAGAGCAGACAGAAGTCCTATGCAGATGTTCGTAGAAAGAATCTCAAGTTAGAGGTCAATGTCAATGTCTATCTTAAGATCTCTCCCATGAAGGGAGTGAAGAGGTTCGGTAAGAAAGGGAAACTCAGTCCTCGGTATGTCGGTCCTTTCAGAATTCTTTATCACTTCGGCAAGGTAGCTTATGAGCTTGAGTTGCCTTCAGATCTAGCCTCAGTCCATCCAGTCTTCCATGTCTCTTTTCTAAAGAAGTTCATAGCTAACCCAGCAGTTGTTGTCCCTATTTAGAGCATCGACATTCAGAACAGCCTCTCTTATGAAGAGATTCCAATCGAAATCTTAGATTATCAGACTCGTAGATTGAGGAACAAAGAAGTCCCTCTAGTCAAGGTTCTTTGGCAAAATTAGTCTCATAAGGGAGCTACTTGGGAAGCAGAAGCAGATATGCGTACCAAGTATCTTTACCTCTTCCCCGCTAATTCAGATCAAGCTCAAGGTAACAGTTCTTCTTAAGCTTATTAAGTTTCATGTTCATGTTTCCAGTATAAACTTGGTACCTATTAACCGTTTCATACTCAGTCATGCATTCATATGTCCGTTGTGTATGCTTCAGATATGCACGAGTTCAGTATGTTTAGCATGTCAGTCATGAGATCAAGTTTTAGTTCTTCATGTTCAGTTCAGGTTATATTGTCTTGTATCCCTTCTCAATAAATTCTCATTCGAGGATGAATGTTCCCAAGGGGAAGATATTGTAATACCCCGCATGTTTCTAATCCTTTGATTCATACTTGAGTACATGACTTACAATGAATATCCTAGTGATAGGATAGCTTATGATGCATTAAGCATGTTCATATGAGTCACTCAAGGTAATACAAGCTAAGAGTTTTTTAATTCATCAAGTTTTAGTGTTCAATTTGCAAGGGTCATCTTTGAACGAGTATAACTCGATGTTAATATGGTATTTTGGATGATTTAGACCCACCAAAATGTAGAGAATTGAATTAGCTTTCCAACGATACCAATTTCACCTTAATCTAATACCCAAGCGAAAATTTATGCCCATTTTCGTGAGAGACAGTAAGCATGGGCAATTAGTTAGGCGCCGCATAACCCAAGCATAGGCGATTGGTTAGGCGCCGCCCAACCCAAGCATAGGTGATCACTTGGGCGCCGCCTAAGTAAATAAAAGGTGTCAAAAACACTCTGTCTTGAGTTATTTTTAAAGGTAATTAAGTCTTTAAATACTCCTTACACGTCCCGAAACTTAACCCTATGAAATATATATCTTCTAAACATACTGCAACCCTATTTTCATCTCAAAGCTCATCATCCAAGAGCACTAAAGGAGAAAAACAACTAGGATTGCATAATTAAGCTTGAAGATCCGATTTCAAGGAAATTCCTCCGGCAATCATCAAGAATCTTCCTTCTAAGATATGCATAGTGTTCATCCACGGATTTCTTTCTTTCGTGGAGTTCAAGAATCAATCTTTAAAATACAAAAGCTTGGTTGATTGTGGTGATATGACCATACCCATATTGATGCTTTTTTGTTTTCCTCTTTTTCATTATAAAGTATGATTTCTATATTGTTGGGTGTTGACGATCATGTTGTTGATATTGGGTGATTCCTAGGATGAATCTTTATATATTTTTGTGAATTTATGATATCATATGAGTTGGAAAGATGTAAATTTAGTTGTTCATGATGTATAATTTGATGAATTCACCTATGCTTAAGATGTGCATATAAGGTGTTTGATAAAATGTCTAAGGAACTAAAAATCATGCAATATATCTAAATAGTGACTAAGTGATGGATTCATGATATGCCGTTACGTTCCAATGACTTCTATGTTCTTAATGTGCCTTGTAAATTTTGTTGGAATACCCATGAAATATTCTTTTGATATTATGCTATGTTTACTTACAAATCCTACTTATGAACAAGATGTATGATTACCATGCAACCCACATGAACTTCTATGCTATTAGTATGTGTTGCCAATATGATTATGAGACGAACATGATATTAAGATTGTGCAAGTACTTCCATGTGATATGAAATCCTTCCATGCAATACATTGTTGATAACTATGCATAGTATGAGATCCCTATTTATGATATTATAAATTATGGATTCTACTCTTATGATAAAGTCAGTTATGTGTGTCAGTTTCCTTCCATAGAGTCCTGGGGGTACTTGTACTCGAAAACTATAGTTGTATGCCAAGATCCATGTCATATTTCACGATATTCGAACTCAAGCTATGATTCCATAGACTTTAGTCAGTCATGTGACTCAGGAAAACCTCATGATCTTAGTCAGTTGTTAGATATCAGTAACATTCCTCCAGTCAACGGAATTCAGTAAGATCAAGTCATGCACAGTCAGTTATTCATGTCCATTCCCTCCATATGCGAGTAGATTTTAGCACCGAGTGAACCCAAGGATGGTAACTCACCCGCCAGTTTAGGGTATGATTCTTAGTAGTAATCCTTGTGTTCCAGAACTACGTAGCCAGTGTAGGTTGAGACATCTTAACCCATCATCTTAAGGTTAATGAGGTGGCTTAACCTGTCAATTTAGGGTTCCCACCGTTCTCATTTAAGTACCTTCCAGCATAGGGTATCACATCTGTCCTTACCAGTGGCGTGGTATTAACACTCCTCTAGTCGGGACAGAGATTGGACTCCAGCTTAGCCATAACGACATACATGGGGTATGTCGGTTAAACACTACTTCGCACAATTTTAGTATCAGTCTAAATAAAAGAACTCAGAGTGTTCTTCAGATTTCAGTATATACAGGACTGTCAGATATAGTCGTCCATGTTATCAGTTTTAGTATCAGTCATGACAGTTATTAGTAAACCATGTATTAGCTTATAAGTCATGCTATCACGTATTCACATTCCCAATTTATATATATTTGTATTTGTACTCCCACATTCATATTAGTCAGTCAATGTTGTTTATGCATGAAACCCTTTTGTTCAACCTACCTTCCTCACATACTCAGTACTTGAGTTGTACTGATGCATTTGTGCTATGGTACTTTCTTTTTATATTACACCATAGGTTCCAAGACACGAGCTCCAGCCCAGCAGTAGCGGTAGCATTCCAGTCGCAGAGACACAGTGAGTCCTCATTGATTCGAGGACAATATGATTTAATTAATTTATTTATTTCTTCAGTTCAGTCTTACAGAGTTAGTTGGAGACATGTTCCTTCAACTCCTTATTCAGATAGTTTAGAGGTTTTTAGATTTACTTTCAGATTTACGTTTAGATTTAGTTATTTTGGGTATTTTCGCCCACATGATTCCATTCAGTTGAACCTTATGGCCTTACAGTTTCATGTATTCTGCAATATTATATCATGATTTACAGTATACAGTTACAGATATCAATCATGGGTTAGCTTGTGGTCCCTCGGGTTTATGAGTACCGTCTAGCATTCTGGTTCAGCAAATCGGGGTGTTACAGGGGTAGTGGGATGGTCTAAATTCATTCTACCCTCCCCAGACCCCACTGTGTAGTAATACATTGGGTATGTTATTGTTGTTGTTGTTGAAGTGTAGTTGGTATGATGATACCAACAATATATGCCTTATTGTGTAATATGGTTCAATGAATGGGAGTACGTGATACTTGTTTTAATTAGACTTTAATGAGGGTTGCGTACTGAGTCGTAAAAGTAGAGATCTATAGGGACCAATATTTGAAACTACAGTTGACATGGGGGTATATATGATTGGGTGGTTTGAGTCCCCCACATTATATTACATAATTTAGTTTTTGTGTTACTTTGATATGTCAGGAGGTTTGATTCACCGATAGTGCATATGTATACCCTCTGGTCCATACGGCCATACGCACTAGGGCCTTACCAGTTGGGAAAGATCTGGCCCTATACCGTGGGTGCTTTATTATGTTATGACGGCTGAGCTACATAATCCAGGCTAAGGTTTTTAAAGTGCATGCTTACCATGCTCCCTAACCCATCATATAAAGTATATACATATAGTTGTATATGATTATGTGTATTGGATTTTGGACTGGTTTAGAATTGATATTCATGGCATTATCTTATCCCCTGTCCCTGAGTTACATGTCAGTATTTACCCCACTAACCATCCTTGGATATTGTATCCCCATGCGATGCAAGTACCAAAGAAATCTCTACTTTTACTGTGTAGAGTTAAGTAGAATCGGCATGATTCATTGGTTCATTGTGGTGAAGTGGTGAGCTTTCATTCTCTGAAAGACTTAGATATTTCATCTATTATTATCATAGATTAGAATTAAAAAATTTCATCATCACTAACATTATCATTTTTATTGTTATCTATGAGAGTCGGGGACATGTCCACACCAAAACTGGTTTTGATTCTTTTGTTAAAAGGCTTTGTTGGATTACGGTTGACTTAGTTGATGTTGATTAATTTTTTTGGTCAATTACTGGATATCTGTCATAGACTTATCTTTTTTTCTTTGATTTTACCTTGTACTATCTTTTTATATGTTCTAAATTTATCCGATATCGGGGATATTATGTTGTCTTAATTAGGTGTAAGGGTGATCTCTGATCCATGTGGAACTTGAGATGCCCGTCATGGCCAGGCCCTGGTTTGAGTCATGAAAAATATGGTATTAGAGCCTAGCTTTGGTGTCATTAGGTTTCTACAAAGTCGTGTTAACTAAAGTTTCTTTTATGGGTGTGTAGTGAACCACACTTATATGGGAGAGGCTACGAGGCATTTACGAATATTTCCCTTTCTTATTGTTCTATTTCAAGCTATAGTGTCTAAGGTCTTGAATCTCCTCTAATTCTCATATGTTTACTTTTCATATCATGCCTCCTTAAAGATCTAATACTCGTTGAAACTCTTTTATCCCATCGGAGGACAATGTGGAGCTCATCCTACTCCAGGAGTTTAGACCCAGTCTAGGGTTACTACTTTTGATTGCCCTGATGGAGCTCCACCGGTTTCCCCTATCTCTCCTCAGGAACCTCAAATTGGCATGACTAATGTTGAGTTTCGTGAGTTGATTCATTTTCTTATCTAGTTGGGAGCCTCTCAGACTAAGTGTATTTCTTTGTCCTCCAAGGATACTAGAGTTGGCCAATTTATGATATTGAGTCCTCCCATTTTCACTGGATCTAAAGTTGAGCAAGATCCTTAAAATCTCATTGATGTGATGGAAAATATCATCTGTGTGATGTATGCGACTGATGTAGAGGGTCTAGAGTTTGATGCTTATCAGTTGAAGGATATAGCATACCAATGGTATGAAGAGTGGGAGCAACTTATGGGTGATGATGTTGAGTTCGCTTTGTGGGATAATTTCTCTAGTGGTTTTCTTGATCCCTTCTTTCCTTAGTAACTGAGGGAGGCAATAATTGAGGAATTCGTGAATTTGAAGCAAGGTAGGATGACAGTAAAGAAATATGCCTTAAATTTTCATCATTTATCGTGTTATGCTTCTAAGATGGTATTTAGAATGAGGAAGTTTGCCTTTAGGTTTTCCCGTGAGTTGATCTTAGAGAAAAAGGCTGACTTGTGAGCAAGGATATGGACATCTCTAGACTTATGGTGTATATGAAACAAGTGGAAAATGAATAAAAAAAAGCAAGCAAAGATGAGTGAAAGGCAGAATAAAAATTTTCAATATTCAAATAAGGGTGGAGGTCAGCAATAGAGTGGTAGAGATGGTGGAAAGTGGTCTAAGAAGAAGTAGAGCAAATCTGATTCCTACTCTATAGCTAATGCTCCTTATTTTCAAAGTCGTTAGGTGATCGTCGTTCTCTGTATGATAATGGGTTTAGAGCACTAGGAGCCTAGCCTCAGGCTAGTGGGGCTCAGTCAACTCCATCTTATCCTCTTTGTAGATTTTATGGCTAAGTGCACCTTAGTGTTTATGAAGAGGGGAGGAACAAGTGCTTTAAATATGGTCATATTGTCCATATGTAAAGGGATTTTCTTTCTAAGGTTTCTTCTGGAGCAAATAAGATTTATGATGCTACTTCATCATCTCCTGCACCAAAGGGTACTGCTTCTGCTTCTGGATTCAGCACTTTCAAAATAATCTGTATGCTCTTTCCACTCACTAGGATTCTACGGCATCCCTTGATGTTGTTATGGGTATGCTCAAACTTTTCTCTCGTGATGTGTATTGTCTACTTGAATTTGAGTCTACCCTCTTTTGTGTGACCCCTTTTGTGGCTATCGATTTTAGTTTTGACCCTAAGAGTCACCCAGACTCTTTTTCTTTATCCACCCTAGTGGGTGACTCCAATGTGGCTAGAAAAGTCTATAGGGGTTAAGTGATATCGATCTATGGTAGAGAGACCTTGGTAGATTTGATAGAGTTGGACATGGTGGACATTGATATTATTTTGGGGATGGATTAGTTGCATTCGTGCCATGCATCTTTTGATTGTCGGACCCAAAGGGTCAGTTTTTATTTCCCAAATGAGCCAATGATTGAATGGGAAGGTGGTGCTCTATTACCTAAGGGAAATTTTATTTCATATATTAGAGCCCAAAAATTAGTTTCTAATGAGTGCCTTTATCACTTAGTTCATGTCAAGGATTATAGATCCGAATATCCTTTTTTGTAGACTTTCCATGTAATTTATGAATTTCTCAAGGTGTTCCTTAATGATCTTCCAGGTATTCTTCCCATTAGGAATAATGATTTTTGGATTGATCTTTTTCTAGAATCTTTCTATTTCTTTCCCTCCTTACAGAATGGCTCTGGATGAGTTGAAAAAATTTAAAGAGCAGTTGAAAGATCTTTTGGATAAGGATTTTATCCACACTAGTTCTTTTCATACGTAAGAAGGATGAGTCACTTCAAATGTGTATTGATTACCGTCGATTAAATAAGATGACCATAAAGAATAAATATCCTATTCCAAGGATTTATGATCTATTTGATTAGCTTCAGGGTGCTAAGTTTTTTCCTAAGATTGACCTTTAGTTGGGTTATCACCAGTTAAATACTAGGGAGGTGGATATCTCTAAGACTACTTTTTGAACTTAGTATAGTTATTTTGGGTTTTTTAAAATGTCCTTTGGTTTTACTAATGCCCTGGCAATATTTATGGATTTTATGAATCGGGTTTTCCATTAGTTCTTGGACTTATTCATCATTGTCTTTATTGATGATAGTTTTATGTACTCTAAGAGTGAGGTGGATCATGCTGATCACCTCTGACTTATGTTGTCGACCCTAAAGGATCAGTATTTGTATGATAAGTTCTCTAAGTGTGAGTTCTAGTTAAATGTTGTGAATTATCTTGGTTATTTTATTTCAAGTGAAAGGATCATGGTGGATCCCCAAAAAGTTATGGTGGTTAAAAAGTGGCCTAGACCTATGACTTCAACTGACATTCAAAGATTCTTGCCTTTAGCAGGTTATTATAGAAGGTTTTTAAAAGTTTTTTTTCTATTGCTGCCCATTGACTAAGTTGACTCAGAAGAAGTTGAAGTTTTCGTGGTCAAATTTTTGTGAGGGTAGTTTCGAGAAGTTGAATGATAAGTTAACCACGGCTCCAGTCTTGACTCTTCCTGAGGGTACTGATGGTTTTGCTTTCTATTATAATGTATCTCGAGTGAGATTGGGTTATGTGTTAATACAGCATGGCATGGTAGCTGCTTATGCTTCTAGATAGTTGAAAGTTCATGAGAAACATTACCCGACTCATAATTTGGAATTATTAGTTATGGTGTTTGCATTGAAGATCTAGAGATATTATTTGTATGGGGTACATGTTGATATTTATTCTGATCATAAGAGCCTACAATGCATGTTCACTCAAAAGCTAAATCTCAAGCAAAGAAGATGGCTTGAGTTGCTCAAGGACTATGACATGGGTTTTCATAATCATTTAGGCAAAGCTAACATGTCGCTGATGCTCTTAGTAGGTTATCCATGGGAAGCTTATCTAATATGGATGAAGTGAAGGGGGATTACATAAAGTATATTCACCTTTTGGATAATCTAGGAGTCTGTCTTTTGGTTTACAAGGATGGTGGTGTGATTGTTCAAGAGGTGGTGAAGTCATCTCTTAGTAATGAGGTGAAAGAGAAACAGATGTTAGATCCCATTTTGATGCAAATTAAGAATGATGTAGGTAGGATAAGATGATAATTTTCTAGATCGATGGTGATGGTATCTTAAGGTACCAAGGTGGATTATGTGTTCTCGATGTTGATAGGTTGCGGGGACAAAATTTGGCCAAAGCTTATGAGTTACATTATACTATTCATCTTGTTCGACAAAAATGTATCATGATCTTAGGGAGATTTATTGATGAAATAATATGAAGGGGGTTGTGGAAAATATTATGGCTAAGTTCATGGCGTGTCAATAAGTAAGGGTGTAACACTTGAGGATCGGTAGGTTGACTTAAGAGATTGACCTGCCGATAGGGAAATGGGAGATAACTAATATGGATTTTGTTACCAGTCTTCCGCAGTCTCGCCACCAATTTGATTCAATTTGAGTCATCATGGATAGGATGACTAAGTCTACTAACTTCTTGCCAATAAGGACTAATTTCTCTTTTAGGGATTATGCCAAGTAGTTCATTGAGAGATCGTGAAGTTGCATGGTATGCCAGATCCATCTTATCTGATCAGGGTACTCAGTTCTTATCTCACTTTTGGAGTTTGTTCCAGCGAGTTTTGGGGACCAATTTTACCCTTAGTACCGCTTTGGAAGATATGCTTTAGGCTTGTGTATTTTATTTTGGTGGAAATTGGGTTTACTACCTGCCTCTTAGAGAATTTGCCTACAACAACAGTTATCACTCTAGTATTAGTATGGTCCTATTTGAGGCTTTATATGATAGAAGGTGTAAATAAGTTATTTGGCCCTGATTTAGTTCACAGAGCCATGAAGAAGGTTAAGGTGATTTGATATAGACTTAAGGCCGCCCAAAGATGCCAAAAGTCCTACACGGATGTAAGGAGAAGGGAGTTGGAGTTCAGTGTTGATGATTGAGTGTTCTTAAAGGTGTCTCCCATGAAGGGAGTGATTTGGTAAGAAAGCAAAACTCAGTCCCCATTATGTTGGTCCGTACTTTGTTTTAAAGAAAGTTGGTAATATTACATATGAATTGGAGTTACCTTCTAGTTTGAGCTTTATTCATCCGTTGTTTCATACTTCAAAGTTGTGAAAGTGTGTGGGTGACCGTTTGATAGTTATTTCTTTATAGGAGCTGGGTATTTTGGGTTCCTTGTTTGAGATTTTGGATTGGCAAGTCCAGCGGTTGTGGACCAGGGATGTGGTCTCAATAAATTTTCTTTAGAGGAGCAAAAAGGTTAAAGAAACGACTTGGGAAGCTGGGGAGGAATGAAGTCTAAGTATCCGTTCTGATTCCTTACTTTAGAAAATCGTGCTTGAGGTATGTGTATTTTTGAACACCTTTGTTTTCTTACTTCCCTAAAGGTAAGTGTGGTTGCGTTTGGAGCCAAATCGTGCTAATAAATGCCTTGTCCTATCATTCGAGGATGAATGATCCTAAAAGTGGGAGTTCATAACACCCTGAGTTTTTGGTCCTTGAAAATTTCTAAAAAAAATTCCTCACTGTCCTGACTACAACTCTCCTAGAGAGTCATAGGTAGTCTTGATGAATAGTTGGACCAAATTATAACCAAATCAGTAAGCGTGTGATTAAGTTCTTCTCTGAGTTCAAGTGGCTCACTAAGAGCCGTAAGGACTCGTTATGAGTCATTGGGTGCAAATCATAGGATGTCTAGTGTTTACCCCAAATGGGCTTTATGTTGACTATGACTTGACCCTACGAGTCATAACATCCCATTTCGAGTCGTAGCAGTCAAGTCACAGTGTCAACAGTATGTGGGTGCCCTAGAAACTGTCTTGGCTATGACTCATGTTGATGAGTCGTAATGAGTCTCTAGAATCGTATAGTGACTTATAGTCGCTAAGGACTAGATTAAAGTTTTTAAATTGAGGGCACTTTGGATAATTCCCTTCTTAACAAAGTAAAATTCTACATTCATAAAGCACTTAAGAGAGGTTATTTTTCATTCATAACGTAATTAAACACTTCTAAAACTCTCTCAAATCTCTCAATAAAGATACTTAGGGTTTCCAAGAAGTAGGTCATACTAAGGCTCAAGAGTAGAATTCTCTCATAAACTTGGATATTTCAGGCATGTTACTCCTCCTTAATTGCTAATTTTTTAGAAGCATTTGATTTAAAGTGTTGTTCATAAGATATTAATGTTGGTTTTGAAACAAGGGTTAAGGGTTTTGAATGATTATTATTTGAACAATGTTTCCCATGGATTACATATGATTATTCATGCTTTAATTATGGTTTTGAACTTCAGGGTGCATGGTTATGGTGAATACACAAAGGGGATTGTGATTTCCCCAAACTTGTGACTTTTGAAGTGGTTACGACCTCAACCCCATATTGTGAGATTGGTTTTGAACATGCAAAGTATGCATATTGAACTACTCTTGAACTATTGCATAATGTGAAGAGTCAATGAACCATAATGATTTTTGAATTGAACCTTAAGTGATTGTGTAATTCCCCAACCTAATGTATAATTTTACCAAGGGGGTTGTGAATTCCCCCAAGTGATGATAATAGGTCTAGTATGTTGATATTACCTTGTAATTATGGTTGGTATGATGATACCAAAAATGGATGCCTTATTGTATAATATGGTTCAATGAATAAGAATGTGTGATAATTATTTTAATTGGGCTTTAATGAGGGTTGTATAGCTGAGTCGTGAAAGTGGAGGACCCGAGGGACCAAAACTAGAAACCGTGATTGCCAATGCGGTGGTCTATATGAACGGGTGGTTAGAGTTCTCCTTATTATTATCACATGATAGGGAGGTTCGTGTCCGCCACATTATATTACATGATTTGGTACTTGTGTCAACTTGATATACAGGAGGTTTGAGTCCACTATAGTGCATATGTATACCCTTTGGTTCGTCCGACATCATGCATTGGACCCTACCATCTGGGAAAAGCTGGGACCATTATAGCCTATGGGTGTCTTTTTATGTTATGACAGTTGAGATACATAATCCAGGTAAAAGTTTTAAGATGCATGCTAAGCCTTACACCCTTCCCCAGCACGTAAAGTATATACATATATTTGCATATGATTATGTCTACTGGATTTTGGACATGTTTTGAACTGATATTCATGTCATTATTTTATCCCCTACCCCTGAGTTATATGCTAGTGTTTACCTTACTAACCATCTCCGAATGCTATATCCTCACGTGATACAGGTACTTGAGATACCTCTAGTTTTTATGCATAGAGTTAAGTGAAATCGACTTAGTTCGTTGGTTTGTTGTGGTGAAGTGGTACGCTTCCATTCTCCAGAAGACTTAGACATTTAATCCATTATTATAGATTACAATTAAGAGTTTTCATTATCATTTTTATTTTCATCTTTCAGAGTCGGGGGCATGTCCTGACCAAGACTGGTTTTGATTATTTTGTTAGAAGGTTTAGTTGGATATCTGTGGACTATGGTGATTTTGGTCGGTTACTGGATATCGATCATAGACCCATCTTTTATTCTTTGATCTTACCTTGTTCTATCTTGTTATATATTAGGAATTCATCTAAAGTTGGGGATGTTGTGTTCTTTTAGTTAGGTGCAGGGGGGTCTCTAGACCATGTAGGACTTGAGATGCCCGCACGGCCAGGAACTAGTTCAGATCATGACATTGTATATCATTTACGTGTATGTACAAAGGTCAGGTGAGTTTGATGATTTCATGAGTGAACCGAAAAATATCTTTTTATACTTGATAAATTTTCTTGACGTGTTTTTTGTTTGGCTTAACTAAACTTGACTTGGTGATAATATGTTAACTTATTGGTTGGAATCCTATTTGTTCATTGTTACGGGTTATCCTAAGTGTATGTTTGTTAAAAATAGATTAACTTGTTGTACTGTAACTTAGTTGTATGTTTATATTCTTATCTTGGGTTGGCTAAATGACCTTACCAGTACACTATTATTCTTGCGTGTTGATACTACACCTGCATTTACTTTTGTGGGTGTAGCGCATATTTCAGCGGCTTCTACGATACCTCACGTGTGACTCCAGCGGCTGACTTCAGATTCAAGGGTGAGCAACATATTTTGGGATACCATGAATCCTTTTTAGATGACAGTCTTTATTTTTGGAGTGATGTTTTTCATTTTAGTTTTCAGGTTGCATCAACTTCTTAATAATCTTTTGTAGTTTTGGTAGGGATGTTTTTTAGTTAAGTACAATATTCCGCTTTTAAGTTGTACTTATGTTTGTTTCTTTAAACTTGATATTTTATTAATGAATTAGTTTTGTTTTCTCTTTTAAGTGTTGCATTTGGAATGGTAGATTGGCGTAGATGGTTCCCCCACCGAGTGAGTTGTGCGGGTGCTACTCAGGGCGGGTTTGGATCATGATAATTATATCAAATATATTTATGTAATACCTCTTTATATTATATATAATTTATTTTTGTAACCTAGATATTTATAATTTTTTATTTAAGTTTATTAGCATTATAAGAAGAAGAAGAATTATATGTATTTATCATGAAATTTAATGTAATTTTTATGACCGTTATTTCAATATTATATGCATTAAGTGTGTATACATATACGTACATGCATGTGAATATATTTTGTCTTTCCCCACTCTCTTACTTCATGTATTTCATATTACTTGACCCTTCTTGATATTACACATTCATTAAGAAAAAGTTAATATTAGTGGTGTAGTTTGCTAAACTAACCTTATAAAATAATGTTTTGAAACTTTAAATTTGACTACTAATATTTTGTGCAGTTATTTATACTAATTATAAATAAAGAAATATTAAAAAATCCTCTTGATTTTAAAAATTGGACAAGAAACTCAAAATAATTATTTTTAGTATGAGGGTTAAGAAATATGAAATGACAGAGTATTATCTATTGTATATATAAATAAACAAGTTTGATTGTCACTAATGGAGAATTACATAAATGATAATTTAAAATCACTCAAAATCTAAATAAATAGACAATATTTAAAAATTTGACCTTAATTTAATTAGTTATTTTGTATTTCCTGCATCAAAATATACTTGTATAGTTATTATTACCTACTATTTTCACTTTTAGAAACAAAATAGAGATAAGCATCCGGGACCCCCTGAATTACGACCAAAGTTGCTACGACACACGGCAGCTTCACAGGGGTTCTATTACCCCTCCTGAAGTCAATTTTAGCATATTTTTGTTACTCTTTTGTGCTGGCATGGCACCTTTGTTACATTAAAATGAGGCACATGTCAGAGGTTCCACATCAGCTAACAATGTTAACAAAAATATGCTAAAATTTAGTTCGAAGGGATAATAGGGACCCCATGAAGTTGGAGTGCATTGTAGCAAATTTAATCATAGTTCAGGGGGGAGGGGGTACTAGATTCTTTAATCAACATAATATTATAGTTTTGATTATTATTAATAAGATAATTTTGTTTTTATACTATTTACTTCAGTATAGAACATCTTTAGCTTATATATTTAATTAGTATTTCTCACTTGTTTAGCCCAAAAGAAAATATTTATATTTTAATGAAAAAATTGTTATATGAATTTAAAAGAATAAAAATATCACAATGTTTAAATAAGAACAAAAAGAAGTTGCAATACCCCTAGTTTCTGGACTCTGAAATTTCAAGAGTGTTGACAACACTGTCATGGATATGACTCTGGTGATGATTTATTATCACTCATATGAGTTGTTAGGTGAGACTTGTTGTCTTACCAGTGAGTGTCTCAGGTTGAGGTACCTTGATAACAAGTCCATGGTATGACCCGTTACATCATATAACAATTCGTTGGGAGTGACTCGTTATCATAATAGTAAGGGTCAAGATTTGGACCCTCAGGTAATGAGTCCAGGTAATGACTCATGGTCAGTCATCACGAGTCGTTACCTGAGTCGTGACGGATGGGCCAAAAATTTTCTACGTGTTTTAATTAAGGTTATTTTGGTCTTTTCCTCCCCCCACACTATTTCCATGACTTAAAACACATAAGGGCCCTCATTATCTTCTATTAGTCAAATCAAAACCTTACACCTCTCCTCTTTAACTGCCAAAGCAAGAACACTAGGGTTTTACAAAGAATTCCACACCTAGGCTCCAATCTTTGGATTTTCTTTAATTTCTTGGGCTTTTTAGGCATGTCACTCATCCCTAACTTAAATTTTATACTGTGGAATATGTTTTAATCAGGATTCATGTGATAAAATTGTTGGTTTTGAAATTGGATAGAGGTCTTCTGATGATTATCACTTGAATTGTATTTCTCATGGCTTAAATGTCTTATGTATACTTAAATTGATGATTTTTGTGACTGGATGAGTGCATTATTGTGGAATTTGGAATGGGGAACATGGGTTTTCCCAAATTGATGGATTTTGTCTTGGTAATGGTATTAACCTCGGCCCTTCTTCATGATTTTGGTTTTAATTGTGGAATTTGCATGATTTCACTAACTTTTGAAATTACTACATTAAGTTAATGGAAAACGGATAGAAATGGATTTGAAAGGCCTTAGTGAACATGGTTTGGGATTTTAACAAAACTTGAGAGTCAATTGGTTAACTGGAATGGATTGGCATAATTATATAAGCTTTTATGCACAATTGGTATGATGATACCAAGTGGTATATGCCTTGGTATAAGACTTCTTGGTTTATGGTTGAGATTATGTGGAAAACTATTTTAATTTGGGATTAAAGGGGGTATTGTAGCTCACTGTGAAGGTAGAGTTCCCAAGTAGACAATTACTGGAAACCACATTTGCTGGCGTAGGGGTTTATATGATCGTGTGCTTGGTTCACATATTATATTTTTGGTATGTCTGGAGCCTTGGTGTCTCTATATCTCCTTAAGATTTTCTCTGTTGGTGTGTCTAACATGCACTAGGGACCTTTCAGTAGGGAGGGATTAACCCATATAGCCCATGGGTCCCTTAGGATGGATAGAGCTACACAGTCCCAATTAATATTTTTAAACTCTCGTGTTCATGACCTTTTACCCTATCCCGGTATCATATATATATATATATATATATATATATATATATATATATATATATGCGGTTTTGACTGATTTTGGACATGACATTATTTTATCAATTTTCTTGAGTTACATGCCAATGCTTATCCCACTAACCACCCCTATACACTGTATCATTTCATAATGTAGGGTCCTAGGGTGTTTCTATAACTCTTGTGAAGCATTAGGTAGTGTGGTTTTTTAGTTGATTTATTATGTAGTGGTGAGCAAAATATTATGGCATTCGAGATTAATGGAGATGGCATTTTAAAGTACCAAGGGAGATTGTGTGTTCCTAATGTTGAAGGGTTGTGCGAAAGGATTTTAACTGAGGCTCATGAGTCTATATATACAATTCATCTAGGGTCGACTAATATATACCATGACTTGAAGGAAATCTAGTGGTGGAATAATATGAAGAGGGATATGGAAAATTTTGTGGCTAAGTGTATAGTCTGTCAGCAAGTCAAGGTTGAACACTTGAGGCCTGGTGGGATATCTCAAGAGATAGAGTTGCCCATGTGGAAGTGGGAGATGATTAATATAAATTTTGTTATGGGTCTTCCGCGGTCTCGCAATCAGTATGATTCAATTTGGGTCATTGTGAATAGAATGACTAAGTCTGCTTACTTTTTGCCTATAAGGACTAACTACTTGGGGGCGGGGGGGATTATGCCAAGTTGCTCATTCAGGAGATTGTCAAGTTGCATGGGGTCCCAGTGTCCATCATTTTAGACTAAGGTACACAATTTTCTTTTCACTTTTAGCATTTGTTTCAGAAAGGTTTGGGTACTCGAGTGAACCTTAGCATCGCTTTTCTCCCTCAAATGGATGGACAGGTGGAGCAAACTATTCAGACTTTAGATGATATGCTAAGGGATTGTGTGATTGATTTTAAAGATAGTTGGTTTGATCATTTACCCATCAGTGAGTTTGCGTACAATAATAGTTATATTTCTAGCATTCCTATGGCTTTTTTAAGGCTCTTTATGGTAAAAGGTGTAGGTCTCCCATCGAGTAGTTTGAGGTAGGTGAGACTGGGTTGTTTGGTCCTGACTTGGTTTACCAAACATGGAGAAGATTCAAGTGTTTAGAGAAAGACGTAAGACTGCTTAGAGTCTCCAAAAGTCTTATGCGGATGTGAGGCAGAGAGAGTTGGAATTTAAGGTTAGTGATTGGGTGTTCTTAAAAGGTTCTCTTATGAAAGAAGTTATGAGATTTGGGAAGAATTGAAAGCTCAATCCCCATTATGTTCGTTTGTACCAAGTTGTAAGGAGAGTTAAGAATGTCGCTTATGAGTTAGAGTTACCAGCTAGTTTGGCATCTATTCATCCTATTTTTCATATGTCTGTGATGAAAAAGTGTGTGGGTGATACTTCCTTGCTAGTGCCTGTTAAGGATATTGGTGTTATGGATTCCTTGTCTTATGAGGAAGTCCTAATTGAGATATTAGATAGGCAAGTTCGTAAGTTAAGGACCAAGGATGTAGCAGCGATGAAGGTCCTTTGGAGAAATCAAAAGGTGGAAGAAGCTACATGGGAAGCTGAGGAAGATATAAACGCCACGTATCCTTTTTTTTCACAACCTTGGATAAAAATGCTTGAGGTATGAGTTTCATCCTCTCTCTTATTGCATTATTAAATTTTTCTTGGAAATCTGGTTGTGTTCTATCTATTATCGTGCTAAAGATGCCCTAACTTCTTATTTGGGGATAAATGATCTTAGGAGGGTGATAATGGAATAACCTTGGTTTCTAGACTCAAAAATTTCTAGAGTGTTAACAACACTGTCGTTACGACTCGGGTTATGAGTAAGTATCACTTGTCACGAATTGTAAGGTGAGAATCATTATCTCACCAGTGAGTGTCTCAAGTTGAGGTCCTTTGATAATGCGTCCATGGTACAACCCGTTACGTTACGTAATGAGTCATTAGGAGTAACTCATTGTCTTAACAGTGAAGTGTCAAGATTTGTACCCTCAAGTAATGAGTCAAGGTAATGACTCGTGGTCAGTCATCAGAGTTGTTACCTGAGTTGTGACAACTGGATCAAGAATTTCCTGTATGTTTTAATTAAGGTTATTTTGGTCTTTTCCTCTCTCCACACTATACCCACAACTTAAAAACACACAAGGGCCTTCATTATCTTTTGTTAATAAAATCAAAACCTTACTCTTCTCCTCTTTAACTCCCAAAGCAAGAACACTAGGGTTTTATAAAGGATTAAACACCTAGGCTCCAATCTTTAGATTTCCTTAGATTTCTTGGGTGTTTTAGGTATGTTTCTCATCCCTAAATTGGATCTTATATTATGGCATATGTTTTAATCATGATTCATGTGATTTAATTGTTGAATTTGAAATTGGGTTGAGGGATTTTGATGATTATCACTTTAATTATATTTCCCATGGTTTAAATGTCTTGTGTGTCCTAAAATTGATGATTTTTGGGATTGAATGGGTGCATTAGTATGGAATTGTGAATCGGGAACATGGGTTTCCCCAAATTGATGGATTTTGTCTTGGTAATGGAATTAACCTCAACCCACCAGCATGATTTTGATTTTCAATATGGAATTTTCATAATTTAACTCACTTTTGAAATTGTTGCATTATGTTAATGGACAAATGCATAAAAACAGAAAGCCCTTGGTGGCTAAAGTTGTAGATTTTTAAAGGAACGTAAGAGTCAATTGGTTAATTGGAATAGATTGACATGGTTTTATAAGCTTGCAAGCATAATTGGTATGACGATACCAAGTGGTATATTCCTTAATATAAGACTCCTTGGTTTATGACTGGGATTATGTGTACAACAGTTTTAATTTGGGCTTAAAGGGGGTTGTGTAGCTCACCGTGAAGGTGGAAGTCCCGGAGGAACCATTACTGGAAACCATGTTTGCCGGTGTAGGGGTCTATATGATTGTGTTCTTGGTTTACATATTATATTTTGGGGATGGCTAGATCTTTGGTGTCTCTGGCTCCCCTTCAAATTTCCTCGGCTCGTGCAACTAACATGTGCTAAGGCCCTTTCAGAAGTGGAAGTTGAACCCATATAGCCTATGGGTGCCCTTAGTATGGATAGAGTTATACAGCCCAGGTTATTATTTTTAAACTCTTATGTTCATGACCCTTACCCTATCCCGACATCCGATATATGTATATATATAAATGTGTATATGTGGTTTTGACTAATTTTGGACATGGAATTATTTGTCACTTTCCCTAAGTTACATGCTAGTGCTTATCCCACAGAACATACTAGACGTTGCATCGCTTCATTATGTAGGGTCCTAGGATTTTTCTGTTACTCTTGTGCAGTGTTAGGTGGTGTGGTTAATTGGTTGAGTTTCTGTTCAGTGGTGAGCCTTCATCTTTTAGAATCCATTGCCATTTCATTAGGTTTCTTTTAGGATTTTGGGAGTTGTGACTTTTCTTTGTCATTGTTAGGGGCATATCCTGACCTAGTTTGGTATTCTAGTTTAGAGGCTTTTGTGGACAAGTGTGTGGGTTGAATGGTTGTTTGATTCATAGAGTTTACATATGATTGTCTATATTTCATACTACTATTTTGGATTGTCTTCCACTATTTATATTTATTATGCTCTGTAGGACATGCTAAGGGGGTGGTGTCCGGCCTACGGTGGGCTTAAGATACCCATCACGACTAGGCCCTGATTTGGATCGTGACAAAAGTTGACAATGAAATTATACACTACATATTTTAAAGATTTAGTTAGGATAGGGGAAGTTTGATTATTATTCAGAGTTAAGGAAAGAGTTTTATTTTTTGAAGAAAAATTGGGGGTGGGGGCGAAACTATTTTCACCCTAAGTATTTAGGAACAGAGGGAGTAACTTTCAATATATATTCAACCTTTCAAACTTGTGAAACTTCATAGGATTTTATAAAAAACATTGTAATTACCTTTGGAAGTATTGCATTTGTTTGTTAAAGCACAATTCCTCTATTACTTAACTCAATTTATGATTATTTGTCAAGTAACTTCGACAAAAATTTAAACTTCTTGAGTAATACGAATGATGAGTTCAATAAGATTGTTATGGATATATGTAATGATCCTTCAGGTCATTTTCTCGATTTTCATGCATTTTTAACTTTTTAAGCCTACCCTCAATGGCTACACACCAAAATTGTCGATTCGGTTATCAGACAGCTCATTTGAGTTTTAGGATTATTTTTTGTTTTTGAAGTTTTAGCAGTTAAGGAAATGTCCTCGAACCAAAATTCTTAGTAAACAATCTTGGGTGAAAATTTTGACAGTGCCACCAACTCCAAAAAAATGCTTTAAGGCTAGGAGGACCCTTGGTTTGCACTACTAAAAAATGGCCAAAAAGCGACGCAAGAAAAGTAACGAGAAAAGCGACGTTGGCTGTCGTTTTTTTAGGTTAATTTTAATTTTTATTCATTTTTTATTAAAAGAGACGGCCAACGTCTTGATATCCGTCGCTTTTTTCGCAAATTTTTGTGCCAACTAATTAAAAAATAATTTATATTTTTTTAATAAAAGCGGATAGCGTCGTAATTTATTAAAAAATAATTATTTTTTTAAAAAAGCAACGTAGTCCGTCGATTTTTAAATTTAATTTTTTATTTATTTATTTTTATTAAAAGTGACAGAGAGCATCGCTATAATTTTTATTTTTTAAAATGTTAATTCTAGAAACGCGACGTTGTCCATCGCAATTTGTAATTATTTTTAATTTTTCTTTACTTTCTTACAAAAAGCGACGGATAGCGTCGCTTTTTTTAAAATTAAATAAAGTGAATTTTTCAAAAAGAGACGTTGTCCGTCATTTTTTAAATTTAATTTTTATTTTTATTTATTTTTATTAAAAGCGAAGGACAACATCGCTATAATTTTTATTTTTTAAAATATTAATTCTAGAAAAGCGATGTTGTCCGTCACAATTTGTAATTATTTTTAGTTCTTCTTTATTTTTAGAAAAAGTGACGGCAATGTCGCTTTTTTTAAAACTAAATAAAATTTAATTTTTTGAAAAACGATGTTGTCCGTCGCTTTTTAAATTTATTTTTTATTTTTATTTATTTTTATTAAAAGCGATGGACAAAGTCGCTATAATTTTTATTTTTAAAAATATTAATTCTAGAAAAGCGATGCCGTCCGTCGCAATTTGTAAATATTTTTTTCTTTATTTTTTTCAAAAAGCGACGGACAACGTCGCTTTTGTTAAAACTAAATAAAAATTAACTGTATTAAAACGACACTAACCTTCGATATTTGATTTTTAATTTACTATAAAATAGATAATTTTTATATTAAAAAAATTAAATGTATTCAATTGTATATTAAATACATTGATATCATATGATCGATTGATAAAAAAAATACTCTTAAAGTTATAATATAATAATATAAGCAAAATTAAACGATAATTTATCATTTCATACATACAAAACATTGTATTATGAGGTAATTTACATGTGTATGTGATGTATCTAGTACATATTGTCAATTTTATAGTCAATCAACTATATATAATGAATACATTGATGTTATACGATCGATTGATCAAGGTAATAATATATTTTTGAAATTATAAAATAATAATGTAAACTAAATTAAACGATAATTCATCAGAGTAGAAATAAAATACGTTGTATTACGAGGCAATATACTCGTGTATGTGATGTATATAGTTAAAAACTAGCTAACTGAATCTATATATCCAAATATTTTGAATAATACGTTAACATCATATGATCGAGGTAATAATACAATATTGAAGTTATAATAATGAAGCCAATTTTGGTTTAATTGTGTTGACAACCAATTTCGACCTCACGATACCCCTCTCAGACTACTATTTTATATAGTAATTTTACGTAACATTAATTCTTACATGCTTAGCTTATTTTAATATCAACGTCTTACAATTTTTCTCGTCATTTCCATATTTAGTAAATTATCATTTTTCACAATTTATTAATTCAAATTCGACATTTTACATAATTTTATTAATATTTATTTATTTTTACGTAAATGTGCACACTCACAATTTACAAATGCATTGTCTTTATTATTACTACTATCGATAATTTTATATAGCATTAATTTTTACATGCTTAGTTTATTCTGATATCAATGTCTTATTATTTCGACCTCCCGATACTATAATTATAGTCAATTTGTGACTCAATTGAAAATTTATTCAAATTTTGATCAAATTCTCAATCTTTAAATCCCAGTCATCAATCAAAACTAATCCAACGACTGACATCAAAATACCCTCTCTTTTCTTTTAAAACACATAAGTCGTCTCATTATTATTATTATTATTATTATTATTATTATTATTATTATTATTATTATTATTATTATTATTATTATTATTATTATTATTATTATTATTATTGTTGTTGTTGTTGTTGTTGTTGTTGTTGTTGTTGTTGTTGTTGTTGTTGTTGTTGTTGTTGTTGTTATTGTTATTGTTGTTGTTATTACATTTATTAAACTAGCAACCATTGTTATTTAATTTTCCTTTCTTGTGTGTAATTTTTAGCCTACGGCTGAGATCAGATCAAGTAATCTCTCCTTTTAAACAAAAATATCAAACCCTATCCTCATTTCCTCCCTATTGACATCCAATTTCGACCTCCCGATATTGCTTTAAGCTGCTATTTTATCAAAATTATTTAATTTTATATATTATTATTTTTCACATTATCCTTACATTAAATAATATTGACGAGTAATATTCATAATTTATAAAAATGAACAAATTATTTTTATTATCTTTTAATATTGTTTTATAATATTTATCCATTCAAACATGACATTTTTACGTAATTTTATTAAGATTTATTAAATTATTTTTTGTTTGTAACCGTGCACACTCGCATCTTTGCAAATACATTGTCTTATTTCCCATGATTTAGGATTATTTATTTATTATTATTAATATTAATATTATTATTATTATTCATTATTATTGTTATTAGAAATCTTATTTATTATTATTATTAATATTATTTATTATTTTAGTATTTTTTATTGTTATTATTATTTTTATTTATTTATCATCCCTAATATTTTTTTAATAATAGCCTAAATTGAAATCTTTGCCTAATTTATTTATCTTTTAGCCTCAATTTTTACCCTAGTCATTGAAATGTTAGTCCTTTTATTACAATCGAAGTCAATTTGATGACTCATTTTTAAATTATATTTAAATTTTGATTAATTATTCAAATCTTTAAATATCAGTCGTCGATCAAAATTAATCCGACGGCTGGAATCAAAGGATCCTTTTCTTTCCTTTTATGACCAAAGAAACCCTAAATCGAATCTTCCAAAAATAGCCTCCAACCCCTCTCTACTCTTTCGCTCTCTACACTCTCTCCCTTCTCTCTAAATTCACCATGGTTGCTGCTACCGGAGCAGCCCACCAGTTGGCAAGCAAGCCTCCTCTCCCCTGCCTCTCGTCAAACCAGCCCCACTCCTCTCCCCCGCCTCCCGTCAAACCAGCCCCCCTCCGTTCTCCTCTCCACCGTCAACAACCAATGCCACCAACGTCGGCAACAATAACCCCAACCATCTCCGACGACAAAATCCGCCACCCCCCACATGAATCCGTCTCAGGTTTGCAATCGATTTTAATATTGTCATCTCTCTTATACCTCCTTGCTCTTTCTTCTACCTCCTAATTTTTCATAGACAGACTGTTAATATGAAATTCCACAAAAATTGCTATAAATTTTTGACCTGATTCTTGCAATTTCATGTTTTTATGACTTTTAGTTAACATGTGTAGGAAAATCTCATCTCCTTTTGTGACACTTGGTTTTCATTTTCAAACAAAGTGATTATTACTGATTACTGTAGTTTGTATTTTCAAGAGTAACATATTTATTGTAACGCTCACTGGAGAGTATTTATATGTATTTTGGTTAGCTGACAGGTTTACGATAGGCCTATTTACGAAGGAAATTCTGCAAAAAAAAATTGAAAAAATTTTGGGAGTTAACAGAATTTTAGGACCACATAATGGATAAAATGAAGTGAAAGTTACTGGAAGTGTATTAGCGACTTGAAAATGGTTTAATGTAGTTCTTGAAAGGTGAACTTGAGTTTTGAAATGTGTACTAGTCACTTGAAAAATGTATTAGTGACTTGAAAATGGTTTAATGTAGTTCTTGAAAGGTGAACTTGTTTTATGAAATTTGTAAAGTGTAATCACTTGAAAATGTGAATTCATGACTTGAAATTGGTTTAGTGTTGATACTTGAAATGTGAATTCATGACTTGAAAATGGTTAAGTTTAGTCACTTGAGAAGTGAATTAGAGAATTAAAAATGGTTAAGTGTAGTGTTTTGAAATGTTTAATAGTCTCTTGAAAGTGTGTTAGCGACTTTAAAATGGTTTAGTGTAGTTCTTAAAAGATGAACTTGTGTTTTCAAATTTGTAAAGTGTAATCACTTGAAAATGTGAATTGATGACTTGAAATTGGTTTAGTGTTGATACTTGAAATGTGAATTAATGACTTGAAAATGGTTAAGTTTAGTCACTTGGGAAGTGAATTAGAGGGTTGAAAATGGTTAAGTGTAGTGTTTTGAAATGTGTACTGGTCACTTGAAAAGTGTATTAGCGACTTTAAAATGGTTTAATATAGTTCTTGAAAGGTGAACTTGTGTTTTAAAATTTATAAAGTATAACACTTGAAAATGTGAATTCATGAGTTGAAATTGGTTAGGTGTTGATACTTGAAATGTGAATTCGTGACTTGAAAATGGTTAAGTTTAGTCACTTGAGAAGTGAATTAAAGAGTTGATAATGGTTAAGTGTTCTGTTTTAGAATGTGTACTAGTCACTTGAAAAGTCTATTTGCCACTTGAAAATGGTTTAGTGTAGTTCTTAAAAGATGAACTTGTGTTTTGAAATTTGTGAAGTATAATCACTTGAAAATGTGAATTCATGACTTGAAATTTATTTAGTGTTGATACTTGAAATGTGAATTCATGACTTGAAAATGGTTAAGTTTAGTCATTTGAGAAGTGAATTAGAGAGCTGAAAATGGTTAAGTGTAGTGTTTAAAAATGTGTACTGGTAACTTGAAAAGTGTATTAGCGACTTGAAAATGGTTTAACGTAGTTCTTGTAAGGTGAACTTGCATTTTGAAATTTGTAAAGTGTAATCACTTGAAAATGTGAATTCGTGACTTAAAATTGGTTTAGTGTTGATACTTGAAATGTGAATTCATGACTTGAAAATGGTTAAGTTTACTCACTTGAGAAGTGAATTAGAGAGTTGATAATGGTTTAAGTGTTGTGTTTTAGAATGTGTATTAGTCACTTGAAAAGTCCATTAGCGAATTGACAATGGTTTAATGTAGTTTTTGAAAGGTGAACTTGTATTTTGAAATTTGTGAGTATAATCACTTGAAAATGTGAATTCATGACTTGAAATTTGTTTAGTGTTGATACTTGAAATGTGAATTCATGACTTGAAAATGGTTAAGTTTAGTTATTTGAGAAGAGAATTAGAGATTTGAAAATGGTTAAGTGCAGTGTTTTAAAATGTGTACTAGTCACTTGCAAAGTGTATTAGCGACTTGAAAATGGTTTAATGTAGTTCTTGAAAGGTGAACTTGTTTTATGAAATTTGTAAAGTGTAATCACTTGAAAATGTGAATTCATGACTTGAAATTGGTTTAGTGTTGATACTTAAAATGTGAATTCATGACTTGAAAATAGTTTAGTCATTTGAAATGTGAATTGGAGAGTTAAAAATGGTTAAGTGTAGTGTTTTGAAATGTTTAATAGTCTCTTGAAAGTGTGTTAGCGACTTTAAAATGGTTTAGTGTAGTTCTTAAAAGATGAACTTGTGTTTTCAAATTTGTAAAGTGTAATCACTTGAAAATGTGAATTGATGACTTGAAATTGGTTTAGTGTTGATACTTGAAATGTGAATTAATGACTTGAAAATGGTTAAGTTTAGTCACTTGGGAAGTGAATTAGAGGGTTGAAAATGGTTAAGTGTAGTGTTTTGAAATGTGTGCTAGTCATTTGAAAAGTGTATTAGCGATTTGAAAATGGTTTAATGTAGTTCTTGAAAGGTGAACTTGTGTTTTGAAATTTGTAAAGTGTAATCACTTGAAAATGTGAATTCATGCTTGAAATTGGTTTAGTGTTGATACTTGAAATGTGAATTCATGACTTAAAAATGGTTGAGTTTAGTTATTTAAGAAGTGAATTAGAGAGCTGCAAATGGTTAAGTGTAGTGTTTTAAAATGTGTACTGGTAACTTGAAAAGTGTATTAGCGACTTGAAAATGGTTTAATGTAGTTCTTGTAAGGTGAACTTGTGTTTTGAAATTTGTAAAGTGTAATCATTTGAAAATGTGAATTCATGACTTAAAATTGGTTTTATGTTGATACTTGAAATGTGAATTCATGACTTTAAAATGGTTAAGTTTAGTTATTTAACAAGTGAATTAGAGAGTTGAAAATGGTTAAGTGTAGTGTTTTGAAATGTGTACTAGTCACTTGGAAAGTGTATGAGCAACTTAAAAATGGTTTAATGTAGTTCTTGAAAGGTGAACTTGTGTTTTGAAATTTGTAAATTGTAATCACTTGAAAATGTGAATTCATGACTTCAAATTGGTTTAGCGTTGATACTTGAAATGTGAATTCATGACTTGAAAATAGTTAAGTTTAGTCATTTGAGAAGTGAATTAGAGAGTTGAAAATGGTTAAGAGTAGTGTTTTGAAATGTGTACTAGTCACTTGTAAAGTGTATTAGCTACTTGAAAATGGTGTAATGTAGTTTTTGAAAGGTGAACTTGTGTTTTGAAATTTGTGAAGTATAATTACTTGAAAATTTAAATTCATCACTTGAAATTGGTTTAATGTTGATACTTGAAATGTGAATTCTTGAATTGAAATTGGTTTAGTACGGTTCTTAAAAGATGAATTGATTTTCAGACAATGTGTTGTTGGTTGGCAAAGCACGATCAGGCCATTTCTACAATGTTTGAGAGACATGCTGCTATGTCACATCATATTGCACTCTTATATGTGCCTTGACACAGGTCGTTGCTCCTGATCCAAGTAGAGAAGAGGAAACAAAGAGTGATATGAGGAGTTTGTTGGGGCTACTCCTTAGTGTTGTGTTGTTGGACTTGACTTTTAGATAATTTTTAGATATTTTTGAACTTGGCTTTTAATTAGTGAAAAATCTTTAGGAGTGTTTAAGTATTTTGAATCTTGTTGGATTTATTGTTTAACTGTTGTTGATTTGAATTGCTTAAATGATTTGTTGATATCTGAATTGCTTAAATGATTTGTTGATGTAGTGTGTTGTATTATTATTGTAATAATGTGTGTTGCATGAGGGATGTATATATTGAATTAAATTTTTATTTAGCAGGTGGGATGCAGATTTCTGAACTAAAAAAATGCAGAAAAGCGATGACATCCATCGCCTTTTTATTTATTATGAAGGACAAAAAGCGACGACCAATGTCACTTTTTATTTATTTATTATAAAGAAGAAAAAGCGATGACAGCCGTCATTTTTTTCATTATTAAGAACTAAAAGCGCTGACCAACGTCGCTTTTTTCAAAATTAGCAAAAAAAATTCTAAAAGCAACACTGCTCGTCGTAATTAAGCGATGGAGGCCGTCGTTTTTAAAAAATGATTCCTCTTTTTTTAGATGAAAAAAATGATGGATTTTCATCGCTTTTGCCCAAAAAAGTGACGCTGGCCGTCGCTTTTTGGCATTTTTTTAGTAGTGTTGGCCTCAAGGCTTTTGGACTCATTTTGGGCTACTGGTAGGTTTGGTGAAAATAAAACTAGGTTTGGTACCCATATTTAATTAAAACAATCTCGGATGAATGTTTTGATGTTTCCATTGAGTCCAAAGTGTCAAATCTGGAATGCTAGTATAGTTTGTTTGAGCACACAGGATTATGAATGAATCTCGAGCACCCAATCGAAGTCCATTTGAACTTGGGAAAAATCTGATGCTACTATATTTGGTGCATCCAAATGTTTCCCATTTTGATGACAAAGTTGTCGCATTTTCAAAGGGTCAACCTTTTGACAGCCGTGTTTGAGAGCCTTTCCACTCACGTTCGTGATGAAGGTTCATCCCGACCTATCTATTTTATTCTTCACAATCGTGACCCTCAGCCACAGAGCGATGGTATAGCCTCTTTTCCTTCACATTCCAAACCATTCAGCCAAGTTTGTGAAGGATGACTTTACCAGGCGTCGCGATCACGAATGCCAATTTCCTAGCAGTATATAATCCTCTTCTCTGTATTTTCACCATTTTCTAAGTCACAATCTAGAACTGTTGAACCCTAGATCTTGGAAAAGAGTGGAAAATCATCCATTGGGGATAAGATATGATAAATTAACACTCCTTGGATATTTTCATTATTTTCTTCATCTTCGTCATTTTCCTTGATAAATTCTTATAAAATAGTTTTGAAATCCTTAACTTCATAGGTTGATTTGGGCCCTAATTTGTAGTCCATTTGTGCTCAAATCTCGAGCACATATTTTTTATCCTTTAAGGAACCTCGTGACGGATTCAATTTTTCAATTCCGTTAGCGGCCCCCATGGGCTCATTTTTTACCCAATTTAGGTCTGAAATTTTATATTGCAATAAGGGTATTGTTATACTCGGAATCATGGAGCAAGGATGAGTGATTTGTGGATAATTCAAGATTTGTAGTTCGGCAATGAGGCAGGCTCCGGTCTGCTTTTCTCTGGGAGATTGTGTATTGTATAGATTGCATGCTAGGTAGGGATTATAGAATATGATTATGACGAGTATATCATGATTTAACCTATTTAGGGAATTTTGAATAGAAATGTGACCTGAATCTTAGTATACAATATCGGTTATGGACGTAGAACCATATTATCCTTGATTATAGACATGTTAACCACATATTTATATCAATGATCCTTTATTATAAGGCTTACCATTTGACTTAGTAAATTGGATGGTATTTTCTCAATTAGATTCTTGTAGCAATTTTACTCCTTGATTATCGTAATTTTCAGAGTTATGAGGATCTATAATGTTAGTTATGCATTGTTGGACCTGAGATTGTGGTTACGATATCAGTTGAACTCCAGGTGAGTATTCTACCCTTAAAAGGATGAGATTCTATTTTATAGACACCTAGGCGATTATGTTTGTATTTTTTGGATACTCGTGATGGTATGTATATTTTTAGACGCATTTATGCTTACTTAGTGGTATGATCCCAATTAAACCTTGATTTTACTACTGTTTTCTAAAAAGGGTATCATTCTCACTTTTCACTTTTAAAATAAAATCTTTTACAATGGGAATCGTACCACCTTATTTAATGAATTATGAGCCTTTGGAACTAAATATGCTATTTTAGAAATTAGACCGAGGTTGATTTCGATTCATTATTAATTCACTTTTTTACCACTACTATTACTTTGGTTGACGATAAATTTGACCCTTTCTATGTTATTATGCCAATTCAGTCCCAAACTTGATTTTGAATAATAGATTTATAGATTATACTCTTTTAGTCTCTATTCGAGTCCAAACACTTATTTTATATATGTCTTCGTACTGTATAGAGTAGGTAGGTTATGTTGGTTATTGAAAGTCTTGGTTTGGAACCAAGCAGTGTGTATGGAAATCCCAAGTTTTTATGGGCTCCTTCGTCTATGAGCCACAGTGCCAAAGAAGGATGGTGACCATAGGTCCTGCCTTTGTGAGATACTGAGCTAGAGAAGGTGTATACACTTGGTACATTATGACACTTGATTGGTTGATGATACTAGATTACACTTGATTTATTCATTCATATGCATCACCTATCACTAGTATAATTATTTGTCACTTATATCTATCAGTTTTATGGGGCATTGTACAGGTATAAGTTATGGTTGTTGTATGTTGAGTGCTTGGTTGAACCTACTGGGCTTATAGGGGCCCGATTAGGTTATTATTTGTCTGGACTAGCCGGTTACTTTATTGTTGGTTATTATGGTTAGTTCGTGGCAAGATAATTATGGACTGGTACTCGATATTATTGGTACATTTTTTATCCCTTTTCTTTCACATAGTAAGGTATGTTATTGTTAGATTACCTCATGTTTAGCCATACTTCGGTTAGAGACCATGATTTTAATAGTATTATCTTTTCTTCTTAGCTAGAATTCCTCGAGATATTATGTTGGCTCCCTCAGGTTATTACCTTTGAGTTTAGTACTATATATATGTGTGTGTATATATATGGTATCATCATATATCCCTCTCTTTTTTTATCTATTCATGTTCTATATGTATCTTTTGGTCTTGTATTAGTACTATATAGCCTTCTTTCACTCTTCATTTGTCTGTTAGCTATTAATATATGGTATTGCACTTTAGTTTCTAAATATTGTTTGAATAGAATAGTTTATCATTATTGTTTCAATAGAATTATTATGTTTAGTTTCTTGGATAGTTTCCAGTAGTTTATATTCTTGTTTTACATATTATTTATGCTTGCATTATCTTTGGAGTTCAGTCAGCCGATGGCTACCGAGTACCACATGTTTGGTACTCATACTACACTTTTGAAGTCTGTAGATCATAGTACGAGTTCTTATTGTTAAAGTACGTATTGTGCAGATCAATCATAGATCGTAGATTTGCGGTGAACTCTTGACTTTTAGAGTATTTTTGCTCTCTCTTATTGATTAGACTAATCTCTATTTTGTATTCAGAGACATCTTTGTATAAATACTCAATTTGTATTTCATTTGTACTCTCACTGTATTAAAAGTTCTTGTACGGACTCCACCATATTTTAGAATTTCATCTTTATATTAGTCTCTTTATCAGACTTTGTTTTACTGCTTTCTTTATTTCTTTTAATAGTCTGTTACTAGCAGTTTCAGACTGGGTTGGCTTACCTACTGGAGGGTTAGTGGGAGCCATCACAACCTGAGAAATTGGGTTATGACACTATAGATGTGAATATGAAGAGTGGAAGATTTGAAATTAGGTCACAAAGTGTAACGAATCGGCCGTGGCTATAGCATTATTTAGTGCATATGTATTCAATTGAGTTTTCACTAGGATGAGAGTTGATAAAATCTCAAGCTAGGTTGATTTCTGATAGAAATATGGTGTTGTGGAGCTTAAAGGTAATTTATATCTCGTGGTGTAGCGTTTGATGGTTGGATGTTTATGTCGAGTAGTACAGTTGCATGTAGAAACTTTCAAAATGAAAAATTGATTTGTAGAACTCTTTTTATAGCGATTACCATGATAGGTTCTATGTTGTCAAAAATTTAGGTTTGTGTTGTGAAATATCAAAAGTATGAAAATTATCTTGAGTTACTGCCTAAGGACCTCGACAGGATCCATCACCACTGTAATGAGACCACCGTAGCGGTCAACCAACCTTTGTAACAGTCAACCGACCACTGTAGTTAATGACAAGGAATCATCAGGGGCCGACAAAGTGATCCCTAACACTTCTCCGCCATAGAGGGACCTTTATAACGATCAAGTGACTACTACAGGGGCCATCAAGGAAAAATTAATGCCTGAATCTCAAAAGTTAGATCTTATTTGCCTAAAAATTTAAAGTTTTTTCCTTAGACTTAAGAGAGGTAATTTTTTCACCAACTTGAGTGAATTTCATCATTGAGGTAAGGTCATTACTCCCTTCTAACAACTTTTAATCCATTTAATTTGCAGAATATTTACAATGAGGATTTATGATGGAATTCTTGAATTTAGGCCCTAAGCTCATATGTTGATGGAAAAACTGAGTAATCCTAAATTTGTCTAATACTAGGTTGTTAAATTCTACTTCCTAGAACAAAATCACTTCTCTTGAGGATTTATGATGGAATTCTTGAATTTAGGCCCTAAGCTCATATATTGATGGAAAAACTGAGTAATCCTAAATTTGTCTAATACTAGGTTGTTAAATTCTACTTACTAGCACAAAATCACTTCTCTTGAACGTGAACTATGGGGTTTGGGATAAAGTAATGGTTGAAAAATTCGTATACTATGATTTAGGATATGATAAAGATGATAATCAATGGGTTTAATCCTTAAGGCTTATAAATGAAGAGTAAGTGGTTAATTACTCTTTTGTTTATTTTTAGACAGTTAATGATCCGAAGCTTTTGGGAAGGACAAGGTTCTTACAGACTAGCTTACTTTCGGATTCTTTAGTTGAGATAGGTTATGATTTTTATTTAAGTTGAGACTTGATTTATATTTCATGTGTGATCCTAAACTGAATTTTTGTAGATTGTCTTCGAACATGCTAGTATTTGTAGTTTTGGGTGTTAAAACGTAATGAATAAGCCAAAGAACACGAAATTGATTAAGTATATTATGATAGTGTGTGTACTTGTTAAATCGGTGCACTATGATATATCCTGAGTGATATTAAACTGAAATATCTATTGTTATCATCTCAGAAGGTTGGGTACCACGCCGTTATGGACACTTATATTATTATATTAAGGAGGTCGGATACCACATCCATATGGTACATGGACAAAGTTGATCCCTTATACAATGACTAAATAGGAATAAATAAGTCTCTTAGCATGTGTATATAAACTAGAGTTCGATACATGAGTTAAACGCTTTTTTGCAATAATATTAAGTCTAATAAGATTACTCTTACGAGGTTGAGGTGGACATAGATCTACATTTTGTTGTATTATTGAATTCGTGATTATTCTGATATGTTTGATATTCTTGATGGGGGATGGTTAGGTGTGAACATTATTTGGTATATTGTGAATATACTTGTTGACTTATTGAGATTACTTGTTATGTGTTGAATGTCTTGTCTAATTGCTATTTGATTTATGTGTATTACATGGTTCTAAGTTAAGTTAGCCTATGATACCTACCAATACATAATGGTTTGTATGGATAGTACCCTATGCTTTTCTTTTATTGAATGCAGACCGTGTTTCAGAAACTCTGATGCGATCTTCTAGCGTTTGACAGTTGACTTCGATTCAAAGTGAGCTCTCTAACTTCGAGCTGCCATGGATCATCATATTAGTTCTTGTCCTTCTTTCGGACAATGAGATATTCTTTTTGTTAGTTTTGGATATTTTTCAGACATGATTTTTATTTTAGAATTTCTTGTACGATGACTTTCAGATCTTGGGAATTGTAATAGGTAGTTAATTTTTTATTATTATTTTATTAATTTAAGAATATTATTCGATAAATTTGAGATTTGTCCATATTTCTATCCCAAAAATAAATAAGTATTTGGGTTAGATGATTCTCCCAACGAAGAATTAGTGGGTCACTCATAGCCAATTGAATCATGACAAAAGATCTAATGATGTTTGTAGCTTTAAGCACTCGGTCCGTAAGAACTCTATTAAATGATGGTGACAATAATGAGGACAAAAAAGGTACATTTTATTGACAAGTTCATGGGGTTCAAGAATCTTGTGTTGGGTTAATAAACAAAGAAGACTTGTTGTGAATATGAAAACATTGGATAATGACACTGGTAGTAAGGTCAAGGGGGGCGAATTTCATTCACAAGTTGACAGTGGGGTTAAAAGAGGGGAAGTGATACATAAATAATTCTTGTACTTGAAATGAAATATACTCTAGGTGAGTACTGTTCAAGAAATTTGGATACTCTGTTGAATTTCTTTCATAATAAAGTTGAGACTTATGATGAGAAAATTGAAGAATTTAGGGGAGTGAAAAGTGACTTGAAGATTGCAAAATCGAAGGATAACAACAGTAACAACATTTTTGTGGCTCCTTATCTTCCTTTGTTTTTCACTTTTTCTCTCTGTTATATCTCTAACCTTTTTTCTCTTTTTTTTCCTTGTTAGTTTTTTTAATCATTTTTTTTTAATCGTTTTGTTTCTTTTTCTATTTTGATTTCTTTTTCTTTTCCTTTTTTTTTGTTTGTTTTCACTTTTTTCTCTTTTTTTTTGTTCGTTTTTTCATTTTATTCTTTATTGATTTTTTCCTTTTCTTTTTTTTTATTTGTTTATTTCTCATATTTTTATTTTTATTTTCCTGTTTTTGTTTTTTTCGTCTTTTGTTCTAGTCTTTTTTGTTTGTTTCTTTCTTTTTATTTTTATTTTTATTCTTCTATTTTTAGCTTTTATTTTTGTTTCTTCCTTTTTTTTCTTTTTTCACTTCTTTTTCTTTTGAGTTTTTTCTTTTTTCTTTTTTCTTTTTCTATTTTTGTTTTTTTTATTTTTTTACTCTTCTATCTCTAGCTTCTATTTTTTTTATATTTTTTCTTTCTCATTTTCTTTTGGGTTCTATTTTATATTTTCTTTGAATTTTTGAATCACATGGCTACGTCGAGTACAAGTCATGGATGATAATAAAAATGTTGCTATCATTTGTTGTATTTGTACTCGAACCATTATTTATATATTATATTTATTGATACAATTGTATTCGTATTTAATAGTTTGCACTTGTATTTGTATGTATTTTATAGTTTGCACTTGTATTTATATTTTATTATTTGCACTTGTATTTGTATTTTATAGGTCGCACTTATATTTGTATTTTATCGTTCGCAATATCCTTTATGTTTTATATAATTCACAATTGTATTTTAAAGAATTATTTTTATTTGAATTTTATTTTTGACTGCATATTGCATTTTTATATTGTTATTTTATTTTAGTTTCTTGGTATTTTTATTTTTATTTTATCTTCAATGATACATTTGCATTTTAAAAAAATTATTTTGTATTTGTATTGATAAGTTGGCCATATATTTATTTGTATTTGAATTTGTAGTTGATTGCATCGTTTGTATTTATAACTAAGGTAAAAAAGAATTGTCATTTTTCTTTTTATGAACACTTGTATTTATATTCAGTGATATGAATTGTATTTCACGTATACAAATTGAACAATACAAATACAAATGATAAATTATAAAATACAAATGTTACATTTATATCAAATGATACATCTCTATAGAACCTGAACCATACATATACAAATGATATATGTTTATATATATATATATATATATATATATATATATATATATATATATGCAAATATAAATGATAAATTTAAAATACAAATACTAGCGTTGCATTTGTATTAAATAGTTCATATTTGTATATTTTAGACTCATAATTAATTCATATACTTGTTTGTACATAAATACAAGTGATAAATTATGCATATTCACAGGTAAACTATTCAAATACAAAAAATAAATTTATTTAAAATATATAGTTTGATACAAATAAATATAAAATATAAAAAATATATAAATATAAAACATAAAAACAAAATAAATGAAAAAAATGTATAAAAATAAGAAAGGAAAAAAAAAGAAAAAAAAATGAAACAATAAACAGAAAAAAAAAAAGCAAAAAAAAAATTCAAAGGAAAAAACAGAAAATGTAAAAACGAAGGAGAAACTAAAAAAAATACAAATAAATTGCAAAGATAAAAAGAAATAGTAAAAAAAATGAAAAATACGAAGGAAAAATCTGGGGAAAACAAGAAAAAGAAGAGAGAGAAAAATAGGAAAATATTTTTTTAATCATTCAAATCTATTTTGAGTTTTGAAACTCATTAAAAAGGGTTTTCTATTTCTAGAAATACAATCTTCAATTAATCTTTAATTAATTGGATTAACGTGATTTAAGGAATCTGAAATTCTTTTGCCTTTTTAAACTCAAGTTATTACCCAAAACTAAGATAATTAATTGTATTTGCATATGATTTAATGTTGTCTTACGCATCAAATACATATACAAGTTGTTATTTCGGATAATTATGAAGATATTGCTATGAAATGTCTAGTAATGGATTTAAACTTACTACTTGTGAATTTTTCCCTAACCATAATGGTGTTAATTAAACAATATTACAGAGTAGGGTTAGACTTGCTAGCACCCCATATGAATATTCGATTTCATGGCAGGTCACTCGACCACTGAGGCCATTCACCTCGTGAGGAATTAGTGGAGCAATTTCGGGAGAATAAGGGCTTACACATGGTGTTTATTGATCTAGAGAAGGTGTATGATAGAGTTCTGAGAGAGATCTGTAGAGGTGCTTGGAGGCTAGATGGGTTCCCGTGGCGTACACTAGGTCGATCCAGGAAATGTATGATGGGGTGAAGACTCGTGTGAGGACGGTAGGTTGGAATTTATAGCACTTTCCAGTTCGATAGGGTTGCACCAGGGATCAACTCTTAGCTCATTTTTATTTGCCTTGGTGATGGATGTTTTGATGTGACATATTCAAGGATAGTTGCCTTGGTGTATCTTATTTACGTATGATGTAGTACTGATTGACGAGACTTGGGGAGGAGTCAATGATAAGTTGGAGATTTGGAGACAGACACTTGAGTGTAAAGGATTTTGGTTAAGTAGAACCAAGACGGAGTACTTGAAGTGTAAATTTAATGAGGTGTCGCAGAAGGATGGAGTGGTGGTGAAGCTGGACTCGCAGGTCATTCAGAATAGAAAGTGTTTCAAGTATCTGAGGTCTATGATTTAGGGAAATAGAGAGATTGACGAGGATGTCACACATCATATTCGGGCAGGGTGGTTGAAATGGAGGCTCGCTTCGGGAGTCTTATATGATAAGAAGGTGCCCTCGAAGCTTAAAGGTAAGTTCTACAGAGTGATAGTCCGGATGGCTATGTTGTATGGAGTGGAATGTTGGATAGTTAAGAACTCCCATATCCAAAAGTTGAAGGTGGCGGAGATGTGACTGTTGCGATGGATGTGTGGACATACCAGGAAAGATAGGATGAGGAATGATATTATTTGGGAGAAGGTGGGAGTTGCGTCGGTGGAGGATGAGATGCGAGAAATGAGGTAACATTAGTTAGGGCACGTGATGAGAAGGGACTCAAATGCTCCAATGCAGAGGTGTGAGACACTAGCTATGGATGGTTTTAGGCGGGGTAGAGGTAGACCGAAGAAATATTGGAGAGAGGTAATTAGGAATGATATGGAGTAGTTATAGCTTACAGAGGACATGACCCTTGATAGGAAGATGTAGAGGACGCAGATTAGGGTAGAGGGTTCGGGGGTGGGTAGGTGTCGGTAACAATAAGGGAGCGTTTTTTTGTGTCTATAATTTTTTATGTGTGGTATTGTGTGATATCTATGATTTAGGTTAGATAGTTCTTATTTTATCTTGTGGTGTTAGTATTATCTTGTTGCTAGCGGAGTTAGTTTATTTTACACTTTTCTTTTGTGTTTGTTATATTGTTATAGGTTCTAAGCTGGGGGTCTATCTGAAACAACCTCTCTACTTCACCTGAGGTAGTGATATGGTTTGTGTACACTCTACCCTCCCCAGATCCCACTATGTGAGAATACATTGGGTATGTTGTTGTTGTTGTTGTAAGGATAAATTGATGTACAACCAAATAGCGTTAATTTTATAATTTATTTTGTTTTGTTTTCTCCTATTTTTGCTGATGAATAGTAACTATTACATTTTTTTCTATTTTGTTTCCTCCTGATTTTACCACTAAATAATAACTATTATACTTTTATTATCTAAAAAAATGAGGTTATTGATAATGACGTTTCACATGAACATATTATCAGAAGGGAAAAAGGTCAAATTTACCCCTCTACTTTGAAAATTGACTAAATATATCCTTCGTCATACATCGAGGCCAATTTTACCCTCTCTGTCATACTTTGGGGCCAAATTTACCCCTCCAATTAGAAAATCTGGCTAAATATACTGTTTGTCATACTTTGGGATCAAATTTACCCTTGATGTCATACTTTGGTGTCAAGTTTACCCTCGTTGCTGAGAAACTTTTCAGATATACCCTTTCTTGATAGAAAAGCTCAAATCAACGTTAAATGACCCACTTTTTAAAATCAAAATACACCTTAATCTAACTTGTTCGATAGGAATCGAGCCACACAAAAAAACAAAAAAATATAACCCCTTTAGTTCTGTTGGTCAAATTTTTTCAACGAGATTAAGCCACTGGATATTTATCAGTACATAACTTATGAAAAATTGATCTGCATTAGTGCGAAAAAAAATGTATATCCCTTTATCAGTTCATAGATCTACATCATTGCAAAGCTCATTAAAAATGACATTTAACGGTCAAACGCAATATATAAGACCAATTAAATATTTCTCTCGATGACTGAGTTAAGAGGTTTCATATGTGTCAATCGTGACATTTCTTTATTCATATATCTTTATATGGTATTTAGATCTATAAAAAGTTTTATCATGTCATTTGCTCAGAAAATTTATTCACTGATTCTAGAATTTAGATGCACATAGAATTGCATATCAAATTTTGGAATTTGAACATAATCGAACTGGAGCAGAGTTTGTAATAGATATTTTTTCTAGTTCCATGCTTCGACATTATCTCATTCTGTTTTACATTTTGTTCAATTATAAACAACTTACCAACGTTGCACGTTGAAGAGAAGTATTTTTGTTTGTGAAAAACATTCGATCAACAGAACTAAGGGAGGAGTATATTTGTTTGTATATTTTTTATGAGCTGGATCGGGCAGATTAGATTAGGATGTGGTTTATTTGTAAAAAATAGACAATTTAATATTGATTTGGATTATTCTGTTAAAGAGGGGTACAAGTAAAATGTTTCTTAACAATGTGGGTAAATGTGACACCAAAGTATGAAATCGAGGGTAAATTTGACCCCAAAGTATGACGAAGGATATATTTAGCCAATTTATCAAAGTAAAGGGATAAATTTGACATTTTTCCTTTATCAGAATTGAACAAGATGTCTGATTTCTCAAAACATGATCATATAATGAATATCTCAAAATTGAAAAAACTTTGTGAATAAGTTCAAACTTCTCGCATGCTGGCAAAAGGATGCCAAACGTGATTGATTTTTCACTGTCAGTATTAGGAGTGTGTATCGGTTGGTTTGGTTCAATTTTGTGTATCGATTCGATATATATCGGTTTTTGGTTTGTCAACACGCTAAACTGATAACCAAACAAATGAGATATTTATTATCAATTTTTGATTTATCGATTTTGGTCCTTAATAGTTTGATTTATCGATTTAATGATAAAATAATGCTCCTTTTATTTTTATTTTTTCACATTCACTTCTTATTCTCATATGTTCATATATATACACTATTGTCATGCATAAAGCCTACACAAAGTACAAGTAGAAATAAATTCAAATACATTATTACTAAAATAAATTTATTTTCTTTTTGGTTAAGTAACGAACTTGTATGCAGTAGCAATCGATAGCGATCTCTCAATAAATAAAATCAATGTAGGTTTATAATTTATATTAATGGATGAAACCCAATAAGCCAACAAGTTTATAAAGAAAAGAACAACACTAAGACAACAACTATAAAATGCAAAAATCAATAGTGTATGAATTTAAAATATAAAGATAGTATTCTAGAACTAGGGACAAAAATAAAATTTTAATATAATCTTGTTAGGTTATCGGTTTAACCGTTAACTAAAATCTTAAAACTGAAAGTCAAATTGATATCCTGATAATAAAATTTCTAAAATCGTTTAAAAATTGTTAACCCAATAACTCGATATCGATAAATAAAAAATAATTTTTTCAATTCGATTTATCGGTTAATACAGTTTTTCCACACCCCTAGACAATATGCATCATTTCCTCAGTAGTTCATATCTCCTCACAAGTTAAAAATATCCCCCTTTTTTAATTATCTTTTAGCTTTCATTTTCTATTTAAAAAAAAAACATACCATAACAGAGAATAAACAAGCACAATATAGTTTCGGGTAAGTGGTGGTGGGTGAGTGGTTGCAAGAGTGGAAAGGATATAATGAGACTTAGGCCTCGTTTGTTTGCACTTAATGAAGGTTTGAATCGAATGGTTTAGACTTCAGATCATTAAGTGCATTTGTTTTTTTTTATTAAGATTTTGACTCTTAATAGGTCTTAATCATTCAGATCAAGGATCAAGTTTTCATTTCATTAAGAGGTATTCTTGTGTTGAATAATATTCACCACCACTCTATCCACAATCACTAGTCACCACTTCTACCACCACCATTATTGTCAACCACTAACCACCGCGACCAATCACCATAATCAACGACTACCACCAACCCCTTCCACCATCACAACTACCATTAACAATCAATATCGCTAGCAACCACTATTGTTAGACACTACCAAATCTATCATCTCTATTACGCTACCTCCACTGTCAAAGCTAACACCAATTCTAACACCATCACCATCATCAATCACCACCGACCAATTCCTACCCCCGACTAACTCATCTATCATAACTAGCACCATTGTTAACTACCACTAACACATTATCAACCTCCACACATTCTTAAACCACCACCACCGTCATTGTCACTGGTATCACCACCTCTACCACCACTTCAATCGCTACCATCTTTACTAACAGCGTCTCTATCTATCACCGACACATCATCAAATGTTATGCATTTATTTTCAAGACATTGCAATAAACACCTTCAATAACTAACATCAAGCAACTTCACATCACAACCACCACCACCGCTACCAATCGCCACCATCATAACAGTCACTACAATACCAATCATTTCTACATCACAATTATCACCACCAACATTACTAGTCACTAACATCAATTATTACCACCACCACTACCACAAGTATAAATCATCTCCACTATCACTAGCCAACATAATTTGTTTTTTCAATCAATAATAATTTTCTTGTATTAAATTAAATATTTTTAATATATAATTAATTTTTTTAATTGAATTTTATTTTTTATTATATATACAAATAAATAAATTTTGTACATTTAGATGTTGCAAAACTGACAGTCTTAATCATTCAGTTTTCAGGTTTAGTGACAACATCTTAATCATTCAGAAGTGCATTCAGATTCAGACATCCGAATCTTAATAAAAAAAATATAACCTTAGACTAGTTTGGCCAAAATAAAAATATATTTATTTAGTTGGTATTTTTAAAATGAAAAAATAGAGTTGGAGTTATGATTTATCATAAGATTTTTAAGTTAATATTTTAAATTTAAATATATATTTTTTTTGAAAATATAAAACAACATATTCATTATATAAAAAGTAAAAATATAAAAAAAATTAGCATTTTATGAAAATAAAAAATATAATTTTTTTACAAAAGAATAAGTTAAAAGTGTAGAAAATTAATTCAAAAATAGTGAAAACATCTCCCGACTCTTGAAGTGCCTTTCAAAAATTCAAATATTGTGAAAACATTTTCCAAAATATTTATGGCCAAATAAATATTTTGAAATAAAGTAAAACATATTTTGAAATATTGTGCATAATATTCATGGCCAAATGCCTACTTACTTATTCCAATTTCATTATAAAACTAATCATTTTCTTTATTTTTTAAAAAAGTTATTTTCCTAAATAAAATATCTTTCAAATCTTTGACTAATCGAAAATGAGAAAATAAAAGGATAAATAAAACGAGAAAATAAAAGGGAAAATAAAAGGTTCTATATATTTTAGAAAACAAATTGCTCTGTACCAAGCACACTCTAATAACCGTTTGATCATGAGAATTTTTCACTTTTTTTAAAAATATCATTTCACTTTATTAAAAATAGCAGCATTTGATCATAAAGACACCAAATACAATTTGGAATCGTATCTTAAAGAGTTTTAAATTTTTTCACTTCATTTCTTTCACAAAAAGTCAAAAAACTCCAATTTATTTTTATGGCGAAACTCCAACTAGTTTTAGTTTCGTGGTCAAACACCTACTAAATTTATTATGAATTTCAAGCCAATTTGAACATAACTCTCTTATATAGAAGTGACAGTGAGCAGGCACGACACCGTCGACATGTCTGCTTGCCTGCTTGCCGTCATTTCACTTGTTTGTTCTGTAATTTTACTATATCAGCTCTAATTAATTATTATAGATTATTTATATATTAAAATATTAGTAATATTTAATTAAAAATAAAATAAATATTTATGACATATTTGTTTCAGCTGCTTCAACTGTAATTTTACTATATCATTCCTAATTAATTATTATAATTCATCTAAATATTAAAAACTAATAATATTTAATGTTAAATTAACTTAAGGTCTTATATGAGGCCCACATAATTTTTTATACAATTACTTTTATAGTAATTTTGCTATATGGCTTCTAATTAATTATTATAAGTCATTTAAAACATGTTTGTTTTGTTGTTTCTGACCATCTAAGCATTGCGTCACTTAAATTGAAATACAGGACAAAAAAATTTTAAATCACAAAAAAAAAAAATAAATTAAAAAATATAATAGACTATCAACACTACAAAAGTCTGAACAACGAGAGTAACTTTGATTGTTTGACAATTATATAAAGATATTATAAATGATAATAGTTAACAACTTAAAATGTCTAAAAAATATTTAATAATCACAATAATTAAAAACTTAAAAAAATTAAAAGATAAAAAATATTTCGTTGACTTATATCAGTATCATTTAAATTGAAATAAAAAAATTTATAAATCTCAATAATTAAGAACTTAAATATTTTTAAAATATAATTAATTATCAATGCTTCAAAAATTTAAACATGGATAGTTACATGTATTATTTAAAAACTAAATAAAATATATTTAAAATACAACATTAACTAACCTAAAATATTTTATTATATATTTAATAATTACTATTTAAAAATTAATATAAATCAAAATAATTAACAACTGAGCATCGTGTCACTTAAATTGGAATACAGGAAAAAAAAAATTATAAATCACAAAAAAAAGCTAAATTACTTTTAAAAATATAATAGACTATCAACAATTTAAAAAATGTAATAAACTATCAACGCTACAAAAATTTGAACAACGAGAGTAACTTTGATTATTTGAAAATTATATAAAGATATTATAAATTATAATAGTTAACAATTTAAAATGTCTAAAAAATAATTAATAATCACAATAATTAACTAAAAAAATGAAAAGATATAAAATATTTCGTTGACTCTTGAAATTATATCAGTGTCATTTAAATTGAAATAAAAAAAATTATAAATCTCAATAATTAAAAACTTAAATATTTTTAAAATATAATTAATTATCAATGTCTCAAAAATTTAAACAGGGATAATAACATGTATTATTTAAAAATTACATAAAAAAATATTTAAATTCAACAATTAACTAACTTAAAATATTTTATTATATAACTAATAAGTACTATTTAAAAAGTAATATAAATCACAATAATTAACAACTGAACACTCACTTAAATTGGAATACAGAAAAAAAAATTATAAATCACCAAAAAACATTTAAATTATTCTAAAAAATATAATAGACTATAACGCTACAAATGTTTGAAGAAGAAGAGTAACTTTGATTATTTGAAAATTATATAAAGATATTATAAACTATAATAGTTAACTTAAAATGTCTAAAAAATAATTAATCATCACAATAATTAACAACTTAAAAAAATTAAAAGATATAAAATATTTCACTCTCTCGAATTTATATCAGTGTCATTTAAATTGAAATAGAAAAAAAATTATAAATCTCGATAATTAAAAATAAATATTTTTAAAATATAATTAATTATCAATGCCTCAAAATTTAAACAGAAATAATATGTATTATTTGAAAATTTTATAAAAGATATTTAAAATACAACAATTAACTAGCCTAATATATTTTATTATATATTTAATAATTACTATTTAAAAAATAATATAAATCACAATAATTAACAACTATAAATATTTTTAAAAATATATAAATTTATTTTATTGTCTCTCAAAATTATATAGGTATCATATTAACAAAGTAAAATATTTTTATACGCATTTCATTGATCTAAATATGATAATATATGACTAACTAAAATTCTGTCAATCAAACAAATGAAAGAACATTGACGGCCCGCCAACTAGTAAATTCACACAGGACGAGATGGAAAGCAAGAGCAAGAACGGAACTCATCCACACACAAACTATCCGCTGTTACCACAGCGGACAGACCAGATGCTATACTTGTTGAAGTCCCCAAGGTTACTGGTTATTACTTACTGCATTGTCTCAAGTTTGACCCCCTTCATTTACATTCCCACTACTATGTTAAGCAAAATTTATTGCTACGGCTCAACTTTTAAACCAAAAATGCATCCGGAAGAATTTGAGTGCTCATCCTCATAATCTGTAGTTTTCAATCACTTTTTAACATTAAAAAAATTCTAAAAAAAGGGTAATTCCTCAAATCAAGAACAGAAATACGTTCAGAAAATTGATTCTACACTTGATATGAATCATTAATTTGCAATGTGTTTTACTCCTCACTCGAAAGTTGAATGCAGCTTCCTCCATTCAAGATCTTACTGAAAATTTTTGTGAGAACAACTCAAGATAGTACAGCCATTACATCAGGTTCCCCGAGTGTAATGTAATCAGATCCATCACCACCTTTGAGTTCATTGCCTGCATACTTGGAGTACAGAACCGTATTTCCTGGGGATACTGAAAGTGGTTTCCTGTTCCCTTCCTCATCAAGAAGACCAGGCCCAACAGCTATAATCTGTAATTTCAAACATCAACTAAGGTTTGGGCTTACGAACATCTCAATCAATATAGGGAGTATGGACCAAGGACTGCCAACTTCTTTCATCTCTTACCGTGCCAATTGAAGGCTTCTCCTTGGCTGCCTCACTCAACAGTAAGCCTCCAGCGGTTTTTTCTTCAGCCTCTGCAACCTGAGACGCAAATGAACCACCACTTAAACTCGTGCAGACAATTAAAGACACTACAGAAATTGCAAGTGCCTGAACCAAGTGCAGAATATGAGCAACAGGAGAGGGAGATGATGCCAGAGATCTTAAACCTATTTCCACGTGAAACCCAGATTCCTTGGAACAGAAAGATAATCAAAGCTGAAATAGGCAAACAGCTGAATATGGAACATTAGATATATTGTAGACAAGGGAAGGAGGACACAAGTTACAAACCTTGATTAGGACTCTATCATTTAATGGCTGCAGATCCTTGACATCATCTGTCTCAAGAATACCAACAATATCATCCTCTTTCAGAATGAGGTGCTTTGATCCATCAAACTCCACCTCTGTTCCAGCGTACTTTGAGTAGATGACTTTGGCACCAGTCTATACACAATACATATTTTCAGTCGACTTGATTATCCATTAATGTATACCAGCTTGTGGGATTTTACTGGGTATGTTGTTGCTGTATCCCAGCATAATGTTATTTGAATATAGATAGCATTACCTTCACACTAATGTCAACTTTGGTCTTGCCAGCTGAATGACCCTCCCCAACAGCAACTACCTCACCTCCGTTAGGTTTAGACTGGGCTGTTATTGGAAGTAGGATACCACCTACAGTCTTCTCCTCTGTGGTCTTAATCTTTACCAACACTCTGTCACCCAAAGGCTTAAGCGAAGTGTACTGCAAAGAACAACAGAATTTAACAAATAGCCCCACACAGTAACGCCTCTTTGATAAGGGCAACAACACAATACCTACTTTAAAGACGCGGAAAAGATAAATGATTGAATCCATTAGGCCTCTAATTTCGTGCTGGTAAACACAATAAAAATCAAGTATCTTGTATAAGAAAATGAAGCCGAATGTTCAATGATACCATCTTTGGATTTCAAGCACACTTCACTAAAGAAAATGACTATTAATCAGGCAGGCAGGCAGACACACACACACACTCACCAGAACGAGCAATCAGCTTTGTTGATTGACACCATATTTTCCAGCAAACCAAAATGAAAAACTTCATCACATATTTAAACAACCGGTGATAGAGAAATGGACATTGGGCCTAACTCAACCAGAAAGGATTGCCCAAGACTATATAAAGAGATCAAGAACAAGGATCCTTTAGCCCACCGATGTGGTATTCCAACACCCCTCGTAGGTCCAAGGCTGGACATCTGAAGCGTGGACAATATAAGACGGGGGGTCCAACACCGGAAAAAATGAACTGGGTGGGCTAGACTCGTGATATCATGATAAAGAAATAGACCTTGTACCTAACTCAACCTCAAAAGATAGCTAACCTTGGCTTTAACTCAACCCAAAAAGCTAGCTCAGAGATTGCCCAAGAACGAAACAAATTTTAGCCGCCCACAACAATTCGTATTGACACATGGTTGATACCGTATATATTAGGAGAACAACAGTAGATATATGTACTAGATTTAGAACAAGAAAACCATGAATAAGGTTTAAATTAGCACAATATTCATTCACAAAATTAGACAGGAACCATGAAACTAGTTATTCAGTAAGCAATAGGAAATTAGATACCTTAGGGGCTGCGGTGGTGGCAGCCTTAACAACAAGACCACGAAAAGAGCTGTTGTTCAGCTTCAAAGGGGCAAATGATGCGGACTTCACAATACAAGTGGACCTAAGTCCTTCAAAGGATGCAAAACCATTGCCAGAAATGGACGATGCTGTTAGCTGAGTGCTTGCCATTTCTTTCTAATCCTAAATCAAATTAAGCCACAAGAAAAAAAATATATGAAAATAGTTGATCAGCAAAACCTACACTTCATCGAAACAGAAAAATATGTTACCTGAATTAGGAGATGTTTTATTTTATTTTCTCAAGTGTAGTAGTAGTGAGGTTAGATAGGATTGTACCAGAAATATAGGGGGTGGTGGGTAAGAAAAGGATAACAAAACCCTAGAGAGTTCAAGAGGAGCCAAGGGTTTTCTGCAAAAGATAAGATGCTTCTAGAATAGTTTGTTCGTTTGAGCTAATGGAGGGAAACACACTTATCAGAAAATAGTTTATGTTTTCGGAAAACAATTTTTTCTTAGCCAACTTTAGGCCCTGTTTGGCCAGGAAAGCATAATTTTCTAAAGTTGGGAATAAAGTTGAAATTAGAGTTGTGTTTAATCATGAATATAAAATAATTTTTTTATAAAATTTCTGAGAAAAATAGAAGTGAAAAAGGTGAAAATAAACTTTTATTATTTTCACTTTTTCAAAATATAATTTCAAATTATATTTAAAATTTTCATAGCCAAATATTATAATTTTTACTATTTTTTACTAAAGTAAAATAATTTTTTGAAAAAAAGAGTCTTAGGTGTTGTTAGATGTTGGGTTCCTTCTTCAAGAAAACTCAAGAAACCAAGAATCTCTCCAAGAACCTTCAAGAAAGAGTCTTCTAAGGTATGTTAGATGTTGATTCTTGGGTTCTTTCCACCCAAGAAGTCCAAGAATCCTTTTCAAAATTACAAAGTTTATGTATTTATGAGATTTCATGATTTATGTGTATTGAAGTTTATGATTATGTGTTGTTGAGATTTAATTCATGATTTAGACTATAGGTATTAAGAATTGATTCTAACATGTGATTAATTGTGTGATGTTCATGATAAACCCTCTTCAAGTTGCATGTTGGTTGATGAAATCATGATACTTAGGTGTAGTATTTGTTGTATAACCCAAGCATGCTCCCTAGATGTTTGATAAAATGTTTGTGTGAAGAAAATAAGGTCATTATAGCATGTTGGCAAGAAATCCCCAAATTGTGTATAAATTCATGTATGCCAAGTGTTTGTTGAAATGCCTTAGTGAGTGAATTATGATAAGTTGCATGCATTCTTATGCTTGTGCATTCCTTATTGAATGAATTATGAGAAATTAGTATGCAACCCTATACCTTTACACGTTTTAAGATTCCCAAGTGCTTGAAAAAAATGCTTTAGTGATTGTAATGGTGAATGAAAGTCCATTGTCATGGTTATTCAAGAATGGTTATGTTTAACTTTTATGTTATCAAGTCCTAGGGGTATTTATACCCGATAAATTAGCTGAAAGTCTAGAGCCAGTGTCAGTTTTCAGATACTTTCAATCAAGCCATGATCAGTAGAATTCAGACAGTTACAGAACGTAAGGAAATTCAGTAATCTCAGTATTAGTGCAATTCAGTCGCAATATCAGTCTAATCCTACTCAGTATTCAGTTTCGGTTCAATAGTATTCAGTAGTATTGAGTATTCAGTTCAGGCTTCAGTGAAACTCAATAAGCTAACAAAAATTCAGTAGCATTCAGTCATATAGTAGAATCCAAGTAGCATTCCGTCAGATAACGGAACCAAGAAAACTCAGTCAGATCAATCAAGTAATATAGTCAATAGTGGATTCAGCTCCGTCTAAGTTCAGTTAAGAATCAGTTTAGAGTCTTTCAGTTGGGAGTAGGAACTAGCACCGAGCGAGTGGAGGGATGACGGCTTCTCCATTAGAGAGACAGAGTTGTTAGCAACAATCTCTGTATTCCAGAACTGCGTAACCAGCGTAGGATCAGGAGTCACCCGCTAGATTAAGGCTTGACTACCTTCTAGGAGTCATCCGTTTCCTTAGGCTTGACTTTCTGTTCAGGGTCACCCGTTAGAAAGGCTTGACCATAATAGTGTCTATACCCGTGGAACGGTACTGACACCCTCCAGCTGGGGTTACAGGTTGGACCCCACTAGTTCAGATTTGGGGCATGTCGGTTAAGTGAGAACTCCCACAGTTACAGTTCAGTCTCAGTCATCACATTAGCACTCAGAAATCAGAACTGTCAGATACGGTTATTCAGTTCAATAAGGAACTTAGATAGTTCTATATATTCATAGACCACCTGCTAGAAAGTCCTGGTCTCACATGAAGTTAACCAGTATCAGTATTAATCTATTCAGAGATCACCCACTTGATAGGCTTGATCTCAAGCTCAAATTCAATCATTCCTTATCATTATTACTAGATTTGAAGATCATCTGCTAGATAGGTTTGATCTCAGTCGATATTAGTAAACTCAGAGTTCAGTTATCAGTAGACTCAGTTATTCAGACTCTTAGTGTTAGTAAATGCAGATATCAATATTAGTAAACTCAGTTGTCAGAAGTTCAAGTATTTAGAAGGTAGTATTCAGTCCATACATGTATCCTCATTTAGTACTCTTGTGTTATTCAGTTAAGTTATGTTCATGCATAAGCCCTTGCATTTACCCTTACCTCATCTAGCATACTAATACATTTAAAGTACTGACGCATACTTTTCTCTTGCGCTATGGTGTCTTATACCATAGGTTCAGAAGAGCGAGAGCCAGGGCACCCTTAGTAGTCCAGACTCAGCCAACAACAGTTGACTTAGCAGTGAGTCCTCATCATTCGAGGATGATCCTTATTTTATTATGGCATTAGACTCAGTTTATTTTCAGTAGATGAAGTTAGTTGGGGACATGTCTCATCAACTCTATAATTCAGACAGTTTAGATGCTTTTCGGACAGATGTATTAGTATTCAGTTTTCAGTTTTAAGTATTTTAGATGTTTTGAACCTTATGGCAAGATTCCACCAGTTTTCTACATTCATTTCAGTATGTTATGCAGTGCTCAGGTACATATATCAGAAAAGAGTTAGCTTATGGTCCTTCGAGATCATGAGCACCGTGTGGCGTTCCGATTTCAAAAAAATCGAGGCGTTACAAACTTGGTATCAGAGCCTAAGGTTCAATAGTATCCTAGGAAGTCTGAAAAGCCGCATCTAGTAAAGTCTTGTGCATGGGTGTGTTGCGCACCACACTTATGTACAAGAGGCTATAAAATGTTTTAGGAACAGTTTCCCTTCTTTTAGTATTCACATCGTGCGAGTGAGCATGAGCTCGAGTTGAAATCTCAGTCTAATCGATATGCGGAAGTGTAGATTGCTAGCTCAGAAAGGTAGAGATTTGTGTTAGTAGGGCGCCACTCCTAGTACCACTAGTGGTCAGCGTTAGAACCGACTCTATGCACTTCAAACTGGACATGACCAGGAAAGTTTCCCTGATATAGATTCGGGTATGTTATGAGTCTTTTATCTTCATGATATGCATTTTTAGATCCTTTTCTCCCATGTAAGCTTAAGTTTTTAGTATGAGTTATTTTGAACAGCCGGTAATTCAGTATAGCAGTCAGATGCTTGTTTTCCTATCTCTTCATCTAATAATACTAGCAGAAATCTCAGACATGTAAATATTCCAAGAGAGGATGTTCTAGCAGTCACGAGTATAGCTTAGTTCATGAATCATGTATTAGTCTAGATCCCGGATGCCTAGTTATAATTCGGTTCGTAGATACCTTATGCATCACCTCAGTAATCAGTAAAGTAAGCATTCTTAGAGGGACAAAGTATCCCAAAGGGGAGATACCCTATAACTCCCCGAAGTTTTCAATTCCTTAAACCCATTTAGTTTCATGCTCAGATTCACATTACGAGTTTTGCATCAGTTATCATTGCATTGCCAGTCATGCTTTCAAGAGTCAGTTCAGTCAGATATTCATGCATTAGATATGCATGCTCAGTAGTAAAAGTTTAGCTTATCAGCGTATTCAGTCATACATTCAAGAGAACAACTCAGTCACGTATCCATGCATTAGATATGCATGTCCATTATAAGAATTTAGCCTATCAGTAACTTCAGTCGTGTATTCCATGCATCAGATATGCATGCCTAGTATAAAGAACTCAGTCAGTAGTTTCAGTCACATAGTCATGATTCAGATGTTCACGTCCCTTAAGTAAGTTCAGTCGATCAGTACTCTTAGCCTAACAAGCGACATTCGAGAATGAATGTTCCCAAGGGGGAGATATTGCAATACCCTGAACTTCCTTAAAACCTATTTTCGTCTCTATAAGATTAAGGGATGACTTCCAAAGTAAGTAGTGCTTAAACCATATTGAATTTTCCTAATTTTGACTTTTATCATATGGGAAATTGAACTCTCTTTCCAACGATACCTATTTTATCAAAATTCGAGCTCAGGATAGAAAGTTATGGCCGAATTACAGAAGGCAGTCAGAACCACCCAGGTGCAACAGAAAGGGGTCGATGGACCGTCGAGCTAGCGATAGACCATCGAGCTAGCGATGGACCGTCACCCAAATCATTACAGAGGAGGCAGTGAGACCTCATTTTGGTTAAGTGTGATGGTAAGGTCGACGGACCATCGGGCTAGCGACAGATCATCGCCTAAGCCATCACAGATGAGATAGTGAACCCAGTTCTGGCCCAGGTGTGACGGTCAGGACCGATGGACCATCGGGCCCTCGACGGACCGTCGCACCCACCATCACATATCTCGTTCAGTGATTTTTAGTCATTTTAGAAAGGTTTTTTTTGGTCTTTTCCACCCTTTTAACACCTATTTATATCAGATCAAGGCTCCTAACTTCATTATTCATCTATAACATCAAATTAGGGTTTCTCTCAAAAATCAATTCCTAAGAACAAGATCAAAACCCTTCTTCAAGAAAACTCAAGAAACCAAGAATATCTTCAAGAACCTTCAAGAAAGAGTCTCCTAAGGTATGTTATATGTTGATTCTTGGGTTCCTTCCACCCAAGAAATCCAAGAATCCTTTTCAAAGTTACAAAGTTTATGTATTTATGAGATTTCATGATATATGTGTATTGAAGTTCACGATTATGTGTTGTTGAGATTTAATTCATGATTTAGACTACAAGTATTAAGAATTGATTCTAGCATATGATTAATTGTGTAATGTTCATGATAAACCCTCTTTAAGTTGCATGTTGGTTGATGAAATCTTGATACTTAGGTGTAGTATTTGTTGTATAACCCAAGCATGCTCCCTATATGTTTGATAAAATGCTTGTGTGAAGGAAATAGGGACATTATAGCATGTTGACAAGAAATCCCCAAATTGTGTATAAATTCATGTATGCCAAGTGTTTGTTGAAATGCCTTAGTGAGTGAATTATGATATGTTGCATGCATTCTTATGCTTGTGCATTCCTTATTGAATGAATTATGAGAAATTAGTATGCATCCCTATAACTTTACACGTTTTAAGATTCCCAAGTGCTTGAAGAAATGCTTTAGTGATTGTAATGGTGAATGAAAGTCTATTGTCATAGTTATTCAAGAATGGTTATGTTTAACTTTTATGTTATTGAGTCTTGGGGGTATTTATACCCGATAAATTAGCTGAAAGTCTAGAGCCAGTGTCAGTTTTAAGATACTCTCAATCAAGCCATGATCAGTAGAATTCAGACAGTTACAGAACGTAAGAAAATTTAGTAATCTCAGTATTAGTGTAATTCAGTCTCAATATCAGTCTAATCCAACTCAGTATTTAGTTTCGGTTCAATAGTATTTAGTATTATTCAGTATTCAGTTTAGGATTCAGTGAAACTCAGTAAGTTAACAAAAATTCAGTTGCATTCAGTCATTTAGTAGAATCCAAGCAACATTCCATCAGATAAAGGAACCAAGCAAACTCAGTCAGATCAGTCAAGTAATACAGTCAATAACGGATTTAGCTCTGTCTAAGTTCAGTTAAGAATTAGTTCAGAGTCTTTCAGTTGGGAGTAGGAACTAGCACCGAGCGAGTGTAGGGATAACGACTTCCACGTTAGAGAGGTAGAGTCATTAGCAGCAATCTCTGTACTCCAAAACTGCGTAGCCAACATAGGATCAGGAGTCACTCAATAGATTAAGGCTTGACTACCTTCTAGGAGTCACCCGTTATATTAGTCTTAACTTCCTGTTCAGGGTCACTCGTTAGAGAGGTTTGACCATAGCAGTGTCTATACCCGTGGCACAGTACTGACACCCTCCAGCTGGGTTTATAGGTTGGAACCCAGTAGTTCAGATTTGGGGCATGTATTAAGATAGAACTCCCATAGTTACAGTTCAGTCTCAGTCATCACAGTAGAACTCAAAAATTAGAACTGTTAGATATGGTCATTCAACTCAGTAAGGAACTTAGATAGTTCCATATATTCATAGAACACCCGCTAGAAAGTCCTGGTCTCACATGAAGTTAACCAGTATCAGTATTAATCAATTCAGAGATCGCCCGCTGGATAGGCCTAATCTCAAACTCAGATTCAATCATTTCTTATCATTGTTACTAAATTTGAAGATCATCCGCTATATAGGTTTAATCTCAGTTTCAATCAGTCGATATTAGTAAACTCAGAGTTCAGTTATCAGTAGACTCAGTTATTCAGACTCTTAGTCTTAGTAAATGCAGATATCAAAATTAGTAAACTCAATTGTCAGAAGTTCAAGTATTTAGAAGGTAGTATTTAGTCTATACATGTATCCTCATTCAGTAATCTCATGTTATTCAATTAAGTTATGTTTATGCATAAGCCCTTACATTTAGCCTTACCTCATCTAGCATACCAGTACATTCAAAGTACTGACATATACTTTTCTCTTACGCTAGGTGTATTATACCATAGGTTTAGAAGAGCGAGAGCCAAGGCACCCTTAGCAGTCCAGACTCAGCCAACAGGAGTTGACTTAGTAGTGAGTCCTCATCATTTGAGGATGATCCTTATTTTTTATGGCATTAGACTCAGTTTATTTTTAGTAAACGGAGTTAGTTGGGGTCATATCCTATCAAATCCACAGTTCAAACAGTTTAGAGGCTTTTCGGACAGATGTATCAGTATTCAGTTTTCAGTTTTGAGTATTTTAGATATTTTGAACCTTCTGGCAAGATTCCGCTAGTTTTTTGCATTTATTTCAGTATGTTATGCAGTGCTCTAGTACAAATATCAGAAAAGGGTTAGCTTGTGGTCCTTTAGGATCATGAGCATCGTGTGGCATTCTGATTTCAAAAAAATTAGGGCGTTACAATAGGATAGAAGGATTTGGACCTGTAAGGGCTTGATTCTATGAATTATTTTATTTTTATGTGTTTTGACCATTTTATTATTTCTGTGGTTACTATGTGATGTTTCTGGGGTGTGGGGATGGTTGACTAGTTCTCAATGCGATTTAGAACCATTTGTGCGAGTTTGTGATATTTATAGGCTAGAAAGACCTTATAGTTGACTTTGGTCAACATTTGTTATTCTGTGTGTCAGATGGCAAAAAAATTACGCCAATAGATTTGAAACGTCTATTTGGGTTAGTATCGTGGTTGGTTCAATTTTATAGCTTTTGAATCTAATTTTGACCCTCGGTTCAAAAAATTGTGAAACTAGGTATTGGGGGTCAATTTTGTGAAAAAACCTTTTTTTTTAAATCTAATACCGTCATTGAGTTCGAAATGTCAAGTTTGATAAGGTAGTATAGTTCGTTTGTATCCTCGAAATTCTGATTGAATCTCGAGAGGTCGATGAAGACTTAAAAAATTTTCAAGTCCCAGCTGGTGCAATTGTTAAAGTGACACTTGGGTCGCTTTAGTGGAGGCTGCTTAAGCTACCCGCCTCACCAGCTGGGGGCTGCTAAATCGAAGCTGGTCCCCCCTTAAGCATCCCCTTGTCCCCTTATGCGGAGGGTGTAGACTTGCGGGTACCGCTTAAGCGGTCATAATGTAGTATTAAAGCTTTTTTTTGTTTTTTTTTTCATTTTTAAGGTTTTAAGCTTCAGATTAAGAGGTTTTTAGTTGAGTTCTTTTATTTTCAAGCTTGGGTAAGCTCCAAATCACTATTTCAATTAGTTTTCTTCGATTCTTGTCATCTAAAATCCGTTAATTGGTAATTCAAAAGTGGAATTTAGGAATTTTGGTTTGAAAAGCCTAAAATTATTTTTCCTCAATTTAAACCTCATTTTAAACCCGTTTTCGCTTGAGTTTTCTTCTATGGCTCCCTTTAATCATGGGCAATGTGTTTATGAAATAAAATTCTGGTTTTACCCTTTCTTTTTGAAAATCTAATTTGGGGGTTTATTTTGAACCCGATTTAAAAATAGGCAAAATGGGTATTGGCTTTTTTTTGATGGGTATATTCTATATTTATATGTTTTAATTAATTTTGAGGCCATTCGAGAGGGGAAGGCTCCATGTTGAGGGCCTTTAGATCGGGATTTCATCATTTTGAGGTAGGTTATGGGTTAACTTTCTTCAGACTGGGTTGGGTAGTTAACATTTGTATAAAAGCATATTACGGGTATGAGTAATAATAATGGAAATAATATTATTACTATTGTGTGCCTGTGTGGGGGCTTATGTTGTTGTTATTGGTGACTTGAGATGATAATTGCTATGTATTGGCCGTTTAGTGGTCTTATTTGATATTATTGGCCTTATGTATATATTCAACTATTTTTTTTATGGTAGAAATGCCTAAGTTGGGTTAATTTGATATTAGTGATGTCTTACTTGCATATTTCACTCCAATGGTACATGAGTTATGTTGAATCATGGATGATTAACATATTGAGTGGATTTTGAGCTCCCCTATGTATATATTGATTGGATTTGAGATCTTCATACTGGTTTGGTTATGACCATTACATTCTCATATCATACATACCATCACGAGATATTGGTACTATTATGGAAAAGCTGATTTTTGACAGAAATATAACACTTTTACAAAACCCTCTGTCGTAGCCCATGAGTCGGAGAGGAGATACGGATATTGAGATTGTGAATAACTTTGATATTGTAAATAGGTTGCGAATCTTCCGAGAGTCCTACTTGGAAGAACTGATGCTCGGGAGGTGTATACAGAGTTTATATGATAACCTCGATCATATCTCACCACCATCATCATTATCACTCTCATTGAATTTCATTCATTTATGCATTTTCAGTGTTGCATTTTGTATTTTATCTGATGCATGCCTTCCCTGTTTCTTTTACGTACCTATTTCCTACTTATGTACTATATTTAGAACTGTTATTAAAGATGATGTGAGCTACCATTTGGGATATTTTCTGCTTGCAAGTGACGTACTCATAGTGTGTATTTATATGCCTTATTTTCTACTTTTATTAGTTGCTCTATGATACCTACTGAGTACAAGTGGACTGTACTCATCCCTACTATGCTTTTTGGTGCAGATCTAGGTATGAGTGTGCCTCGCGATAGTTGAGTTTGGGCAGTGAGTTGATACATTTGAGGTAGTAGCTGCTTTATGCTTTTAGAGTGGACCTCCAACCTTATCCTATCCAATATATATTTTATTTTATATTTAGAGATAGACTTGTGGTTTCTTTTTGGATTATCAGTTATATTTTTAGACTTTGAGTTGTGCATAAATTGTTCTTACACTATGACATCAGGTTTTGGGAAAGTTTATAGTATTATTGCGATTTAGACTTTTTCTATCTTTATGCATGTGTGATTTGACTTTGTTCTAGAAGCCTCGCCTAGAGATGTGTTATGGTTTTCTTTTATATATTAGTTTGGGTGATTGACTTATTTGTCAAGGCTTAGCTGTGGTAAGTGCCATCAAGATCTGAGTTTTTGGGTCATAACTAATTGATATCAGAGTAGCCAAGTTCATCGGTCTCATCAGTGTAATAACATGGTGTCTAGTAGAGTCTCATGGATCGATACATAGACGTTCGTATCTATTTTCAAGAGGTTATAAGACATTTTTATAAATTTTTCCTTATCACGCTATTTTTCCATGTCTTATCTTTTAAACCGAGTTTCACACTTTCTACATAGGATGATGAGGACTAGATCCAATAAGACTAGGGATGTAGGGCTGACACCTGAGGAGGTAAACCAGCCTAGGGGTGAGGTAGGGGTTGCGAACGGGCTCGAGGTAGAGAATGGGCACAATGATCTGCCCCTTCCAGAGGTAGTATTATAGGGATCTCCCATAAGTTCGAGGTTGAGCATACGAGAGATATGGGTCCTACTTAGATTCCATTTATGCCAGAGTCTGCTCATGGTATTCCACAGGCCCCGAGTGTTATCCCTTTTTCTGTGCTAGCAGTCAAGTATGGTATTTCGAGTCTAGGGGTTTGTCTTCATCTATGTTACCTCCTTAGGTAGGATCACAACCTACCATATTGAGTATATATCCTATTACTTTAGGGTCCTATTATGTCTTTTGAGGATCAGAAAAGGTTTGAGAGATTTACTCGCTTGGGTCTGCCTAAGTAAACTGGTATTGTGGGTACAAGATGCCTACGCGTTCTTGATTGATTGCCGAGGAAGTTGTATAATCTTGGATTTGTTGAGTCTCATGGAATTGTTTACACTACCTACTAGATGAGAGATGTAGCCTGAGATTGGTGGCGGTCATTTGTTAGTTGCAGACCTCTTGGTTCTCTAGAGATGACTTGGGATTAGTTTGCTAAGGCCTTTTTGGATAGGCTTGTGCCATTTTGTTTGAGGGATAAGATGAGAGATAAGTTTGACCACTTTGAGCAGGTCTCCATGACTGTTGTCGAGTATGAGGAATGCTTCCATGCCTTGTCTAGATATTCTATTGCCAGTATTGCCATCGAGTCTGAGAAGATTAGAAAGTTCATAAAGGGATTAAATATGTCACTTCATCCTATCACTGCCCAGATAATAATGTCAAGGGCGTCATTTCAGAGTATAGTGGGTCGTGCAAAGATGATCAAGTTGATTCTTCGAGCATCTCAGGGAGGTGCCATAAGGGTGCGCCATCAGGGCGAGTTTTGTGGTCAAACCCCTTGAGGCAGAGAGTTCAGAGGTTCTTGTAGGTACCATAGTAGACCAATATAGGCAGCTTTGTAGGGTTCAGGTAGTAGGTCTTCTGGTTAAGTGATTTTGAGTAGTAGAACGTCGTACTAGGATGGTCATTCTAGCTCAGCTAGAATTTCTTAGATTGAGTCAGGCCGCAAGATTGCTATGTGCGTAATGATTTTGGCCATGTTATCAAAGATTACCCTCATCATGTCTTTAGGTCTATGTCTATTTCGATGGTGAGAGGTGACCCTTAAGTTAGTAGAGGTTCTACTAGAGGTGCACAAGGCAGAGGTAATGTTGCCCGTGGTTATGGTTGTGGGGCTACTCAGTCCAATGATGGACATGGACAATGCTATGCTAAACCCGCCATACATGAGGCAAATTTTTCCGTCATTGTTATCATAGGTATTGTCCTTTCTAGTTGTAGATCTGCATTTATGTTATATGATCAAAGATCGACTTTCTCCTATGTGTTTGCATATTTTTCTATGGGTTTTGATTCTACTAGTGAGCCTTTTGCCATGCCTATCTGTGTATCTACCCCTATAAGAGACTCTTTAATGGTGGATTGGGCACACCGATCTTGTGTTGTGACTTTTGCAGGTTGTGAGAATTGGGTAGATCTTATTATCTTATATATGGTAGATTTTGATTTCTTTTTTGATATGGATTAGTTAGCTCCCTATTATGCTATTCTAGACTATTATGCTAAGACCGTGACTTTAGCTTCAATAAGTATGCCAAGGATAACTTGGAAGGGTACATTTTATTCGGGTACCAAGAGAGTTATATCCTTTCTCTGGGATCGTCGTTTGGTAGAGAGGGGATGTTTGTCTTATTTGGCCCATATTTGTGATACTAGTGCTAATTCACCTCCTTATTTGGATTCTGTTCGTATTTTCTGTGAGTTCATGGATGTCTTTTCCATGGATTTTCCTGGTATGCCTCCAGATCATGATATTAACATTGCTATTGATTTTGAGCTTGGAACCAAGCCTATTTCTATTTCTACTTATAGGATGGTCCTAGCGGAGTTGAAAAAGTTGAAGGATCAGTTGCAAGAGTTGTTAAATAAGGGATTTATCTGGCCTGGTGTATCACTATGGGGTGCACCAATCTTGTTTATGAAGAAAAATGATAGGTCTATGTGTATGTGTATTGATTATCGGTAATTTAACAAGGCGATAGTTAAGAATAAGTATCCTCTTCCTCGTATTGATGATTTATTTGATCAGCTTCAAGGTGCTTTGGTGTTTTCAAAGATTGATTGAGGTCTGGTATCACCATTTGAGGATTAGAGCTTCGAATATTCCAAAGATAGCTTTTCGGACTTGGTATGGTCAGTTTTTAATTATGTCTTTTAGGTTGACCAATACCCCAGCCACATTTATAGAGTTGATGAAACGGGTGTTTTAGTCGTATCTCAACTCTTTTGTCATTATATTTATAGATGATATCTTGGTTTACTCCAAGAGTGAGGTCGATCAGGAGGAGCGTTTTTGGATTGTACTTTAGAGGTTGTGAGATAAGAAGTTGTATGCTAAGCTCTCCAAGTGCGAGTTTTAGTTGGAATCTGTTTCTTTCTTGGGTCATATGGCGATCAAGGATGTATCATGGTCAATCCGGCCAAGATTTCAGCAGTTTGTGATTGGGCTAGGTTTACTTCTCCTTCTGAGATTTAGAATTTTATTGGTTTAGTAGGTTAATATTGATGCTTTGTTGAAGGCTTTTCATCTATTGCAACTACTTTGATCAAGTTGACTTAGAAGGAGATTTCTTTTCAGTGGTCCAATGCTTTGAGGTGAGCATTCAAAAGATCAAGGATTTATTGACATTAGCTTCTATCTTTATCTTGCCTAAGGAGAGCGTGGGCTTTTGTCACGAACCGACTCTGGACCTAGTCATGACGAGTAACTCAAGTCCACCGAGGACTAGAGACCACCCTCTTAGCCTAGCCAACCAAAACACAATAAGAATAACAACAAAAGATAACTAAACAAATAAGCAAGATACATAAGATAACCAAAAGGGACACTAGGAGTCCAAAATAATAACCATTCCCACACTTTGTTCATAAATGCCTCTAAACCGAATCACCAATTTAGGTCAGGATATACGCCCCACCATGGCTAAAAAGGAATCCAAAATATGAAAAGAAATCGATAGGATTTTGATACTCATAAGGAAAATAATGAAATGTCCAGCCTTCCAAAAGATGGAGGCTTACCACTTCAACGTAGAGCAACCGATAAACCAGAACCACCTAAATCTGCACAAGAAAACCAAATAACCCCTAAGACTCTCCACATCATGAAACAATGTAGCATCCAAGGATGGTTATAGGGGTTGGCGCTAGCATGTAACTCAGGGAATTGATAAAATAATGCCATTTTCCAAAACAAAACCAATCTCAATGTTTATGTTCACATACATGCACGCGCGCACACACACACACACATATATGGGTTCGGCTCCCCCACCATTATCCTGGACTGTGTAGCTCTAACCGTCCTAAAGATACCCCAGGCTATATGGGTCTGACTCTTCCACTGGAATGGCCCCTATGTTTATTAGCCATACGAACCATAGAAGACCAAGGAAATTCCAGGGAATCCATGACCAACTCTAATCAAAGAAATATTTATATCAAGTATGAAATATGCACACAGTCATGAAGACCCCTACGCCGGCAAACGTGGCTTCTAGTATCGGTCCCTCGAGACCTTCACCTTCTATGACAAGATACACAACCCCCTTTAAGCCCCATTAAAACACTTGTACATAAACCTATCCATTTAACTAAGAAGTTATTTATCAAGATGTTAACAGTTTGGTATCATCATACCAACTATATTTGTAAGCTAATCCATGTAAGATGGGGGAGTCTATGACTCTCATTTCACTCCCAAGTTCCAATTTAAAATCAATCTATGACCTACGAGGCCTTTCAAAATTATTTATGTTCCATTAACCTTTTATGCAATGCAAGGTTTCAAATGTGGTTTAAATCATGTATGTATCCATGTTTCAAAACCGATTTCATAACGTTAGGTTGAGGTTAAAGCCAATTCCAAACCACTAAACCATAAAGTAAGGGGAACCATGACCCCTTAAATTTATCAATTCAATTTTCATCAAATTGGGGGAATCCACGACCCTCATCCCATTCACTATGCCCATGCACCCTAATGGGTCTAAATCCATTCATAAAACAAAACAAATATACGTAAACCATGAGAAAACCAACCAAGTAACAATCACTCAAAACCCTCAACTCATCATTCAAAACCCAATAATTAAATTCAAATAAACCATGACTAAACGCATGCTTTTATATCAAACCAATTTAGGGAAGATATACACGTATGAAAACACCAAGAAAGTTAGAGAAGAAGACCACAATTTGAACCCAAAGTTACCAATCCTAAAGAACCCTAGCTTTGTTCTTGACATGGTAATTTAAGAGAGAAGAGTAGTTTATGATGATGTTAATTGGTGGAAATAGGGCTAAGGGAAGGGTTTTAAGTTGTGGAAAGCACTAGGATCGAAGAAAAAGTCCTTTAATGCCCTTAATAAAGTCGTGTAAGAAATATAACTCCCAGTCGCTATGAGTCGAGAAATGACTCATAGTCACTGTTCATCACCACGACTCGTAGTTTGGGCAGTAGCAGGACCACCCCCACTAGTTTAGTCACAAGTCACAAGTCATGCCCTATGACTCGTGACCTCACCTTATGATTGGTAGGGTCATTATCGTGATCCAAATACAACCCTAGGTAATCCTTACTAGTTAAGCTACAATTGGAATCATACGACTCGTGGTGAGTGATAACGACTCATCACATTAGTTATCTCCTCGACATTAAGCTTAACACACATAGAATTTTTAGAGGCCAAAACAATTGGGGTATTATAGATTTACTATTTTTGTGATACTTCTAGTGTTGGGTTAGGTACTGTGTTGATGTAGGAAGGTAAGGTTATTACGTATACTTCTCATCAGTTAAAGCCTCATGAGAAAAATTACTCTACCCATGATTTTGAGTTGTATGCGATTATATTTACCTTGAAGTTGTGGAGATACTATCTGTATGGAGTTCGGTATAAGAACTTCTCAGATCACCATAACCTTTGGTATTTCTTCACCCAGTAAGATCTTAATAAGAGGCAACATCATTGGGTTAAGTTTCTTAAGGATTATGACCTTACTATTCTCTTTCATCCGAGCAAGGATAATATGGTTGCATATGCCTTAAGTTGAAAGTCGAATAATAAGGGTAGCTTGCGCATCTTTAGACCTACGAGAGGACTTTGGCCTTTGAGGTCCAGTCTTTGGCTAGCTAGATGCTTAGGCTTGACATTTTGACACTTGGGTATATTTTGGCATTCGTGGAGGCTAGATATTCTTTGATGGAGCAAATTTTAGTTCATCAGCTTAATGGTGTTGGTTTGAGGGTAATTTGAGATAAGGTGTTGAGTGGCGAGGCTAGTTTGAGGATAATTCGAGATATAGTGTTGAGTGGTGAGGCTAAGAAAGCTTCACTTGACTCTGATGGTGCTTTGTGGATTGGAGGTAAAATTTGTATGCTGAGAGTGAGTGATTAGGTAAGGTTGATATTGGAGGAGGATCATTGTTCTAGGTACTTTATTTATATGAAAATGACCAAGATGTATCATGATTTGAGATAACACTACTGGTGAGGGTGGTATGAGGAAGGATATAGCGGATTTTATAACTCGTTACCTTTGATACCAGCAGGTGAAGGGCGATCATTTGAGGACTGGTGGTTTACTTCAGAGGTTACCCATTACCGAGTGGAAATGGGAATGAATTACTATAGACTTTGTGACTGGGTTGCCTCATACTTTTTGTGTTCTAACAATGTTTGGGTTATCGTAGACCAATTTATCAAATCTTCTCATGTTATTCCTATTCAGGTTTCCTTTAATACGAAGTGGTTGGTACATATTTTGTGAGATAGTTTATCTCCATAGTGTTTTGATGTCTATTATCTCAGATAAAGGTTTAATCTTCACTTCTCACTTCAGGAGGAGTTTGGTACCCGAGTTAATCTTAGAATAACTTTTCAACCCCAGATCTATGGCCAGTCAGAGCGGATTTAGGTATTTGAGGATATGCTCTGTGCTTATGTTATTGACTTTGGAGGTTAGTGGGAGCAACATTTAGACTTTGTGGAGTTTGCATATAATAATAGTTACAACTTCAGTATTGAGATAACACCCTTCAAGGCTTTATATGATAGGAGTTATCTCTCTTTGGTTAGTTATTTTGAGGTTTTTGAGATTAAACTTCGAGGTTCAAACTTGCTTCATGCGTATTTGATAGTGTTTGAAACATTCAGGATAGACTTTGAGCGACTCAGAGTAGACAGAAGTGCTATCGGGATCATAGACTTTGTAACTTGAGATTTAGTATGGGTGATTAAGTTTTCCTCAGTGTTTCGCCGATCAAAGGTATGATGAGGTTTGATAAGAGGGGAAATATTAGCCCCAGGTATATAGGGGCAATTTTCGATTCTTTATACTATTGGGGATGCAACTTATGAGTTAGCATTGCCTCCAGATTTATTGACTGTTCATCTAGTTTTTAATTTTTCCATGCTATGACATTATATTCTAGATAAGTCTCATGCCATTCATTAGGACACACTGCAGTTAGATGAGAGATTGTCCTTTGCTGATGAGCTAGTATTTATTTTAGCCAGAGATATAAGATGATTACGTTCTACATATATTCGGTGGTTATGGTCCAGTGGAGAAACTATTCTATAGATGAGGCTACTATAGAGGTCGAGTCTGACATGCATAGTAGTTATTCCCAGTGTTTTACTGATTCAAGTATTTTTCTTGCCTTGTGTTCGAGGATGAACTAGATTCTTAGTGGTGGATATTATAAGAGCTTGTTTCTGTGATTTTTTTTATTTTTATGTATTTTTACCATTTTAACCCTCCTCATGGTTGCTACGTGATGTTACTGGGGTGTGGAGATAGTTGACAAGGTTCCTAATGTAATTTATAATGATTTGTGCTAGTTTGTGATTTTTAGATGCTAAAAAGGCCTTATGGTTGACTTTGGTCAACATTTATTATTTTGTGTGTCAGATGGCAAAATGGGTTATGCCAATAAATTTAGAACATTGATTTTGGGTTAGTAGCGTAGTTGGTTTGACGTTATAGATTTTGGATCTTATTTTGACCTTAGTTCTAAAAATTGTGAAAGTGGATCTCGGAGTTCAATTTTGTGAAAACAATCTTTTTTTGAAAATTTGATGTCACCATTGAGTCTGTAATGTCGAATTTGATAGGGTAAAATAGTTTGTTTGCATTCTTGGGATTTCGAATGAATCTCGAGGTGTTGGTGGAGACGTGGAATATTTTCAAGTCCCAGATGGTACGCCACTCAGTTGGTGCAACCGCTAAAGTGACACTTGGTTTGTTTTAGTGGAGGCCACTTAAGCGGCCAGCTGGTCGCTTAAGTGACCCGGCTTACCAACAGGGACCTGCTAAAGTAGAGCTGGTCTTCTTAAGCAATTTTTTATCCACTTTAGCAGAGGGTGCAGACTCATGGGTACCGCTTAAGCGACCCTTGGCCTCTTTAGCGGTGACTGCTTAAGTGGTCATACCTGGTATAGTGTAAAAGCTCCTTTCTCATTTTCACCTATTTTGAGGTTTTGAACTTCAGGTTAAGAGGTTTTTGGTTGAGTTCTTCTATTTTTGAGCTTGGGTAAGCTCCAAATCACTATTTGAATTATTTTATTTTGATTCTTTGTTATCTAAAACCCGTTCACTGGTGATTTCAAAAGTGAAATTTTAGGATTTTGGCCTGAAAGGCCTAAATGGGTTTTCTTCAATTTAAACCTCGTTTTAAATCCATTTTCACTTGGATTTTCTTCTATGGCTTCCATTAGTCACGGGTAAAGTATTGATGAACTAAAATCCTAATTTTTCTATTTGAAAACTCATTTTGGGTGTCCATTTTGATCTTTACTTAAAAATAGGCAAAATAGGTGTCATTGCTTTTTTTTTTTGACGCGTATATTCTATATTTGTATGTTTTTGTTGATGTCAAGATCATTTGAGAGGGGAAGGCTCTGTGGTGAGGGGATTTAGATTGAGATTACACTATTTTGAGGTAGGTTATGTCTTAATTTCTTTTATACTGGGTTGGGTAGTCAATATTTGTATAAAAGCATGCTATGGGTATGGGTAATAATAATGAGAATAGTGTTATTACTGTTGTATGCCCGTATGGGGCCCTATGTTGTTGTTATTGGTAATTTGTGATGATAACTGCTTTATGTGTCCCGTGTGGGGTTTCATATGATATTATTGGCCTTGTGTATATATTCAGTTGTTTACTTCATGGTAGAAATGCCTAAGTTATGGTTAATGTGATATTAGTGATGTCTTACTTACATATTTCACTCTAATGGTACAAGGTATATTGAATCATGGATGTTTGACATATTGAGTTGATTTTGAGATCACGTATACACATATTGATTGGATTTGAGATCTTCATACTGGTTTAATTATAAGCATTCATTGTAGTATTTCTGTATGTTATCTGATGCAAGCCTTCTCTATTTCTTTTATGTACCTATTTTCGAATTGTGTGCTATATTTAGAACTGTTAGTGGAGACAGTGTGAGCTACTCGTTGGAAGATTTTCTGCCTGCAGGTAACGTGCTCATAGCGTGTATTTATATTTCTTATTTTCAACTTTGCTTAGTTGGTCTTTGATACCTACTAAGTACAAATGGACTATACTCATTCCTACTATGCTCTTTCGGTGTAGATCCAACTACGAGTGCACTGTGACAATTGAGTTTGGGCAGTGAATTGATACATTCTAGGTAGTGGTAGCTACCTCTAACCTTATTCTATCTAGTTTATGTTTGTTTTGTATTTGGAGTCAGACTTGTGGTTTATTTTTGGATTATCAGTTGTATTTTCAGACTTTGAGTTGTGCGTAGATTCATTTTTCACTGTGACATCAGGTTTTGGGATAGTTTATGGTATTATTGCAATTTAGACTTCCGCTATCTTTATGCATGTATGATTTAACTTTGTTCTAGAGGTCTCACCTAGGAATTTGTGTTATGATTTTATTTTATATATCAGTTTGGGTGATTGACTTATTTGTCAAGGACTAGCCGCGATAAGTTCCATCAAAACTTGAGTTTTTGGACTGTGACAACCCCAATATTTTTAGATTTTAAATTTCAACATCAATCAAATTGATGGAACCTTGCCTGAGACCTTGAATTGGACTCGAATCCTTGAAAAACTTTTTTCTCCACTCTTGCTCTATTATAAAATAGGTTGATCAGGGTTGTTTGCTGGAAAAGGGATTGTTTGTATAGCGGCTAAGTTGTGTATTAGTAAATTGGAGCTTAGGTCGGCAGTTAGGGAGTTGACAAAAAAAAGGTTGTTTCACCATCACCGTCGATTAGAGTTGGAGGGAGTTATGTTTTTCGATGGGAGAAATAGATTTAGGGAGTTGTATAGACTTCTCTTTGTTTAGGCGTGTTATTAGTGTTAATTTTTATGTAATGGTGTTAGTGTATAGGTAGGCATGAATGAGATTGATGAAGTTTAATTGGTCTGTCGGTGGAAGTGTTATAGTGATGGTGGTATTATTACTGTGTGCGGTAGATTAATGAAGGAAAAGGATATGCGTATGTGCGGAAATTGTGTTGGTGCTTGTATTCTGTTAATGGGTGAGGAGGAATTAGGTTGTTGTTGTTGTGAGTGTGGAATGTGTATATTAATAGTGAAAGAGAAAAAATGTGTAGTGGGGGTTGTGTATTGGAGTAAGGTCAGGGAATATCGTTAATTAGCATATGCAAGTGTCGATATTATTAGGTTTGGTGTTATTGTGTGGCGAGGTGTGGGATAGGGTACGTGGAATTTATGGTACTGTTTGAATATTATGGAATGCTGAATGAATATTGTTAGATGATGAGTGAATATTGGTGGTGCAATCTAGCTACTATAAGCAAGCATATATAGTAATATATCAAAACTTGGTGGATAAGATCAAATAAAATTAAATTAAAAATTTAAAATATTATTTTAGATAAACCAAATATTATCAAGTGGCAATGTCTATTTGGTTCTTCTTTTTGATCTTTTTATTTTTTTCTCATAAAGAAAGACTAAATAAAATGAAAAGTATATTTGTGATTTTCTCCTCCTTTTGAAAAGTAAAAATTATTATCCTTAGATAGGACTTTTTTTTGGTAATTTTAAATTTTTCAAATAAAAATCTTCTAAAAATGCTATAAAGACTCAAAATGACTAAATTACATTGAAAAACAAAATATTTAAAATTAAAATAGTGTAAACGATTTTAGGAGGATCAAAAATTACGTGTCTATGGTTGCCCTCTTTGGTGAAACACTAGGAGTTTTCAAATAAAGAAGTAGAAAATGAGGCAAGTTTTGATCTAAGAATTATTTGAAAGGAAAAGAAAAGAGGAAAGAGATGCCACCGAGTCCTGGTTTTTGGGCAACCTACATATTTTGGGTTATAAAAGAATTAGGTCTTATGTAGTTGAAAAGAGTTAAAGGTGGGAATAGAATATTCCGAGATGGAGAGTCGAGTGAGGTCCTGTTAAGGTCCGATCTATTGCTCCTGTTATTATATCAAAGTAAAAATGAAAAGTTATAAAGAAAATACAAGTACAAGATTCTATTTAAGCAGCTTCTCTTGAATCTTGACTTGAATCTTCACTTGACTCTTAAGCTTCAAAAATATCATGTTTCTTTTTAGTAAGTGCCTTCATCTTGAAGTTGAGATTTGATACTTGAACTTGAGTGACACTTTGACACTTTTCAAATAATCCCTTAGGATATTCTTGAATGTTTATTTTGGTGATCAATAGCTAGATAGAAATAAATACCCAAGTTCTACACCGTCGCATGCTAACTTTGGTTGTCATTGAGACCAAATTTTCCAAAAAAGATGAAAATCAAAATATTTTATGTGGATGAAACCTACAAGACACACTAAGAAAAGAAACAAACAAATTCTTTTTGCCCCAGTTTTCACTAGAAAAATTTTGTGAGTTATTAGCAATTGTGAGCTTCAAAATAGAACTTGAATTAGAAAGTGTTTAACCTAAGAGAAAAAGAAAATAACGATCATAGACTGAAAAGTATTTATTCTAGGAGAAAAAAAAGAAAAATTTTGAACTAGGAAACGTTTATCCTAAGAGAAAATTTTCAAAAGAACTTGTCTGCTACTAGGAATGTTTATCCTAGGAGAGAATGCGAGAAAATTATCTGCTACTAGGAAATGTTATATGAGGAGATGAATGAAAGATAGTTGTCTACTACTAGGAGTGTTCATCCTAGGAGATGAATACAAGAGAGATTTCTACTACTAGGAGTGTTCATCCTAGGATTTGAATAAAAGAGAGGTGTTTCCTACTACAAATTTTCACCTTAGAAGATGAATGGAGAATAGTTGACTGCTACTAGAATGTTCATCCATGGAGATGAATGCAAAAGAGATGTCTGCTACTAGGAATGTTCATCCTAGTAGACAAATGCAAGATAACTGTCTGCTACTATTCTTGCTTTACTATTTTAAAGAGTCATGAACTTCAGGATAAATACAAGTCTCAAAATGATTGACTATAGGAGTAGAGGGTCAAGATAAAGAATTGAGGAAGTTTGGATCTTGGCTTTAATTAATTAGGGGCTAATTGTTAAACAATGATTTGAGGTTAGGATAGAGATATACCTAAACACTCTACTTGGTTAATAAAATGGGAAGATAACTTAGAGTATTAAATTAAGGACTCACATCCCCACTCAATATGTACTTGTGAGATTAATTGGGGTAGATGACTTGAGGATGATCATTCCCAAGTTATAATATTAACTCCGTGGATCAATAATCATGATAAACACCAACACTGGCTAGAGACTATAGTTATGTATGATTTTGTAGTATGTTTCAATCTTGAAACTTTCCATATATTGTTTACAATCCAAATTTTATATTACAAACTCGCACTTGTCGAATAAAAAAGTATACTTAGAATTGGAGAATAACTAACTTCATGTCCCTTGGATACGACAACCCAACTCTTATTAATAGTCACTTTAATACTTATTTGACTACATACGCTTATGCGTGTGCTTAAACGCCAATAATTAGCCATCAACAACTCATTTTTCCCACCAGCCTCTCTCATCTTGGTGCAATAATTCCTCAAATGGGCAATAGGATCCCTATGTACATTGTACAACTCAAACTTTAGTGTTTTGAAACCTGCTAGTAATTGAATATCAGGGAACAAATACAAGTCTTTGTAGGACATATTCATTTTTCCACCTATGCCTTGCATATTTCATAGGGCTTGTTCCAGATTTTTAACCTTTCCAGATATCTCACCTTGCTCCCCATCATATTAAACTTCTTATTATCGATTTTCTAATCATACTGAGGGTGCTGTTTAAACTGGACACTAACTTAAAAGGTCATTTTTGGAGAGTAATAGTGGTTATCAAAGCTAGTAGGTTGAGTCTCATTGATAGACCTAGGTATTAAAAGTGGATGTGGAGTTGTGAGGTAGAAGTAGTAGGCACAATAAGAGGAGTGCTTTTGGGAGGTGTGATTGGAGATTGTACAATAGAAGTTTCTAGAATAGTAGGAAGATTATATGTTGGGCTAAAACCTAGAGGGTAAAGGGGACATGTTGTCACATAAAATAGAGCTTGAGTAGATATTGGTATGGTGGGAGCACCCTTGGAAAGACATCGGGGTGGCTGAGGTGGAGGTTGGCCAGTATTCCAAGCCAGATACACATGGGTCAATTGTTCTTTCAACCTTCTTACTTCCTCAAACAACCCCGATTTCAGTTTAGTCAATTGGTTTTGGAGGTCATATCTAACTAAAGTGGCCCTTTATTCGACCATTAATACTTTTTCCTTTTTTGTGAAGTAGTTGTGCTTATGCTAGTGTACCAAACCTAAACCACCTTAAGCTAATTGAATAGTTTTTTCTTTTTGGCAGCCCGGTGCACTAAAGCTACCTCTATGTGCGGTGTACGGGGAAGGGCCCCACCACAAGGGTGTATCGTACGCAGCCTTACCTTGCATTTCTGCCGGAGGCTATTTCCAAGGCTTGAACCTATGACCTCCTGGTCACATGGAAACAACTTTTCCAATTACTCCAAAAATCATTCTTCTTCTTTTTTTAAAAAAAATATTTTCGAGGAAAAAAACTATAAAGCCACAAAAGAAAGATATTTTTTTAAATTTTCTACAAAAGAAGTTTAAGAAAATCTTTTTGAGTTTTTGATTTTGAATTTCAGATGAAATGAGATCTAAAATTAGCAAAGATTTTTTTTTGTATTTTTCACACACTAATCTAAATAAAATAAGGATGATTTTTTTTTGGAATAAGGGTTAAAACATATTCTTTTTGAATAAAGATCACCGAACCCAAGAAGGGTTGCCTACGTAACTCACTCTGAAAGAGGAGAATCAGGTGTGTGTCGTTCGTCTAAATTGGACTATTAAGAAATTTATAAAAGACTAGATCGCACCTTGAGAAATGCGGCTCTTATGTAAAAGTGAAAATAGAATCTTTTTTAATTTTTTACTATGAAATCATTTTAAAAATAAATTTAAAAAAAATAATAAGAAATAAAATTAAAGTATCCATAATTTTTTTATTTTTAGTAAGTGTAAAAACACCATAATACATGAAAAATCTTTTTTATTTTCTTTTTCAAAAAAAAGCACCAAATTTTTTTTTTTTTTTGGATTTTGCATGCTAATAGAAATAATGTAAAACCTTTTTTTTTCCTTTAAGAAATGAGTGTAAAAATTTAAATTATTTTGATATGTGAAAACAAAGGCCAATAACAACTCCAATAAAATAAGATTTATATTTTTGAAAAAAATGAACCCGAAAGACAATATCTTTGAATTTTTCATTTTAGAAAACAACAACCATAAAGTACCCCTAATAAGAACTTTATTTTTCATTCTTCGATCTATCCTCACAAGTCTCTAAAATTAGTCCACCAAATTATCTTCTTACCTTTAAAGATGCAACAAGTAGCACATAGGGGTATTTTGGGATGAGTCTCCTGCAAAGGACTGATAACACTCAACTTATACGTCAATTTAAGTGAAAGGCAGTCATCGTCAATATATTTACCCAACTTTGAAGTCGAGATCAAATCACCGAAAAACATTGTGAGTGACGACTAAATTAGTTTGGAACGATAGATAATAATTAAATTCAAACCAATAGTACAAAAAGATAAAGGGTTTAAAAGATGTCACACTTAATATTTCTTTTTGGGATTTTCTAGCATTAATTCGGGGCTACGACTAATTAGAGTCTAGGCAATTAGGCATGGATATTGAGATTATGCTTTCCTAGGGGCGACATATGCATGAGTGTGTAATAATTTGATGTAAATTCTAAGTGTTGGTTATGTGGTAGACTAGGTTAGAAATCCTTGAGGCTAGTTTGTCAACAAAACCTCAAGGGTGTCACTCATTGAACCTTTCGAGCACCTAATGAGTGCATCAATCAAGACCACCTAATACCTCAATTACACACCCCTATTACGAGGATGGTGCCCAAAGTATAGTCAAATTCACAAATACCCTTATGTCTAAGATAGTTAAAGTTAGTTACCATGCTTATAAATTATCTATTAATATCTTGGTCCCCACATCCATCTTTCAAAGATGATGTGGGTTCCTAAAGTTCACCCAAACCCCTCTTTCAAGGATGGTTTGAGCTTTTAAGACTTGGGATTTTCATCCATCAAACCCATTCAGGTATTTGGGGATTTCACCCACAAATCCCAATCAATTTACTCAAGCAATAGTAGATTCCAACACCACAAACTAGGAAATGCACAAATAAATCACATCTCACACATATTTACACCCTATTCTAGCATAATTCCAAGAGGAAGAACTACGTACTCATAATACAAATAAGTAAGGATTTTACCCAAAATCTCTATTGATTTGATTTGAGAAAATCTAAGTGAATGTTACTTCAAACTATGAGATCCAACAAATCTTCAATGGGTGTTTACTAATTCTTCATTTAGAATTGACTCCAAAATATTCTTCACCCAAAATTTATATAATATTGTCTTCTCTAAAAATGGAGGTTACAAACCCTAGAACAATGTCTAAAAATTGGGAAAGATGAAATATGATGAATTATTAGGGTTTGAGTCTTCCTTTTCTCAAATTTGGGATCAGTCACGTGCATTTACATTTTTCCTCTTGGGCTGTATTTTTCCACTAGACCGCAATCGCATAGGCTTGGCTGCAACCACGATTGGCTCATGCGACCATGGTAGGTTAACCTTATTAACTGACCACGATCGCAGTCCTCAGACCACGACCGCGGTAACTGAGGTCATGTCTGCTCTAGGTCTTCAGTTGCACTTTCTTGCATCCTTTTTATCCTTTTTAGCTCTAATCCATATCTTTCTATCTTATCAATAATGTTCCTACAAAATATGGATATTAGTGCATTCAATCACACTTATGTCTTATTTATTCATTTAAAACATGGTAATGTTCAAGAATGTTGAGTACAAATAAGTGGTAAAATCACCACTCGTCAACACCCCCAAGTTAAAGCTTTGCTTGTCCTCAAGCAACACCATCCCTTATCATGAGACATTACACTTTTACGCCCAATTTTCATGCCTTAAAGATCACAATAACTTAAAGCTTAGTCATTACCACAAGTAGCTCATTGCACATAAGCTAAGCTATTCTTACTACACCCCCCATCATAAAATATAATATCTAAGGATGCAGAAGACTTTAATGAGAAACCAAGCAACAACAACCAATACTCTAAAAGTGACTCACTTTTGATCAAAACTAAGCTATACTCCATTTGCCTCATTGCTCGGGAGATGACAAAATCACCTACCTCAACTCGTTCACATGCCTTCTCACAAGAAATAAAATTCCACACACCAAGCTACCAAATATGCAACAAGGAATTTAAGTGCAAAAACTCTCTCCCTTACAAAAGAACTCTCTATGTTAACAACTGTCATACCATAGGCTTGCCCCTATTTTCAATCGCCACTACAAAGAAAGTAAATGGTTGAAGATCTCAAAGGACCTTTTTGAGCTTGTAATGTAGGTTCGGGTTAGGGTAGGATATCATTTGGGAATAACATGGCTACACCTTTCCTTGAACATCTACATTACACTATTTAATCCACCTTTTTGACTATGGGCCACTCCTCTTTGATCTTTTCTCTTTTCATATGCCTATTTTTTTGCTTCGTTTGTTCACCTATATTCTTCTATTTATTTTTCTGGCAATTTTCATGCAATTATTTCCTTTGTTTGACCCCTTCTTTTTTTATTCATTTGTTTTCAATGCTTGGGCACTTAGGCATTTCACTAAAAAAAACTTTGTGGCCCCAAACTTACTTCCATCAATCTTCACCACCCCCCACTTAGTTTAGCCTCAAATTGTATTTTCAAGTTTAAGGAGGGTATGGTTCAAAGAGTGATAAAAAGAAGGGTTCACGACTTATAATATGTATGCCAAAGAAAGGTCCAAAGGCCCAAAATGGGTAACTAGGGATTACACATATTCATGGGTAGGCTTTTTAGGCTAGAATGGGCTTCCAATGTCACAAAGGTGGCCTAAGATTATTTCTCCATCCAAATACAATCAAAATTAGCCTTGAAAGACTAACGGGGAATGTTCTGTATAAGACAATTATACAAGAGATGAATGCAAAAAGCTCACCACACATGGCATGAAAAATTTGCTAAGGAGGCTCAATTGCCCCTCCCGTTAGAGACAAAATTGGAGTATCTATCACTATTAACAAGTCAAATGTTTGTGGATTCATAAAAAGAGAAAGAGTTTTGTTACAAGGTTGCTAATGTCCATGCCCTTTGAGGGTTGTTTGTTTTGCATTTGAACCACGCTTAATTTGCTAACTTATGGCTACAACTAAATCTTTAGCCTTAAATTTTGTCTTAATATGGGCAAACCAATCATATGGCTACTCAGACTTCACCAATGATGCACAATGGGATCCAAATTTATAATGCCACAAGTACTCATACTTCCCTTGTATTAATGACTTAGATGCCATAGGTACTTAGAATTCCCCTGAATCTATGAATCAAAACCCAAACACGATGCTTTACCCTTAAGAATGTCGTCACTCAATCTATCATAAGGCAAGGCTCATCATGCATTATCATAATCAAAATAAAACTAGAGTAAAAAGAAAAACTAAAAATAAAACTACATGATAATCCATGAAAATATGGGCACCATTAGAGCACTCAAATGTAATATCCCAAAAACACAAAACAAAACATAATCCAACATAAAAATATCCAGGAGCATATCAAAACAATACAATTTCGGAGGCACCCCTAACTAAAAGAAAAGTAGTGTCCTCACTGCATATGCAATAAAGAAAGAGTAAAAGGGGTCTCCTTGAATCTGCATTAGGAGTTGTCCTCTCCTACTGAATCTGCACCATCACCACCAGTATTATTAGCTGACTAATCCACAAGATCCTCATTATCACTCTCCAACCTAGGTGAAGATAGTCAATCATTAGGTTTGAGCACCTTGAAGATGCCCTTTACCCCTTTTCCACAGCTTTCTGAAGAATTTATCTCTCTTCTTATCTCTCTTTACCATATTCTCATATGAATCCCTAAGGTACCTGTGTGATGCATCCAAGGCTGAATAAGCTCTATCCAAGTTGGCATCTGTGGCTCCTTACTTTTTCTGCTTCTCCCGGTATATCTCATAATCTGACTGAGCTACATATGAATGGTGAGTGGTGGAGAGATCTCCCAGTCCTTGAGGAAATCTAGAAAATAGCTCCCTAACCACCCATATATGACCTGAGATATCATTAAAGGTGTTGGCTGATGAAGGTCTATAAGAGTTTGTGTCATCCTAGGTCGACTTGCTCAAGTCTACCTTTCTTTTCTTGCTCTGACTAGGGGCACCCTCACCCCAAAACTTAAGTGGGAATATGCAGGGTCCTGGGTGCACCCAGGTATCTGCAACATACTCCTCCACTTCTACTGTCTTACAAAGCTCAGTGATAAGAGAAGGAAAGAGAAGAGGTATACCTCCCTCATTCTTGAAGTGCTTCCACTCTGATAGCACAATCTAGCCCATGTTCAGAGTAATTCTAGAGAGAATGTAAGACACCATCATCCCTCAAAAATATGTGACAATAGTCATATGAGTGCACAAAGATACTCTGTTGCAGATGATATTTAGCTAAACATTGGCCTCAGTTGTGAAATCATTTATCAAAATATCCCTCTTGATGGTGGCCCAGAGAACTTCTTTACCCGAACATAATATGCTTGGTATCCACGTCCCTGGCTCACATGCTTTTGCTTGGAACTTTCCCATGTTAGCATCTGGAAGACCATATATCTCTTTAATCCACTTTGTTCCGAAGTTAACTTGCTTACCCTAAATTTTCATCACAGGGTTTGTGAGAGAAACTACGCTAAGGTTTGCGTAGAACTCGCGTACCTAATGCTCATTCGCATAGCAGGGGCTCGGGGCAAAGCACATCCACTCGCTAGTAGTAAGTCGAGCATGGAATGCTGGGAGCCTCTCCCCCATTTTATAAAGGCTAATACCCATATCTGGGAGTAATTTTAGCCTTGGTAGATCACTGTAGTAGAGTTTTTGGCATTCAACGTCCATGAACCTGCTGTTGTAAAAATCTCCTATCCTTGTGGCTTAGTACCTATAAGAATTACAATCCAGACAATCATTAGCATTATCACACCAAAATTATGCTAGATTAATCAGATAAGCTTATGTGGTAGCATTGTAGAAGGTTCTGGGTGAGAAATGAGTGTGCAAAAATTTTGGCTGTTGCAGACAACTGCCCTCAGGTATGGAGATCATGGAGCAATGACTACGATCGTGGTCATCGGGACCGTGATTGTGATACTTGAGACTATGATCGACAGTTCTATACATCACTCAAAACACATGATTTTAATCCCAAATTTATGTTCGAACTAGGGACATAAACATCATGATCAAAGAACTTAAGCCTAGAATGCATGGTTATAACCCTAAACTCAAAGGAATTATCATTGAACTCATTGGGGCATTGAATCGAATGCAAGGTGTACACGCTAATTTCGATAATTTAGGCCCAAATCAGGGTACTCAAGACTTCCCCATTGGTGTGTGCACCAACTACAATAGCTAATCACCATAATAATAAAAAACAACCATAGATTTTGTGTCAAAAATACTATTTCATGCCTTTCCTTAAACTACAAGTTCTAAGCATCAAATTATGATGAAAACAAGGGAGTTGAGACAACATACGAAATAAGATTATGTAAAGAGGTTAAAATAAACACTTGGATGCTTTACACAATGCCAAAAATAAAGAGAATTTGAGAGAATTTAAAGAAGGCTGCGTGTGAAGAAAAGTCAGTTCGATGGTCATTTAAGCTGATTTGACCATGATCACGTTCATAGTTCTACAATTGTGGCCATACATCCTCTGGAATTCCAGAGGTACAGGCTGTGGTCGCGGTAACTGAGACCAAAATTGAGGTCTCCTGTACTTCTCTATTCAGTCCAAATATGCAAATTTCACAGTTCCATTTTCAATTTGAATTAAAATTCCTCATAGCACTACTTTTTTCATGGATTATTCATGAACAAATACAAAAATAAAATCTACTCTATCATGTATAAAATAAAAGGATACGAGCCACTTTTTGTGGCTTGATGGGGTGCCTCCCATCGAGCACTTAGGTTAACGTCTTAGCATGATACCTCCTCCATTTTATTTTGTGCTTCCACTTAGAGGATTTAAATCTCCATCCCAAATTTTGTTCACTATGTAATGAGTGGCAGAGGGACAGAAGATTCAGATCTTCCAAGACAAAACTTAGAAGATGTGAGGAAGTGATGAAGGAGCTTCTATCTTGCTGTTTTGATGACTTAAATCTTTTACCCAATTTCATATCTAATTTTCGATTTGGATCCTTGGTCAAAGGTGAGGACATCAATAAGACACTAGTTGTACATTGGAAGTTAAGTTCCATGGCCTTTGATGGAGGGGTTTCCATGTGCTCTTTGGGAAGGTCAAATCCCAAAATATAGGAATCATACTTTTCCTCCCCATAATTCATCATTCGTCTAGGTGGATGGATTCTCATCATATCCTCTAGGTACAATGTTCAAAAGTGGTTTGAATGAGGTTTATCCCTAAATTTTGGAATCATTTCCTCATTAGCACTTTCACTCCAAAATGGTCTAGAGTCATCATAAGAGATTTTCTTGTCATCTTCTTTAGACTCTAGCACCATTTTCCTTATTTTAGCATCTTCAATATTATTTGATGTGGTTGATTGGGAAATCACCGAAGATTCTTTGCTGCCAAGCCCATCATCATAGCTTGGTTTCTCTTCTTGATTAACCTCCTGTTAGAAAATGGCCAAGATAGTGGCATTTGCAAGTTTTAGTTCCTTGCCCATTTCCTCTATCTTAACAATATCCCTTCCAAATGCCTCATTATATTGGTGTATTTCTTAAACATTCTCTCCCATTATAGTAACCCAATCTAAAATAGTTTGAAGCATTTCTTTAAAACTATTGGACCCGGTATGTTGCTCTTTCTTCTTCTCCTCATAAGACCTATCAAACTCATAAGAAGAACTAGGAACTCAGTTAGCATAATAAGGGGAAGGGGAATTTGGACAATCACTCTAATGTCCATCTCGACCACCACAAAAAGAAAAACTATACTCCCATTAAGATCGATATGGTTATTTCATCTCTCTCCGGGGAACATATTTACAATCTCTTCTAAAGTGGGGTCCGTCACAATATGGACATGAATTGTCAAGATAAGACTTCCAACTACCAAAATCATATTTATCGGAAGATACCATAGAGAAAAGCAAAGCAAATTAGAAATCTACCTAACACCAGAAACAAAAGAAAATCACAAACAAATATTTACAAGTTTGAATTCAAGCAAGTAAGCTAGAATTCCAAACTAACTCAATACACCAAACTGTTTTCTGACAACGACACCATTTTTGATAACACTCAACTTACACGTCAATTTAAGTGCAAGGCAGTCGTTGTTAATATATTTATCCAACTTTTGATTCGAGGTCGAATCCATCAAATTTTTTATTTTTAGTAAGTGTAAGAACACCATAAGACATGAAAAATCTATTTTATTTTATTTTTTCAAAAAACAAACTCCAAAAAAAATCTTTTTGGATTTTGTATGCTAAAAGAAATAATGTAAAACCTTTTTTTCCTTTTAATAAATGAGTGTAAGAATTTAAATTCTTTTTGATATGTGAAAACAAAGGCCAACAACAACTTCTACAAGATAAGATTAATATTTTTGGAAAAATGAGCCCGAAAGACAATATCTTTGAATTTTTCATCTTAGAAAACAACAACCATAAAGTAACCCTAATAAGAACATTTTTTTCATTCTTCGATCTATCCTCACAAGTCTCTAAAATTAGTCCACCAAATTATCCTTTTTACCTTTAAAGATGCAACAAGTAGCACATAGGGGTGCTTTGGTACGAGTCTCCTGCAAAGGACCGATAACACTCAACTTACACGTCAATTTAAGTGTAAGAAAGTCGTTGTCAATATATTTACCCAACTTTGAAGTCGAGGTCAAATCCACGAGGAACATTGTGAGTGACGACTAAATTAGTTTGGAACGATAGATAATAATTAAATTCAAACCAATAGTACAAAAAGATAAAGGGTTTAAAAGATGTCATACTTAAATTTCTTTTTGGGATTTTCTAGTATTAATTCGGGGCTATGCATAATTAGAGTCTAGGCAATTAGGCACGGATCTTGAGATTATGCTTTACTAGGGATGACATATGAATGAGTGTGTGATAATATGATATAAATTCTAAATGTTGGTGATGTGGTAGACTAGGTTAGAAATCCTTGCGGCTAGTTTGTCAACAAAACCTCAAGGGTGTCACTCATTGACCCTTTTAAGCACCTAATGAGTGCATCAATCAAAACTATCTAATACCTCAATTAGACACCCCTATTTTCCGGATGGTGTCCAAAGTATAGTCAAATTCACAATCACCCTTATGTCTAAGATAGGGAAAGTTAGTTACCATGCTTATAAATTATCTATTATTGTCTTGGTTCCCACATCCCTCTTTCAAGGATGATGTGGATTCCTAAAGTTCACCCAAACCCCTCTTTAAAGGTTGGTTTGAGCTTTTAATAGCTTGGGATTTTCATCCATCAAACCTATTTAGGTATTTGGGGATTTCACCCATAAATCCCAATCAATTTACTCAAGAAATCGTAGAACCCAACATCACAAACGAGGAAATGCATAAATAAATCACATCTCACACATATTTACACCCTATTCTAGCATAATCTCATGAGGAAAAACTACCTACTCATAAGACAATTAAGTAAGGATTTTACCCAAAATCTCCATTGATTTAATTTAGGAAAATCTAAGTGAATGTTACTTTAAACTATGAGATTCAACAAATCTTCAATGGGAGTTTACTAATTCTTCACTTAGAAATGACTCCAAAATATTCTTCACCCAAACTTTATACAATACTGTCTTCTCCAAAAATGGAGGCTACAAACCCTAGAACAATGTCTAAAAATTGGGAAAGATGGAATATGAGGAATGATTAGGGTTTGAGTCTTCCTTTTCTCAAATTTGGTATCAGCCACATGCATTTACATTTCTACCCTTGAGCTATATTTTTCTGCTAGACTGCGATTGCATAGGCTTGGCCGTGACCACGGCTATCGCGACTACCACTACCGCGACTACAGTAGGTTAACCTTATTGATTGACCACAATCGCATTCCTCATAGCGCGACCGCGGTAACTAAGGCCATGTATGCTCCAGGTCTTCAATTGCACTTTCTTGCTTTCTTTTGATCCTTTTTACCTCCAATTTATATCATTCTATCTCATCAATAATGTGCCTGCAAAATGCGAATATTAGTGCATTCAATCACACTTATGTCTTATTTATTCATTCAAAAAATAGTAATATACAAGAATATTAAGTGCAAATGAGTGATAAAATCACCACTCATCAAGGACCAATCGAGCCCTGCTAGGTTCAAGCTTGATGTAAATAAATATGAACTAAATGTCAACCTAGACTGGGTTCTAGTAACAAAATAAGGTCGTTCTAGGCGACACGTGGTCGATAGTGGATGTTGTAGCTATCTGTATATTTCATGCTTAAATACCACCCCTCCCTAATTATTTGAATACTCAACAAAGGGTCATGTACACTTACAACATACTTCGAGACTTGTTTCGAAAGAAATGACTCTAGCTAATACACGTGATGATAGGTATAAAGAAATAACATATAATGAAAAATAGTAAAAAAATAGTACAACGACATTCAATAACAGGGAAAAATGATAAGTAAACAAGACATCTATTCAATTATAGTGCTAACTAAGCTAATAAAAATCCATATACTAAGCTCTAACTCTAGAATCCTCACTAGAGTGCCAAAACTGTTACACCTTTTTTGACCAAAATGATTTTAAAATAAATCAAAAAGGGTTTTTAAATTCAAAAGGGACTAAAGGTATTTAAAAAAATAATTAAGATAAAAATAAGAGTCGTCACTTGACATTGAGTTTCAGTTTAAACACCTAGACTTATAACTATTGATAAACTTCATCTTTTGGTGTCACTAGGGTGGGTACGACTAGGGGATTGAGTGTACCGAATGGATATGAGTCTATCCTCCCTTACCTCCTCTCTCGTACCCTGAGCAGCCTTGGAAGGGTAGCATTTAATATCCTATATGAGTGACCCCTCCTCAATCATACCCTAAGAGTATGAGTCGTACCTAGGTGAGTTGTATAGAGTTAGGTCTTGGCTTAGAGTAGACTAGTTTTGTTACGAGTGAAGCTTATGACTAGGGGATGAGTCATACCCCTTGGATACAACTCAAGGGTGCAGGTCGTACCCTTAAGAGTGTGTCACCTAGGAGAGTCCTAGTGTACAGTTTAGGGTACCACTCCTACCCTAGGGTACGATTACTTAAGTGAGTCATAAGGTGAGTCATACCCCTAGACGGGTATTTTCCAGTTTTTAACTAAGGGCCTTGTGGTTATTTCTCATGTCTAAAACCCTAAGACCTCTTACTATATAAGTATGTGTAGCCTCCTAAACATCCATTTTGATGGATCAATCACCATAAATATACTCTCAAGCTCATCTTTGAAGAATTGGAGTCTAGGGTTTCAAGAGGCAAAGTGGAGTTAATATTCTTGGTGATTCATCTTTTTTAAGGCATGTACCTCTTCCCTTTTCTAAATAACTCTAAACCCAAGTATTTCACACTTGGATTAGTAAGCGTACATGGTGGTTTTGAAATCAAATGAAAAGGGTTTTATTGCCTAATGATGAATAATGATGATTCTTGATTATACCTATGTTTATACATGTTATTGATGGTAGTTTTCACATATGAATGTTTTTTGTATGTGGTCTAATGTGTGGGTCTTGAGTAACCCTAGGCTTGATGATTTCTACCATGAAATTGGCCTTGGTAAAGGCTTTTACACAAGGTGTTTGTGAAATTGTCTAAGTGAGATGTCTAGTTACACGATGATGATGCTTTGAACTAGGGTAAGGGCCCAATATGTATGAATGATTGATAGATGATACCGTAAAGGTAAAATGAGCCATGTATCGTATAATTGATGAAATTGATGGTTTGATGAATAAGAAGGGGGTTAATGTCCCTAACATGAAAATGAACTTGAATTGTGTGTTGAACTATATTATGGTATAGAATTTCTAATAAAGGGTGAATGGATTGAAAGGATCTTGAGGACTATAGTTTGAGTTGTATGATAAGTTTAATCAAGGCATTGACCTATTGAAATAGTTGAGCAATGAAGGCTCCTATGAGGATCATGTGGTCATGTATGGTGTTAAAATTAGTTGTATGGGTTAAAGTCCTTATGTGTGGAATTGAGTAAATGTGTATACATGTACAAAGGGTTAGGGTCATAATGTTGACAAATGATAGTCATGATGGCTTGAGGTTAAAGTCCCTTACCTAATAAAATTGGTTATGGTTGAAGTCCCTTGCATAATGAGATCTCATGTGACCGAAGTGCCTTGCCAAAGGAATTGGCTTAGTATTAGAGTATCCTATGTAGTATGGTATGAGGTTAGAGTCCCTTGCAAAATGTATGAGCATATGGTTAGAGTCCCTTGCTTGAACGAAGGTTTGTGAGTGGTTAGAGTCCCTCACTTATATGAATGTGTGTGAGTGGTTAGAATCCCTTACTTGAATGGATATGTATGTGGCTAATCCTCACTTGAATGGATATGTATGTGGTTAGAGTCCCTCACTTGAATGAATGTGTATGTGGTTAAAGTCCCTTACTTAAATGGATGTGTATATGGTTAGAGTCCCTTACATGATGATATATGAATATGGTTAAAGTCCTATGCCTAATGAGAAATGATTGAATCTATAAGTGTGGAAGGTTGAAGTCCTCCATTGCATGTATGATAAATAAGAGCTTCCAAAGTATTGATCAATCTTGTCACCCTGGTTAGCATGTGATATGTCTATATATATGGATAAGGTTATGAATATGATTAAATATGATATATTTCTTATTGTTGAATGATGATGCTATTTTATCCTTATCCTTGAGTTACATGCTAACGTTCCAACCGCTAACCATCTCTGGACGCTATGTCCCCATGCAAAATAAGGGCTGGAGCATTATCTTCTCTTCCTGCATAGTGATTAGGTAATCAAAGTAGTTCATCCGTTGACTACAGAGTGGTGAGCTTCCTTATTTCGGAAGACATTCATTCTTGGTCCCCTATCTTTAGACTTAGTCTTATTTTGAATTGCTTTGGATATTGTTGGGGTCTTGTACCAACATATACATTTCTAAACTTTGGTTTGTATAGAGGTATCGTGGATGACTGTGGACTTGGGTATATTGGATAGTGTGTTGATATTTATGAAATGGTTAGACATTGTTAAGTTATGACTAGTAGTATGTTTTCTGCTATCTCATTATATGGTTGGGACTCACCCCACCCATATGATTGATGTGAGGATTGTGATGGGTTATTGGGGCAACCTTAAGTTGTCTGACCAATCAAAATTGATTTCACAATATGGAACATAGCCATCATCCTCAGCTCGTGGAAACATGTTTAAAAGAAGAGAAAAGTCATCATTTTTTCTAGATTTTTGTTGAACTCCATGCAAAACCACCTTATCCAGCTTAAAATGTCTAGTTGCATCCTCTATGTCCAATATATCTTTCCTTAGGCAAAGGATTCTACTGTTGCCGCAAGGGAAATCAAGTGACCTAGGATCTGATGAACAACAACCATTCAACCAATTATCAGTTTCAATAAGCATTGCCAATATAATTAGACAAGAAAAAGAAAGATAGAATTTTGAATTGAAAAGAAGCTCCAAAGACTAGTTTGTATTTCCCTTCATTGAACAAGTTCCACCAAAGGTCCCAAATTGAAAATTGACCGAGACTTGAACTTTTGAAATTAACAACTTGATAAAACCAAACCAATACGTGGCTTCCACATCACATTTTACTGTTCACACAACAAAATTTTAAGCTCAAATTTTGATCTTTTAGTTTCATTGTGTGTCTCTTTAGTTTTGTTTGTTGATTCCATTACTAACATACGAGGTAGTACTAGATTGTAAGTTAGTTTTGAAACCGTTCTTTGTGTTAAATTTCCTTTGTGTTTCTTAATCCTTTGAGTCATTGTAACATCATTGTGTTTTTTTTCTTACTCTTTGGAGTTATTTTTAACGTTGGATTCACCTCTCAACACCTCTCGGAGTACAAGCACGCTTTCAATACTTGTGAGATTGAGTGTGAGGGATCCGAGAGACCCAAAATAAAAGAGAGAGTGAGGATGTTTTGTATATGTAACTTGTTTTCTATTTTGTAGGTAACTTCTTTGCCACAATGGATACCATTTTGTCCCACCTTGATGCTTTTGCCCGAGAAATAGCTAAGGTGAATGCGTGTCTTGACAAATTAGGCTCGGATATGTCTTCTATACTTGAGAGGTTGGATCGAGTGGAGAGTCGAAGGAATTCTCGTGATTCTACTTCCGAAGCTTTACCTCAAGCAATCAATCCTCCAAGACCACCACCAAATGACATAGACATAAGCCAAGCCACCAAATGTTCTCCATCCCGAGACCTACATAGGTCGATCCCTACTCTATTCGATCAAGTCCAACAAAAAGGACTCGGAAGCCAAATATCTCCCGTCCAAGTAGAGGATAGATATCCATGTTCTCCACTTTACCAAATCAATCCTCTTAACCGAAACTCCACTTCACCAAAGCCGACATATCCATGTAGAGGAGAATGGTAGAAAGGAACATGATGGATATGGAGTCTACGACGATGCTTGTATGATGGTAGGAGACTTGTTTCTGATGAGATTGAAGACAAGACTCAAGATGGAGGGAAAATGGAGATTCAAAATGAAGATGTTGGACAAGACTTGTGTTAATGTTTTGCGGGCTGTTTTGAGTGGTTTATTTTAAAGTGGCCGATTGAATGAGGTGAAATCGTGAATTTGTGGGAAAATTCCTCTCAAGATGGAGAGGATGATATGGCAATAATCACGGATATGGATTTATGGGAGTGCATTTTGGGTCCGATACTTAGTGTGTGCAATTGAAGTGCAAAAGGGAACCTAAGTGCACTAAAAATCAACCAACATATTACACTTGATGCGCACCTAAGTCTCTAAGGGGCCTTTTGGTCTTTTTGTATTTTATTTGTATCCTAGTATAAATAGAATATTGTAGGGCTTTTAGACTTAGTTTATTTATGATGTTGTAAGTCTTAAGACATTGGAAAACACAAGTCCTCTCTTCTCTTTAGAGGTAAAACGGAAACTAGGATACAACAATAGGGTGAATTCTCTTTTATTGTTGTTTGCTTGGCAATATTGATGCTTGGGAGGTGGATTCCGATCTTGTGTCTTTGTAAGAGATAGGTTTATTGTTGTGTGTAGTGTTAATGGTCCAAGATTGTCCATTCTTTAGTTCTTAAGATTATACCTTCATGTGGTCTATCTATTTATCCTTTTACCTTCTTGTAATCTTGTTTATTGTTTGTGTTGTAATCTTGTGTTCTTGTTGTTAATGTTAAATCCGAATCTTGTGTCTTCTTTTTTATCATCTTGTGTTAATCTTATTCTTGTTCTTGTTTCTATTTTGGTGTTAAAATACATATTGCATCTTGTATTCTTCTTGTTGATAGCGAACCCGAGAGTGGTCTCCATCTTGGTCCTCGGATCCTTAAGATTGTGGACTGATTTAGAGTGTGTTTTGTTCCTTCCGTTGTCATTCCTGTATCAAAAGAGAAGTAAAATGGTCTATTTATACTATTACATTCAATGGACAAAAATTCCCTCAATGAGAGATGGAATTGGGGCACCTCTTGAGTGTTACTTTGGAGTGAAAAATGTCTTCAATGCCCTTCACTTGAGGAGCCTCTTGAGTGTATATGTTCCCCTCCTTCCTTCTCTTGACCAAGGCTTCAAAATACTCCAAAAAGTCTTCAATTGCTTGCTAATTCTGAACCCTTGACCCTTAGATAATACCTTATGCTCTTGGTTCTCCTTGTGCTTGTATCATCCTCTCCATCTTGAAGGAGTTTGTCCTCAAATTCAGATCTTGCAAAACTAATGAGAGAGCAAAACATGCACACATTCCTCATGGTATGAGGGTTAGCATTAGCACCACAAGTTATATAATCATGCCAAGGGGGTACACTCTTAGAATACAGCCAACCATTCTTTGTTATGAGTAAGAAACATCGACCATTAACATCACAAATGACACGACCAAGGCAAACATCAAGGAGTGAAGAATATAATCAGAAACAATCACATATTCCATCACTCACCACATTTCTATGAACATGATCACTATGAACCATACTACTATGAAGGTCTTCATCAAACCAAATAAAAGGACCATATTCATCATAAAGACCTACATTATAAATATCTACACTAACTTAAAGGTTTTCAATCACACTATTCTCATGATCAAGTAGTTAGCTATCCTTAAGAGCATATGGTTCATTATAGACATCAAGAGAGCTAACAATAGGAGAAACATGCACATCTATATCAAAAAAAAATTGAGATCACTTCATAAGGAATCACCATTAGTACAACACTAATATCAACAATCCTTGGATGTTCACACTTGACATACACCCACACATCTATGGTATTTGGCATAAAAAACTTGCAATAAAGGGTACTAAGGAAGTGGATAGCAAAAACATCAAAAGATAAGGAGCATGAACTGAAACTACACTTCCAACACCTCACAAGTACCCTGGGGTCAATGGGAAGTAGTATACAAGGGTCAAGGCCGTAACTACCTACCCTTTTCCCTTGAAGATCAAAATCATAACTTCCCAAGGAATTAAACACAATTTTGGAATACACATGATCACCTTGAACAATACTAACTTCATGGATTTTATCACACAAGTTCAAAGAACCATACACATTGACAAGATCAACATCACAATATTTTAAAATTAAGGGAGTGTAGAGTGTACCAATTTTACCTTGATTTGTACTCGGGCAACCCACTTGTTTTTCATAATGGCCAACTAGAATGTGAATACTCTTTTCACTTGGTAATGGAACCTTATTCAGGTTATAAGTGCTAGCACTAGATGGACACAAATCATTCTTATGAAAAGAATTAATTTTTTCATCTAAAGGATTAACTCATGCTTGCGTACTCATAACAAGATCTTGGTCCCTATGAAACCTAACAATATAAAGAGCATCACAAAAGGAAGATTCATACACTCCTACACTGGGTAATTCCAAAACTACTCCACCTTGGCCACTACTAGCCACATCACCATAATTCAAGTTTCTAGGAGTGTAGAGAATAGCTTTGTTACCTTGTAGATCATGGGAAGTGTGTTCTTCACTTGGTTTTGCATTAGGGAAACCTTCATGCTCCACATTACAAGGGAATATGTCAAGGTTTCCCTTTGGACTAACTTCTTCATTACTTATCCCAAAATTGGGACTTTCAACCAAGGGCTTGAAGGGAACTTCCTTGGGTTTCTCCACGGGACTTCTAGGGTCTTGAACATGAACATGAGAAGAGAAATTACTAGGCAAAATTCTAGTATTGTTAGTGAGTAATAAGGATTCTTTGTGGACAAGATCCACAATCAAGCATTTCTTTCCCCTTCCAACTTCACTACCCATGGTTTCCCTTTCCTTTTCCCTTTTTTTATCACATCCTTCTTGTATCCCACCACTAAGTTTCTCTCCATCTTGAGGCTTGGCCTCATTCTACTTGGGTGCTAATTCTACCTCCCCTCCTACTTGAGTGGATTGAGTTCGGTTTAGTGGATATTGGGGAGGAGGCATTGGATTTGATCGATGATGGATTTGGATTTATGGCATGGAATTTTGTGGAGTGTGGAGCCTTTGATTTTGAGGGATTTGGACTTGTAGAGGTTTTGATGTATGTAATATATCAACCCTCACTTTAATTCTAGCCACACCACCCTTCATAGCATCCAAGTTACTCGTCAAGGCATCACTATCACTCCTTATATCTCTCCTCAAAGCATCATTATTATCCTTCATTTTTTGGGCAAAGGCCTCAAACTGAGCCAGCAAGGCTCCAATAGCATCATTTCCCAAAGGTTGGGAAGAATTCCCTTTGGATTCCATGGCAATCGTACCTAACAAATGCAAAAAAAATAGCAAATAAAAACCTACAAAACGAACAAACACATTAGTTCAAATAAAACCTTACTTCACTCACACTCAACCTCACCTCACACTTGGCCTAACAAGTGTTGGAGAATCGGCAATACTTGATAAGTTACTTGAGAGATGAGAAGCTTTGGTCCAGAATTGATCTTTGTTCGAAACAACTCAAATAAATTGATGCACGAATTTGAACCAACAAAATACTACGACTTTAAAATGAGAAAAACACAAAAAAAATGAAGATACAAAATAAACAAACTCTAGACTAATTACCAACCTAGTAGGTACTACTAGTTTTCTAATTAGTGATAGAATTAGCTTAAAAGGAAACTAGAATAAAAAAGGTGAAACTAAAAAATCTAATTTTAAAGATGAATTTGGTTGATCATAAGTGATGATGTGGAACTGCGTGGTTGGTTGTCACTTTTTCGAATTTTCAATTTTCCAAAAACTTTGTTTCGGCCAAGTAACACTTTGGGGAAGAAGAATATCGGATTTGAGGGGGTAAGTAAGCAATTTGGAGCCCTTTCAAGCTTCTAAATGAAATTGAAATGAAATGTCCGCCCACTTGTACTTTGGAAGAATGGAATATTCTTGGAATGTGCGTTTTGACGAACAAATTTTTCACTCCTTTCTTCCCTCTTTTGGATCAGACGACACCTTTGACTATTCTTATTCACTAAGATATGACGATGATGGATGAACAAGATGAATATTCAAGTGTTGAACAAGTTTGACCAACAAGCAAATGAACTCCAAATCTAGTTTTTTTTTTTTGTAGATCTAGGTTTCTTAGGCCAAAAAAAACTCAACCAACTAAAAACTAGCCACAAAACATGCCCAAAACACTATGCCAATTTTGGATCTAGCTCAAAAAGCTTCAAAACTCTATACCTATGGTGGATCTTAGCTCAAACTCAATCAAACTTCACTATAAAAGTAGATCTAGACTCCCAAGATACTAGAGAACAATGATCTAGTACAAGAAACTTCAAAGACAAGGTAAAAATGTATAGATCTAAGGTAATAAATTTGGATCTAACACAACACAACACTTGACACTATTTGTTTTTGTATTTTCGGATTTTTGACTCTTTTTTGTTGAGATTTTCTTAATAAGAACACTAAAACCAAGATTTGGGGATTTAGGAACAACCCTAACCAAGGATCTGATACAAAATGATACACTAAAACAAGCTAATAACCGAATTTAAGAACTTAAGACACAAAAATAAGTAACCACAAAATAAAGAAAACACATAGAAAGGATATGAAGAAGAAGATTTCATAAATGTAAAGGATAGGTAATGAGACCCTCACCAACACTAATGAATAGCACCAAGGTGTGTATAAAATACCAAGACACACAACACCAATATTGGATTAAACCTCGCTCTTAGGTGGACCAAAAGGATCAAGTCCTTAAGCACTACCTTTCTTTGCCAAAGTGCCAATACAAGATTGACCTTGATTCTAATGTCATTTTCAAGACCTATAGCTAATCTAAGAGAAAACTACACTAAGAGTAATACTCAATTTCAATGCATCAAAGTCTAATGAGAATGGAAGCTAAAATGTCTATTTATACTATTACATAACAATTGACAAAAATGCCCTTAATGAGGGCTTAGAAAAGGCGCCTCTTAAGTGTGGCCTTTTGTAGTGTGAAGACCTACATGCCCTTAGTAATTAGGTGCCTCTTGAGTGTAAGCTTTCCTTCTCCCCTTTCATCTTGGTCACGGCTTGAGAAGGATTCCAAAAGGGTCTCAAATGTCTTGCCAATTCCTAGCTTGGTCCTTTGAGAAGTCCTTGCAATCCTTATGCACTTTACGCTTGTATCACAGGGAAAAATGAAAATATTTTAATCAAAAGCAATAATCAAGCACGTACAACCAGTGAGAATTGAACAAAACACAATCAATAATAATGCTCCTAAAATTTACCTACCCTCATTTATCGGCTTAACATGATAGTATCAATCAAAAAGAAATTCAATTAAAAGGAATAACAACCAAAAAAAAAACAATTTATATTTGTTAATTCTTCCATCCCTTCCCAAATTAATTACTCCACGAACATTAAAGAAAAAGCAACACAATCCTAAACATTCATAAAAAACCTTCAGTAATAGGCAAGCAACAAATAACAGATTATGCAATAAATACTTGTGATGCAATATATGAAATTACTAGCAAGATGGGAGAGAATAATTTGGACCTCAATATTGCTGGATTTTAAATTTCAACACTAATCAAATTGATGTGGCCTTGCCGGAGACCTTGAACCTCTTCTTTCACTGTGTTTGTCTATTCCAAAACCGAGTGGTCAGGATTATTTATTGAAAAAGGGAAATTTTGTGTGGCGGGAAAATGATGTATTAGTAGATTGGAGGCGAGGTTGGCTGGTTAAGGAAGTTGGTGGAGGAGGTATTTTCATTATCATCGGCGATTGGAGTTGGAGGGAGTTATGTTTTTTTATTAGAGAAATTGATGGAGGGAGCTGTATAAAATTATCCCTTTTTAGGCATGTTATTAGAATTAATTTACGTAGTGATGTCAGTGAGCAGGTAGGTGTGAATGCGGTTGATAAAGTGTAAATGGCGTGCCGGTGGAAGAGTTATAGTGGTGGTGGTATTATTGTTGTGTACGGTGGAATAATGGAGGATTCGTATATGTGTGTGTGGAAATTATGTAAGTGCTTGTATTTTGTTAATGGGTGATGAAGAATAGGTTGTTGGTGTTGTTAAGTAGGCATGGAATATGTACAGTAATGATGGAGGAGGAAAAATGTGTATTAGAAGGCTGTGTATTAGAGTGAGGTTTGGAATATCATTAGTTAACCTGTGCAAGTGTCAATATTGTTTAGGTGCCATTGTATGGTGAGGTGTAGAATAGGATTATGTGGAATTCTAGGAATATTATTGGTGTGATTTTGAATATTATAGAATGATGAATGAATATTATTGGATGATGAGTGAATATTGATAGTGTAATTTAGCTACTATGTGCATGTGTGTATAGTAACATATAAAATACTAGTGAATAAGATAAATAAAATTAAATAAAAAATAAAAAAATTATTTTAGACAAATCAAATATTGTCAAGTGGCAATGTCTTTTTGGTTCCTCTTTTAGATCTCTTTGTATTTTCACATAAAGAAAAAGAATAAATAAAATAGAAAGTATTTTTGTGATCTTCCCCTCCTTTTGAAAAGTAAAAATATTATCCTAAGATATAATTGTTTGGGTAATTTTTAAAATTTTCAAATAAAAATCTGTTCAAAATGATACAAGACTCAACATGACTAAATTATGTTAAAAAAGTATTTAAATTAAAATAGTGTAAATGATTTTAGGAGTGTCAAAAATCACGTGTCTACAAGCTCCGAATCATAAATAAAGACATGATGAAATAGAGGAGGTCCGAAATCAGCCTCGATGTCATGACCCAAAAATAGGTCATGATGACATTTATCACAGCCCAACTTTGATAAGTCGATCACACAAAATAAATAAAAATAAAATATACAATAACATACACTAAGGCGAGACTTTTGGAATAAAGTCAGGTCATGAAAACATAAGTAAAAGCAGAAACCCAAAACAAATCTCATAAAACATATTTCAAAATCTAGCGTCATAGTGTAAGAAATATCTGAATACATTATTCGAAAATTGAAGAACATCTATCTGTCTCTGATAATCAAAATAAAGATAAATAAGATAGATGAGATACGATTCAATCTCAAATACTGGAGCCAATTAGTACCTCAAACTATGGAAGACTCTATACAAACTCAACTGCCATGAAAAGTCTCTTACTACGATCTGCATTAATAAGGCATATTAGGGGTTGGTACAGTGCACTTGTACTCGGTAGGAATCATAGACCTACTGAGCAAAGAAGAAAATAAGATAAGTAAAATATACTATGAGCACGTCACCTGCAAGAAGAAAAGTCCCAAATGGTAGCTCACACTGTCTTCACTAACAATTCTAGAAAATGGATTTATCAAAAATAGAACAACACAAATATATATATATATATATATATATATATATATATATATATATATATATATATATATATATATATATATATATATATATATATATATATATATATATATATATATATATATATATATATATATACCAGTGCATGACTTTTTGTATGCACCCACTAAGCTCGCAGCTACCAGGTCAGATACATGGATATACTATGACTCATATCTCAAGCCAATCTTGTTAGTAAATGACCTTGTCTAAGGGTTATATTTTTCAAAATATCCTAACCAGCCTTGCTGGCAAATGACCTCGACCAAGGATTTTTCAAAAGTGAGTCATTTTCTTTCAAAATAGTGTTTCTCAATAGAACCCGTATCTCATGAATGTATATGTATAGAATGAGGATGTAATGCTCACAATCAACTCAATATGATCATATCCAATGCAACCACTATGTATATATATAATTGAGCCCAAAAATCAACCCAAATATCCATAATACAGGATTATCAACTCTAATTAGGCACCAATAGAATAAATATACATGCAATACATCATTAAAATCATATCAACCCCTAATTCAAGTATTTCTTTCATGATAAATGTAACTAATCCCCAAATAAAGCCTACATTAAAAAAATAATCCCCCATATGTGCATCATATATAAAATAATGGCATTCTAATGCACAAATAAGGCAAATGATGTTAAATAAAGCCCCCACACGGACAACAGATGATATTAGATATTACAAACCAACTACTATAGAATATAAGCCCTCACAGGAACATGGAAGTAAAAATAATATTGAAATATAAACCCCATGGTTATATCTCCAACCCATAGCATACTTTACTTATTCATTAACTACCCAACTCAATCTGAAAGAAGTTAAGCCATAACCTACCTCAAAATGACGTAATCCCAATATAAAGTGCTTCAACATGAATCCTTCCCCTTAAAAACGACCTCAAAATTAACTACAATATTCAAATATAGCATCTACATATTAAAAGAAATCTAAGATACCCATATTGTCCATATTTGGGTTGGGTCGAGAATGGGTTCAAAAAATGAGTTTGAAATCAAAAGGGGTAAAATCAAAGTTTTATTTTAAAAGTATGTTTCCCAAGGCTATAAAAGTACTTAGGAGAAAACCCAAACAAAAATGGGTCAAAAACGTGGTCCAAATCCAAAAGAAACCCCCTTTAAAATTTACTAGTAAAACCCCCAATTTTTCATTTCGATATCTTGATTTAAAGGAGCTTTTTATGATAAAATTAATGAAAAATAACGAGAATAAGGTTTTGGAGATTACCCAATCTAAAATGGTAAAAGAAACACTTAAGAATCAACCAAACCAACGCTCAAAGGTTCAAAATTAGTGAATATCAAGAAAAGAGGGGTTATATACAATGGTTACCGCTTAAATGGCTAAATGGCTGCTTATGCTGCTACCGCTTAAGCGATGCCTTGCCGCTAAAGTATCTAGGAATAAAGTGGTCTTGGGCCACTAAAGCAGTTGCCTCTTAAGAGAACCTTGGCCGCTTAAGCAACTGCACCAGATGTTAGCAAATGCTTATTTTGGTGCAAGCCTACCAAGCTCCGATTGGACCCTTGGGTTTTGATCGGCTCCCCACAGAGACAAACCAAATATGCTACCTAGCCAACTTTGAATTCCAAACTCAACGTCGATGTTGGATTTCTGAAAAAAGATTATTTTTACAAAATTGACCCTCGAACTCCCTTTTACTATTTTCCAAACAAAGGGTCAAAATAAGATATAAAAGCCTTGAAACAAAACCAAACCCGATTCTAACCCAAATTTAATAATCTGAATATTCTGCCACAGTTTGTTTTGCCATCCGACACTCAAAATAATAAATATTGATCAAAGTCAACTATATGGCTTCTCAAGCCTCTAAGAACCACAAACTCACAAAAATCATTTTTGATTGGATTGAGAATCGTACCAAGCATCCTTGAACCTCAAAATCAACATGTTGAAGCTACAACGAGGGAAAAATGGTCAAAATACATAGAAAAAGAAGATTCACAAATTCAGGTCATTACAACATCTACTACTAAGACTCTAGTCTGTCCTCAAACTAAAAGGCAAAGGAATACCCAAATATGTAAAAAGTTGAGGGTAACTACTATGCATGTCAGACTCGACCTCCCAAGTAGATTCCTCAATAAGATGGTGTCTCCACTATTCCTTAACCACTTGAATATTGATGGAGCACAATAGTTGTAATGCTCCAAAATCTGATTTTTGAGATGCTACACGGTGCTGCGAACTACAAGTAGTCCTGAGCTAACCTTGGCTGCTTTTCTACTGAATCTGAATCTCAACATAGGGGAAATATGAATATGAAAACATAATAAATGCGGAAATCTTATCTGAAACATACTAATCTCATAGGTCTGGGTAAAACAATACTAAAAAGTCTAAATACTAAATCAAAAGTCAAACTAAATTTATTAGTCCGACAAGCCTCTACTGACTGAATCTAGAGAGTCACCGGGAAAGCCCCCCAGCTGACTCAAACTGTCTGAAATGAATAATAAAACATCTACTAATAAACTAGAAATTTGAATAGCTAAGTCCCCGAACTATGAGGACTCACCAATTGTAGGGATGCAGATGAGATGCTCAAAAATCACTCACGTTGCTGAGACTAAGCACCTGAACCTACATTATGAGACAATGTAGCACATAGACGTATATGTGGATCAGTACTTTGATGATGTACTGAGTATATGGGGGTTAATGCAATAAATAAGCAACATCATCACAATTTATAAAATCATGCATGCTAAATTTACATAGAGAAATCCTCATGTTGGAGAGAGGAGTCATACTCTTTCCAGGGAGTATATCCTAGGTGATCACATGTCTATCATCTACATAGAAGTGGGAACAATCTAAATCCTATGATGGCACGTAGTTCTGGGGTATGAAACCGTAGTAACGTACCCATCTCGGTGCTAAATACTACTCCTATTAAACCTGTATGATTCTTCTGATGGAAATTCACTTTTAAAATAATCTGATGGTTTATAATGAAAACCAACCGCATATCTGTAAAGCTAAATCTGTAATATGAATCAGTAAAGTGGATTTTATATCTATTCTGAGATCAAAAGGTCAAATCTTTATCAATAATCTGAAGGGAATCTAGTCATAGGATGCTTATAGCACAACAATTCTTGAAATAACAATCTTTAATTAGGGCTTAATGACCCATATATCAATCCCATGTTAAAACATTAAAATGTTCATGCTTGATAATGTAAACAACGATAATTCAATTCAAAATCTGGAAATTTCTGGAATATGCATGAAAATATGAACATAATCATGTAATCCAACTTTTAAATCACTGGAAATATCATAAGCTTGTAAATAACATTAATGTATATATCCTAACTTCAATTTCATGAGAAATCACATAAAATTCAGTAAATTCATAATTAAAAATAAGTTTTGGGCACAAGGATGAAAGGAGTATCCTTGTTCATAACCCCACATACCTCAATTGATGAACTAGATGCTAAAACTTGAATCTTGGATCTCTATTGATACATTGAAGATGAATTCTTAGAGTTATTGTATTGGGAATCCTTAATCTTGAATTTCCTTGGAGAAGGAGCTTTGATGATCTAGGCTTTTATTTTGAGAGAAAAGTGATGAAATAAGCATAAAGTGCTTTGGTATATGCTTAATGATGTGTTTTGGACGGATTGGAGCTCTGGGGATTGACCAATATTCCCCTATTAACCTTTAAATCGGAAATGTAAATCGACCAAAACTCCCAATTTACAGGCCAACCGCGACGCGCCACTATAGCGGTGGCTCTCTAGAAAAGGACGAGCAGGAATTGGGCGCTCATCGCGATGCACCACAATCGCGGTGCCCTTTGGATTGCCATTTTGACCTTTGGCGCGATGCACCAAAATTGTGGAATCTCACTGGAATGGGACAATTGGGAAAATGGGCTTCTCCGCGATGCGGGGCTATCGCGAGGACCACTGGAATTTGACAATTGTGGATTTTGCCTTCTCCGCGATGCGCTAAGTGCCCAGGTGGCACACTGTCAACTTAAAAATGCCATAACTCCTTTACCGAGTGTTGATTTGGGCGAATCTTATATCGTTGGAAAGTTTATTAAATTTTCCACACAATGGGAGGTCTAAATCTAGAAAATTCCACACGAAATAAATATTCATCATTTTGGAAGTTATCCCTTAACACTCTAGGGATGAGTTTTAGCTATAAAAAAGTATGGGGTATTACAATATCTCCCCCTTTGGGAACATTCGTGCTCAAATATGGCTAGATAAGCTGAGAGTGCTAAGGAATTTGAGGCTATAAGCTATCATGCACAACTAAAATAAATTGAACAACTGAATCTAAATCATTCTGAGCTTCTGAGTAATTCTATAAGTGCATTAACTTACATGAGGCCAACTATATAGCATAATATATGATTAGAAAAGAACTGAATCAAGGAAGAGTATTACCTTCAGCTAAATCTGAGTTTGCGGAGAAAAGGTGCGGGTACTTGGCTCATATATCTGCTTTGGCTTCCCCAGTGGCACCCTCAACAGACTGATTTCGCCAAAGAACTTTTACCAAGGAAACTTCTTTGTTCCTTAGTCTACGGATCTGATGATCTAAAATCTCAACTGGAATCTCTTTGTATGAAAGGTCATTCTGAATATTTGAGCTTTCTAAAGAAACTACAATAGTGGAGTCACCGATGCACTTCTTAAGCATAGAGACGTGGAATACAAGATGAACGGCTGACAAATCTGTGGGCAACTCAAGCTCATAAGCTACTTTCCTAACACGAGTCAAAATTCTATAACGGCCAACATACTAGGGACTAAGCTTCCCCTTTTTGCCAAATATCTTCACCCCTTTCATGGGTGAAATTTTCAAATACACTAAATCACCAACCTCAAAATCAAGGTCCCTTCTTCTCACGTCTGCATAGGATTTCTGACGACTCTGGGCTGTTTTCAATCTTCCTCTAATCAGCTTAACTTTATCCATAGCTTCAAATACTACATTGAGCCTAAGCAAAGTGGCCTCACCCACTTCAAACCAACCTATAGGTGATCTATATCTCCTCCCATAGAGAACCTCAAATGGGGCCATCTGAATGCTAGAATGATAACTGATATTATAAGAGAAATTAATCAACAGGAAAAGCTCATCCCAACTACCTTTGAAATCAAGAGTACATGCCCTCAAAATATCTTCTAGAGTTTGGATGCTCTTCTCTGCTTGACCATCTATTCGAGGGTGGAAAGCTTAACTAAGGTGGACTTAGGTACCAAGAACCTTCTAAAAGGCTCACCAAAACTAGGAAGTGAACTGAGTACCCCTATCTGAAATGATGGACAAGGGAACTCCATACAGTCTGACTAGCTCTCTGATGTATAACTTAGCATCATCTTTAGCTGTGTAAGATGTGTGAACTGGCAAAAAATGCACTGGCTTAGTCAATGTATCTACAATAACCCAAATTGAATCATGCTGACGACATGAATGGGGTAAACCAGTTATAAAATCCATATTCACCTCTTCTCACTTCTAAGTAGAGATACCAAAATCTTGCAATGAACCACTAGGTCTTTGTTGTTCTACCTTAACCTGTTGACAAGTTGCACACTTGGCTACGAACTCTACTATATCTCTTTTAATACCACTCCACCAATAGATTTCCCACAAGATGCGGTACATCTTGGTGGCTCCGAATGAATGGAATAACGTGCACCATACGCTTCAGCCATAATTATCAGTCTCAACTCATCAACACATGACACACATAACCTATTTTGGTATCTCAACACACTATCTCCCCCTTGGTAGAAAACCTCTACCTTTTGATCTTTAACTGACTCCTTCAACTTAACTAAACTAGAATCCATATCTTGCATCTCTTTCACTTTCAAAACTAGGAAAGATTCGGAACTACTCTAAACCCAAATAATGGCTTCAGCTGAGTCAACCAGCCTAACACCCAATCTAGCCAAACGATGAACTTGTCAAGCTAGCTCTTTTTTATCGTTCTCTATATGAGCAACACTGCCCAGAGACAATCTACTAAGGGTATCTGTCACTATATTGGCCTTGCCCAGATGATACAACACACCTATATCATAATCTTTCAACAATTCTAACCATCTTCTTTGAATAAGATTCAACTCCCTCTGGGATAACACACTCGTATCATAATCCTTCAATAATTCTAACCAACTCCTCTGATGAAGATTCAACTCCCTCTGGGTAAACACATACTGCAAGATTTTGTGGTTCATGAACTTTGACTATGAGTCAACCATTGAGTTATTGAGTCAACCAAAGTGCCTCCAACTTAAAAGTTGAAAAGTGTCGCCTTTGACATGAGTCAACCATTGACTTGTAACCCCTCCTTACGACTCATGACCATGAGTCGTAACCAAGATAGTGACCAAGACCCCCATGCATTTTCAACCTTACCACTCATGACCATGAGTCGTAACCAAGATATTGACCAAGACCCCCATGCATTTTCAACCTTACGACTTAACCACTTAACTTATAACTAGACCCTATGACTTGTAAGGTCCAGTCATAGGCAACACAGAACTCAAATAGGTTCGAAACTTGAAAACCTACGATTTTTACCTTAAGACTCGTAACCTATCCTCACAGCTCTTAGTGAGCCACTCATACTCAGAGCAGAATCAAGACTCAAACTTAATAATTTGGTAATGGCTCATCTTAATGACCCATCACTAGTCCTTACGACTCGTATCCCAAAAATCATAACCAAGGTAGAAACCCAAACATCATCCACTGGACACCCTACGACTAGGGCAACATGACCCATCAAGACACCATGCAACTCATATGGTCAAGTCATAATTAAGGCAGTGAGATTAAAGCTCAAGAAATTTGTAAGGGCTAAAATCTAGGGTGTTTTAACGTAACACCCAAACTTAGGATAAAGAGTCCCACATCGGCAAAACATAGAAGAGATACTGGGTATATAAGTAAGTAAGCCTTACTCCCTAGTGATGCATTTTAAAGTCGTGTGAGTCTAGACCTAGAGCGGACAATATTACTAGTGGGTTGGGCCGTAATAAGGGCTCTTGGAAATTAATAGTTTGGGATGACCGTCGCGGCTAGGGCCTAACTTGGTTCATGACAAGAATGGTATCAGAGCCTAGGTTTATGGTCAATTAGGTGTCCACAAAGTTGTGTCGAGTAGAGTCTCTTTTAAGGATGTGTAGTGTGCCATACTTATAAGGGAGAGGCTATAAGACATTTAAGAATGTTTCTTTTTCTTGAGTTCTGTGTTTGGGCTATCGAGTATAAGTTTGGGCTACAGAGTCTAAGGTCTTAGATATCTCTAATTCCTATTTTTTCACCTTTCAGATCATGTCTACGAGAAAATTTGATATCTATAGTAACCCCTCTGTCCTGCTGAGGATAATAAAAATAGATCCCATCCTAATGCAAGGGTTTAAAATAGGTTTAGGGCCACTATTTTCTGATGATCCTAATGGATCTCCATCAATTCCTCCTATCCCTCCTTATACACCTTAAGCTTATATGTAGAATTTTGAGTTTTGCTAGTCGATCTATTTTTTCATTCAGTTGGTCAACTCTCACACTGAGCGTGTGAATTTTGGTGCTCCATCATCTGAGGCCGCTAGTGTTGTCCAATTTATAAGGTTGAATCATTTTGTGTTTACTGGTATGAGAGTTGAGGAGAATCTTCAGGGCTTCATAGATGAAATAAAAAAGATTTTTTGGGTGATGCATGTTACTGAGGTGGAAGGTGTGGAGTTTCCAACCTATCAATTAAAGGATGTAGCTCATCAGTGGTATGAATAGTGGGAGCAATTCAGGGGTGTGGGTGTTGAGTCTGCCTTGTGGGAGGACTTTTCTAAACCTTTTCTCGATCGTCTCTTTCTTTAAGAGTTGAGGGAGACAATGTCCAAAGAGTTTGTTAATCTGAAGTAAGGTAGGATGACATTTAAGGAGTATACCTTGAAGTTTAACCAGTTATCTCAGTATGCCCCAGAGTTGGTTTCTAGCATGAGAGCTAGAATGAAGAAGTTCGCTTTTGGATTATTCCGAGACTTAATTTTTTAAAGTAAGGTTTCCTTATTAAACAAGGACATGGATATATCCAGGTTGGTCATGTATATGCAATAAGTGGAGGAATAGAAGAGAAATCAGGTTGAAATTAGAGAAAGAAAGAGCAAGAAATTTTGGCATTCAGAGCAAGAGGGAGGTCAACGGTAGAGTGACAAGGATGGTAGAAAGTGGTCCAGAGAAAGTAGGGAAATTTTGGGTCCTACTCGGTGGCTAGTGCTTCCTAGCCAACGCCGTTTAATGACATGTATTTTTAGGGTGGAGATAGTTATAAGGCACAGGGTGCCAGATCTCAGACTAGTGAGGGACAATAAGCTCTATTATATCCTCTATGTAGATTTTATGGTCGATTACATTGAGGTTTTTATGATGAGAGAAGGGACACATGCTTTAATTATGGTCAGCCTGGGCATATGCTTAGAAAATATCCCATTGGTAAGGTTTCTTCTTGGGAAAACAAGGTTCAAGTTGCCTCTTTATCATCTCCTACACAAAAGGGTGCACCATCTGGCTTCGGCACTGGTTGGAATCGACTCTATGCTTTCACTACCCATTACGAGTCTGAGGCATCGCCTGATATTATTACTGGTATATTGAAACTCTTTTCCCGTGATGTGTACTGTTTACTTAATCTAGGGTCCACTCTTTCTTATGTGACCCTATTTATGATTTTGGTCCCCAGTATATTTTGGACCCCTTCTTTATTTCTACACCGGTAGGTGACTCTGTGGTTTCTAGAAGATTCTATAGAGGTTGTGTGGTATCTATAGGTGGTCGGGAGACTTTGGTGGATCTGTTTGACTTAGATATGGTTGACTTTGATATCATATTGGGGATGGATTGGTTGCACATGTGTTATACTTCTCTAGACTATCAGATCCATAAGGTCATTTTTAAATTCCTTAATAAGCCAGCTATTGAGTAGGAGGATGGTTATCTAACACCCAAGGAAAGGTTCATATCATATCTTAGAGTCCAAAGATTAATCTCTAAGGGGTGTCTCTATCATCTTTTCTGGATTAAAGATTCTAACTCGGAGAGTCCTTCTTTATATTCGTCTCAGTGGTGAGTGAATTTCCTGCGTGTTTTCCTGATGACCTTCCTGGTGTCCTTCCTGATAGAGAGATCGATTTTGGGATTAATCTTCTTGTAGGCACTCATCCTATATTTATTCCCCCATATAGAATGGCTCTAACTGAGTTAAAAAAGCTTAAGGAGCAACGAAAGAATATTTTAGACAACAATTTCATCAGTCCTAGTGTATCCCCGTTGGGTGCACCAATATTGTTCGTGCGTAAGAAGGATGGTTCCCTAAGAATGTGTAATGATTACTGACAATTGAATAAGGTGACGATAAAGAATAGTTACCCTCTTCTAAGTATAGATGATTTTTTTGATCAGCTTTAGGGTGCTAAGTTTTGCTCCAATATTGATCTTTGGTCTGGGTATCATCAGTTAAAGATTAGGGAGATAGATATCCCTAAGACTGCTTTCCATACCTGATATAGGCATTTTGAGTGCCTGATTATGTCTTTTAGGTTGACTAATGCCCCGACGACATTCATGGACTTGATGAATAAGGTCTTTAGTCAGTTTATGAATTTGTTTGTCATTGTATTCATAGAAGATAGTCTGGTGTACTCTAAGAGCGAGGTGGATCATGCCGATCACCTCCATGTATTGCAAACCCTAAAAAAACAGTAGTTGTATTCCAAATTTTTGAAATGTGAATTCTTGGTGAACGCTGTTTATTTTCTGGGTCAAGTCATATATACTGAAGGGATCATGGTGGATTCACAAATGGCCTAGACCCACGACTCCAACTGATATTCAGAGCTTCTTAGTGTAGACACGTAATTTTGACCCTCCTCTAAATCTTACGTATTTATTTTTAAATAATAAAAAAATTAAAAATTATATTTTTCTTTTTATTTAAATTTTAATTAATATGCTAGTAATTTTATTATTTTTCTTAGTTATATTTATTTTTAGGCTAGTTATAAATTTTTCTTATGTTTTTTCCTAAGTATAAAAATAAATTAATTAATATTTTTTATTAGTATTATTTATTTTATATATATATTTAAAAATAAAAGAAATTTTATCCTAAACTACCCCAACCACCTCCACCTTTTCGTCAAACTCCCTCAACTCCCTCAACTTTCCAAACACACATGGACAGAAAGAAGAAAAGAGGAGAAAAACATAAGAGACCAAAAAAAAAGAGAGAACCAGAAAGAAAGAAAGAAAAAAAGGAGAAAACTGGAAAACACACGGACACAAAGAAGAAAAGAGGAGAAAAACATAAGAGACCAAAAAAAAAAAAAGAGAGAACCAGAAAGAAAGAAAAAAAAGGAGAAAACTGGAAAAGACACAAAATAAGAAAAAAACACAAAGGGAGGACACAAAAATACACGTACAAACTGAAAAAAAATTGGAAAAAAATATAATAGAAAATTAAAGTAGAAGAGGAAAAGAAAGGAAAAGAGTCTGGGTTTAGAGTTTGGGGTTTCCGGTTCGAATTTTTGATGATATCGTTCGTAATTAGTTCATCATACAAGTTTTTATCTAATTTCATATTATTTATTTTATAAATTTTATTGTGAAGCAAAGTATGAATAAAGTTATCGCAATGGCTTCTTATTATCTAGCGTGAGTGGTTATTACTTGTTAGTTGGCTTGGAATAATGTTGATTAGGTTGGTTTTGAATTTTGAATGATATATTTTTAAAAGTTAATCATGTTAAAAGATTGTAAAATTACGTTCAGTTTATGTATTATTAGGAACTAGTTACGATAAACTTAAAACGAGACTCATGCATGCATGCAAAAAGGAAAAAAAATTGAAAAATGCACACACATGCACAAAAAAAAAATTATATAGAAAAGAAAAAATGATTTAATTCAATGACTGTTTGGTAATTAATTAGTGTTAAAAGAATTTTTATTTTGGTTAATAGAAAATGTTAGGTGCAGGTTTGTTTGTCTGGAGCATTCAAACGTTTAGTTTTGTTGGTTCACATTTTAATTTTTCTTATTTATTCACTGATTTTTATTGTATTCATTTCATATAATCATAGGCGTAATTAGGTGTTTGCGTTTTAACCCTTACGTGTTATAAACTAATCATGAACTTGGACTCACAAAATATTTAATTAATCTTGTTGCTTTACTTTGTGTTTTCGAATTCAAGATTGATGCAAATTGGACTTAATTAAGCATAGTTAGAATTCTAGTTTTAATAATATATTAAAGGTTTGGAATTAGAAGAAAAATAAATAATCTCTCTCATTTAGAGTTTTTAGTTTCTATTTACATATTGAAAATGATAATTAAATATCCCGGTGATCAAGAAATTCCTCAACATGATATCAATTTTCTTTTAAGTGATGGGTATGTTATCATTTCGAATGCTTATAATTAGTAGTGGACTAAAGTCTTTGGGTAGTATAACGTTGCTCTTTATTTTAATAATCATTAGTTTTATGTCAAATATTTAATATTATTGTTGTCTCTTCTATTTGATAATCATGATTATTTTTGAACAAATTCTCTTATTCTAACACCTTTATGGCCTACTCCCTTGTCAAGGCTCGAATTAGTTACTAGTATGAGGTTAGTGAAATGAGTTACGAAATTATTTAAAGATTGTCATTATTAATAATAATAAGAAAAAAAGAAATTATATTGTATTGGTGCAAGGTGAGATTTAGACTAATCTCAAACTCGTTGTGAATTTTAAAGAAAAGAGTAAAAAAATGGATAAGAAAAATTGTCGCGAGTTTATAAGAGACGAATCAACACCTTTAACGCTAGACAAGCTTTAGACATATTTAATATATTTGTCTCGATTAAGAATGCGGCATGCACATCTTTCTGAGGCGATTAAATATAATTCAAGGATGCAATAATGTACCTTGACAATTTTTTTTCTAAAATTAACTTTCGCTAATTTAATACAAAAGGCGTAGACAGATATTTTTTGTATGATAAAAATGAGCACATTCCGGCCTTAACATAATTTATCAAAATAGTTTAAGTCAAGATAAGTCAATAAAAGCGACCATGCTAGAAACACGGGACTCGAGGGGTGCCTCACACCTTCCCTTGGTCAACAGAATTCCTTACCCGATCTTTTATTTTCACAGACCAATAATGAAAAAGTCAACTTCTTTTTATTAGGGATTCAGAAAGATGACTTGAAACACCATAACTCAATTTCAAGTGGCGACTTTGTAAATAGAATAATCCCCATTCAAAACCGTCACTTTAATTGAAAAAACCCTTTGACCCACGAGCGAAAAGGGGTGTGACATCTCTGGCGACTCCGCTGGGGACTAACCAAAATTCGAGCATCTAGAATGGTTAGAAGATATGCATGATCTTAGCTTATATTATTCAGATAGTTATTACTTAGATAATAATAGTTATTATTCAGATGGATATTATACAGATTAAAAATGTTAGAATATATTAAAAGAGTTAGAGAAAAATAAAGTTGGCTATACGAAGAAATTAATTATAGAAACCAGCTTAGAAAAGGAAGAAAACAATTAAAAGAAAGATTAATTTGGATAGATAAAATCATGAAACAACTAAAATTAAAAGACAATTTAGAATATGATTTAGACATAAAGGATAATTAACGAAATAGATAACCTAGAATTTAATATCAGATATAGTACAATTAGAATAAATTATTACAAAGAAATTTGCAGTATTACAACTACTATAGGATAAAATGATAAACTATGAATATTTAAAATATTGGAGACAAGATATGGAAGAAATAAGATTTACAGAAATACTTATGAAAGAGAATTTAATTGAATATTTTAGAACAAAAGATATAGAATATTTAGAATACCTTCAAAATAATATACAAGAATTAAAAAGACTAAGAGAAAAAACTAAAGAATATTACAGTAAAGCATTTAATCAAATACCATTTAATCACCCCCAACATATGGAAATCAATAAAACTAAAATAAATAAATTAAAAATAAAAATGTTTAGAAAAGTTAAGAAACATCCACGCACAAATAAAAATAGATCCATTAGAGTTGTAATAGATCTATTTTAGTTACCCAAGTTATCCGCACCCTCCTACAATTGGTATCAAGGATTATTAGTCACAAATGTTAGGCAGAGTTTGGATAAATAATGAATTCGAAGTAGCATTGCTACCGAACAAGTTGTCCCTCCCCGACTCGAGTGTCCGCTCAAGTAAACCAGTCTAGATACCTATCCCTATCAGGCTAAACTTAGTAGGACTGAAACTCAGAATCTAGTTATTCCTATTAGGTTCCGCTTTATTTGCATCATGTATATTTGACTTAACGGGACTCGACACAGGACTCGGTTCTGTCTAGGACAGGTTTTCCTCTTTATAATGACCAACTTCTGCATCCTACGTGCTCTTTGACATTTATTTAGAATGCCATTTGATTGTTGACTAGCTTTAGGAAACTTGGTGAAATGCAAGAGTATTTTGGACTCAAATGTAATGAATCATTTTTCAAAGAAATTAAAAAATATATATAGTTTTTAAGGTATTCATGAACTACAAAGATCTGATTCTCACCATTTAGCGGGACACGTAGGAAACTCTTTCCGCGGTACGACCCTGGCTTTTGAAAAATTATTCATAAATTTATTGGAGTATATTTTGAAAATATGATTACTTTCATAATTACTTTTCTTATCCTTAAGCTCAATTTATGTATATATATATATATATATAGAGAGAGAGAGAATCTTTAGGAATCATGAGACAAGTTTTTATAAAATAAAAAATATATATAAATCTTGATAGCCCTGAACCTTTAGGGGTCTTGAGGCTGAATTTTGTACGACATATATAAAATGATCATGTTTTTCTTCTAATATTTTTATTTTTTTTATAGAATACTTAGTTGTATTTTCTTTCAAATTCATGATTGAAATTATATAGGGGTCTGTCATGGAAAATTTTTCGATAGGGTTGGTCTAAATAAGTGTCATCCTTTAAAAAAATATATTGTTAGTTTTGCGAACTGCGCACACCTGATTCTCACATTGACAAGATACGTAGGCAGCCCTTCATAGGTTAGATGATTTTTTAAAAAATATTGTCTTTTCTTATAAACAAAAAATAAGAGAGTTTTGATCCTTATACATAGAGAAAATAATTTTCTTTCAAAAATAAAAAAATATGTTTTTTATCATTATTAATAAAATAAAAAAATATCTTTCTTATTATTCAAATAAAAAAAGTGTGTTTCTTCATATCTCCAGTTTCATAAACTACGCACATCTGATTCCCCCCCTGATGAGATACGTAAGCAACCCTTATTGGGTTCGGTGATACTCTTAAGAAAATTTTTAGAAATGTTAAACCTGGACACATTCACTATCACCTAAGTCAAAATAGTATTAAGGTGTTTGGTTTGTGGCTAAGCTGGCATCTCATCCATATGATATCAGGTCTAACAAAAAGACGAGATGAACCACAAAGATGGTATAGAGTCTGACAAGGGAGTAGGCCAAAATCAGTTAATTCTACAAGAATTCGCATCAATGGAGGAGTCTAAGTTATTGAAACAATAGATAGCAGAAATATATCAAGCTTGGATGGATAGGCAAGCCTCGCCATCCTCAATCCTCGGACTTTTAAACACGAATGATCCAAGTTACGCTCAAGCCCAAACTAGTGATCCGCTTTATCCACCAGGATTCAACCCATACACTAATGTGTCTAGTGCGGCTGGGACCTATACAATGCGCCTTTCAAATCCATCTCTAACAAACAACCCACTTTTCATTCCTGTAGTGCCAACTAATGCAGTCCCTCAATCAGCAATACAGAAGCCTACCAATGAGCTAAATCATGATAAATTCCATCCTCTTAAATTTACTTTCAAACCTCCATAATCATGTTATCCTGATCATCAGTATAATTCTCATGTCGTGATTGAGAATACTATTAAGAATGAGGAACAAGAAAAGATAGTCCGGAAAGTGAGAAGCTTGGAGCAAAATATGAGAAATATTCAAGGACTTGGAGGGAAAAAAATATTTCATACAAAGATTTATGTATGTTTCCCAATGTCCATTTGCCTCTAGGGTTCAAAATGCAAAGTTTGACAAGTACGAGGGGCACACTGAAGGAGATTTGAATAGAAGACTGCAGCAGTTTCAACAGGGAGGAAAATTCAATATCCGGAGATTATAACTGCTACAAATACCTCAGCATCCTAAAATGGCATGAAAAAAACTGACATTGCAACCTCACCTTCAACCAAGTCACATGTTTAATTTTTGGTTAGCTGTGTAGAGAAGATTAGCAACAGTAGATAGATTACTTAAGTTAGGTATACAAGTTCCCAAAACTTGTGAATTCTGTGGAGCAGCTGATGAAGTCTTTGACCACTTGTTCTTTGAATAAAACTTCACAACGAACATGTGGAGTAGATTTCTCTATTGGCTGAGGATTACAAGAGGAATAGGAAGCTGGAATGGTTAGATAGAATGGTTGATAACAAGTGTGAAATTGAAATCTGGCCATCAGGAAATTCCGGTAGCTACTTTTATTATACTGATATATGGAATCTGGAAAGCAAGGAATTCGCTCAGATTTCAGAGTGGAACCTATTTGAGTGATAAGATATGTAGAGATATTGCAATCCACATACATACAAAGGGAGCAAATGTGATCAGATGGAAGGAACAACTAGCAAACCTAAATTTTTATCCTTAAATGTATAGAGATAGGTGCAACTGAGTAAATTGTTTTAAATTGTATGTATCTGAGTAGTTCATAGATGAAGAGAGTGATTGGTCAGCAAACATTTTGGAATTGTAAAGACATACTTTTTTGGTGAAATGAAAGCCATGGTTACCGAAAAAAATTATTAATGGCTTACTTTGGAGAGAGTCTAGCAGGGATAGCTTTAGAATGGTTCATTGATCAAGATATCTCTGATTAGCATATTTTGGATGATATGGATGGATTTTGTCAAGCAATTTCAATATGATATGGATATAGTACCAGATCGTACTTCACTTGCCAACATGAGAAAAAAGACCCCTGGAAGTTTTTGAGAATATACTATTAGATGGAGGGAGCAAGCTACTAGAGTTAAGCCATCAATAAAGGAGTCTGAAATGATTAATATTTTTCTCCAGGCATAGGAACCTGACTACTTCCATCATTTGCTTTCCACTATTAGAAATACATTTATGAGGGTCATTAAGATTGGCGAAATGGTAGAAAATAGAATTAAGTCTAGTAAAATTATAAGCCAAAATGCTTTGAAAATAACTGCGCAGGCAATTCAAAATGGTTCAGGGAGTTTCAAAGGAAAGAAAAGAAAGGAGGATGTGGCTACTGTTGTGTCAGGACCGCAACAAAGTTTGAGAGGTCCGCATCACCCATATGTACAATCTCAATCCCAAATCTATATTTAAGACCCATATAATTATCCAACATACTATGTTCCTCCCCAAAATCCATTATATCCTATTGCATCCCCCAGTATCCTATTTATAATGCATAACCATATGTTCGAGCCCCTTCTTACCCATAATAGCATGCACCAACCCCTTAGAATCATCCTTAACTCCACAAACATACCTAAGCCCCTCTAGACTCGATTTGTACTCTAAGAAAAATAATGAGAAGAGACAGAATCTAAGGGATAGTTTCACACTAATTGGAGAATCATATACTAGCTTATTCTAGAAATTGAGACAAAAGGACATAATTATTCCCCTTCTTGGGTACACCTCTGACCCACATTCAAAAAATTTTGATTCTAATGTACGATGCGTGTATTATTCTAATATTCAGGGTCACAGTACTGAAGATTATTGTGCTTTGAGAAGGGAAATAAAAAGGTTGATTCAAGATAAATTTATTATGGTGCAGGACATTGACAGTGGTGAAAGCTATAGCCATGCTGATGTGCAAACTGACTAAGATGTCAAGCTCAACAATTGAGAAGTCACTCATCCCCTTACTAAGAAGTATTTGTAGTAGTTTATTTTGTGTTTCTTTCTGTTATCCGAATTATTTTAGGATTGTAGTTCGTAGTCTATCTTGTCTTGTTTATTTGTCATATATGTTGAAACTTTGTCATATTTTGTTTCAACAAAATGTAGTGTCCTTTTTATGTTTTACCATTTATTTTAATATATATTGTTTACTTATTTTCCTTACACATTACATTTTATGTTGGTTTTAGTGATATGATATGTGTGCTGAATTCATAGACTGATCTTTAAACCCAATCTAATTCTGAAACATCGAGCCAAGAGGTTAAAAAAAGAAAAAAAAGCATAAGTGTTGAGGTATTTGGGGACCTAGTTACAACTTCACTTAAATATATTGAGCCAATTACTTTGAGAATAAAGATGACTTGATCTTCAATGAGAAGAGACATCTCAAGTATTTTAAATGAGATCAATCCGAGGATATATAGTTTCCACTGTCGGGAGAAGCAAAAGAAAGTTAGCTCTAAAAAAAGACTATTGTGAGGAAAGTACAACACAAGTAAGCCTGTATGTTTGACAAGTGCATAATAAGTAGTGACATATATGCTCAGTCAAGGTCAATATTAGAAAAAGATGTGCATGATCTTTATGTTCCATTCTCAGATTGCTTGTTATGTACTTGCTTTTTTAAGGATTGATATGACGAAGCCATTTTATTTTGTTATCTAAATGTTGTTTCATCCTTTACCTCTTTTGAGCTTTAGTTTTATTTCTTTCATACCTCTTTTTTGGAATCAAAATAGAGTTTGAATTTTTTTTTAAAAAAAGTTGTTGAAAAAAAAATAAAAGAAGAAGAAAAATCAAAATCAAGCAAAAGAATGATTTGCCTAAACTACGTTTGACCTGATTCTTGGTACGACAAGATACGTAGGTAGCCTTACTATGGGGTTAGATCCAATCAAGTGAAAATTCAAGTTACTAGATATGAAACCAAATTGGGGCAAAAGTTATTTTCCTTATCAGTTGATTCCAAAAGCTGTAAGTCTCACCCTATATTATGTATATTTTAAGCCTCATGCTGCCCTTTCTTTCTAACTCTATCCGAAAGCTAAGTTACAATCAAAGAAAGACCTTCAGATCAATCTTTGAGAATGTTAAGGCTAAACATGTTATGGGTGCATAATGTTTCATATTTTGGGCGTCGTTTTCCTTAAAAAAGAGTCTTATTGGTGAAAAACCTCTTGGGCACCATAAGATGATAGTGAGTTGTGAGATCAATAAAAATGAGAGAGTCTTATGGCTAAAAAACCTTATGGCCACCATAAGGTGATAGAAAGTTGAGAAAGAAATTGAAATAAGATAGACTCATTGTCGAAAATCCATTGAGGTGCCATGAGCCTAAGAAGGAGTGTAACACAGAGGGAACATGTTCAAGAATGACTCCATTTTTAATTCAAATGAGTGGGCAAAATTTGATAATGATTAGTATGGAAAGATCAGGTTGTTTAATTCAAAATGCATTTCATTAATCACTTAAATAACCTACGACACCCAAATATGTTTTTTTTTGACGTCTTTAAAAAAGAGATGTCTATTGTCCTTTTCTTTTATTTCTATATTTTTATTTTGATTTTTGTGTCTTTGTTGTTAAATAAAAAATCACAATCATCATTTTTCTCATATTTTTGAATCAATTCCATGTCAAAACAAGCGAGAAAGAATTTCAAAACTTGCTACCAACTACTTCAATAGAATAAGATAAGGCAAAAGGCTCATACATAAAGACGACATGATCCAAAGTAAAGAAAAGTATACAAAGAATTTTCATCAGATGATAGGTTATGAATTTATGATACTACAAAGTTTAGTATAGAGATATAGTAGGATAAAGATACCATATTTACTTCAGAATGACACTTAATAGTCTGAGTTTGGATCAATGGTGAAGCAAGTCAATGATAGGTCAATAGTTTAAAGAAAGTTAATATGATAAGTGCTAGAGCGATTACCTCCAAAAGCTAAAGCCACAAACCAACCACCGTGTCATTAAACTCATAAGTTTATTGGTATGAAATGGGAACATGTGTTACCTTCAAATCAAAGGATTCAAAGCCTAAATATTAAAAGATATAATTCCTTACTTCTGTAAATGCAAGAGGCTATATTGTTACATTGATTTGGTAATCACAATAATGGTAAAAACTTATCATTCTATACCCCTAAGAGACGCACTTCCTTATTTGGGTATCTCAATTTTCATTTATTAGGTGACGCACTTCCTAACTTGAACCTTTACTCCTAGAAGACACACTTTATAGTTGAGTCATTTTATTTACCCCTTAGGAGATGCACTTTCTTGTCAGGGTATTTCAATTTTTATTTGTTAGGTGACACACTTCCTAACTTGAACTATTACTCTTAGAAGACGCACTTTCTAGTCGAGTCATTTCATTTAACCCCTAGGAGATCCACTTCCTTAGATGGGTATTTTAATTTTCATTTGTTAGGTGATACACTTTCTAAATTGAACCATTACTCCTAAAAGATGCACTTTCTAGCTGAGTAATTTCATTTAACTCCTAAGAGATGCACTTCCTTGTCGGGGTATTTCAGTTTTCATTTGTTAGGTGACAGACTTCCTAACTTGAACCATTACTACTAGAAGACCCACTTTCTAGTCGAGTCATTTCATTTAACCCCTAGGAGATGAAATTCCTTATCTGGGTATTTAATTTTTTATTTGTTAAGTGACGCACTACCTAACTTGAACCATTACTCCTAGAAAACGTACTTTCTAGTTGAGTCATTCCATTTAATCCCTAAGAGATGCACTTCTTTCTATGGGTATTTTTCTTTTCATTTGTTAGGTGAAGAACTTTCTAACTTGAACCATTACTCTTAGAAGACGCACTTTCTAGTCGATTCATTTCATTTAACCCCTAGGAGATGCACTTCCTTGTCTAGGTATTTTAGTTTTCATTTGTTAGGTGATGCACTTCCTAACTTGAACCATTACTCTTAGAAGACGCACTTTCTAGTAGAGTCATTTCATTTAACCCTTAGGATGTGGACTTCCTTGTTCGGGTAATTTAAGTTTCATATGTTAGGTGACATACTTTCTAACTTGAACCATTACTCCTAGAAAACACACTGTCCAGTCGAGTTTTCATTTAACCCTTAGGAGATGCACTTCCTTATCAGGGTATTTCAGTTTTCATGTGTTAGGTGACACACTTCCTAACTTGAATCTTCACTATTAGAAGATGCGCATTCTAGTCGCATCATTTTATTTAACCCCTAGGAGATACACTTCCTTATCTAGGTATTGCAGTTATCATGTATTAGGTGACACACTTCCTAACTTGAACCTTCGCTACTAAAAGATGCACTTTCTAGTCACGTCATTTCATTTAATTCCTAGGAGATGCACTTTTTTGTCAGGGCATTTTAGTTTCATTTGTTAGGTGATACACTTCCTAACTTGAATAATTACTCCTAGAAAATACACTTTCTAGTCGAGTCATTTTATTTAACCCCTAGAAGATGTGCTTCCTTGTCTGTGTATTTAAGTTTTCATTTGTTAGGTGACACACTTCCTAATTTTAACCTTCACTCCTAGAATACACACTTTCTAGTTGAGTCATTTCATTTAACCCGTAGGAGATCCATTTCCTTGTCTGGGTATTTCAGTTTTCATTTGTTAGGTGACACACTTCCTAACTTAAACCATTACTCCTAAAACATGCACTTTTAAGTCGAGTCATTTCACTTAACCCTTAGTAGATGCACTTCCCTGTATGGGTATTACAATTTTCATTTGTTAGGTGACACACTTCCTAACTTGAACCATTACTTCTAGAAGTTGCACTTTCTAGTCGAGTCATTTTATTTAACCCCTAGGAGATGCACTTCCTTATTTGGGTATGTCAGTTTTCATTTGTTATATGACGCACTTCCTAAAGTGAATTGTTACTCCTAGAAGATACACTTTATAGTCGAGTCATTTCATTTAACCACTAGGAGATGTACTTTTTTGTCTGGGTATTTTAGATGTTTTTGTTAGGTGACGCACTTCCTAACTTGAACCATTATTCCTAGAAGACGAACTTTCTAGTCAATTTATTTCATTTAAACCCTAGGAGATACACTTCCTTTTATGGGTATTTTAGTTTTTATTTGTTAGGTTACGCACTTCGTAACTTAAACCATTACTCCTAAAAGACACACTTTCTAGTTGAGTCATTTCATTTAACCCCTAGGAGATGGACTTCCTTGTCTAGGTATTTTAGTTTTCATTTGTTAGGTGATGCACTTCCTAACTTGAAACATTAATCCTAGAAGACACACTTTCTAATCGAGTCATTTCATTAACTCTTAGGATACGCACTTCCTTGTCTAGGTAATTTAAGTTTCAAGTGTTAGGTGACGCATTTCCTAACTTGAACCATTACTCCTAGAAAACACACTTTCCAGCCGAGTAATTTCATTTAACCTCTAGGAGATGCACTTTCTTATCTGGGTATTTCAGTTTTCATATATTAGGTGACACACTTCCTAACTTGAACCTTTACTACTAGAAGATGCACTTTTTAGTCGTGTTATTTTATTTAACCCCTAGGAGATGCACTTCCTTGTCTGGGTATTTCTGTTCTCATGTGTTAGGTGATGTACTTCCTAACTTGAACCTTCACTTCTAAAATATGCACTTTCTATTCGTGTTATTTCATTTAACCCCTAGGAGATTCCTTTACTGGGTAATTTTTGTTTCATATGTTAGGTGACACACTTCCTAACTTGAACCTTCACTCCTAGAAGAAACATTTTCTAGTTGAGTCATTTTATTTAACCCCTAGATGATGCACTTTCCTGTCTGGGTAATTTACATTTCATGTGTTAGGTGACGCACTTCCTAACTTGAACCTTCACTCCTAGAAGATGCACTTTCTAGTTAATTCATTTTATTTAACCCCTAGGAGATGCACTTCCTTGTCTCAATAATTTATGTTTGATGTGTTAGGTGACACATTTCCTAACTTGAACTTTCACTCCTAGAAGAAACACTTTCTAGTTGAGTCATTCCATTTAACCCTCAGGAGACACGCTTCATTTTCTGGGTTATTTAAGTTTTTATTTGTTAGGTGATGAACTTCCTAACTCGACACTTTAATCTTAGAAAATACACTTTCTAGTTGATTCATTCCATTTAGCCCACAGGAGACGAACTTTCTTTTTTAGGTGATTTAGGTTTTTATTGTTAGGTTACGCACTTCCTAAATTGAACCTTTAATCCTAGAAGACGTACTTTCTAGTTGAGTCATTCTATTTAACCTCTAGGAGACACACTTCTTGATCTAGTAATTCAACTTTCATTTTCATATGAACACATTCTAATTTGAGCCTTGATTCCTAGAAGACACACTTTCTAGTTAGAGTCCTCTACGTTAACTCTTAGGAGATGCACCTCCTAATTTTAGTAATCATTTTACTCTGAAGAGACGCATTTCTTTAGCAGGGCCTTGGTTCACCCTCTTTACTTTATTTTTCAAAAGTTGTGATTTCATAATGATCAAAAATTTTTCTTGTACAAACTGGGGCAAAAATTTTGTTCGTGTTTATGGGACTTTATTTTTTGCTCAGGACCCTCCTAGATAATGGGAACTTTACTTTCTGCTCAGGACCCTCCTGGATAATGAAAATTTTACTTTTTGCTCAGGACACTTCTGGATAATGAGAATTTTAATTTTTTCTTAGGACCCTCTTGGATAATGAGATTTTACTTTATGAGTAGGACCCTCCTGGATAATGGAAATTTTATTTTTATCTCAGGACCCTCTTCGATAATGGGACTTTAATTTTTTTCTCGGGACCCTCCTGGATAATGAGAATTTTATTTTTCAACTCAGGACCCTCCTGGATAATGGTACTTTTTTTTCTAGTTCACCTGTTTCTTTGAGTTTAGGAACATGGTTGGAAAATAAAAAATAGCAAGTCAGGAGTCCGCCTGAAGAATAGGGTGAAGAATTTGTAAGTCAGGAGCCCGCCTGGAGAATAGGGCGATGAAATAGCAAGTCGGGAGCTTGTCTGGAGAATAAAGTGAAGATTATCAGTTGCAAGTTCAGGAGCCCGCTAAGAAGAAAGTCTGAATAACAAGTCAATTTTCAAGTTCCTCTCCAATAACAAGAATCGAAAGGGAGGAACATTTCATTTTTCAAGGTTCAACTCAAAATAATGATTGTCCCACCACTTAAGAAGTTATGAAGATTCAAGTCAAGATTCTAGAAAAGCTGTGCATAGATAGGATCTTTCACTTAAATCTTCATTTTTAATTTTTATTTTTTCAGTTGGATGTAAAAATAGAAGTCGTGAATCGAAAACTCAACGGAACCTCACTCGACCTCTAACTCATCATCTCACCATCTTACCCCTTTGAACTACATATTTCCTGATTCCCTTATAACCCGGGATATGTAGGCGGTCCAAAATCAAGACTCGATTGCATCCTTTTTTTCTTTCTTCTACCCTTTCAAATAATTGGAGGGTCAAAGCGCATTTCGTTGTCTACTTCTTTGTATGAAAATACTCCGTGTATTCAAATAAAGAGGGTCAAAATATAGACACATAATTTTGACCCTCCCCTAAATTTATGTATTTTTAGCATAAAAAATTTATATTTTTTGTCATATATATATAAATATTATTTTCATTTTTAGTAGGTTTCATTAAAGAAAATGTAGAAAAGAGTTCAATACATAAAGTTACATTTTAGGCTATGTTTATTATTTTATTTATTTATTTATTTTTAAATAATAAGATTTTTCTTTAAAATATATATTTTTCTTTTAATTTAAATTTGAATAAATAAGGTGGAAATTTTATTATTTTTCTTAGTTATATTTTATTTTTAGGCTAGTTATAATTTTTTTTATATTTTTCTTAAGTATAAAAATGAATTAATTAATTTTTTTTACTATTATTATTATTATTATTGTTATTTTATATATATTTAAAAATAAAAGAAATCTCATCCTAAATAAGCCCAACGACCCCCACCTTTTCCTCAACCCCTCAACTTCCCAAACACACACTATATTACATACATGGACACAAAGAAGAATAGCGGAGAAAAACTTAAGAGACCAAAAAGAAAGAGAGAACCAGAAAGGAAAAAAAAAGGAGAAAACTGGAAAAGGCACAAAAAGAAGAAAAAACACAAAGGGAAGACACACAAATACACGTACAAATTGAAAAAAATTGAAAAAAAAATCGAATAGAAAATCCAACTGAAGGAAAAGAAAGGAAAAGAGTTCGGGTTTAGGGTTTGGGGTTTTCGGTGATATCGTTCATAATTAGTTCATCTTACAGGTTTTTATCCAATCCAATATTATTTATTCTATAAGTTTTATTGTGAATCAAAGCATGAATGAAGTTATCACAATGGCTTCTTATATTATATAGCGTGTGTAGTTATTTATTTTTATGTAGTTCGCGCTTTACGCCTTTGTTTATGACTTGTTTGTTGGCTTGGAATAATGTTGATTAGGTTGGTTTTGAATTTCGAATGATATATTTTTAAAAGTTAGTAATGTTAAAAAATTATAAAATTACGTTAAGTTTATGTGTAATTAGGAACTAGTTATTATAAATCCAACACGAGACTCATTCATACATGCAAAAAAGAAAAGATATTGAAAAATGCACACACATGCACAAATAAAAAAGTAAGTCAAGGGATAGGATACAGAAAGAAAAAATGATTTAATTCAATGACTGTTTAGTAATTAATTAGTGTTAAAAGAATTTTAATTTTGGTTAATAGAAAATGTTAGATGCAGGCTTGTTTGTCTGGAGCATTCGAACGTTTAGTTTTGTTTGTTCTCATTTTAGTTTTACTTATTTATTCACTAGTTTTTATTATATTAATTTCATATAATCATAGGGGTAATTAGGTGTTTGCGTTTTGACCCATCAGTGGCGGATTCAGAAATTTTCTTCAAGGGGTTAAAAAAATAAAAATAAAAATGTGTTAATAAGCCAACAAAATATAATTTCAAGGGACGTAGTAGTATATAGTCTATAAATATAAAATACTTAAAGCAGTTTCTTCTTTTTTGTAATGGGGATCGAACCCGCAACCAAGCCTGAAGTACCACCTCAAGAAGTGGAGTTCATACCACTAAGCTATCAAACAACCTTATATGTACATAAATATAGATTTTTTACCTTATTTATACAACGTAATTTTTTGCCGAGGGAGTTGAACCCCCTCGTCACTACGTAGGTCCGCCCCTGCCTTACGTGTTATAAACTAATAATGAACTTGGACTCACAAAATATTTAGTTAATCTTGTTTCTTTACTTTATGTTTTTGAATTCAGGGTTGATGCAAACTGGACTTAATTAAGCATAGTTAGAATCCTAGTTTTAATATTAAAGATTTGGAATTAGAAGAAAAATAAATAATCTCTCGCGTTTAGAGTTTTTAGGTTCTATTTACATATTGAAAATGATAATTAAATATTCCGGTGATTAAGAAATGCTCAACATGATATCCATTTCTTTAATTCCTGGGTATGTTATCATTTTGAATGCTTATAATTAGTACTGGACTAAATGCTTTGGGTAATATAACGTTGCTATCTTTATTTTAATAATCATTAGTTTTACGTCGAATATTAAATATTATTGTTGTCTCTTCTGTTTGATAATCACGATTATTTTTGAACAAATTCTCTTATTCTAATACCTTTATAGGCCGACTCAATAGTCAAGGCTCGAATTAGTTACTAGTATGAGGTTGAGCAAAATGAGTTATGAAATTATTCAAAGACTGTCATAATTATTATTAATAATAATAAAAAGAAATAATATTGTAAGGGTGCGAGGAGAGTTGCGGACTAATCCCAAACTCGTTGTGAATTTTAAAGAAAAGAGTAAAAAAAATGGATAAGAAAAACTGTCGCGAGTTTATAAGAGACGAACCAATGCCTTCAATGCTAGACAAGCTTTAGGAACGTTTAATATATTTGTCTCGATTAAGAATGCAGCGTACACATCTTTCTGAGGCGTTTAAATATAATTTAAGGATGCAATAATTCACCTTGACAAATATTTTTGTAAAATAAACTTTCATCGATTTAATAAAAGAGGCGTAGATAGATATTTTTGGTATGATAAAAATGAGCGAATTCTGGCCTTAACATAATTGATCAAAATAGTTTAAATCAACATAAGTCAATAAAAACGACCATGTTAGAACCATGAGACTCAAGGGGTGCCTCACATGTTCCACTCGGTCAACAAAATTTCTTACTCAGTCTTCTATTTTTGCAGACCAATAATGAAATAGTCAACTTCCTTTTGATTAGGGATTCAAAAAGGTGATTTGGAACATCATAACTCAATTCCAAGTGGTGACTCTGTAAATAGAATAATTTCTTTTCAAAACTGTCACTTTAATGAAAAACCCTTCGACCCACAAGTGAAAAAGAGTTGACACTTGGGTTTAGCTGATTATTACAAGAGGTTTGTGGAAATATTTTCGACTATAGTTTCCCCGTTGAATAAGTTAACTCAGAATAAAGTAAATTTTTTGTTGTCTGATGCTTGTGAGGGTAGTTTTAAGAAGTTGAAGGATAAGCTGACTTCGGCCCCAGTCTTGACTTTGACTGAAGGCACTGATGGATTTGTGGTCTATTGTGATGCATCCCATGTGGAGCTTGGCTGTATTTTGATGCAGCATGGCAAGGTGATAGATTATGCCTCAAGGCAGTTGGAGGTGTATGAGAAGAATTATCTGACGGATAACTTGGAATTGTTAGTTATGGTATTCACATTAAAATTTGGTGTCCTTATTTATATGGAGTGCATGTGGACATCTTTTCAGATCATAAGAGCCTCAATATATGTTCACCCAAAAAGATCTTAATCTCAGGCAAATGAGATAGTTTGAGCTGCTCAAGGATTATGACATGAGCCTTCACTACCATTCAGGTAAAGCTAACGTGGTTGCTGATGCTCTTAGTAGGTTATCCATGGGGAGTCTAGCTCATGTGGATGAAGGTAAGAGAGGATTGGTGAAAAATATGCACCGTTTGGCTAACCTTGGAGTTCTTTTCTTGGACTTACAGGATGGTGGTATGTTTATTCAAAAGGTGACAAAGTCATCTCTTGGTGTTGAGGTGAAATAAAAATAAGTGTTAGATCCTATCTTGATATAAATCAAGGGTGATGTAGGTCGGCAGAAAGTGATGGCCTTTGAGGTTAGTGTTTATGGTACCTTGCGGTACCATGGGTGATTGTGCATTCCCGATGTAGATGGGTTGTGAGAAAAGATCTTAGCCGAGGCTCATGTGTCGCGTTATGCCATTCATCCTGGTTCAAAAAAATGTATCATGACCTTAATGAGATTTATTGGTGGAACAATATGAAGTAGGATATAGATAGTTTTATGGCTAAGTGTCTGATGTGTCAGTAAGTGAAAGTTGAGCACTTGAGGGCGGGGGATTGTATCAAGAAATTGAGTCGCTTGTGTGAAAGTGGGAAGTGATCAATATGGATTTAGTTACTGGGCTTCCTCAGTCTTAGAATCAGTTTGATTCGATTTGGATCATCATAGATAGGATGACTAAGTCTGCTCACTTTTGCTAGTGAGGACAAACTTTTCGATGGAGGATTATGCCAAATTGTTTATTGAGGAAATTGTGAAGTTTCATGGGGCTCCTATTTCTATCATGTTCGATTGTGGTGCTCAGTTCTCATCATACTTTTAGCTTTCATTTCAGAAAGGTTCAGGGACTAAAGTAAGTCTTAGTATGACTTTCTACCCGTAGTCAGATGGGCCAGCAGAGAGGACTATTCAGATATTGGAGGATATGCTTCGAGCTTACGTGATTGACTATAGTGGTAGTTGGGTTAAAAATTTGCCTCTTGTAGAGTTTGCTTATAATAATAGCTACCACTCTAGTATTGGTATAACCATGTTTGAGGCTTTGTATGGTAGAAGGTGTAGGTCTTTTATTGGGTGGTTCGTGGTTGGTGATGTAGAGATGTTTGGCTCAGATTTGCTTCACCAAGCCATAGAGAAAGTGAAGGTGATTCCGGATAGACTTAAAGCCACCCAAAGTCACCAAATGTCCTATGAAGATGTGAGACGCAAGAAGTTAGAGTTTGAGGTTGGGGATAAGATGTTCTTGAAGGTATCTCCCATAAAGGGGGTAATGCGGTTTGGAAATAAAGAAAATCTTAGTCCTTGGTATGTCAGTCTGTATATGGTATTGAAGAGGGTTGGTACTGTCACATATAAATTGGAGTTTCCCTCTAGTTTAAGCTCTATTCACCCGGTATTCCATGTTTCGATGTTAAGAAAGTGCATGGGGGATCCTTCGACGGTTGTTCCAATGAAGAAGGTGGGATTTTTTGATTTCTTGTCTTATGAGGAAGTCCCGATTGAAATCTTGGATCGCCAAGTTCATCGGTTGGGTCTAAGGAGCTTTGGTAAAGGTTCTATGGCAGAACCACAGGGTTGAAGAGGCTACTTGGGAAGCCAAAGAGGACATGATGTCCAAATATCCATTCTTATTTCCTGTTCTAGAAAATCGTGCTTCAGGTATGTGTTATTCTTAACATCTTTGTTTTCAGTCTTTGTTAAAGGGAAATTGTAAATTTCTTAGTATTCTGTTTTCTATCTTAAAGGTAAGAGTAGAGATGTTTGGGGTTTTAATCATGCTAGTTAATGAATTGTCCCATTATTTGAGGACGAATGATCTAAGTGGAGGAGAATTGAAACGCCACAAATTTTGGCCCTTGAAAATTTCTCAAGATTTGAGCTCACTTCCTTGATTATAACTTGACCATACGAGTCGTATGGTGTCTTGACGGATCGGGTGGCCCTAGTCGTAGGGTGTCCAGTGGATGGTGTTTGGGTCTCTGCCTTGGTTACAACTTTGGGGATACGAGTCATTAGGATGAACCATAACTAAATCAGTAAGTTTGTGGCTTGAATATGCTCTGAGTACGAGTGGCTCTCTAAGATCCATGAGGATAGGTTACGAGTTATGAGGTAAAATCCGTAGGTTGTCCAGTATCTAACCCATTTGAGTTTTGTGTTTCCTACGACTGGACCTTATGAGTCGTAGGGTCTGATTATGAGTTGGGTGGTTGAGCCGTAAGGTTGACAGTGTATGGGGGTCTTTGTCACTATCTGGTTACGACTCGTGGTCACGAGTCGTAATGAGTAGTTACGAGTCAATGGTTGACTTATAGTCAAAGGCAACACTTTTTTATTTTTTAAGTTTGGGCACTTTGGACATTTCCTTCTTTAACCCCTTGGACCCCACAACTTAAAACCTTTCTTTGGACTTCATTCTCATATCATTCCAATAAAACACTCCTAAAATTCTCTCTCAAACTCTTTGTTCAAGCTAAGGCTAGGTTTCAAAGAAAGTGATTATATAGGGTTCTAATGGTGCTATCTCTTCCAAATTTCTTGGTATTTCAGGCATGTTACTCCTCCCACATTGTTATTTTATTTAAAGCACATGTTTTATTGTATGGATTTCATGATATTATTATAATTTTAAAATAAAGGTTGGGGAATGCTTATCATTGAGTAATGTTTTCCCATGGTTTAATTATGGGTTTTCATGTTTTAAATATGGTTATGAACATGTGGGTGCATGGGTATGGTGGTTGAACTTGAGAATGGTAATTTTCCTTAAATTTGTGACTTTTGAAGTGGTTATGGCCCCAACATTGTATCATAAAATTGGACTGTAGTTATGAGAAAGGTAAAAATTTGAATTAGGGGTATAATGGAATCCCCAAAGTGTTTGGTTTGACTTATTTCTTGAAACTAATGCGTGTAATAAATGGTTAAATAATTATGGATGGTTTTGAAAACCTTGTGGGGTACACCAGAATCCCCCAACTGAATAATTTATTAAAACCTTGTGGGGTATATGGGAATCCCCCAAGTGATTTTAATAATAGAGTCCGCGGAATACGTGGGAATACCCTAAGTATTGGCTTAATGACATTTCTTGTAAGCTATAGTCGGTATGATGATAAAACTTAATAATGACTTAATAATTGACTCCTAGAATTGGTAGTTTGGTAATGTGTTAAATGTTTTAATTGAGCAATTATGGGGGTTGTGATAGCTAGCCGTGAAGATGTGAGTCCGAAGGACGGACACTAGAAACTCATGTTTGCCGATATGAGGGTTGGTCTTGATGACCATGTGCTTGTTGGGTTGTAAGACCCTGTAAAAATACTAGTCCATTTCAGTCTTATATGGCATGAAAAAAGGGGTCCAAAACTTAGAAAAACTTAGCTAAGTGTTAGAGACTTAGTCTCACTTTTGGCATCTAAACTTTGATTGTTTTAGTATCATCCTTCCTGGCCTCGGAAAGTTGGTTTCTAAGTTGTTTCATAATCAAGGTCGTCTATTGGTCATCTCAAGTGAGTTTTGGATTTTTTGGACGACGTTTGAGGCATGTATGGATGACTAAAAAATGACCCACCGTGATTGGATCGCATCACATCAAGTACCATGTTGGCATCAGTAACATAACGTAACGACTATCACATCGGGTTGAACGATGTGGTGCATCGGTTGTAGCATCACTGGGCATATTTTGTCCAATAAGTTACGGGTATCTGAGGGCAATTGAGTCAGTTTCCCCGACTTTATCCACCCATAACACGAAATTAACAATCCAAAAGGGAAAATTTACTCATTTTTTCACAAATTCTCTCAAGAACAAAGCCCTAGTGTCTTCAAGTCCAAGTTCAAGCTTCAAGCAATAACCAACAACCAACACGAATTAAACTACTAAGGTATGTTAGGTGTTCATCCTTGGGTCCCTTCCACCCCTCGGAGTCCAAGAACCTTTTTGAAAGATTAAGTTATTAGTTTGCTTGATTTAGATCATATTATGTCCAGGTATGTGTTGTTGTTTGGGTGTCAAGTTAAGAATATATGAATTTTATGTGGAATAAACTAATGCATATGTTGGTTGATGTAAGTATCATATTGAGCCCCTAAATTGTGAATTAAATTTTGAAGTCATGATATGTTAGCATGTTGTTTATTTCCATGTACAAGGTTATGCCTTCCAAGTGTTTGATAAAATGTCCAGGTGAGTGAGAGTTAAATTGTGACTACTTTCTATGCTTTTAAAATTATGGTATGGTCTTATGGTCAATGATATCAAGACCTGGGGGTTATGATACCCGAAATTTATCTGTTTACTTAGTTTTCATTAGTTATAGAAGGGTTCAGTTATCATGAGTAGTAATACTCAGTTAGTTAACATGGTCAATGAGAGTTCAGTTAAGCTTAGCCCATTTTAGTGATCAGTGTCGTTTCATTTGGGAGTAGGATTTAGCACTGAGCGATCCTACGGATGGGGTATTCCTATCAGATTAGGGTGTGACCCTTAGTAGCAGTCCCTGAGTTACAGAACTACGTAGCCAGCGTAGGTTGATATGTCTTTCTGCCAGTTTAGGGTTGACGTGTATATATATATATATATATATATATATATATATATATATATATATATATATATATATATCTCATGAGTCTTCCTGCCAGATTAGGCTTGACCCAACCATTGTTAGTAACCCGTGGCACAATACTAACACCCTTCCAACTGGGGTTACAGGTTGGACCCCAATCAGTCTATATTGGGGCATGTCGGTTAGATGAAAGCTCCATCATTTTTCATTTCACTACTCAGTTCAGAATTCAGTTCAATCTTACTTGACCATAACATATAGTTTACTAGGTATTTAGCTATCAGATTTCTGTATCTCCATTTACAGACTACTTCAGAACTTGTTTTATGCGTGGTCAGGCATTCTCAGTTTTTACAATTTTCATGCATTCTTACTCAGTACCTCATGCTATACATTTAGTTAGTTATTACTCATGAACATGAAACCATGCATATAACCCTATGCTCATTTATCATACCAGTACATCAAAAGTACTAACTGCATACTCGTTTCTTACACTATGATGCCTTATATTATAGGTTCAGATGCTCGGATTCTTGATCGTACTTAGACTTTCCAGTACATCATTAGCAGCAGCCGTGGTGAGTTCTCTTCCTTCAAGGGCGAGTTATCTTATTTTTAGTTATGTCAGTAGTTTAGTTATTTAGTCATCGGAGTTAGTTGGAGGACTTTTCCCATCAACTCCACCGTCAGATAGTTTAGAGGCTTTTAGATTAGCACAGCCAGTCAGTCAGTTTTCAGTTGTTATTATCAGCCATTTTATCAGTATTATGAGTATTGTTTTTCAGATATTATCATAACTATGATTTAAAACCTTATGTCATTTTTTATGTTAAATTCTGCATATGATCTTTTGTTATCAGATTTTACCCAGTGCTCATAGTAGGTACCAGTAGCATAGGTTAGCTTGTGGTCACTTATGACTGTAAGCACCGTGTGGCATCCAGGTTGTACTCACGGGGCGTTATAAACTTCGTATTAGAGCCTAAGGTCTTAAAGCATCCTAGGAAGTCGGAAAACCATATCGAGTAGATTCTTATGCCTTGGTGTGTAGCGTGCCACACTTATGGGCAAGAGGCTACAAGACATCCAGTAAAAGTTTCCCTTCTTTCTGTGTTTATATCGTGCGAATGAGCAGGAGCTCAAGTTAAACTCTCTATCTAATTCAATTTTTCCTTTCGTTTATAGAAATGCCTCCTAGGGAAACTAATGAATGAAGAAGCAAAAACTAGCCAGCACCTCTGCCCGTTCAGGAAGATCCCCTGAATGAGCATGTTTCTCATGTAGAGTTTAGAGCTGCATTCACCACTCTAGCTCACTCCGTAGCAACCCAAAATATGCGGTCAACTACTGTTCAGGCCAACCTAGTAGCCAATACTGCCGTAACCAGGATTCGGGACTTCACCCAAATGAATCCTCTTTCATTTTTGGGATCTAAGTCTAAAGAGGATCCATAGAAATTCCTAGACATGATGCAGAAGGTAACATACATTATGGGGTAACATCCAGTGAGAGTGCTTAACTAGCTACTTACCAGCTGCAAGATGTAGCTCATATATAGTTTAAGCACTGGAAAGGGGATAGGGGTGCAGAGGCTAGACCTATAGAACGGGAGGAGTTTGCTACTGCCATCTTAGATAGATTCTTCCCGTTGGAGTTGAGGGAGGCTAAGGTGTTAGAGTTTATTAATTTGAAATAGGGAAACATGAGTGTGAATGAGTATTCCCTCAAGTTTAATTAGCTATCCAGGTATGCTCCTCATGTAGTAGCTAATAATAGGTCTAGGATGAGTAAGTTCATGTCTGGGGTATCTGATAGTGTGGTCAAGGAGTGTAGGACCACAATGTTGATCAAAGAGATGGACTTGGAAAGATTGATGGTCCATGTACAGTAGATAGATGAGGAAAATATTAAGGAGAGAGAGAGAGAGGGAGAACAATAGGGCTAGAACAGGTAGCTTTAATTTCACTCATCCAAAGTCAGAGGGTAATAACGTTCCTCAGATTTGCCTGTAATCATTAGTCCCAGCACTGTCTTTGGCTAGTGCACCAGTGACCAAATTCAGGAATGACAAAAAGGATAGGCACCGGGCTCTAAGTCTCAGGGTAGTGTGAACAGTTCCGGAACAAATCCTCTTTGCCAGAAATATGGTAGGAACCATCAGGGTTTTTGCAGAGCTGGCAATGATGTATGCTTTGGGTATGGCAACCCAGGTCATAGAATCAAATAATGTCCATAGGTAGGTCCGCAGAGTCAGCAAAATCATCCCCCAGCTTAGTTCGGTCGCCCGTTTCAGTAGGGTGCCACTTCCAGTGCCACCAGAGGGCAGCGCCCAGATAGGCTCTATGAACTTCAGTCCCAATAGGATCAGGAAAATTCTCCTGATATGGTTACTGGTACATTACAGGTCTTTAATTTACATGTTTATGACTTATTAGACCCCGAAGCTTCTCTTAATTTTGTAGCTCCCTACATAGCTATTAATTTCGGTGTCAGTCCTGATACTTTAACAGAACCCTTCTCAGTGTACTCTCCAGTAGGTGTCTATATTGTAGCCAGATAGGTATATAGGAACTGTTCGGTCACAATGTCCCAGAGAGTCACTTTAGTAGATCTTGTGGAGTTAGAGATGACTGATTTTGATGTCATTCTCGAAATGAATTGGCTCATAATCAACTTAATATGATGATATCCAATCCACCCAATGTGCATATATATATATATATATATATGAGTCCAGAAATTAACTCAATATGTCCATAATTTATGATTATCAACTCTAATTAGGAACCAACAAAATAAATATGCACGTAAGACATCATTAAAATCATATCAACCCCTAAATCGGGTATTGTTTTCATCATAAAAGCAACCAATTCTCAAATAAGGCCTATATTAGCAAAATAACCCCTCTCTATGGCATTATATCTTAAATAAAGGAATTCAAATGCATAGATAAGGGCAATGTTATCAAATAAAGCCCCCACACGGGCAACACAATAGCAAATATAAAAAACCAACCACAACAAATAAAAGCCCCTACATGAGCACATAACAATAAAAGTAATATCAAATAAAAACCGTGTAGTTATATTCCCAACCCATAGCATGATTTACTTATTCATTAACTACCCAACTCAATCTGAAAGAAATTAAGCTATAACCGATATAAAAATAAAGAAATCCCGATCTAAAGTGCTGCAACACAGAGCCTTCCCCTAGAGAATGTCCTCATAATCAAATACAACATTCAAATATAGTATCTATGCATTAAAAGAACGTTAATGATACCTATATTGCCAATATTTAGGCCGGGTCTAAAGCAACTTCAAAAGAGTTTGAATTTGAAAGAGGTAAAACTAAAATTTTAATTTAAAAATATGTTCCCCAAGGTTATAGGAGTCTATTGGAGAAAACCACGCACAAATGGGTTAAAAATAAGATCCAAATTGAACAAAAATAATTTTAAAACCTTTACCGGTAAAAACCCAATTTCTATTTTGAAATCATGATTTAAAGGAGCTTTTGAGGATAAAATCAATGAAAAATAATAGGAATAAGGTTTTGGAGCTTATACAAGCTCAAATGGTGAAGAAAATTTCAAGAATCGCCCAACCCGAAGCTTAAAGATCCAAAATAGTGAAAATTGAGAAAAAAAGGGAGGGGGCATATATAGTGGTTGCCACATAAGCGGCTAAATGGTTGCTTAAGCAGTACCAGGCCTCTAAAGCGCTAATGATTAAGATATTTCTTCCCCTAAAGTGGATACTTCTTTAGCGGTCTTTGGATGCTAAAGTGGGTGCACCAGATGTCAACAAATGTTGATTTTGGTTCAAGCCTAGCAAGCTCCGATCGGACCATTAGATTTTGATCGAGTCCCCACAGAGAAAAACCATACATACTACCAGGATAATTTCGACGTTCTAAACTCCACAACAATGATGTATTTTCAAAAAATGATTGTTTTCACAAAATTAATCCTTGGGGACCTCTTTTCCCTATTTTCTAAATAAAAGGTCGAAATGAGATAAAAAGGCCTCAAAACCAGACCAACTCTTCTACTAACCCAAATTTGACATTTTGAATTTACTGATGTAGTCTATTTTGCTATCCAACACCCTAAATAACTAATGTCGACCAAAGTCAACCATATGGCTTCTCAAGCCTCCAAAACCCACAAATTTGCTCAAATCATTCTTGATTGCATCAGGAACCATGACAACCATCCCCTAACCTTAAAATCAACAAGTAGAAACTACGGGGAAGGAAAAAATAACAAAAACACATAGAAATTATAGATTCACAAATTTAGGTCTTTACACCCAAACTTTGGAGCACACTAGCTCCTCAATAATCCAGATACTGCGATGCAAGATCAACCATCGTGAGTCACACTCAAATCGAAATTTGTTTTGAAAGGGCACAGAAGTAGAAGTGAGCATGGTTCACTTGTACTCAGCAGGTATCATAGGCCAACTGAAAAAAGTAGGAAACAAAACTAAGTAAAATATACTATGGGCACGTTACATGCATACAAAAAAGTTCCCAAAATGGTTGCCCACAACGTCTCCACTAATAGTTCTACAATATATAAAAAAAGGATCTACACAGGAATATGGATATAAAAACTAAGTACTTAACAACAAACACAGAGGGAATACAAATGATGCAATGATGATGAGATATTTCACATACCTTTCGAGCCTTCGGATTCCAAGGTAGGACCTATGTGGGGTTCATAAATTGTATACTTTCTCAAATATTAACTTAACCTTACTAGTTAAACACCTCGGCCAAAGATTTCCAAAATATCATAATCAACCTGGCAAGTGACCTCGGTTAAGGGTTTCTCTAAAGTGTTTCATTTTCTTTCAAAATCAGTGGTTCTTAGTAGTACCAATATCTCATGAATATGATGTAGATGAAATGAGGATGTAATGATCACCACAAATCAGTATGATGATAATGAGTCATTCAATTACCCAGGGTTATTTTTCCTAACCTATAACATGCTTTACTTATTCATTAACTACTCAATTCAATCTGAAAGAAGTTAAGCTATAACGTATCTCAAATTGATAAAATTCTAGTCTAAAGTGCTTCAACAGGGAGCCTTACCCTCGCAAACGACCTTAGAATAAACTACAACATTCAAATATAGAATCTATGTGTTAAAAAAGTGAATGATACCTATATTGCCCATATTTATAAAGGATCCAAAGAAGGTTTGAATAATGAGTTCAAAATAAAAAAAGGTAAAATCAACATTTTATTTTGAAAACGTATTTCCCAAGGCTATAGGATAAAATCCATGCAAAAATGGGTAAAAATGAGGTGCAAATCAAAGAAAACCCTTTTAAAACCTTACTAGTAAAACCTTTAAATTTCCATTTAGAAATCATGATTTTAGAGAGCTTTTGATGATAAAATCAATGAAAGTAACGAGAATAAGGTTTTGGAGCTTACAAAAGCTCAAATGGTGAAGAAACCCTTTAGATTCGCCCAAACCGAAGCTCAAAGGTCTGAAAATGGTAAAAATCAAGAAAAAAAGGGATTATATACAATTATTGCTGCTTAAGCGGCTACCACTAATGTGATATGAGCTTGTTAAATTGGCTACTACTTAAGCAGTCTTGGGCCGCTATAGTGGTTGCCTCTTAAGAGGATCTTGGCCACTTAAGAGACTGCACTAGATATAAGCAAATGTTGATTTTGGTGCAAACCTACCAAGCTCAGATTTGACTATCAGATTATGATCGAGTGCCCATAAAGACAAACCATATATGATAACAGGCTAGTTTTGATGTTCCAAACTTAGTGACGACATCAAATTTTTGAAAAAGGATTATATTCATAAAATTAACCCTTGGGACCTTTTTTTACTAATTTCCAAACAAAACAAAACCAACCCTACTACTAACCCAAATTCGACATTCTGGATCTGCTGGTGCATCCATTTTGCCATCCGACACTCAAAACAACCAAGGTTGACTAAAGTCAACTATTTGAATTCTTAAGCCTCTAAAAACTACAAACTCATACAAATTATTTTTTATCATATCAAGAACCATGCCAAGCTCCCTCGAACCTCAAAATCAACTTGTAGAAATAACGAAGAAGCACAAAATTATCCATTACTAAGACTCTAGTTCACCTTCAAAATAAATGGAAAAGAAATACCTAAATCAATAAAAAGCTAAGGGTAACTATGGCAGATGTTGAACCCAACCTCCTAAGTATCTTCCTCAACAAGACGGTGTCACCACTAAACCTTAACTACTAGAATATCTCTGAAATAAAATCGTCTAGCCTCTCTAGCTAAAATAGGCACTAGTTCCTTAGCAAAGGTCAATCTGTAATCCAACTAAAATGAATCCCAACGAAGCACATAAGACTCATCTAAAATATAGCATCGAAGTATCGATACATGAAAAGCTAAATAAACAAGTGAAAAATCTGGAGGCAAGGCTAATTAATAAGCAACCTCCCCAACTGTTCAACAAATCTCAAATGGTCCAATATACCTAGTGCTAAGCTTGCCCCTCTTCCCAAACCTCACAACACCCTTCATGGGAGATACATGAAGAAAGAATTGATCCAACCCCAAACTTCAAGGCATGAATCCTATGATCTGCATAACTCTTTTGCCTTCTCTAAGCCTCTTAAATCCTTTCTTTAATCACCTAAACTCTATCTAAAGACTCGTGAAACAAGTCAGTACCATGGGGTTTAACCTCTAAAGTCTCAAACCAACCAGTAGGAGATTGACAATTCCTACTAAACAACTCTTTAAAAGGGGCCATCTCAATAATCAAATGGTAGGTATTATTATAAGCAAACTCTACCTAAGCCAAATATTGCTCACACTGACCTCCAAAGTCGATAGCACATACATGAAGCATATCCTCCAAAAATTGGATAGTCTGCTTTATGATAATACTCACCTATGCTTTTCAAATTGGTAGAGGACGGTCGTTGTCAATAGTTCAACTGATGTTGAGGTTGAATCCACAAGGAGAGATTCTAATCTTCAAAACCTATGGGTGTTAATTGCATCTAAAGGTATGCTCGTGTAAAAACAAAATAAAAAACATGATTTAAAAAAGGAGGGTTATTTGGAACACATTTTTATTAAAGTCTATTGAAGTTAACAAACTAATTGTAGCAATTGTTATTGACAATCCAATATATGACAAACCTTCGGATTATGTATACTTAAGTAAAAGCTATGCATGAGTGCATGATGATTTTGTTCAAAATCTAGTTATTAATAATATGGTAGGCTAGGTTAGAGGTCCTTTAGGGTAGTTTGTCAATAAGAACTTAAGGGTCTCATTCTTGGACCCTTTCGGGTACCTCACGAGTGCCAAATAAAACCACCTAATACCTCACTTGGGCATCCCCATTTCTAGAAAGATGCCAAATATGGCTAGCTCTTTACCCACCTAAATTTCTAATATAGTGAAAAGATAGCAAACCACATTTATAATTATCCACTATTGCTTTGTCACCCATATACCTCTTTCAAGGATGATAAGGGTTCCAAGATTTCACTCATAACCCTCTTTCAAAGAAGATGCGAGCTTTCATGAATTTGAGGTTTTCACCAACAAATCCATTTTGGGCATTTGGGGTTTTCACCCATAAATCCCAACTAATTAATCCAAGAAATAGTAAAGCCCATTATAAACAAACTAGAATACACAATAATACATCACAACCGACAAATAATACACCTTAATTCAACATAATCCCAAGGCAAGAGAGTCTAGCTACTCATAAGCTAAAGAGAAGATATACCAAAACAATTAAAGCATTTTGGACGGTGAGAAAAATCGATCAATAAAGGCTCTGGTAAGTTCATTCCATGAATTAATTTGAGTCATCTAGAAGAGAATGAAGACACAATACTGCCTCACCTATTAAAGAGAATGAGAAGAGGCATAGACAGATGGACTCTTGTAATGTTTGTACAGTATCAAAGGGTGCACAAACTACAATAAAATTCTTCAAATGCTTATTGGGATCTTTATGAGTTTGCCCCCCCGAAGAAACCTTTATTTGAAGTAATTGGAGCATGACACTTGTGATGTAGAATATACTATTTCCTTTGGTAGGGGGAATATGAATGGCACTAGAATGTTTTTCATCACCAAGATAACCTATAGTTTTGACATGATCATTTGATGGATTCTTACTAATTCCGTATTGACCCATGGCTATTAAGAGGAAATAGAGATCACCTACCAATAATAAAAAGCAACACATAAAGTAAATCAAAATCACCATGAGTTTACCCAAATCTACAATCAATATCGTATAAGTAAAGACTAAGTCTTACTCCCCAACAACGGTGCCATTTTTATAATGCTCACCTATACTGATTTTTCAATAGCTCAACTTATGTTGAGGTTGAATCCACAAAGAGCAAGCCTAATCTTCAAAACCTATAGGTGTCAATTTTATCTAAAGGTATGCTCGTAGCGACAACAAAATAAAACACATGATTTAAAAATATGTGTGTAGGGGGGTTTAGTTGGAACACATTTCTATTAAAGTCTATTCAAGTTAACAAACTAAGGATAATAATTATGATTGACAATCCAATATAAGACAAACCTTGGGATTATGTCTACTTAAGGGAAAGCTATGCATGGGTGCATGATGATTTGGTGCGAAATCTAGTTGACCCTTTGGGGTACCTCACGAGTACACCAAATGAAACCACCTAATACCTCAATTGGACATCCCTGTTTCTAGGAAGATTCCTAAATATGGCTAAATCTATACTCACCTTTATTTCTAAGATAGTGATAAAATAGCAAACCATATTTACAATTGTCCACTATTGCTTTGTCACCCATATCCCTTTTTTAAAGATGATAAGGGTTCTAAGAGTTCACCCACATCCCCCTTTTAAGGAAGATGTGAGCTTTCAAGAATTTGAGGTTTTCACCAACAAATCCATTTTGGGCATTTGGGGTTTTTACCCACAAATCCCAACTTATTAATCCAAGCAATAGTAAAACCCATCATCAATAAACTAAAATCCACACTGATACATCAAAACCCATACATAATTACCCTTAATTCTACATAATACCAAGGTAGGAGAGTCTAGCTACTCATAAGCTAAAGAGAAGATATACCAAAAGATTCATTCATAACATCTATGGAAAAAAATAATAATAAGAGTCTTCACTTTACACTTTAATTTCATCAAATTCTAATTGGAATTCAAGTACAAAAGCTTCCCCACTTTCTAGGGTTCACCAAGTCTCTAATTTTAAATTTCCAAGTTCAATGATCCTAAAGGAGAAAAGATTTGTGCCTTGTAAGGGAGTTGGGTTCAGCTGGTGTACTAATTTACAAAATTACCCTTAGGTAAAATCCTGCTAAGCTGCGATCATAGCAACGTGTCCACGATTACTGATGCCATGACCGCGATAAGGTCACTACAATCGTAGTTCTTTGACTTGATTTGATCGGCCACGATCGCAGACCATAGACCGTGGTTGCGGTAACTAAGACTGATTTCTTCTTTAGGTCTTCTAGCTGCACTTCTTTTCTCCTTTTTGATCCTTTTCAGCTTAAATCCACATCTTTCTTTCTCATAACTTGTATACTTACAAAAATGTCAAAATTAGTGCATTTAATCACAAATTTGTCTTATTCATACATTAAAATTGCGGTAGTGTGCATGAATTTTGAGTATAAGTGAGTGGTAAATTCACCACTCATCAATACCCCCAAGTTAAATCTTTGCTTGTCCTTAAGCAACACTACCTTATACCATGAGACAATTGCACATTTAAGCCCCTTTTATACAACCCAATGATCACAATGCCTTCAAGCTTGGTCACTACTACAAGTAGCTCTCCAAACATGGGCAAAGCTATTCTCACGACACCCCTCAACGTGAAATGTAATTCAAAGATGCAAAAACCTTTAAAGAGCAAGAATGAAAAAATCAACCATACTCTAAAAGTGACTATCTATTGACTTCAACCCTACTATACTCTTTTTGTCTCATTATTCGAAGGATGATAATGTCGCCCACCCTAAGTTGTTCACATGCCTTTTCATAAAAAGGAAAATCCCACACACATCAAATTCTCAAATATGCAACAAGGGATTCAAGTGTGATACTTTCTTTCTCATAAAGATTCTTGATGCTAGCAAGTATCATGCCATAGGCTTGCCCTTATTTTCAATTTCCACTATAGTGAATACACTTAGTTGAAGATCTGTAAGGGCTCTTGTAAGCATCTACCAATTTTTACTAACCAAAATTTAGAAGTCACAAAAAGAGAAAAAGTATTGTTACAAAGTTGCTCACGTTCATTTCTTTGATTTAAAATTTTTTTTGGGATGGAGAAGGGTGTTTGCTTCTCATTTGCACCACACACAATTTGCTATTTATGGCACCAAACCAGGCCAAGCCTTATATTTCAGCTTTTATTTAGGCAAACCATATGACCACTCAGACTTTGCCATAGGCATAAGTGCGATTCCAAATACACATGCTATGGGTACTCAGACTTCCCCTGTATGTATATCTCAAAAATGCTACGGGCACTCATACTTTCCCTGTATCCATGGATCAAAATCAAACCCAATCATGATAATTTTACCGTAAGAATGTCATCACTCAATCCATCATAGGTAAAGGCTCATCGATATCAAGATTGACTTAATTTCCAACACACCCCCAACTTAAAGATTTGAAGTTTCCTCACTGCAATAGACAAAATAAGCAAAAGGGTTAAAATGGACTCCCTTAGGCAGAAACATTTCTTTTTTAGGGGTGTCAAAATTATGGGTGGATGTACCGCACTTGCGATCGTTAGATTGTGGTTGCGATAACTGAGACCAATTTCCCCTATTTTTTCCCTGTTTTCCTGCACAAATTGCCATTTCCTGCTTTATTTTTCTCCTATTTTCCTGGACTTCCAGCTTTTGTCAAAATACCTATACAACATCAAAAATGCAATAAGTATGTAACAGGTGGGTTGCCTCCCACCAAGCACCTGATTTGACGTCATGGTATGACTCTTTTTTATCACCATGTAGGGTCCTTAAAATGCAAAAAGTCCACCTTGGCCACCACGAGACCTCCCACATTATAGTGTTTCAGCCTTTGGCCATTTACTACAAACCTTCTTTTTTCATGATCTTAAAATTTAATGGCACGACTAAGGTAAAAATATTAAATCACAAAAAGGCCTGACCATTTGGAATGAAGCTTCGTCACAAAAAGTTTTAAATGAGAATTGAAATAGAGAACACTCTCGCTTCCATGGAATGCTCATCTTAGAATTTTAGTATCATGCCATTTCTTTATTTTCTCTTTGTACAAGGCGTAAATCTCATAGGCTTTGAGTCGGAAATCCTCTAATTCATGAAGTCGAGTGACCCTTGACGTAGTTGCCTCTCCCCAATTCATCTTTAACCTCTTCAAAGCCTACAAGGCTATATGATCAAGCTCGACGTGCAAGTGACATGCCTCCCCAAACACCAATTGGTAGGGAGACATACCAATTGGGGTTTTGTAGGCTGTTTTATACGCCCAAAGTGCCTTATCGAGTTTCTTTGCCCAGTTCGTTCGGCCTACATTCATGGTCTTTTTGAGTATGGCTTTAATTTCTCGATTAGAAACTTTAACTTGGCCACTTATTTTAGGGTGATATAGGGTAAAAACCTTGTGTTTCACCCCATATTTGTCTAGAAGATCCCCAAATACCCAATTGCAAAAGTGTGAGCCTCTGTCACTAATAATGGCACGCGGTGTTTCAAACCGAGTAAAAATGTATTTCTTCAGAAAGAAAGTGACACTCTTGCTCTCATTATTTGAAAGTGATATTGCTTCCACCTATTTAGAAACATAATCAATCACCACCAATATATAGTTGTTTCCAAAGGATCTCAAAAGGGTCCATAAAGTCAATTCCCCATACATCAAAGAGTGCAACTTCAACATTCGGGCGAAGAGGTATTTCATGTCTTCTCGAGATTACACCTTGCATTTGGTATTGATGACATGCTTTTATCCACTCAATGACATCCCTATGAATGGTGGGCAAATAATACCCATATTGAAGAATTTTAGCGGTGGTTAAGATTCCTCCATGGTGATCACTGTAAGGTGAGGAGTGACATGATTCAGGGATATCATTCATTTCAACCTCCATGACACAACGCCTAATTACACCACCACGCACTCCCAAAATAGGAAGGGATCATCCTAAAAATATCATTTTACATCGAATAAGAACTGCATCTTTTAATGATAACTAAGCCCCTTGGGAGTATACCACTCGCTACATAATTAGCATAGTCGGCATACCATGGCACACCTATTCTCGAGATTGACATGACTAACGCAATAGAAAAAGCATCATCAATCTCAATTTCCCCATGCTTTATGTGATTACTCTTAAGATGGGAAAGAAGGTCTACCACTAGGTTCTTGCAACCCTTTCTATCCATCAACTTAGAATCAAATTCCTGTAAGAGAAAGATCTTTCAAATTAGACGTAGTGACATGACCCGCCCGGAGGCCTTATCGTAATGGGCATTCCAAGTCCAACTAGGATCGGGGACCACCCCCTGTTACCCAACCTAACCAATATCAACATACCTTGAGTCGGCTGAATACCGAACAAATAGTAAGTTAACATAACTAGATAAGGAGTGACTTTGGGATACGTTTATTACTAGACTAACCCAACCAAGTTATCCCGTCACACCAAACTGTACCAACCAACCACCAAGCCTAACCAATACCAAAATAAGGGCCATAAATTAGGCCAAAACCAAATGAGGTCCAAAATATAATATGATTAATCCCAAAATGATTACGATGGAAAATCCAACAATATCATCAACCGATATCATCTTAAATACTAATGCCAATGCTAAGTCCAACACCAATACCGATCCCGCCTATTCCAACCCATTGTAATACCACAAAGCCTCTAATAAAAAGAGTAAGAATATTCGGTTGGGATATGCCCCCTACCATAGCCAACACCAATATCTTGACATAAATTAGAATGTCTAAAAGTATCCATGACATGAAATAGAGCGTTCCAGAAAGATGGAATATCAACACTTCAATCCAACAGCTGTCCTAAGTAAATCACTATATAAGAGGAGTATAATGGCCGTCTCCTACATAGCGTGGTTATATAGCCACCCGAAGATGGGTTAGCGAGTGATCACCAGAATGAACTCAGGATAAGGATAAAATAATGCCATTTATAAAACCAAGTAAAACCATCCATATGAACAAAACGATACATATATATATATATCTATATAACTATGTCAGAAAAGGGTACAAGGTTTTACATGCCATTAAAACTTTTACCTGGGTTATGTAGCTTTGCCATCCTAAACCACCCACCAGCTATATGCGTTTAGCTCCCCCTACTGAAAGGGCCCCAGCGCACAAAACCACGCGACCAGGGAATAAAACCTGGGATGACTAGTACATCCCTCAAATATAAAGTGTGACATCATGCACACGATCACCAAGATCAAACCTCACATCGGCAAATATAAGTTTCCAGTTTTGGCTCCCCCGTGACCTCCACCTTCTAGGACTTTGCTACACACCCCACCATTATTGCCTAATTAAAGCCATTACCAAGAAACTAACAAATCTATTTACCATTTACTAACCAAGTCCATTAGTAATGGTATCATCATACCGACTATACTTGCAAGTTTTGTCTATAACTAAACATTTATAGGTTTAAGGGATTCCATGTACTCTTTATGATTTCCAATTAACCAAAAACCATGGCCACCAAGGCCTTTCCAATCCATTCAAAACCAATTAAACCATTCATATCATTTAGGGTTCCATTTCTAACTTTAAACTATCATAAAGTCCACTGAAAAACCAATATTATAGTGAAAACATTGTTAAAGACATATTATCAAACACATTGGGGGTATCGTATTTCCATAAACAAAGTCCATTACCAAAGAACCATTCCTATACAACCAATTATCTAAAACCACCATTGGTTCATACAAAAGCATAATTAAAACATGGAAAAATCATAACCAAGCATTTATAACCAAAACCCCCAAATCATAGTTAAAACCCCAAAATTATACAATAATGAAATCATAAAAACATTGTATAAAACCATGCCTTTAGTTGGAACTAACAATGAGGAAAGAGAACATGCCTTAGTTGACAAAGTAGATGGACAGAAACCACCAACAAGATCCCCAAATTAGTCCTCTAGTTGAAACCCAAATTTTGAGAAAATTATAGAGTATTTAGAAAGAGTTTCTAAGTGTTAATGAATAGAATAATAGGGTAAATATCCTCCTAAGAGAGTTATAAGTTATGAGACCTTATTAGAGTAAGTAGGGAAATATCCAAAATACCCCCACTTAAGTTGTACAAAAATCCCATCATAGGGGTACGACTAACCCTCATGAGTTATACCCTTCGATACGGGTTGTTCCCACCACTCGTATCTTAAGCCTTAACCCTTGGACCCAATACTGTCTAGTGTACACATCATCCTTCCCGAGTTGTATTGGCATCATACAATCCGTACACTTCACCCATATCCCTGGCAAGATAGAATTACAAAAGGTTTAAACACTGACCACCATACGAGTCCTGGGTACGACTTATACCCTGGCTTATGGCTCTTGGTGAGCCACTCATGCTCAGATCCAACTTAAGTTACCAAGTCTAAGGTTAAGTGAAGGAACCAAATGATCTGTATCCAACTATACGACTCATACCACCAAGTCGTACCCTTTCCAGTGACTAAAATCCATCCCACCAACCAATACTGGTCAGCATACAGCTTGACCATAAAATTTGTACACCAACATACAGCTCATACCTATGATTTGTATTGGTTCCAAAAACCAGAATTCTAGAAAATTTTCTAAGGTCCAGAAACCAAGGTGTTTTAGTCTCCCTTTTAGGAACATTTATCCCCGAATGACGGACAAGATAAAGGTAACCACACGCTCGATTCATATGTATTATCAAATATATTTCCAATCTCTAACATAATTTGGAAATATAGAGGCAAGGATATTAATCTTTACTTTAACAAACTCAAAAAATAAAGATGTGTTGAAGACACATGCCTTCCATATGAATCCCAAGAGCACAAAACAGATGTGAATAGTTGGACCTCATGGCCTCCTCAACTTCCCATATAGCTTCTTCCACCTTATGGTTCCACTTCAGAACCTTAACCAAAGACTTATACTTGGTCTACAATCGACGAACCTGTCTATCTAAGATCTCAACTGGGACCTCTTCATAAGATAGAGAGTCTGAGATACCTAACCCCTCCAAAAAAACAATCGAACAAGGATCACCAAGACACTTTCTCAGCATAGAGACATGCAATACCGGATGAACTGAGCTCAAGATAGAAGGTAAATCTAACTCATAAGCAACATTACCAACCTTTTGCAAAATCTCATAAGGACCAACATACTAGGGACTGAGCTTTCCCTTCTTACCAAACTGCACTGCTCCCTTCATGGGAGATACCTTGAGGAAAACCTTATCCCCAATATCAAACTCATAGTCTCTAAACCTAACAACCATATATAAATTTTAGAGACTTTGGCCATATTTAATCCTATCCCAAATCACCTTCACATTCTCTAAAGCCTGATAAACCAAGTCGGGACCAAGCATATTTGCCTTCCCAAGCTCAAACCATCCAATAAGAGATCTATATCTCCTTCTATACAATGCCTCAAATGGAGCCATACCAATACTGGAGTGATAAATATTGTTGTAAGAAAATATACCAAAGGTAGATACTCAACCCAATTGCCACCATTATCCATCACACAAGCCCGAAGCATTGCCTTCAAAGTCTGAATAGTTCTCTCTACTTGTCCATCCATCTATAGGTGAAAAGTAGTACTCAGACTCACCTTAGTCCCCATTCCCTTCTGAAAAGATCACCATAAATGAGATATATTCTGCGTACCATGGTAATAAATAATTAAAATAAGTGCCCCATGCAGCTTCACAATCACCTGAAGATATAACTTTGTATAATCCTTCGCTGAGAATGTAGTCCTCACTAGCAAGAAGTAAGTAGACTTTATCATTTTATCCATGATAACCCAAATCGTATCTTATTGATTTTGAGACCAAGGAAAACTGGTAACAAAATCCATATTGATTACTTCTGATTTCTATTTTGGCAAAACAATCTCTTGATATAATCACCAGGCCTCATGTGCTCAACTTTAACTTGTTGACTATAATATCCTGTATTTTTCTTGTACTTGTTTTAATTATATGGAACCTAGTAGAGCCTTATGGTATAGGTAACAGATGAGGTTTGTTATGCAAGTATTAATGGTGTAGATGAAATTATAGATGCTGCCAATACAGTTTAATGAGATGTGATTAAGTTAACATTGATACAACTATTTAAACTTAGGATTGTAAGCTAGTATTTGAATCTAAAATTTAAAGTTGACGATAGGCAAATTTACACGCCTATAGTGCTATATTTTACCCATATTTTAGCCATGTTTTGAGAACAAATTATATATTTCATGCACTTTTAGTCCTTTTTCCTGTAAGTGAGCTAACAAACATGATTAGCAAAGTTTCAGGTATAAATGATGCAGAATTCAGCATTTATGGATAACTTGATGCCAAAGAAAGCTTCACGAAAGGAGAAGAGGGAGTCTTGGACGCCTAAGGACCAAAAGTGATGCATGGGAAACCTGTCCTGGGCTAACTTTGGGGACTAGCAGTAATTTATTATGATTAGAATAATGATACATTAACCTAGTACAATTGGGTTAAGTATTTCATTAGGTTATTAGGATTTAGTTAAGTATTTCATTGGCTTATTAGGATTTGGTTAAGTATTTCATTAACTTAGTAGGAATAGGATATGGGTATTATAAATACCCTATTTTGCTAGAGATTTTATATCTTCTTTCCATCTTTCTAATATACATTCACTACTACTTCTAATTCTTCCACTAATTCTACTTTTTATTCTTCTTCTATTCTTCTATTCATCTATTTTTCCACAACAAGAGAAACGTTACTTGCTAGGGAAGTTCACGCCTAAACGCCTACCACATCATTATTACACGAAATCTTTATTGTGGTATAATAACAATGTCAATTGTGATTTCCTTTGCAATCATGGGTAACTAAACTTCTCTGTTGGGGTTATGGAAGCCGAATGAGATACTATCTATTACTATGAGTTTGTGAGTTCGCGACACGTATGCTGCTTATATCATTATTCTCTTCATCTTAATCTAAATTCTTTGTGGTTGCAAATGCAAGAATACGCCAGTATAACATTTAACTTGTTCAAAAGAAAGGTTATCTGTCTAGAAAAGAGATAATGTCAAGGTAGTAGGGTCCCATCCCCTATTAAAAAGTTAGTGCCGTAACTGGATTAACCTCTTGGAGAATTTGTACCATTAGACACGCTTTAAGCTCGAAAGGGTTAAAGTGAAATAATCCTCGAATAGGTCAAAAGACGCCTGGATTTACCATCAAATACAATTCTCTATAAGCGCATGCATGTCGGAATTCCACACACTCATAGCCAATAGAGACGTATAACTCAGAAGGTGGACATAACCCAACTCTTCAATTCTCATTGTTTACAACTTAATAACTACTCTTTTTGTTTACTTTGCTATTTTTAGTTTTTATTTGATATTTTGGTTACACATTACAATCCCCCCAACTTACGAGACTTGCACTAAAAGTCTAGTAATTGTTGCTTACTTGTTGACCAAGCTATTCCCTGTGGGATCGATACCCAACCTAGTTGGGTTCTATATTTGCTAACGACTGCTTTACACTCCTACGAGAGCTGTAGATTGAACGTTATCAAAAGTGACCAAGTGTGTATAAGTTAAAGGTTAGATTAAAGGGATTAGGACCTGAAAATGGAGCAAAATATTGAGATGCTTGCTTGACTTAATTAAGTTAGGAGGTTAGTCACCTACTTGAGATATTTGGACCAAATTAATGGACTCATGGCTATGGACCAAATTTGGGCCTATACTAATGTACTCATTTGGGCCCCAATTGAATAGAGGAGGAAGAAAATGGATAATTGGCCCAACACACAAATCTACCGACGCCCAAATATAATTGAGCCCAACTAAGAAATTAAGTAAGTAGGTGCATCACCTACTTTAAAATTTTCAGCAGCTTGGACCCTTAAGTAGGTGCATTACCTACTTGGACTAATTTGTGGCAGAAAATAAAGTCAATAAAAGAAGTTCAAGAGGGACCAATATAAGATCAATATTGCTTGCCATTCTACTCATTTTAAACACAATTTCACCCATTCAAATTTCAGCTTTCTCTCTTTCTTAACAAGGATAAGAACAACAACCCTAAAATTTCTTCCAGGGGTTTTGAAGAAACCCTCACCTTTGCAGCCCACGGTAAGTGAAAATATTTTAGTTTTTGTTTAATAATCTCATGGAAGATTAGGAAACTATGTTATAAGTGCTTAATTATAAATATATGGCATAATATAGAACAAGAAATCTACTCACTTTTCTTTGATATTAAGGAACTTCTCTTTTCTTCTTTGGTTTAAAGGGTGAAGGAAAGTTCAGGTTCTTGAAGAGTTAAATTAAAAGAATAAGTTGTAGAATTAAGGTAAGGTGACTGCTCAATTTTGTTCTCCTTGTATGCAAATTTGAAAGAGAATTATGGATGTGTTGTTATTGAGAACTCAAGAGATGTTGAGTTCAATAATGGATTACTACAATAAAAGGGATTTTGGACTGTTTTGTGGACTATTTTGTATGTATATGTTCTAGGCTTCCAGGATGATATTAGAGAAAGGTGTGACTAGTTTGATTTAAAATATAAAATAAAGGTGTGGTGGTATACCACCGAACTAATTATTGTATTTGTTTTCTTCCCAATTTATTTTTCGTGTTGTTTGGAGGTTGTAATAAAGTTGCGGTGGTTTTGGTGATCTTATAAGAAAATGTATGGTGTTTGGGTGTAATTGGAGGAGAAAAGGGTTAAAATAACACCCTTGATTGATAGATTATGTGTTTACTGCCCGGTTACTATTTTGGTGAAGTTAAGTAGCCCAAATGAGTTGATTAGTTGCTAATACTAGTTTACCATATGTTCTATTATAGATAAGTAATCTAAAAGGTGGGAAGTCAAGTTGAGTTAGTTTCAGATTTATATAACCAGGTATGTAAGGCATACTCTATTTTGTCCTCTTTAGCATGAAATTGGACATTTGTAGCCAATGACCTTATTCCCATTATCTAGCATGTTAAAACACCTTAATACATTCTGATTATTAAACCTGTGCATCTATCTTCGCTAAAAAATTTCAGGAGTTCTCCATTTATTCCAAATAACACCTGTGTGTTATTTTAAGCTCCTACACCCTTTATTTGAGTGCAAATAGATCCCTACCTCATTGTTGTTGCATTAAGTGTCCATTTACATGTCTCTTATTAGTAGATTACTATTTCAAGGTACCATACTATTATGACTACCAAAGTAACGATCTCAAAGGCTAAATAAACTAAGTAATGCCAATCTATAAAATGAGTGGTAGATCGGGGGCATATGCTTAGCATGGGCTGATCTCGATACCTTTATATGTGGGTGGCAGCTAAGGGGCATAAGCCTAGCATGGGCTGATCCCAATATTTATTTATGGGTGGTAGCTTAGGGGCGTAAGCCTAGCATGGGCCGATCCTAATTTTTTTATTTACCACTGATCATCTGGTCATTTGATTTATTTGTCTTACATAGATTATGAGGTAAGAAAGGTAAAAACGGAGAAAGAAATATAATGTACGTATTCCCACAAGTATATATAAAGGTGGTCTACTAGTACTGCTTTTACACTTGTATCTGATTTCTATTGAGCTCTTGTTTTATGTGTTGCTACCTTTAGCGTTACATAATCAGTACATATTATTGTACTGACGTCTCTCACGAGGGACCTATATTTCATGTTGCAGGTACAATTACTTTAACTCATATACCTCACTAGTAGGAGAATATGCTATTTAGTGACTATTGGTGAGATCCAGGTTGATTCAGAGCTTTCCGAGTCTGTTCTATATATTTTGAATTGTGCAGTAAGTTAATAGTGGGGTGGGGGTTTGTACCAACCCTAACTAAGTATATTTATCTTTTAGAGGCTTTGTAGACTAATGTAAAGTTATGGTAGTGTCTTTTCTTTAGAAGTGGTGGCCCCAACGACCAAGTATTGTATATATAAGTTTGTGCTTGCCTATATATTTATTTTCATCGATACATAATATCATATTTGTCAGAACCTTTGGTTGTCATTGTTACATGCATGAGAAATACAAGGTTATGAAGTAGTTCTCTCGAGCCTCTACAGCTACGGGTGCCAGTCTGCCCAATAAGATTTGAGGCATGACAAAAGTGGTATCAGAGCAGGTCATCCTAGGGTGTCTACAAATCTATGTCTATATAGAGTCTTGTTTATGGGCGTGTTGTGCACCACATCTATTAAAAGAAGGCTATGGGACATTTAGGGGTTGTTTCTTTTTCTTCATATCTTAGATCGTGCAATAGAGCCTATGTTGTAGGTGAAGTCATATTTAACGATTGAACCTATTTTTTTCTCTTATTATAGTCAAGATCTTGGTTACGAGAAGGAGTAAGAATACACGTAAGCGAATAGACGTGTCTGTTGTAGAGGGGACCAGTAAATCACCACCTAGACAGGCTAATCAAAGTAGGATCAAGCTGAGTTTGTATCCCAAACTTCTTCTACTCCTCTATCTCTAGAAAAGCTAAGAAGGAGAAGAACCGCATCCTCAGAACTACCTATCAATGCTATAGACCAAGATCTAAGGAATGCGGTGAATTATTGGCTCATATAGTTTCTATACAAGCTCAAGGATAAGCCATTCCAGCCACAGGTTCTAGCAGTGCAGATAGGGCAGCTAACCTACAAACGCAGGATTTTCTTAAATTAGATCCTCCCACATTCTCCAGATCATATCTTAATGAAGACCAGGACTTTATTGATCAAATCCAAAGGGCTCTAGAGGTTATGCATGTGTCACGTAAAGATACAGTTGAGCTAGCAGCATATAGATTCAAAAGAGTGGATATATTTTGGTATGAAGACTGGAAATAATCTAGGGGTATAATGCACCTTCAGCTATCTACAAAGTGTTTAAAGAGGCATTTCTTGATCATTACCTTCCATTTGATATTTGAGAAGCCCGTGCAGATCAGTTCCTAAATCTTTGCCAAGGGAACATAAGCATGAGAGAGTATAGCCTTTGGTTTAATTCTTTAGCTAGGTATGCTCCCAATGTAGTAGCTACTATGGATGATAGAGTTCATCAATATATGGATAGATTGGATCTATATCTTGTTAGAGATTGTACTATTACTTATTTGAACAAAGACATGGACATAGCAAGGATACAAGATTTTGCACAAAAAATTAAAGGATCAGAAGCAAAGAAGAAGAGCACAAGAATCTGAAAGAGGGTATTCTAAAAGGTCCAGATCTATGGGGCAGTTTATGTTATCCCAAGGAGATTTTAGGCCTCAGTTTTCTAATAGACCGCCTAGGCCATTATCTTCTTTTTTTTGCAGCTAGTGCTCCACCATAGTTTCAACGGTCTAAAGGCAACCAATTTGGGCAAAGAAGTGAGAGTTAGAGTTCACGAACAGTGGGGTATCAAGAGCAAGGGAGTATGAGCCAATTAAGGCCTCCTCAATAGCCATGTAAATAATGTGGGAATATTTATTTAGGTGCATGTTGGTTTAGGACAAATGCTTACTTTGGGTGTGGTACATCAGGACATATGATGAGAGAATGCCCTTAAAGGGGCATAGGTAGTATGGCATGACCTACTAGATCAGCCGTTGCATCATCATCATCGGTGCCTTATTAAGGTAGAGGTGTACAACCTATAGGTCATGGTAGAGGTGTTAAAGGAGAAGCTAGCTCTAGTGGAGTTTGTAATTGTACATATGCTTTAGCGGTTTGATAGAATTCAGAGGCTTCTCCAGATGTGGTTACAGGGACATTTTCCATCTTTTCACATAATGTACATGCATTAGTTGATTCGTGTTCTACATTATCATTTGTCACTCCATTGGTTACTAGAAAGTTCAAAAAAATACCAAAATTTCTAGTTAAGCCATTTGAAGTATCTATGCTGATTAGTGAATCTATTCTAGCTAGGAGAGTGTATCGAAATTGTATAATAACTATTTGTGGTAGTGATACAATGGCGGACCTGGTTGTGCTAGAAATGGTAGATTTTGATGCTATAATGGGTACGGATTGGTTGGATTCTTGTTATGCCATAATAGATTGCCGAACTAAGAGGTGTATTTCCATTTTCCAAAAGAGGCAATCCTTGAATGGAGGGGTAATATTGGTGCACCAAAAGGTAAATTTATTTCTTATTCTAAGGCAAAAAGGATGATTTCAAAGGGTTACATATGTCATCTAGTTAGGGTGAAGGATACAGATACGGAGCCACCAACTCTTCAAAATATTCCAGTAATAAATGAATTTCCCGATGTATTTCCTAAAGATCTTCCAGGTTTGCCTCCAGAATGAGAAGTAGAGTTTGGTATTGATATGATTTCAGGTACTCAACCAATTTCAATTCCTCCATATAGAATGGCCCCGGTAGAGTTACGGGAGTTGAAAGAGCAATTGAAAGACTTGCTAGAAAAAGGACTCATAAGGCCTAGTGTGTCTCCTTGGGGAGCACCAGTGTTATTTATGCATAAGAAGGATGGCTCATTGAGAATGTGTATTAACTATCGGCAACTGAAAAAGGTGACTATTAAGAACAAATATCCCCTTCCAAGAATTGATGACTTATTTGATCAGTTGCAAGGCACCAAGTGGTTTTCAATGATTGATTTGAGGTCTGGTTACCACCAAATGAGGGTCAAAGAGAAGGACATACCCAAGACAACATCTGAAACATGGTACGATCATTGCGAGTTTCTAGTCATGTCCTTTGGGCTAACTAATGCACCTGCAACTTTTATGGATTTGATGAATAGGGTGTTCAAGCCATTCTTGGATGTGTTTGTGATAGTTTTTCTTGATGATATTCTAGTTTATTTGAGATTAAATGAGGACCATGCCAATCACTTACGACAAGTGTTGCAGATTCTTCGTGATCATAAGCTATATGCAAAGTTCTCCAAATGTGAGTTTTGGTTAAAATCTGTGGCATTCTTAGGTCATATTGTATATGATAAAGGAATAAAGGTTGATACTTTTGGAGGTAGAAGAAATTGCTATTCTAAATGCAAGTAAACATTGCAAAAATATACAACATGGGAAGATTATTATGCAGATAGATCCATTGGCAATGCAAAGAATGCTAACAAAAGAGTGGGATTGTCCATGGAGCATACGAGGGCATATAAACAGATATGGAAACTAGTTTAAGAAAAGCAAGTACAATTTCAACATAAACACTAGGAAGGAAATCAAGTAGTTGACTTCTTTGCTAACTAGGCTTTGGATAACGGCAACTTCATATTCATATCATTTCAGCAAGTACATGCAATAGAAAAGAGAATACTAGATAGTGACAAGTTCCAATGCCCTTACCTAAGATTGTCACTAACAAAGGGATGAGAGGGCTGGGAAGGCTTAAGCTATGTTTTCACCTAACATTATATTTACATATCTACATAAGAACAAAAAAAGTGAAGCAGCTAAATTACCTAATCTACATTATCAAACAAAAAAGGACTCTCAGTAAGGAGAAGGGGGGTCTAATGGTCAAATACAACACCAGAAACCTTAGGAGCAATGCAGTTTACAAATAATTTTGGGTCTGAGCATACCATTATCTCCTTCCCATCATGTCTACAGAGCAAAAGGAGGCTTTGCACATTAATTCTTGGAGGATTCAAAGAGTTCAACGGAAAATACTACTTACTTGGATGAGCTAACATTGGCACTAGGACTATAGCCCTCGATATTCATCAAAAACCAGGGAAACATCCCATCCACTAGAGAACATAGATGAATTAGAAGAACATCAAAAGGGAGGAGTTAGATACAGGAGCTAATGATGAACTGCAACATTAGCCAAGAAAACTCATTAAACACCCAAAATCGGAGCATGGTGAACTGGTGGTGCACAAAGGGAAACATGGGTATAGTACCGGCTATGGAGGAGGAAGCAAAGTTGAAGTGAGAGCTCAATTTAGAAACCCTACTAGGATATTTGTTGTTTTGTTATTTATTTGGCAATTGGATTGGGTAGGAGACTGATTGGGCCTATTTGATTAGGCCTATCAGGTTGGACAAATATTAAACATGTTTTTTTAATTCCTTAATCAATAAAATCCTAAAACGTTGCCCAATAAAAACTACTAATCTCAAGATCTTCTCTATGAGTATGCTCAATATAAGAAACAGATAAAGAAGAAGTAGATGGAATTTTTAAACATGCACCACCTTCTCTCTCAAGAGAGTAATCCCCACCTAGATACAAACCACCATGGGAAGTAAAGGGATCACAAATAAAATTATTAATAAAAATTAATAATCGGTTTTCCTATACATTCAAGCAAATAAAAGTCTTCTTCACCCGATTGATCACCTTTATATCATTTTTATTTTCATGATTTCTATGAGCTAAAATAAGGTTTTCATTAAAAAATATGCTCAAATAACCATCTCCAATCTCATGATCAACTCTATCAACTTCATCACTAACTTGGGACTCATTAAACACACCATACACATGCTTAAGTAGTGGACTACATTCATGAGTAAATTGATCATCATACAAATCTTCACTAGTTGTTGGCAACTCACATACCAACATAGACTCACCTTGGTTTTCACAAGGGTCAAATAGTGTCTGAATACTGTCATTATTTGGTAGTGGATCCTTACTCATGTTACAAGTGCTAGCACTAGGTGGACACAAATCATTCTTATGAGAAGAATCAATTTTGTCATCTATAGGATCAACTAGTGCTTTCTTAGTTACAACAAGAATTTTATCTTCTTGCAACCTAGAAATACCAAGAGTATCACAAAGGTAAGACTCATTCCATTCTCCTCTAGGCAAACTAATAACTATATCCACTTGGCTACTACTAGCCACATCATAATATTCTAAGTCTATAGAAGTGTAGGAGATAGCATTTTTACCTTGTAGCTAACATGAGGTACGGTCTTCACCTTAGTATGTGTCATGGAAGCCAACTTGCTTATTTGGGAAGATCTCATTACAAGGGAGTTTGTCAAGAATTCTCCCTTGAATCATCTCATCATCTCTTGAGGAAGCATGGTAGTTTTTAGGAGAGAAGCTATTGGAGTTCTTTTTACTTTCCACACATTCCAACCTTCCTCTCAAAGTAGACACACCTCCTTTGATTATCCCCATATCCCCTTTCATTGATCCAATATCTGACCCCAACCTTTTAAGAGTTTGGTTGATAGCTTTAAAAGAAGCCTTAAAGGTATCAAGAGTATTGTTGTCCATGGTTTGTAAAGTTGAACCTTCGATTTCCTTTGCTATTTACCTAAGAAAAACCTACAAAGCAAAAAACAAGTTAGTTCAAACAAATATCCTTACCACACTATCACTCCTTTGATTACCTCACACTTGGCTTCACAAGTGTTGAAAGTTGTCTTGTAATCCATGAGCAATTAAGGGATGAGTATACTCTTTTTTGGAATAAATTTTCATTTGAAATGACTGAAATAAACCTTGTTCGGGCTTGAATGAACAAACTACAATGAATCACAAAATGAGAAAAGCGCACAAGAACGTAAACACGAAAGAAAAGGACTCAAAACTAACTCACAACCTAGTAGATAGTTACTAGTTTGTCAATTAGTGCTAGAATCTAGAAAAGCAACTAGAAATAAGGATTAGAAACTATGAAATCAAAATTTGAGCTAAAAATTCGGCTGTACAAGAGTGATGATGTGGCAACTTGTGGTTGGATGAAAATTTTGCAAATTTTTTTTGTTCTTCACTTTGTGTTTCAGTCAATCTTCAGTCAAGAAAGAGTAGGATTGGTTTTGGGGGGGGGATGCAAGAAACTAAGTAGATCAAAGTTTCAAAATTCTGTCCAAAGATCAAAATGTGATACCACTATTTTTTTGGATTTTTTAGATTTCAACTCTTTTTTGTGTTGATTTTCTCAAGGTAACAACAATCCAAGAGTTAGAATTGTAGGAAAAATTTCAAAACATGGCTCTGATACCAAATGATATAAAATCTGACTAGAATCATTGAAAAAGAGATGAAGACTATACTAAAGAAGCAAACAACACAAGGTTTCAAGGAACAAAGCACAAACTAATGTATAAATATAAAGATATATATCTTGACATAGAAACATACAAAACAAGAGAACCAAGGGATGTATCAAATCCCAAGACCCAAATTACCTATATGAATAACACCAAGATCTTACGTTGACACAAGAGAAACTCAACCTCTCCAAGCATCCACATTTCTAAGCAAAAATGCAACACAAGTGAATCCACACTATGTATTGCCATAGTTTCAAGTGGACTTTCCAAGCCCTACACTAAAAACACTCCCTTTTGGAAGTGGATCACTAGCTAAGTAGTTTGCATAATCTGCAAACCATGGAATGATATCTTGGGAAACTGCTAATATCTGCTCGTTTGGAAAATTGTCACCAATCTCAAACCCAGTTGCAATCTTCTGCATCGCTTCCTCCTCCAGTTTAGGCAAGTTATTTATAACTTAATTTTTTGTACCTTTTCTGTCCTTCACCTAAAAGTCAAATTCTTAAAACAAAAGCACCCACTGAATAAGCCTAGGCTTTGCATTTTTTTTCTCCATTAGATACCAAAATGGTGCATGATCAGTGTGCACAATCTCCTTTTTCCCAATCAAGTAAGATCTAAAATTTTCAAAGGCAAAAAACATTGCCAATAACTCTTGCTCCATCACAGTATAGTTCTTTTGTGTAGGATTTAGTGCCTTACTAGTATAGTCAATGGGATGAAGGATTTTTTCTTTCCGTTGGACTAGTACAGCTCCTAAGGCTATTTCACTAGTATTACACATAATCTCAAATGGTGAAGACCAATCGGGAGACACAATGGTTGGTGCAGTCACCAACTTTTCTTTTAGGCTTTAAAAAGCCTTCTTACATGCATCATCAAAATTAAAATTTACCTCTTTATAAAGTAGCTTTCAAAGAGGATTAGCAATTTGTCAGAAGTCCTTGATAAATTTCCTGTAAAACCCTGCAACCTCGAAAACTTCGAATCCCATTTACAGAAATTGGGTAAGGTAATCTTTAAATTACCTCAATCTTTGCTCGATCAATCTCTATGCCTCTATTTGAGATCTTTTGCCCAAGAATAATTCCTTCTTTGACCATAAAATGGCACTTCTCCTAATTAAGCACCAAGTTGCATTCTTCACACCTTTGGAGAGCATTTGCCAAATGTTTTAGGCAGTCTTCAAGAGAATGCCAACAACTAAAAAATTATCCATGAACACTTCAATGGTGTCTTAAACCATATCAGAGAAGATTGACATGATACATCTCTAAAATATGAGCTAAATAGATCCACATACACCCCATACAAATAATTGCGCCAAATCATCAAAGAAAAAGCAATAACCTCCAACTCCAAGTCATAAACCAAATAGTTTTTCTCATGAGCCTTAAGCTGCTAGGAAGCATAAGCCATAACCTTACCATGATGTATCAAGACGCAACCCAGCCCTATACGGGGTGCATCAAAATATACCACAAACCTATCAATAAGGGTCGAAAGTAGAGTAGAAGTCAACTTTTCAAAACTACCCTCACAAGCATCAGACCATAAGAATTTGACCTTCTTCTGAGTCAACAAAGCAAAAATAGAAGAGAAACTTTCCACAAACCTCCTATAATGCCCGACCAAGCCCAAAAAGCTCCTAATATCAGTTGGAGTCATGGGTCCGTACCACCTCTTAACTGCCTCAACTTTCTATAGATCCATATTGATATCCTAACTAGACACCATATGCCCAAGAAAAGTTATAATATTCAGCCAAACCTCACACTTAGAAAATTTAGCATACAATCTCTGTCCTTATAGTCTTCAACACAATTTGAAGGTGATTAACATGATCCTCCTCACTCTTAGAATACACAAATATATCATCAATGATGACTATGACAAACAAAATAGAAACTACCTAAATACCTAATTTATAAAATCAATAAAAATAGTCAAAGCATTGTTTAACCCAAATAAAATGACCAAAAACTGATAATGACCATGCCGGGTTCAGAAAGTAGTCTTGAGAATATCAACCTCTCTAATTTTCAATACTTGAAATGAAGATCAATCGTAGAGAAACATCTAGCACGCTGAAAATGGTTAAAAAGATCGTCAATCCTAGGAAAGGGATACTTATTCTTCAGTGTGACTTTATTTAGCTATAGATAGTCTATACACATCCAAAGGGACCCATCCTTCTTACGCACGAAAAGTATAGGAGCACTACATGGGGAAACACTAGGGCGAAAGAAGCCCTTATCAAGAAGATCCTTTAACTTCTCCTTCAACTCCTTTAATTCAATTGGAGCCATTATATAATAAAGAATGTAAGCAGGATAGGTATCTAGTAGAAGATCAATCCCAAAATCTATTTCCATATCGAGAGGAATTCCAAGAAGATCATTAAGAAATACTTCTGGAAACTCACTAACCATAGGGACAGATTGCAAAGAAGGACTTTCAGAGTCAGAATCCTTAACCCGAACTAGATGATACATACACCCTTTAGAAATCAACTTTTGAGCTTTAAGATAGGAATTAAACCTCCCTTTAGGCACTAAAGAATTGTCCTCCCATTTAATTACCATTTTGTTAGGGAATTGGAAACCGACCTTTTGGGTCATACAATCCCAAAGATGCATAGAACAAATGAAGACAATCCATCCCCAAGATTACATCACAATTTACCATGTTCGGTTCTACCAGATCAACCAATGTCTTCAGGATTAAAATCAAAATGCACAACCATATAAGGGGTTACGTAGGATAGGTTAGTATCTTCTTATGAAAGAAAGATACTACACAACTGATGATAGGCGAATTTACACGCCTATACCACTAGATTTTGCCCATATTTTAGCCAAGTTTTGAGAACAAATTACATATTTCAGGCACTTTTAGTCCTTTTTCCTGTAAGTGAGCTAAAGAACATGATTAATAAGTTTCAGGTATAAATGATGCAGAATTCAGCATTTTATGGATAACTTGACGCCAAAGAAAGCTTCACGAAAGGAGAAAAGGGAGTCTTGGACGCCAAGGTCCAAAAGTGGCGCATGGAAAATCTGTCCTGAGCTAAAACAACAATTCTGAAGACTTTGGGGACTAGCAGTAACTTATTAGGATTAGGATAATAATGCAGTAATTTATTAGGATTAGGATAATGATGCAATAACCCAGTAGGAATGGGTTAAGTAAGGCAGTAGCTTAGTAGGAATAGGATATGAGTGTTATAAATACCCTATTTTGCTAGAGATTTTTATTCATTCCGCCATTCCACACAATTCACCCATTCATTCCCCCATTCCATCAATTCTCATCCATCCACCATTTATCCATCCATCAAAACAATTCGCTTTATTAATTCATTGTTGACATTATTTTTCATCTATTCAATTCTTATTTTCCGCAACAAGAGAAACGTTACTTTGCAAAGAATTCACGCCTAATGCCTACCACCCTATACCTAACGAGATCTTTATTGTGGTATAATAACAATGTCGATTGTGATTTCCTTCGCACTCATGGGTAACTAAACTTCTCTGTTGGGGTTATGGAAGCCTTATGAGATACTATCTAAGGCTATGAGTTTGTGAATTCGTGACACGTGTGTTGCTTATATGATTATTCTCTTCATCTTAATGCAAATTCTTGTGGCTGCAGACGCATAGAATAACGCCAGTATAACATTAACTTGTTCGAAAGAAAAGTTATGTGTCTGGAAAAGAGATAATGTCAAGGTAATAGGGTCCCATCCCCTATTAAAAAGTTAGTGCCGTAACTGGATTAACCTCTTGGAGAATTTGTACCATTAGATACGCTTTAAGCTCGAAAGAGTTAAAGTGAAATAGTCTTTGTTTAGGTCGAAAGATGCTTGGATTTACCATCGAATACAATTCTCTATAAGCACATACATGTCTGAATTCCGCACAACTCATATCCAATAGAGACGTACAACTCATAAGGTGGACATAACTCAAACTTCTCAATTCTCATTGTTTTACAACCTACTAAACATTCTTTCTTTTTACATTACTATTTTCAGTTTTTACTTTAATAATTTGGTTACACTTTACAATCCCCCCTTTTACGAGACTTGGACTAAAAGTCTAGTAATCTTTGCTTACTTGTTGACCAAGCTATTTCCTGTGGGATCGATACCCAACCCAGTTGGGTTCTATATTTGACAGTGACCGCTTTACACTCCTACGAGAGCTGTAGATTGAACGTTATCAAAAATTGGTGCAGTTACCGGGGAATACGAGTGTCAATTAAGTTTGTGATAATTACTAGACTCTTTGGTCAAAGATTCTCGTACTTTTACTTTTAGTTTTTTTTTTATTCAGGTTTGTTCAGTGCACCAATGGATGCACAACGTGAAATCGAAAGGATGGCTGCTCAAATACATCAACAGAATATTGATAATCCATGTCGGGCAACAAATCCTGATGATGAGGACCTGGGCGATGAGGAACTACTAAACCCATGGCATACTGCTGAGATGGCGGCACCCATGCAGAGAAGAGATCGTCAAGCTAGGTTTAGTTCTGAACGCCGAGCTATGCAAAAACCATTCGATGATGATGATGATGATCTTGATGGAGCTGGTACCACAGGAGCCATTATTCTTCCACCATTAGCGCCCGGAGCCAAGTTCAACATCACAAGCACCATGATTCAGTTATTGCAACTCAAGGGATTATTTGGTGGACTAGCAGGCGATGATCCGAATATGCATCTCATCAACTTTATTTCTACATGTAAGTCGTTCGACAATCCTGGTGTTGGTCAGAATGCAATTCGATTACGTCTATTTCCATTGTCTCTATCTGGGGAGGCAACTCTATGGTTGAATAGGCTGACTCCTGATTCTATTACAAATTGGAGGCAATTGAGAGATACTTTCCTAGAAAGATTCTTTCCGCCATCCAAAAGAGCACAATTGAGAGATGAAATCAACAACTTTCAACAGCTTCCAACCGAAGCTCTTCACGAAACATGGGAGAGGTTCAAGACGAAGCTTATGAGGTGCCCGAACCATCACATGACCAATGTCCACCTAATGGAGATACAATACAGAGCCTTGAATTCAATAACTAAACCAGTGGTGGATAATGCGGCTAGAGGATCATTTATGGACCTCACCTTTGGGCAGGCAAACAATATGCTAGATCGGATGACAAAGCAAAGTAGAGCTTGGCATACCAGGGATTCTGAGGTAGCAAGCCCCACTTTATCTATTGGCATGACTGCTGAACAACAGAGAAGATAAAAAGAACGTGATCAAGATATGGCGCATATGAAAACAAAAGTGGATCTTCTTACAAAGCATCATTATTAGGGAAGACCGAAAAAGTCAAAGCTGTTACGTTAAAAGGAAGAGACAAATCTGATTCGGAAGAAGAGGCTAACTACTTAAATAATCAGGGGGGTTTCCAAGGAAATACCCAAGGAAACCAAGGTCGGAACTATTATGATAAATCTGGAAACAAGGACCAAGGTAGTTAGAAGAACAAGAATGAAAAGAGTGGTTTGTATGTTCCCCCTGGAAGACGTGACGCTACCACATCTAGTTCTGGAAGTATGGAAGACATGATGGCTAAAATATTGAAAGGAGTGGAAGCAACGAGCGCGGGAGTAACGGAGGTAGTTAATGATTTTTCCTCTATGAAACAATTAGTTGATTCTCATTCCACTTCAATCAAGCAAATAGAGCAGCAATTGAGCCAACTTTCAGCAGCACTCAATCAAAGAAAGGCTGGCACTTTACCTAGCAACACTGTGCAAAACCCAAGGAATGATGGGTCATGCATGGCCATTACTACCTGAAGTGGTAAAGTGCTGGAAACTTCAGCAAAAGGCAAGCAAGTGGTTGACGAAGTAGTGGACATTGATGATAAGCCGAAAGGGGAAGATACCGCAGCAGCTGATCCTGACGTCCATAACGTCACCCCTCACGATTTGCAACCTGAAAAAGCTGAAAAACGGAAGCAAGAAGAGAAGAAAACCGTGGAGAGAACAATTCCATACCCACCACCACCTTTCCCTCATAGATTGAAGAAGGTGGCGGATGACACGAAGTTCAGCAAATTCATGACTATGTTAAAGCAGCTGACCATTAATGTTCCATTGGTGGAGGCACTTGAACAAATGCCTGGGTATGCAAAATTTATGAAGGATCTTTTTACAAAGAAGCGGGCAGCAAGCTATGAGTTGAAAGATACTGGTCATCATTGCAGCGCTATTTCTACCCGATCATTAGTTCAGAAAAAGGCCGACCCCGGTGCTTTCACTATTCCTTGCACGGTTGGATCTATGAATTTTGCTAAGGCATTGTGTGATTTGGGAGCTAGCATCAATTTGATGCCACTATCCGTCTATAGGAAGTTGGGGTTAGGCAATCCGACACCAACCAATATGAGGCTCGTGATGGCTGATAGGTCGGTAAAACGACCTATGGGTATCTTGAATGATGTGTTGGTGAAGGTTTCTTCATTCATCTTCCTGTAGACTTTGTTATTCTGGATTGTGAGGTGGATTCTGAAGTTCCTATAATCTTGGGACGTCCTTTCCTTGCAACAGGAAGTGTGCTTATTGACATGAGAGCTAATGATCTTTTATTTCGGTTGAATGACGAAATGGTACGTTTTGATATATGCAAAGCAATGAAGCATCCCAGTGATATGAATGTGTTCTCTGTAGCTGATATTCATTATGAGGATAAGAAAGCATTTTCTGAAACAAAATAGCTTACTATTGAGCCATTGTCTGCTGCGCTACTGAATGTTGAGCATAAGGATGATGAAGAGTATAAAGAAACTACATGTGCTCTAACAGAAATAGGGTCCTATTCTCATACTCCTAAATAGCCGGACCTTGATCTTACAAATCAACCTTCATAAACAGCGAAGACTTTCATTGTAGAGCCACCAATGCTAGAATCAAAAGAGCCCCCCAATTACCTAAGGTATACGTTCTTGGGATATGGAAATACACTTTCGTAGAGTATTGCGGATGATTTTGGTTAACAGCATGTAGAGGCTCTCATCTCTGCTCTGAAGAGATACAAGAGAGCCATGGGTTGGACTATTGATGATATAATTGGTATCCCTCTTGGGATATGTATGCACAAGAGTCATCTCGAAGAAGATTGCATGCCTTCAAGTAAGTATCAGCGTCGACTGAATCCATTCAGAAAACGATGCCCCATCTATCTCGATGAAGACTAAGTAATCGAGATAGCTATGTTGTGCCACGATAATAAATCAAGTGCTTGATGGGAGGCAACCCATCATTTTTAAATGTTCTTGTTGTTTCTGTTTTCTTAGGGTTTTATCGAGCCATGACCGAAACTAAGGTGCTTGATGGGAGGCAACCCATCGTTCTAATCGTTTTTGTTGTTTTTGAGTGAATGTAGGTACAAGAGGTATAAAACGAGGAGGTCGGTTTTAAATTTTGATTTGGACGTATTGCATGTTAAAGGTGGTAAGTTAGGAATGAAGAAGCAAAAGGCTACGGATTGAGAATTGCTCATGAAAATATAGGCATCGAAAAAGGCTAGGAATAGGTAAAACTAGGCCACGAACAAGGCAAGGCCTATACTATGACCTAAGGTCTCGGAATCTAGTGTGCCATAGCATAGGCTCCGCCTATGCTCAAGTATGCCATAGCATAGGCGCCGCCTATGCTAAAGCTTTTTGTCTCTGAATCTGATATGCCATGCTAAAGGCGCCGCCTATGGTCACTAAAGGCTTTGCAATAGGCGCCGCCTATGGTCACCAAATGCTTTACAAAAGGCGCCGCCTATGCTCACACAATTCCATAGCATAGGCGCCGCCTATGCAAAAGCCTTTTGCTCAACTAGGCATGGCCTGTGCTATGGCATTCTGCTCAACTAGGCAAAGCCTTAGGCGCCGCCTATGGTCACTTTTTATCTCCAAATCCGATTTCAAATGGGTCAAAACACGACCCAACCTTTTCCTATATATATGAGACTTAGTCTTGAACCAAAAACACATTGAAAACCTAGCTTATGCGCCGCCCATAGCCTCCAAATCCTCTAAAAAATTTCCTTTTGCTCTTTTTCTTCACAAGAACATCATCCAAAGGCATGAATCAAGTAAGTACTACTCTGTTATTCATTTATCTTCCGTAAGTACTACGTTACTACGCCTATTATGAATTGCTAAATCTTGAAAAAGTATTGGTAATGTGAATGTGTTTGAATTGTTGTGATGCAACCAAGTGAGTGAATGAATACGTAAGGATGATCTTAACTTATTACCAACTTGAATTTGATTTTGATGCATTGTCATACTTTTGTGGAATCGAATTGGTCCCAAATATTGCATAATCTTGTTACTTGAATACTTACATGTTGGAATGACTTGTTCATCGGAATAAGGATTATAGTTGCCTACCAACATAGGAGGTTATGATTATTGTTAGATACTATCCCTTGATTCAATCCCTATGTAGTAGTCTTGATATATCTAACATGAAAGTATTGCAAAGATTACAAGAAGTATGACTGCACTGATTTTATGGTTGGAGCATATCACCTAAATGTATGTCGATGAAGTCTGAGTAATTGACAACATTCACTTAATTAGCTTGTGTCAACAAATTAAGTGTGGGGTGGTGCCACTATTGTCTGTTTGTTGATTGAATCTTCCGAGATGAAGCTAACATGACTCTATTTAGATCTCAGGTACAATGGCACCAAAAGACAAGAAAAGCAACCACTTCACAAAAAGGCCAGAAAAAGGGAAGAAAAGAGCAAGCTGAATCCTCCGTACTGCAAATACCTCGACGTACTCTTGGAATCAAGTGGGGTACTTATGAGGAACTTCTGAGGATGACGACTCCTATGATGATTCCGACGAAGGGGGTATGACCCCCGACATAGAGTAGGAGTCCGACTGACCAGGTTCTTCGTATTTATTTTCCACTGAGGGTAGTGTGTCCCGTCTAAGTATGGGGTACTGGTATTTGCATGCTATACTTCTCTATCCGCATTTGCATTTATGTTTGTTTTGTTTTTCTTCTTAGTAGTTATTTGTTTTTCTTTTTAGTAGTCAATTTTTTTAGTTAATTTTTGTAAACTTAACTTCGCATGAAATTATTCTAATAGGCAGCATGAGATTATGACAAGAGTTTGAGCTAACATCATGACTATTGAGATGTTTAGGCTCTAATTGTGACTCACTATGTGATATTGTGTGGTTCAATTCCTTCATCTGTGGGGGCAAGAGTCTATACTACTCCCAATAAAGTCGACCATGTGCCTTGTGTGTGTGAGATAATAGTATATTCTATGCTTGTGGCTGATGCTAGAACTTGCCTGGTATGTGTGCAAAGCGAAAATAAAGAATGCAAGTTTAGGAGATGATTTAGGCATTTATTTGGCGACCTATGATTATTTACCTTCATTTTTACCTACCCATGGACATCATCCTAGTTAACCCTTTTGAGCCTTTAGCCTATTTTCTTTGACAACCTCATATGTAAGCCTAATCCATTTTTTCAAGACCATAATTTGATCCAAATTCCTAAGTGCTTTAAAGTGTAAAGTCATATGACCAAACAAGAGGAAATTGGTTGAGTATGATGCTTTAGAATGTAATGGTGCTTGAATTTGTAGAATTGCTATCATAAGAGGTGTTATGAGAAGAAAAAAAAAAGGAAAGGAAAGCTGAAAAGTTAGTTATGTTTAAAATTGAAAAATAAAAGAGGAGAAAAAGGGTGGTAGAATAAAAGAACGTAGAAAGGTTGTTTGAAAGAAAAAGTGTTAATGATGTAATGTGATGTATTAAAGAGCTTAGGAACATAGTCACTATTTCTGGCCAAAATAGTCCTACCCGTCCCTTAGCCTACATTACAACCATCAAAAGACCTACTTGATCCTAAGCCTAGAATTCTGACATTTAGTGGAGCATTACACTAAGGGAAAGCCTATGGTTATCAGTTGCTACATATGAATTCTTTTGGAGAGCGAGAGCAAGGATACTTTTATACCCATGTTTGAAAAATATGCTATACTTATGAGTGATTATGGGTAATATATTGTGAGACACACATGGTTGATGAGTTTTGGGTAGTTGTGTATGATTCTTTGTGTCTTAACTTTTCAATATGAGTTGGCCACCATCACGAGTCTATGCTAGAGGTTAAATTGTTTCTACTAATGATCGGAAAACTACTCTTTGTTGATAATTGTTGTGCTTGTCTTGACGGATATTTTGTGTTGATACTGTGAAACCCTAAGTTGATGTTTAGACGAACATGATATTTTGTTCGAGAACGAACAAAGCTTCAAGTGTGGGGTGTTGATGATAGGAGAATTTACACGCCTATACCACTAGATTTTGCCCATATTTTAGCCAAGTTTTGAGAACAAATTACATATTTCATGAACTTTTAGTCCTTTTTCCTGTAAGTGAGCTAACGAACATTATTAATAAAGTTTCAGGTGTAAATGATGCAGAATTCAGCATTTTATGGATAACTTGACGCCAAAGAAAGCTTCACGAAAGGAGAAAAGGGAGTCTTGGACGCCAAGGACCAAAAGTGGCGCATGGAAAATCTGTCCCGGGCTAAAACAGCAATTCTGAAGACTTTGGGGACTAGCAGTAACTTATTAGGATTAGGATAATAATGCAGTAATTTATTAGGATTAGGATAATGATGCAGTAACCCAGTAGGAATGGGTTAAGTAATGCAGTAGCTTAGTAGGAATAAGATATGGGTGTTATAAATACCCTATTTTGCTAGAGATTTTTATTCATCCCGCCATTCCACACAATTCACCCATTCATTCCCCCATTCCATCAATTTCGATCCATCCACCATCTATCCATCCATCAAAACAATTCTCTTTATTAATTCATTGTTGACATTTATTTTCATTTATTCAATTCTTATTTTCCGCAACAAGAGAAACGTTACTTTGCAAAGAAGTCACGCCTAACGCCTACCACCCTATACCTAACGAGATCTTTATTGTGGTATAATAACAATGTCGATTGTGATTTCCTTCACACTCATGGATAACTAAACTTCTTTGTTGGGGTTATGGAAGCCTTATGAGATACTATCTAAGGATATGAGTTTGTGAATTCGTGACACGTGTGTTTCTTATATCATTATTCTCTTCATCTTAATGCAAATTCTTGTGGCTGCAGACGCATAGAATAACGCCAGTATAACATTAACTTGTTCGAAAGAAAAGTTATATGTCTGGAAAAGAGATAATGTCAAGGTAATAGGGTCCCATCCCCTATTAAAAAGTTAGTGCCGTAACTGGATTAACCTCTTGGAGAATTTGTACCGTTAGATACGTTTTAAGCTCGAAAGAGTTAAAGTGAAATAGTCTTTGTTTAGGTCGAAAGACGCTTGGATTTACCATCGAATACAATTCTCTATAAGAACATACATGTCTGAATTCCGCACAACTCATATCCAATAGAGACGTACAACTCATAAGGTGGACATAACTCCAACTTCTCAATTCTCATTGTTTTACAACCTACTAAACATTCTTTCTTTTTACTTTACTATTTTCAGTTTTTACTTTAATAATTTGGTTACACTTTACAATCCCCCCCTTTTACGAGAGTTGCACTAAAAGTCTAGTAATCTTTGCTTACTTGTTGACCAAGCTATTTCCTGTGGGATCGATACCCAACCCAGTTGGGTTCTATATTTGACAGCGACCGCTTTACACTCCTATGAGATCTGTAGATTGAGCGTTATCAACAACCCATATAAATATTTCTAGTAATTATAGAATTACACCCTGAAAATATTTTCAACTAAAACCAAAATGCGCAGCCACATAAGGAGTTAGATAGAATAGGGTAGAACTCAGATCAAGCAAATAGTAAAAATCACACGAGAAGAACTACAACATACCAGTAACAACATTATGAGTTGCCTCATATTAATGACAGATGGCAAAAACGTAGAGGTGATTTCGGCCAGCACCGATACCCAAAGTGGCACCCTTCGGTGCAGAAGGCGAAGAAGTAGCTATCAGAACCTTATAAGCTCCACTGGCTACCTTAGCTGTAGGAAAGTTCCTCTGCATATGTCCAGGATGACAACAATTGAAGCACAAGTTCCTTCGCTCCCTGTTACATTGAATCTACCCATAGAATCGACAAAGAGGATAAGGTGAAGCTGATTGAGCTCTACTAATTTGAGATTGGGCACCCCTTGCCTTAGACTGCTAGCCTTAAATGAAAATCACAAGACGACTTAGGATATGAGGCACTAATTGTCAGATATGAAATATAACTTCCCTAATTCTTCTTCTTGGTCCACTGTCTACCATCTCTTCTACCATTCTGTTGATTTGCTCCCTGCTATGAATATATAAACTTATTATTCTACCTCTCTCCCATCATTGCCTATTTTTTTCATCTTCTACCTGTTGCATATAAACCACCATCCTGGAGATGTTTATTTTATTGTTCAACATTACAACCTTACACTCTAATACCAAGTCATGAGACAAACCAGAAGAAAACTTTCTTATTTTATATCTCATGTTAGATACTAACTCTAGACCATAACGGGGAAACTACTCAAATGTAAGAGCATATTCCTTTATACTCATTTTTCCCTACTTCAAGTTCAGAATCTCTTTAGCCTTAGCTTTCCTCAACTTCTTAGGAGAGAAGTGATCAAGAAAGGCACCCAAAAACTCATCCCACACCACAAACTCAGCATCATCACTTTTTAACTATTCCCACTCCTCATACCACTGTTTAGCTATATCTTTTAACTAATATGTAGCAAAAATCTACACCCTCAAAATAAATAGCATGCATCACCCTAAAAATCTTCTCCTCTCATCAATAAACTCATGAAGATCCTCCTCAACCTTAGATCCTATAAAGGTTGAGGGATTCAACCCCGTGAATTGGCCATATCGAGTGACCCAAGATGAAATAGCAATAGAACCAATATGATCTGGCTGATGAGACTAAGATATCACCAAATGAGTAAGAAAGTGAATGGACTGATAGAACTCCGCACTAGAGATATCTCCTTGAGGCATCTAGGCATAAGTACCATCTTCCTGAGAAGCTCAAGGAGGACTATTATGGGCAGGTAAAATTCCACATGGAGCAGCATAATATGGAGCAGGGACCCTTGACCAGGTCTGCACTTCATAAGCAGGGTGAGTTCCTTCTATATTATCCTCAAGTAGGACAGAGGGTCCAACAAAGTTTTTATGAACATCATATCTTTAGGGAGGCATGATATAAAATATGAGTAAATCAAGAGTTACAGAGTTTTCAAGACACTAGACTCTATAGCCCGAACTAGAACACAAGAAATGAAAATATTCCAAAATGCCTTGTAGCCTCCCCCTTATAAGTGTTGTGGTATATACACTCATAAAAGGGACTCTACTCGACATGGCTTTATGGATACCCAAAGATCTTGAACTTCTCTAATGTCAAGCTTGTCATGAACTGAACCAGGTCCTAGCTGTGAAGGGTATCTCAAGCCCATCATGGACTGGAGACCACCCCCTAGCCTAACCACATGAGCACAATAAATTAATAGCGGAAGCAAAACCAAACAATAAGAATGATATATATACAAATAGAAAGTTTCTAAGAATCCAAAATAATTAACCAACCCAAACTTTGTCAACAAAAGCCTCTAAACTAGAATACCAAATTAGGCCAGGACATGCCTCCGATCGTGACAATGAAACTCTTCAATTCCCAAAGTATGAAAAGAGATCTAATAAAATGGTAAAGCTTTTCAAATGATGGAGGCTCACCACTTCACAATAATTCAACTGATATCCACTCTACCTAAGACTAAACATGAGTAAACAAGGAACCCTGGGACCCTACATCATAAAACGATATAGTGTCCAGGGATGGTCAGTGGGATAAGCACTGGCATGTAACTCAAGAAAAGGGACAAAATAATGCCATGTCCAAAGTTAGTCAAAACCATATACACACATTCATATATATATATATATACATATACAAATACATATATACATATATATGCATATACAAATATATGTATATATATTTACATATACATATACATATATATATATATATATATATATAAGATGCTGGGATAGGGTACAAAGGTCATGAACATGAGATTTTAATGCCATTAACATGGAATGTGTATCCCTATCCATCTTAAGGGACCCCATAAGCTATATAGGTTCAACTTTCCCAGCTGAAAGGGACTCAACGCGTGTTAGCCACACGATTAGAGTAAATTTGACCAAGATTCAAAGGCATAAAGTCTTCAATCATCCCAAATATATAACGTATAAACTATGCACATGATCATAAAGACCACCACGTCGGCAAACATTATTTTCAGTATTGGTCACCCCAAGACCTCCACCTTCTCAGTAATCTACACAATCCCCTTTAAGCCCAAATTAAAATATTTACACATAAATCCAAATATTAACCTAGGAGTCATTTATTTAGGCATTTAACATTGGTGTTGTCATACCGATTATTCTTTCAAGCTATGTCCAATAATTCCATTCCCATCCAACTAAACCATTCCTAAGTTCCATTTTAAAACCAAACTATGTCCTACAAGGCCTTTAAATCCATTTTAATGCATTTGTCCATTAAGATAATGCAATAGTTTCAAAGTGGGTTAAATCATGAAAATTCTACATTTTAAACTGAAGTTCATGAAGGTGGGTTGAAGATATTATTATTATCAAGCCAAAATCCAACATTTGGGGAAACCCTTGTTCCCCATTTCAAATTCTCATAACCATGAACCTATTAAATTCAAAAACCACAATTTAAAGCATGAATATTATATTCAAAACATGTGGAAAGCAATTCCAATAGTAAACAACCCAAGTACAAACAGCAATTAAATTTACATGAGCAATGATTAAACATATGCCTTTATGTAAAAATCAAGTTAGGGAGGAGAGAAGTGCTTGAAACAGCAAAGAAATGGAAAGAGGAATCATAAGATGGATCTTAGATGATTAACCTCTTGAAAACCGTAACCTTCTCTTGTTTTGGGGAGTTTAAGATGAGAGGAGTGGTATTTAATTTGATTAACTGATGTTAATAGGGATCCTTATACTTTTCTAGGTCGTGGGTAAAGTGTAAAGGAAAGAAAAGACCAAAATAACCTTAATTAATATGCCAGAAAAAATTGGTCCCAGTTGTCATGGGTCAGGTGACGACTCGTGGTAACTATTCTTGAGTCAGTGCTTGGACATGTGGCTTAAGCAGAATCTTTGCACCATCTTACTATTTTGGACATCCTAGAGGATTGATTCCCTCTTGGAATTTGTTGTGCAGGCAATTATTAGACCTTTTATTCCATCCATCAAGAATATTATAGTTAAAAAATGAGATATACAACTTCAGGAAACTACATTATGATTCGATGTGCGAGGCATTGTTCCAGTTTAAGAAGAAGTTAAGCATGGTACCCAATCATCGCATTTAAGGAACAAATTTTCTAGAGATATTTTATAGAGCCCTAAACATCAGTTCCAAATCCCTAGTAGATACAATCACTGGAGGAGCTTTCATACGTCTATACTGGAAAGTAGTATCTGATATTCTAGATCGGATCTCTTTTACCAACTGATGGTTGCATACTTGGAAGGCAGAGAAGGGTTCTAGAACTGATGCTATTGGGTATTCTAGTAACCATAGAGTGGGTGATGATTCTATGGAACAAAAGATTACGTAACTTAGAACTAATATTGGGTTGCTGACAAAGTAGTTCATAACAATAAATTCTGAGAAGGTAAATCTGGTAGGTTAACTGGGTGTAACCTCTAGATCATATGAATCTAACTTGAAAGAGGAGGCTAAGTATCTTAATCAATAATTGGTGGGTTTTTGAGCCAAGGGGAAAGGAAATCAAGGTCAGAACTATTACAGAGATAGATACAAAGATCACAATAGGGAGCATGATGGTGACTAGAGAATAAATGATGACTCTAATGAAAAAAGAGACATGTATATTCCGTCAGACAGCCGTAATATTGAATCGAGAATGGAGGCAATGTTGACAAAGCTGGTGAAGGGTCAACAAAATCAAGAAACATGCCTTAAGGTTATAGACACCTAATTTTTTTACCGAACCTACGGTTATACACCATTTTAGTGTTCAATTTATTTTCTGAGGTCTAAATTAGATATTTTAATTTTATCTTATTTTTACTAAGTTTGTGTTAAAATGTTTGAAAAGTATAATTATGGAGTCACATTTTAGGATAGGTTTTTATCTTTATTTTATTTTTCAAAAAGAAATTTTCTAAAATAAATTTTATTTTAATTTAGTTTTAAATAAATAATATAGTGATATTAATATTTCTTAATCATATTTTTGGGACTAGATATTTGATTTCTTATATATTCTATTAGTTTAAGTAATATTCTTATCATTTATATGTTTAATTAAACAAGATGTTTTTTTAAAAAATAAAATCCTTGCCCAAAACTACCCCATTCACCCCCTAACCATTAATCCCTATTTTCCTCAAGCACACACCATTCATCCGACTCCCTCAATTGCAACACCAACACATACACTTATAAAAACACCATGAGAACATATAACACACAAATAATAGATACAACATTCTAACCCCAACATATAACTTACACACATCCTACCAAACACACACAATTAGAAAAGAGAAAAGGTAAGGGAGAGTAAGAAAGGGAGATCTCAAAATGAGAGTTTTGAGATTCGTTCAAGGCTCTATTCATATTCTCTATTTATAAATAGAGCCTTGAACGAATCTCAAATTAAAGTTTTGAGATGTATTTATATTCTCTATTTCAATATGTTGGAGAAGGCTTTGGCTTCAAATTAAAGGTCAATTTCTTAATGGTCATTTGACTAATTTTGCATTTGTTAATGTAGTATTTTGATAGGAAATTACTCTTAATGTATTATTTTTTCTTGCAATTCTATTAATTTTTTCCATTTCCTTGATGCGACAATAACATTAAACATGACATTTCATTATGTGAACCTTGCTAATTTTAGTATTCACTTATGGAAAAAATTCTACACACTCGATCTTTATAGATGCACACATAACACCACTAAAGGAGGACGATCATTCAATATCCTATCTACTACCAATCTATCCCTACACACACGCATCAATAAAACAAGAAAACAGAAGACAAAAAAAATATAAGAAAAAAAAAGAGAAAAATTAGGAAAACAAGATTCGAGGAGAAACAAAACAAACTAAAAAAAATTAGAAACAGTATGTAGGAAGTTCAAAAATTAAAAAAAATAGAGAGAGCATACTGGTAGACAACAAGTTGAAGTTCGAGGTTCGCTATTGGGGTTCTAAGTTCGTGAATCTAAAAATTAGCTTTGATAGCTTTGGAGATTTGTAGACTGTATGCCATCCATCATTAATTGAAAATTATTTGAAGGTTTGAACTTGTTGATTACGTCAATATTTTATATGATTAAAAATGTTGTTAAAGAAATTATTGATAAAGAAATAGACCTTGGGCCTAACTCAACCTCAAATGCTAGCCCAGGAGGGGAGAATTTGTTAAGTATCCCACATCGAAAGAGGAAAGGGTCCTTGGTCTCCTTATAAGGCTTGGGCAATCCTCCTCCTCATGAGCTATCTTTTGGGGTGTGAGTTAGGCCCAAGACCAATTTTTACAGTTAAAAGATTGAAAAAGAAAGTGCCACATTGGTGGTTAATGAGATGGGTGGTCTCTTTATAAGGCTTGGTAAATCCTCCTCCTCATGAGCTAGCTTTTGGGGTGTGAGTTAGGCCTAAGACCAATTTTAACATGGTATCAGAGCAGGGCCCATTCTCACCCAATATTGGGCCCCCAAATTGAGATGTTGGGGATATTGCATGCCCATTTGAGGTCTGGGCATGAGGTGAGGTATTAAAAGATTGAAAACAAAGTCCCACATTGGTGGTTAATGAGATAGGTGGTCTCTTTATAAGGCTTGGGTAATCCTCCTTCTCATGAGCTAGCTTTTGGGGTATGAGTTAGGCCTAAGACCAATTTTAACATATCCTACCCTCATGAGCTAGCTTTTGGGGTTGATTTAGGCCTAAGTTCCATTCTTGACATGGTATCAGAACCAGGTCCATCCCTGTTTTAGGCCCCCGGTCCACGCGCCAGAGCCAGTTGGGCCTAGGCATGAGGGGGTGTTAGAGTGGGTAAAAAGTCCCACATTGGTTGGGGAATGGACTGGTAGTTTGCTTATATGGACTTGGGTAATCCTCCCCTCATGATCTAGATTTTGAGGTTGAGTTAGGCCCAAGGGCCATTCTTGATATGTAAAGAATGAACCTTGGGCCTAACTCAACCTCTAAAGCTAGATCAAAAGGTGAGGTTTACCCAAATCCATATAAGCAAACCACTAGTCCATTCCCCAACCATTGTGGGACTTTTACCCACTTTAACACCCCCTTACGCCCAGGCCCAACTAGCATTGACGTGTTGACCGGGAGCCCGAAATAGGAATGGACCTGACTCTAATACCAGTCAAGAAATTGAACCTGGGTTTAACTTAAACTCAAAAGCTAGCTCAAGAGGTGAGGATTACCCAAGTCCATATAAGCAAACGACTAGTCCATTCCCCAACCAATGTGGGACTTTTACCCACTCTAATAATTCTGTTAAATTGGTCTTGAAAGCTAGCTCAGGAGGAGAAGGATTGCCCAAGACTTATAAAGAGACCACCCAACTCATTAAACACCAATGTGAGACTTTTTTTTTTCAATCTTTTAACACCCCACCTCACGCCCAGACCTTAACTGGGCGTAGACCATCTCCCCGACATCTCAATTCAGGGGCCCAACATTGGGTGAGAATTGGCCCTGCTTTGATACAATGTTAAATTAGTATTGGCGTTAACGCACACCCCAAAAGCTAGCTTGTGAGGAGAGGATTGCCCAAGACTATATAATGAGACCAAGGACCCTTTAACTTACCGATGTAGGACTCCAACACACTTTGCACACCCAAGGCTGGACATCTGGAATGTGGACAATATAAGACGGGGGACCCAACATCGAAAATAATGAACTGGGTGGTTTTGGCTCTAATACCATGATAAAGAAATGGACCTTGGGCCTAACTCTACCTCAAAAGCTATCTCATGAGAAGAGGATTTCCCAAGACCATATAATAGACCAAGGACCCTTTAACCCACCGATGTAGGACTCCAACAATTATTTAAGGTGGTAGTTCTTAGTTTAAACGTTCATGTACATTTGAATATTGGGAGCACTATTCATAAATGTCCAATTGCAAGTATTTAATTGATGTGGTTTCTTTGTGTGTTTTTTTCAGCAAATGTTCATGTCATTAACTTTGTAAATGTACTAAAATTGAAATATTAATATCATGCTCCAATCAAATTCACAAATGTTGTAATTTTTTAATTAATGTTTTTTTGTGAGTTTAGCTATTGTTATAGAATCTATTTGATGTCGTGATTTACTGTCATTCTACTGCACTAGTTCATTACTTGGTCTCCATTTTGTTTCATACGAATAATGGCTCTTGTTTATTTTTTCCCAAAAGAACAAAATTGGCAATAAAAGAAATGAATTCATTCACATGTTAGGGGAATTCCATAGGTTACTGTGAAGCTTAATCAACTAGTGATATTGAGTTTTGTCTAAGAAAGTTACGGTCTCAAATGCTAAAAGGGGTAGTTTATTATTAATTAAGTTGGGTTTCAAGAAAAAGAGACTCTAGTCATGTTTTTATATTATTTTATCAATTGGTTCTTTGTTTTTTCTTTATCTACTGAGTTTAGGTTAGTTTGACATTCTTTTGAGTGATATGAGGTGCTAATTTATTTTATATCCCATTACATAGATAAATGATAAGTGAGGAGAAATCAATCGGGAGAGTGAGCGAGATAAGTCATAATTCGTAAAAGAATGAGTTTAATTTCTTAATATTTAGAAAAAGTTCAACAGAAGTGATAATAAATGATGAAATTGGAAAACATTGCTACCAATGATTTATTTTAATAAAAATTAACGTAACATTTTATTGAAGATGATAGAATTAAATTGGGTAAATTTTAAACATGTTAGATACTTATTTAGACTTGAAAAAAAATGAGAGCGGTCCATAAATGCATCAAAGGCATGAGAAATACATATAAACTCTTGGCAAGGCTTAAAAGTACTGCTACGGGTAAGCCACACATTAATATAATAGGACAATTTTAAATATATTCAATATAAATAAAAAGCAGGATATAAGTCAATTCTAGGCTAACAAATATTATATATGCAAGAGATTAATTTAGGCCAAACATGTCACTAAAGTGACCGTGCTAGAATCACTGGACTCGAGGGGTGCCTCACACATTTCCCTCATCAACAGAATTCCTTATCCGAATTTCTAATTCGTAGAGCAATAATAAAGAGTCATTTCCTTTTGACTAGGGATTTAATAAGGTGACTTGAAACACCCAAACTCAATTCCAATTGGCGAGTTTGTAAAATAACTATTCTCTTTTCAAGACATCACTTTAATTGGAACCCCCTTCTTTCTCTAAAGCTGACTCTTAGTGGGGTTGGATGGTAAAAATAGGGGTGTGACAGATGGCGAAACCACTAGGAAAAATCAAAATTTGTGATTTTTTATTAATTTATTTGGCTTATTTAATTTTTTTTGGATATTGTAGACCTAAATGTACTATTTGTCTATTCGTTTACCGCTTTAATATATTTGAATTGCAATATAAATTGTCTTCTCTTGCACACCAATCTGAATCTTCTGAAAGATGCTTTATATTCAGGGATGTAGTATACACTACTGGGCCTTGAGATACTAGAGATGTGGTAATGCTCTTGCGAAAGATTCTATAGTCACACTTGTTTTAGGATGGAAAGGACCAACAGTGAGGTTAAAAAGCATTGCTACTGGTAAACTATCCTTGCCTGACTCGAGTTTTCCACTCGTTTTACAACCAATATGCACACTTATTCCACCAAGATGTTAAACCTATTTGAACAAGCCATAGATAATGTTTATCACTAATAGGTTCCATTTTATCTACATCATGTACATTTTGATTTAAGGGAGGCTCCACAAAAGTTTTAGTATGTCTAAAAAGTATCCTTTTATAAGAGTATTGTAACGCCCCAAGTTTGTACCCCGGAAGCTAGACGGTGCTTATAATCCTGAAGGACCACAAGCTAACCCATGACTGATACCTACTGCACTAATTGAATAGTAATACTGCAAATATGTGGAAATTTGGCATAAAATATGCCATAAAGGTCGATACTAAAATAAAACTGAATACGGTATAATAATACCAAAACTAAAACATCTGTCTAAAAAATACTCTAGTTTGAAAAAGCCTCTAAATTGTTTGAGATATGGAGTTGATGGGACACGTCCCCAACTAAATCTAAACTACTGAAATAAGTTGAACTACTAAAATAATTATCATATCCTCGAACTAAGAAGACTCAACACTAACTCTGTCAGCTGAATATCTAAACTTCTAAGCATGATCGGGAGCCCGCGCATCTGAAACTATAATATAAAACATCATACCGTAAAATAAAGGTATCCGTCAGTACTTTAAATGTACTGGTATGCAAAGTGAGGTAGGCTGAAATGCATGGGTTCATATGCATGAACAAAACTGACTGAATAATGTGAGTATAACTGAATGAGAGTAGATGCGTGAATATGTAAACTGTAACTGAGATCGTGATAACACTAGATTACCGAATTTGAATATTGATTAATTGATATCTGAGCCTATTGATACAGAATTACTAATAGCTGAGTGACTGTATTTGACATTCTTGATTCTATGGAACTATAATAATTTCCAATTTGAGCTAAGTAACTGTATCGACTGTCCTAATTTTCTGTAGAACTAAATTGAGTTTTATACTAAGACTGGAACTGAAACTGAGACCATGGAAAGTAATCATCTAACTAACATGCCCCTCTCTGAACTAGTTGGGGTCTAACTTATAACCCTAGTTGGAAGGGCATCAGTACTACGCCATGGGTAAAGACAAGATGAGTCAACCTTATCTGGCAAGTGCTTTGAACGAGAATAATGGTATCCTCAACTAGTGGGTAGATCACCTCATCAACCCTCAACTGAAAGGTTGATGTCTCAACCTTCGCTGGTTACATAGTTTTGGAACACAAAGGACTATTTCAAAGGATCACTCCCTCTACTGGCAGGTGAGTCCCCATTCGTGGGTTCACTCGGTGATGAATCCTACTCCCAACTAAATATGCATTGGACTGGATTCTAGACTGTTCTAGGTTGGACTGAACTATTTCTGATCGTACTACATAACTGAACTGAACTGAGTTCACTGGGTTCCGTGGACTGATGGAATACTATTGAATTCTGTTAACTGATTGAATTCTACCGATCGTGACATAACTGATACTATCCTGTGTCTGACCATGGCTCTAGGTAAATAGCTAAATTATCGGGTATTAAATACCCCAAGACTCGATAGCATAAATTATACGACATGGCACAATATTAAAACATGATAAATAAATACTTGATCATCATTCATTCATAGGGACATTCTATAAAACACTTATACGACATGAACTTGAATACACACTAACATGATATAATTTCATTAATTAATTCTCATGAGCCATTCATCAAACACTAGAAGGACATAATCTATGCACATGACACTAAAACAGCATGTACACATTATAGTTCAATTCCTCATTTACAACTTCAAGGGTTTCAACATGGTTTTGCATGATAATGCACACATATCAATCAATTCCACATGAATCTTGTAGTAAATTATGAACTAGAAACCCCATTAATATGGTAATCATGAACACATTCAAATTAAACCATGGAATTCATCAAAATCATAAACTTATAGTTCAAAAGGGTTCTAGAACTCCATGGGTGGAAGGGAACCCTTAGATGAAGACTTGACATACCTTGGTTTCTAAATTCCTGAAGAACAATGGTGCAAATTTTGAGTCTTGGCCTTGAAATTAAATTACCTAGGGTTCTTGTTCTTGAGCAATTTAAGAGAAAGTAAGTATATTTTACACAATGAAAGCTGAATCTCGTATTTTAGGGCTGAATAGGGGTGGGGAAAAGACCCAAATACCCCCAAGGATGCACCTTTTAATGACTGAAAACCAAACTGTCAACGTGTAGGATGATAAACCACGTCATTGGAATCAACACGATAACTAATGTGCCGCATCGAGTCCGCATCAGTTCATTAGAAATAGCCACTGGAAGCTAAGGAAAATATTGATTGATGCGATGGCCAATGCGCTGCGCTTAGATCGCATTGCTACACTATTTTGGATTCCCAAACGTTGTTCAAACGAGGTTCAAAAAATCCAAAACTCATTCGAGAACACCTACTGGCATTTTTGATCATGAATCAATGTAAAGATGGATACTTTAAGGTCATAAGAGTCATGAAATAGAGTTGCCAACTTACGAAGGCCAAAATAATACTAAGTCTGAATACTTTGCTAGAATTTTCTAAGTCTGAGACCCTTTAGCAAGCTTAAAAGACTGATTTGGGATTAGGATTCTTTGGGTCTTACAATATCTCCCCCTTGGGAACATTCATACTCGAATGAGATTGATTAAACTGAGAATACTAATAGACTGGATTTAGACACTGAACATACACAACTGAAGAATCATTTCATGACTGAATTTACTGATATACTTAATTATCATACTGAACTTGCACATCTGATGCATGAGTACATAGCTGAACATGATTCATGAATGCATGACTGGGATTACTGATAAGCTGAGCTTATATACTGGATGTCTGATACATGAGTAAAAAATTGAACTGATTCATAAATGCATGATTAAGTATGCAACGTCAATTGATACCAAGTTTGTAGCTATATCTGAACATGAGACTTAGTAAATTGAAAGAAAATCTATTACCTTGGGCTGAGCCTGAGTTTGCAGAGAAAAGGTGAGGATACTTGGTTCGCATGTGTGCTTCTGCTCCCAAGTAGCTCCTTCGATAGACTGATTCTGCCAAAGTACTTTGACTAGAGGGACTTTTTTGTTCCTCAGTCTACGAATCTAATAATAAAGGATTTCTACTGGAATATCTTCATAAGAGAAGAGGTTTTGAGTATTTATTCCCTCTATAGGGACTACGATTGCTAGGTCACCTATGCACTTCTTAAGAAAGGAGACATGGAACACTGGATGCACTAAAGCAAGTCTGAAAGCAACTCAAGCTTGTTAGCTACCTTTTCAAAATGGCTGAGAATTTGGTAAGGACCAACATATTGGAGACTGAGTTCCCCCTTGTTGCCAAACCTCTTTACTCTTTTCATAGGAAAGATTTTCAAATACACATAATCACCAATCTCGAACTCAATATCCTTTCTGCATACATCTGCATACGATTTCTATCATCTCTGAGCTATCTTAATCCTTTATTTGATCAACTAAACTTTTCTAAAGTATCAAATACCAAGTCAGTCCCTACCACTACGGCCTCACCAACTTTAAAAAAACCAATGGGAGATCTACACCTCTTTCCATAAAGTGCCTCAAACGGAGCCAACTGAATGCTGGAATAATAGTTGTTGTTATATGTGAATTTAATCAAAGAAAAGAGGTCATCCCAACTACCTTTAAAATTTATCGCATACGCTCGCAGTATATCTTCTAAAGTCTGAATGGTCCTTTCTGCTTGACCATCTGTCTGAGAATAAAAGGCTGTACTAAGGTGAACTCGGGTACCAAGACCTTTTTGGAATGCCTTCCAAAAATGAGAGGTGAAATGGGTACCTCTATCTAAGATAATAGACATTGGAACACCGTGCAATCTGACCAACTCCCTAATATAGAGTTTGGCATAATCCTCGGCTAAATAAGTGGTATGGACTAGTAGGAAATAAATTTATTTGGTCATCCTGTCTACAATGACCCAAGATGAATAATGCTGGTGACGATATAAGGAAAACCCATTATAATGTCCATGTTCACTTTTTCCCACTTCTAGGTGAGAATACTGAACTTCTACATGGACCCATTTGGCTTTTGATGTTTAATATTAACCTGATAACATGTTGAGAACTTAACCATAAACTCTGCAATGTCTCTCTTCATCCCACTCCACCAATAGATCTCCTGCAAATCACAGTATATTTTAGTGGCCCCTAGATGAATAGAGTAGTGCGCACCATGCACTTCTGCAAGAATTTGCTGTCTCAAATCATCAACACCTAGCACACATAGCCAACCCTGGCAGAGCAAAACACCAACTCCTTCTTGGGAGAAAATCTTTACCTTCTGATCTCTGACTGATTCCTTCAACTTGACTAGACTGGGATCCCTTTCCTGCTTTTTCTTTTCCTAGGAAACCAGGGATGATTTTGAACTACTCTACACCCGTACACTACCTTATGAGAAATTGACTAAGTTAATACCTAGTTGGGCAAGCCGATGAACTTCCTGAGCTAATTTCTTCTTACCATCCTCCAAATGAGCAACACTACCCATAGACATCCTATTGAGAGCATCAACCACTATATTGTCTTTACCAGGATGATACAACACGCTCATGTTATAGTTTTTAAACAACTCCAACCACCTTCTCTAATGGAGGTTTAGGTATTTCTGAGAGAACACACACTGTAGGCTCTTGTGCTCTATGAACACATCAACGTGCACACTATACAAATAGTGCCTCCAAATCTTTAAGGAAAATACTACTGCTGCTAACTCAAGATCATGAATAGGATAGTTCTTTTCATGGGACTTAAGCTGTCAAGAGGCGTAGGCTATGACCTTACCTCTCTGTATCAAAACACATACCAAATCAACTCTGGAGTCATCATAATATACCACAAACCCATCTAAACCATCTAGTAGGATAAAAACTAAAGTTGTAGTGAGTCGAGTCTCTAACTACTGAAAACTCTTTCATAAGAATCTGACCACTGGAATTTTACTTTCTTCTAAGTCAATTTGGATATAGGGGATGCAATAGATAAAAATCCCTAAACAAACCATCGATAATAGCCAGCCAAGCCTAAGAAACTCTTGATATCTGATGGAGAGATGGGTCTAAGCTAGTTTCTCACTGCTTTGGTCTTTTGGATTTAACTCTAATGCTATCACCAAAAATGATATGGCCAAAAAAGGCTACTATCCTTAGCCAAAATTCACACTTACTGAATTTGGTGGATAAATGATGGTTTCTGAGAGTCTGCAATACTATTCTAAGATGGTCTGCATAACCATGCTCACTGTAGGACTAGACAAGAATGTCATCTATGAAGACTATAACAAACATTACAAAGTACGGCTTGAACACACGATTCATCAAGTCCATGAAGACTGCTGGGGCAATAGAAAGACCAAAGGACACGACTAAGAGTTCAAAATGACCATACCGAGTTTTGAAAGCTGTCTTTGAGATGTCATATTCTCTGACTCTAAGCTGATGATATCCTGATCTGAGGTCTATTTTATAAAAGTAACTAGCACCCTAAAGTCGGTCAATGCAACACCCTGAGTCTGGTACCCACAAAACTATATGGTGCTCATGACTCCGAAGGACCACAAACTAACCTATGACTGATATCTGTAATTGAGCAGTACATAATATACTGTATAAATATGGAATATAAGCTGTAAGGCTGTAAGGTTACAAATGTAACATGTCTGATAAAAAAATATCGAAATAAGGTATAGAAATACACAAAACTAAAATAAACTATTTAAACATACTGTAGTCTAAAAGCCTCTAAACTGTCTAAAAACTGTAGAGTTGATAGGACATGTCCCCAACTAACTCTAAACTACTGAAATAAACTAAGTACTGAAGGAATAAAATAATCAAATAATAATATCCTCAAATGATGAGGACTCACTGCTGACTCTGACTGCTGAAACTGGAATGCTACTGATGCTCTAGATCTCAAACTTCTGAACCTATGGTATAAAAACCCATAGCGCAAATATGTCGGTTTGATTGAATATATTGGTATGCAAGTGAGGTTGGTTGAATGCAAAGGGTTCATATGCATAAGCACTACTAAGTGATAATACAAAATGAACGTAAGAATAGATGCATAGATAAGTAACTAAAACTGAATACATGGTAATACTGACTACTGTGTCTAAATACTAATAACATGAGCTACTGATAATTGAGATAATTATTATTAAGTAACTATAGCTGACAGTCTAGATTCTGATAAAACTAGCTAAGTTTCATACTGTACTGAGTGAGTGTATCTGGCAGTCCTGATATCTGAAGAACTATTTGAGTTCTATTACTGAGACTGAGTGACTGTATCTGACAGACCTAATTTTCTAACTAAAAATATGGGAGAATTTAACTAACTGATATGCCCCAAATAAGCTATTATAGTTGAGTTGGGGTCCAATTTGCAATCCCAATTAGAAGGGTGTCAGTACCGTGCCACTGGTAAGAACAAGCTGTGACTGACCCTTATCTGACAATGTCCCTAAAGGATAATAGTGGGACCCTCATCTGACGGTGTTAATCCACCTCATCAACCCTCAACGGATAGTGTTGGTGTCTCAACCTATACTGGCTACATAGTTTTCGAATGCAAGAATTGCTTTTACGAATCATACCCTCTACTGAAATTGTGTGTTCCCATGCATGGGTTCACTTGGTGTTGAATCCTACTCCCAACTGAATAGATACTGAACTAATTTTCCTAGTTTACACTAGGCATGACTGGGCTATTACTGATTGTACTAGTTAATTGGACTGAATTGAGTTTGTTGAGTTTATTTGGCTGAAGGAATACTACTGAGATCTGATAACTGACTGATTACTGAGATTATTGGACTAATACTAAATTTTACTGAGTTTTCCTGAGTCATATGACTGACTGAGTTCTACTGATCATATCTTGACGGAGAGTATTGTGAAAATCATGACACTGGCTCTAGGCACAAAGCTAAATTATTGGGTACAAGTACCCCCAGGACTCGATAGAAGGAAACTAACAAGGCATGACATTCTGGAATACATGACCAACATCAACAATCCATAATATAATAAGTTGGGGATTTCATAGAGTACATGATTATCATAATCTTTTACATGAATGGGAAAACATATAAACCTGTAATAATTTCATCAACTAGTCTCATGAGCATTCCATAAAACATTTATAATGCACAACAATATCATAGAATCATTGTGATCATAAGGGTAAATCATGCACTCATCACTTGGGTCATAATTGAGCTATGATGCATAATTTCTAGTCCCTTTGGCATTTTATCAAACACCTTGCATGCATAACTTAAGGCATAGGCATAATCATCAAATTATCACTTCAAAAATCCATGAATTGACTAAACTTATTGATTTCAAGCCACACATTAACATAGTTTTATGAACAACATATAAAGATTCCATCTTGGGAATCACATCATTATAATCTCATGAACATAATCGACCCACAGCAAAATTTTCACAATGCATGATTTAAAACTCGATTCTTGAACTTCATGGATGGAAGGAATCTATGAATGAACACTATGCATACATTAGTACTTGATTCTACGAAGTTTGATGGTGGAATTTTCTTGAATTTGAATCTCTAATTGAAAACCCTAAATTTGTTCTTGAGGAAAATTGAGAGAAACTAGTATATTTTGGGTGAAAAATAGCCAAATTTCGTGTTATTGGGTTTATATAGAGGTAGGAAGTTGACCCTTTTGCCCTTAAAAATGCAGACATTTAATGACTGAAATTGAGCATCAACGCGATACCCGACGTGTCGCGCCATGATTGCGCCAAGCCTCATTAGTTTCACTGGCAGTCCCTATAATAATGTTAACCAACGCAATGGGCGATGTGCCGCGCCAAGATCACGTTGGTCCACTATTTTGGTATACTAAATGTGCTCTAATCGAGGTCCAAAAAATTTGAAACTTATCCAGGAACACCTATTGACCTCTCTGATCATTAAGTAACAAGCATACGGACCATTAAAGGACATTAAGGTGGAGAAATGAGATGGTGAACTTGTAAAGGACAAAAATAAACTAAGTTTGGGAACTTAGCCAGAGTTTTCTAAGTTTGGGAACTTTTGACAATATTAAAGGACTAAATAAAGCTTAGACATTTTGTGGGGTCTTACAATATCTCCCCCTTGAGAACATTCTTCCTCGAATGAGATTGACTGAGATGAAAAAACAAACTAAAGCATATATAAGACATGAATAACTAAAATATTATTTCATGACTAACATGACTGATAAACTGAATATATCATACTGAACATGCATATCTGATACATGAATAACTGATTCATGAATGCATGATTAGGATCATCAATGAGCTGAGTATATTGAATATGCATATTTGATGCATGAATTCATGGATAAACTGATACATGAATACATAGCTGGGAGTACTGATAAGTTGATCACGCATATTAGATGTGTGAATACATGACTGAACTGATTCATGAACATGTAATAGTAAAGAGACCAAATTTGAAATTAAAGCTGAGCATGGAGTTGAACACTAAGTTTGTAACTGAAATTGGACATGAGACTGAATAAGCTTAAGGAAAGCTATTACCTTGGGATGAGTCTAAATTTGTAGAGAAGAGGTGAGGATACTTGGTTCACATATGTGCTTCTACTTTCAAAGTAGCTTCCTCAACGGACTGATTCCTCCAAAGAACTTTAACTAAAGGGACCTCTTAATCCTCAGTCTGCGAGTCTGATAGTCAAGGATTTCAACTGGAATCTTTTCAAAAGAGAGGTTGTTCTGAATGTCTATTCCCTTTATAAGGACAACTACTATTGGGTCACATATGCACTTTATTAAGTAAGTAGAAATGAAACACTGGATGAACTGAGGCAATATCTGAAGGAAATTCGAGCTCATAAGCTACTTTGCCGAAATGACTGAGAATTTTTAAGGAACTGACACATCGGGGACTAAGCTTTCCTTTCTTGCCGAATCTCTTCACTCCCTTCATGGGAGAGATCTTTAAATAAATATGATCACCAATCTCAAACTATAGTTTCTTTCTGAATATACATGAACGAAAATATGAGAACATGACTGAGTCTATGACATATGTCATGGACTGAGCTTCGTAAGCCGAACTGAGCCATTGAGTACATAGCTACAACCAAGATTGGAGCTAGAGGGTCAACCTATGGGGACCCACTTCTCTAAACTGGATTCATTATGTGAAGAGAAAAATAGAGTGTCTAGATCATGAAAGTTCATGAGTTATAGTGTATCCCCTCTTGGGACACTATGTCCCTCGAAAAATGCTGACTTGATTGAGATATTGAGGAAAAAGCTGAGGTGATGCACAAGGCACCTACAAACTGAATTGTGACTATATATCTGGGATCTGAGATTGAGACATAAAACATTAACTGAGTTGTACATACAACTACCTGGTTGATCCATCTTTGAATGGTTACCTTCATGAGACTTTGGATAGTGCGACAAGATGGAAAAAATTTGGGAAGATAAACCATATAAACTTATTTATTTGATTGCTAAACTGAAATTTACCTAGTCTGAATAACTAGACTGAAACTATAGAGCATTATGCATAGAAGGTAATGATTGACTGGGTAATATGAGATAACTAAGCATGAATGAGTGAAAACTGTATTATATTAAGAAATGCTAGACCAAGAGTATAACATGATTCAGAAATATTGTGTAAATTGAGGTATTGAAATACTAATAAATGAGTAACTGATGACTATATGCCTTGGTCAGGTAATGCTGAAAGTGAACTGAGTTCCTAATCTGGCTAGACTATGACTGGGATAAGATAGTCGCTTTGATGGTAGTTGAGACTATAAATGCAACTAAGACTGTAACTAGGTCTGAATGATGGTTTTTTATATCTATGGTTTAAACTGGTATTAAAGTACTGAATTCTAATGGCTAAGTAACTGATAACTGAAAGCCATGGTCCTGTAGGACTACCCGATTCCTTTATTGAATATAATTACTAAACTTATGCGGTAACTAAGGCTTAGGGAAAAAACATCAACACCATAGATTCACCGAGGGATCTTAATTAAGGTTATTCGTGATATAAATCTGAGTTCGACTGATCACAAGGAGTGGAGCATGTATTATGTGAGCTGGGCATACTGTAAAGCATGACATAAGTGTATGAGTCATAAGTTCATGACCTGAGTCTGCAGTTTCTGTACTCATGGGACATGATTCATAACATTGAGTGAACTGAAACTCCTTATCCTAGGAATTAAGAGCGTACATGAGTTTTCACTAATGTGAATAAATATGAGCGATGGTCATAGAGATGACATGTAGGACATGAATAGATATCATGATAACTGTTAGATTTTGATATTCTGAGATGGTCTGCAGGATCATGCTAACTGCAAAAATATAAAAGAGTAATATCTATGAATACTATGATGAAAATATCCAACAACTGGTTGAACACTCAGTTCATTAACTCCATGAAAGCTGTGGGTGAATGGGTAAGACCAAAGGACATGACAAAGAATTCAAAGTGGTCATATAAAGTTTTGAAAGCTGTCTTTCGAATGTCATATTCTATGATTTTGAGCTACTGATAGCCTGATCTGAAGTCTATCTTAGAGAAATAGATGGCACCCTAAATTTAATCGAGCAAGTCATTGACTCTGGGAAGTGGATACTTGTTATAGACTGTGACTTTGTTGAGATGACGGTAATTTATACACATTCTAAGAGAACCATCTTTATTGTGCACGAATAATAATGGTGCACCCCATAGGGACACATTGGGTTTGATGAATCCCTTAAAAAGGAGATCCTTCAACTGTTCTTTCAATTCTCTGAGTTCTGCTGGTGCCATGCTGTATGGTGAAATAAATATAGGCTGATTATCTAGAAAAAGGTCTATGTCGAAGTATATTTCCCTTTCGGAAGGAATTCCTGGAAGATCTTCAGGAAAGACATCTGAATATTCATTCACTACTGGGGCTAATTCAAGACTGGGAGTTTTGGAACTAGAGTCCCTAAATCAAATAAGATAATAGGCACATCCCTTAGATATCGTTTTCCTAGCCTATAGTTAGGAAATAAGATGACCCCTAAATGCTGAAGTACTACCCTTCCACTCAAGTATGAGTTTATTCGGAATTTAAAACTGGACAATTTCATTTCTGCGGTCGACTGTGGCGTAGCAGGAATGAAGCCAATCTATGCCGAGAATGACATCAAAATCAGTCATCTCTAATTTAACTAAGTCTGCTGAAGTAACTTTCTAAGATACCATAACTGGACAATTCGTGTATACCCATCGGGATATGATAGTTTTACCCACTAAGGTAGAGACTGTGAAGTGTTCTACTAGAATTTCAGGACTGAATCCGAAATCAACTGTTATATAATGAGTAATAAAAGACAAAGAGGCTCCTGAATCTAGCAAAATCTAAACATACAAGTGATAGATCAGTAACGTACCAGTGACCACATCAGGAGAATTTCCTAATCCTGTCGGGACTGAAGAGTATATAGTCTATTTGGGCATTGTCCACTAGTGGCACTAGAGGTGGCATCCTGCTGATTCGGGTGACCGGGCTGAGCTGAGAAATGGTTATGCTAGCTTTGTGGACCATCCTTAGGAAAGTATCAGACTTTATAACCTAACTCGCCACACCTATAACACACATAACTGCTGACTCTACATATACCCTTATGATATTTTCCATAAGTCTGACAAAGAGGATGGGTTTGGGCACTACTAACACCGCCCTTAGGTTTAGGACCTGGGGCTCTATCTCTGAATTTTAGGACTGAAGCACTGGCTGAGGAAGGAACTAGAATCAAAGACTTTAGGTGAAACTAATAATGGTTACCACCCTCTGACTTAGGCTGAGAAAAATTGAGATTACCTATTCTTGCTCTCTTATTTTCTCTCTCTTTCTTCCTTTCTACGCTTTCCCACCTCAATCTGTTGGGCATGAATCACATGCCTAGGTGGGATAATAACCTTCTTATTACTCCGAGTTACTATTGAATAAGATAAAGTAAGAGAGTTGATTCTGAATTCCCCATAAAATACATGCTCGTCTTGGGAATCTGCCTGAACGGGCGGAGGTGCTGATTGATTCTCGATTATTATTTTATCAGTCCTTTTGGGAGACATGTTCTATAATGAAAGGGAGAATGAATTAGTCTGGAATTTAAATTTGAGCTCATGCTCACTGGAACGACATGAATACTGAAAGAGGGGAAACTATTCCTAAAATATCTCATAGCCTCCTGTCCATAAGTGTGGTGCACAACACACCCATGCACATGACTCTACTAGATAGGGCTTTTAAGACTTCCTAGGACATTATTAATAGTTAGGTTCTTATACCAAGTTTGTAATGCCCCAAGTCTAGTACCCAGAATGCTACACGGCGCTCATAACCCTGAAGGACCATAAACTAACCCATGACTGTTATCTGTAACTGAGCACTGCATGATATACTGTATAAATACAAAATATAAGCTGTAAGGATGTAAGGTTCAAAACTGTAACATGTCTGATAAAATAATATCTGAACGGGGAATAAAAATACCTAAAACTGAAATAAACTTTCTAAACATACTTAATCTGAAAGCCTCTAAACTATCTGGAAACTGTGGAGTTAATAGAACATGACCCCAACTAACTTTGAACTACTAAAATAAACTAAGTACTAAAGAAATAAAATAATCAAATAATAACATCCTCGAATGATGAGGACTCACTGCTGAAATTAGAATGCTACTAATGCTCTGGAGCTCGTGCTTACGAACTAATGGTATAAAAACACCATAGCATAAATACGTCAGTACGATTTAATATACTGGTATGCAAATAAGGTAGGCTGAATGCAAAGGGTTCATATGCATGAACAATACTAACTGACTATACAATATGAACGTGAGAATACATGCATGGATAAGTAACTGACACTGAATACATGGTAATACTAATTACTGAGTCTGAATACTAATAACATGAGCTACTGATAACTGAGATAACTAATACTGAGTGACTGTACCTGACAGTCTAGATTTTGATAAAACTAGCTGAGTTCTGTACTGTACTAAGTGACTGTATCTGACAGTCCTGATATCTAAAGAACTATCTGAGTTATATTACTAAGACTGAGTAACTGTATCTGACAGTCCTAATTCTATAACTTAAACTATGGTAGAATTCAACTAACTAACATGCCCCAAATAAGCTATTATAGCTAAGTTAGGGTCCAATCTGTAACCCCAATTGGAAGAATCTCAATACCACGCCACTGGTAAAGACAAGCTGTGAGTGACCATCATCGAATAGTGTCCCTAAAGGAAAATGGTGGGACCCTCATCTGATAGTGTTAATCCACCTCATCAACCCTTAACTGGCTGTGTTGATGTCTCAACCTATGCTGGCTACATAGTTCTGGAATACAAGGATTGCTTCTAGGAATCATACCCTCTGCTGATAGTGTGTGTTTCCATCCTTGGGCTTACTCGGTGTTAATCCTACTCCCAACTGAATAGATACTGAACTGATTTTCCTAGTTCACACTAGGCATAACTGAGCTGTTACTGATTATATTGATTAACTAGACTGAACTGAGTTTGTTGAGTTCCATTGACTGACGGAATACTACTAAGATATGATAACTGACTGAAATTACTAGACTTATACTAAAATTTACTGAGTTTTTCTTAGTCACATGACTGACTGAGTTCTACTAATTGTGGCTTGACTGAGAGTATCGTGAAAAATATAACACTGGCTCTAGGCGCACAACTAAATTGTCAGGTATAAGTACCCCCAGGACTCGATAGAAGAAAACTAACAAGGCATGACATTCTTGAATACATGACCAAGATCAACAATCCACAATACGATAAGTTTTGGATTTCATGGAGTACATGATTATTATAATCTTATACATGAATGGGAAAGCATATAAACCTGTCATAGTTTCATCAACTAGTCTTATAAGTATTCACAAAAATATTTATAATGCATAACAATATCATAGAAGTCATTGTTATCATAAGGGTAAAGCATGCACTTATCATTTTGGTCACAATTGAGCTATGATATATAATTTCTAGTCCCTTAGGCATTTTATCAAACGCCTTGCATACATAACTTAAGGCATAGGCATAATCATCAAATTCTATTATCAAAACTCCATGAATCGAATGAAATTATATATTCCAGCTTAGGAATCACATTATCATAATCTCATGAACTTAATCAACGCACAACAAAATATTCACAATACATGATTCAAAAAATCGAGTTCCAAAAAATTGAAAACTTGTTCAGGAACACTTATTGACCTCTCTTATCCTGATTAACAAACATACAGATCATTAAAGGATATTAAGGTGGAAAAATCTGATTGCTAACTTTTGAAGGCAAAAATAAACTAAGTCTAGGAGCTTACCTAGAGTTTTCTAAGTCTAGGACCCCTTGACATGCTTAAAGGACTGAATAAAGATTAGAAATTTTGCTGGGTCTTACAGTCAAATAAGTCACCAATTTTGGAAAGAGGATACTTGTTCTTGACCATGACTTTGTTTAGCTGACGGTAGTCAATACACATTTTGAGAGAATCATTTTTCTTATGTACGAATAAAATTGGTGCACCCCACGGGGACATACTGGGCATGATAAATCCCTTATGTAGGAGATCTTTTAATAGTTCTATTAATTCTCTGAGTTCTATTAGAGCCATTCTGTATGGCAGAATAGATATAGGCTGAGTATCTGGAAGAAGGTGTATTCCGAAGTTGATTTCCCTTTCGGGAGAAACTCCAGGAAGATCTTCGAGAAACACATTTAGGAATTCATATGCTACTGACATTGATTCAATAGTTGGGGATTATAAACTAGATCTTGGACTCGAACGAGATGGTACACACATCCATTTAATATTGTTTTTCTTGCCCAAAGGTAAGAAATAAGCATACCTCTAATTGCTGAAGTACTACCCCTCCATTCTAGGACGAACTCATTCGGAAACTGAAACTGGACAATTATATTTCTATAGTCGACTGAGGCATAGCAGGAATGAAGCCAATCTATGTTGAGAATGACATCATTATTAGTCATTTATAATTTGAATAAGTCTGCTGAAGTGACTTTCTAAGATATCATAACTGGACAGTTCCTGTATACCCACCAGGCTACCCACTAGGGTAGTGACTGAGAAAGGCTCTACTAGAATTTTAGGACAGACTCCAAAATCAATGGCTATATATGGAATAACAAAGGACAACAAAGCTCCTGGATCTAGCAAAGCATAAACATGTAAATGAAAAACTTATAATGTACCCATGACCACATTAGGAGAACTTTCCTGATCCCATCAGAACTGAATAACATAGAGTCTCTTTGGGCACTGCCCATTGGTGGCACTAGAAGCGGTACCCTACTGATTCAAGCGACCGAACTAAGCTGAGGGATAATTATACTAACCATGAGATCCTGACTGGGGACAATCTCTGACTCTATGGACTGGATTGCCATACCTAAAACACATATCACTACCTATTCTACAGATACCCTGGTGGTTTGTGCCATATTTCTGACAAAGGGGATTGGTTGGGCGTTCTGACACTACCCTAGGGTTTAGGGCTTGGTGCCCTAACTCTAATACCATCTCTGAATTTCGACACTGGAGCATAGGCTGAGGATGGAGCTGGAACTGAGGATTTTGGGTAGAACTGAGAACAATTACCACCCTTTGACTTAGGCTGAGCAAAGTTGAATCTACTTGTTCTCATTCTCTTATTATCCCTCTCCTTCTCCCTATTCTTAGACTCCTCTATCTGCTAAGCATAGACCATTAGCTTGGATATGTCTATTTTCTTAATCGACATTGCCATCCTACACTCCTTGACCACACTATTAGACACTCTAGATACATGCTTACTCATCCTAGATCTGCTATCTGCTACCACATAAGGAGCGTATCTAGCTAATTGAGTAAACTTGAGAGAATACTCTTTCACTGTAATGTTGCCCTGCTTCAGATTTATAAACTCCAAAACACTCGCTTCCCTTAACTCCAATGAGAAGAACCTATCTAGAAAAGTAGTGGAAAACTCCTCCCATTCTATGGGCCTAGCATCTGCGGCCCTCTTTGCTTTCTTTTGTTTGAACCATTAGTGGGCCACATCCTACAACTAATATGCATCCAACTCAATGCTCTCAACAGCAGTCACTCCCATAATATTTATAACTTTCTGCACCTAATCAAGAAACTCCTGAGGGTCCTCATCTGATTTAGACCCAATAAAAGATAGAGGGTTTATTTGGGTGAAATCCCAAATCATGGTAGCAGTAGTATAGTCTACTGGGTTGGCTGGAACAACAGCTGGAAGTTCATTCTAGTCTTCTACAGAATAAGCTAGGGTGGTGAAAGCTGCTCTGAATTTAGCGTAGGAGACATGTTTGTCTAGAGGATCTGGCTGGAGAGGCTGGGTTCTGGCTGGTCTCCCATTCCTCTTTCCTTAACCCTTTTTGGAGGCATAATCTGTAAATGGAAGAGAAATTTGTATTAGATAGGGATTTTAACTGGATCTCATGTTCACTCGCACGACATGAATACTAAAAGAAGGGCACTTTTCCTAAAACACCTCGCAGCCTCCTGTACGTAAGTGTGAAGCACTACACACCTATGCACAAGATTCTGCTAGATGCGTCTTTCAAACTTTCTCGGACTCTGTTGAACCTTAGGCTTCCATACCATATTTGTAACACATCGAGTCTATACTCCAGATGCTACACTATGCTTATAATCTTGAAGGACCACAAGCTAACCCATGATTGGTACCTACTACAACAACTAAATAGTAATACTATAAATATGTGGAAATTAGGTGAAAAATACGCCATAAGGGTCAATAAAAAAATAAAAATGACTATGGTATAATAATACCAAAACTGAAATATTTGTCTAAAAAATACTCTAGTCTGAAAAAGCCTCTAAATTGTCTGAGATATGGAGTTGATGGACAAGTCCCCAACTAACTCCGAACTACTAAAATAAGATAAACTACAAAAATAATCATCATGTCCTCAAACTAAGAGGACTTACCACTAACTCTATCAGCTGAATATCTTAACTGCTAAGTATAATTGGGAGCCTGCGCGTCTAAACCTATGATATAAAACATCATAGCGCAAAAGAAAGGTATGAGTTAGTAATTTGAATGTACTGGTATGTAAAGTGAGGTAGGCTGAAATACATGGGCTCATATGCATGAACAATACTGACTGATTGATATGATTATAACTGAATAAGAGTACATGCGTGAATATGTCAACTGTAACTGAGATCATAATTACACTGGATTACAGAATTTGAATACCGATTAACTAATATTAGAGCCTATTGATACTAAATTACTGATAATTGAGTGATTGTATTTTACAGTCCTGATTATGTGTAACTATACTAAGTTTTGTTCTTAGCTGAGTGACTGTATCTGACAGTCTTGATTTTCTGCAGAAATAAACTGAGTTCTATACTGAGACTGGAACTGAAACTGAGACTGTGGGAAGTAATCATCTAACCGACATTCCCCTCTTAGGGAGATACGTAAGGCAACCCCCATGGGTTATAAAGCTTTCAAAGTTGTCGAGTCTGATCCCAATCTGGAGGAACTATGTACACCTGATTCTCATCTCAGGGGGATACATAAGGCAACCCCCCAGGGGTTCGGTGATACATACAAAAAAGTTTGTCTTCCCTTCTAAATATTTTATACCAAAAAAAATATTTTTTATCCTTATACCAATTTTTTTTATTTTCTAAAAAAATATTTTTTATAATTATTAATAAATTCAACCAAAATATTATTTTTCTTTCTTATTAATCAACAACAACAAAAAAGTGTGTTTTATCATAACTCTAGTTGCACGAACTACGCACACTATATTCTCATCTCAATGAGATATGTAGGCAACCCTCTTCGGGTTTGGCAATCCTTATTCAATTAAAAAGAACCTGTTGAATTTTTTGTAATAATGTTGATAGTCTTGTTTAAAAAAATTCAATGACATATTTCTATTGATCTAGAACTTGCCCTGAATGTTTATTGAGATGAAATGTTAAACAACGCTTAACTTGAGAGAGGATTGTAGGCTTTCTTTCACTCGATTGTGCCTTTGAAGCCTACTAAATAAAATTTAATCCTTAGATTTCCTCTTTTGAGCCTAAAGAATTTAATTGGATATTCATATCTTAGTCTAATCATTTTGAGAGAATAAATGCACAAACCCCTCTTTTAGCCCCACCTCCCTAAGCGCACTGCTAAAGATTTAAGTCAGAGGATGAATCCAAAGTTGGAGATGCAAATATCCAAACAAGCTATATACAAACATGAATTTTTACTCTAAAAAAAAGAGAAATTTCAAAAAAAAAATTAAAAAAGAAAAAAACTCCGACAAGGAGTAAAAAAAAAACCTTCAAAAAAGGAAGATAATTCAAAATTCAACTTTGAGGGAAAGAAAAAGAAATAGAAAATAACGAGAGGAAGAAACAATTAAATGAAGATCAACTGTGAAAATGCAAGATATTGAGATCAAAATGCAATGCTTAAGGAGGGAATAGTCATTTTATCCCAAATGAGTATTCTATACATCCCTAAGCTAACACTACAAGCCAATGGCATGTCCTACTTGATTTCATTTTGAGTGTTCTCACATTAATTGTTACTTGCATGATGGTCAAGCATATGGTATCTCAGTGCATCCATTGAACATCTTTCTGATGTAAGTACTTCTTGATTGTCTTAAAATCTAAAATCTTTTATTGTGAGTTAATTAGGACTTTAGTTGTAGTAAGGGCTCTAGAAACATGAGGATAAGAGTAATTTAAATGCTTGATTTTGAGCAAAACAAATATAGTTTGTATAATACGTAAGTATATCTGAGGTACCTTTTGAAACTATAGTGATTCCTTCTAAGTTAAATTGTTTTTTGTTTGAAAGTAATTTGAGATGACACCTATATATAATAATAATTGTTGGTACCAATAAAAATCAAGAAATGAATTGTTTTAATACTTTTCATTTTTCTGATATTTATAAAGAACATAGTCTGAAAAAAAAGAATTGTAGTTTTGTGAACTACATTAGACCTAAATCTTGATATGCAAGATACGTAGACAGTCCTACAATAGGGCTTGGTCTCGCTGAATAATTATTTTTACATCTGTGAAAGGTATAATACTGGGTCATTTTTTTTAGAAAAAAGTCAAAAATAATTTCAAAGTTCCTCGGATCCAAAACAGAGGCATTTTTTTGTCAAAAAAAAGAAAATAAATATATATATATCATAACTTGCCTTAGAATGGTACAACATCCCCTGACATCTTCATAGTGTATGATATCCCCTAGTTGTCATTTTTGTATACAAAATCCTATTTCATTTGTTCTTTAAGTCCTCACAGGGTGCAACATCTCATAGTTGTCACTTTAGATGAATAAATTCCTATCTTTCTTTTTAAATCTTCATATAGAACAACATTTCCTTGTTGTATTTTTTATTAGGTCAGAAATATTCTATTTTTCTTCTTTAGGTCTTCATAGGACATGACATTTCCTAGTTGCAATTTTAGGAAATGAAATATCTTATTTTCTCTGTTATGCTTCACAGGGTACGACATTTGCAAGTTGACATTTTAAGATACAAAATTTTCTATTTTTTAAGTCTTCATAGGGTACAACATCCCCTATTTGATATTTTATTGGAGCAAACTCGCCTATTTTTCTTCTTTATATCCTCATAGGATACAATATTCCCCAAATAACATTTTATGGGAGCAAATTCTCTTATTTTTCTTCTTTATGTCTTCATAGGGTATGACAATTCCTAGTTGGTATTTTAGAAAATAAATTCTCCTATTTTTTTCTTCATGTCTTCATAGGGTACGACATTCCCTAGTTGGCATTTTAGAAAACAAATTCTCCTATTTTTCCTTATTCATGTCTTTATAGGTTACGACATTCCCTAGTTGACATTTTAGGAAACAAAATCTTTTTTTTTATGACTTCAAAGGGTACGGTATTTTCTAGTTGGTATTTCATGAAATGAAATTTCCTATTTTTCATATGTATATCTATATAGGGTATGGCATTTCTTAGTTGGCATTTTAAGAAATTTTTTTTCCTATTTTCTATCTTTTTATCTTCATAGGTTATGAGTGGTGATTTTACCACTCAGTCACACTAACTATGTATGCATACTACCATGGATTGTATAAAAAAATGAGACATGATCATGATTTAAATGCACTAATGTCCACATTTTGCAGGTATATAGTTGAGAAGGTGAAAATATGTGGAATGGAGCTAAAAAAAGAGAAAATAGATGCAGAAAAAGTGCAGTTGGATACATGAAGCTATTAGCCCCAGTTACTGCGATCGTGATCATCAGGCCACGGTCACAGTTAGACAAGATAGTCAGCATAACACGGTCGCAAACACAACTGCGATCGCGCTAACGTGGTTGTGGTCAAAGCTGCACGAATACGGATCATCGGGACTATGCCCAGGACAGATTTGTAAAATTACATAAATGAATTCCAAACCATATATATCCAAAAACCCTTTCTTCTTAGTGTATTGCTTGCCTCATAAGATATCTTTGAATTCAAAGCTTGAAACCCTAATTGGGCAAGTGTGTAACTAACTTTGGAGGCTATATTTCTTATAATCTTTATGAAGAATGAATGCTTTGGATAATTCTTATGGTATATCACTTTTTTCTTTCTTCATGAGTAGCTAAGTAATTTAGTCTTGGGAGTATGTTGAACTAGAGTGTAATTTTGTATGGGTATTGTTATGTTTTCATGGATTTTAGTTGTTGAGTATGGATTCCACCATTGCTTGAGCTTAAGGGTTAGAATTTGATATGTGAAAACCATAAATCTCTAAATGTATTTGATAGGTGAAAACTCCAAACTCCATAAATCTTTTATCATCCTCGAAAGAAGGATAACGGTTTCAAGGGTTATAGGAGGACACAGAAATAGTGGACAACTGAGCCTATGGTTTACTGCCCTTTGCAATCACAGAAATAAGTGTATCGGGAGTGTAAATAATGTCAAGAGAATCATCGTATAGATAGGGATGCTTAATTAAGGTGTTGGGTGATTATTAAAAATTGCACAATTATTAGGTGCTCGATAGAGCCAACGGATGACATCATTGTGGTTTTTTTGAAAGATTGACTCCAATGATCTTTGACCTAGCCTATCCTTTAGTTAACAACAAAATTTCATGTTAAACCAATAACAACCCACATGTATTATCTTTAGGTAGGCATAATCCCAAGATCTCCTCAAATCTTAAATTCAAAGTAAAAGTTTCATCTACCAAGTTGTTGTTAAAGTTTGTTGTGAAGAGTTTCCAAACAAATCCCTCCATTTTATTTTACATGTCATTTTTGTTAGCATTTCGGGTAATCTCGTAGTAATTTGAGCATCCATAGAGTTTGAAGTCTATAATTCTCTCCTTAAGATTCGACCCCAATTTAAATTGGGTTACTTGAAAATGACCTCCCTACCATTAAATTATGGGAGTGAGTTGAGCATTATCAAAATGGCGCCGCTGCCGGAGATTGAAATATAGATTTCACTTGTGTGATGTTTTTCTTACTTGGGAGTATCCGGAGAGTCGTACTTTATTTTCTTTATTGTTTTTGGATCTTTTGTAGGTAATCCTAGCAAGAACGAAACTATGATTGAAGGCTGTAATCTTGTGGAGTCATTTGATGTAACCACTTATAGAGAAAAGCCACTTAAATGGTGGAAGTTATGCAAGTGATACTTGTATCCACCTCACTATGGTAATGGGACATTTCATGTGACTAGTATCATGCTTTATGTGTTACAAGTAAAGGGTCTATACAGGGATCAATCTCATGAGGATCCATACATTCACTTAAAGAATTTTTTGGATGTGTGCACACCACTCAACATTGCTCATATTACTCAAGAGTCCTTTGGATCTGTCTTTTTCCATTCTTACTAATGGGTGACGTATTTTTGTGGTTCCACACACTCTCTACGGCTTTACTCAATTCGTGAAATGAGCTCACAAAGGTTTCTTTAGATTAATACTCTCCTTTCTCCAAGGTGTGTCACCCGAGAGATAAAATCATAAACTTTAAACAAAGAAATAGGGAGCTACTTCATGAAGTATGGGACAGATTTCATAAGAAGTTAGCCAAATGCTCAAACCACAATATTCTGGGGAAGACAGTTCTCCGAAAATTCTATCAGGCATTAGATCCTTGAACCAAATGGTGGTAAATAATACGGCAGAAAGTTCTCTCTTAAACTTACACTTAATGCAGCTACAAAATTCTTGAGAGAGGTAACTAAACAAAATCAAGAATGGAATACCCAAGATATCAACATTTCCAATTTCTCTCTATCCAAGATGTAACGCCCCGAAGCTGGTACCCGAAACACTACACGGTCCTTATGACCCTGAAGGATCACAAGCAAACCCATGAGTGATATCTGTAACTGTGCACTAAATAATATACAGTAAATATGTGGAACATAGGCTGTAAGGACATGATACAAGCATAAAGATCAAAAAAGAGTACAAGCCATTATCAAAGGTTCAAGCTTCGGATTGAAGACCCTTTTGGAGCCTTTTCAATCATTGTTCATGCAAATGGGATCTTATGAGAGTGTGATGCCTTCAACCAAGGGAGCGCATTAGATAAAATGTGAAGAAGATCTTTTAATAAACTCGAAGGTAGCCTTGAATTCACTCTAAAGGCGCCTCAACTTAGGGATATTATGGTCTTTTGAGACTCTATTTCTACACTCCAAAGAAGCACCCTTCATTAAGGGTATTTTAGACATTGTCTTGTAATAGTATAAATAGACCCTTAGCTTCTATTTTTTATTAGACTTGAATGAATTGAAATTGAGTATTAATCTTAGTGTATTTTATTTTCCTTGGTGTAGGGATTGGATAAGCCATTTAGCGTAGGTCTTGGAAAAGACATCCAAACTTGAGAGATTAATACATTTGATGAATTTCACTTGTGTTGATCAATTGGCAAGAAAGGTGTGATTGAGGAGTGTGTATTCATTTAGTCCACCTAAGAGTGAGGTTTGAACTACCATTGATGAGGTGTTTTTGAAGGTTTGATACACTTTCTTGTTCTAATCATTTGTGATAGTAAGGGTCTCATTACCTATCTTTACTATTACGCATCTCTTTTTCATCCCCTTTCTTATTGTGTTGTTTTCTTTGTCTTGTGGTTTATGATTTTTGCATCTTGTGTCCATAATTTCATTTTTAGTAGTTTATTATTGTATCATTTGGTATAAAAGCCATGTATTAGAGTTGTTCCCACAACTCTAAGTCTTGGATCTAAGAAAATCTCAACAAAAAGAGTGTAGAAAATTGAAAAACTCACAAAAGAAAATTGTAAACCCATTTTTGTGTTTTGGCAGAATTTTAAATCTTAGATCTACATGTTTATATTGTGTTTTGTTGGTTTCTTGTATTATATTCTTGTTCTCTAACACCTAGGGAGTCTATATCTCCACTTGGAATAAGATTTGGTTGAGTTTGAGCTAAGAACCTCCATGGATGTGGTGTTTTTGAAGCTTTTAAGAAAGATCCGAAACTAGGCTTATGATTTGGACGAGTTTCATGGCTGATTTTGACATATTTGAGTTCACCCTGGACTAAGGAACCTAGATCTACAAGAAAAACCATATTTAGAGCTCATTTGGTTAGGGGTCAAACTTTGGTCTACTCTTAAATATTCATCTTGTTCTTCCATGTTCATCAAGTCTTGCTAAGGAAGAATATTCAAAGATGTTGTTTGATCCAAAAAAGGAGAAGAAAGAGAGTACTTGGAATTTGTTAAATAATATTCCTTGGCATAGTCATTGTCATCCAAAAGAAAAAAAAGACAAAGGGAATAATCATGTACAATTGAAAGAACAAGGGGGGAGAGGAAACTCATTTTGAATTCATTTGAAGCTCCAAAAAGGATTCAAAACCTCCATTTTTCCCTCTGAAATTGAAATCCTTTTATCCCTAAAGAAGTTTTTGGATGAAAGAAAGATTTGGGAAATTGAAAAGTTGAAAAAGTGACAACCAACCACGTAGTGCCACATCATCTGTTGTGATTAACCAAATTCATCTCTAGAATTATATTTTCTTAATTTCTAATTATTGTTTCTTGTTTTAATTTTGTTTGTTCTATCCCTAATTAACAACTAGTAAGTACCTACTAGTTTGGTAATTAGATTAGAGTCCGTTTATTTCACATCTTCAATTTTTATGTGCTTTTCTCATTTTTGAATTCGCAGTAGTTTGTCGGTTCAAGTCCGTACACCATTTTATTTGAGTCATATCAATCAAAAATTGACTCCGAACTAAGGCATATTCACCACATAATTCACTTGCCAAGTATTTCCAAGTATGCAACACTTGTGAGACCAAGTCTGAGGTGAGATCCGAGAGTGAGAGAGTTGGTGAGGATATTTGAACTAACTTGTTTGTTAATTTTGTAGGTTTGTTTCTTTCTTTTAGGTACCATGGATTCCAATAATTTGGATTCCACATTTCATCGTATCAATGCCTATTGGGATAGCTTCATTGAAGATATACGCCAAATGCTTAGTGCACTAAATCCCAATTTTGGGATAAGTGATGAAGAAGTGAGTCCAAAGGGAAACATTGACATATTACTTTGTAATGTGAAGCATGAGGGCTTCCATGATGCCAAACCAAGTGAAGAAAATATTTCTGATGATATACAAGGTAATAAATCTATCTTCTACACCTCTAGAAACTTAAATTGTTGTGATGTGGCTAGTAGTGTCCAAAGTGGTGTAGTTTCAAAATTTCTTAGTGAAGAAGTGTGTGAATCTTACTGTTATGATAATCTTGGTGTTTTTAGGTTGCATAAGGACCAAAATATTGTTGTGAGTATGCAAGCACTAGTTGATCGTTTAGATGACAAAATTAATTCTTTTCGTAAGAATGATTTGTGTCGATCTAGTGCTAGCACTTATAACTTGAATAAGGTTCCATTACCAAGTGAAAAGAGTATTCACACACTAGTTGAACCTTTCAAAAACCAATGTGAGTCTACGTTGCTATGTGAGTTTCCAACAACTAGTGAGGATGTGAAGGATGGAATGGATCTTGTTGAGGGAAGTCTTCTAGGCCGTAGATCCTCATTCTTGAATGTTAATATTCCCTTAAAATCAAATTATTTGGGTGATTGTGAGTATGATTCCCTATTAAAAGGAATGATTAACCCCGGCTTATATCCTTGGCTACTTAATCCATTTGATCCTGGTGCACTAGTATGGTGGGGAAGGGATTGTCTTGGTATGTATTCATTTTTCCTTGATAATTCCCATAGCCTTATCCTTTGTACTGATCATACTAAGTGTTTCATGGTTAAAACAAAGGATTTCTGGTTGTATTTTAAAAGTGTACCCCCTCAGCATGATGTTTTAACACTTGATTCCTTTCTATACTACCTCTTTACCTATGATGATAACCTTGTTAATTTTGAATTGGTATTACGTAGAGGTAGTAAGTTTTTTGGCTGGTTCCCTTGTTTGAGTGATGAAGATATGTGGGTGAGGTGTACCTTTGGATCAATAGTGTCACCATATTTGGTGAGGTCCTCTGTAGAGGTAATGAAACAAATGTAACTTATGGTTCCTAAGCCAAAGGTAGTCTTACCTTTTGGGTATAGTGAATCCATTAAGACCATTGTAGTTTCCTTATCTCTTGATATTTTTTGAAACCAACTCCTTTGTTCCATTCATGCTACGTTCTTCATGTCACACACAAAGGACCCATGGATGTATTTTAAACGTGAACAACCTTGTCTTATTAATATATGTGATGGTCTCAAGTTGCACTCCTCTTTCCTTGATGTCTATTTTAGCCAAGTCCTTTATGATGCTTATTGTAAGTGTTTCATGATAATAACAAATTATTATTGGCTATATTCCAAGAGTGTACCGCCTAGCATGGTTATATGATTTGTGGTACTAGTGCTAACCCTCCTACCATGAAGAGTATGTGCTTGTTTTCTTCTCTCTTTGGTGTTGCTAGATGTGAATTTTAGGACAAATTGCTTTCAATATGGAGAGGATGATATAATAATAAAGAGAAAAAAAGAGTACAAGGCATTATCAAAGGTTCAAGCTTCGGATTGAAAACCCTTTTGGAGCCTTTTCAATCATTGTTCATGCAAATGATAGCTTATGAGAGTGTGATGCCTTCAACTAAGGGAACACATTAGATAAAATGTGAAGAAGAGCTTTTAATACACTCTAAGGCATCCTTGAATACACTCTAAAGGAGCCTCAATTTAGGGATATTATGGTCTTTTGAGACTCCCTTTCTACACTCCAAAGGAGCATCCTTCATTAATGGTATTTTAGGCATTGTCTTGTAATATTATAAATAGACCCTTAACTTCCATTTTTCATTAGACTTGGATGAATTGAAATTGAGTATTACTCTTAGTGTAGTTTCTTTTCTTATTGTAGGGCTTGGAAAATCAATCTTAGTGTAGGTCTTGGAAAAGACATCCAAACTTGTGAGATTAATACATTTGATGGATTTCACTTGTGTTGATATATTGGCAAGAAAGGTGTGATTGAGGAGTGTGAATTCCTTTGGTCCACTTAAGAGTGAGGTTTTAACTATCATTTATGAGGTGTGTTTGAAGGCTTGATACACTTTATTGTGCTAATCATTGGTGATAGTGAGGGTCTCATTACCTATCTTTACTATTATGCATCTCTTCTTCATCCTCTTTCTTATTGTGTTGTTTTCTTTGTCTTGTGGTTGCTGATTTTTGCATCTTGTGTCCATAATTTCAATTTTTGTAGTTTATTCTTGTATCGAGCCATAAGGTTCAAAACTAAACTAATACTGAATATAAAACAATGTCTGTAATAAGGTGTAACAATACCCAAAACTGAAATAAGTTATCTGAAAAATTTGTAGTCTGAAAGACTCTAAACTGTCTGAAATCTGTAGAGTTGATGGGACATGTCCCAAGATAACTCCAAACCATTGAAATAATAAAGTAATAAAATAATCTTGCTATCCTCAAATGATGAGAACCTGCTGCTAATATGGCTGATGAACGTCTGTTCTACTAAGGATGCTTGGGAGCTCGTGCTTCTAAACCTATGATATAAAACACCATAGCACAAATGCGTCAGTATGATTGAATGTAATGGTATGTAAGTGAAGTAGGATGAATGCAAAGGTTTATATGCATGAACAATAATAACTAACTAATGACATAAACATGAACGTTTGAGAAATACCTGCATGAATATATAACCTGGGAGTTGGGTCGTGATAATACTAAATACTGATGTACTGACATCTGTGTTTACTAAAACTGGGATACTGAATAACTGATTTTATTGAAGATATGTATTATAGAGTTTAAAGGTAACTGTTATATGAGGTTACTGGTACTATATTACTGATGACTGATAACTGAATATACTGATACTGAAAAACTATCTGAGTTCTTTACTGGACTGGGTGACTGTATCTGACAGTCCTGAATCTGAAGAACTATCTGAGTTTTAGACTGAGCTGGATAGTTGTATCTGATAGTCCTAATTCTAATGGAACTAACTGAGTTCCGTACTAAGCTGAGCGACTGTATTTGACAGTCCTGATAGATGTAGAATTGAACTGAGTTCTATTACTGAGACTGAATCTGAAATTGAGACTGTGGGAGGTAATCATCTAATCGACATGCCCCAAATTTGAACTGGTGGGGACGGACTTATAACCCCAGATGGAAAGGCATTAGTACCGTGCCACGGGTAAATACAAGCTATGAGTAAACCCTCTTTGATAGGGAGCTCTTCCGTCAACCCCTACAATAAGGAAAACTCAAAGAAGATGTATAGTCCCTAGACTCGTAGGGGTACATCTCAACCTACACTGGCGATGTAGTTCTGGAATGCAGGGATTGCTACTAAGGATCACACCCTATACTGGATGACATTGTGTGTCCTCATCCCTGGGATTACTCGGTGCTGAATCCTACTCCCAACTGAATAGACACAGAACTGATTTCTAGTTCGTAGTAGGCTGGATTGATCTGTTACTGATGTTTTTACTGATTAACTAGATTGAATTGAGTTCACTGGATTTTCGTTGACTGACAAAATACTACTGAATTCTGTTAACTGGTAGAATGATACTAAGTTCTGCTAGTTTACTGAGTTTAATAAGGTCTGAACTGAATACTACTGAGATATGATGTCTGACTGAGATCACTAAGATTCATGAGATTACTGAATGGGACTGGACTGATATTGAGTTTACTAAGTTTTCCCGAGTCACATGATTGACTGAATTCAATTGATCATGGATTGACTGAGAGTAATGTCAAAACATGACACTGGCTCTAGGAACACAACTAAATTATCGGGTATTTAATACCCCCCAGGAGTTGATAGCATAAAAGTAAATCATGGAACAAGATTGAAAGAACAACAATGGCTATATATATATATATATATATATAATTAATAAATCAAATTATCATGGCTATATAATTCAACTTGTAATTAGAAGTGTTTATCAAGAATACCACTTAAGTCAGCACACACTAAGATCAATTCTTAAAATTAATAGTCTATGACATGGATCAAAACCCAACAACAACATGAACATGAATTCCAATTCAAATAAATCATGAACATTCTTAAATATACAATCTTTGAATTGAAAAGGGATCCTTGAGATTCATGGCTGAAAGGGACCCATGAATCAACACTTGACATACTTGGAAATCTAAATTCTTGAAGTTCTTGGAAAAATGCCTGGAATCGGCCTTGATTTCTTTAGCTAGGGTTTTTCCCTCTTGAGGGTGAATGATTTTTTTCTTGAGATAAAGTGAGTAAAAGTGATATAATAGGGGTTTTAGGGCATAATTTTATGGTTAAAGGATGATCTAGGTCATGAAAAAAGACCTGATTCCCCTTAGAAGGTTTTTATATGTCGTCACTGTAAACCCGATTTGGGCACCTAGCACGATACGACGCTATCACGTTGTGCACTAGAAATTGCCAACTGGAAACTGGACTGATGGTGCGACGTGGTGAAATAGCGTTGCAATACTGGACGGGACCTAGAATCTTGCCGCAATGCGGTGGTATCACGCTGAGACACTGGAAATTGACAACTTTGGATTTGAGCCTTGGTGCGACGCTCCATAATTGCATAGGCCCACTGGAGTTTGATGATTGCCATTTTGGCATGCTCCGCGATGCGTTGATGGCTCCGGTGGCACACTATCTTACTAAAATGACTCTAACTCTTTACCCGTGTGTCAAATTTTGGCGAATTTGATATCGATGGAAAGCTTAGTCAATTTCCCACAAAACAAAAAGTCAAAATCATACAAATTCCACATGTATAAAAGTGGATTCATCTTTTAAAGTAAGTCTTTAACATTTTTGGGATGATTTTAAGCTACGTAGAAGTATGGGGTATTACACAAACACATGGTTAGTAGAGAACAAAGAAAATGGGATGAGGAATAAGAGGAAACCATGGCAAAGATCTTGACTCAACTTGAGCTCCTAATCATGTATGTCATGGATGCACTCGTGAAAATGAATAATCATGTAACATCAAAAACCCTTGACAAAGATAAAGAAACTAGGAATATGGATGAAGAAATTTGGTATTAAGGAAACCATCCGTAGGGTTTTCAGCCATCCTATCATAGGCAAGGTGGAATCAAGGTTGGAGGAATTGTGTTATTATTCGAGTTAGGAGAGATTGGGAACATGAGTATTTCCATTTTATGCCTCACCATGATCGGGCTTCTAACAAAGAGTCAAGCTCCATTGACGCCAACAGATGTAGAATGAAAGATATCCTTGCAAGAATTTTGAGTAGAGTCAAAGGAACAGATAAAAACATTTGTGAATTAAAAGCGGACTTTGTTTCACTCTCTAAAAATATGGTCTCCCTTTCGGCCTCTATTAGATAATTGGAGATCTAAATTGTACTAATCTTCGCACGTCTAGATGCTAAACCTAGGGAAAATTCCACTAGTGGCACAATCGCCAACCTTCAAAAAGATGATCAAATCTTGGTAATACATACGACAAGTACAAAATCAAAGGAAGAGAACTTAAGAGATAACTTGGGAGAAAAGATGCCAATCACTCAGTCAAAAGAGGGGTTTTCCCAAAATCAAGTCGACAAAGAGAAAAAAAAGATGGAAAGAGTTGCCGAAAGGTTAATTGATGAAGGAGAGGTTGACAAGTGGGGACTTGAGGATACCCCTTGACATATTGATGAATGCCAACATCATTCCACGGTGACAACTAAGGATCTGTGTGGAAGGCACCCCATAAATGCCACAAGGATGGCTTGTATCCTTTTTATCATATTTTTGTAGTATTGATGTTAGTTTTTGCATATGAATAACTCATAAATTTGTGAAACCATTGAGTTCTTGGGATAGGCTTAAAAAGAGAGAAATATGCAAATTAAAGTTGAAAACTGAACAAAGATTAAATAGGTAAAAATCAAACAGAAAAGCTAGACAAGGGAAAATAGGAGAGCAAAACAGCCCTCGATTACCGTGATCATGATCCCTAAGTGCGATTTTGGTTACCCACATAATTGCGATCACGATCGGTCAACCGCAATCATGGACACTGTAGCTAGTTGATCCATTGATTCCCTCCCTAATTTTGTCACACCCTCATTACGGGTTTTGTATGCAGGAATGGCCCAATCTCGAGGCAAATAGTTATAATACAGAAATTGAGAATAATAGCGGTCCTTTATAGAGTTTCAAGAAGCACCCTTATCTCTTTGTTAGCCTTGATTATTTATGCAATAGGGACACTGCTACCTTTTCAGTTGGGGTGTTTCCTTGTTCATTTTATTTGGGCTTGTATTATTTCTGTATACTCTTCTTCTCTCTTAGACGATCCTTATTTTTACTCGAGTTATAATATTCGGGCACTTTGATGATGCCCACACTTGCATGAATTAAGTACTTTCTTATCGAGTTGTTACTTTGTTTTAATTTTAATGGGCGAGTCATAATTGAGTTTTAACCATGGATGTAAGGAAAGACTGAGTACCTGTGGTATTAATGAGTTAGGATCACATTTATACCAATTAGTGAAGTCTAAGTAACCATATGGGTGGTTTGCTCACACTATATCTCGTAATGTAAGACTATAGCTTGGGTTATTGCCATGATTAGCAAAATATGAATGGTATGAATATTAAAGCAAACAACCTCATCTATCCAAAAATTTTGTGAAATTCAAAGGTATAGACCTGAGCAACCTTATGATGGATCTTTCTCTCTCTCTATGAATCTAAATATTGAATTCAGAAAAATAGTGAATACTCCATCTTTGTCTCATGTGGTAGAACAATTGAAACCCCTTTACAACATTCACATGCCGTGTGTGTGAAGCTTAATTATCTACATCTCATATGTGCTTATACCATCTAAAACTTGTTTCATTAGTCTTCCAAAGCTAATTCTTGATTGTGCTTGGTTGTTAAAATGATCATAGTCCATCTTGTGATTTTGGAATCCCACTTTAGCCTAAAAATCCTACCAAAACATAGGATATTCCCCTAGTAATACTCTTTGAGACTTTGGACTTTTCTTTGGAAAACACATTATAAGCCATGACCCTTATATTTATCCTCTCTTGAACCCATTCCTCCTTGAACTTAAGAATATGAATTTAGGCTAAAATCCTAAGTTTGGGGTGATAGAAAGAAAAAGAAAGTGTAGTTGAGCCACAAATTCATAAGAAAGTACCTACGAGCTTAAACAAGTAAGAATTTTTCTTTGAAGGAACAGATAGTCCATTAAAAAGGGAAATGCATGAATTCTAAATGCATGAAAAGTGAGAAGAAAAAGAGGCAAGGAGAATGTGAGTAAAGAAAGGGGAAAAATAGGCAAATTAGTGAAGATAAATGAAAAAGAAGTGGCAATCTTATCGTCCTAAGCTAATATCCTACCCTACCCTAAACCTATATTAAAAGATCAAAAAGCCCTTTGTGATTTCCATCCATGTGTGGTCATTGTAGTGGTAATTAAAAATATGGGCAAGCCTATGGAATAGTACTTGTTAACATGGAGAATTTCTTTAGAGAGTGAGTGTTTGCACTTAAAATTCCTTGTTGCATGATTGGTAACTAAGTGTATAAATTTCTCCTTTCTTGTGAAAAAGCATGTGAACTAGTTATGGTAGGAGATGTTGGCATCTTCCGCACAATGAGACAAATAGAGGTATAGCAATGATTGTAGGCAATATCAGAGTCATTTATAGAGTGTTGGTAGTTGTTACATGATTTCTCCTCAGGGTCCATTGTATCCCTCGCTATTCTATTTTTATGATGAAGGGCATCATTGTAATTCTCTTATCCATGTGTGAAAAGATTTTTGTGGTAGCAATCGAGTTGGATTCTTCATGAACATTGGGAGCTAAATTAGGGCATACATAGAGAAAGTCTCATAGTAAAGGGTAATGTTGCTTGAGGACAAGCAAGATTTTAAGTTGGGGTGTTGATGAGTGGTGATTTTACCATTCAGTCACACTAACTATGTATGCACACTACCATGTGTAGTATAGAAAAATGAGACATGATCATGATTTAAATGCACTAATTTCCATATTTTATAGGTATATAGTTGAGATGGTGAACATATGTGGAATGGAGCTATAAAAAGAGAAAATAGATTCAGAAAGAGTGTAGTTGGACACCTGAGGCTGTTAGCCCCATTTACTACAATCGTGGTTAGTCAAGACAGTTAGCATAACGTGGTTATAGAACACAACCACGATCACACTAATGCAGTTGTGATCAAAGCTTCACAATCGCGAATCAGCGGGACTATGCCCAGGGAAGATTTATAAAATTACATAGACGAATTTCAAACCATATATAGGCAAAACCCCTTTCATCTTGGTGTATTGTTAGACTCATAAGATATCTTTGAATTCAATTCTTGAAACCCTATTTGGGTAAGTGTGTAACTAACTTTGGAGGCTAAATTTCATAGGATCTTTGTGAAGAATAAATGCTTTTGATAATTCTTATGGTATATCTCTCTTTTCTTTCTTTAAGAGTATCTAAGTAATTTAGTCTTGGGATTATGTTGAACTTGAGGGTAATTGTGTGTGGGTATTGTTGTGTTTGTATGGATTTTAGTTGTTGAGTATGGATTTCACTATTACTTGAGCTTATGGGTTAGAATTTTATGGGTGAAAACCCCAAATCTCCAAATGGGTTTGATGGATTAAAACTCCAAACTCTAGAAACCCTTTATCATCCTCGAAAGAGGGATGAAGGAGAACATTAGGTAACCTATAACTTCCTTGAAAGAGGGTTGTAGGGGGATGAACAATGGTGGATAAATGAGCCTATGGTGTACTACCCTTTGCAATCTTAGAAATAAGTGTATTAAGAGTGTAAATCATGTCAAGAGCATCATACTAGGAATAGGGATGCTTGATTAAGGTTTTGGGTGATTATGAAAAATTGCACACTTGTTAGGTGCTCGAAATAGCCAATGGGTGACATCGTTGTGGTTTTGTTGAAAGATTGACTCCAAAGATCTTCGACCTAGCCTATCCTTTAGTTAACAACAAAATTTCATGTTAAACCAATATCAACCCACATGCATTATCTTTAGGTAGGCATAATCCCAAGATCTCCTCAAATCTTGAATTCAAAGTAAAAGTTTCATATACCAAGTGCTTGTTAAAGTTTGTTGTGAAGAGTTTCCAAACAAATCCCCCCATTTTATTTTTCATGTCATTTTTGTTAGCATTCTGGGTAATCTCGTAGTAATATGAGCATCCATAGGGTTTGAAGTCTATAAGTCACTCCTTGAGATTTGACCCAAATTCAAATTGGGTTACTTGACAACGACTGCCTCACCCTAAAATTATGGGAGTGAGTTGAGTATTATCAAAAGGTTATGACATCCCTTGGTTGTCATTTTAGGGAACAAAACTCCCTAATATTTTTCCTTAAGTCTTCAAAGGGTTTGACATTTCCTAGTTGGAATTTTAGAAAACAAACTTTCATATTTTTCTTCTTGTATCTTTATAGGTACGACATTTCCTAGATGGTATTTTAGAAAACAAACTCCCCAATCTTCTTCTTTAAGTCTTCATAGGATACGACATTCCATAGTTGGTATTTTAGAAATTAAAAAATCTCCTATTTTCTTGTTTAAGTCTTCATAGGGCATGACATTCCCTAGTTGACATTTTTGGTAACAAAATCTCTTATTTTTATTTTTATGTATTCATAAGGTACGACATTTCCTAGATGGCATATTAGGAAACAAAATCCCCTATTTTTCTTCTTAACGTCTTCATAGCATATGACATTCCCTAGTTGGAATTTTAAAAAGTAAAATCTCGTATTTTCTTTTTTAAGTCTTCATAGGGTACGAAATACCCTTCTTAGTATTTAAGGAAACAAAATCTCCTATTTTTATGTCTTCATAGGGTATGATATTCCCTAGTTGGTATTAAGGAAACAAACTCCCCTATTTTTCTTCTGTAAGTCTTCATAGATATGATGTTCTCTAGTTGACATTTTAGAAAATACAAATCTCCTACTTTCCTCTTCAAGTCTTTATAGGGTACGCCATTCCGTAGTTTACATTTTAGAAAACAAAATCTCCTATTTTATTATATCTTCATAGGGTACAACATTTCCTAGTCAGCATTTTAGGAAACAAGCTCTCCTATTTTTATATTTTAAGCCTTCATAGGGTACGGCATTCCCTAGTTGGCATTTTATAAAATAAAATCTCCTATTTTCTTCTTTAAGTTTTCATAGGGTAAGACATTCCCTAGTTGCCATTTAGGAAACAAATTTCTATTTCTTTTCTTCATTAAGTCTTCACAGGATATGATATTTCCTGACGCATTTTAAGAAATTAAATTTTTCTTTTTCTTTTTCATGCATTCCGAAGGTATAAAATCCCTTCGTTGCATTATTGAGAAAAAGAATCTTATTTTATTTTCATACCTATCTTGGATTTCTAGCATTTTCATTTTAGTAATTATTTTATAACATTTCTAATAACTCAAAAAATTTTCCCAGCGCAAACTAGGGAAGAAAATTTTTTTTAGTCATTGTATCATTTTTCTTTGATGGCTTCTAGGTTTGTTTGCATAGAACAAATTTGATGCCGATAATGGAATCACATCTATGATTAGAGTAGAGAAGAATGTTCATCTAGAAGATAGTTAGAGTCAACTTTGCATATATAGCGGCTCAGCATCTCAAGAGTAATCTTATCAAGAGAACAAACATCCAAAAGTATTCTATGAACTATCGTTTGGAGGAGTGTCGATGATTCAATCCAAGTTTCAAGTTCAAGTCTTAAATCCTAACTTCAGGATTAAATTTTGATATCAAGGTACCCACCAGAAGAAGGTGGGCGATAGCGGAAGATCCAAAAGAAAGATCTGAAGCAAACAAATCAAGACAAGTAGAATAGATAGGATCTTGTATTTTTTCATTCTAGTTTTATTTTTTTCCTCTGATGTAATAAAGGAAGTCACGGACCAAAACCTCGATGGGAGCTCTCTCTAATTTCTAACTCATCTCTTAATATCTACAATCATTTGAACTACACGTGATCTGATTCTTATATAACCCGAGATATGTAGGCTGCCCAAAGTTAGGGCTTGGTCACACCTCTTTGTTATTATTTATTTTCTTACTTTTGAAGAAATCATTTGTTCAAAAATCATTTGTGTTCACTTCTTTGCTTGAAAACTCTCCATGTTTCCAAGGAAAGAGTGACATTCAGTAAACACCTAATGTTTGACCAAACCTAAGGTTTTGCGCCATTTTAATGTTCAATTTGTTTTCTTAAGTCAAAATTAGATCTTTTAATTTTATATTATTTATATAAAGCTTGTTTTAAAAGGTTACAAAAGTATAAAAATGGAGTCACATTTTAGGATAAGTTTTTATCTTTATTTTATTTTTCAAAAACAGATTCTAAAATATATATATTTCTTTTAATTTAATTTTAAATAAATAATTTAGTGATATTATATTTTCTTAATCATATTTAAGACTAGCTATTTAATTTTTTATATATTCTATCTGTTCAAATAATATTTGTATTATCTATATGTTTAATTTAAACAAGATTTAAGAAAAAAAATCCTAGCCTAAAACTAGCCCATTCACCCCTAACCATTACTCAATTTTTCCTCCAACACACACCCACGTTCCTCCCAACTCCCTCAACTACAACAACTACACATACACTTCTAAAAATACCATCAGAACATATAACAAATAGACAAAATCTACAACATTCCAACCCCAACATATAATAAACACACATCCAACAGAACAGACACAATTAGAAAGAGAAAAGAGAAGGGAGAGTAAGAAAGGGAGATCTCAAAATGAGATTTTTGAGTTTCGTTCAAGGTCCAGTTGTAGCTCCGAAAATATTTGATTCTTCTCTTCATTCAAAAGATTGCAAGCAAACTGAAATTAGTTGAGATGTATTTAAAATCTTTATTTCAATACAATGGAGAAGACTTTGGCTTCAAATTAAAGGTCTATTTCTTAACGTTCATTTGACTCATTTCGTATTTGTTAATGTAGTATTTTGATAAGATTACTACTTTTAATGTATTACCTTTTTCTTGCTAGTTTATTAGTTTTTTTTTTTCATTTCCTTGATGCGACAATAACATTAACCATGCCATTTCATCATATGAACCTTGCTAGTTTTAGTATTCACTAATGGAGAAAATTCTACGGACTCCATCTTTATATATACACACATAACACTACAAAAGAAGTAGGATCATTCACTATCCTATCCACTACCAATCCATCCCTACATACACACTTAGAGAAAATAGGAAAGGAGAAGACAAACAAAAGAAATATAAGAGAAAACAAGAGAAAAGTTTGGAAAACAGAATTTAAAGAGAAACAAAACAAAGAAAAAAAATAGAAATAGTACGTAGGAAGTTCAAAAAGAAAAAAATAGAGAAAGCATAAGGGTAGAACACAAGTTGAAGTTTGAGGTTTGCTATTGCGGTTCTAAGTTCGTGAATCTGAAAAAAATAGGAACGATTCATAAATGCATCAAAGGGGTGAGAAATACATCAAAACTCATGAAAAATCTAGAAAATACTGCTACTAATAAGCCACACACTAATATATTAGGACAGTTTTGAATATATTAAAAATAAATTAAAAGCAAGATATAAGTCACTTCTAGGTAACAAATATTATATGTCCAAGAGAATAATTTAAGCAAGACATGGTGTCTCACATCTTCCCCTCGGCCAATAGAATTCTTTATCCGAATTTAGTTCGCATGCCATTAATAAAGATTCATTTTCTTTTGACTAGGAATTTAATAAGATACATAGGCAGTTTTTATTTGAGTTCGGTATCATGTAAAAAAATTCTTCACTTAATAATTGGTACCAACATAAATAATAAATAAAAACCAAACAATAAGTGTTAAATTATGTGACATGATAGAGTGGAACAACTTTATTGTGAACTATATATTCTTTTGGTACCTCTAGTTGTACTTAGGCTATACTTGTAAATTTCTCTCTCTCGAAGTTAAGTGTAAAATAAATCTAACCTCAGTTTCATTTCATGCGCATTGTGTGGGGGGATTTAGTGTCACAACCCAAACCAGGGCCTGGCCATGACGGATATCCCAAGTCCCATGTGGATCGTAGATTACCCCCTAAACTAAACTAAACAAAACACAATGTCCCTAATGTCGAATGAATTTTGAACATATAATAAGATCAATTCAAAGAATAAAAGGGTATGTCTATAACTGATAACCATCGACTGGCCTAAACAACTGACCAACATCACTTAAGTCCACAGTAATCCGACAAGACCTTCTAACACAAGAACTAAACACCAGTCTTGGTCTGGGCATGTCCCGGACTCTAACAGATGACAATGATAATGAAAATGATAATGAAACTCTCAAATCTGGTCTATGATAAGAACTGATGAAATGTCCAAGTCATCCAAAGTATAGAAGCTTACCAGTTCACCACAGCAAACTGACAAATCAAGCCGATCCACCTGACTCTGCATAGGAAAAGTATAATTATCTTTAGTGCCTACATCACATGAGGATACAAATCCGGAGATAGTTAGTGGGGTGAACACTAGCATGTAACTCGGAGATAAGGGTAAACATAATGTCGTGATCAACAGTTTAAAATCTTTCAAAATCAATGCACATAATCAAATGTATATATATATCGCATGCTGGGATCGGGAAAAAAAGTTTATCATGCACTTTAAAACCTTATGCTAGATTGTGTACCTTAATTGTCATGATATACCAATCTATCCAGAGGATATATGGGCCCAACTTTCCCCCAACTAGTAGGCCCCAATGTGCGTGGCCGCACTAAAAGAGAGTATACATAGGCACTATAGGGGACTCCAACCTCTCGGTATATTAAGGTGACACGAGCATAGAATTATTTAATATAATGTGGGAGAATCGAACCTCCCAATCCTATGATAATAATATTAAGGTGAACTCGAACCTCCCGTTCATATAGACCCCTATGGTTGCAACTGTGGTTTCCAGTGTTGGTTTCTCGGGACCTCAACTTTCACAAATTCGCTACATAACCCTCTTTTAAGATCAATTAAAAAATTTGTAACATATTCCCATTTAGTGAATCATATTTTACATTAAGGAATACATTATCAGTTCCGTCATACCAACTACACATGCAAGATAATAACAACATGAAAAACCAATCTCATCACTTGTGGTGACTCACAACCCCCTCGATTTATTTATACAATAGCTTATGAAAACACTAAACCCATAATGTTCAATTCAAAACCATTGTGCCTCATTAGCTATTCACATTATGCAAGGCTTAAGAGTAGTTCAGCATGCATACATTTCATATTCATAACCAATTTCACCATATGGGGTTGAAGTCATAACCACTTCAAAAGTCAAAAGTTTGAGGAAAATCACAAATCCTTATTTCATTCACCATAGCCATGCACCCTTAAGTTCAAAACCACAATTAAAGCATGAATAATCATATGAAAACCATGGGAAAGCATTGTTAAATCAATGAGAATTCAAAACCCTCAAACCTCATTTCAGAACAACATAAATATCTCTTGAACAATACTTTAAACATATTCTTTTAATAAATTAAAAATGAGGGAAGATTAACATGCCTGAAATGTCAAGTTTCACGAAAAGAATCTAACCCTTAAGCCCTTGGATGACCTACTTCTTGGAAACCTTAAAATGGCTACTTAAGAGGATTTGAGAAAGCTTTGGAAGTCTTTGAGTATGATATGAATGAAAAATAACCCCGTTAAGTGCTTTATCAATGTGGGGTTTTTATTGGGTGAGAGGGGAATTGTCCAAAGTGCCCTTTTAATTAAAACCTAGAATTTAGTCGTCAGGGATTACGGGTCACTATACGACTCATATAGACTCATTATGACTTATCACCATGAGTTGTAACCAAGATAGTTTCCCAAACAATCATAATATGTTAACAAAATGACTCATATAACACGACTTGTAATGAGACCCTACGACTCGTAGTGTCCAGTCGTAGTCAACACATAACCCAATTAGATAAACACTGGACATCCAACGATTTGCACCCAATGACTTATAAAAAGTCCTTATGATTCTTAGTGAGCCATTCGTACTCAGAGCAGAACTTTGCCACATACTTACTAATTTGGTTACAATTTGGTCCCTAGGACCTGTCAAGAATTCCTACGACTCGTTGTACCTGAGTCCCACTTAGGATAGCAACTCAAGCACCATTCACTGGACACCTTACGTCTAGGGTCACCTAAAATTTCAAGATGCCCTACCACTCATAGGGTGAAGCATAGTCACGATATGAGGATAAAATTTCTGAAAGTTTTCAAGGACCAAAAACTCGGTATGTTACATACTCCCCCTCGAATAATAGGTAAGGCATTCATTATCACGATTTGACTCCAAATACAACTACACTTACCTTTAACAAAGACAAAAAATAAACATATTATGGAATACACATACCTCAAGTACGATTATCCAAAATGAGAAACAAGAACGGATACTTAGACTTCATGTCCTCCTCGACTTCCTAAGTAGCTTTCTAAAAATTTTGTTTCCTCCAAAGAACCTTTATCAATGTCACATCCTTAGTCTCCAACTGATGCATTTTCCGATCCAAAATCTCAATCAGGACTTCTTCATAAGATAAGTAATACGAAATTCCCATATCCTCCAAAGGAACAACCATTGAAGGGTCACCCACACACTTTCTCAACATCAAAATATGAAACACCAGATGAATGTAGCTCAAACTGGAAGGAAATTCCAATTTATATGCAACATTATCAACCCTTTTCAAAATTAAGTACGGACCAATGTAATGAGGACAAAGCTTCCCTTTCTTACCAAACCACATTACTCCCTTCATTCGGGACACTTTCAAGAACACCTAATCACCAACATTGAACTCCAAATCCCTTTGCCTCACGTCTGCATTTGACTTTTGGCAACTTTGGACAGCCTTAATTCTATCTTGAATCAACTTCACCTTCTTTATGGCTCGGTGAACCAAATTAGGACCCAACAACTTATTTTCACCAACCTTAAACTACCCAATAGGAGACCTACACCTCCTACCATATAAGGCCTCAAATGGAGCAATATCAATGCCAGAGTGGTAACTGTTATTGTAGGCAAATTCTATAAGAGGCAAGCAGTCAACCCAACCATCACCAAAATTAAATACAAAAGCCCAAAGCATAAATTCCAAGGCTTATATTGTCCCTTTCATTTTTTTATCCATCTGGGGGGGGGGGGAAGAGATACTAAGGGTTACCTTAGTCCCCAAACCTCGCTGAAACAGCCTCCAAAAGTGAGATGGGAACTAAGTACCTCAATCAGATATGATAGAAACAGGAGTACCATGTAACTTTATGATCTTCTTGATGATTATCTTGGCATAATCCTTAGAAGAAAAATTAGTCCTCACTGCCAAGAAGTGAGAAAATTTATTCATCCTATACATGATGATTAAAATTGAATCAAATTTCTAGCGAGACTGTGGAAGACTGATTACAAAATCCATATTAATTATTTCCCATTTTCAAATCAGTAGCTCAATCTCTTGAGTTAACCCACTAGGCCTCAAGTGCTCCACCTTCACCTGCTGATACACCATGCAGTTAGCTATAAAATTGGCCATATCCCTCTTCATATTATTCCATTAATAAATCTCCTTAAGATCATGATATATTTTCATCGTACCAGGATGAATAGTGTAAAACAATTCAAGACCTAAGGCAAAAATTCTTCCTCAAAACCCATCAATATTGGGAACACATAATCTACCCTGATACCTCAAGATACCATCACCACTAATCTCGAAAACCATCATATTCTGCCAATGCATATCATTCTTACTTTGCATCAAGATGGGATCCAACCTTTTCTTTTCCTTCACCTCAGCAACAAGAGATGACTTTGCCACCTCTTGAACAATCACACAACTATTTTTGAGTCTAAAATATGAACTTTAAGATTAGGCAAATGGTGAATATCCTTAACTAAATCCTTCTTCTCTTTGTCCACATGAGATAAGATTCCTATGGACAACCTGCTAAGAGCATCAACAACCACATTAGCTTTACCAAGATGATAGTGGAGACTCATGTCATAGATCTTTAGCAACTCAAGTCATGTCCTTTGTCTGAGATTTAGCTCCTTCCAAATGAACACGTATTGTAGGCTCTTATGATAAGAGTAGTCATCGACATGGACTCGATAGAAATAATGTTGCCATATCTTTGATGAAAGCCCCACAACTAACAATTCCAAATCATGAGTCAGATAATTCTTCTCAAGAACTTTCAACTGTCTTGAAGCATACGCAATCACCTTGCCATGCTTCATTAACACACAACTTAGTCTCACATGGGACACATCACAATAAACCAAAAAATTATCTGTTCCCTCGGGTAGTGTTAAAATCAGAGCTGAAGTTAATTTATACTTCAACTTCTCAAAACTAACCTTACAAGCATCAGACTATAAGAACTTCACATTCTTCATAATTAACTTAGTCAATGGAGCAGTGATAGAAGAGAATCTCTCCACAAAACTTCTATAATAGTTGGCTAAATCCAAGAAGCTCCGAATGTCGATTGGAGTCGTGGGTCTAAGACACTTCTTAAGCACCGCCACAACCTTTTGGGGATCCTCCTAATCTCTTCACTGGAAATAAGATAAACCAAATAAGTCACAACATTCAACCACAATTCGCACTAAGAGAACTTAGCATACAACTGATATTTTAGGGTTTACTACACAAGGCGAAGGTGATCGAAATGACTCGCCTTAATCTTTGAATACAACAAAATATCATTAATAAATAAAATAGCGAACAAATCCAAGAACTAACAAAAAACCCAATTCATAAGATCCATAAATTCTTTTGGAGCATTAGTCAAGACAAAAGACATCACCAAAAACTCAAAATGACCATACCACATTTGAAAAACAGTCTTAGGGATATCCACCTCGCTAATCTTCAACTGATAATAGCCCATTGAAACATCAATACTAGAAAAAAACTTAGCACCCTAGACCTGCTCGAATAGGTCATTAATCCTTAAAAAGGGATACTTATTATTCACGATCATCTTATCATTGGCGGTAATCAATACACATTAAAGGGACCCATTATTCTTACATATGAAAATAATAGGAGCACACTACAGAGACACACTTGGAAGGAGAAAACCCTTGTCAAGAAGATCTATCAAATTCTCTTTGAGTTCTTTTAACTCAACCAGAGACATTCTGTAAGGAGAGATAAAAATAGGATGGGCGTCCAAAAGAAGATCAAGAAATCAATTTTCCTATCGGGAGGAATACTAGGAAAATTATCAGGAAACACCTTGGGAAATTTACAGACCACAAGGACAGTCTATAAAGAAAGACTTTTGGATATAGAATCCTTAACATACACTAAGTGATAGAGGCACCATATAGAAACCAATTTTTGGGCTCTAAGATATGAAATAAACCTTCCCTTAGGTACTAGGGAACTACCTTCCCATTCAATCATCGACTCATTAGGGAAATAGAAATGGACCCTTCAGATTCGTTAATCAAGAAACACATAGCAGAAATATAACCAAGCTATCCCAAAAACCACATCAAAGTCTAATATGTCCAACTCTATTAGGTCTACCAGGGTCTCTCTACCATACACCGACATCACATAACCCTTATAGACCCTCCTAGCTATAATAGAGTCACCCACTTGGGTGGACACAAAAAAGAGGCATGAAATATATTCAGGATCAAAACCAAAATGGATAGCCACATAAGGGGCCACCTAAGAGAGGGTAGAATCCGGATTAAGTAGGTAACATACATCACCAAAAAAGAATTTAAGCATACAAATAACAACATTAGGGGATGCTTTAAAATACTAGTAGATGGAAAGAGCATACAGATGATTTTAACCAGTGTCGGAGTTAGAAGTAGAAGTAGCACCCTATTGGAACACTTGGGGGTTGTTTCACACAGTGAGGGACCAGGTCCCTTAAAGTTAATCAAAGAAAATAGAATAGTAAAGCAACTATGAGGTGGCTGAAAAACATGGGCAGTATAGAAAAGAAAAAACACAGGATTTTCATATGGAACTCAGGAAGGAAAAAACCACAGCTTGCCCTCACAAGCACCTCAACTTCCACTATAATCAAATTCTTGATTACAATCTTCATTGAACCTAACTATAGGTTCCTTTCGACTTGTCATAGCTCTACTACAAGCTCATTTTGGAACTCTGCCAAGGAAACTCTACACTAATTAGCTCTAATTAGGAAAAAACTTAGGAAACTCTACCTAAGCACACTCAAACTAAAACACTACTCTTATAACATGACTAGTTTGATTACAAATTATTACTTACTCAAGAACAATTTCAATTTAAATATATTTAACCAGCTAAGAATTTGAGTAGTATTGAAATGGGGTTTTTGCGGACTCTTTTTACTCTTTGTATTTTCCAAAAGCCTATTTGATGAAGAGATGTCTCTTTCCTTTTATAGCCGAGTAATGATTAGGACTTAAAGATCATTAGACCAACTGTCCTAATTAGTATGAAATAAAACCTATAAGTTTGTTACATATGAGAAAAAATTATGCAAATAACTTATGCCAATTGTATTGTATCTTGCACATCCAGGTACCTGGTCCTTTGTAGTTAGTTGCTCATCATCAAAACTAGGTATAACAATTTTCCCCTTTTTGATGATGACAAACCAACCAATTCAGCTTTGAGCATTAGTGCATATTCATCACATTTAATCAGTATGATTACCACCCAAAGATGAATATTCCCTCTATCATCATGCTTCCTCCATCATACAATATAGGGACCTGGTCCCTTGTTATCATTTGCAGCAAAGATCCCTGATCACTTTTGCTTGCCCCTATCACTATACCTTATTATTTTCACACTTAGCACATCACTTCCCCCCTAACATATGAACACATAGTGTATGAATACATGAGAAGCTTGAATATAAAGTCAGTATTCCCTATTTTAGAATCATTGAAATGGATTAATAGAAAACTATATGTAAGGATACGTACAGGCTAATTAAAACATGGCTACTGGGGCAACACTAGCATGAAGAGCAACATTATAATTAAAGGAGACAGATGAGGTACATAAGCTAAATTAATTCATTTTAAAAACAAAGGTCAGTACCAGTATAATCATACTAAAATAATACACAAAACAAACTATCTTCAAGAGCCAACACAAGGAGCAAAATATAAAACTGAATTGGATTGATTTGAGGACATAAATAATATTACTTGGGTAGAGGGAGGTTTTGGTTAAAGAAACTTAAGTAGCATCTCTATTCTTTGACTTTCAGTATTATGGGAATCCAACAACTATTTGGTGAGAACTTTCACTTCGACATTCAATCCTTAAATTTCAAAAGCCAGTTTTACCACTTGTGTTTAAAATTTTGTATTTTTAGCAAAAAGCTCATCAGTGGTACCTGGTCCCTCAGAAGACACATTTTGATTGTACAACTTTACATGCACTATCTCAGTATGTTTGGTAGCATACACATTCCTTAAATCTCCCATTTTGTTGCCTAACCTTTCCTAAATAGCTAGCAACTCAAACACCTGAGACACAAATCCAGCTTTGGAATCTATTCATTTATTTTCCACAAGGTTTGTCAAGCTGATTATTTGGTTGGCTGTTCCAAGTGTTCCTTTAGTTCCATATACACTAAAGTGAATAAACACTTTATTCAAGATATATCCATATGGAAATCCATGTTTTCCTTCCTTTTCATGAAATCACTTTATGCATATACTTTATCATTAGAGCTGGAAATCTTATCAATTAAAATTTACTCAAGGATTCAATCAAGAACAAGTCAACACCGGAAGAAATTATTCCTTTTTCATATCTTGGCAATAGGACCTTATTGTTGAACTCAAATACTAGCTGATAATCACTTTTTAGAAACTTCTTTTTCATTGCAGTTGTTGAGGTCCCTCCTACCTTTGATGCCTCAATTATGCACTAAATAGTAGGTTGTTGATTTACTACAATTCTTATCCTTACAACAGATATATCCAAAAATTTTCCTTGTGTTTTACATCCTGCTTGAGAACGTTTCCCTGCATCTATGCAGTCAAACACAAACAATCCTTTGAGAATTCTATGGAGTTGTATAATTCTCTCACTTCTCCTTGAAATACAATAGGAGTTGGTTCTTCTAGTAGTTGCAACAAGCCCTAATGCCTCACATACTCCACCGGTTTTATTATTCCTGGTTTTTCATAGATTTTTGAATCAAATACCCTCCTAGGTAGAACCTTCTGTGTTCTCAGGTTCCTAATCCTCATTTCTCTTGACATGTCATTCATTTCTTTATTCTTTTTCTTTTTCTTGGGCTCACTACTTGGCTCTTTTTTTCATTAGTTTTTCCCTTCATGGGACCTGGTCCCTCAAAATCTTTTCTTTTCTTTACAACTATTTGTTTCTGCCTTATTCCCATGGATATACCAGTCTTTGACTTAAAGGAACTAGTCTTCTCATCATCATCAACTTCTAGTTTTATTTCTTTAGTAGTACTAGCAATTATTGAATCTAAGTATTCCTCTTTTTCAACTACTATAACTTCCACAATTTCTTCCTCCTTCACTGCCATAGATTTCTTCGGCGTTCTTCTTTTCATGGTTGAAGCTTTGTTGGCATATATTGAATCTTGCATCATTTTTTCAGAACCTCTTGTTGAATAGGTTCTAGTCACTTTTCCCTCTAAGTTTATCACTTTATCCTTACCTATACTTCCTCTTAGTTTTTTACTAACCAATTATAGATGTACTTCATCCTCATCCTCTTTATTTCCCTCATATGGTTGTAACAACATATCTTTTCCCTCATTCCTTTTATCTTTATCACTCGCTTCTCCTTCTTCTCTATTTACTGAGCTTTTCTTGGTATCATATACAAGTTGAAATAGATTCTCAGCTACCCAGTTTTCATTAGAGGAAAGATCAACCTTTTTCACCAAAATTTCTTTACCAAATAAATGGAAAAAATAGGGTTTAAATCTAAGTGTATAAGAGAGTTAGATGATTATTGTATTCAAAAGGGTTCAACATTTTTGGATTTCTTAGATGACTCATGAATTTGGAAGTTTTTAGCCAGTTTTGAATTTCTTGGAGAAAAGAGAGTTTTAGGTTAAGATGTTTCTTGTTCTATTAGTGATCCAAATCCTTGTTTTAGATTCTTAATCATGATTTGCTAAGAATATGCTTCTGAGGTCAAAGAGGATTCAATTGAGACCGACTTGATTAAGGGTTTTGGACATTTTAAGGAAGATTCAATTTGTTGTTGAGGATTGTAGATGATGTTTTCTATGGTTTCAAATTCTGAAGAATTAGGAGGTTCAATATGGGGATGTCTAGTTTGACTCTCTAAAGTTTTATCTACTTCAAGAATTTTTGATGGGTTTAAGGATGTAGTAATGTTTTTATTTTGATTTTGAGAGAGCGAGATGAGCTTGCTTAGTTTAGATTTAGAGAAAATTTGTAGATTTGGGAAGATAATTTGGACTAGTTGAAAAATTAGGCGAGAATGTCTGATTTAGCAATTTTAAGAGGTGACGAATATCCTTAAAAGAGGATTACTTTGATTTGACATATCTAGACCTAAATACTGTAACTCATTATTTTGCACAGAAATTAACACTTTAGAGGAGAGAACATATGTGTCTTTTTGGACAACATTCTATGATTATTTTAAGCCTCTTGTATAGGTACTAACCAGAGTGATGGGACCAAGTCCCTTGCCCTTTTGACTAAATATTGTACTTGTGTTGGCTTCAACTGTTCTCCTTCTAAGCTATTCTCATGAGTGTGTTCTTGCAAAGACATGAAGATGTATTAAATTAACAAGCACTTATTCTACCACGAATACCTGCCTCCTTAGCATAACCAATTCTTGAAGTAACAGATTCACATGTCAGACTAGGTTGGCTTGATCAATCCATGATCTGGCCTCTTGCTGAAAGTACTCTTTTAAGATGAGTCTTCTAAGGACCAAGTCCCTTGAAATCAATTATTTCAAGATATGAAACTTCCACTTTAGAGTGACTTGAAAGAGAGAGAACACAGTCAGAACTTCAAAAATTAAGCCTTGAACACTCACTTTTAATAAACATTTTTTAATAAAAATTCCTGACTATAATCTCATTTCTCTAACCTTGAATAATAATCACTTGTTTGATTTTGGAATACACTTGATTTTGAGTTCCCGGTAAGAATACAAAGGTGTGACCAACACCTTATTGGCCCATCTAGGTAGATAGTTCTTCTTCATCTTATTCAAGTACTTGAATCTCTTTGGTTGTGCATTCTCCTAGTGACATACCTGAATTTTTTCATTTCTTTACTTTTAATGCTTTTGTAATTCCCTTTAGAGTACCTATTTTTTCATGTTGATCGTCCATAGATTTGAGAGCCTTCTTTCTAGCACCATTGATAGTCTTTCCTTTCCACTTAGTAGGTTGGAATTCTTCTTGATAGCCTGGTTTTTTTCTATCATTAGCGCCTTGACTAATAAGATTAGAGAGAATCTATGAAGGAACAGTCCATTTAAGAAACTTTTTCAATTCTTCAGTTAAGCGGACCAATGATACGACATGAATCGGGGTCTTGTTATAATAGGCATCTCAAGTCCAACCATGACCAGAGACCACCTCGAGACCCAATCTAACAAACTAGGTATACCCTGAGTTGGATGAATTTCAAACATATAACAAGACAACGTATTCGACAATGTGATAACTTTGAGATAAGATCGAATCTAAGAATAAGCCAAGCAAGACAATCCATCCAATAACGAACCAACCAAACCAAAAACAATAATCCAATGTATATCATACATAAATCATAATCATTCCATACCTAAGTTCACAGTTTTCGATACAAAGCCTCTAAACCAAACTAAAGAGTTTCTAGTCAGGACATGCCCCTAACCATAGACAAACACAAAAATGAATGAAAAGAAAAGAGTATGTGAAGTAATCCATGAAATTAAATGGATTCCTTCCAAATTATGGAAGCTCGCAGCTTGAACCCAACACCGACTGTTCCCGAATCTAATCAATGAGAATGAGGAGTAGTATGACTGGTTCCTGTATTGTGTGGGGATATGGCCACCTGAAGACGGTTTAGAGGGTTAAATCTAGGAAGTATTCAGGATAATGATACATAATTAAAACCTTTAAAACTAAGTAAACAAAGCAAACAACCATATGCATATATATATCCATACATATATATATGTATATATATGAATATATATATATATGTATATATATATATATATATATATATATATAAAATCAATGCTAGGAAAGGGAAATGGGTTTATAATGACTTTAAAACCATTAACCTAGGTATTTTTAGCTTAACCGTCATAATCCACCATGCGCTACTGATGTAAGGTGTATTTATGCCTTGTAGCATTACTATTTTAGCATTTTTAGCCTTGTTTTGAGGATGATTCTTATGCTTTATGTTTTTATAATGATGTAAATAAGAATTCATATGTCCAAGTATGTGTTTACAATAATTAATGGTGTTTTCATAGGAGTTTTAATTCAATTCAACCATTTAGAGTTCAACCAAGAAAGCTAGTGTGACTAGCTTGAGCTAGGTGTTTATCTAGTCTATTGTTTTGGGTTCTAATATATTTTAATGAGTTACCAAGGTTATTATTATGTATTTATATGTGAAAAAAACTTATATATAATGTTCAAGGGTCAATTGTATCAAGAAAAGAGTCAAAACAATGAGCTAAAAATCAAAGTGAAATTAGCCTATGCTTAGCTTGTATTTTGAGTTCACCGTCTTGGATGTTGTGTTGTTTTGAGATATAATTTGTGGTTTTTAATTATTTATGATTCTTTTTATTGGATTATTATGATATATGAGCATTATTAAAGCTTAAAATCAAGTGGAAACAACTTAAAAAGGCTCAGAATGGCTCAACAAAAGCATGATGCAAAAATTGACACAATTTAGAGTCCTGAAAATTCCAGAGCGTATGTTATCTAAAGAAATGTCTAGTGGAATCTTGAAAAATATCAATGGATTTTTAATAGGCTATATTTTGATACCCATAGGTGCGTTATCATTTTATGGAATTTGAGGAGGCACTGCGACGCGATGAAATTGCAATGAGATTCTGGAAATTAACTCACTGGTGGTCAAAATGGTGGACCACCAATTTTGCAGTAGACCACGAATCTGACCACCAATTCCAAAAAAAATTCAACATTTCAAAACACTCAGCGACGGTCAAAATAGTGGACAACCAGTTTTGTGGTGATCTACTAAACTGACCACCAGATTTAAGATTTCTGAAGACTCACTGGTGGTCAAAAGGGTGGACCACTAGTTTTGTGGTGGACAACCAATTTGACCACCAAGTCCAGGATTTTAAAAGACTTGTTGGTGGATCACCAGTTTTGTGGTGAACCACCAATCTGGCCCAAACAGAATGCAAGATTTTAGAAGATCTAGGGACGGTCAAAATGGTGGACCACCAGTTTTGCGGTGAACCACCACTTTGGACACATTTTTTTTTTCTGAAATCAAATTTTTATTCCTTTTTACCTGGAATATATAAATACCTGTTTTAGGTTTTATTATGTATATTTGATTATCTTTTTATCTTTTATTTTTTTTATTAAAGTTTCCATACTTCAGATATATTGTTACATAGTTTTTCTCTATCATTCATTAGAGATCTGTGGATATAGATTCCTTTATCATATTATCTATTGAAGATTGAAGAACAACAATTGTGACTTTTGTAAGTAAACATTGAATTAATTTATGAATAACACAATGATTTCTTCTCTTTCTGTGATGGAAATATGTGGCTAAGCTCCTATGACTAGGGTTATGGGATCCTTGATGTGAATAGCTGATTGGGGGTTGTAAATCTAATAGATTCCCATGATTAATTGATATTGCATAAACTGTTTTTTATTTTTATGTCTTTTCTTGGTTACAAACTTGAAAAGTGAGTCCAAGAACAACATTTGTTTGAATAGAAAAGTGTTTGTTGGGAAAAGAAAGGGTTTACATAAATCTAAGGGCTTTAACCTTTGGATAGAGGGTAGATTCCTTAACCGGATCAACCTATGTGAGAATATAGTTGAATAAATAATATGTTCCTTAAGTTTGAAGAATTAACGGATAAGCTCCTCAGTTAGGTTGAGAAACTAATGGGTAAACCATAGAATTCAATAACTCTTGCAATTAGAATTGTTCATTGAAAATTCAAGATACTTCACAACCCTAGCTGCTTAAGCATCTTTTTAACCATTACTCTATTTTTACTAATCTTACCGAATTATTAATTGCAATACAATTTATAGTTTAATTACTTTCTATGACAAGCACTTTTATACCATTGACAAATATAAAACTCTATTTTATAGAAGCTACTAAGTATTAGTTGATTACCTCACAAATAACTTAAATTAATGCCATATTACCTTTGGTATTCGACCTCAACCTAGTTGGGTTATATAATTGAGAACGACTACTTACTCTCTCGTAAGAGAGTTGCAATTTGAGCGTTATCAAATAATGGCGCCGTTTCTAGGGAATACGATTGTCAATTAAGTTTATGTGTGTTAATTAACTGTTGGTTTTTCTATATTGAGTTGTAAATATTTTTTTGTTCAGATTATTTTTTTCATTTATTTTTATTTGTTTTCTCACACCTTTTTTGAGATGTCAGTCTAGAATAGATAGTTTTTGAGTAATGACGATTCTCATTGTTTTTGTGTGGAACCACATCAAGAAGCTTATTGTCTAGATTTTGATGGAAGTACGTGGATGAAAATTTTACAATATTATGCAGATATTATTCTATCTGTGGAGCAAATACCAGAATCACAACCACTCGATTGCCATCTTTATCGTGCAAATGAAATTGAGAAGGTGAATAAAAGTGAGTGTATAGTAGATAGTGTAAATTTTAAAGTAGAATTAGTTGGGCCTCACTCGAAGCATTTTTCCACATTATGTTTAGATGATATCTTGTCTGTGGAATCATTTAAACTAGTGGAAGAGTGTGAAGATGAGGAACAAAAATCCTATATTCTTTATTTTACACTGGATAAGCAACATAAAAACATACCTCACTTTAAGGTTGAGTTGTTTACCATGCATTATCCATTACTCGGCTTCTTAATCTTTATACCACCTCATTATGAGTGAGAGAAAAAGATGGATGCTAAGTTGGGGGTAAAATTTATATGCTTACAGTGGAGGAAAAAATTGATATGGGTCATGCCGCGACACTAAATTAGGTGCTTCTTGAGAGGCAACCCAAGCTAAGGTATGTTTTATTTTTTATTTTTAGTTTTTTAGTTTTTATTTCAATTAGTTTTATTTTTGGTTGAGCTATAGGTTAATGGAAAGTCTGAGTACCATGAGCTTGAGCTAAGGATCATGGCATAAAATAAGTATGGGGTCTCAAGGATCTCCTCAATGTGAAGATGCATCTAGATAGGTCTAGAGGCCTCAGGGAGTATTTCTATTTCTTTGTTTAAAAATTTACTTTGGGGGCAAAGTAGATTTTTAAGTGTGGGGTGGGAAAATTCCCAAATTTTGGCTCAATTTAAAAATTTTTAGGTTAGGAATAAGTGAGATAGTCTTTTTGGAGCTATTTGTGATTACATGATGCAAGTGGGTTTATTTGTAAAAGCCTGTTGAATTGTATGAATTGCTATTTTTAAGAAACTTAGGCTTATTTTTATGAGATGATTTAAGCATTTCTTTGATAGCCTTGTTTTATAGCTTCTTTTGCCTAACCTTGAGAATTATCCTAGTTAACCCATATTGAGCCTTTAGCTTTTTCTTTGGAAACCTCATAAATAGCTTAATCCCTTCTTTGGTAGACCATAATGTGATCCTAAGAGCTCCTAAGTGCTTTAATAAATTAGTAAGGAGTTCAGAAATAAAAGGAAAAAGGTGAAATTGATATCCCATGGTAAAAGTTATTGGTGTTTATTAGTGAATCATGGTGAATTGATGTGATATAAATGATGTTTGAAATATTTCCATGATAGAAAAAAAAGATAAAAATTAGTTCATATGGTGGTAAACTATGCGTTCACCTAGTGGTTGTGACAATGCTTAAAAGAGATGGGGAAAAACAAAAGATATGGTAGATAAAAGTGGTGTAATTTGGTTATTAGAGATTTATTTAAATGTATAATGTAGTGTATTAAAGCGCTTGTAGAGGTTAGTCTCTATTCTTGGCTAAAATAGTCCCTACCCGTCCCTTATCCTACACTACAACCCGAAAAAGACCTAATTGATCATAAGCTTTACATTATACTATTAGTATAGCATTGCATAAGGGAAAGCCTATGGTTCATTTTGTGTAATTTGTGAATTTCTTGTGAGTGAGCACAATTTGATTCTTGTACCCATCATGTTACGAATTGCGTAATTTTGAGTGATTATGGGTAACTCTCTTGTTGTGAGGGGCACATGTTTGATGGATGTGGGTCATTTTTATGATGTCCTTGATTGAACTATATGCATGAGTTTACTACTTTTGGAGTCCATTGTTGAGGCTAGGATGTTTTGGAAGTAGGATTCTTGAGCTTTTAATTGAGTTGAAACATGCCTAGTGTAGTAACTTACATTATGTGTAGTTGTGTAGTACTATCTTGAGTGTCGTGCATGTATTGGAAGTGTAGATTCCCAATATCATGATTCTTAGAGTGAATATTTGATGGAGGACGAACAAGGCTTTAAGTGTGGGATGGTGATGTTGGGTGGATTTATGTATTCTAACATTACTATTTTAGCCATTTTAACCTTGTTTTGAGGATAATTCTTATGCTATATGTGTTTATAATGATGTAAATGAGCATTAATATGTCCAATTATGTGTCTACAATTCTGAATGGCGTTTTCACATGAGTTTTGATTCATTTCGACCATTTAGAGTTCAACCAAGAAAGCTAGTGTGACTAGTTTGAGCTAGGTGTTTGTCTAGTCTATTGTGGTGGGTTCTAATATATTTTACTGAGTTACTAAAGTTATTATTATGTATTTATATGTGAAACAACTTATTTATAATGTTCAAGGGTCAATTGTATCAAGAAAAGATTCAAAACAATGAGCTAAAAATCAAAGTGAAATTAGCCTATGCTTATCTCGTGTTTACGTTCAATGTCTTTGATGTTGTGTTATTTTGAGCTCTAATTTGTAGTTTTTAATGATTTATTATTCTTTTTAAATATATTATTATCATATATGAAGGATATTCAAGCTTCAAATCAAGTGGAACAACTCAAAAAGGCTCGGAATGGCTCAACCAAAGCAAAATGCAAAAATTGACTCCATTTAGAGTCCTGAAATTTTTAGGGCGCGTGTGGGATTAATAATTGTCCAATGACTCTTTAAAACCAGTAAAAGATTCATCAAAGGCTATAATTTGAGACCCATAGGCGGGTGTAGCATTTTATAGAGTTTGAGAAGGAGGCGTGACGCGGTGAATTTGCAGTGAGATTTTGGAAATTGACTCACAAGTGGTCAAAATGGTGGACCACCAGTTTTGCGGTGGAACAACAATACGACCACCAATTCCAAACATAATTCAGGATATCAGAGCAATCAGCAAAGGTTAAAATGGTGGACCACAGCTTTTGTGGTGGACCACTAAATTGACAACCAGATTCAAGATTTCAGAACACTAACTGGAGGTGAAAATGGTGGACCACAAGTTTTGTGGTGGACTACCAATCTGACCACCAAGTCCATGATTTTAGAAGAATTACTAGTGTTCAAAATGGTGGACCACCAATTTTTCGGTGGACCACCAATATGACCACCAAGCCCAAACAGAATGCAAGATTTCAGAAGATTCAGGGATGGTCAAAATGGTGGACCACCAGTTTTGCGGTGGACCACCAATTTGACCAGCAATTCGAACACATTTTTTTTTATAAATTCAAATTGTAATTCCTTTTTACCTGGTCACATATAAATAGCTGTTTTATGTTTTATTAGGGGCAGGGATGCCCTGGTTCATAGGTGTGAGAGGCTAGCGTTGGATGGTTTTAGGCGGGGTAGGGGTAGGCCGAAGAAGTACTGGGGTGAGGTGATTAGGCGAGACATGGAGCAGTTACAGCTCACTGAGGACATGACCCTAGATAGGAAGATCTGTAGGACGCGAATTAGGGCAGAAGGCTAGGGTCAGTTTGGGTCGCTAGGGTAGGGAATTACTTGGTGGGGGTATTATTCTTGTTATGGTACCTTGTTCCATATTTTATTACTAATCTGTGTGCTTTTCCCTGTTTTTATTACTAATGGGTGCCGTATTTATGTTATGAAATCTTGTTCTGTGCTTTACTATGTATTTGTGCGGTATCTCGTGTCTTGAGCCGGGGGTCTATCGGAAACAACCTTTCTACCTCTTTAGAGGTAGAGGTATGGACTGCGTACATCTTACCCCCCCCCAGACCCCACTAGGTGGGAATACACTGGGTTTGTTGTTGTTGTTGTTGTTGTTGTTGTATTTTTTATCAAAGTTTCTATACTTGAAATATATTGTTACATAGTTTTTCTCTAATATTCATTGGAGATGTGTGGATTTAGATTCCTTTATCATATTATCTATTGAAGATTGAAGAACAACAATTGTGATTTTTGAAAGTATACTTTGAATTAATTTATGAATAACACAATGATTTCTTTTCTTTTTGTGATGGAAATGTGTGGCTAAGCTCCCATGACTAGGGTTATGGGAGCTTGATGTGAATAGCTAATTGGGGGTTGTGAATCTAGTAGATTCCCATTATTAATTGATATTTCATAAACCGTTCTTCATTTTGATGACTATTCTTGGTTGCAAACTTTAAAAGTTAGTCCAAGAACAAAACTTGTTCGAATATAGAAGTGTTTGTTGAGAAAAGAAAGGGTTTACATAAATCTAAGGGCTTTAACCTTTGGATAGAGAGTAGATGCCTTTACCGAATCAACCCATGTGAGAATATAGTTGAATAAATAATATGTTCCTTAAATTTGAAAGAATTAAGGGATAAGGTACTCATTAGGCTGAGAAACTAATGGGTAAATCATAGAATTCAATTACTCTTGCAAGTAGAATTTTTCATTGGGAATTCAAGATAGTTCGTAACCCTAGCTGCTTAAGCATCTTGGTAACCATGACTCTAGTTTGAATACTCTTACCGAATTACTAATTGCAATATGATTTATAGTTGAATTACTTTCTGTGAGAGGCAATTTATACAATTGATAAATTAAAAACCCTCATTTTACAGGAAGCTACTAATTATTAGCTGATTGCCTCACAAATAACTTAAATTAACGCCATATTCCCTGTGGGATTCGACCCCAACCTAGTTAGGTTATATTATTGACAACGACCGCTTAATCTCTCGTAAGGCAGTTGTAATTTGAGTGTTATCTGCTATATTTGTCTAGTGTCATCCCCTGGACGGGCCCTGATACATATAGCCACATAAACTGGAGTAGGGGATTGCCGTGTACCTTTCGCTCTTCATGATACATATATACAAGTATTAGGGGATTCCTGTGTACCCCTTGAGTATAGGGTCATCATGCTCAATACTCATGTTGGCAAATATGAGTTTTCAGTGTTTGTCCTTTCGTCTCACACCTTTATGGTTAAGTATATTACCCCACCATTATTGCCCAATTAAAACCATTACCACAAAACCAAACCAAAATTCTATTTATTATTAACCAAGGGTAGTATTAGTGGTATCATTGTACCGACTGTAGCTTGTAAGCAATGTCTTTAGCTAACCTTATGGGATTCCTATGTGACCCATAGGTTATATCATTTTGTTTACTTGGGGGGTTTCTGCGTACCCCACAAGTACATAATTATTAGACTTACTTGGGGGATTCCTGTGTACGCCATACGTATTTCATTATTAAGCTTTGCTTAGGGTATTACCTTATACCCCACAAGATGTTCATCATTCAAGCCATTTAACCTTTCAAAATCATTCAAACCTATTTAGGGTTCCATTATAAAATCATACCATGCAATAGCTCCAATGAAAGTGCAAAAATAAATTAAAACTTTCTCATAGGAATTTATCAAATATGTTTAGAGCATACCTTTACCAAGACCAAAACCAAAGCATAAACCATCAAAGTTTGGGTTACCCATGACCCATTTGTTAACCATAACCAAAAAGCACCCATATATGCAAACCACCACCAAAAACATGTGAAAACATATTTTATGCCAAGAGTTAATAATACCTATCAATATGCATCAAAACCCTCAACATTGGTTTTTAAAACAACCCTTCATGATCCACACCCAATGTTTAAAACACATTAAAACATTCCTTTAGTTAGAACTAACAATAAGGGAGGAGTGAGTTGCGTAATACAAGATGATTCACGGAATGAACTAGACCACTTTAGCCTCTAGATGAACACCTCTTGAAACCCTAGCCTCCAATCTTAAAGAGAGTGTTAAAGAGTGCTTTTGGAAGGTTTTAATGTTCTAATGAGTGTTATATAAGTCCACAACATGATATAAAATATAGGGTCATAAGGTTTTTGGGATGGGAAATGTCCATACTACCCTCAGCTGTAATACCCTATATTTTCTATAAGCCTAATTTTGTCTCTAGAAGGTTAAGGAATGTCTTCCAAAGTGATTAGTGTTTAAATCACACAGAGTTTTCCTAATTTTAACTTTTTATTGTGTGGAAAATTGAATTATATTTTCAATGATACCCATTTCACCAAAATCCAATGTCAGGGTAGAAAGTTATGGCTAAATTACAGAAAGCAGTCTGAACTGTTCAGGTGCTACAAAAAGGGGATGATGGACCATCAAGCTAGTGATGGACCATTTCCTAAACCTTCGAAGCTGAGACAATGAAACTAGCTTCTCTCCAAGCGCGGTGAAAAGGGCCGACAAACCATCGAGCTAACGACAGACTGTCGCCAAAACTATCGCAATTGAGGCAGTGAGATCATATTCTAGCCAAGTACGATGGGATTGACCGATGGACCATCGAGCCAGCGACGGACCATTGCCCAGGCCATCGCACACTTCCATTTAGTGATTTAAAGCCGTTTTTAAAAGGACTTTTTGGTCTTTTTCAATTCGTTTAACACCTAGATATATCAAAGCGAAGCATTGAACTTCAGATTCATCCAAAGCTTAAAAAACTAGGGTTTTCTCTCAAGATTAACCTTCAAGAGCAAGACCCAATTCCTTCTCTAAGATTTCACCATATTTCTTACAAATTGGGTTAAGATTCAAGATTCCCCAGTCAAAAGCTTCAAGAACCCTCACTCAAGAGTACCAAAAAGAGTCTCAAGCAAGTTTGTTCATCTAAATTCATAATCTAAGGTATGTGGGGTTTGAATAAGGGTAACTCTTTCACCCTTGTGCCCAAAGGCTTATTTTAAATACAAATTTCTGTAAATTAAGAGATTTTCCATGAAATTGAAGTTAGGATTTATACCAATCATTATTGTTTGTAGGATTTTCAGATTTTCCATGGATTAAAGGTTGAATTGCATGATTTTGTTTATATTTCCATGCCTATTTTTGAATTTTCCATATTTTAAGATGATTATGAATATTTTGTTATCAAGCATGAATTTTGAGATGTTGAAATCATGAGATTCGTATTATGAGTTATTTTTCCAATATCTTGATTGAGATGATTGTAAGATTTTTAAGATGATGGTTGAGCATGAAGATTAAATATGTTTTTGATGCATTAAAGATTTATATTTTAAGTCCTAAGTACAATTGATGAGTTTATAAGGAGATTATGATCTCAAGTTTTGATAAGTACTTTCAAAAGCGAAGATAGGAATCCACACTACTTATGATTTAAAGCTAAGAGAAGCATAATTTGGTATTTATTATAGACCTTTGAGTTATTTTAAGGTGGATTTCCTAAAAGTTCTGAGCCTAGGTATGGGAGTATTAGTTTGCACTGAGTTGGGCATGATTCCAAGGTATCATACCCCAGAACTACGTGTCACTGTAGGATTGAGATTTATGGTCCTGAGGCAGAGATAGTGATTACTAAAGTTAAGGTTCTATTCTGGTTGCAAGGGTAGAATAGCTCTCCCCAATGTGGGCAAGACGTTGGACTTCATGTCAGCTCACATGGTTTATGTTGGTTAGAAGAAACTCCCAATTTTCCAAAGAGTCCTAAAGTTCCCTTGGTCCAAAAGTTCCATCATCATAAGTCTTTGAGTTTGTGAAGTTTCAAAAGAAGTTTCTTATTCTCTTTAACTCAAAAGTATAATTTTGAAAGTTATGGTTTAAGATTTTCTTTTGCTTACATTCTTTAAGAATAAGAGGAGAATACAATTTTAGAGTTAAGTATGATGACTCACAAGGTTTATATCATATATTTCACTATTCATGATTTATGATCTTTATATTTCAAACTTACTTAAGCTATGTGAGTCATTCATAATTGCATGCATGGTTTTTACCAAGATTATTGATATTGTTTAATTAATGCATACACCCCATACACTCAGTACATCCTCAAAGTACTGATCCACATATAATTCTGTATGCTATATTATCTCATAATGTAGGTTCAGGTACTCTACCTTTCCACAGTGGTGAGTCCTCATGGTTCGAGGGCCAATTTTCAGACTTTTAGTTATGATGTCAGTTGATTTTGTAGATTTTAGTTTTAGTCAGTTGGGGATCTATCCCAATGGCTCTCTACTTCTTGAGTAGTGGAGACTTTGTCAGTCTAGTGGTTGAAGTTTTCCAGGCTATTTTTAGTATTGACATTTAGACTATGTTTTTTAGTTATATCAATCCAGATTTGGCATAATATGCGTTTATTTCTTATTTTAATTATCCTAAAGTAAGTGTTAGAAGTAATAGTAGGATCAAAGGTTTAGCTTAGGGCTACTTGTAGCCTTAAGCACCGTGTGACATCTTGGGATGAGATTTTGGGGCATTACAAACTTGGTATCAAAGCCTAAGGTTTAAGGAGTCCTAGCGAGAATAACAAGCCACGTTACGTAGAGTCTTGATCATTAGTGTGCAGCACGCCACATTTATAAGCAAGAGGCTACGAGATATTTTAGGAAACTGTCATCTCTTTCTTTCAGAATCTATCATGCCTACAGTTTTCTCAATCTACTATTAACTCATGATCTCTTATGACAAAAAATGCCTCCCTAAAGAGCCAACGCCCATAGAAATGATAATCAGCCGCCTCAGCCCACAGACCTCTTGAATGAGAATGTGTTACATGTAGAGTTTCGGGCAGCTTTCCAGGCACTAGCCAAAGTTGTGACAACAAATATGCAGGGTAAACATTAGGATGAAGCCCCACCTCCGTAAGATGGGGATTTATCCACAGCCAGAATCATAGACTTCATTAGAATGAATCCTCCTGAATTCTTTAGGTCGAAAGCAGATGAGTACCCGTTGCTCTTTCTTGATGAGGTTGAGAAGATCACCCAGATTGTGTATGTTTCTGAAGAAGAGTGTATAGAGTTGGTATCTTATAGAATGAAAGTATAACACCCCATATCTGGTACCTGGAACACTACATGGTGCTCATGACCCCGAAGGACCACAAACTAATCTATGACTAATATCTATAACTGAGAATGTGATAGGACTGAATACTGAGTTTTGACTACTGAGTCTGCTGATAATATAAATTTACTGATATCTGAGTTTACTAGTTACTATTAATTGAAAGACTATTTCTTTCAGTCTTGAATATAAATAACTGATCTAAGTGTTATACGGAGATAGATGACTCTATCTGACTCTCTTAAAATTTGTATAACTATCTAAGTTCTTTACTAAAGTGGGTAATTGTATCTGATAGTCCATAATTCTGATGAAAGTAGCTGAGTTCCGTACTGAGTTGAGTGACTGTGTCTGATAGTCCTGATTTCTTTAGAACTAAACTGAGTTCTATTCTAAAGATTGAATCTAAAACTAAAACTGTGGGAAGTAATCATCTAACCGACATGCCCCAAATTTGAACTAGTGGGGTCTGGCCTATAACCCCAGTTGGAGGTGTGTCAGTACCATGCTACAGGTAAAGACCAGCTATGAGTAAACTCTCTCTGACAGGGAGCTCTTCCATCGACCCCTGATGTAAGAAAAACTCAAATGAGATATATAGTGTCTAGACTCGTAAGGGTATATCTCAACGTATGCTGGATACGTAGTTTTAGAATGTAGGGATTGCTACTAAGGATCACACTCTCTACTGGCTGACAGTGTGTGTCCGCATCCCTGGGTTCACTCGGTGCTGAATTCTACTCCCAACTGAATAGACACAGAACTAATTTCCCAGTTCTTACTAGGCTGGACTGATTTGATACTGATTTTACTAATTAACAAGATTGAAATGAGTTCACTAGATTTTTGTTGACTGACGAAATACTACTAAATTCTGTTAACTGACAGAATGCTATTGAGTTCTACTAGCTGACTGAGTTTACTAAGGTTTGAACTGAATACTACTCAGATATGGCGACTGATGGAGATCAATGGGATTTCAGATTACTGAGATTACTGAATGGAACTGGACTGATTTTGAGTTTTACTGAGTCACATGACTGACTGAATTCTACTGATCATGGCTTGAATGAGAGTATCATGAAAACATGACATTGGCTCTAGGCACACAACTAAATTGTCTAGTATTTAATACCCCCAGGACTTGATAGCATAAAGGTAAATCATGGAACAATCTTGAAAGCACAACAATGGCTATATATATCTATAATTCATTGACTAAGACATTTCATCAAACACTTTACATGCACTAACTTGTACATGAATGGGGATTTCATAATAACATGCTGTGAAGGCACTATTTTCTTCACATAGGCCTTTTATCAAACACATGGGGAGCATGATTTGGTTATGCAATAATCAATAAATCAAATTATCATAGCTGCATAATTTAACTTGCAAATTGAAGGTTTTCTCATGAATATTATGCAAAACATTACATACTAGGATCAATCATTGAACATGTAATTTCAAGAATGAATCAAAACCCAACAACAAAATGAACATAAATTTTAATTCAACTATATCATGAACATTCATAAATACAAAACCTTTGGATATTCAAAAGAGATTCTTGAGCTTCATGGTGAAAGGGACCTATGAATCAACACTTGACATACATTGATTGTGAGTTTCTTGAAGTTCTTGGTGAGATTCTTGAGATTTTCTTTTGACACTTGGGCTAGAATTTTCTATCTTTGAGAGAGAGTGATTTATTTATTGCGAGATATGGGTAAACAATAAGATAATAGGTTTTTTAGGGTTTAATGTTATGTATAGGCTGATTTAGGGTTTTTTGAATTTACCAAACAACCCCAAAAATTAAATGACGAAACCTGAAAATCCCGATTTTACATGCTAGCGCAACGCAGTGAAATCGTGCCAGCTCACTAAAAACTGGACAGTTGGAAAACTGGTTAGTGTCACGATGCGGTGGAAATTGCATTGCCACCTTGGTTGTGAATTGAAATGGCTCTGCGCCATGGTGGAATCATGTTGGTGCACTGGAAATTGACTATTCTAAAATGTGCCTTGGAACGATGCGGCAATATCACAGAGGCTCAATAGTTTTTGAGGAATGCCATTTTGGCTGGCTCCGCGATGCGCTAAATTACCAGGTGGTACATTATCTTACTAAAATGGCTCTAATTTTCTGCCTAGGTGTCTGATTTGGTTGAGTTTGGTATTGATTACAAATTAGTACTTACTCAAGAACAATTTCAATTTAAGCATATCTAACCAGCTAAGAATTTGAGTAGTATTGAAATGGGTTTTTTGCAGACTCTTGTTACTCTTTGTATTTGCCAAAAGCCTATTTGATGAAGAGATGTCTCTTTCCTTTTATAGCCAAGTAATGATTAGAGATGAAAGATTATTAGACCAACTATCCTAATCAGTATAAAATAACGCCTGTAAGTTTGTTACATATGAGAACAAAATTGTGTGAACAACGAATGCCGATTGTATTGTATCTTGCACATCCAGGTACCTGGTGCCTTGTATTTAGATACTCATCATCAAAATTATATATAGCAGTTTTTCCCCATTTTGATGATGACAAACCAACCAATTCAGCTTTGAGCATTAGTGCATATTCATCATATTTAATCAGTGTGATTACCACGCAAAGATGAATGTTCCCCCTATGATCATACTTCCTCCATCATGCAATATAGGGACCTGGTCCCTTGTTCTCATTTGCATCAAAGGTCCTGAGCACTTTTGCTTCCCCCTGTCACTATGCCTTATCATTTTTACACTTAGCACATCACTTTTCTCCTTACATATGAACATATGGTGCATGAACACATGAGAAACTTGTATATAAAGTCAGTATTCCCTATTTTGACATTATTAAAATGGATTAATAGAAAACTATATATGTAAGGATAAGTACAAGTTGATTAACACATGGCTACTGGGGCAACACTAGCATGAAGAGCAACATTAAAATTAAAGGAGACAGATGAGGTACACAAGCTAAATTCATTCATTTTCAAAACAAAGTTCAGTGCCAGTATAATTATACTAAAATAATGCATAAAACAAACTATCTTCAAGAGCCAACACAAGGAGCAAAATATGAAACTGACATTGTATTGATTTGGGGACGTGAATAATATTACTTAGGTAGAGGGAGGTTTAGGGTAAAGAAATTTAAGAAACATCTCCATTCTTGCACTTTCAGTATTATGGGAATCGAACAACTATTTGGTGAAAACTTTCACTTCAACATTCAATCCTTAAATTTCAACTGCCAGTTCTACCACTTGTGCTTGAAATTTTAAATTTTCAGCAAAAAGCTCATCAGTGGTACCTGGTCCCTCAGAAGACACATTTTGTTTCTACAACTTTAGATGTACTATCTCAGTATGTTTGGTAGTGAACATAATCCTTAACTCTCTCCTATTTTGTAGCCTAGCCTTTCCTAAATAGCTAGCAACTCAAACTTGAGACACAGATCCAACTTTTGAATCTATGCATTCATTTTCCCCAAGGGTTGTCAGGCTGATCATCTATTTAGCTGTTCCAAGTGTTCCTTTAGTTCCATATACACCAAAGTGAATAAACACCTTATTCAAGATATATCCATATGGCAATCCATGTTTGCCTTTATTTTTATGAATCACTTTATGCATATGTTTTATCGTTAGAGCTGGAAGACTTATCAATTAAAATTTACTCAAGGATTCAATCAAGAACAAGTCAACTGTGGAAGAAATTGTTCTTTTTTCAAATCTTGGCAATAGGACCTTGTTGATGAACTCAAATACTAGCTGATAATTACTTTTTAGAAACTTCTTTTTCATTACAACTATTGAGGTCCCTCCTACCTTTGATACCTCAATCATGAACTCAATGGTAGGCTGTTGATTTACTACAATTCTTATCCTTACAATAGGTACATCCAGAATTTTTCCTTGTGTTTTTTCATCCAGCTTAAGAACCTTTCCTTGTATCTATATAGTCAACCACAAACCATCTTTTAAGAATTCCATGGAGTTGTAGAATTCTCTTACTTCTCCTTCGAATGAAATGAGAGTTGGTTCTTCTAGCAGGTGCAACTAGCCCTGATGCCTCACATACTCCACCAGTTCTATCATTCCTAGTTTGTCATAGATTTTTGAATTAAATACTCTCCCAGGTAGAACCTTCTGTGTTCTCAAGATCTTAATCCTCATTTCTCTTGACATGTCATTCGTTTCTTCATTATTTTTCTTTTTCTTGGGCTCACTACTTGGATCTCTTTTTCATTAATTTTTCTCTTCATAGGACTTGGTCTCTGAAAATCTTTTCTTTTCTTGACAACTATATGTTTCTGCCTCATTCCACTGGAGATACTAGTATTTGACTTAGAGGAACTAGTCTTCTCATCATCCTTAATATCTAATTTTCTTTCATTAGTAATAGTAGCAATTACTGAATCTAAGTCTTCCACTTTTTCAACCATTATAACTTCAACAATTTCTTCCTCCTCCACTGCCATAGATTTCTACGGCCTTCCTCTTTTCATGGTTGAAGCTTTGTTGGCATATATGGCACCTTCCATAATTTTGTCAGAACCTCTTGTAGAATAGGTTCTAGTCACTTTCACCTCTGAGTTTATCACTTTCTCCTTACCTATACTTCCTCTTATTTTCTTTACTAACCAATTTTAGAGGTACTTCATTCTCATCCTCTTTATTTCCCTAATATGGTTGTAACAACATATCATTTCCCTCATTCCCTTTATCCTTATCACCCACTTCCCGTTCTTCTCCAGTTACTGATCTTTTCTTGGTATTGTATGCAAGTAGGAGTAGATTCTCAGCTACCCAATTTTCATTAGAGGAAAGATCAACCTTTTTCACCAAAATTTCTTCACCAAATAAATGGACAAAAATAGGGTTTAAATCTGAGTGTATAAGAGAGTTAGATGCTTATTGTATTAAAAAGGGTTCAACATTTTTAGATTTTTTAGATGACTCATGAATTTGGAAGTTTTCAGGCAGTTTTGAATTTCCTGGAGAAGAGAGCATTTCAGGTTGAGATGTTTCTTGTTCTATTAGTGATCCAAATCCTTGGTTCGGATTGTTAATCATGATTTGCTAAGAATAAGCTTCTGAGGTCAAAGAGGATTCAATTGACACTGACTCGATTAAGGGTTTTGGATATTTTAAGAAAGATTCAGTTTGTTGTTGAGGAATATAGATGATGTTTCTATGGTTTCAAATTCTTAAGAATTAGGAGGTTCAATTTGGGGATGTCTAGTTTGATTCTCTAAAGATTTGTTTACTTCGGGAATTTTTACTGGGTTTGAGGATGTAGTAATGTTTTCCATTTGATTTTGAGAGACCGAGATGAGCTGGCTTAGCTTAGATATAGATAAAATTTGTAGATTTATGAAGATAATTTAGACTAGTTGAAAAATAAGGCAAGAATGTCTGAGTTAGCAATTTTAAGAGGTGACCTATGTCCTTAAAAGAGGATTCTTTTGATTTGACATATCTAGACCTAAAAAGTGTGACTCGTTATTTTTCATAGAAATTAAAACTTTATAGGAGAAAACATGTCTTTTTCAGACAATATTTTATGTTTATTTAGGCTTCTTGTATAGGTACTAACCTGAGTGATGGGACCAGGTCCCTTGCCCTTTTGACTGAATATTATATTTGTTTTGGCTTCACCTGTTCTTCTTCTAAGTTGTTCTCATGAGTGTATACTTACAAACACATAGAGCTGTATTACATTAACAAGCACTTATTCAACCACGAATACCTGCCTCCTTAGCATAACCAATTCTTAAAGTTACACTGATTCACATGTCTAGTTAGGTTGTTTGATCAATCCATGATCCATCCTCTTGTTGAAAGTACTCTCTTAAGATAAGTCTTTTAAGGACCAAGTTCCTTGAAATCAGTTATTTCAAGATATGACACTTCCACTTTGGAGTGACTTGAAAGAGATAGAACACAGTTAGATTTTCAAAAATTAAGCCTTGAACACTCAATTTTAATAAACATTCCAGAATACAATCCCCTTTCTCTAACCTGGAACCATAATCACTTGTTTGATTTTGGAACTCCCTTGAGTTTGAGTTCCCAGTAAGAATAAAAAGGTGTGACCAACACCTTCTTGGCCTATCTAGGTAGAGAGTTATTCTTCATCTTATTCATGTAGTTGAATCTCTTCGGTTGTGCATTCTCCTGGTGACATACCTAAATTTGTTCATTTTTGAACTTTTAATGCTTTGGAAATTCCCTTTAGACTGCCTATTTTTTGTATGATGATCATCCATAGATTTGAGAGCCTTCTTTCTAGCACCATTGACAGTCTTTTCTTTCCACTAAGTAGGTTAGAATTCTTCTTGATAGCCTGGTCTTCTGCCATTATTAACAGCTTGACTAATGAGATTAGAGAGAATCTGTGAATGAGCAGTCCATTTAAGAGACTTTTTCAATTTTTTTCTTAAGCGTACCGGTGATGTGACCAAAATCGGGGCCTTGTCATAATAGGCATCTAAAGTCCAACCAGGACCATAGAACACCCCCGATACCCAATCCAACCAACTAGCTATACCTAGAGTCGGATGAATTCCGAACATATAATAAGACAAAACATTCGACAATGTGATGACTTTGAGATAGAATCATATCTAAGACTAACCCAACCAAGACAATCCATCCAATAATGAACCAAATAAACCAAAAACAATAATACAATGTATATCATACATAAATCATAACCATTCCATACCTAAGTCCACAATTTTCCATACAATGCCTCTAAACTAAACCAAAAAGCATCTAGTCGGGACATGCCCCTGACCATAGACAAATACAAAAGTCTATGAAAAGAAAAGATTATGAAAAGTAATCGATGACAAGAAATAGATGCCTTCCGAACTATGGAAGATCATAACTTAAATCTAACATCGACTGTTCCTGAATCTAATCAATGAGAATGGGGAGTAGTATGACCAGTTCCTGCATCTTGTGGGCATATAGCCACCTGAAGACGGTTTAGTGGGTGAATGCTAGCATGTACTCGGGATAAGTATAAGATAATTCTAACATTTAAAACTAAGTAAATCAAGCAAACAACCATATGCATACATATCCATACATATATGCATGTATATATATATATATATGTATATGTATATGTATATATATATATATATATGTATATGTATATGTATATATATATATATATATGTATATGTATATATATATATATATAATCTATTATGGGAAAGGAAAATGGGTTTATATTGACTTTAAAACCATTAATATAGGTATTTGTAGCTTAACTATCACAATCCATCCACAGGCTATTGATGTTACGTGTATTTATGCATTCTAGCATTACTATTTTAGAATTTTTAGCCTTGTTTTGAGGATGATTCTTATGTTTTATGTGTTTATAATGATGTAAATGAGCACTCATATGTCCAAGTATGTGTTTACAATTCTTAATGGTGTTTTCACAAGAGTTTTGATTCAATTCGACTATTTAGAGTTCAACCAAGAAAGCTAGTGTGACTAGATTGAACTAGGTGTTTGTCTAGTTTATTGTGTTGGGTTATAATATATTTTAATTAGTTAATAAGGTTATTATTATGTATTTATATTTGAAGAAAATTATTTATAATGTTTAAGGGTCAATTTTGTCAAGAAAATATTCAAAACAACGTGCTAAAAATTAAAGTGAAATTAGCCTATGCTTAGCTCATGTTTTGTGTTCACCATATTTGATGTTGTGTTGTTTTGAGCTCTACTTTGTGGTGTTTAATGATTTAGTATACTTTTTGTATCAGATTATGATGATATATGAAGGATATTAAAGCTTAAAATCAAGTGGAAACAACTTAAAAAGGCTCGGAGTGGCTCAACAAAAGCACGTTGCAAAAATAGACTCCATTTGGAGTCCTAAAATGTCCATAGCACATGTCATCTGAATAAATGTCCAATGGACTCTTGAAAAGAACAATATATTGAGAATATGCTATATTTTGAGACCTATAGGCGCGTGTAGAATTTTATGGAGTTTTAGGAGGCATCGCTATGTAGTGAAATCATGGTGAGATTCTGGAAATTGACTCACTAGTGGTCAAGATGGTGGATCACAAGTTTTGCGGTGGACCACCAATCTGACCAACAATTCCAAATAGAATTTAGGATTTTATAACACTTAGCTATGATTAAAATGGCGGACCACCAGTTCTGAGGTGGACCACAAAAATGACCACCAGATTCAAGATTTTAGAAGGCTCAATGGTGGTCAAAATAGTGGACCACTAGTTTTGTGGTGGACCACCAATTTGACCACCAAGTCTAGGATTTCAGAATACTCACTAGTGGTCAAAGTAATGGACCACTAGTTTTGCGGTGCACCGCCTATTTGACCACCAAGTCTAGGATTTTAGAAGACTTACTGGTGGTCAAAATGGTGGACCACCAGTTTTGTGGTGGACCAGCAATTTGACCACCAGGCCCAAACAAAATGCAAGATTTCAGAAGATCCAGCGACGGTCAAAATGGTGGACCACCAGTTTTGTAGTAGACCACCAATTTGACCACCAATTTGGATGCGTTTTTTTTTAATTCTAAGTTTAATTTATTTTTACCTAGGGACATATAAATACCAATTTTAGGTTCTATTAGGTATCTTTGATTATCTTTTTATTTTTATTTTATTTTTTATCAGAGTTTCTATACTTGAAATATATTGTTTCACAGTTTTTCTTGAAGATTCATTGGATATGTGTGGATCTAGATTCTTTTATCATAGTTTCTATTGAAGATTGAATAATAAAAATTGTAACTTTTGTAATTAAACTTTGAATTAATTTATGAACAACACAATGATTTCTTCTCTTTCTGTGATGGAAATGTGTGGCTAAGCTCCCATGACTAGGGTTATGGGAGCCTTGATGTGAATAGCTGATTAGGTGTTTTGAATCTAGTAGATTCTCATGATCAATTTATATTGCATAAACCATTCTTCATTTTGAAGACTTTTCTTGGTTGCAAACTTGAAAAGTGAGTCCAAGAATAACACTTGTTAGAATAGAAAAGTGTTTGTTGGGAAAGAAAAGGGTTTATATAAATTAGGGTATTTAACCTTTGGATGGAGGGTAGATGCCTTAACCGGATCAACCCAAGTGAGAATATAGTTGAATAAATAATATGTTCCTTAAGTTTGAAAGAATTAAGGGATAAGGTACTCATTTAGGTTGAGAAAGTAATGGGTAAACCATAGGATTCAATTACTCTTGTTATTTGATTTGTTCATTAGAAAATCAAGATAGTTCGCAACCCTAGATGCTTAAGCCTCTTGGTAAGCATGACTCTAGTTTGACTACTCTTATCGAATTACTAATTGCAATACAATTTATAGTTGGATTACTTTATGTGACAAATACGTTTATACAATTGATAAATTAAAAACCCCCATTTATCAAAAGCTACTAACTATTAGTTTATTGCCTCACAAATAACTTAAATTAATGCCATATTCCCTGTGGAATTCGACCCCAACCTAGTTGGGTTATCTATTTGACAACGACCACTTACTCTCTCATAAGAGAGTTGAAATTTGAGCGTTATCAAATGATGGAGCTGTTGCTGGGGAATATTGTTATCGATTAAGTTTATGTGTGTTAGTTGACTGTTAGATTTTCTATATTGAGCAGTAAATATTTTTTTGTCTAGATTATTTTTTCTTTTACTTTTATTTTCATTTATTTTCTCACACCGTTTTTGAGATGTCAGTCTGGGATAGATGTTCTTTTAGTGATGACAATTCTCGTTGTTTTTGTGGGGAACCACATCAAAAATCTTGTTGTCTAGATTTTGATGGATGTATGTGGATAGGACTTTTAAAATATTATGAAGATATTATTCTATCTGTGGAGCAAACACAAGAATCATAGCCACTCGATTGTCATCTTTATCTTGAGAACGAAATTAAGAAGGTGAATCAAAGTGAGTGTGTAGTAGATAGTGTAAATTTTGAAGCAGAATAAGTTGGGCCTCACTCGAGGCATTTTTCCAGATTATGTTTAGATGATATCTTGTTTGTGGAATCATTTAAAATAGTGAAAAAGTGTGATGATGATGAACAACAATTCTATATTCTTTAATTTACATTGTATAAACAACATAAAAACACATCTCACTTTAAGGTCGAGTTGTTTACCATTCATTATCCATTACTCAGGTTCTTAATATTTATACCACCTCCTTATGAGTGAGAGAAAAAGATGGATGCTAAGTTGGGGGTGAAATTTATATCCTCACAGTGGAGGAAAAATTAATATGAGTCATGCCGAGACAGTAAATTAGGCGCTTCTAGGGAGGTCACCCAAGCTAAGTTATGTTTTCTTTTTTCTTTTTAGTTTTTAGTTTTTATTTCTAGTAGTTTTATATTTTGTTGAGCTACAGGTTAATGGAAAGTCTTAGTACCATGAGCTTGAGCTAAGGAGCTTGGCATAAAATAAGTGTGGGGTCCCAAGGATCTCCTCTATGTGAAGATGCATCTAGCTAGGCCTAGAGGCCTTAGGGAGTATTTCTATCGCTTCATTTAAAAATTCAGTTTGGGGACAAAGTAGATTTTCAAGTGTGGGGTGGGAAAATTTCCAAATTTTGGTTCAATTTTAAAAATTTTAGGTTAGGAATAAGTGACATATTCTTATTGGTGCTATTTGTGATTACATGGTGCAAGTGGGTTTGTTTATATAAACATGTTGAATTGTGTGAATTGCTATTTTTAAGACTCTTACGCTTATATTTGTGACTCTTGTATTTGCTGGCTTAAAAATTGAATTCATGTTATTGTTCGGTTGAGAATCTTTGATGATCCTATTTAGTTGAACATGTGCCATGTGCGTGTAAGGTATTTTGTATATTTGTTATTGTATGTGATTCTAGAACTTTCCCGATATGTGTATGAAGCGAAATAAAGAATATAAGTTTAGGAGATGATTTAGGTATTTCTTTGATAGCCTTGTTTTATACCTTCTTTTGTCTACCCTTGCACATTATCCTAGTATACCCCCATTGAGCCTTTAGATTTTTCTTTGGAAACCTCATAAATAGCCTAATCCCTTCTTTGATAGACCATAATTTGATCCAAAGAGCTCCAAAGTGCTTTAATGAATTAGTAAGGAGTTTGAGAAATAAGAGGAAAAAGTGAAATTAATATCCCAAGGTAAAAGTTATTAGTGTTTATTATTGAATTGTGGTGGATTGATGTGATATAAATAATGTTTTAAATATTTCCATGTTAGAAAAAAAAAGATAAAAATTAATTTATATGGTGGTAAACTATGCATCCACCTAGTGGTTGTGACAATTCTTAAAAAAGATGGGGCAAAAATAAAAGATATGGTAGAGAAAAGTGATATAATTTATCCTACATTACAACCCAGAAAAGCCCTAATTGATTATAAGCTTTACATTTCACTATTAATAGAGCATTACACTAAGGGGAAGCCTATGTTTCATTGTGTGTAATTTATGAATTTCTTGTGAGTGAGCACAATTTGATTCTTGTACCCATTATGTTACGAATTGCGTAATTTTGAGTAATTATGGGCAACTCTCTTGTTGTAAGGGGGCTCATGTTTGATGAATGTGGGTGATTTGTATGATGTCCTTGGTTTAACTATATGCATGAGTTTGCTACTTGTGGAGTCCATTCTTGAGGCTAGGATGTTTCGGAAGTAGGATTCTTGTGCTTTTAATTATGTTGAAACATGCCTAGTCTAGTAACTTGCATTATATGTAGTCGTGTAGTACTAGATTGAGTGTATTTCATGTAGTATAAGTGTAGATTCCCTAGATCATGATTCTTATAGTGAAGAGTTGTTCGAGGATGAACAAGGCATTAAGCGTTGGGTGGTGATGTTGGGTGTATTTATGCATTCTAGCATTACTATTTTAGAATTTTTAGCCTTGTTTTGAGGATGATTCTTATGCTATATGTTTTTATAATAATGTAAATGATCATTCATATGTCCAAGTATGTGATTACAATTCCTGATGGAGTTTTTACATGAGTTTTGATTCAATTCGACCATTTAGAGTTCAACCAAGAAAACTAGTGTGACTAGTTTGAGCTTGGTGTTTGTCTAGTTTATTGTGTTGGGTTCTAATATATTTAATGAGTTACTAAGGTTATTATTATGTATTTATATGTTAAACAACATATTTATAATGTTCAAGGGTCAATTCTATCATGAAAAGATTCAAAACAATGAGCTAAAAATCAAAGTGAAATAAGCCTATGCTTAAATCGTGTTTAGAGTTCTCCATCTTTGATGTTGTGTTGTTTTGAGCTCTAATTTGTGGTGTTTAATGATTTAGGATGCTTTTTTAATGGATTATGATGATATATGAAGGATATTAAAGCTTCAAATCAAGTGGAAACAACTCAAAAAGGCTCGGAATGGGTCAACGAAAGTACAATGCAAAAATCAACTCCATTTGGAGTCCTGAAATGTCCATGGCACATGTAGGATGAATAATTGTACAATTGAATCTTTAAAAACACCAATGTATTTATTAAAGGAAATATTTTGATACCTATAGGCGTGTGTAGTATTTTATAGAGTTTGAGGAGGCACCACAATACGGTAAAATTGTGGTGAGATTCTGGAAATTGACTCACTGGTAATCAAAATGGTGGACCACCAGTTTTGTGGTGGACCACCAATCTCGCCACCAATTCCAAATAGAATTCAGGATTTTAGAACACTCATCAATGGTCAAAATGGTGTACCACCACTTTTGTGGGGGACCACCAAACTAACCACCAGATTCAAGATTTCAGAAGACTCACTGGTGGTCAAAATGATGGACCACTAGTTTTGCGGTGGACCACCAATCTGACCACCAAGTCTAGGATTTGAGAAAAATTACTGGTGGTCAAAATGGTGGACCACTAGTTTTGTGGTGGCCCACCAATTTGACCACCGGGCAAAAACAAAATGCAAGATTTCAGAAGATCTAAGGACGGTCGAAATGGTTGACCACCAGTTTTGCGGTGGACCACTAATTTGACCACCAATTTGGACGTGTTTTTTTTTTTGAATTTGAATTGTAATTTCTTTTTACCTGTGATCATATAAATACCAGTTTTAGGTTTTATTAGGTATCTTTGATTATCTTTTTATTTTTTATTTTATTTTTTATCAAAGTTTCCATACTTGAAATATATTGTTACATAGTTTTTCTCTAAGATTCATTGGAGATTTGTGGATCTAGGTTCCTTTATCATATTTTAACATCAATTGTGACTTTTGTAAGTAAACTTTGAATTAATCTATGAATAACTCAATGATTTCTTCTCTTTCTGTGATGGAAATGTGTGGCTACGTTACCATGACTAGGGTTATGGGAGACTTAATGTGAATAACTTATTGGGGGTTGTGAATCTAGTAGATTCTCATGATTAATTGATATTGCATAAACCATTCTTTATTTTGATGACTTTTCTTGGTTGCAAACTTGAAAAGTGATTCCAAGAACAACACTTATTCGAATAGAAAAGTGTTTCTTGAGAAAAAAAAAAGGGTTTACATAAATCTAAGGGCTTTAACCTTTGGATAGAGGGTAGATTCCTTAATCGGATCAACCCATGTAAGAATATAGTTAAATAAATAATATGTTAAGTTTGAAAGAATTAAGGAAAAGCTACTCATTTTGGTTGAGAAACTAATGGGTAAACCATAGAATTCAATTACTCTTGCAATTGGAATTGTTTATTGGGAATTCAAGATTGTTCGCAACCTTAGCTGCTTAAGCATCTTTATAACCATGACTCTAGTTTGACTACTCTTACCGAATTACTAATTACAATATGATTTATAGTTGAATTACATTCTGTGACAAGCACTTTTATACAATTGATAAATTAAAAACCCCCTTTTTATATGAAGCTACTAACTATTAGTTGATTGCCTCACACATAACTTAAATTAACAACATATTCCCTGTGGTATTCGAACCCAACCTACTTGGGTTATATATTTGACAGTGACTGCTTACTCATTCGTAAAAGAGTTGTAATTTGAGTGTTATCTGCTATATGTGTACACTATCACCCCCTAAACGGGCCCTGATACATGTAGCCGCACAAATCGTAGTAGGGGATTCCCTTATACCCTTCGCTCTTCATGATATATATATACAAGTATTAGGGGATTCCTATGTACCCCTTGAGTATAGGGTCATCATACCCAATTCTCATATTGGAAAACATGAGTTTTCAGTGTTTGTCCTTTGGACTAAAACCTTCACGGTTGACTATCATACCCTACCATTATTTCCTAATTAAAACCATTACCACACAACCAAACCAAAATTCTATTTATTATTAACCAAGTCTATCATTAGTGGTATTTTCATACCGACTGTAACTTGCAAGCAATATCTTTAGCCAACATTATGGGATTTCCATGTGCCCCATAGGTTACATTATTTAGTTTACTTAGGGGGTTTCTATGTACCCCAGAAGTACATCATTATTAGGCTTACTTAGGGGATTCACGTGTATCCTACAAGTATTTCATTATTAAACTTTACTTAGGGTATTACCTTACACCCCACAAGAAATTCATCATTCAAGCCATTTTAACTTTTTAAAACCATTCAAACCAATTTAGGGTTCCATTATAAAACCATACTATGCAATAGCTTCAATGAAAGTGCAACAATAAATTAAAACTTTCTCATAGGCATTTATCAAACATGTTTAGGGCATACCTTTACCAAGACCAAAACCAAAGCATAAACCATCAAAGTTAGGGTTAACCATGACCCATTTGTTAAACCAAACCCAAAAATCACCCATATATGCAAACCACCACCAAAAATATGTGAACACATAGTTTATGCCAATAGTAAACAATACCTATCAATATGCATCAAAACCCTCAACATTGGTTTTCAAAACCACCCTGCATGATCCACAACTAATGTTTAAAACAAATTAAAACATTCTTTTAGTTTGAACTAATAATGAGGGAGGAGTAAATTTCCTTATACAAGATGATTCACGGAAAAAATTTGACCACTTTAGCCTCTAGATGAAGACCTCCTGAAACCCTAGCTTCCAATCTTCATGAGAGAGTTAGAGAGCACTTTTGGAATGTTTTAATATTCCAATGAGTGTTATGTAAGGCCACAACATGATATATAATGTAGGGAAATAAGGGTTTTAGAATGGGAAATGTCCAGATGACCCTCAGCTTATAAGATGAAAACCTACTCGTAGGAGGGTACGACCCTGTAGTACTCCGAATTTTCTGTAAGCCTAATTTTGTCTCTAGAAGGTTAATGGATAACTTCTAAAGTGAGTAATGTTTAAATAATTCAGAGTTTTCCTAATTTTGACTTTTTATCATGTGGAAAATTGAATTATCTTTCCAACGATACCCATTTCACAAAAATCTGATGTTAGTGTAGAAAGTTATGGCCAAATTACAAAAAGTAGTCTGAACCGCCCAAGTGCGACAAAAATGGGCCGATGGACTGTCGAGCTAGCGACGGACCATCGCCCAAAACATCACAGCTGAGGTAGTAAAACCATCTTATGGCCAATCATGATGGAAAAGGCCGACGGACCATCAAGCTAATGATGAACCATCACCTAAACCATCGCAATAGAGGCAGTGAGACTATATTCTGGCCAAGTATGATGGGATGGATCGATGGACCACCGAGCCAGCAATGTACCATCGCCCAGTCACTGCACACTTCCATTGAGTGATTTAAATCCATTTTTAAAATTATTTTTTGGTCTTTTTCCATTATTTTAACACCTCGATATATCAAAGAGAAACATAGAACCTCAGATTCATCCAAACCATAAAAAACTAAGGTTTTCTCTTAAGATTAACCCTCAAAAGCAAGACCCAATTGCTTCTCTAAGATTTCACCATAGTCCTTATAATTTGGGTTAAGATTCAAGGTTCCCAAGTCAAAAGCTTTAAGAACCCTCACACAAGAGTACCAAAAAGAGACTCAAGCAAGCTTGTTTATCTAAATTCATAATCTAAGGTATGTGGGGTTTGAAGAAGGGTACCCTTTCACCCTTGTGCCCAAAGGCTTATCTTAAATATAAATTTTTTCAAATTATGAGATTTTCCATAAAATAGAAGTTAGGATTTATACCAATTATTATTGTTTGCAAGATTTTGAGATTTTCCATGGATTAAAGGTTGAATTGCATGATTTTGTTTATATTTCCATGCCTATTTCTGAATTTTCCAAATTTTAAGATGATTATGAAAGTTTTGTTATCAAGCATGAATTTTGAGATGTTGAAATCATGAGATTCATATTATGAGTCATTTTTCCAATATCTTGATTGACATGATTGTAAGCTTTTTAAAATGATGGTTGAACATAAAGTTTAAATATGATTTTGATGAATTAAAGCTTTATATTTTAAGTTCTAAGAACAAGTGATAAGTTTATAAGGAGATTATGATCTCAAGTTTTAATAAGTACTTTCAAAAGCTAAGATAGGAATCCACACTACTTATGATTTAAAGCTAAGAGAAGCATAATTTGGTCTTCATAAAGGGTAGAATAGCTCTCCCTAACGTGTGTAAGTCCTTTGACTCCTTGCCAGCTCACATAGTTTTTGTCGGTTAGTAGAAACTCCCAATTTTCCAAAGAGTCCTAAAGTTCCCTAATTCAAAAATTTCAATAATAATAAATATTTGAGTTTCTAAAGTTTCAAAAGAAGTTCCTTATTCTCTTTAACTCAAAAGTATAATTTTGAAAGTTATGGTTTAAGATTTCCTTCTGCTTACAAAATTTAAGAATAAGAGGAGAATACAGATTTTAGTGTTAAGTATGATGACTCACAAGGTTTATATCACATATTTCACTATTCATGAATTATGAGCTTTATATTTCAAACTTACTCAAGTTATGTAAGTCATTCATAATTGCATGCATGGTTTTTACCAAGATTAATGATATTGTTAACTTAATACATACACCCCCCATACACTCAGTACATCCTCAAAGTACTGATCCACATATACGTCAGTGTGCTACATTGTCTCATAATGTAGGTTCAGGACCTCAGTCTCAGCAGCGCCAGTGATCTCCGAGTGCCTTGTCTACATTTCCACAGTGGTGAGTCCTCATGGTTCGAGGGCATTCTTTTATATTTTTAGTTATGATGTAAGTTGATTTTGTAGATTTCAGTTTGATTCAGTTGGGGATCTATCCCAATGGCTCTCTAGTTCTTGAGTAGTAGAGGCTTTGTCAGACTAGTGGTTAAAGTTTTCCAGGTTATTTTTCAGTATTGACATTTAGACTATGTTTTTCAGTTATCTCAATCCAGATTTGGAATAATATACGTTTATTTTTTGGTTTAATTTTCCTAAAGTAAGTGTTAGAAGTACTAGCAGGCTCAAAGGGTTAGCTTATAGATACTTGTATCCTTAAGCACCGTGTGACGTCTTTGGATGTGATTTTGGGGCATTACACACATAGTATCGAAGCCTAAGGTTTAAGGAGTCCTAGGGAGTCTGACAACCCATGTTACATAGAGTCTTGATCATTGGTGTGTAGTGCACCATATCTATGAGCAAGAGGCTACGGGACGTTTTAGGAAAAAGTCATCTCTTCTTTTCAAAATCTATCATGCCTACAGTTATCTCTATCTACTATTAACTCATGCTCTTTTATGATAGAAAATGCCTCCCCAAAGAGCCAACACCCATAGAAATGATAATCAACCATCTTAGGCCGCAGACCTCTTGAATGAAAATATGTCATATAATGAATTTCAGGCATCTTTCCAGGTGCTAGCCCAAGCTGTGACAATAAATGTGCATGGTAACCGTCAGGCTGTAGATCCTCCACAGCAAGATGGGGATTTATCCATATCAAGAAATAGAGCCTTTATTAGAATTAATCTACCTGAATACTTTGTACTGAGTACTGAGTTCTGACTACTGAGTCTGCTGACAATATAGATTTACTGATATCTAAGTTTACTAGTAAGTGATAACTGAATGACTATTTTTGATAGTCCTAATTATAAATAACTGATCTAAGTGTTATACGAAGCTAGATAACTGTATCTGACTATCATGAAATTTGTATAACTATCTAGTTATTTACTAAAGTGGGTGACGGTATCTGATAGTCATAAATTCTGATGGAACTTGCTGAGTTCCATGCTGAGTTGGGTGACTATGTTTGACAGTCCTGATTTCTTTAAAACTAGATTGAGTTCTATTCTAAAGACTAAATCTAAAACTGAAACTGTGGAGGTAATCATCTGACCGATATACCCTAAATTTGAACTGGTAGGGTCCAACTTGTAACCCTAGCTAGAGGTGTTTCAGTACCATGCCACAGGTAAAGATAAGTTGTAATTAAACCATCTCTGATAGGGAGCTCTTCCATCGACCCCTCATGGATGAAAAACTCAAATGAGATATATAGTCCCTAGAATCGTAGGGGTATATCTCAACCTATGTTGGCTACGTAGTTCTGGAATGCAGAGATTGCTACTAAGGATCACGCCCACTACTAGTTGACAGTGTGTGTCCTCATCCCTGGGTTTACTCAGTGCTGAATCCTATTTCCAACTGAATAGACATAGAACTTATTTCCTAGTTCATACTAGGCTGGACTGATCTATTACTGATTAATGAGATTGAACTAAGTTAACTGGATTTTCATTGGCTGACAAAATACTACTGAATTCTATTAACTAACAGAATGCTACTGAGTTCTGCTAGCTGACTGAGTTTACGAAGGTCTGAACTGAATACTACTAAGACATGATGACTGATTGAGATCACTGAGATTTCTGAGATTACAGAGATTACTGAATGGGACTAGACTGATATTGAGTTTTCCTGAGCCACATGACTCACTGAATTTTACTAATTATGGCTTGACTGAGATTATCATGAAAACATGACACTGGCTTTAGGTAAAAAGCTAAATTGTCGGGTATTTAATACCCCCAAGTCCCGATATCATAGCACTAGCTTGAAAGCACAACAATGGCTATATATATATATCTATAATTCATTGACTAAGACATTTCATCAAACTCTTTATATGCACTAACTTGTACATGAATGGGGATTTCATAATAACATGCTATGAAGGCATTATTTTCTTCACATAGGCATTTTATCAAACACATGGGGAGCATGCTTTGGCTATGCAATAATCAATAAATCAAATAATTATAGCTACATAAGTAAACTTGCAAATTGAAGATTTTCTCATAAATATTATGCAAAACATCACATACTAGGATCTATCCTTGGAACATGTATTTGAAACATGAATCAAAACCCAACTATAAATGAACATAAATTTCAATTCAACTAAATCATGAGCATTCATAAATACAAAATCTTTGGATTTTGAAAATAGGTTCTTGAGCTTCATTGGTGAAAGGGACCCATGAATCAACACTTGACATACCTTGATTTTGAGTTTCTTGAAGTTCTTGGAGGGATTCTTGAGATTTGATTTTGAAACTTGGTGCTAGAAGTTTCTGTCTTTGAGTGAGAGTGATTTATTTATTGAGAGATGTGGGCAAACAATGAGATAATAGGTCTTTTTATGGTTTAATGTCATGTATATTCTGATTTAAGGTTTTTGGAATTTATCAAACAACCCCAAATATTAAATGATAGAACCTAAAAAATCTTGATTTTATATGCTGGCGCTACGTGCTGAAAGCACACCAGCTCACTGGAAACTGGACAATTGGGAAACTGGTTGGTTGCACGATGCGATAGAAATTGTGTTCCCACATTGGTTGCAAACTTGAATTGCACTTCACCACGGTGGAGTTGCGTTAGTGCACTTGAAATTGAAAATTCTAAAATTGAGCCTTGGCACGATGCGCCAATATTATGGAGGATCACTGGTTTTTGACGAATGCAATTTTGGCTAGCTCCACGACGCGCTAAAGTACTAGGTGATATATTATCTTACTAAAATGGCTCTAACTCTTTGCCCGGGTGTTATATTTGGGAAAATTTGGTATCGATGGAAATCTTATTCAAATCCCACATAAAAAAAGTCAAAATCTTGAAAATTCCACATGTATAAAAGTGGATACTTCTTTTAAAAATGGTTTTAAACTTTTTTGGGATGAATTTAAGTTAGGTAAAAGTATGGGGTATTACAAAAAGATATTACATATGATTGGGTTGTGATACGGAGGATGAGTAGAGGGGAGAATGCTTCTCCCATGTATTGGCAGGTATTCCAGGATGCATTCTTAGATAAGTTCTTCCTGCTTAAGATGAGGGAAGAAAAGATAGAGGAATTCATGAACCTGAGGCACGGCTCAATGACTATTGAGAAGTATTTCCTCAAGTTCAACCAGTTGAAAAAATATGCTCCTAACTTGGTAGCTGGCACTCGATCTAGTATGAGTAAGTTTGTGACCAGTGTATCTAATTTGTTGCTAAAAGAGTGTGTGACTGCTATGCTCAATAGCAATATAGATCTGTCTAGAATGATGATGCATGCTCAACAGATTGAGGTAGATAAGATAATGGAGACAGATAGAGTAAGGGGAAATAAGAGGACTAGATTGGAGTAGTTTGATCATGGCCAGACTAGATCCCACGGAGGGAACTATTTGTAGTTTTAAAATTATTGATATATGTCAGCGCCTTTATCAACTAGTTCTCTAGTACCTAGAAATAGGTATGAGTAAGGGAATAAGTATTCTATGTCCTGATCTTATAACAACATGAGTAATAGGCCCAGTTATCTTTCTTGTGCTAAGTGTCGCAGGACTCATACCAGTGAGTGTTTGGCAGAGCAAAGTGGCTATTTTAGTTGTGGAAAATTGGAATGCAAACTTAGAGATTTCCCGTATGATAGGCAGGGGAACAGAGATATTCATCCCCAACTTAGGCTACCAGTGCACCAGCTCCTGTAGCCCATCCAACTCTTTCTCAGGGTGCTTCATCTAGTACTGGTGGCGGTTAGTGGCAAAACTGATTCAACGCTTTGCCATCCTTCCAGGAGCAGGACGATTCACCATATGTTGTGACTGGTATGCTTTATTTTTTCATTTTGATATATATGTACTGCTGGACCTTAGGTCAAGTTTTTTTTGTATGACTCTCAACTTTAATCAATATTCAGAGCTTCTTGGGTTTAGCAGGTTATTATAGAAGGTTCGTGGAGAATTTTTCTTCCATTGCTGCTCCATTGACCAAGTTGACTCAGAAGAAGGTAAAGTTTTTGTAGTCTGATACTTGTGAGGGTAGCTTTGAGAAGCTAAAAGTTAAGTTGACTTTAGCTTCAATCTTGACTCTACCTAAGGGTACAGAGTGTTTTATCATATATTATGATGCATCTCGAGTTGGTTTGGGTGTGTATTGATGTAGCATGGTAAGGAGGTTGCTTATGCCTTTGGAAAATAGAAGGTTTACGAGAAGAACTATCCGACTCATGACTTAAATCATTAGCCATGGTGTTCACGTTGAGAATATGGCATCACTATCTATATAAGGTGTATGTTGATATCTTTTTTGATCCTATGAGCTTGCAGTATGTGTTCACTGAAAAAGAGCTTAACCTCAAGCAAAGAAGGTGGCTTCAATTACTAAAGGTTTATGATATAAGTCTTTACTACAATCTAGGTAAAGCTAATATAGTTGGTAATGTACTTATCAGGTTATCCATAGAAATTTTGTCATATGTGGATATAGATAATGGAGAATTGGTGAAAGATATTCACCATTTGGCTAACCTTAGAGTTAATCTCTTGGATTCAAAAATAGTGGTGTGTTTGTGCGATAAGTAGAATAATCATCTCTTGGTTCAGAAATAAAGGAGAAATAAGTATTAGATCCTCTCTTGATGAAGATCAAGGATGATGTAGGTAAGCAGAAGGTGATGGACTTTGAGATCAGTGGTGATGGTATCTTGAGGTACCAAGGGAGGTTGTGTGTTCTCGACATGGATGGATTGTAAGGTAGGATTTTGGTAAAGGCCTATGAATTGCGGTATACAGTTCTTTCCAGTTTAACAAAGATGTATCATAACCTTAATAAGATGAATTGGTGGAATAAGATAAAATAGGATATAACAAACTTTTTGGTCAAGTGTATGATGTGTCAGTAAGTAAAGGTGGAGCATATAAGGCCCGATGGGCTACTCTAAGAGTTTGTACTACCGGTGTGGAAGAGGGAGGCAGTTAATATGGATTTCATTTTTGGACTTTCGCTATCATGGAATTAGTGTGACTCTATTTGGGTCATCGTGGATAAGATGCTAAGTCTGCTCACTTTTTGCAGTGTGGACTAATTTTTCTGCTGAGGACTATGCAAAGTTGTTCCTTTAGGAGGTTGTAAAGTTGCATGGTGTGCTTGTCTTAATTATTTTGGATCATTGTATGCTGTTTTTATTGCACTTTTGGCAGTCATTTTTATAAAGGTTTCAGAACCAAGGTGAGTCTTTACCTAAATTTTCACCTGCAGTTAGATGGGAATGTAGAAAGGACTATTGAGACTCTGGAAGATATGCTGCGAGCTAGTGTGATTGACTTTTATGGTAGTTCTTTGACTACTTACCTCCCTTTGAATTTGCTTATAATAATATTTATCATTCTAGCATTGGTTTGGCCCCATTTGAGGCATTATAGGGGAGGAGGTGTAGATCTCTTATTGTTTGGTTTGAGGTTGGTGAAGGGGAAATATTTTGCCCTGATTAGGTTTACCAAGCTATGGAAAAGGTTAAGGTGATTTGGGATAGGCTTAAGACCAACTAAAGTTGTAAAATGTCCTATGCAGATGTGAGGTGAAGGGATTTAGAGTTTGAGGTTGGAGATTAGGTGTTCTTAAAGGTGTCTCCTATGAAGAGAGTAATGCGGTTTGGGAAGAAGGGGAAGCTCAATCCTAGATATGTTGGCCCGTACTTAGTTTTGAGAAGGGTTGTTAGTGTTTCATATGAATAGGATTTACCTTTTACCATGAGTTCCATTCACTTGGTATTCCATGTGTCTATATTGTAAAAAAACATGGGTGATCCATCGTTGGTCGTTCTCTTATAGAATATTGGTATTTTGGAATCTATGTCCTAAAAGGAGGTCTCATTGAGGATCTTGCATCAGCAAGTTCGTCAGTTGCAAATGAAAGATGTGGCTACAGTAAAGGTTCTATGGCAGAACCAAAAGTTCAAAGAAGCTACTTAGGAAGCTGAGGAGGACATGAAGTCTAAGTATCCGTTCTATTCACCATTGTACAAATTCATACTTGAGGTATAGGTTGTTCTTAAAATCTTTGATTTTTGTCTTTGTTAATGGTAAATTTTGAATTCCTTGGCATCTTTTCTTTCTAACTAAGTTAAAGCTAAACGTAGAGGCATGTGGAGTCCAATCATACTGGTATTTCCTTGTTCCACTATTCAAGGATGAATGATACTAAGAGGGGGAGACGAAAATAACCTAAAATTTGGACCATGCAAATGTCTTAAGTGTTGAGCATTCTGTTTATCTTACAACTCACACCATAAGTTGTATGGTGTGATGACGAGTCTAGGACCCTAGTTATATGTTGGTCAGTGTGTTATTGGCCAAGTGTTTTCTTGGTTACGATAGACTCCATATGAGTTGTATGGTCATGTAAAACGGGTGTTAGGGTCCAATCGTATGTTGTCTAGTGTCTAGACCTTGATGTTCTACCTAATTTATGACTATATCTTACTAGTCGTATGGTCTAGTGAAGAGTAGGGCATGGGATTCATAAGTTGGATAGAGTGTGGTGTCCAACCTTCTGTTCTGGTGATGACTTTATTGTACCTATTGTATGTTGTGATGATGAGTTAGAGAGTCAACTCAAAACTACCTGTAGGTTTCTACAGCTTAAGCTAGGCATACTTTGGTCATTTCCCACTCTAATCCCTTAATATCCAAAGTTTTATAATATTTCTTGGTCATCCATTCCACACTTTAAAAGATTAAATAGTCTCTAAACTCTCTCTAAAACTTCTCAAGAAAGATTGGAGTAGGGTATCTTGAAGGTGGCCATTTAATAGTTTAAAAATCAAATTCTCTCTGTGAATCTTCGTTACTCAGGCATCTGACTCTTCCATCATTTTTAGTTCACTAAAATCATATTTTTTAAGCATTGTTCATAAGTTATTAATGGTGGTTTGAAAACCATGGTTGAGGGTTTGAATGCATAATATTGTGTATTGTTTTCTCATGGTTTAAATTATTATTATATATTTTTTGGTAATGGTTTTGCACATATGGGAGCATGGAAATTCTTGTTTAACAAATAGGTAATGTTTAACCTTATGTTTTTTGGTTTTTGGCTCTGATAATGGTATGCCCTCAACCTGTTTGTGAAATTGTCAATGAGAATGATATTTCCATATGTTGAATTGTGCTTTGAACTAAGGCAATGTCCTAGAATGTTAGTGATTGGTAAATGTTTTTACGAAGGCATTGTTTGCTATAAATTGATTTTAATTATAACCTTGATGGTTTAGTTGGTTGAATGGGTTCGAGTCCCAAGTAGACTAATATTGATTATAGTATGTTGTACGATTACAAATGGGGTTGGTATGGCATTACCAATTGGTGCTTTTTCTATGTAATTGGATTAATGGTTGTGTATATGGGATGAATGTTTTAATTACGCTACAAAGAAGGTTGTGTATTCGGGCCTTCAAAGTGGAGTACGAAGGACTAACACTAGAAACCACGATAGTCGGTGCAAGTATCTCTATGACCGAAATATTCGAGTCCCCTGACTGGATATATTAATGGGTGGTTTGAGTCGTCATATTATACACATTGGTGCTTAAGTAACCTTAATTATGATGGGAGATTCGAGTCCCCTATAAAGACACATACATCTATTGAAATTCTTTGGTTCCTGTGGCTACTCGCACGGGTGACCTTAAAGCTAGTGGAGAGTTGGACCTATATAGCCCATGGGTACCTTGTTTTATGATGGATATGCTACACAACCCAAGTTAAGGATTTAAATGCATGCTAAACCTGGTTCCTTATCCCAGCATGATGTATATATATATGTATGTATGTGATTACATATGATGATTTTACTTGGTATTGAATGCTGGCATTATTTTAATCCTCTATATTTGAGTTACATGCTAGCCCTCCAATCACTAATCGTGTTTGGATACTATATCCCTATGCGATGCAGACACTAGAACTTCTTTTACTTTTTTGACAAACTGATCAAGTGTTCGAGTTGGTTCATGATTTGACATTGAAATGATGAGATTCCATACTTTGGAAGACTTTATTTCACATTCTTTATTACTTGTGTTTGAGACTTTGCTCAAACTTTATTTTGGCTACTGTCGGGGGCATGTCCCAATAATAAGGATGAAGACTTTATTTTGCTCAATCGTGTTTGGCCTCTTACTTGTCCTAGAGCTCAGCCATTGATAAGTACACTAGTACCCATGATAAGGATGAAGAAGTCCAGGATGTCACCTCTACACTTTCCCCAGTCTTAATAGGGAGAGAATGATGATGAGGAAAAGATGGAGTATCAGCTACTTTCAAAGGCAACTACATAGACCCCCATTTTTAGGAGAGGTCCTAGGATGAGTCCATAGCACTATTTCCCAAGTTATATTTTGCAATACCACTTTCTGAGGAGGGTACAACATAGGCATCCCACTAGGAGCCTCTAGTCCAGACAACCCAGACTTTTGACCCTACTTATACCTCGATAGAGCCTATTGATGAGGTTAAGCCGAGATGGTATGTAGAGGGGTTATGACTGCTTTATGATTGAAACAACTTTGTGACAGAGATGGGCCAGCCCAAGAGGATTATTTATGAGGAGAGACAGATTGACCTGTCTGGATTGGCTGGAGCACCATTTTTGCAAGCTTTTTGATAGGTATTATCTATGATAGATGACCAGAACCCTAGGTTCATACAAGCCAGGCATTGGTAAGGTGTTTTATGCCTCCTACTATGCCATAGTATCTTTGACTACACCAAGAGGTAGTAGGAATGCAGAGCATCCCTAGTTAGGACAGGTGCTTGTGAGAGAGGTGATGGTTGATATTACAACAATGATCATCCATCGATTTCATATTGGCCCAAATTATGCTGCCATTATGTGTATAATAAAGTGTAATTATTGAGTGATATTAGCACGTAAAAGAAATGCTATGTAAGAGGCTGACCTCAGGAGTGAGAGGTAGCTTTTGCGAGATGGATCCCCACTTATAGTTCACCTCTTAGTGTGGATGCCCTTTGGATTAAGAGTAAAGGTATGATTAAGAAGGTGGTGCTAATTTTCATTATAAGTTTTTATGGGTGATAGTGTGTTATTGTTTATGACTGATTGTAGCAGAAAAGTTACTTGCATGCTATGGTGCAACACTAATTTTAAGCATGGTGGCTGGTTATAAAATATTAAATTTGTAGCCATCATCAGATATTAGATTTATGAGCGGGCATTTGGGGAGATGACCATACTACGTTTTCTTTGCTTGGTATAGTTTCTATGTGATGAGGCTAGTGTACCAGAGATTCTAGGTGTTGATGTTAGAGTAGAGGCAACGGGCGTGGTCAAGAGTAGTATGATCAAGGATCCAGTAAATCTGATCCTTTCATAGAGGTCCCATATGCCTTCAATAGTGATTTTGGCCCAGTTTGAGGGCCCATTTATTCCTGTTGAGATTACTGCTAGAGAGGGAGTAGATGATATTATTAGTATCGAGTTTGAGATTAGGGAGAAAATAGAGGTCCATGAGATGAGAACATAGGGCATGGGTACCCTAGCCACACCTGCTTCAGTCCCAGCTTCTACTTCAGAGCTAGTTGAGACATGTACAGTGCCTTATCGCCCCTCTACTACAACTACTGCTATATGTATGGTTTTTGTATCACCTGAGTTTTTATAGAGCTTAGTAAATAGTCAAAGTGCTACTGTTAAGGATGAGGTTGCATCAAGGTATGTGAAGATCTGGCATTGGATCCGAATGAAACTTAAGGCAGCATACACTAGATTGTAGGTCATACACAAGGCTGAGATATCAAAGTTATGAGTTGAGGTGCATGACCGTATTGATGATTTTGAGAGATAGGTGTTAACCTAATTTAGTTGTCACTCAATTTAGGTGAGAATGGAGAGAGGGTGGCCATACTATGGTAGAGATACGCTCTCTCACTGAGAGCATATTCTGTCTATCTCTTTAGTTGCACCTCAAATTGTTCACCCTGCACCTTCGAGTGGACCTAGACATTCTAATTTATTCAGGTAGGATGAGGATACTATCACCATAGTTGGGTCCAAGAGAGGCCTAGATATGAAGCAATAGGATCCAAACATGCCATTTGATCAGGCCTTGAGATGGGCCACACATGATTCAAGGGAGATTGACTTTACTTCTAGGTTGAGGCTACTGATATTTCTACGGTGCATTCTCTAGTAGTGAACCTCCTCCGCCAGCGGAGATACTCGCACATGGGGATAATTATGATGCAGATGCCTAGTGCATTCCAAGTATGTCCTCATACCCTTGATTTACATTATTTACACGCAATAGGGACAATATATAATTTTTTAGTTAGCGTAGGGTACACCATAGCCACTGCAATTTTATGTTTTCATGCTTTATTTCCTATCTGTCGTGGTTTGGTTGTAGAACTTCCATGTCTAGGTTAATTTTGTTTTGTATTATGTGTTGTTTTTTATTATGTTATGTCTTTGTGTAATTACCAAATTTTTGAGTACCTAGGACAGTTGACATGTTTTTTGTTGATTTTGGGGAAAAATGATACCCCTTCAAAAATTTATTTTAGAAAAGTGTGAATATATTATGTGTAACCATTGTGGATCTTGTTATGACATTAGGATTAGGGACATGATAATCTTTGTTAATAATTGCATGAATCAGATAGGTAGTATCTTGCGATGCAACCCTATGCCATGTGTGTGTGAGATACTACTTAGTTCCCTTTATGTGTTGAATCCTAAAATTGCCCGATGAATATTACCTAGTTCATAGGATAGTTGGTTAGGAAAGGATCATTGGCTGTTTTATTATATTAGTCCACTTTTATCCTAAATGATATTCCATGTGTGAATAAGTATCCCAGGATCCTTATTTTTGAGCCTTATAGCCTATTTTTTTTTGTTACACCATTCACCTTACCATTTGTATTACAATAAACCTATTTTGGCCCTAGTCCACCTTACACATTGTGCACCTCAACTCAGGTGAATCACTTAAGTTGAGGTGACTATCATATAGGTGCGTACTATGAAGTGGGTATGAAGTAGGGTAAAATAAGAAAAATGACAGCTGGTCTGGGTGTGGTAGAAAAAGAAAAAGAAAAAAAAAGAAAATTTTGAAGAAGAAAAGAAAAGAATGAATAAGAGAAACCACACCCAACCTGAATATCCAATAAACGAATAAAAACAAAGAAATAAGGGTGGAATAAAAAGAAAATTGGTTGTTGACAAGACCCCAAAGCAAGGAAGAAATAAGGGTGGGATAAAAAGGAAATTGGTTGTTGACTAGACCCCAAAGTAAGTGTAGTGCCAAGGAGTCTTAGTCACTAAATATATCAATATGTACCATACCATCCCCCAAGCCTACTTTACAAAACAAATATCCTATAGTGATCCTAACTCGACTGTCTAAAAACTAAGGTAAAGAATATAAGGGCAAGCCTATGGTATTTGATGCACATTAGTGGAGCTAATCTGGTGAGTGTGAGTGTCTCTTGACCATCTCTAGATTGACATATATGATTTCATATGAGTGGGTGGGACTTTCTTTTTTTGTGGGTACATGGGTTGTATTACTAGTTGCTTCCTTATTTTGGTAGTGGAACTTGTGCATATGTATAGTTATTTGTTGCTAATGTAATTACATATCTTAATTCCCTTGTGTCACATTGTTGTGCTTCATGTATACGCACAGTTGGTTTTGAATTATTGGAATAGGAGGGGGTGATATTCTTTATCTTAAAGTTGTAACTGACTACCTTAGATAGATTAGAGTTCTCCTAGTTAAGCGTCATAGATTTATTTTGTTGTGTAGCGTTTCTTTAGGCTATGAAAACATTCTAAATTGAGGGTGTTGATGCATTATGGGTTCATAACACTTTTGACGCTTAAAATAATGGAAATATTCAAGTTACTTAGGTCTTTTTGTTAGATATGATGTGTTTTGTGTCATGTTTTGCAGGATATTAGGTTTTGGGATTATTCTAGAAGAAAAAAGTAAAAGATGAAGTTTTGAATCTCTAAAGTGGGTGTCTAAACCCATATGTACCATCTACGGGGCATTGGTGCCAATGTATGTGTCAAAAATTGAGATCTAGAGACTCAAAAGTTTATAAAAGAAGACTCGGTCACTTAAGAAGAAAATCTATGGCCCGTAGGTGGCACCTACGGTCCGTAGGTGATAGAGTAGGTTGTAGAGGAGTCAAGCGTAGAGAGTTCAGGATATTTTTTAGGAAGGGGGCACCTATGTGGCACCACCTATGGTCTGTAGGTGCCACCTATGGCCAGTCGGTGGCCACTTACGCCCGTAGGTGGCCCCGTAAGTGGCCACCAACCTTAATTTTCCTATTTTGTTTGGGAATAGTTTCCTAGGTTTCCTTGTATTATATAAATACCTTTTTGAATTTTTTTAGTTAATTTTGCACTCTTGATAATTCCAAACATATATTTGATTATGATATCCAAGTTTGATCTTAGGATTACTTTGTTCTTGATTTTTGTTGATAATTTAGTTGAAGACTATGGGTTTATTCATTGGTTATTGTGATATTATTTAATGCTTTAAATTATGAATACCATTGATATTTTCAGAACAACTAGTGACTAAAGCCCTTAGTTGGGTTGTTGGAACTCTGGGGGATTAATGAATAAAGGAAGTGCTAAGTTGTTCTTAACCAATATTCTTGCATGTATTGTGGTTATTTTTAATTTAATAGATTTTTTAACAGTTGAAAATATTAAGATCCCTTCTAGTATATCAGTACTTACTTTACAAGAGGAGTAGGGATTAGGACAAGATAATCACAAAATTAATTTGAAGATTAATTGTCGATCTAAGCTAATAAACATCACTTACTTAAGACAGTTATGTTTAATCTATTAACTTGAAACTGAAAAAGTAATAGTTAACTAGGATATAGGATAACGGATAGTAATGTGACATCCTGAGACTCTAAAGGTAAAGGATAAAAATTGTCAATGAGTCCACAAGATAGTTGATGGTACACAACTTATCAGATTCTGCATGCAAGATATCGAGTTGGCACAATAAACCTATAGAGTTGAGAAGATTGAGGGAACGCAGTCTTAGTGTTTTTTTCCGACTGACTACAACCAAAGTTGAGTTCTGCTACCTTTTTTAGATTACTACTATAAACCCCCGATTACTTTTTGCACTGCCTATTGATTCTAGAAAATGAGAGATAGAATTCTACGTATTCCTTTAGGATTTGACCCCAACATTGTTGGGTAAATAGATTTTTATTTTATCGCTTTTGTTTCAATTGGAGGCATAACTTTGGGCGACATCAAACGCGAAGGCCAGGATCATCTTCCCTCATAGATACCAGCCTTGGATACAAATGAAGGCTAATTTAGTGAACTGATCAACATTGACCCTCGTATATACAAAGGAAGAACTGCATTCGCAAGACACTGTTCACTCAATTGTATAAAAGACTCAACTTTGCAATTTTACTACTTTTTTGGACCTCTAAGCTTCGAGAGACGGTGATTTCATAGGGTTTTCTCACCTTTCTTTCTTGGGTAAACTCGTAAATCATATTTTCATTATATTCCATTTCTTACATCTTCAAAAAACACCTTTTAATCTTTAATTTGAAATAAAAATTTAAGGTTTTACTTATAAAACTTAAAAATGATTGATCGTTGATTTGGAGCTCTTTTTAAACCATTTTTGTGTGGGTTTCAACTATAGCCTCCTTTAACCTTAGGGAATGTATTTCTAAAAAAAAATTCTGGTTTACCCCTTTAGTTTTTGAACTTAATGTTTGAACCCATTTTGGCATCGACATAATATTGGTAATATATATATCAATAGCATTCCTTTAATGTGTATATGCTATTTTTCAATGTTGTAGTTGATTCTGAGGTCGTTCATCAGCGAAAGGCTCCATGTTGAAGCACTTGACGCTCGAGTTTTGCCATTTTGTGGTAAGTTATAGCTCAACTTCTTTCATATTGAGCTTGGAAAATAAGTAAAGCATGATATGGGTTGGGAAAAATAACGTTAGGATTTATATTTTGAGAATTACTATTATTGTTGTGTGCTCGTGTGAGGACTTATATTCTATATATGTTAACTTGTGATATATGGTATTGTGTGTTGCTTTTGTAGAGACTTTTTTTGATATCATTAGCCTTATATGTGAATTTAAATACCTTTATTCTAGATATAATGCCCATGTGGGGGCATGAATTATTATTTTATATCTTTTAGAGCATTAATTGCCTTTATCATTGTAGAAATCCCTGAGTTAGGGGTTAATATGATCTAGATAATATATTACATGTATATTTGTTTTGATAGTGCCTATTAGATTTGATAATCATGAAGTGTGGACCTATTGAGTAAATTTATGGGTTTACTTATAAATGGATTGGGTATTTCATTCTGAGTTGCTTATGAACATTATACAATAGAAATGTTGAGGAACACTATTTGAAAAATAATGAGACATTTTTATAAAACCCTCTCCGTGAGCACGTCATGAAGAGGTGGGTTAAGATTTGAGATATGAGTTATAGTATATGGGTTGCAAACTCCGACGGGCCTTACCTATAATTTATGAGCTCGGTGGGTATATACAGAAAGTTTTGTGATGGGTTTTATCATTCATTCCATCCACATTGCATTTTATTACATTTGTATATGCATTTTTCAGGTTTTTTTTATTTATGTGTTGTTTCAGTGTATTATTTATGGATATCTATTTTTTTGTTTTGTGTGTATATATTAGAACGGTTAGTAGAGATGGTGTAAGCTACCTTTTAAGACTTTTCCACTTGTTATATGCTCTAGTGTTACTTTACTTACCTTATTTTCTACTTTTCTCAGTCAGCCTATGATACGTACTATGCACAAGTGGAACATACTCACCTTTATTGTTCCCTTGTGGCATATATCCTAACTCGAGTACAATGAATGGTTGTTGAGGTTTCGGGAGAATTCTAAGAAAATTCGGGTTGCCAGATCATCCTATTGTTCAGGGTGATTTCCAGATCTTATTCTATCTATTATGTTGTCTTTCTTTTGGATTCAAAGATACATTTTGTGTTTTAGTTTTTGGATATTATACTAGATGTCTTACACTATGACTTCATATTTTTGGTCGTTTATGTATTTTTTTCCAATTTCCATTTTATTTATATTTTATGTTTTCCTGACTTTGTTCTAGAAGTCTTCCTTTGCTAATTTCAATACACTTGGGGTTTTCTTTACATTTTTAGGATTGTCTCAATTGTCAAGGATGGTCCATGACAAGTGCCATCATGACCTCATTTTTAGGTTATGATATATTGATATCAAAGCAGTCAGGTTCAAAGGTCTCATAAGTGTAAGAGGAGGATATCTAGTACAGTCTTACGGATTAGTACATTGATGCTCTTATCTATATTTGAGTGTCTATGTGATATCTTTAGGAGAAAACATCTATAATTTGATTCCTCATTGCATGGGTTGTTCATACCCAATGTTCTAAACCAGTACTTTATTCTTTTCTTTACAGATTATGAGAATTAGGTCCAGAGAGGCTAGAGATGTTAAACTAACTCTTGAGATGGGAGCCCCAATTTTAGGATGGGGTAGTGGTTATGGTCAACCTAGAGGTAAAGGAAAATCACAAAGAATTTCCCCAGCTAGAGTACGTAGTATAGAGGACTCTCTTGAGTCTGAGGTTGTGTATTCCATGGATTATTTTCAAATAAGAGAAATGAGACTAACTCAAGTTCCATAAAGTTTAGTTGCACGCCAGTGCTTCAAGGTCTTTTAGTTCGTCTCCTGAGTTGTTTGGAGGTTGTTCCATTGAGTATACCTGGTATTCCTTAGACTTTGAGTGATAGTCCACCCTGAATGTCGACATCTTCTTATAGTGTTCCTGCTATTGGGGTACAACCATCATCTATGGTACCGCCACATCGAGATTCTTTGTCTACCAGACCTACTATTCCTATAATTACTTTAGGTACAATAAGTCTTCTAATGATTAGAAGAGATTTAATTATTTATTCGCTTAGGTCTGCCCAATTTTAGTGGAGCTATACACGAGGATGCTTATGTATTTTTTATTAATTGGTAGGATAAGTTTCACAATATTTGATCCCTTCAGTATCATGGAGTTGGTTATACTACCTATCAGTTGACAGATGTGGCTAAGGATTGGTGGAGGTTTTTTCCTAGTTATAGGCCTTTGGGTTAACCTGCTGATACAAGTACAAAGAGCACAAGGATTATAAATTCTTGTAGAAGGTTCAAGCTTTGGCTTTCGCAAGTACTTAAAGACCTTTTTGGAACCATTACAAAGCTTTGTTCAATTGAAGAGAGAAGGAGGGATTTCTACATAACATAGGCACCTCTCATTAAGGGCGTCAAGGACTTTTTACACTCCAAATTACACTCCATAGGTGCCTATTATTAAATCCCTCATCAAGGCATTTTAGTCATTGTCTTGTAATAGTATAAATAGACCTTTTTATCTTATATTTTCATTAGGGTTTGATGAATTAACACTAAGCCTTGAACAAACACTTGAAATCTGAAATAACACATAAAGAAGAATATATGAAGAAGAGAACAACACTTAAAGGAAACAAACTACTCTCGGATTCAACAAGAACATAAGAGAAATTACATTATGATGAAGAAGAGTAACGAGACATAGATCTTCAACAATAGATAGCACCAAGGGATGTATCAAACACCTAGACACACACAACCAATGAAGACAACACCTCACTCTTAGGTAGACACAAAGGGAGTCAACTTTCCCAAGCACCAACCTTTCTTTCCAAAGAGTCAACAAAAGTGAAATCCATACTAATGTTGGTCCTAGTTTTGGGTTCACCTCTTAAGAAGGAAGAAAAATAGATACAAAAGAGTATGTCTTAATAAATCATTAAAGTCTAATGAAAATAGAAGCTTAAATGGTCTATTTATACTATTACAAGAAAATGACTAAAATGCCCTTAATGAGTGCTTTAAGAATAGGCACCTATGGAGTGTAATTTGGAGTGATGCCCTTAATGAGAGGAGCCTATTTGATGTAGAAATCCCTCCTTTTTTCTTCAATTAATTAAGGCTTTGTAATGGTTCCAAGAAGGTCTTTAAGTACATAAAATATCCGAAGCTTGAACCTTCTATAAAACTTTGTAATCCTTGTGCTCTTTGTACTTGTATCATCCTCTCCATATTGAAAGGAATTCGACCTCAAATTCAGACCTTTCAACACCGAAAGAGAGGAATATCAAGCATACAAACCTCATGGTAGGAGATTAGCATTAGTACCACAACTATATAAACACACCAAGGGGGTACACTCTTGGAATATAGCCAACAATCATTTGTTATAATCATAAAACACTTACTACAAGCATCACAAAGTACATGACTAAGGTAGGCTATAAAGAAAGAAGAGTGTAACCTGAATTCATCTCCTTCCCACCCTATTATTGCACCAGGATCAAATGGAAGAAATAAACAAGTAGCTAAATCGAGGTTCCTCTTTCCTTTTTCTAGAAAATCAAACCCACAATCACCCAAAGCATTACTCACAACTTGGAAAAACACATGGTCACTATGAACAAGACTAATATTATGGCAATCATCACACAAGTTCAAAGGAACATATCCATTATCAAGATCACAATACAGTCATCAACACTAACTTGAAAGTTTTCAATCATACCACTCACATGTTCAAGTAGTGAGATATTCTTAGGAGCACATTGATAATCATACACAAAAAGAGAACTACCAAGAAGAAAAGTATAAGCTTCTACATTAATCAAACCCGAGATCACTTCACAAGAAGTCACATCACAATATTTTAAGTTCAAGAAAGTATAGAGTGTAGTAATGTCACCTTGTAGATCATAAGAAGTGTGTTTTCCATCTTGTTTTGCATTAAGGAAGCCTTCATGCTCCACATTACAAGGTAATATTTCACGGTTTCCCTTTGGACTCACTTCATCATCACATATCCCAAAATTGGGACTTTTGGCCAAGGGTTTGGAGGGAACTTTCTTAGGATTCTCCTTGGGACTTCTAGGGTCTTGAACATGCACATAAGAAGAGAAAATACTAGGCAAAATGCTAGTATTTGATTTCGTGAGTAATAAGGGTCCTTGGTGGGCAAAACCCACAATCAAATACTTTGTCTCTTTCTCACCTTCACTACCTGAAACCTCCCTTTCCCTTTCTATTTTTCTGTTTTTCTTCAAATTCTTGTATTTCTCATTGATTTCATTCACACTAAATGGTGGAAGAGGGAAAAGAGTGAACTTTCAGCCACTATGCTCAACAGTGTATCTATTGGAACTTCCATCATGCTTAGTGGATCTATCAAATTGACAAGGTCTTCCCAATAATAGGTGACATGCTTGCATTGGGAGTACATCATTTATAAATTCATACTTGTAGCCTCCCACTTGGAACTTAATCAATCATTGTTGAGTCACCTTTAATTACCCACATTCACTAAACCATTGTAGCTTATATGAGTTTTGGTGAGGGGTAGTGGATAGTTTCAAGTAGTCAACCATGGTAACACTAGCAATGTTAACGCAATTCCCACTATTTATAATCATGGAACATACACTCTTTTTAACAAGGCACTTGGTGTGAAAGAGACTTTCTCTTTAGCTTGAATCATCCAAGACACTACTAAACATGGTCTTTCTCACCACATAATAAGGAATATCACATTCACTCTCATAAGGCAAAATATCTTCCTTACTTCTCTCCCCTTGAGTTTCATGTTTTACACACTCTCTATCTTGAGAGTTTTCTTCATTCCCCTCGGTTTCTAAATCCACTTTCTCCACAAAATAGTATAACTTCCCCTCCCTTCGAATCACATTACATTGGTTAGGGCACTCACTTTTCATATGACCCCAACCTTGACACTTGAAACATTATAAACCTTTTGAATGAGAAGTATAAGATAGTTTACCTTTATTTCTTAGAGGATTCAGTTGGGCATCCTTTGTCAGGGTTTGTGGAGCTGGAGAAGAAGGGTTTTTGTCCATGTTTCAAATAGAAGAAGATGGAGTTACCTTTTTTTTGTTGTTCAAACCAAAAACTAGTTGGTTTTTGAGCTTGTAGGCCGACTTCTCTTTGTTCTCTTTTTCAATCTCCATAGCCGGTTGAAAGATACCATCAATGGTTTCAAACTTATGAAAAGTCAAATGGGAAGATATGTTCTTGTTCAATCCAAACTTGAAGTTAATAACATCATAATGCACTTATTCACCTCTATTGTCAGGCTTCAAAACAAGTTGTTGGAACTCATCATAATATGCCATGACACTTTCGCTTCCTTTTCTTAAGTTATAAAGATTGGCAAGGAGTTCATACCTATAATGCTCCGGTACATATCTTTCTCTCATTAGTCTGTTCAAAATCTCCTAAGGAGGTGGTTGGCCACCAATAAACGCATCACCAAATCTCTTGGTGTATTTCCACCAAGTATTTGCATATCCTTCAAAGTAAGAAATAATATAGAAAATTTTCTTCTCTTTGGAAAGGTCATTCACTTGAAAAAGCTTTTCACAAGAAGACTCCAAAGATAAGTACAATTCCATATCACTCTTACTTTTGAAAATTGGAATGCCAACCTCAATTGAATTAATGCCCACCTCTCAGTTTCCTTGTCTTCCTTCTTTGTGTCATTTTCTTCCATAATACCCTCTTTGACCATGTTTTTCCCTCATTTCTTCCTCAAAACAATAGTCATCATTAGAAACATCATAACCTTCTTTCTCCCCTCGACCATAGTCTTCAATATGAATTGGTTGGTTTCAGTTTTGTGGAGCTTGTAGAGGTTGGTTTTGATTTTGTTTCTTTTGGAAATGAAGATGAGGACTTTGGTTATTTGGTACTTGGGCTTGAGTGATTGGTTCTTATGGAGGAATTGGCCTTTGGTCAAGTGGACTTGGCATTTGTAGGTTCGGGTTTAGTGGTGAAGTTTGGGTTCAAAGTCCTTCTTGTTGGACTTGGTTCATTTCAGGATGTAATGGACTTTGGAAATTTCGGTATAGGGGTGTTTGGACTTGGTTTTGTTGGGGTGGTAGAGGGTAAATCATTTGGTGGAGAGTTTCGGCGGTGATAGTCATAGATGAGTTGTTAGCTTGGACACTAGAAGACATATGGTAGGGACTAGGAGTAGAAAGTCGTGAGTTCCTTAGACTTTCAATACAAACAAGACATCTACTCATGGAGGACACTTCACCTTTCAATGATCCTAACTCTTCCTTCATGGATCCCACATCATCCTTCAATGATCCCAAATCAACTTGCATTGATGTCATTTTGGTTTGCACCATGTCCATATTTCAGTTGAGAGCTTCAATTCCACCCATAATATTTCCAAGAATGTTGTTATCCAAAGTTTGGGAAGTAGAACCCATGGGTTCCCTAGACAAATACCTAGAAACAAAAGTAAAAACCTTAAAAAGAAGCAAACATGTTAGTTCAAATAGTCCTCACCTCTCTGACACTTGATTCTTACCTCATACTTGGTTTCACAAGTGTTGATTCTTTGTCATGTACTTGGAAGGTGAGCGAGGGATGATTCTACTTTTGCTCGAAATGGATTTTCATTTGATATGACTCAATGAAAATTGCTTACGAACTTGAACCAACAAATTACAACAAATTATAAACAAGAAAAGTACACAGACAATGAAGACACAAAACAAAAGGCTTTAAACTAATTATTAACCTAGTAGGTAATTACTAGTTTTCTAATTAGTGAAAGAATCAACAAAAGAAACTAGAAACAGTAAATTGAAACTTAGAAACCTAGTTAAGAACTCAATTTGGTCGTTTATATAAGTGATGATGTGGCAGCTCATGATTGGACATCATTTTTCAAAATTTTCAATTACCAATTCTCTTGTTTTGGCCAAAAACACTTAGGAGAAGAAGAAATTTCATTTGAGGGTGAAAAATGAAGGATTGGAGCCCTTTTGGAGATTCAAATTACTTCAAAATGGATTGGTCCCCTCAAGTGTACTTTCAATTATACTTGCTTGTCCCCTTGTCCCCTCTTCTTTTTTGGAAGACTTAGAATATGCTAGGGAATATTCTTGTACAAACACTTAGTACACTCTTATTTTTCAACCTTTTTGGATAAAACAAGTGACTTGAATATTCTTCTTCAACAAGATTTGAAGATGAAGGATGAACAATATGAATATTTAAGAGTTGACCAAGGTTTGACCACTAGGGAAATGAACCCTAAATTCAATTTTTCTTTTAGATCTAGGTTACCTTTGCCAAGGTAGGATCAACCAACAACAAATAAAGCCGAAATCATTCAACCAACGAAAAAAACACACGTTACGACCTCCAAAAAGCTTCAAACAAGTCACAACAACGTTGGATCTAGCTCAAAAACAACCAAATCTTGTTCTAAACATAGATCTAGACTATTTAAGTGCTAGAGAACAAGAATCTAATACTAGAAACTATCAAAAACATTTAAAAAATTAGTATATCTAAGTTTTGAAATTCGGATCTTCTATCAAACACACAAGAATCAACAATTTTTTTGTATTTTTTTGACTCTAGACTCTTTTTTTGTGGAGAGTTTCTTAGATCCAATACTTAGAGTTATGGGAACAACTCTAATACATGGCTCTTGATACCAAATGATAAAATACAACACTAAGAACTTGAACAAAACATTTGAAATCCAAAAATAACTCACAAAGAAGAATAGATGAAGAAGAGAACAACACTTAAAGGAAACTAACTACTCACGGATTCAACAAGAACATAAGAGAAATTGCATTAAGAAAAAGGATAGTAATGAGGCATAAATTTTCAACAATAGATAGCAACAAGGTGTGTATCAAACGCCTAGACATACACCACCAATGAAGACAACATTTCACTCATAGGTGGACACAAAAGGAGTCAACTTCCCCAAGAACCAACCTTTCTTCCCAAAGAGTCATCAAAAGTGAAATCCACAATAATGTTGGTCCTAGTTATTGGTTCTCCTCTTAAGGAGGAAGAACAATATCTACAAAAGAGTATCTCTCAATAATTCATCAAAGTCTAATGAAAATAGATGCTAAAAAGTTCTATTTATACTATTAAAAGACAATGACTAAAATGCCCTTAATGTGGGCTTTAAGAATAGGCTTCTATGGAGTCTAATTTGGATTATAAAAAGTCCTTGATGCCCTTAATGAGAGGAGCCTATGTGATATAAAATCCCTCCTTCTCTCTTTAATTAAGCAAAGCTTTGTAATGGTTCAAAAAAGGTCTTCAAGTACTTGAAAAATATGAAGCTTGAACCTTGTACAAGACTTTATAATCCTTGTGCTCTTTGTAATTATATGACCAGATATGACTTGGACTCAATTTTTTGAGGCCTTTTAAAATAGGATTACGCAACATAGCTTGAGAGATTAGGTGAGGGATGAGTATTATCATTTAGAGCAGGGCTCCATGACAATTCTGAGTATGAGGCATTATTTCAAACCGTATCTATATATTTAGCTGCTAGCATCTCTACTATGTTCGAGTGGATTTTGAAGTTTGTGAAGGGGTTAGATGGTACATATTAGTTGGGTACAACCTAGATGGTAGTTTTAGGGCCTTATTTTAGTGTATTATTGAGAATGCCAAGATTAAAGACTCTATTATCTGGTCTACTTAGGAAGGCATCAAGAGGGTGCACCATCATGGTGAGTTTAGCAGACACGCCTCACAAGATAAATATTTCTCTTATAGAGGTTATCATGGTTATTATGGTAGGCCAGTTTAGGTTGTGTTACAGGGTTCAAGTGGTTGGCCTTCAGATTCTATGGATTCTAATAGCTAGGTATCAGGTCATGCAGATAAAGGCTATAAGATTGGTTCTTCAGGCTAAGTTGATCGTTCTAATTCATCCATACCTTAGCTAATTAAGTCAACCTATAGTTTTTTTTTATGTGATAAGTTTTTCCATATTTTCAAAGATTAGCCTCGACATATGTATGTAATACTCAGTAGGGTTCTTAGCTTTAACAATGCCCTACTTTAATTTTTTCAAAGAGAGGCACTTCAAAAAGTGGTAGTAAAACACCCTGAGTTTGACCCTGTGAAATTTCTTGGTTTTTGAACTCTTTAGCCATGATACGACTTGATTTTACTAGTCGTATAAGTTAGGTACAACTTAGGATCCCAATTCATATGGTAAATAGTGTGTCCTATGTCACTTACAGTCTAAGGTATGACTAGACTACATATGAGTTGTATGGAGATAGTATGAGTAGAGTAGAGAAATTATATAATTAACAGTGCCAAGCCCTGGAGTTACTATCTAGGGAACGATTTAGGGGTACTACTTGTATGATTGGGTATGAGTAAGGTTCCCAGATTGTATCCACGTATATTTATTTTATAGTTTTTAAGCTAAGGGTACTTTAGACATTTCCCAACCTAAACCTTTAAAACCCCACATCCTATAACACTATTTGGTCTCTTATAATACTTTGAAGGATCAAAACACTCTCAAAATCTTCTCTAAACTCTCTCTTGAGGAGATTGGGCTAGGGTTTCTATGAAGTATTTATCTAGAGGCTTAAGAGTCAAGTTCTTTTTGTAAATCTTCATGAATAAGGCCTATGACTCTTACCTCACTATTAGGTCATGAAAATCATATGTTTAAAGGTTTGTTTATGATTCATTAATGGTTATTTTGAAAAATAATAGTCAGGGTTTTGTCGTATATTATTGAGTATTGTTTACCCTTGGTTTAAATTGTGTCTTTACATGATTTTGATAATAGTTTACACACGTGGGTACTTGGAAATAATGGAATATCAAATGTGTTATGGATAACACTATACTTGGTGGTTTTTACCTTGGTTTTAGTCTCAAGAATGGTATGCCCTCAATATGTTTGTGAAAATGTCTAAGAGAATAAACTAGTCACATGTTAAATGGTTTTTTGAACTAAGGCATTGGCCTAACTGATATGAATGGTTGGTAAATAGTTTTGTGAAGTCCTTGTTGGCCATGTAGTAATTTAAATAGTAATCTTGGTATTAATTTGCAAAAGGATTAAGTCCCTAAACACTAAATTAATTTATTTCTTTACTAGATAATGGGTTCGAGTCCCTAAACTTTGAATTAAACTACTATCTTTGTTAGAAAATGGATTTCAGTCCCAAAGTCAATTGAATGATTGCTTAATTGATAATGGTAATGGGTACGTTTACAAGTGGTGTTGGTATGACATATCAACAAAGTCCCTTTGGTAAATAATTGGCGTTATAGTTTTGTATGTTAACTAATGGCTTTAAATTGGGCTTTAAAGTGGGATATGTATCTGGGCCGTAAAAGTGGAGTCTGAAGGACTAACACTGGAAACTACGCTAGTTGGTGCAAGTGTCTTTGTGATTAGGTGGTTTGAGTCCCTCGAATGAATATGTGAATTAAGGTTTAAGTCCCCCATAATACATGTAATGGTGCTTAAGTCATATTGGATGTTTGACTTATTTTGGTTGGTCGTGGTCATAGCCTTATCCCAAAGTATTTGAGTTGTAAATTACACTATTTGGTTATATAGTCAGAACTCACCCGACTTAAGATATTTGTTGGTTTGGTTAGTGGGGTAATCCCCGATCTTTGTTGGAATTGAGATACCCTTTATGATAAGGCCCTAGTTTAGGTTATGTCAGGTAAGAATGGTGCCAGTGGTACCAGGGGTGCTCTTGGAGGTGGTAATGGTGTTACTCAATACGAGAGTAGATATGGTGAGTATTCTCCTAGATATGGGAGACTTGAGGAGGAAATTTATTATATAGTTATTATAGGTGTTGTCCTAGTTTGCTACAAATCTGCTTATGTGTTATTTGACCCTGGGTCTATATTTTGCTATGTGTCTACATGTATTTCTTTCTGTTTGATATGGCATGTGAGCCTCTTTATGGTCTACCCTCATTAGAAGATGACTAATGGTGGATAAAATATACTGATCTTGTGTGCTTATCTTTGCAATATATGAGACTTGGGTAGTACTGATTATCCTAGATATGGTTGGTTTTGATAATATTTTGGATATTGATTAGTTAGGTCCTTATCATTCTATTTTGGACTATTTTTCCAAGACAGTGACCTTAACTACAAAGGTTTTTGGAGGTTGGCTTAGAAGGATATGCTTAACTTTAGTATGAAGGGTGTTATATCTTTTGTACATGCTCGTCTCATGATAGAGAGACGTGCAAGGACACTAGTGTTTCCACATCACCTCCTATGGATTCTATTTGGGGTTTTCACTAGTTCATAGATGTGTTTTCTAAGATTTTCCTGGTATGCCTCTAGATCGTGATATTGATTTTGCAATTTATGTAGATCTAGGCAGAAAACTCATATTTGTCCCTTTATATAGGATGGCCCCAACTGAGTTGACAAAATTAAAGGAGTAGTTGTAGGACTTATTGAGTAAGGAGTTCATTAGACCTAGTGTATCTCCTTGGGGGTGCTCCTATCTTGTTCGTAAATAATAAGAATGGTTCTATGTGTTTGTGTATTGATTATAGACAGTTGAACAAAGTGAGGCTTAAGAATATGTATCCTCTTTGTCACATTGATGATCTTTTTTATCAACTTAAGGGTGCTTTGGTGTTCTCCAAGATTGATTTGAGGTTTGGGTATCACCACTATAAGATGAGTTTTTGATGTTCTGTAGATAGCCTTTTAGACTTGATACAATCATTATGATTTCTTGGTCATGTCTTTTGGATTTTCCAATTCCTCTACAATATTTATGGAGCTGATGAACTATGTTATTAGATTGTATCTCAACATTCTTATGATTGTATTTATAGATGAAATCTTTATTTATTCCAAGAATAAGACCGACCATATGAAACATTTGAAGATTGTATGTAAGAGGTTACTTGATGAGAAATTCTGAGCTTTCAAAGTATGATTTTTGGTTAGATTCCATCTCTTTCATGGGTCATGTGGTGACAAAGGATGCGTTATGGTTAATATGGGAAAGATAACAATAGTTTATGATTGGGAAAGTCCTACTTCTTCTACTGAGATTAAAAGTTTCATTCATTTTGTAGATTAATATCCGCATTTTTATAGGGTTTCCCTTTTATTACAACTCCTTTGACCAATTTAACTAAGAAAAAGGTGGTAGTTTTGTCGCCGAATGTGTGAGAAAAGCTTCCAAAAGCTGAAAGAGTTAATGACTTTGGATCCTATCTTGACCTTGCCTAAGGAGGGTGTAGGTTTACTGTGTTTTATTATGATTTTAGTAAGGTGATTGCTTATGCCTCCCATCAGTTGAAGTTTCGTAAGATAATTACTCTATCTATGCTCTGGAGTTGGCATCCATAGTGTTTATGTTAAAGTTGTGGCATTTTTATTTGTATGGAGTTACTTATGAGATTTTCTTGGACTATCATAGCCTTTAGTACTTCTTTAGTCAGCGAGATCTTAATATGAGGTAGCATTATTTTCTTGATTCTTTTTAAGGATTATGATCTTGCTATTTTGTAGCATCCAGGCATGGCTAATGTGGTTGCAGATGCCTTCAGCGAGAAGTTGACTAGTATGGGTAGTTTTGCTCATATCTTGACCCAAGAGTGACCTTCAGCTTTAGAGATTTTAGTCTTTAACTAACTAGCTGGTTATTCTGGATATTTAGGACCCAAACATGTTTTAGCCTTTTTTGAGGCTAAATTTTCTTTGTCTGAACGGATTCAATCTCACCAATAAGATAATGATAGTTTAAGGGTGATTCAAGATAAGGTGTTAAGTGGTGAGTCTAAGATGATATCTCTTAATTCTAATGGTATCTTGAGGATTAGAGGCTGAGTATGTATGTCCAAAGTTGGTGGATGACTGACATTCATCTTGGAGGAGAAGGATTCTAAAATATATCATAATTTGAAGCAACTTTATAGGTGGGGTGGTATGGAGAAGGATATTATAGCTTTTGTATCTTGTTGCTTCTGTTGACAGTAGGTGAATGCTAATCATCAGAGATGGGGTGGTTTGATTTAGAGATTACCCATTCCTTAGTGAATTGGGAGCATATCACTATGAACTTTGTAAATGGGTTACCTCACACTTCTCATATTTTTGATTGTATTTGGGTTATTTTGGATCAGTTAACCAAATAGAACCCTTTTATATCTATTCAAATTTCCTTTAGCGATGAGAGATTAGCCAATATCCTTTTTCATGGGATAGTGTATGTTCATGTAGTACCAATGTTTATTATTTCAGACGTAGGCTCAGTATTTACTTCTAGCTTCTAGCAGACTTTTCAGGAGGAGTTCGTTAACCAAGTTGACCTTAGCACAACTTTCGAACCCCGAATTGACAATCAGTCAGAACAGACTATTCAGATTCTAGAAGATATGCTCCATGTATATGTTGTGGTCTTCAGCGGTTAGTGGGAGCAATATTTGGCCTTACGGGAGTTCACATATAATAATAAATAGCATTTGAGTATTTAGATGGCACCTTTTAAGGTATTGTATGGTAGAGTTGTTGATCCCCTATTGGTTAGTCAAATACTTTAGTGGTTAGACCTTGTTGAGTTGACCTGCTTCATGAGTCTTTAGATAGGATTTGGATGCTTCAAGATAGTCTTCAGGCATTCTATTGTAGGTAAAAGGGTAATGAAGATCATTGGCTTCATGCTTTGAAGTTTGGAATTTGTATCGAGACATCATTCATGTGCCCCCCATGCATGGAATAATGAGATTTAGGGAGAGGGGTAACCTTAGGATGAGGTGCATTGACCATTTAAGATTTATTGAATATTTGGGTAGGTTTGTAATGTGTTGGACTTAACTTTATAATTTTCAGTTATTCATTCAGTTTTTCATGTATCTATGTTTTGGTGCTATATTCTGGATAATTCCCATGTGCTTCATTGGGATTCAGTTCAGTTGGATGAGAAGTTGACCTTTGTTAAGGAGTCAATGTCCATTTTAGCTAGGATTGTTAGACAGTTTTTTTCAAGAGATATTACTGTGATTAAGGTTTAGTATAGACATCATCCTATTGAGTAGTCTACTTTAGAGGTCGAATGCGACATGCTTTGCAGCTACCCTCTGCTCCTTACTGATTCATGTATTTCCTTACCTTTTAGTTTGAGGACGAACAAGAGTCTTAGTAGTGGATATTGTAAGGACCTGATTTGTGAAAGCTTGTTATTTATGTGTTTTGACCATTTTGCCCTTTTTTGTAGTTTCTATATATGATTTTAGGGTGTGGAGATGGTTGGCATGGTTCCCAATACGATTAGGAAATTTTTTGATTAGTTTATTATTTTTAGAGGCTTTAAAATATGTTTAGTTCACCTTGGTCAACTTTTGTTGTTTAGAGTATCAAACGATGATTTGGACAGTTTCTTTAAGACCAGAATGTCGAATTTGGGTTAGTAGTATGGTTGGTTTTAGTTTGGGAACTTTAATGTGCATTTCTACCCTTTGTTTATAAAATAGTGAAAAAGGAGTCCCGAGGGTCAACTTATTATGAACAATATTTTTTTCAAAAATCTGATGTCTCCATTGAGTTCAGAATATTGAAATAATCTTGTAGTATGTATGGTTTATTTCTGCCGGGTTTTGAATGAATTGAGACATTTCACTCATAGAAGTTGAAGACATGTAAAATCAACAAAGTTGTTGATATCTAGTTCATGCCAAGTCCTTCTTAACGAATGTGGAGAAGGAATTTCCCCTTCTTTCCCAATGCAACGAGGATGTTGTGAACGTGAAGGATGTAATCATCATCCTTTAAAACTGAAAAGCCTTAGTCATGAACCCAAATCCTAATTTATGGGCCTAATCATTATTGGTCCTCACAAATGAAAAGGGTTGATCACATTTGCGAAGAACTATTCCCCACAACAATATAAAAGCCTCAATTTGGAGATTTTGCTTGATTTTTGGACCTCCAAGCTCCTGGAGGAGGCAATTTGTTAGGGTTCTCTCAGTATTATTTCTTGGCCAAACTCTAAAATCATATTTTCATTATTTCTCATTTATTACATCTTTCAAATACACCTTTTAATCGTAATTTTGAAATGGATTTTTGAGGTTTTATGGGTAAAGATTAAAAATAATTTTCCTTTGATTTGGAGCTCATTTTACAATCATTTTTATGTGGGGTTTCAATTGTAGACCCATATAACATTGGGGAATGTATTTCTAAAACAATATTTCATTTTTACCCCTTCATTTTTTGAACCAGTTTTGGACCCGACTTAAATTAGGGAAATATAGGTATTAATAGATTTATTTAGACGTGTATATGCTATTTTTGAATATTGTTGTTAATTCTGAAGCCATTCATAAGGGAAAGGCTTTGTGTTGAAGAGCTTTAGGCTTGGAATTCATTTTTTTGAGGTAGATTATGGCTTAACTTCTTACAAATTGAGTTGGAAAGCTAAGAAAAAAGTAAAGTATGCTATGGTTTGGGAAAAATAACTATGGGGTATACATTTCACAAATTACTATTATTGTGGTATGCTGGTGTGGGGGCTTTATTTGACATCATTAACCTTATTCTAGATGTAATTCCTATAAGTAAAGTATGCTATTATTTGGGGAAAATAACTATAGGTTAATATTTTGAGAATTACTATTACCGTGGTATGCTGGTGTTGAGAATTACTATGGGGTTTTAATAAGCCAATGTATATATTATGGATATTAGTGGAGAAGACATGAACTACCATTTGGGACTTTTCAGCTTGCAATATACGTGCTCATAGTGTTACTTTATGTACCTTGTTTTCGTTTTGCACAATCAACCTATGATACTTACTGAGTACAAGTGGACCACACTCAGCCCTATTATTCCCTTTAAGTGTAAATCCCAGTTTGAGTACTATACATTACAGTAGAGGTTTTGGACAGAGTAATCAAATTTGAGGTAATAGATCACCCTAGAGTTTAGGGTGGATTCCATAGCTCATTCTATATTTTATATTGTCTTTAGTTTAGATTTAGAGATAGATTTGTATTTCCATTTTCAGATATTGTACTAGATGTGTTTACACTATGACTCCATATTTTTGGTGGTTTATGTAATTTCTTTTAGTTTTCATTTTATTTATATTTTGTGTTGGCCTGACTTTGTTCTAAAAGTCTTGCTTTGCTAATTTTATTACTTGTTGGGTTTTTCTTTAACTTTTTGATGATTGGCTTACTTGTCAAGGTTGGGCCATGACAAGTGCCATCATGACCTTGTTTTTGGGTCATGACAATTAACTAGGAGAGATTTTTGACTATTCTACCCTCATGCCTTAGGTATAATCTCACTTAATTAAATATTTAACCTATTGAGATATTTGTAGTCTTTAATCGTATAGACTTTGATTAGAGGGCCCCCAATTCAATGGACACTAATGGTACAATATCTTGATATTACAGACAAGTTGTAATGTATCAATTAGTATTGTAAGAAGTTAAATCAAAATGGTTCAATACAATATAGATGGGAAAGTAGAGGTAATCCTGATGAAAGCTCTACAATATTCCGTATAAGGGATGAGAATGTGGATTTTATTATGCAAAGAAAAGAAGACCAGGAGTAACTAGCAGTTTGAAAACAGAGGCTATGACTATTGAAGAGGGTATTCAACCTTGTATTTTACAACACAAATTATCTATCTTAATAGAGTCCAATTCTCTGAAAATGGTTAACATTCTAGAAGAAAGGTGGAAAACTCATTGGATAATCAGTATGGAAGTCTTAAGGATCAACTATCAGAGGGATAGAGGACTAGAGCAAATTCTCACATTCTTAGGGAAGGAAATGTAGTTGAAGATTTTTAACTAACAAAGTTTATGATTTTGTTGGTACACTATAATTTAATACATTTGATGAGCTACAATCATAAGCAAGACAGATTGTCAACATTGACATATAAGAATATCACAAATCAGACATAACATCCACAAAAATAGGGAATCAGGCTAAGCACACAAGATTAGTACAACAATGGGCGCATCCTCTAATGCCTCAACAACAAGTAGTACAATAAGGAAAGGAAAATATATTTTATAAAAGACAATCTTAATTCGACTTATATGTGGTCTAGATAATTTTCTTGATTTATGGATAACTAATGATGACATTAATTTCTTAAGATATTCTCCCCATTTTTAGCCAATACGAAATTTATCAAAACCACACTTATTTCACATTTATTTACTTGGTGAAAAAAAAAGAAATATCAAATGCCAGCAACACTTTTCCGCTTAGTTAACAAACTAACCTCAGATCTTCTTTGTTTGGGATTTGATTATACAACATATGATAAAAAATTTGAGACTGCTAGAATTAAAATAAACCTAAAAGATTAGTTCTAAGACTACAATGAAGATATTTTTTTGGTACATCTATAACATGGAACTTGAAAACAAATATCTCTAATTTCAACTCTATTTTTTGTAGGTATTCATATACAAGGACTACATCTAAGAGAGTTCATAAGGAGGTGGAAAAATACAGATGGACAACATAAAAACATAATACTAAAAATGCCTATAATCATTGCTTAGAAATTATGAAAGAGAAGAAACTCAAGAAAGCGTGAAGGAACACATAGTACTACTCAAATGGTCATATATAATGTGGCTAGGACAATACATATGCTTTTGGGACTCAGAAGACCATCTAGGAGATATTCATATAGATGTTTAAAGATCTTAAAGGAGGTGGAAAAGTATACAGCTAAGGTGACAATCATCAATGTCTTAGGGGAATTTCCACATAAGTAATGGGTAAAATACAAAAGTGATGTACCATATAAAGGTGTAATGATCCATTCTGTTAATATAGGTAAGTCTAACATGCCAACCTTTGGTTTAAGTTTTTCACCAAATTAAGATTTAAAAATATTAAGCTAGGATAGTCTTAGACAAAATTAAAGCATGGTATAGTCTAGGGTAATATGATAATGGATTAATTAAGGGTTAAATGTTTTGGGGTGATTTTATTATAGCTAAGATGATAAGGAATTTATAGAAACTTTTGGAAGTGAATTCGAGTTAGTAAAACTCCTGAAATTATATTTGATGTAAAGGGGTTAGTCTGGATGTCAAAATCTGAGGATGTTTTGTGAAAATTGTAAAACTGGGAAAAATTCCAAGATTTTGCCTTGCATACCCCACTATAGTGGGAGATAGGCTGCTAACACTACACCACTATAGTAAGAAGAATCCCATTATAGGGGAGTCACCTTTGGGCAATCCCACCATAGCAGATGAATTTCGCTATAGCAATGCTGTTATAGCGAGATAATGCTTCTATAGTAGGACACATATTTCTTAATGCATAGAATACTCCAAAAACATTATTTTTATTCTATTATTCATATAAGGGGATGGGAGAGGTAATTTTAGGGGATTTTAACCTAATTTCCATCAATTCCTTCATTGACATAAGTTAATCCATCTCACTAAATAGATTTATTTTTAATAAATAATCCCTAGAATCACTAAATTTTAGGTTTTGGAAAAGATTTAATTTGACCTAAGTGAACTTTTTGGTGTTGGAAAACCCCCAGGTTTTGGTTAAAGGTAGTTAATTTATAGTCACATATTTAGAATTCACCATTATATTTTTAAAATTAGTAAAATTAAGGTTGAGTAATGGTACAAAACCATAGAATGGCAGGAATTATCGTAAATTTAACTTGGGGTATTGAGATTAAGTTGTAATCCTTGAATGTGTTGGGTAATTTTTTGGATTGTGATCATATATTATTTTTAGACCACAACAAAGGCAAAATTGTATGGAAAGGCAAGGCTCATGTTGTTAGAGTGGTGCAAGCTTGGATTAACGTAGGTGATGGTTAAGTGTTGTTAAAAATACAACTTGATTTATGTGTGAATGTTAATTATTTATTCATATATTTATTGCAATACATGTTCAAGGAAAGTATATCATTGAATGATATCTTAAGTGTTAATAACATGTGATAGGGTTATATTAAGGGCTTTTAAATTGTACAATTAAGGTTGTTTATTCTCATATACGATAATTATTATGATATAAGCTAGTATTGAACATCTTCACGGGATTTTTTCTACCACACCCAACCCTACCTATTTTTTACTTTTCTCAACTTTTTCTTTATACTAGTCTTTAACTATACACCCCTATGATAGCTACCCTTAACTTATGTGATTTTCCTGAGTTGAGGTACATAATTTCCTAGGAGGGACTAGGACCAAAACAAGTTCATTGAAATTAAAAGGGGAAGATGAATGGTTAAACAAGAAAATAGGTCAATTTAGGCTCAAATTCGAGATCTAGGGATACTTATTTTTATCTGGTCAGTCTTTTAGGCTGAAAATGGACTTACTCAAATATGGCCTTTGATTATGTCTCAACCAACTATCCTACAGCCTATGACAAAGTATCTGGCCAAGTCTGGATTACACATACAAAGCGAACTAAGTAAACACCTCACACATACAAAGCACAGGGTTATATTATTAACTACAACCTATCTGATGCATACAATGCTAACATAAGGTTATTTCTGTCCCTAACACATATGCTATAACAAGATCCAACAATGGTCATAATCTCATATCTTTAAAAGACATAGTTCATATAAAATAAAAGGGGTATCAATTCATCATAAAGTCATCATAAAAATACAAAAAAAAATTGACTACGATGAGGTTTCTTGTTTTTCTCCTACCTAAACATAACAAACAAAAAAAATATAACGAATAACACAATACACTAAACATGCCAGCTCTACTATAATAACATGCTTCTGGGAAAAGAGACATGGCAACAAAAACCTTAAGAGGACATCTAGACCCACAAGTAGCCCTATCCCCATCCAATAAACATGTATTATCCCCATTACATTATCCAAAGTAAACCAAGGGAGTTAGGAAAAAACCTGTAGCACCTTAGGTGCGGGGATCAAATGTAGATCACTATCACGACCCGAACTTGGGCCTGGCCTTGACGAGTATCTCAAGCCCACTGTGGGCCGGAGACCACCCACTTAGACTTACCTTGACAACACATAAATATAAACAACAAAAGTCAACCAAAATAGCAATGAGAAGGATAGATAGGTCAAATGAAAATTCTAAGAATTCAAATAAACACCCAACCCACACTTGTCCTCAAAAGCCTCTAAAATAAGAATTACAAACTAAGTCAAGACATGCCCCCGACTATGATGAGAAAGAATAAATGAAATACTGAGACAATACTAAAAATAGTGAAATGACCCAGACTTTGTAAAGATGCAGGCTTATCGCTTCATAGTAGATCCACAGGAATACCGAATCACCTAACGCTGCATAAGAGCAATAAAAAATCCCTCAGACCCTATATCATGAAACAATGACATATCCAGGGACGATCAGTAGGGGAAGCATTGGCACGCAACTCAAGTGTAGGGATAAAATAATGCAATTACGAATATCTAGTCATAAACTATATGCATCACATTTATATAAATATATATGGGATGGCGAGATAGGGACAAGGGTCATGAACATGGGAGTTTAAACCATTAGCCTGAACTATGTAGCTTGCTTATTCCTAAAGGCGCCAATAGTCTATAAGGGTCTAACTCACCATATTTGAAAGTGAAGTGCGTGTTAGCTGCACAAATTGAGGAAAGGCTAAAGACACCAAGGCTATAGCCCTTCCAAAATATATATAAAGTGTGCCTCAAGCCACCGATATCATGGACCCCCAACACCGGCAAATGTGGTTTTAATTGTTGATCCCCTCGGGACCTACACCTTTACGATGAGCTACACAATTTCCTTTGAGCCTTAATTAAAATAGTTGCAAATAAACTAACCATTAACCTTGGAGTCATTCATAAAGGCATTTACCAGCTTGGTATCGTCATACAAATATTCTTGTAAGCTAATTCAATTATGAAAAACAGTTCATATAGATAAAATGACTCCTCAGTTCCATTTAAAATTTAAAATAGGCCACTAAGGCCATCCAAAATCATATTCATTCATTTATCCTTTAACGCAATACAATGGGTTCAAGATATAAGTTAAACCTTGTAATTATCCATATTTTGAATCCAGATTACAAAGTGGTTGAGGTTAATGCCATTATCAAGAAAAATTTTCCATCATTTTGGGGGAACTCATGTCCTTCATTCCAACCATTTGAGCAATGCACTAATTCAGTCACTCAAATCATGAATTAAAACATGAAAAAATAATTTAAAACATGGGAAAAGCAATTCAAGTAATAACCATCAAAACCCCTCAACCCAATTTCAAACCTCAAATTAAATCATATGAATATCCACTCAATTTATGGAAGAGCATAACATTAATGTTAGGGAAAGAGAAACATGCATAAAATATAGAACAATTTTAAGAGAATTTGAAGTTTGGAGCTTGGATGGTGAATTTCTTGTAAAACCCTTGAACTTTCTTGGGTTTTGAGTTAAAGAGAAAAAAAATGATTTTAATTTTTGAAAACTGAAGGAAAAAGCCTAGTTGGGTGTTTAAAATTCGTCCAAGGGGTAAAAAGACCAATAGTCTCTCACCCCAAGTGAAAGAAACAAAACTGAATAAATTTAATATAGTTGCATGACATTCCTTTATTTAGGAGGTTAGCTTACGTACCGCGCCCTTATCACGGAGGTTAACCTTTATAGCATGCCACTATCATGGAGGCTTACTACCTTGCGGTCTCACAATGGCCCGAATGCCTTCCAAAAGTTCTGAAACTTCTGCGAAACACCCTTTTAACACCCCTTGACATAATTCAAGTCAAAAATTGACATTACACAAATGACAAGGTAGAAAAAATAATAGTTGAAATTTTATGGGGTCACATATTATCCTCCCCCTCCTCCCCCTCAAGGATCATTCATCTTCGAATGGGGACTTAGGACTTTTTAGCACGACAATAGAAATAACACAGTAGAATCTAATGACAAATTTGGAATACAACAAGAGGGAGAATGAAATGCATACCTTAAGCATTTTCATCAAACGTTGGGAATCTTAATGGGTACTTAGCCTTCATATCTTCTTTAGCTTCCTATGTAGCTTCTTCCATCTTTTGGTTCCTCCAAAGAACCTTCACCTAAGATAAATCCTTCATCCTTATTCTACAAACTTGCCTATTCATTATCTGGATCGTGACTTCCTCAAAAGACAGTGAATCCGTAACACCAACTTTCTCATGTGGAACTATTAAAGAAGGGTCACCCATACAATTTTTCAGCACAGACATATGAGAAATGGGATGAGTCGAATCTAAACTAGTAGGAAATTCAAACTCATAAGTGACATTCTGACTCTTCATAATCTAATTCAAACTAAAGTAACAAAGACTGAGCTTCCCTTTTTTGAAAAATCTCATCACTCCTTTCATAGGAGAAACCTTCAAGAATACCCAATCACTTACTTCAAAATCTAACTCCCTCTACCTCACATGCACATAAGACTTTTGGTGACTCTGAGTTGTCTTAAGTCTTTCTCTAATCACCTTCACCTTCTCCACGACTTGGTGAACTAAGTCAGGACCAAAAAACCTAGTCTCACCCATATCAAACCATCCCATAGGAGACCTCCACCTCCTTCCATAAAGAGCCTCAAAATGAGCCATTTGAATGCGAGAATAATAACTTTTATTGTAATAAAACTCAATAATAGAAAAACGGTCCACCCAACTACCTTTAAAATGAGTCTCACAGGACATTAGCATATCCTCGAAGGTTTGACTAGTACACTCCCCTTGTATACCATTTGAGGATGGAAAATAGTGCTAAGGTTTACCTGAATCTCCAAACCTTGCTGAAACAAATGCAAAAAGTGAGAAGAGAACTGCATACCTTATTCTGAAAAGATAGACATCCACGCTCCATGAAACTTAACTACCTCTTGAAAAGAAACTTAGCATAATCCTCTCCTGAGTAGTTAGTTTTCACAGGTAAAAAGTGAGCATACTTTGTCATCTAATCCTCAATGACCTAAATAGAACTGATTATGAAACCATAGCAGAACCGTAACAATCCATATTGACCATCTCCCAGTTCCACATAGGAAACTCTATATCTTGAGACATGTCACCATGCTTTAAATTTTAAACCTTGACTTGTTGATAAACCATATACTTAGCCATAAAGGTAGCCACATCTCTCTTTATATTATTCCACTAGTAGATTTCCTTCAAATCATGATACATCTTATTTGAACATAGGTGAATTGTATATTTGAACTCATGATCCTCAATTAAAATCCTTTCCCGTAGCCTATAACCATAAGGAACACACAAACTTTTTTGAAACCTCAAGATGTAATCTCCCTATATCTCAAGATCCATAACCTTTTGCTGACCTACATCATCCTTAATTCACATAAGTATGGAATCCAAAGCTTACTTCTTCTTCAATTCAGCACCAAGATCTGACTTAACCACTTCTTGAATAATCATTCCTCTATCCTCAGAGTCTAAGAGACGAACTCCCAAGTTAGCCAATCTATGAATAACCTTCACCAATACTTTTTTCTCCCCATCAAAGTGAGATAAGCTCCCTATAGAAAACTTACTAAGAGCATCAACAATAATATTAGCTTTACTTGGATGGTAATAAAATCCCGTGTCATAATCCATAAGTTGCTCAAGACACCTCCTCTACCTGAGGATTAATTCCTTCTATGAAAATGCATACTGCAAGCTTTTATGGTCTGAATAAATATCCGCTTGCACCCTATACATATAATGGCACCAAATCTTCAAAGAAAAAAACAAATCCGCCAATTCTAGATCATGATTCAGATAATTTCTCGCATGAACCTTAAGGTGTTTAGAAGCATAAGCCACAACCTTATTATGCTTCAAAAAAACACAACCCAATCACACACGAGATGCATCACCATACACAACAAAACCATCAGTACCCTCGGGCAGGGTCAACACTGTTGCAGAAGTCAACTTATCCTTCAATTTCTCAAAACTACCTTCACAAGCATCACACTATAGAAACTTAATCTTTTTTTGAGTCAACTTTGTCAGCAGAGCAATAATATATGAGAAACTGTCCACACACCTCCTATAATATCCAAACAAGCCCAAGAAGCTCCTAATGTTAGTTGGAGTCATTGGCGTAGTCCATTTCTTAACTACCTCAAATTTCTGTGGATCCACCTTGGTCCCTTCACTAGAAATAACATGCCTAAGAAAGGTCACAAATGTCATGACCCGTACTTAGGCCTGGTCATGATGGATATCTCTAGTCCACCAAGGACCTAAGACCACCCCCTTTGCCTATCCAAATAGAAAAGAATAAAGCTAGCAACAGGTGAGTTCTGAACATATAACACGATAGAATAATTGTAAGCTCCAAGAAGTCTAAGAATATCAACACAAAGCCCAGTCCACAATAATTAAGAAAACCTATTCGATAAAACCTAATATAATTTAAAGCGGGACATGCCCTCGATGATAGACAAAGAACCCATATGAATAGTATCTGACATATAAGAATAAAAAAATGATGAAATAAAGATCTTCCAAAAAATGGAAGCTTCCCACTTCATGCTAACTGCTCACACCCTAAAATCCTATTATTGTGCAGGAAATTTAGAACTATCTTGGGGGCCTGCATTACGTGGGGATACTACGTCTGGAGATGGTTAGCGGGTTGAGAGCTAGCATGTAACTCAAGATATGGATAAATTAATGCCAGTCAAAAATTCAATTTCAAACTCAATGTACATATTCATGTTCATGCATATATATATATACATATATAATAGATGTTGAGGTACGGAACAAGGTTTAGCATGATAGTGATACATTATCCTGGACTATATAGATCAACCATCATAAAAAGACACCCACGATCTATATAAGTTCAGCTCCCCCTGTTAAAAGGGCCCTAGAATAGATTAGTCGCACATATAGAGATATCAAGGAAAAATAGGGAGTTCTCCAAACCCACGTCAATCCAGAATATGAATACATTAATAGTGTGAATCACGCACACAACCATTAATACAAACCCTTAAGTTGGCAAATATGAGTTTCCGGTGCTAGTTCTTTGGAATCTCTACATTTACAACTTAGGTACATAACCCCTATTAAACCCACTTAAAACAAGTTTGACATAAACCATTTATTAACCAAGGAATTATATATTAAGGCACACCACAGGTATTATCATACCATTCGCTTGAAAGCTTATTATTATGCCATTAAAATTCTAATAATTTAGGGGAATGGCTGACCCTCTTTGTTTGCTAAATCAAGTTGGAGGAATACCTCAACCTCTTTTTAGTTTATCAAATCATGTTGGGGGAATACCTCGACCCACTTTGTTCATTAAATCAAAACATAGCTAACAAGGCCATCAAAATCCATGTTCATTGTTTAACCATTTATGCAATGTAATAGTATAGGTGAATAAATCAAATCAAGTGACAATTCTATAATTCAAAGCCATTTATGCAAGTGGATTAAGGGAGCGCAATCATTCAAAACCAATTTCCAAGTTCAAATCATAAATTTGGGGGAATAACTTAACCCTCATTCTAATTCCTACATCCATGCACCCAATTAGTTCAAAACATTTAATTCAAACATTGGACAACACATGAAAACCATGGGAAAATAGTTCAAGGATCAATCATTCAAAAATCCATAACCCATATCAAAATCCATTTTCAAATCCATAAAAATAAACCATTTAAAACAAATTTTTTTCATAAAATATGACTTGGGGAAGAGTAACGTGCCTAAGATATCAAGATTTACAGAGAGAAATCAACCCTTGGAAGTTTTAGATGCCATTTTTTTAAACCCTATCTTGTTCTTGCCGTAGGGATTTGAGAGTGTTTATGGCCGATAAGTGTAGAAAATAATGCCCCAAAGGTTTTTGATGGTCTTGGGTTCTATGTAGGGGTAGAGAAAAATGACCAGAATGCCCTGAATAAGTAGATTGAAAATTGACCGCACAACCGCTATTAGTCACATGACGACTAGCTATGAGTCATCCCTTAGACTCATAGTCTGGACAGTTTCATGGGGTGTGCACACTGGTGTAAATATGAGTCGTACCCTATAACTCATACTTATATCTTACGACTCGTATGGTCTACTCGTCGTCAAGGAAAAAACATTTGGGCACCCTTAGGGGTTAGGCTACGAGAACCACTATATACTCATAATAGGTCTTTACTACTCATTGGTAAAGGAATCCATTAGCACAGTTTTAACACAAAATACAACCACAATTTCATTTAACATAGACAAAAAACAAGGATATTAAGGAATACACATACTTTAAGCACGATTATCTAAAGTGGGAAATAAGGATGGATATTTGGACTTCATGTCCTCTTCAGCCTACCATGAAGCTCTTCCACCTAGAATGGTACACCTAATTACCCTTTAATATACCACACTTTACTACTATGCTTTCATCTATGAATACAGCACTTCACCATTTCAGTCTCTTAAATCCTTCGCGAGACCAACACACCAATACAATAGTATTGGTATAACTGCATATTTCTTTCATGTTAAAGTTTAACTCTGATTTAAAGTTTCTAGCGTAAGCTATATGACCCTATACTTTACATTTCACTAATACACTGCTCTATGTCATCACTATAATCAAATATCCTTCAGTCTTATATCAAGAAGTACTAATCACATAACATAATAGTTTGCGTATCTATCAATGACGCCATCTATGCCCATTTTTTCTCCACCTAATTCATGGATTTCCCTACTTTAGTCACTATTTCAAAGGTTTCACCACATCTCTGCTTCTTAACTATTTCACTTAATAAGATTTTATCTAACACTTCCACTTTTATCTATGGTCCTAACTCGAGAAATCACCCACAAAACTTTCACATCAAGAACATCCACTTCCTTATCTGTAGCATTACTACACTTCCAGAGTAACTAACACACAAAGAAAAATAGGGTCAATACGGAACTAGAGTTCAAGTATCAAGGATGGGATGGTTACTTCTCAATCATGCCTCCTACTAGGCATACTACTTAGAGTGAGACCCATGAAATAAGGAACAGTACAGTGGGCACCAAATACTTTGTAGCAACCACCAAGATAATAAATAGAGGGTCGTTCTGGCATAAGCATAACATAGCATGAATTCTTCAGACTAACACAGTGAAAAACCCTAGTGCAGATATCATGGATGACATAACATGAAGTAGAGACTTATATATATATTTTTTGAAATAAGACAAGGACTGCTGCTTGAAACTACTACCTCTCTTTCTTAGGACTGAGAATAGTCGGGAGCTTGCATATACAATAACACTTTGGGCTAAGACACGACATAAAATAAATTGGTATCAAGTAGAGCATATAGTTCCTTAGAACCAAGAATAAAGTAAGACATGAGTTTATGGGTTCATGAGTATCATAACACAAGGCTTTAATATTTGGAAACTTAGATTTATGAGAACAGTTATCCCATCTAGGTCTGGGGTTAGAGCGTGGACATACACGACATAGAGAAGAAGAACATTAGGCAAAGGCACTATAGAATCTATACGACATTGGTAAAATGACCTCTTAACAAAACCAAGAGGGAATTGCTCGAGTAGAGTACATTTATCAGGACTCTTCCCTGAAACTCACCATTATAAGAAAATTCAAGATCAACCTTAGTTCACCATCCTATCCTTATGAACATACTATTTCAGTAATCCTATAATCAAAATGCTCTGTACCATAGGGTATCGCCGTGTACATGAACTCGGTACATCAGACACTTACATACTTAAAACCTTATCAAACGAGATGCTATCTGGGATCTAACATATTCTTATAAACCTAATGCTATTATTTACCAAATAATTGGTTCCCCTCTTATCACTCTAACTCTAAACTTCTAGTATATATCCCAATTACCCACTCAAATATTTACTAAGTTATCAACCTATCCTCTTCCACACATTCCATCAAGTAAACTAATTTACATCCATAATTCTTACATCACTACACTAAAGCAAATATTACTTATTTGACTACTGATAATCTATATGTAACATATCTGGAGGGAACCACTTTTCTTATGCACTAAAAGAATTGGAGCACTCCACGGAGAAACACTAGGGCAAATAAAACCCTTTTTAGGAAGGTACTTCAATTGCTCCTTAAGTTCTTTCAACCTAGCTGGAGCCATTTTATAGGGACGAATAGAGATAGGATGGGTATCTAGAAGAAAATTAATCCCAAAATCAATTTCCCAATTGGGAGGAATACCAGGAAGATCATCAAAGAATACTTCGAGAAATTCATTGACAATAGGGATAGAGTACAAAGAAGGGCCCTCAGAATTTGAATCCATAAACCAAACTAGATGATATCGATATCCCATGAAAATTAATTTTTGAGCTCTAGGATATGAAATAAACCTTCCCTTAGGCACTAAAGAACTCCCTTCCCCCTCAATCATTAGTTTATTAGGGAATTTGAAACTGACCCATCAGGTCCTATAATCAATAGAATCATAGCATGGACTAAGCCAATCCATCCCCAAGATAACATTAAAATATAACATCTCCAACTATATTAGATCCACCAATATCTCCCTATCAAAAATAGACACCACACAACCCCAATAGACACTTATAGTAATAATAGAGTCACCCACCGGGGTAGACCTAAAAAAGTGATCAGAATATACTTGGCACTAAAACCAAAATGAATAGCTTCATAAGAGGTCACATAAGAATTGGTAGACCCTAGATCAAGAAGGTAATACATATTATGAAAGAAAATCTTTAGCATACCACTAATGACCTAAAGAGAGGCCTCAAAATCCTGATGGTTAAAAATAGGATAAAGATGACTTTGACCAGTGTCGGTACTAGGGGTAGCACCCTTTGGTAAAAAATAGAAGAAGTAGCAATCGAAATTTTATTGTCCCCAGTAGTGACCATCGAAGGATATTCCCTCCACATGTAACCAAGATCCCACAACAACAGTATCGATTCCTTCTTTTATCTCACTGTCCATGATATCGTTGACCATAAAACTGACAAAGAGGATATGGGTGGGTTGAACAAGCTCTACTAGGTCAAAATTGGGCTCCCTATGCCCTAAACCCATGGCTGTCTAAATAATGATGATCTCCAGAAGACCTAAGATAAGGAGCACTAATAGTCTCATGGGAACTCCCCGAATTCCTTTTTTTATTCCTTTGCCTATTATTTCTACCACTATATTTCTAGGTCTTCCACTACTCTAATATTGTAAATTTCCTGCTCTACCTATCCCTCACTTTTGCCTCATTCATTCTTCCACTAACAAGACTGAACTAGCATGATAGAGAGGCCACTTTTTGGGTTAACAAATAAATAAAATGGCAAAACTCAATACTAAAAACATCTCCTTGAGGTAATAGATCATGATTGTCACCTATTTGAGAAGAATCAGTAGGGACAGTTGGCACTCCACGGGGGTATTTAGAAGTAGGGACCCTAGACTAGGTCTGTATCCCATAAGTAGGACAAGTTCTATAAAAATTAACCTTAAGTGGGACATAAGTATACCTATAAGCATTAAATCTTTGAGGCAACATGATCTAAAATATGATTAATCAGAAGATAGAGAGTTGTAAGGACCTTATACTTTATAGCCCAAAAATAAAACACAAAAAAAGGAAACATTCCTTAATGACTTATAGCCTCTCCCTTATAAGTGTGGTGCGCTACACATCCATAAAAGAGACTCTTCCCGACCTGGCTTTGTGGATACCTGATGACACCAAACCTAGAATTCGATACAAACTTGGTCACAACTCGAACAAAGGCCTAGCTGTGTTGCATATCTCAAGTGAACCAAAGACTGGAGAATACCCCCTTTGCCTAGTTGAAAATAACAAAATACAGCTAGCAGCAAAAAAGTTCCAAATATATAATAATATAGAATTAATGTAAGCTCAAAGGAATCTAAGAATACCAACACAATATGCTGCCTAGAGCAATCCATAAAGCCTCTACAACAAAACCTAACATAATGTAAGTCGGGACATACCCCCGACAATAGCTAAAGAAACCATATTAATAGTCTATGACATAAGACAATAGAAAAACCATTAAATAAAATTCTTTCAAAGAATGGAATCTCACCACTTTAAACTAACTACTGACACCCTAAAATCCTATCACTATGTAGAAAATTAAAAGTATTTCTGGTGCCTGCATTATGTGGGGATATAACGTTTGGAGATGGTTAGTGGGTTGAGTGCTAGCATGTCACTTAGGTTAAGGATAAAGTAGTGCTAGTCAAAAGTTCAACTTCAAACTCAATATATATGTTCACATTCATGCATACATATGTATATATATAATAGATACTAGGGTAGGAAAGACGGTGTAGCATAAGACTAAACCATTATCTTGGACTACATACCTCAACCATTATGAAAAGACGCCCATGAGCTTTATGGGGTTAGCTTCCCCTATTGAAAGGGAAATAGTGTGTGTTAGCCGTACGCATCGACGACATCAAAAAAGAACAGGGAATTCCCCAAGCCTATAAAAATCTAGGATATGAATACATTAATAGTGTGAATCATGCAAACAATCATTTAAACCAACCCTTATATCGACAAATATGATTTTCTAGTATTAGTCCTTCAGGACGTCTACCTTCACAACTTAAATACATAACTCCCATTAAGCCTAATTAAAGCAAATTTCACATAACCAATTCATTAACCAAGGAATTATATATTAAGGCACACTACAGGTATTATCAAACAACTCACTATCAAGCTCTTAATTATTCTATTAGAATTCCATTAACATGAGAGAATACCTCAACCCCTATTGTTTATTAAATAAAGTTAGAGTAATGCCTCGACCTTCTTTAGTTTATCAAATCAATGATATTGGAATGTCTCGACCCTCTTTATTTATTAAATCAAAACATAGCCTACAAGGCCTTCAAAATCCATGTTCATTGTTTAACCACTTATGCAATTCAATAGTATAGGTGAATAAATCAAACCAAGTGACAATTCCATAATTCAAACCTATTTACGCAAATAGGTTAAGGGAAAATAATTATTTAAAACCAATTTCAATGTTTAGAACATCAATTTGGGGGAATAGCTCAACCCCCATTCCAATTCCCACATCCATGCACCCCATTAGTTCAAAACATTTAATACAAAGCGTGGACAACTCATGAAAACTATAGGAAAATAATTCAAGGATCAACCATTCCAAAATCCTCAACCCATATCAAAACCCACATTTAAATATATACATATAAGCTATTTAAAATAGATGCTTTTCATAAGATAAGATTAGAGAAAGAGTAACATGCATGAGATATCAAGATTTATAGAGAGAAATCAACCCTTGGAAGTTCTAGATGCCAATTTCTTAAAACCCTAGCTTGTTCTTGCCTTAGGGATTTGAGAGAGTTTGGCAGAGTGCTTATGAATGATAAGTGTTGAAGATAATTAATGGCACAAAAGTGTTTTATGGTCGTGGGGTCTAAGTATGGTTGAAGGGAAATGACTAGAATGACCTTAATAAATAGATTGAAATTGACCATGCAGTCGTGGGTCACATGACGACTCGCTGTGAGTTGTCCCTTAGACTCATAGTCTGGAAAATATCATGTGGTATTCACACAGGTCTGAATATGATTCATACCCTACAACTCGTACTTAGACCTTACGACTCATATGGTATAGTCGTTGTCAAGGCAAGAACATTTCAGCACCCTTACGGCTTAGGCTATGACAACCACTATACGACTCGTAATGGGTATTGATGACTCATTGGGTGCCAATAGTGACCAACATAGAGACTTTATCAAACACACTCATCATGCTACGATTAAAGTCCTAAGACTTGGAGTGACACTGTACAAATCATATGATGAGTCATAGTCTGGGTAGTAATCTTAGAGGTCAAGAAATTTTCAAAGGCCAAAATATAGGGTATTTCAAAAACACTTAATCAAAATTCGCACTTAGAAAACTTTGCATACAATTTTTGGTTGTTAAGAGTATGCAACCTAATTTGGAGGTGATTGGCATGATCCTCCCCACTCTTAGAGTACACCAAGATGTCATCAATGAAGACTGTAACAAACAAATTTAGAAACTTCCTAAACACCCGATTCGTAAGATCCATGAAAGTAGTTGTAGCATTAGTCAACCCAAATAACATAACCAAAAAATTATAATGCTCCTACCAGATTTGGAAACTAGTCTTGTGAATATCAACCTCCCTAAATTTTTTATTAATGGTAGCCCGAACAAAGATCAATTTTAAAGAAAAACCTAGCACCCTGAAGGTGATCAAAAAGATCATCTATCCTAGGAAGAGGATACTTATTTTTCACTATCACCTTATTCAACTGACAATAGTGTATACACATCCAAAAAGATCCATCTTTTTTCTGTGCAAAAAACATAGGAGCATCCCACGAAAAAATACTAGGGTGAATGAACCCTTTATCAAGAAGATCTTTCAATTTCTCCTTAAGCTCCTTTAATTCACTAGGATCCATCCTATAAGGAAGAATAGAAATAGGACAGGTATCAGGTAGAAGATCAATCCCAAAATCTAGTTTCCTATCGGGATGAATTCCAAGAAGATAATCGGGAAAAACTTTAGGAAATTCCTTACCCACAGGGACAAATTGTAATGGACTTTCAGAAGTAGATTATTTAACCTAAACTAGATGATATAGACACCCCTTGGAAATTAACTTCTAAACTCTAAGATAGGAAATAAACTTCCTTTTGGGTAATAAGGAACTCCCTTCCTACTCGATCAATGGCTCATTAGGTAAACAAAAGATGACCTTTTGGGTCCTACAGTCTAGAGAATCATACCACGAATAAGCTAATCTATTTCCAAGATTACATTAAAATCCACCGTATCAAGTTCTATCAAATCAACAAATGTATCCCTATTAAAGATGGATACTACACAACCCCTAGAGATTTTTCTAGAAATAATAAAATGACCCATTGGACTGACACAAAAAAGGGGGTTAGAAATATTTTTAGGACCAAAACTAAAGTGTACAGCCATATAAGGAGTCACATGAGATAGGTTGAACTTGGATTAACAAAATAGGAAACATCACATGAGAAGAGTTGTAACATACCAGTAATAACATCTGGGGATGCCTCAAATTTTTTAGGAGTAGAAAGTGCATAAAGATGGCCAGTTCTAGTACTAGATATAGTGCCCTTAGGTGTAGGAGCTGAAAAAGTGGCAACCAGAACCTTATTAGCTCCTGTGACAACTTTAGCTATGGGACTATTTCGGTAAAGATGACCAGGCTGACCATAATTGAAACACAAATTTATCTCTTACTCATAATAACCACAGTAAAGATGCCTACAAAAATGACAAGGAATATAAGGTAGGTCTGACTGAGTTCCACTGGCCTGAGACTAGGCACCTTGTTCGTTAGGACCACTACTAGCCTGAAAAAAACAATCATCCAAAGGCTTAGGATAAGAAGCACTAGCTGTCATATAAGAATTTCCCCATGTCTTACTCTTAGTCAACAACCTACCATCTTTCCCCCATTTTTCTAATTTACACCCTACTTTGAATATCTAAACTTTTTTTTGCCTCTCTCCTATCTTTACCTGCATCTTTATCTCATCTACTACTTACTTTATGCAAACTACAGTCTAGGAGATGTCTATATTATTATTTAACATAGCTGCCTTGTAATCTAACACAAAATAACGAGATAAACTACAAGCAAACTTCCTCATTCTAGACCCGTATTAGATGCTAATTCAGGAGAATAGCAGGCCAAATGTTGGAATTTCAAGGTATACTCCTTAACACTCATCTTACCCAACTTTAAGTTCACAAACTCTTTAGCCTTAGCTTTCTTCAACTTTCTAGGAATGAAGATATCAAGAAAAGCACCTGAAAACTCATCCCATACCACTGGCTCAACATCATCACCAATTATTGCTTCCCACTCCTAATACCAATAGTAAGCCACATCTTTAAACTCATAAGCAGCAAATTCTACACCCTCTAAATCAGTAGCATGCGTCACCCTAAAGATTTTCTTTATCTCATCATAAACCCTTGAGGATTCTCCTCAATCTTAGAAAATATAATGGTTGGGGGATTCAACCTCATAAGCTTGCCAACCATGGTGACCTCATTTTAACTAGCAACAGGACCAATATGATCAGGTCAATGAGACTATGATTCCACCCGTTGGGCAAGAATATGAATTGACTGATGGAACTCCACATTAGAGATATCTTTATGAGGCATCTGGGCATGAGTATCACCATCTCTAGAAGCCCAAGAAAGACTATGAGGGACCGGTGAAACCTAACATGGAGTAGTAAAGTAAGGAGCAGGGATCCTAAATTGGGTATGTACTCTATAAGTATGGCGAGTTCTCTCCATATCTTCTCTAGGTGGGACAGAGGTTCCAATAGAGTTTAAACAACTTTTCGATCTTTGGGGACACATGATATAAGATGCAAGTAAGTGATGTGTTAGAGAAGTTTTTGATAACTAGAATCTGTAACACATAATAAGATACAACAAAAGAGAACAATCCTAAATTCCTTATGGCTTCCCTTTTATAAGTATGACACGCTATATACCCATAAAAAGGGACTCTACTCGATATTGCTTTATGGATACCAACAGACCTAAATTATGCTCTGATACCAAGTTTGTCATGACCTAAACCTAAGCCTAGGCATGATGGGTATCTCAAGCCCACCATGGGCTAGAGATCGCCCTTTTATCCTTAACTCTAGAGAACATAAATATAAATAGCGAAAGTCAAGCAAAATAGCAATGAGAAGGAGATATAAGTCAAATAACAATTCTAAGACTTCAAAAAAATGAACAACCCACACTTATCCATAAAAGCCTCTAAAACTAGAAATACCCACTACGTAAGGGCATGCCCCCTACTATGACTATAAGAATATAAAATAAAATACTGAGAAATTACTAAAAATAGTGAAATGACCTGGCCTTCCAAAAGGTGGAGGCTCACTGCTTCACTATATATCCACAGAAATACCGAATCACCTAATGCTATATAGGATCAATAGAAAATCCCTCGGGTCCTACATCATGAAATAATGCACCATCCACAGATGGTCAGTGGAGCAAGCACTGGCATGTAACTCAAGGGTAGGGATAAAATAACATAACTACTAAAATCCAATCATAAACCATATGCATCACATTCATATACATATATATAGGATGTTAGGATAATGGGAAAAGTAATGAACATGAGATTTTAAACCATTACCTTGATCTATGAAGATTGCTCCATCCTAAAGACACCCATAGGCTATGTCCAGCTCCCCCTGCTGGAAGGGCCCTGATTTGTGTTAGCCTCATGAACGGAGAAAAAATTTAGAAAATGATAAAGACACCAAGTTTGTAGTCCTCCCAATATATATATATGTAATGTTTGCGCCAAGAACACGACCCCAAAACTGGAAAATGTGGTTTCCAGGGTTGAATCCGTCAGGACCTATACCTTCGTGATGAGCTACGCAATTTACTTTAAGCCCAAATTAAAATAGGGTCACATAAACCAACCATTAACCATGAGTCATTCATTAAGACATGTAATAATATGGTATCTTCATACCAATATGCTTACAAGCTAATTCAATTATGTAAAACCAATCCGTATAGCCAATATGACTCCCAAGTTCCATTTAAAATCCAAAACCAAGTCCATTTAAAACCATATTAATTCATTTATCATTTACTGCAATGCAAAAAGTATAAAATATAATTTAAATCATGCAATTGTCCATACTTATAATCAAGTTTACAAAGTAGGTTGAAGTTAATGACATTATCAATCCAAGTTTTCCATCAATTTGGGGAAATCCATGACCCCCATTCCAACCATTAAAACAATGGACTAATTTAGTATCATAAATCATAAATTGAAGCATGAATAAATAATTGAAAATATTGGAAAAGTAATTCAAGAAATAACCATCAGAACCCCTATACCCTATTTCAAATCCCCCATTTAAATTACATGAATATCCACTCAATTTATGCCATAATATAAAATTAAAATTAGGAAAAGCGAAACATGATGTAAATATAGAAGAATTTTTAGCGAATTTGAAATTTAGAGCTTGGATGGTGAATTTCTTGTAAATCCCTTGAAATTTCTTAGGTTTTGAGTTAAAAAAGAAAAAGAATGGTTTAGATCTTTGAAAACTGAAGGAAAAAGGCCTATTGGGTGTCTAAAAGTTATCCAAGGGGTTAAGAGACCAGAAGCCCCTCACCTCAAGTGAGAAAAACTGGATAAATATAGCATTACAGTGTGGCACAACCTCATTGTGGAGGTTAGCCTCTATGCAATGCCTTTATTGCGGAGGTTAACGTTTATGTCTTGCCTCAATCGTGGAGGCTTACTTCCTCAGGGTCCCAAAATGGGCTCGAACCCCTTCCAAAAATTTTGAAACTTTTCTAAAACACCCTTTTAATACCCTTAAATATAATTCAAGTCAAAATTTAACATTACACACATGGGAGGGTCAAAAATAAAATAATTGAAATTGTATAGGGTCTCACATTCACACTAACAAGAACCAAAACAAATGTATAAATAATAATACATCTTGGGTTGGCTCCCAAGCAGCGCCTAAGTTAACATCATGGAATGATGTGGTGATCTTGATGACTTATACTTAATCAAGATAGCCCCTGGGTTGGCTTCTAGAGGTATCAAAGTTGTTTATTATTGAAACCACCCTCATGTGTGTTAACTTATTCATAGTTCTGCAAATATTGAACATGACTTACCTCATTATTCAATCTTAATTTTAGTTCACCCCTTTCCATATCCACCAAGGCTCTATTAGTGGCCAAGAATGCTCTTTCTAAAATTATGGGCATGTCAAAGACAACCTCATAATCCAAGATCATAAAGTCATCTAGAAAGATAAAGTTGGCTATCTTGACCATAACATCAAATAATATGCTCACAAGATTCTTGACAATTTGATCTGCTATCAATAACTATATTATTGTTGGTTTTATAGGTCTCAAGCCCAACTATTTGATCATTGTAGAGGCATAAAGTTAAATCTTGCACCAAGGTCATACAAAGCCTTGGAAAATCTATATGACCCAATCATGCAAGGAATTGTGAAGGCACCAGGGTCACCTTTCTTCCATACAAAAGAACAAGACGTAATTTTACAATAATAGTGCAAACAACTAACATGCTTATAGTTGACAATTCTCTTCTCTGTCACCAAATCCTTCATAAAATTAGGGTAGCCAAGCATCTGCACTAGATCTTCAACACGAGTAATGTTCACAGTCAACTCCTTCAGCGTAGAAATAAATTTTTGATACTTCCCTTCTTCAACTTTCTGCTTCAATCTCTAGGAAGAGGTGAAGGAAGTCAGGGAATGGGCTTCAATATAGATGTGACCTCCTTACCCTTTCCCTTGCTAGTCTTAGTTTTTTTCTCAATAACTAGAGGCTTTGGAGAGGCCTCATCATAGATTTTCTATTTTATCCTCATTCCTTTATGTAATCATTCCACATATCATTAACCATATACATAGGTAGATCAATAGTTACTTTAACTGTTATGAACCAAATTCATAAGTCATGATGACACCTACTTTGTCCTACTAGTAAATAATCTAAATCATAGCCTGGAGCTATAGGCAATGGGCTAGTTGGTGGAAGATGGCACAAATATCAAAAATATACAAGTAAAGATTTGGAAGAAATAGAAATAAGGATAATAGTATCATAAAAAATTGAAATAAAAGATAAGTGAGAGTATCAGACAACCTAGTATAGTCGGTACAAGAGTCTCTAATCCAAACGAATACAAGTAGTATCAAAGTCACTCCATAATATTCTCAAAATAGAAAGAATATAAAAATACAGAAAAATGAGAAAAGGTCAACTCTGACTCTAAGAGCTTACCCTATCTTCGAACTCCGTCCAGCACAAACCTTGGCCTTAATGATAGCAGCTAGTAGTCAGATCTGCACCAAAAATATTTTAAAGTATAGTATTTGAGTACCAAAGCCATGGGTACTCTGTAGGCATCATTGTCATACTGAGCTAAATCATAATATAAATATATTAACATGCCAGTTAAATAAGCTAAGTTATGGGAAAAAGTGCAAACTTTGAATAACGCTTCAAATACTGAAAGTAGACAACCATAATAATAAGCCAATATCAATTTTCAGCTAGCTCTCTCTTGAGATAATGACTTATCTAATATTCTCTGCTTATTGGAACCATTAATACAATAAGTACCAATTAATCTATCCACCTCCTAAGTTGGTTTTAGTGATCCAATAAAGATTTTTAAAGCATGAACCCAATGAAGACTCTTAAGTGCTATCATATAGTATTATTACCCACAATATTGGTATTAAAATTCAAGGCTTTATATAATATCTCAGGAAAGGTTTTCCTCATTGTTCTATAGTTCGGAACTTTCTACAATTTTTTATGAACATCAACTATGTATCATATAATGCCGCTAATACATCTACCTAAAATTATAGATCTTATTCCTCAATTACAGTATACTAGAGGATGAGGAAACCCATTACAAGAATTATATCTTCAACTCATTAAAAATGGTAATAGATCTACAAAGCATCTCTTCTAACTAGAAAGTTACTTTTCCTATCAGAGAGAATGGGAACAACCTCAATCATAGAGTTTCCTGATTCACCCCAGGAAGATAAAATAAAGTGTAAACCTCTGAAAAGTTCATATGGTGCATATTTATATTATCAGTAGGCATACCAAAAAACATCTATTTCAAGTTTAGTAAATGGATCATCATGCTCGTAATATCAAATTTTGTCACTTGAGGAAATTCTAGAGGGATGATTGCACCTCTTTCAACTGGTTCAACATACCCTAAATCCTCATCTTGATCATCATACACTATAAAGTATTATTGGATAGGTTGTTGACCTCTATTTCTTTTTATTCTACAACTATCAAGTATGCTTTGATGCTCTTCCTCCTTCTATCTAGCCCTTTCTTCCCTAACTGCCGTATGGGTTGTTGCTTCCCCAGCAGTATTCTCAGCCATCAAGTGAGTAGTGACTTTCTGTATTTTCTTCAAAATATCATGCTAAAGTGGCCAATTCAATTTTTCTAGGTTATCATAAGCCCCTTTTAGTAAGAATCCTTGATCATGAACTCTATCTCTCGCTATCTTCTACCTTGATTCTAAGTTCTAGGCATACAACGATGTGTTCGTTAAAAATAGTAGAAAAGCTAAAATTATCAAATGAAACCAACAACTTCAACAAACTTGATCTATCAATTCCTAACCGTATTCCTCAGTAACGAGGCTAAAATTTGATATCTCCTAAATTAAAACTTGAAATAAAGTATAAAATGGTCATCGAACAAATATAGAACCCAACTAGGTTGGGGTCGATCCTACAAGGAATAGATCAAAAGTCTGTTAAGAGTTTTGTGATGTAATTAGGAATTATGTAAATAATTTTTTTTTGTAATAGTACGAGAAATAGTAACAGTTATTGGTTGGATTTTTATAATTATGAGATAGGCACTTGGAATGTGTTCCCTATGACTTCTTAACTCTAAACTTTATATATGCTTATCAGGCTATCCAAATACCTTGCATGAAAAATCTAAAAAGATATGTATCACCCAATAGTCTCTTGACCTTAGTTTATATAAATTTCACTCATCTCATCTTGAACTTAGAGCGTCGGTTTAATGACCCTTATTTTATGATCTCAGATTAACTATCCTAGTTACAACCCAAGTTAATTATATGAATATTGGTAGCTTTAAATTACTATTGTTATGTCTTTTTCCCAATCTATCCATCTCTCTCGAGACATTCTAGAATACATGTGAGTTTTTAAAATTGGACACTATCAAGAAAGAAATAAATTTGAAGGAAATATGAATACATACAGGAATACTTGTCTATAATGACTTCATACTTAACCTATATTGTTAATTCATCATGGTTTCAACAAACCTAGTTATGGGTCTTAGCTACTCAATATCATAAGAAAATGGGAAGATTTCATAGAAGAAAGCATAATGTTGATCTTATAATACTAAGATGAAAAATTAAAATTTCAAATTGATTAGAAACATTAAAAACCAATATCAATGATTCCAAGATGAATAATGTATCTCATTATTCAACAAAATGTAAAAAATGTATAGAGGTCATAAACAAAGCATAAAACCCTATAGGAGTATGTATAGATACACAATATATCCTATAATAGACTATATAGGAAAAGTAGATCGGTGACATCCCACGACTTTTAGGTTGGGTCATGGAGTAGACCCACAAGTCATGAATTGACTTATGGAAATCAAAAGTCATTATAAATTCTTAGTACTTAACTTATGATTCCTATTCATGAGGAATGGGTTAGGGTCATGAATAGTGGGTTGATTCAGTGAAATAAGACTTCAATTTTCAACATTGAATCTTCAAGTAATGCCTCAACTCACTCCATATGGATCCTACCCATGGATTGTGGGTCACTTTGTAGGTCACTACTAAACTTGGTTTTCATTCTTCTTTCTTATTTTTGACTCCAAAACCTATTTTCTTTATCAATCAACACAAAACCACATCATACCCAACAAGAATACCTAAGAACTTGTATGCTTTCTATATTTTAAGCATTAAAAGTGTCATGAAATCATGAAACAACATATAATACCCCAAATTTTTTACCCTAAAATTTTTGAGTTTTGAGCTCACTTACCAGGCTAGGATCGGTACTACATGAGTCGAGAGGTATGGTTATGAGTCGTAGGAATAGATTCGTGACCGAACCAGTAGAGTAGCTAATATATTTGTCCGGAGTACGACTATAAGTTTGCGAACCGTAAGGTCTAGTCATGAGTTGTAGGGTGTGATTATGATGAAATCAATAAAGGCTGCCCTGAGTTACTGCTAAAACTATGAGTCTAGGAAATGACTCGTACCTAGTCGTGATGTGACCCATAATGACTAGCGACCAATTTTCTACACTTCTAATTGAGGGTACCTTGGTCATTTCCAATCTTTCCCTAATTATAACCCATGACATAAAACACCCTAAAGGACCCCATAACCCCTTATTACCCAATAAATTACATTTATCTCCTCTCAAAATCCTAGTCAAGAACAATTAAGGTTTTTCAAGTGATTGGTCATCTATGGCTCAAAGGGTGATTTTCTCTTAAAAATTCTCTGTGTCTTAGGCATCTATCTCTTTCCCTAAACTTGTTTTTCCATTATGGTATAATGCAATGTCTTGATATTTCCATGGTTTTAATATTTGGTTTTAACTAATAGGTTGAGGGTCTTTTACGGTAATTATTTAAATGCTTTTCTCATTGTTATTATGGATTATTCGTACTTTAAATAGATGGTTTGTGAACACATTGGGGTGCATGGGTATGGGTAATGGAATAAGGGTCGTGTATTCCCCTAAATAAATGGATTTTTTCTCTTGGAATTTGTAATCACCTCAATCCACACGTATAATTATCTTGAAATATGGGTTTTGCCCACTTTTCTAAACTAATGCATTGCATAAAAAGGTTAAAGGATCATAAATTTCTTTGAAAGGACCTAGTGGCTATGATATGATCTTAAATTGGAGGTTGGGCATCATAAATTTCCTTAAGTTTGTAGATAATACGAATGGCATAATGGAATTAACTTGAAACTTCAATTGGTATGACGATACTAACAATGAGTGCCTTAATAAATGGTTGTTGGTTAATAAATGGGTCATATGTAAAAGTTTTAATTGCACTAAAAGGAGGTTCTATAGCTCACCATGGGAGATGGAGGTCCTGGGGTGACCGATATTAGCAATCACATTTATCGGCGTTTGGGTCTTGATCACCGAATGCATAATTCACACTATTTATACACTTGGAGTGGTTGTGATACAATGAAATCCTTGGCCCTTCCTCAGATTTCTTTGGTTCATGTGGCTAACATGTACTATGCCCCTTTGGTGGGAGAAGACGAACCTGAATAGCTCATGGGTATTTTTAGGGTGGTTAGAGCTACACAGTCTAGGATAATGACTTTAATGTTTATTCTTAAACCCTATTAACTACCCTAGCATTCTGTATAGATGTATATGCGCATGTGCATGAACATGAACATTGAGTTTGGGTTGAAATTGAAATGATAGACTATATAACGTATCCTGAGTTACATGCTAGCACTCATCCCACTAATTATCCTAGGATGCTACATTATTTTATAATGTAAGGTACAGAGATACTTCTATTACCCCTGTGCAACATTGGCTGATCCGGTCGGTCCACATATAAGTGGAGAGCTTTTATTATTCGAAAAGATTGGTCATTACATTAGTTTTGTTCCATATTTTAGAATTGAAGAGTTTATATTAACATTGTCATTGTCATTGTCATTTTCATGGTTGGGGGAATGTCCCGACTTAGGTTGATATTTGGTTTCTTAGAGGCTTTAATTGACAAAGTATGGGTGGAATGAGTTATTGATTCTTATAGCCCTCTTGGTATTGATTTATCTATTTTGTTATATGTTCAAAACTCAGTTCTAGCTTTTCATATGTTAAAATTTTAGTTATGACATATTCTATGTTTGGAACTCATCCGCTGCTAGTTATATTATATTCTGGTTGGATTGGCTAATGGGGGTGGTTCTGGTCCTTAGCAGACTTGATATACCCATCTCAACTAGGCTAATCTTGGTATCAGAAATTAATCTTAGGGCTATTGGGTGTCCCAAAAGTGATGTCAAGTAGAGTCTCTTTTATAGGTGTGTAGCACACAACACTTATAAGGGAAAGGCTACAAGTCATATAGGAATATTTAAATTTTTTGTGTTCTATTTCTGGCTATAGATTCTGGTGTATTGAAATTACTCTAACTCCTAGTTTTCTCAAATTTCATTTTATGCCTCCCCAAAGATCTGATGTTCATGGAAACGCTTCTTGCACTACTGCCCTACCAGAGGGGAATATGAAAGGGACTAGCCCCAATTATAGAGTGCAAACCTATTTTAAGTCCCTTGCTTCTGATTGTGCTCCTCTACCTGGACTTCCACTAGTCCCCACTAATCTTTCTCCATTTTTTGAGACTCATGCTCAGTCACCACGGACAGATATCTCTAATGTAGAGTTTTACTATTTTATTCATATATCGACTCATTTAGTTACACCTCTATCTCATCAGACTGATTATATGGGTTCTATGTCTCCTTCTTCTAAGGTCACCAGTTTTGGGCAGTTGATGAGGTTGAATCCCCTGTCCTTTACTGGTTCTAAGGTTGATGATGGTCCTTAAGTTTTTATGGATGAGATGGAGAAGATATTTTGGGTTATCCATGCTACTAATTTTAAGGGTGTGGAGTTTACAACATATTGATTGAAGAATGTATCTTATCAGTGGTATGAAGAATGGGAGAAGTCAAGGGGTGGTGATGGGAAGTCAGATTTATGGGATGAGTTTTTTGGTGCATTCCTTGATCGTTTCTTTCCTTAAAAGTCGAGGAAAGCTAAGGCGGAGAAGTTTGTGAATGTGAGGTAGAAGAGGATGAGTGTGAAGTAGTATGCTTTGAAATTTTATTTATTTGTTCGCTATTCTTTGGAGTTAGTATCTAACATGAGGGCTAGGATGAGAAAGTTTGCTTTGGGCTTATCATGGGACATGGATTTCGAGTGTAAGGCTATTATGTTGAATAACAATTTGGATATCTCTAGAGTTGTGGTGTATATGCAGCAGGTTAAGGATGAGAAAAAGAAGCAGGAAAAATTGGGAGAGAGGAAAAGTAAGAAGTTTAGACTTTTAGTGCAGGATAGTGGATAATCGGGATCATCATTTTTGAATAGCAGTGGTCCTAAGGCACAGCGTGCCCAGTCGTCGGCTAGTGTAGCTCAATCAGTCTCACCTTATCCTCCTTACCATTTTGTGGTTAGCTTTATCATGGTTATTATGATGATGGCAGGAATTAGTATTTTAGTTGCAGTCATCTTGGGCATATCTAGTGTAGCTCAATCAGTCTTACCCTATCCAAGGGGTGTCTTTGTCATCTATTTTGGGTTAAAGATTCTAGATTTGAGGGCCCTATCTTGCAATTAGTCCTTGTGGTTAATGAGTTTCCTAAAGTTTTTCTTAAGGATCTTCCTAGTATTCCTTCTGATATAAAGATAGACTTTAGTATTGATATTCTACCGGATACCTATCCTATCTTTATCCCTCCATGTAGAATGGCTCCGGATGAGTTGAAAGAACTAAAGGATCACTTAAAGGATTGTCTTAATAAAGGTTTCATCCATCCTAGTATTTCTCCATGGGGTGATCTTATTCTTTTTGTGCTTAAGAAAGATGGGTCCCTTTAAATGTGCAGAGATTATCGATAGTTAAATAAGGTAAATATGAAAAATAAGTACCTACCCCCAAGGATTAATGACCCTTTTGACTAGCTTCAGGGTGCTAGATGTTTCTCTAAGATTGATCTTCAGTTGGGTTATCATCAGTTCAAGATTAGAGACGTTGATATCCCTAAGACTGCTTTACATAAGAGGTATGGTCACAATGAGTTTTTGGATATGTTATTTGGATAGACTCGTGAGGAGGATTATGCCAATCACCTCCAAGTGCTGTTACAGACTCTTAAGGATCAACTATTGTATGCAAAGTTTTGGAATTATGGGTTTTGGTTGAATGACCTTTTAGGGTCATGTTAATACTATTGAGAGGATCATGGTGGATCCACTAAAAGATTAGGCGATTAATAAGTGTCCTAGACCCACAACTACAACAGATATTTTGATCTTCTTGGGCTTGGCCGGGTTAATACAACCCAAACCAGGTCCATGTCGTAATGGTCATTCCAAAGCAAACAAGGACTAATGACCACCCCCGATACCCAATCCAACATCCAATCATACACCCTAATGTAACATACCAAAATCTGATCCCGATACGACACATAGTGCTCAAGTCTACGAGTAGCCTTAAGCTAACCATGTCTGCCAGTTACTAAATCTGAATCTCTTAATAGTGGGAAAATGGACATAAAAGTCTTAGTAAATATGGAAAACTGTTGAATGTAATATCTGAAAGAAAGTCTGAAATCTCAATACTGGATAAGATGAATAAAAAATAATAGTCTGACAAGCCTCTACTACTAATAACTAGAGTCACTGGGACAAACCCCCAGCTAACTCAAACTATCTGAAAAGAATACTAAATCATATAAACTGATAAGCTCCAAAATCTGAATGAATGTCCCCAGACTATAAGGACTCACCAACTGTCGGATATAGATGGAGATGCTCGATCTACTCACGCTACTGATACTGAGCACCTAAACCTACATTATGAGACAGTGAAGCACATAGACATATATGTGGATCAGTACTTTGAGGATGTACTGAGTATATGGGGTGATATGCATAGGTAAAATATCATCTCATCATCATAATTTATAAAACAATGCATGCTAAATGTAAATGACCCACATAAGCTGGAATATCTGAAATACTAAAATATGAAATCATGAATAACAATTCAAACTTTATAAATCAAGTGAGTCATAACATTTAGTTATAAAATATGTACTTGTATTATCTCTTTAAAGCATACTGTCTAAGTGTAGAAAGGACTCACTCTTAAATCTGAAATCTAAAAGTAGAAATCTAAAGCTAATATCTTTCTGTAAAGCATACTATGAATAAAATTATGAGCCTTTGCACTTAGTTTTCAAAAATCTTTTTTGTAAATCTTTTACTTTAACTAGCAGGGTGGTTCTCTTAACCAACATAAACCATGTGAGCTATCATGGAGTACAATGTCTTACCTGCATTGGGAGAGCTGTTCTACCCTTGCCATCGAAATGGAACCCTAACTTAAGTGATCACTGGCCTACCCCACTATGGGTGCTTAAAACATACAGTTGTTCATAGTTTTGGGGCATGAGATCTTGGAATCATACCCAACTCGTTGCTAAGTACGACTCCCATACTTATCACTCAGAACTTTAGAAAATCCACCTTAAAATAGCACAAGGGTTTATAATAAAAAACTAATTATGCTTCTCTTTCTTTAAATTTCAAACTATATGAACAATGTGGGTTGCTTATCTTAGATTAGGATCAAAAGATCAACTTCTTTCTTGATTTTTGGTCAACGATCATCAAAGAGGCTTAAAAATCATAATCTTCTTGAAATATCGATACTAAATCTTAGGACTGAAAACCCATGATTTAAACTCATGTCAAAAAATCATAATAACCATGCTTGATAATGAAAACAATGATCATTCATCTCAAAATCTGTAAATTACCGCAATAGGCATGAAAAGATGAAAACTAGACATGCAATTCATCTTTAAAAATCTCTCAAAAACTCATAATCTTTCAAATAGCAATAATAGGTTTGAACCCTAATTTAAAATTCATGTATAAACATTCAAAATCATATGAAATTGTAACTAAAACTTGGTTTTTGGCACAAGGATGAAAGGAGATCGTTGTTCATAAACCCCACATACCTTGATTGACGATTAGATGTAGTAACCTTGAATTGTGGATTCCTATTTGAGTTCTTGATTATATTGTCTTGGGAATCCTCAATTTTTAATATTTCTTGGAGAAACTATGGAGGATTTAATTTCTTGAAGCAGAAGCTTTGCAGCTCTAGGGCTTTGCTCTGGGAGAGAATGGATTAATTTGGGCATAAAGTACCTTGAATATGTTTAATCGTATGTTTTGGACTGATTTGTGGCCTTGGAAATTGACCAAAATACCCCTTTTAATATTTAAATGGAACTGGAAAAACAATATTTTCTAAACTGGATGGACACTGTAATGTGCCACTATCGTGGTGGCTCACTGGAAATAGGACAATTGGGAACTAGGTGCTCTCCACGATGCACCACCATAAGAAAGGCTACTGGGACTTCTTCATAAGAAAGGCTATTCTAAATATCTGTACTACCTAGAGGAACTATAACAACTTCATCTTCCATGAACTTCTTCTATAAGGACACATGGAATACTAGATTAACTGAGGATAAGTCTGTGGGTAGATCAAGATAATACCCTACATTCCCAACACAACTCAAAATATGGAAGGGACAAAGATAACGGGGACTAAGTTTCCCCTTCTTGCCAAATCTCTTCACCCCTTTCATGGGTGAAACTTTTAAATACACAAGATCATAAACCTCAAACTCAATGTCTCTTCTTCTTACGTCTACATAAGATTTCTAACGACTCTGGACTGCTTTTAATCTCTCTCAAATCAACTAAACTTTCTCCATGACCTTAAACACCATGTCTGGCCCAATCAAAGTGGCCTCACCCACTTCGAACCAACCAACTGGCAATCTACATATTCGCCCATAAAGAGCCTCAAACGGAGCCATCAGAATACTAGCATGGTAATTGTTATTATGAGCCAACTCAATGAATGGAAAATGCTCATACTAACTACCTTTGACATAAAAAACACATGCCCTCATTATATCCTCTAAAGTCTGAATAGTTCTCTATGCCTGACCATCTGTATTAGAATGAAAAGCTAGGCTAAGATGAAATTAGGTACCAAGACCCTTCTGAAAAGCTCTCTAAAACTGAGAGGTAAACTAAGTACCCCTATCTGAGATGAAGGACAAAGAAACTCCCTGCAATCTACGCATCTCTCGGATATAAAGTTTAGCATAATCTTCAGCTATAAAGGATGTATAAACAGGAAAGGAATGCATTGACTTAGGCAGTCTATCTACAATAACCCAAATCGAATTATGCTGACGATGCGAATGGGGTAAAACAGTCACAATATCTATATTCACCTCTTTCCACTTCCAAGTAGGGTGACCAAACTCTTGCAACATACCACCTGGTTTTAACCTGTTGACAAGCTACATACTTGGCCACAAATTCTGCTATATTTTTCTTTATACCACTTCACCAATAGATTTCACGTAAGTCGCGATAAATCTTGGTAGCACCTGGATGAATGGAATAACGTGCCCTATGAACTTTCGTCATAATCCTCTACCTCAAATCATCAATACAAGGCACGCACAATCTACTCTGGTATCTCAACACATTATTTCTTCCTTGGGAGAAAACCTCTACTTTTTGGTCTTTAACTGGCTTCTTTTATTTGACCAAACTAGAATCCTTATCTTGGTTCTCCTTCACCTCTGAAACTAGGAAAGATTCAGAATAAAACTGAACCCAAGCATTCCCTTCAGCTGAATCAACCAACCTAATACCCAATTTATCTCATCGATGTACTTCCTGAACTAACTTTTTGATATCATTCTCCACATGGGAAACACTGCCCATAGATAGTCTACTAAGGGCATTGACCACTACATAGGCCTTTCCCGGATGATATAACACACTCATATCATAATCTTTCAACAATTCTAACCACCTTCTCTGACGTAGATTCAACTTTCTCTAAGTAAATACATACTGCAAGCTTTTGTGATCCATAAACACATCAACCTGCATCCTATACAAATAATGTCTCTAGATTTTCAAAGTAAACACAATAGTAGCTAACTCAAGATAATTGGTTGGATAATTCTTTTCTTAAGGCTTAAGATGTCTAGAGTCATAGGCTATGAACTTACCTCTCTATATGAAAATATAACCCAAACCAACTATGGAAGCATCACAATAAACCACAAAACTATCTGTACCATCAGGTAATACTAAAACTGGTGCTGAAGTGAGTTGAGTCTTCAACTCCAAAAAACTTTTATGGCATGAATCTGACCATTGAAACTTAACTTTCTTTTGAGTCAAGCTAGACATAGGATATGTAATAGACGAGAAACCCTCAACAAAGCATCTGTAATAACCATCTAGACTCAAGAAACTTCTAATGTCTGATAGAGAGATAGGTCTAGGGAAATTTCATATATCTTTTATCTTTTGAGGATCAACTTTAATACCCTCACTGGAAATGGTATGACCAAGAAAAGCTACTGACCTTAGCCAAAATTCACATTTCCTGAACTTGGTGAATAACTGGTGATCTCTAAGAGTTTGCAACACAATTCTAAGATGGGCAACATGATCATCCTCACTACAAGAGTGGACAAGAATATCATCAATAAAGACTATGACAAACCTGTCCAAATACTATTTGAACAATCTATTCATCAAGTCCATGAAGGCTGCTGAGGCATTGGTTATTCTGAAGAACATGACTAGAAATTCAAAATGACTGTAACGAGTTCTGAAAGCTATCTTTGGAATATCAGATTCCCTTACATTAAGCTAATCATAGTCGGATCTAAGGTCTATCTTTGAGAAATAACTTACACCATGGAGTTGGTCAAATAAGTTATTAATTCTAGGAAGAGGATATTTGTTTTTGACTGTAACATTATTCAACTGACTATAGTCAATGCACATATGCAAAGAACCATCTTTCTTTCACACGAATAGGACCCATGGGGAAACACTAGGCCTTATGAAATCTTTATCTAAAAGATATTTGAGTTGATCTTTCAACTCTTTAAGCTCGGCTGGATCCATACAAAATAGAGGTATAGAAATATGTTGAGTATCTGGGAAAAGGTCAATACAAAATTCTATTTTCCTACTGGGAGTTACCCTTGGCAAATCTTCGAGAAAGACATTTGGAAACTCATTAATTATACTGACTGACTAAACTGTTGGAGTCGCCGACTTAATAACCTTCACTCAGACTAGATGATAGATACACCCTTTTGAAATCAAATATTTGGCTTTAATATAAGATATGAAATGGATTTTTGTAGACACTAAATTATCTTTCCATTCAAAGACTGGCTCATCTTGAAACTAAAAATTCACTACTCGGGTGCGACAGTCTATAGATGCATAACAAGAATAAAGACAATCCATATCAAGAATAAGATCAAAGTCAACCATATCAAGCTCGATTACGTCCGCTAACATGATTTTATGAAGGACAGTGATAGAAAAATTTCTATAGATCTATTTAGACTCAACTACTTGGGTTGAAACCAAGAAGGGATCATGGATCTTTTCAGAACTTATCTCAAAATTTACTTCACCTAATGGGGTCACATAAAAGAAACTCAACCTAGGGTCTAACAACACATAAATATCAAGATGAAAGACATGAAGCATACCAGTGACAATATCTAGTGAATCCTTCTATTCCTGATGAGATGGTAAAGCATAAATTGATTCTGATGCTGACCACCACTGGTACTAGATGATAAGCACTGGGGAGAATTGGGCAACCTAAATGAGCTGGTGCACTAGTAGCTTAAGTCTGGGAATGAATATCTCTGTTTCCCTTCTTAGCATATGGACACTCTCTAATTCTATAAACCAACTTACCATAACGAAAAAAAACCTACTGCCCAACCAAGCACTCACTAGGATGAGTCATGTCACACTTAGTACATGGATGATAACTGGGCCTACCACGTACACTATTCTTGGATCTAGATATATAAGACTTACCCCACTGCTCCTATCTACCTCTAAGAGCAGGAGCACTAGCTTAAGATAGTGCTGGTATAGATGAACCGTTTTGAAAGTACAAATGATTTATTTCTTGAGACCTATCCTAGCCATACTCAAACTATCCTATTATAGCCTTCTTACTTCCCCTCTCTCTACCCTTAAACATCTCTACTTCAATCTAATAGGCATGAATTATGAATCTAGTAAGATCAATGTATTCAATAAGCATGGTAGTTCTAAATCCTTGACTACCATGATAGACACTCCAGTAACAAACTTACACATACTTGCCCTAGGATCAACCATCGTATCAGGGAAATACTTAGGCAACTGATTGAACTTAAGGTAGTACTCCTTCACTGTCATCAAACCCTGCCTCAAATTCATAAACTTCTCTGTCTTAGCTTCTTTCATCTCACGTGGGAATAACCTATTTAGAAAAGCATCCAAAAACACCTGCCAACTTATAGAATGAACATTCTCACCTCTACTATTTTTCCATATCACTACCTAATCATACACTATATCTTTCAATAAATAGGATCCTAACTCTACACTCTCCTTCTTAGAAATATGCATAATCTGGGTGATCTTCTTTACCTCATCTAAATAAAGATGTGGGTCCTCACCTTCTTTTAACCCAAAGAACTCTGTTGGGTTCATTCTCATGGTCTCTGATTCTAGCTGCTTCTAAATCACCATTCTACTGAAGTTGAACTGCATCCTGATGATTTCCCTAAATATTAGCAGTCACAGCTTGGGCCAACGCCTAAAAGGAAACCCAAAACTCAATCTGTCATAAATTCTCATTCAAAAGATCTATGGTCTAGGGTAGTTAGTTACCATTATTGTGGGCATTAGCTCAACGAGGATGCATATTCAACGGTTATGTAAGAGTACAAGTTAAAAACAGTTAGAGATAATGTAAGAACAATAGATCATGAAAGAAAGATATGATTTCCTAAGAACGTCCTATAGCCTCTTGTTCATAAATATGGTGCATTTAACACTCATGATCAAGACTTTACGTAACGCGGCTTGCCTGACTCCCTAGGACTCTTAAAATTCTTACGCTCTGATACCAAATTTGTAACGCTCCGAAATATAAACCTTAGACGTCACATAGTGATCAAAATTATGAGTAGCCTTAAGATAACCCTGTCTGCCTGTTACTAAATTTGAATCCTATAATAGAGAGAATATGGACAGAAAAGTCTTTCTAAATGAGGAAAACTGTCTGAATATAATATTTTAAACAATGTCTGAAATCTTAATACTGAATAAGCTAAATTAAAACAAACAGTTTGACAAGCCTCTACTACTTATAACTAGAGAGTCAATGGGACAAACCCCCATCTAACTCAAACTGTCTGTAAAGAATGCTAAATCATATAAATTGATAAGCCACAAAATCTGAATGAGTAAGTCCCCAAACTATGAGGACTCACCAACTGTCAGATGTAGATAGAGATGCTCGAACTACTCACGCTACTGGTACTAAGCATCTAAACCTACATTATGAGACAATGTAGCACATAAACATATATATAGAACAGTACTTTGAGGATGTATTGAGTATATGGGGGTGATGTGCATAAGTAAAATTTCATCTCATCAACATAATTTATAAAACAATGCATGCTAAATGTAAATGACCCACATAAGCTGGAATATCTGAAATACTAATATCTAAAATCATGAATAGCAATTAAAACTTTATAAATCTAGCGAGTCATAACATTTTGTTCTAAAAGATGTACTTGTATTCCTTTTTTAAAGCATATTGTCTAAATGTAGAAAGGATTCACTCTTAAATCTAAAATCTAAAAGCAGAAATCTGAAGTTGATATCTTTCTGTTAAGCACAATCTGAATGAAGTTGTGGGCCATTGCTCTGAGTTTTCTAAGAGCTCTTCGGTAAATCTTTTACTTTAGCTAGCATTAAGGTTCTATTAACCGACATAAACCATATGAGTTATCATTGAGTTCAACATCTTACCCACATTGGGGAGAGCTGTTCTACACTTGCTATCGAAATAGAACCTTAACTTAAGCGATCACTAACTTACCGCACTATGGGCGCTTAAAACCTATGGTGGCTCATAGTTCTGTGGCATAAGACCTTGGAATCATACCCAACTCGGTGCTAAATACTAATCCCATACTTATCGCTCAGAACTTTAGGAAATTCACCTTAAAATAGCACAAGGGTTTATAATGAAAAACCAATTATGCTTCTCTTTCTTTAACTTTCAAAAAATCTGAATAATGTTGATTCCTTATGTTATCTTAGGATCAAAAGATCAACTTCTTTCTTGAATCTTGGTAAACGATTCACAAAGAGGCTTAAAAATCACAATCTTCTTGAAATATCGATACTACGTCTTAGGGCTTAAAACCCATGCTTTAAACTCATACCAAATCATCATAATAACCATGCTTGATAATGAAGACAATGATAATTCATCTCAAAATCTATAAATTACTGCATTGGCATGAAAAGATGTAAAATAGACATGTAATTCACCTTTAAAAATCTCTCAAACACTTAAAATCTTGCTAATAGACATAATGGGTATGAACCATAAATTAAAATTCATGTATAAATAAATATTCAAAATCATATGAAATAGTAATTAAAACTTGGTTTTGGGAACAAGGATGAAAGGAGATCCTTTTTCATAAGCCCCACATACCTTGATTGATGATTAGATGTAGAAACCTTGAATTTTGGATTCCCGTTTGAGTTCTTGGAGATGGGTTCTTGATTATCTTGTCTTCAGAATCCTCAATTTTTATGCTTTTTTGGAGAAACTATGGAGGATTTTTATTTCTTGGAGAAAAAACTTTGGAGCTCTAGGGCTTTTCTTTGAGAGGGAATGGATGAATTTGGCATAAAGTGCCTTGAATATGTTTAATCGTATGTTTTGGACGGATTTGGGGCCTTGGAAATTGAACAAAATATATCTTTTAATATTTAAATGAAACTGGAAAAGCAATATTTTCCAAACTAGCAGGCCACCACGACACGCCATTATCACGGTGGCTCATTGGAAATAGGACAATTGGGAACTAGGCGTTCTCGCGTTATGCCACCATCACGGTGCCTTTTTGAAATGCCAATTTGGCCATTGGCACGCCACTATCTCATTGGGTTACTAGATTTTGACAAATGCAAAATTGACCTTTCCTCAATGTGAGGCTATTGCGGAGGGCCACTGGAATTTTACGATTGCCATTTTGGCATCCACCGTGATGCGGTGGGTGCCTGGGTAGGACACTGCTTTACTGAAATAGCCATAACTTCTCAATTGGGTATAGGAATTAGGTAAATTTGAAATTGATGGAAAGATTATTCAATTTCCCACACAATGAAAGGCCTAAATCTGAAAAATTTTATGTGAATTAAAAGATATTTATTTGTGAAGCTCACCCTTAACATTCTAGAAATGAATTTAAGATAGGAAAAAATATGGGGTATTACAACTAAGTCGGATGAATTTCAAACATATAAAAAGATAGAGTAACTATTGACTCAAAGACTTTGGGATAGGTCCATGACCATGGCCAACCAAAATAACTCTAAACATTCAATGCAAACCAACAACCATAGCCAAAATCGAAATAATAACCAAATCCATTTCCATACTATAGTATAATGGAAGAATCACAAATCAAATATAGTCATATGGTATCAACCCCAATACCAATACCAATGCCAAGGCTGGCACTCACTGCCAACACCGACCATACCAACCTATAGTTGTCTCACAAAGCCTCTATCCTAAATCAAAACAACAGATGTTTCTGTACAAACTAGAGAATATCCATATCTGTATATACCTTTACGGGGGACTCGAACCTCCCAGCATAAGTAAGGTGACTTAAGCAACATCACATATAATATAGGGGACTCAAACCTCCCATTCATATATTCATTCGGGGGACTCAAACCATCCTGTCATAAGACACCCACACCGGCTTGCGAAATTTCTTGTGTTAATCCTTCAAACTCCAATTTCATGGCCCAGCTACACATCCAGCTTTAAAGCCCAATTTAAAACCATCATTTCACATACATAACCATTAAGCCAGTTACTTAACCAAATGCACTTTTTTTGTATCGTCATACCAACACTACTTGCAAGTATACCACATGCCATTACCATTATCAATCAACCTTACATTCATTCGACTTTGGGACCCAAACCTATCATCTAACAAAGACATTTTTTCAATTCAAAGTTTAGGGACTCAAACCCATTGTCTATCAATGACATAAATCAAGTTAATATTTAGGGATTCAAACCCATTTAACGATTTAAACCACCAAGGTTACCATTTAAAACATTACATAGCCAACAAGGCATTAAAAAAACCATTTACAAACCATTCATATTCATTTGGACAAGCGTTTGTTCAAAAGATCATTAACATGTGACTAGTTTATTCTTTAAGGCATTTTCATAAACACTTTGAAGGTATATTATTATCAAGGACTAAATCAAGATATAAACCATCAAGTTTAGGGTAACCAATGACCCATTTATTAAACCATACCAAACTACCACATGCACGAACCATCACCAAAACCATGTATAAGCATAAGTTAAACCAAGAGCAAACGTACTCAATCATATGCACCAAAATGCTCAATATTGATTTTCAAAACAACCATTTAAAAATCTTAATCACACTTTAAAACAAGCGATATTTGAGAACTAACAATGAGGGAAGCGACACATGTATTATTCAAGAAGATTCACGGAAGAAACTTGACTCTTAAGCCTCAAGATGATCACCTTTGAAGAAACTTTACACTAATCTTCAAGAGAGAGTCTTGAGAGTGTTTTGGAGTGTTTGATCTTTCAATAGTAAGTTATGAGAGGCCACAACATGTTTTAAGATGTGGGGACTTAAGGGTTTTGGGGTAGAATATGTTCAGAATAACCCCAGCTCAAAAGCTAAAATATGCATGCTTGAGGGTACGATTCATCCCCTAATACCATACCATAAGGTACGAGTGGTACCAATATGTCATTCCCTAACATTATCTTGAACCCCCATACTTACCAACATATGACCAAAAATGACCAACTCGTATCCTAACATACGAGAAGTACCCTATACAAATTTCTTTGGACAAGACTTTGGGCATAATACGATTTAGAAACATACAATTCATACCCTGACTAATGACTAGTAAGGTGTTCAATTGTACCTTGAATAGAAACCAACTCAATTGTACCTTGAACAAAAACAACCCAACCACATTAATTTACATACAAGAAGAAGGACGCTAAATCATACAACACCACACGTCTAGTACCTCAAGTCGTATGATGTCTTGAAGCTCAATGTTCACAAATTTTCTAAGTGTCAAAACCAGGGTTTTTCAATTCTACCCCACTTGGATCATTCATCCTTGAATGATGGGTACTGCAAGAACAAACATAAGTTAATATGCAAAATACTTGACTCTAACCTTTAACTATGTTAGAAAACAAAGATATAAGGAAATCAACCTTCCTTTTTACAAAGTTTGAAAACAAAAGTATGATGAAGAACACATACCTTCTGCACAAATTCCAAAAGCAAAAAATAAGAACGGATACTTGGACTTCATGTCCTCTTCTGCTACCCAAGTAGCCTCCTTAACACTATAGTTCCTCCAAAGAACCTATACTGATGCCATATCCTTTGTCTACAATCGACGAACTTGACGTTACAAGATATCAATCGGTACTACCTTATAAGATAAGTAATTCAAAATACCCAACCCTTCAGAAGAACGAACCGATGAATATCACCCACACATTTTCTCAGCATAGAGAGAGACATGGAAAACCGGATGAATAAAGCTCAAAATAGAAGGCAACTCAAATTTATAGGAAAAATTGCCCACCCTCTTCAAAATCAAGTAGGTACCAATGTACCGAGTACTTAACTTCCACTTCTTACCAAACTGCATCACTACCTTCATGATAGATACCTTTAGGAATACCCAATCGCTAACATTGAAATCCAACTCCCTATGTCTCGCATCCGTATAGGACTTTTGGCAACTTTGATAGGCTCTCAACCTATCATGAATCACCTTCACCATTTCTAAGGATTGGTGACCAAATTCAGGGCCAAACAATTCACCCTCACAAACTTCATACCACTCAATAGGAGAACTCCATATCCTACAACACAATGCCTTAAAAGAAGCTATACAATGCTAGAGACATAACTATTATTATAAGTATATTAAATCAATTGCAAATGATTGAACCAACTACCACAATAGTCGATCACGCAAGCATGAATCATATATTCCAATATCTGAATAGCCCTATCTATTTTTCTATTCAACTGCGGGCTGAAAGCAGTACTAAGACATACATTAGTTCCCAATCTTTTTGAAATGACTTCCTAAAATGAGATGAGAACGGAGTACCACGATAAAAAATGATAGAAATCAGAGCACTTCATAATCTCTGCAAGATATAACATAGCATAATTCTCCACCTAATAACTAGCACTCACCGACAAAAGGTGACCAGACTTGGTCATCCTATACATAATGACCCAAATAGAATCATATTTATTCTGAAATCGAGGAAGATCGATAATAAAATCGATATTAATCCCTTCCCACTTACATTCAGAAAACTTAATCTCTTGGTATAATCCACCAGGTCTGATATGCAAAAAATTTCACTTGTTGACACACCATACACTTAGCCATATAGCTAGCCACATCTCATTTCATATTTTTCCACCGATAGAACTCCCTGAGATCATGATACATCTTTGTAGAACCAAGATGAATAGCCTAACGAGATTCATGAACTTCGACTAGAATCCTTTCTCTCAACCCATCAACGTCTGGAAGACATAACCTACCCTGGTACCTCAGGATACCATCACCACCAATCATAAATTCAACAAAATTTGCTGACCTACATTTCCGTTAATCTTTATCAAATTAGGTTCAAATACTTGGTTTTCATTTATCTCAATAATAAGAGATAACGACTATATCGGATCCACAAACGCACCACCATATTCAGAGTCCGTGAGACAAACTCTATGACTAGCCAAATGGTGAATATCTTTCACAAACTCCCGTTTATCCTCATCTACATGAGCCAAACTCCCTATGGATAACCTGCTGAGAGCATCAACAACAACGTTAGCCATACCTAGATGTTAAGTGAAGACTCACATCATGGTCCTTCAGCAACTCAAGTCACCTTTTTTGGTTAAGATTTAGTTCTTTTAGAGTAAACACATACTATAGGCTCTTATGATTAGAAAAGATGTCAATAGAACCCCATAGAGATAGTGACGCAAGATCTTTAGCACAAATACCATCTCTAATAACTCCAAGTAATGAGTAGGGTAGTTCTTCTCATGAATTTTTTACTTCCTAGAAGTACAAGCCACCACCCTACCATGCTACATCAACATACAACCCAACCCAACACAAGAAGCATCACAATATACTATGAAACCATCATTACCCTTGGGCAGGGTTAAAATAATAAATAAAGTCAACTTATCCTTCAAGTTCTCAAAAGTAGCCTCACACGCATTCGACCATATAAACTTGCCCTTCTTCTGGGTCGACTTTGTCAATAGGGCATCTATAGTTGAAATTTTTTTCACAAATCTCCTATAGTAACTGGCTAAACACAAGAAACTCTGAAAATCGATTAGAGTCGTAGGTCTAGGTCACTTCTTAACCACTACAACATTTTGTTGATTCACCATGATCCCTTCACTAGAGATAACATGATTAAGAAAAGTCGCATCCTTCAACCAAAACTTATACACGGAGAACTTGGTATATAAATGCTGATCCTTTAAGGACTGCAACACAATACGAATTTGATTGACATAATCTACCTTACTCTTAGTATAGACCAAGATTTCATTACTTAAGAAAATAACAAAAAAATACAAAAACTGACGGAAGACCCTATTCATCAAATCTATATATGCTGTTGGAGCATTGGTCAACCTAATATATATGACTAGGAATTAATAGTAACCATACATGGTTCTAAAGGTAGCCTTAGAGATATATACCTCTCTAATCTTAAGCTAATGATAACAAGACCTAATATCAATCTTAGAAAAACACTTCGCACCTTGAAGCGGATAAAAAAGTCATCGATCCTAGAAAGAAGATACTTATTCTTTATGATCACCTTATTTAACTAACGATAGTCAATGTACATCTAAACGGAACCATCCTTCTTATACATAAATAACAATGGAGCACCCCAAGAAGACACAGAAGGATCGATGAATCCTTTATATAATAGATCCTTTAATTGCTCCTTAAGATCTTTCAACTCAGCCGGAGCCATTCAATAAGGAGGAATAGAAATTTGATGAGTGTCTGAAACACGATCAATACCAAAATCAATTTTCCTATCTAGAGGTACATAAGGAAGATCATTAGGTAAAACCTCGAGAAACTCATTAACCATTTGAATGGATTCTAGAGAAGACCTTCCGAGTTAGAATCTATAACCCTGACCAAATAATATAAAAACCCTTTGAAAATCAACTTTTCGGCTCTAAGGTAAGAGATAAATCTTACCTTAGGCACTAAAGAACCCCATTCCCATTAATGACTGGCTCATTAGGGAATTTGAACATAATCTTACGAGTCTGACAATCTAAGAAAGCATGAAAAGAATGCAACTAATCCATCCCTAATATTACATTGAAGTCAACCATATCTAACTCTATCAAATCTATAAGAGTTTCTCTACCACTAACAGAGACCACACACCTTCTATAAAATCTTTTAGAAATTGCATAGTCACCAATTAGGGTAGATATAAAAAAGGATCAACAATAAATCTAAGAATAAAACCAAAATATACAGCCATAAATAGGGTCACATAAACAAGAGTGGAACCTAGATCAAGCAAACAATAAACATCATGGGATAAAATTTTCAACATACCCATGACAACATTGGAAAATTTCTTAGAATCCTAATGAGATGCAAGATCATATAATTAATTTTGGCTAATGCCAATACCAAAAGTGGAAATAGATGCAGAATTAGTACCCTTTGGTGCAAGAGCACATGAATATCCAACAGAACCTTGTTAGCCTAAGAAGCTTTTGTAGCATGACAATCATACTGCAATGACCAATTTGGTCATAATAAAAAATCTTTTCCTTTCCTTCATAATAAAACCCATAGTGCGAACTCCCACAAAATCTATAAGGAGGGTGGGATAGAAATGAGTGAGCCCTGTTAGCTTAAGATTGGGCACCCTGGGCCCAGGACCCTCCATCAAACTGAGATCGATGATCAACTGATAGCTTCAGGTAAGGAGCACTAGCTACGGAGAAAGAATTATAACTTTTCCACTTCTTCATCATCCATTTACCACCATCTCTTCCATTTTGCTCAGCAGGCCTAAATTTCTTCCCCTACCTCTCAATAAACTTAGGTTTCTTTTTTTTCACTTTCTTTATTTATTGTACATAAACAACCAACCTAGAGATATCTATGTCTTTGATCAGCAAGGCAGTCTTACTTTCAAGGATCAATTCATAAGATAGTACTGAAGCAAACTTCCTCATCAATGCCCTCATATCAGACACAATCTCTGAAGTATATTGAGATAATTAGTAAAACTTCAATTCATACTCCTTGACCGATGTCTTCCCTTGTTTTAGATTAAAAAACTTCTCTGCTTTACTTTTATTAACTCCTGACAAAAGTAGTAGTCTAGAAATACATTAGAGAAATCTTCCTATAGATATGACTCATAAATATCACCCCTTTTCTGATTCCATTTCTCATACCAATGGTATGACACATCCTTCAACTAGTAGGCATCAAACTCCACCCCTTCATATTTATGGCATGCACCCTAAAAATATTTTCCATCTCATCTTGGAAACCCTGAGGATCCTCTTTATCATTAACACCCATAAATGTTAGAGGATTCAACCTCATAAATTGGCCAACCTTTATGGCCATAAAAGATGGAGTGGAGATTCATCATGCTCATCCTGACAAGCTAATAACAGCGTAATCATATGAATTGACTTATGAGAGTCAACATTCATAACATTATCCTGAAGAGGGCTAGAAGGAACTGGTAGAACTCCAAAATAATCAGGGACCGGACCATTAGATCGAGTATAGATCCTATGAGTAGAGTGTGTTCCATCAATATTGTCCTTTGTTAGGACATAGGAGTTTCCATGAGATTTAGTTCATTGAGGAATGATTTAAAAGAAAAGCAAATGAAATTAGAAGAATCCATGGCCTAGATATTATAGCTCAAACTAAGACAACAAGAAAGTCAAACATTCTTAAATATCTCATAGCCTCTCTCTTATAAGTGTGGCACATACACACCCTTAAAAAAGACTCTACTTGGCATGTCTTTCTGGACTCTCAATTGACCATTAACCTAAATCTATGATATCAACTTGACATGATCTGAGCTAGGGCCATGTCGTAATAGGAATCCCTAGTCTAAGAAGGACCAGATACCACCCCCAATACTCAATCCAACTTTCATTCATATACCCTGAGTCGAATGAATTCTAAACATATAACAAAATAGAGTAAAAATCAACTCAAAGACTTTAGGATTGGTCTATGACCATGGCCAACGCAAATAAGTCTAACCATCTAATGCCAAACTAAAACCATAACCAAAATCAAAATAACAAAAAAATTGATATCTATACTTTAATAAAATAAAAAACCCACAAATCAAATAAAGTCATATGGTATCAGCCCCAATAACACTACCAATGCCAAGGCTAACACCACTACCAAAACAACCCATATCAATGTATAGTAGTCTCACAAAGCCTCGGTCCAAAATCAAAACAATATCTGATCGGTATATTCCTCCGACTATAGCCACAATCAATGTCTAAGTCTAAACCTATAAGGACATAAGAAAACTCAAAAACAAGAAATAGAGACTTTCGAAGTATGGAAGCTCACACTTCGAGTTAACATAAGCTATTCTAGAAGTTTAATCATTGATTAGGATGTGTAGTATGACCAACACCTGCATCGCATGGGTATGCAGTGTTGAAAATAGTTAGCAGTCAGAGCACTAACATATAAATCAGGGATAGCAATAAAATAGTACCAATAGTTTCAAATAAATCAATCAATACATATAGCAATGCGATATATATGTACAATAATCAGTGCATATACCAATGAAATACATATGAATCCATGCATATTTAAACCATACTGGTATAGGGAATAAGATTAACATAAACTTTGAAATCGATAACCTGGATTATGTAGCATGAACATCATAGAACAAGGCACCCACAGACTATATAGGTCCTGCTCTCCCATAAATATAAGGGCCCAATATGTGTAGCCACATGAACCAGAAAATATCCATATCCAAATATTTCTTTATGGCGTACTCAAACCTCTTAGCATAATTTAGGTGACTTAAGCACCATCACATGTATTATGAGGGACTCAAACCTCCCATTCATATATTCATTCAGAGGACTCAAACCTCCCGGTCACAAGACACCTACACCAGCTAGCACAATTTTTAGTGTTAGTCCTTTGGACTCTACCTTTGTGGCGCAGCTACACATCCCCCATTAAAGCTAAATTTAAAAACAACATTTAACATAAACAACCATTAAGCTAATTACTTAACCAAAGACACTTCATTGGTATCAGAATACCAACAATACTAGCAAGTATGCCACATGCCATTGCCATTATCAATCAACCTTCAATTCATTTTACTTTTAGACTCAAACCCATCATCTAACAAAGACACTTGTTCAATTAAAATTTTACAGACTCAACCCCATTATCTGACAAAGACATAAATTAAGTTAATATTAAGGAACTCAAATCTATTTAAAAATTTAAACCACCAATGTTACTATTTAAACCATTATATGGCCAGCAAGGCCTTTAAAAAACCATTTACCAACCATTCATATTCATTTGGCCAAGCCTTTATTCAAAATATTATTAACATGTGACTAGTTTATTCTTTAACGTATTTTCACAAATACATTGAAGGTACACTTTTATCAAGGACAAAATCAAGGTATAAACCATCAAGTTTAGGGTAACAGATGATCCATTTTTAAACCATAATTACCAAACTACCATATGTGCAAACTATCACCAAAAATATGTATAAACTCAAGTTAAACCAAGTGTAATTATTACTCAACCATATGCAACAAAAACCCTCAATATTGATTATAAAAACCACCATTTAAGAATCATAATCACACTTTAAAACATATAATATTTGAGAGATAACAATGATGCAAGAGTTACATGCCTTATTCAAGAAGATTCATGAAAGAAACATGACTCTTAAACCTCAAGATGATCACCTTTGAAGAACCCTAGCCTAAATCTCTAAGAGAGAGTGTAAAGAGTGTTTTTGAAGTGTTTGATCTTTTAATAGTAGGTTATGAGAGGACAAAACATGTTTTAAGATGTATAAAATTAAGGGTTTTGGGGTGGGAAATTTATGGAGTACCACCAACTTAAAAGCTAAAACATACACGTAGAATGGTATGACCCATCCCCTAAACTATACCCTATAGTACAAGTGGTATCCTTATCTTATTCCCTAATATATCTTGGTCCTCTCATACTGACCAACAAACAACCACACATATCCTAACATACGTAAAGTACCATATAACCCAAACCCTTGATAAATTTCTCTAGATAAGACTTAGGGCACAATACAACTTCACAATATAACATTCATAACTCAAGTAATGACTAGTAAGGTGTTCAATAATACCCTCAACAAAAACCAACCCAACCATACTAATTTACGTACGAGGGGAGGGACCCTAAATTATATAATATCTACAACTAGTACCCATGTCGTATGATTTCTAGAAGCTCAATGTTCAAAAATTTTCTAAGGGTCAAAACTAGGGTGTTTCATGGGTATTATAGAAGGTTTATTGAGAGCTTTTCTTCTATTGCTTTTCCATTAGCCAAGTTGACTCAAAAAAGGTAAAGTTTAGGTGGTTCGATATATACGAGGGTAGTTTGAGAAACTGTAGTATAAGTTGACTTTTGCTCTGATTTTAAACTTGCCTAATGGTACCAATGGTTTTCTAGTTTATTAAGATGCATCTCATGTAAGAGTAGGTTGTATCTTAATGCATCATGGTAAGGTGGTCGATACTGCTTCTAGGTATTTGAAGGTCTATGAAAGGAATTATTTGACTCATGATCTAGAGTTGGTGGCTATGATATTTGCATTAAATATGTGTCATCTTTATTTTTATGGGATGGATGTTGACATTTATTCAAATCATAGGAGACTACAGTATGTGTTTACATAAAATATGTTGAATCTCCAGTAAAGAGGTGAGTTGAATCATTAAAAGATTATGATATGAGTCTTCACTACTATCTAGGTAAAGCTAATTTGGTTGTTGATGCCCTTATAAGGTTATCTATGGAGTGCTTATCTCATCTGGATGAGGAGAAAAAAAGGTTAGTAAAGGATACTCACTAGTTGGTTAACCTAGGAATTTATCTTTTTGACTCTAAATTAGGAGAGGTAATTGTTCGAGAAGTTGTTAAATCATCTCTTGGTGTTAAGGTAAAAGAGAAGGAGGTTTTGGATCCTTTTCTCATATAGATTAAGGCTGATGTGGGAAAATAAAAAGTTTGGGCTTTCCAGATTATTGGTGATAGTATCTTGTGGTACAAAGGCTAATTGTCTGTTCCTAATATTGATGGGATACAATAATAGATTTTTATCGAGGTTCATGAGTCTAGATATAATGTTTATTTGGGTTCGACAAAGATATACCATGACTTGAAGGAAATTTATTAGTGGAACAATATAAAGAGTGATGTGGAAAATTTTATTTCCAAGTTTATGGTTTGTCAACAAGTGAAGGATGATAATTTAAGGCCAGGTGGATTATCTCAAATGGTTTGCCTTATGGAATTGGGAGATGATAAATATAGATTTTGATACCAGACTTTCGTGGTCTCGTAGTTAGTAGGATTTGATTTGGGTCATCGCAGATAGGATGACTAAATCAACTCACTTTTTGCTAGTAAGGACTACTTATTCTGGAGAGGATTATGGTAAATTATTTATTCAGGATATCATAAATTTGTATGGTGGTCCAAATTCAATTATTTTAGATTAAGGCACGCAATTCTTTTCTCACTTTTGGCATTTCTTTCAGAAAGGCTTGGGAACATAGGTGAACCTTCGTACTACATTCCACCCTCAGATAGATGGACAAGAAGAGAGGACTATCCAGACATTGAAAGATATGATAAGGACATATATGATTGAATTTGGTGGTAGTTAGGTTGATCACTTTCCTCTCATTGAGTTTGCATATAATAAAAATTATCATTCTTGTATTAGGATGGCTCCAATTATGAATCTTTCTAATATGAGGTATATATCTCTTATTAGGTGGTTTAAGTTTTGTGAGACTAGACTTTTGGGTACAGATATAGTCCACCAAGCCATGGAGAAGGTGAAGGTGATTAGGGATAGGCTTAGGACTGTTCAGGGTAGCCAAAAGTCCTATGCGGATATGAGGAAATACGATTTGGAGTTTGAGGTTGGCTATTAGGTGTTCTTAAAGGTATCACCTATAAAGGGAGTGATGATATTTTGGAAGAAGGGAAAGCTTAATTCTCGTTATGTGGGTTCGTCTTAATTTTGAGAAGAGTTGGAACCATTGCATATGAATTGGAGTTGCCTTCGATTTTGAGTTACATTCACCCAATTTTTTATGTGTTAAATATTGACGCAGTGTATGGGTGATGCTTCTTTGGTTGTACCTATTGAGTGTGTCAGTATTTTGGATTCCCTGTCTTAAAAGGAAGTTCATGTGGATATTTTGGACAGACAAGTCCATCGTTTGGTGACTAAATATGAAGATTTGGTGAAGTCCTTTAGAGGTACTATAAGGTAAAAGAAACTACTTAGGAAGCCGAAAAGGCCATGAAGTCTAAAAATTTGTTCTTCTTCCTCAAGTTGGATAATCTTTCTTAAGGTATACGTTTTACTACTCTTTTTGTTTTTTCTTACTTTGTTAATGTCTTTGTGATTGCATTCCTATCTAGCAATCATGCTAATGGTTGTCTTGATTCATCATTCATGGATGAATAATCCTAGATTTTTGGCTCTAAAATTTATGAGATTTAAGCTCACTGCTTAGGATATGGCTGACAACTCATGATATGTAAGGTATTGTCATTAATCATAGGGATAGACTTGTGACCAATCTGGTAGAGTGGCTAATGTTTCTCTCCTGAATATGACTAGGACCCTGTGGTCCATAAGGTCTAATCACGAGTCATATGGTCATGACTCATAGGGTGTGACTTGTGACCAAACCTTTGAACGCTGTCCTGAGTCATTACCTAGACTACAAGTTTAGGAAATGACTTAGAACCATTCATCACGAGTCGTGATGTAAACCATAATGACTGGTGACTAATTTTATACACTTTTAATTAAGGGTACCTTATTCTTTTCCTTCTTTCCCAAATTATAACCCACAATATGAAACAACTTAAGAGAACTGATAACCCCTCATTACCCAATCAATTACACTTCTCTCTTCTCTCAAAATCCCCAGTCTAGAGTAATTATAGTTTTTTTATGATATTGGTTATCTAAGGCTCAAAGGGTGATTTCCTATTCAATGTTCTTTGTGTCTCAGACATGTATCATTTCCCAGAATATGTATTTTTATTATGGCATGTATTGTCTTGATATTTCCATGTTTTTAATGTTTGGTTTTAGATAAAGGATAAAAGGGTTTTTGATGGTAATTGTTTAACTGCTTTTCTCATAGTTATTATGGATTATTCATTCTTTAAATAGATGGTTTGTGAACTCATTAGGGTGCATCGGTATGGGTAATGGAATGGGGGTCGTGGATTTCCCCAAATTGATGTATTATTGGTGTTAGAATTGGTAAACACCTCAACCCACTAGCATAATATGCTTAAACTATGTGTGTTTGCCCACCTTTCGAAACTAATGCATTTCATAAAAAAGTTAAAGAACTATAAATGGATTTTAAAATCCTTAGTGACCATAATATGATCATAAATTGGAGCTTAGGGGTCATGGATTCTCCTAAGTTGGTAGATAATTTGAATTTCATAGTGGAATTAACTTACAAGTTCAATTGGTATGAGGATACCAACAATAAGTGCCTTAATGAATCATTGTTTCTTAATAGATAGATTATGTGTAAATGCTTTAATTATTCTTAAAGGAGGTTGTGCAGCTCACTGGGGAAGGTGGAGGTCTCGAGGGAACCGCTGCTAGAAACCAACCATATTTGCCATAGTGGGGTTTTTGATGACCGTGTGCATAGCTCACACTATTTATACACTATGGATAGCTAGGGTATGATGGACTTCCTGCCCCTTCCTCAAATATCTCTGATTCATATGGTTAACACGGACTAGGCCCTTTCAGTGGGGAAGCCTGGACACACATAGCCCATAGGCATTTTTAGGATGGTTAGAGCCTGACAATATAGGTTAATGTTTTTAAAGTTCATGGTTAAACTCTATTCCTTGCCCTAGAATTATGTATATATGTATATTTTTATGTATATGAACATGTACATTGGGTTTATAATTAGATTGAAATGGAATTACTTTATCCCTTATATGAGTTACATGCTAGCGATCATCGGACTAACTGTCCTAGGATGTGATGTTATTTTATAATATAGGGTTTGAAGACACTTCTTTTTCCCCTGTGCAACATATGGTGATTTGGTTGGTCCGTAGTAAAGTAGTGAGCTTTCATCCATCAGAAAACATTATCATTCCATCGGTTTTATTCCATATTTAGAATTGAAGTGTTCAAATTAACATTGTCATTGTCATGGTCGGGGGAATGTCCAAACTTAGGTTAATGTTTTATTTATTAGAAGATTTTATTATCAAAGTATGGGTGTATTGAGTTATGGATCCTTAGATCTCTCTTGGTGTTGATTTATCTATCTAGTTTTATGTTCGAATGTCAGTTCTATTTTGTTGTATGTTCAAAATTCAGTTCTATCTTGTTATATGTTCTAAACTCATCTACTACTAGTTATATTGCGTTTTGTTTGGATAGGCTAAGGGGTGGTCACCAGTACTTGGCATACTTGAGATACTAATAATGTCTAGGCCCTAGTTCAAGTCGTGAAATATCAATGGACAAGTTTGAATGAAACGGTGAGTATAACCCAGAACAGAGAAATCTTGTCCCTTTTTAGGATATGAAGTTAGTTGGGAGGGTGTGTTTGACCATTTTGTCACATCTTTGATATGTTAGTGTAGAGTCCCTGTAACCCCCCGAGACTATACTCTGGGCGCTACACGGTGCCTACGATCTAGAAAGACCACAAGCTAACCCATGATTAGTACCTGCTATGAGCACTAAATAATAATCATGAAAACATATGCGGAAGTAAAAAACTAAAAACGCCAGAAGGTTCATAAAACTTAATCAATACTAAATACATCTGTAGAATAACTGCTAACTGAAGGTATCTGAAAGCCTCTAAACATCTGAAATAAAAGAGTTGATGGTACAAGCCCCGACTAACTCCTAAAACTGTCTGACAATAAATGTTGTACAGAAAAAATATATTAATTGAATAAAATTCATATCCTCGATGGATGAGGACTCACTACTATAACTGTTGCTGATCAACTTAATCTGACTAAGTACGATCAGGAACTCGAGCATTCAAACCTATGATATGAGACATCATAGCATAAAGAAAGTATGCGTCAGTACTTTGAATATACTAGTATGGTAGGCGTGGTTAGGCTAATATGCATGGTTTACGTGCATGAAGATATTCACTAAATATCATGGAGTGATTGGATGAGTGTATATGCAGAACTGGAACTACTGAAGATAATGAACACGTAATATCCAACATATATCATCTGTCTGAATTAGAATGAAACTAATTTCGGATGACATGAAGTCATGATCATGTATAACTAAACTGAGTTTTGTATTGAATAATGAATACTGAGTACTGGATACTGTAATTATAACTATGGGAGTTATCATGTTACCGACATACCCTGATTATTGATTAATATAAGGTCCAACCTGTAACCCAGTTGGAAGGGTGTTAGCACTATGCCACGGGCTACTAACTGTAGCTGGGTAAACCCTAATTTAGCAAAAAAATCATGAGATATATATGGTTGAGTCAACCCTAGTCTAGCATGAAGATGATTTACCGTACGCTGGCTACGTATTTCTATAACTCAGGGAGTGCTACTAAGGGTCAAACCCTCAGCTGACAGAAATACCCCTATACCTGGGTTCGCTCGGTGCTGAATCCTACTCCCAAATGAATCAACACTAAACTGATCACTACATTGTACTAGGCTTGACTGAACTCACACTGATTCTGTTGACTGACCATATACTACTGATTGGGATACTACAACATCCATCTATTCCTACTAGCGACTAGACAACAACTAAATTTTGGATATTCAATATCCCTAAGACTCGATAGCATAGATAATGAAATCATATCTCAACTCTAAAAGTATCTCACATACGTTATCATGCATAATTCTTTCACATAGATATTTTGTCAAACACCTAGGATACATAAATCTTGTAAATGAGAATGAGCAACATATGAATATCTTGACTACTACATTCAACACCAAAATTCAAAGATTAAACGTGGGGGTTACATAAATCAACATACATTTAAGTTAATTCACTCGAAACTCAAATTATTCTTGACTTGAAATCCACACAACATCACATACATGAACATAGTTTTATTCAAGAATGTAAATCATAATCTAAGTGCTTGAAAACAAAATTCTTGAACTCCAAGGGTGGAAGGAACCCATGGATGAACACCTAAATATACCTTGATTGATGAATTGTTGGAAGTTATTGAGGGATTTCATGTAACTTGAACTTCAATGATGAAGGGGCTAGGGTTTGTTATTGAAAGGTAAAGTTTGTGATTTTGAGAGAATTGTGATAAATTAGGCAAAAATATTGTTTTGGGACCTAAATCCCCATGTAAAAGTGAGGGGAAAAGATTGAAATACCCCTCTGGACTCGTTATTAATAAGATGAACAATGCCCAGTGACAAGATAGGCGACACAACGCATCGATGGTGTCAATGCAATTACCAATGCATCACATAGATCGTGATGACGCAATAGCCAACACGATGTGCACTGATCGCGTTGACTTACTATTTTTGTCATCTAACTGTCAATCACATGATGTCCAAAAATTCCAAAACCCACCCGAGATGACCTATAGATAACCCTAATCATTAATCAATTTTAAAATCGACAATCTATGGGAGAAAATAACATAAATGATACCATTGAAACATCGAATCTAAAATGAGACAAAGTGTCAACACTTAGCTAAAATTTTCTAAGTATGGGACCTCTTTTAGCATGCTATAAAGGACAGAAATGGTCTAGGACATTATGGGGTCCTACAATAACTCCCCTTTGGGAACATTCGTCCTCGAATTAGACTGATTAAGTTGAGAGGCACTGAGATTCTAAGATAATATTAACATGCATAGATGAGACATGATTGAATCTTGAGGCATGACACATGAATGAAGTGAACCATGAACGCATGATTGATATAAGAATGTTATGCAGCTAAAAATAAAGATGGAATAGTGTAAATCTAAGGAAAAATGTTACGTTAGGCTGAATGTGAGTTTGCAGAGAAGAGATAAGGGTACTTTGTTCACATTTCTACTTCTTCTTGTCAAGTAGCTCCCTCAACAGACTGATTCCACAAAAGAACTTTGACCAATGGAACATCATTGTTCCATAGTATGTGAGTTTGACAATCAAGGATTTTGATTGGAACTTCTTCGTAAGAGAAGCTATTCTGAACATCTACACTCTTTACGTGGACTACAACTATTGGGTCACCTCTGTACTTCTTTAGCAATGAGAAATGAAACACTAGGTGGACTAAAGCTAAGTTTGCAGGCCACTCAAGTTCATAGGCTACCTATTTGAAATAACTCAAAATCCTATAAGGACCAACATATCAGGGACTAAGCTTCCCCTTCTTACTAACCTCTTTACTCCCTTCATGGGAGAGATTTTTAAATACACGAAGTGGCCAATCTCAAATTTAATATCTTTCATTATCACATCTGCAAAAGATTTTTGTTGACTCTATGCTACCTTAAGCCTCTCCCTGAGTAACTTCACTTTCTCTAAAGCATCAAATACCAAGTCAGGCCCCACTATAGCGGCATCATCTACTTCAAACCAACTAATGGGAAATCTACATCTTCTCCCATAAAGAGCTTCAAACAGAGCCATCTAAATGGAATGATAGCTTTTATTATACACGAACTCAATCAAAGGTAAGTGGTTATCCCAACTTCCCTTAAAGTCAATGACACACTCTCTTAACATATCTTCAAAAGTTTGAATGATCCTCTATACTTAACCGTCTGTCTGAGGGTGGAAGGCTGTACTGAGATGGATGTGGGTACCAAGGCCCTTGTGGAAGGCTTTCCAAAAGTGAGCTGAATTGCATACCTCTATCTGAAATAATGGATAATTGGACACCGTGCAACCTAACCAACCCTCTAAAATAGATCCTGGCATAGTGCTCGGCTGAATAAGAAGTATGGACTAGTAATAATTGGGCAGACTTAGTCATCCTATCTACAATGACCCAAATCGAATCTTACTGACAATGAGTACGAGGTAAACCCATCACAAAGTCCATGTTCAGTTCTTTCCACTTCCATTTGTGAATATCAAACTCCAAAGTGGAACCTCTAAGGTTTTGGTGTTCAATCTTCACCTGTAGACAAGTAGAGCACTTAGCCACAAACTCTGCAATGTCTTTGTTCATTCCACTCCACCAATAGACTTCCCTCCAATTGCAGTACATCTTAGTGTCCCTTGGATGAATATAGGAACACGCACCATACGATTCAGCAAGAATTCACGGCCTTACATCATCTACATATGACACACATAGCCTACCTTCGTAGCGTAACACACTATCTCTCCTTGTCTTTGACTTACTCTTCCAGCTTAACTAAACTAGGATCTATGTACTACTTTTCTTTCGCCTTGGAACTTAAGGAAGACTCTAAACTATTCTTGACCCAAACACTTCCCTCAGTCGAACTAACAAAACAGACACCTATTCTAGAAAGAAGATAAACTTCCTAAACTAAGTTTTTCTTACCATCCTCAACGTGAGAAGCACTACCTATGGACAACCTGCTGAGGGAATTTGCCACTACATTAGCATTTCCCTGACGATATATAACACTCACATCAAGATCTTTAAGCAACACTAACCACCTTCTCCGATGAATATTAGTTCTTTCTATAATAACACATACTGCAACCTTTTGTGGTCTGTGAATATATCAACATAAATCCCATACAAACAGTGCCTCAAAATCTTTAAAGCAAACACTACAGCTGTTAATTCAAGATCATGTGTAGGATAATTATTTTTATGGGGATTAAGTTGTCTAGAGGTGTAGGCTATAACTTTAACTCTCTGCAACAAAACACACCCCAAACCAACTCTGGAAGCATAATAGTTTACAAAAATTCCATCTGAAACATTGGGAAAAGTAAAAATTGGGGTCGTAGTAAGTCGAGTCTTCAACTCCTAAAAACTCTTCTCAAAAGAATATGACAACAAAAACTAAACATTTGTTTTGAGTGAATTTAAATATGAGGGATGCAATATATGAAATTCCTTCAACAAACCATTGGTAATAACCAGCCAAACCCCAGAAACTTATGATATCTAATAGAGAGATAGGTCTAGGCCAGTTTTTCACTTCTTTGGTCTTTTGAGGATCAACTCTAATACCATCACCAAAAACTATATGACTAAGGAAAGCTATTGATCTTAGCCAAAATTCATATTTACTAAATTTGGCGAACAACTGATGGTCTCTGAGAGTCTGCCATACTCTTCTGAGATGGACTACATGGTCATTTTCACTGTAGGAAGTAGACTAGACTTTCATCGATGAAGACTATGATGAACATGTCTAAGTACTCCTTGAATGCATGTTTCATAAAGTCCATGAAAGCTACTGAGGCACTAGGAAGACCAAATAAAATGACTCAGAATTTGATGTTACCATACCGAGCTTTGAAAGCTATTTTTAGAATGTCACATTCTCTTACTTTGAGCTGATTATAGTCGGATCTGAGGTTTATCTTAGAAAAGTTACTGCCACCCTGAAGTTGTTCAAACAAGTCATCAATTCAATAAAGTGAGTATTTATTATTGACGGTGAATTTATTCAATTGACGATAATCTATCCACATTCTAATAGAACTGTCTTTTTTTCGCACAAATAGAACTGGTGCACCCCAAGGGGATATGTTGGGCCTGATAAATATTTTGTCTAAGAGGTATTTCAACTGTTCTTTTAACTATTTAAGTTTAGTTGGAGCCATTCTATATGGAGAAATAGATAATAGCTGAGTATCAGGAAAAAGGTCTATTCCGAAGTCGATTTCCCTTTCGGGAGGAACGCCTGGGAGATCTTTGGGAAACACATCTTGAAATTTACTTGTGACTGGAAGTGACTCAATGTTAGGAGTCTCGGAACTAGAGTCGTTGACTTACATCAAGTAATAAACACACCCCTTCGATATCATTTTCTCACTCTACGGTATGAAACAAGTTGACCCTTAAGTGATGTGGTACTACCCGTCCATTCAAGGACTGGTTCATTTGTGAACAGAAAATAGACAATTCTACTTCTATAATAAACTGAAGCATAGCATGAATGGATCCAATCGATGCCGAGAATGTTGTCAAAATCTATTATCTCTGGCCCTACTAGGATTATTGAAGTAACTTTATGAGACACCATAATCGGACAGTTCTTGTATACCCGTCGGGCTATGATAAACTTGCCCACTAGGGTATAGACTAAGAAAGGCTTTATTAGGATTTTTGGACTAACTCCAAAGTTGAAGGCTATATAAGAAGTTACAAAATAAAGAAAAGCTCCTGGATCTAACAAAACATAAACATGTAAATGAATGATTTGCAATATACTAGTACTTACATTAGGATAACTCTCTTGATCTTGTCAGGACTAAATTGCATAGATTATGATTGGGCACTGTCCACTGGTGGCACTAGAAGCAACACCCTATAGAGACGGGGGACGAACTAAACTAGGGGACGGTTATGCTGACTATGTGAATCAACTTAAGGACACTCTCTTATCCTATGGCCTATATTACCACATCTAAAACATATATCGTTACCAACCTTGTAGATATCCTGATGATTTATTCCATATTTCAGGGAAAGAGGATTCGTTCAAGCACTGTTCACACTACCTAAAGATTTAGAGCCTGGCTCCCTATCCTTATTATCATTCATGAATTTGGGCATCGGCGCACTCGCTGAAGATGGAGCTAGGATTAAAGATTTTGGGAAGAACTGAGGACGGTTACCACCTTTTGAGTTTGGCTGAGCAAAAGTAAAGCTACCTATTCTAGCCCTCTTATTTTCCCTCACTTTCTCCTTATTCTTCTATTCCCCAATGTATTGAGCATGGACCATCAACATAGACAAGTTCATATACTTAATAAGCATTACATTCCTACATTTCTTAATAATACTATCAGATACACCAGAAACAAACATGCTTATCCTCATGAGGAGCATACCTCGCTAAATGAGTAAACTGGAGGGAATACTCTATCACACTCATTTTTTCCTTCTTCAGGTTGATTAACTCTAACACCTTGGCCTCCCTTAACTCTAACAGAAATAGCCTATCTAAAAACATAGTAGCAAACTCTTCTCATTCTATACGTCATGCATCTGCACCCCTATTTACCTTCTACTATTTAAACTATGTATGAGCCATATCATACAATTGATAGGCGTCTAATTCAGCACTCTCACTAGTGATTACCCCCATAATGTCTATTACCTGTTGCACCATGTCAAAAAATTTCTATGGATCCTCTTCAGACTTAGACCCTAAAAATGAAGGAGGGTTCATTCGGTAGAAGTCCCCAATTCTAGTTGAGGCAGTATTGGTCACTGGGTTAGCCCAAATAGTAGCTGTTCAAACATTCTGAGCTGCCATAGAATGGGCGAGAGTGGTGAAAGATACTTTGAATTCTCCATGAAAAACATACTTATTCAGGATATCTTCCTGAACGGGCGAAGGTTCTGGATGGTTTTTAATTCTTCTTCCATTGGTATTTCATGGAGGTATGTTTTGTAAATGGAAGGAAAATTTGAACTAGAATGAGAGTTTTTAAATTGAGCTAATTCTCACTTGCATGATATGAACACTAAAAGAAGGGAACTTTTTCCTAAAAATGCCTCATAGCCTCTTGTCCATAAGTGTGCATGTTGTACACCGATGCATAAGACTATACTTGACGTAGCTTTCAGAATCCCAAGGAATATTTAGAACCTGAGGATATGATACCAAGTTAGTAACACCCCGAGACAACACCCTAGGTGCCATACGGTGCCTACAATCCCAAAGGACCATAAGCTAACCCATGACTAGTACTTGATGTAAGCATTAAATGATAATCATGAAAATATATGCGGAAGTAAAAAATGAAAATGATATAAGGTTCACAGAACTTAACCAATACTCATTATATCTGTAGAATAACTACTAACTAAAAGTGTCTAAAAGCCTCTAAACATCTGGAATAAAAGAGTTGATGGAACAGGCCCCAACTAACTCCAACAATTGTCTGATAATAAATGTTGTACTGAAATAATATATTAAACGAATAAAAGTCATGTCCTCAATGCATGAGGACTCACTACTGTAACTACTGCAGATTAACTGAATCTGACTAACCACAGTTAGGAACCCGAGCATTCGAAACTATGATATAAGACATCATAACGCAAAAAAAAAATATGTGTTAGTACTTTGAAGATATTAATAAAGTTGATGAGGTTAGGCTAATATGCATGGTACACGTGCAAGAAGATATTTAATAAATACCATGGAGTAAGTTGATGACTGTATATGCAAAACTGGAACTGCTGAAGATAATGAACATGTAATATCAAGCATATATCATCAGTCTACATTAGACTTAAACATAAGTACTGAGTTTCTGATAATGGATTTTAGGTGACTTGAAGTCATGATAATGTATAACTAAACTGAGCTCTACTTAATACTAAATAGCGAGTACTGGATATTGGAACTATAACTGTGGGAGCTATCATCTAACTGACATATCTTAATTATAGAATGGTATGGGGTGTAAACTGTAACCTAGTTGGAAAGGTATTAGCTCCTTGGTACAGGTTAATAACAGTAGCCTAGTTAACCCATATCTGGCAAGAAGACTCATGAGATATATATGGTTACGTCAACCCTAGTCTAGCAGAAAGATGATTTAACCTATGGTGGCAATGTAGTTCTACAACTCGGGGAATGCTACTGAGGGTCAAACCCTCTACTGATAGGAATACCCCCATCCCTGGGTTCGCTCGGTGCTGAATCCTACTTCTAACTGAATCAACACTGATCTGATCACTAGAATATACCAGGCTTGACTGAACTCACATTGATTCTGTTGAATAACCATATACTACTGATCGGGATACTACGGACCTTCTTTTCCGACTGGAGACTAGGCAACAACTGAATTTCTAGTATTCAATACCTCCAGGACTCAATAGCATAGATAATGAAATCATATCTCAACTCTAATAGAATCACACATAGGTTATCATGCATAATTCTATCACATAGACATTTTTTCAAATGCCTTGGATATATAAATCTTGTAAATAAGAATGAGAAACGTACGAATATCATGACTACTACATTCAACACCAAAATTCAAAGAACATGGGGGTTACATAAATCAATATACATTCTAGTTAATTCACATGAAACTCAAATTATTCATGACTTGATATCCAGACAACATTACACACATGGACATAGTTTCATTGAAGAATCTAAACCATAATCTAAGTGCTTAAAAAGAGGATTCTTGAACTCCAAGGGTGGAAGGAACCCAAGGATGAACATCTGTACATTCCTTGATTTACAAATTGATGGAAGTTATTGAGGGATTTCTTGTAAATTGAACTTAAATGATGAGGGGATAGGGTATGTTCTTGAAGGAGAATGCATTTATTTTTGAAAGAATTGTGATAAATGAGGCAAAATTGCTGTTTTGGGATGTAAATCTCATGTTCAAGTGAGGGGAAAAGACTGGAATACCCATCTGGACTCGGGATTAATAAGCTAAAAATGCCCAGTGATACGATAGTCGATGCACCACATCGATGGTATTGACGTGATTATCGGCGCACTGCGACAATAGTAATGATGCGATAGCCAATGCGACGTATCCTGATCACATTGTATTGCTATTTTGGTCATCCAAACTTGACTCAATAGATGTCCAAAAATTCCAAAACTCATCGGAGATGGCCTATATATAACCCCGATCATGAATCAATTTAAAAAACCGATAATCTAAGCCCAAAAAGAAAATATATATGATACTATTTAAATATTGAGCTCAAAATGAGGCTAAGTGTCAATACTTCCCTGAATGTTTTTAAGTTTGGGACCTCTTTTCACATGTCTGCTTCCTCTTCAATACTGGCTCCCTCAATGGATTGATTCAACCAAAGAACTTTGACCAAGGGAACTTTTTTGTTCCTTAGTCTGTGAGTCTGACAATCAAGCATTTCAAATGGAACTTCTTTATAAGAGAGACTATTCTAAATATCTACAGTCTCTAGGCGGACTACAACTGTTGAGTCACCAATGCACTTCTTTAGCAAGGAAACATGAAATGCTGGGTGCACTGATGCTAAGTCTGTAGGCAACTAAAGTTCATAGGCTACCTTTCCAAAATGACTCAGAATCCTATAAGGACCAATATATCAGTGACTATGCTCCACCTTCTTACAAAACCTCTTTACCCCCTTCATGGAAGAGATTTTCAAGTACACGAACTCCCAATATCAAGTTAAAGATCTTTCCTTCTTACATATACATATGATTTTTATCGTCTCTAGGATGCCTTAAGCTTCTGTCTGATCAACTGCACTTTCTCTAAAGCAACAAAGGCAAAGTTAGGCCCCACTACCATGGCCTCGCCTACTTCAAACCAACCAATAAGAGATCTACATATTATCCCATAAAGAGCCTTATATGGAGCTATATAAATACTTGAAAGACAACTATTATTATATCCGAGCTTTGTTAAAGGTACATGGTTATCCCAACTTCCGTTAAATTCAATGACACATGCTCTCAACATATCTTCTAAAGTCTGAATGGTCTTTGTTTCTTGATAATCTGTCTGAGGGTGGAGGACTGTATTGAGATGGACTTGGATACCAAGAACCTTTTGTAAGTCATTCAAAAAGTGAGGTTGAACTACATACCTTTATCTAAAATGATAGACAATGGGAAACCATGCAACCTAACTAACTCTCTAGTAAAGAGCCTGGCATAGTCTACGACTGAATAGGAAGTATGAACTAGAAAGAAATGGGCAGACTTCGTCATCCTATCTACCATTACCAAAATCAAATCATGTTGATGATGAGTACGAGGAAAACACATCACGAAGTCTATGTTCACTTCTTCCCATTTCTATGTGCAAATACGAAACTCTAGCATAGAACTATTAGGCTTTTGGTGCTTAATCTTCACCTGCTGACAAGTAATCACTTAAACAAAAACTATGCAATGTCTCTCTTCATCCCATTCCACTAATACACTTCTTACAAATCACAGTACATCTTAGTGGAACTTTGATGAATAGAGTAATGCATATCATGCTCTTCAACAAGAATTGCTTTATCACATCATCTAAACATAACACACATAGCCTACCTTAGAAGCACAACACACCATCTCCCCCATGGGAGAAAATCTCTAATTTATGTTCTATGACTGACTCTTTAGCTTAACTAAATTGGGATCTTTGTCCTACTTTTCTTTCACCTTGAAAACTAAGAAGAACCTGAATTATTCTGCACCTAAACACTTTGCTCATCCAAATCAACCAAGCAAACACCTATTCTGGCAAGCTGATGAACTTCTTATACTAGCTTCTTCTTACCATCATCAACGTTATAAACACTACACATGGAAAACCTACTGAGGGCATCTGCCACTAAAGATGCTAGCCCAGCTGTTACAGAACACTCATGTCATAATCTTTTAACAACTCTAACCATCTTATCTAATGCAAGTTTAGTTCTTTTTGTGAAACATATAATGCAAGCTTTTATGGTCTATATATGCATAAACATGCACCTCATATAAATAGTGCCTCCAAACCTTTAAAGAAAACACAATAGCGACTAATTCAAGATCATGCGTAGGATAATTCTTTTCATAGGGCCTAAGTTATCTAGAAGTGTAGGATAAAACCTTACCTCTATAGAAAAAACACACTCAAACCAACTCTATAAAAATCAAAGCATACAATAAATCCATATAAACTGTCGGGCAAAGTCAAAACTGGGGCTGTAGTAAGTTGAGTCTTCAACTCCTGAAAACTCTTCTCATAAATATTTGACCACTGGATCTTAACTTTCTTCTGAGTCAATCTATAAATGGGGGATGTAATAGATAAAAATCATTCAATAAACCATCAATAATAGCCAACCAAACCCAAGAAATTCCTGATATCTGATGGAGAGATGGGACTAGGCTAGTTTTTCACTTCTTTGATTTTTTTGAGGATTATCTGATGCCATCACTAAAAACTATATGACTAAGAAAAGGTACTAAACTAAGCCAAAATTAACATTTATTGAATTTTGTGATCAAATGATGGGATCTGAGAGTCTTTAATACACTTCAAAGATGGTCTGAATGGTTATTTTCACTGTGATAGTAGACAAGAATGTCATGGATGAAAACTATGAAAAATATGTCCAAGTACTTCTTGAACACATGGTCCATAAAGTCCATAAAAGTTGTTGGGGAATTGGTACGACCAAATGAAATCACTAGAATTTAAAAGTTACCATATCGAGTTTTGAAAGCTATTTTTGAAATGTCACATTCTCTAACTCTGAGCTGATGATAGCTAGATCTAAGGTCTATGTTAGAAAAGTAACTGGCACCCTAAAGTTGGTCAAACAAGTCATCAATTCGAGGAAGTGGGTATTTATTCTTGATGGTGACTTTGTTCAATTGACAATAGTCTATACACATTCTAAGAGAACCGTCTTTATTGCGCATGAATAGAACTAGTGCACTCTAAAGGGATATGATGTGCCTAATAAATCCTTTGTCTAAAAGGTCTTTCAACTATTCTTTTAACTCTTTAAGTTCAGCTGGAGTCATTCTATTAGGCAAAATAGAGGTAGGCTTAGTAGCAGGAAGAAGCTCTATTCCGAACTCAATTTCCCTTTTGGGAGAAACCTCGGGAAGATATTTTGGAAACATATTTTGAAATTCACTTTTGACTGGAACTAAATCAATGTTAGGAGACTTTGAACTAGAGTCTTTGACTCACACCAAATTATAGACAAACCCCTTGGATATTATTTTTCTCTATCAAAGGTATGAAACAACTTGAACCTTAAGTGTTGTGGTTCTACCACTCAATTCAAGGGTTTATTCAATCGGGAACTGAAAATAGACAATTCTGCTTCTATAATTAACTTAAGCATAGAGTGAATTGAGCCTATCCATGTTGAGAATAATGTTAAAATCCATCATCTATATCTATACAAGGTCTGCTAATGTAATTTTATGAGACACCATAACCGGATAGTTTGTGTAAACCCACCAGGATATGATAAACTTACCCACTAAGGTAGAGACTAAGAAAGGATCTATTAGGATTTTGGGAGTGATTCCGAAGTTGACGACTATGTAAGGGGTTACAAAAGAAAGAGAAGTTGCATGATCTAACAAAGCATAAATATGTAAATAAAAGACTTACAACATACTAGTAAATATATCAGGAAAACTCTACTTATCCTGTTGGGAATAAAGTGCATAGAGCTTGTTTGGGCGCTACCCACTGGTGGCACTGGAAGTGGCACCCTACTAAGATGGCTGACTGTACTGAACTGGAGGACGATTAGCCTGACTATACAAACCCACTTGAGGGCACTCTCTAATTCTATGTACTGGATTACCACACTCAAAACATATATCGCTGCCATCCCTTCAGATACCCAAATGATTTTTGTCAAAGAGGATTTGTTCAAGCACTGTTTACACTATCCTGAGATTTAAAGCTTGGCACCCTATCCTTATTATTGTTCCTATATTGGGTATAGGCACACTATCCGAAGATAAAGTTGGGACTAAAGATTTTGGGTGGAACTTAGGACAGTTACCACCTTCTGACTTTGGCTGAGCAAAACTAAAGCTACTTGTTCTAGTCCACTTATTTTCCCTTTCATTCTCCTTAGTTTTACATTCTATAATCTGTTGAGCATAGGCCATCAAACTAGCCAAGTCCATCTCCTAAATAATTATTTTGGTCCTACATTCTTTGACCACTATATCAAATACACCAAATATAAACTTACTCATCATAAATCAGCTATGAACTACCACTTAAGTAGCACACTTGGCCAATTGAGTAAACATGAGGCAACACTCTTTCACACTCATGTTGCCCAGCTTTAGGTTGATGAAATATAATATCTTGGCCTCCCTTAATTCCAACAAAAAGAACCAATCTAAAATGGCAATAAAAAACTCCTCCTATTCTATAGACCCTACATCTGAGCCTCTATCTACCTTCCAGTACTTAGACTATGTATGAGCCATATTGATACAAGTTCTAAGACTTCAAGGACATTCACACATATCAAATCTAAGGTGTTACAATGACTTTAATCATTGATTATGCAATTGAAGGCGTGTGAGAGTATGTTGCATTCGACCAAAGGAGGGTACTTGTTGACATTTAAAGAAGAACTTTGAAAGAACTACTTTTTTACATCTCCTGGGTGCTTAAAATAAGGGGTATTGTGGACTATTTTCACTCTTAAGTTACAATCAAAGGGAAGTTTTTTTGGAGTTTCATTAAGGGCATTAGAGTCTTTTATTATGTAATAGTATAAATAGACATTTTAGCTTCTATTTTCATTAGCTTTTGAAGGACATTGAATATTACGCATAGATTGTAGTTTTAGTCTTCTAGTTCTAGTGAATAATCCAAAATTAGCTTCTTGAATGCAATTGAAATTGGTTTCACTTGTATTGGGAAATTTGGCAAGAAAGGTGAACTGGAGAAAATATGAGTCCTTTGGTCCACCTAAGAGGAAGGTTTGATATTCTATTGGTGATGTGTATCTAAAGGTTTGAAACACCTTCTTGTGCTATTAACTTGGTCGGATGAAGGGTCTTTCTACTATCTTTACCTTTTATGCAATCTTATTCTTTATCTCTTCTTCTATGGGTGTTGTTTTCCCTTTGTGTGGTTGATGATTTTTGCTTATAGTATCAATTTCTTGTGTTGATAGTCCTTTAGGCTATCATTTGGTATGAAATCCTTGGTTAGGGCTGTTCCTTTATCCCTAAATCTTGGTTTTAGTGTTCTTATTTAGAAAATCTCAACAAAAACGAGTCAAATCCGAAAGAAAAATACAAAAAAATGGTGTTTATTAATGTATTGTTTTAGATAAAAATTTAGAACCTTAGATCTAAATGATTTTACTTTGTATTTGAAGTTTATTGTACTAGATCCTTGCTCTCTGGTACCTAGGGAGTCTAGATCTACTTTTAGAGTGAAGTTTTGTTGAGGTTTAGCTAAGATCCACCATGGCTGTGGAGTTTTGAAGATTTTTGAGCTATATCCGAGATTAGCTTGGTGATTTGAGCGAGTTTTGTGGCTGATTTTTGGTTGGTTGAGTTTGTTTTGGCCTAAGGAACCTAGATCTACAAGAAAATCCAGATTTAGGGTTCATTTTCTTGTTGGTCAAACTTGGTCAATACTTGAATATTCATCTTGTTCATCCATGATCTTCAATCTTGGTGAAGAAGAATATTCAAACTGTTTGTTTGATCTAAAAGGAGGGAGGAAAGAGAGTGTGCTTGTTGTTTGTACAAGAATATTCTCTAGTATATTCCTAATCCATCCAAAAGAAAGAGGGGGACTAAAGGACAAAATAAAGTACACTTGCAAGTACAAGTGGAAACCATTTCATTTCAATTTCCATTTGAGGCTTGAAAGGACCCTAAATTGCCTACTTACCCCCTCAAATTTGAGAATCTCTTCTTCCCATAGTGAATTTTGGCAGAAACAAAGATTTGGGAATTTGAAAATTTGAAAATGTGAAAACCAACCACGTAGTATCACATCATGACTTGTGGTCAACCAAATTCATCACTAAAATTAGATTTTCTAGTTTCTAATTTTTGATTATAGTTTCTTTTAATCTAATTCCAACATTAATTACAAGCTAGTAAGTTTCTACTAGATTGGTAATTAGTTTAGATTTTTCTTAATTCGTGTCTTAGTTTTTTTGTATTTTTTCTCATTTTAAAGTTATAGTATTTCGTTGGTTCAAGTTCGTACATCACTTTATTTGAGTCATTTCAAAAAAATATTGATTCCGGACCAAAGCTTCTAAACACTCAAGTAATTTTCCGAGTATTTCCAATTATCCAACACTTGTGAGGCCAAGTGTGAGGTGAGGTTGAGTGTAAGTGAAGTGAGGCTTTATTTGAACTAATGTGCTTGCTCATTTTTTAGATTTTTTTCTGTTTTTTTGACTTTTGTTAGGTACATTTGAGATGGAATCCGAGGAAACCACCTCTCAACCCTTGGGTAATGATGTTGTGGGGGCCTTCATGGCTCGATTAGAGGCCTTTGCCTTAGATATGAAGAGTGACAATAATGCTTTGAGGAGTAATATAGATGCTATGAGGAGAGACATAAAGGGTGATTTAGATGCTATGAGTAGTGAAATGTCCACTTTTAGTGAAAGGGTTGATTGTTTTGAAAGTGAGAGGAACTCACGACCTTCTACTCCTAATCCCTAGCAAGCAACCTCAAGTATTCAAGCTAACAACTCCACTATGACCAAAACACTTGAAACCCTACACAAAATGCTATATCCTCCACCACCTCTTTAAAATCAAGCCTAAACCACTCCTAACCGAAACATACCAAGACCCCTACTCCCTCAAAGGACTTGGGACCCAAAATACCACACCAAACCCGAACATTCAAGTACCAAATACCTTTGACGAAAGACCTATTACCCCACATAACAAAACACTTCCATAAAGCCCCAACTACCAAATACCTAATCCAATGAACCAAAGACCAAATCCCCTACCACATCCAATGCCTCAAGTCCAAGTCCTAAAAAATAAAATACCCCCTAACCCTCCATTTACACATCAAATCTGAAACTATCTCATCCAAATTGAGGATTATGGTAGAGGGAAGCAAGAAGACTATGAAGTTCCTCATGGTGATTATTGTTTTGATAAAGAAGATAGGGGAAGATATGATCAAAGGTAAGACAAGGCCATGTTGATCATCAAACAATCAGAGACATAGGCATTAATTCTATAAAGGTTGTCTTTTCGATCTTCAAGTGAGAAAGTGATCATGAGGTGTACTTATCTTGGGAATATTTTTGTGAAAAGTTGTTCCAAGTGAATGACTTAACCGAGGAGAAGAAAAGTTGTTATGCCATTGCACACTTTGAATCATATGCCAACACTTGGTAGGATTACACTAAGAGGTTTGGAAATGTCTTTATTGGTGGGTAATCACCTTCATGGGAAGACTTGAAAAGGGTAATGAGAGAGAGGTATATCCCGGAAAAATATAGACATATGCTCCTTGACAACTCTACAACTTGAGGTAAGGAAGAAAGAGTGTCCTGGAATATTATGATAAATTCCAATAACTCATTTTGAAACTTGATCATAGAGGTAAAAAAGTCATGCATGACATTATTCGTTTCAAGGTAGGGTTGAACAAAGACATCTCTTCTTGAATGACTCTTATTAAGTTTGAAAATATGGTTGAAGTATTTGAAGAAACCATGGAAATTTAAAAAGACAACAAAAAAAGGTACAAGCCAAGGACTCAAAGCCTCTTCTCAGGTTGGACCAACTCCAAGGGCATAAATCAAGGCGCCTTGGTTTTGTCTAAAAACAAGGAACCCTCCACTTTTGTCAAGCCATCCGAGGTCAAACAAGTGCAAAGGTATCCCATAAAAACTAAAGGTTACAAACTTCCTACTCCTAATCCAAAGGGTCTAAAATGCTTTAAGTGTCAAGGATGGGGTCATCGGGCAAGTGAATATCCAACTTGCAGAAATGTGATCCTAAAGGAGGTTAGGTGTATTATCTAGGTGAGGAAGTTGATCTTGAAACTGAAGGTGATAAGTTTATTTCTTAAGATGGAGAGAAGTGTGATGTTGAATCTAAAAGTGATAAATGTGAGGCGGAAGACACTTGGACACTATATGGAGAGTGTTTAATTCCTAATTATGTAGTGAGGAGTGCTATGGTAAGTAAGGAAATTGAAGATCTAAGCAAAAGAGAGAAATTGTTTCACACTAAGTTCTTGATTAAGGGAGGGGTATGTACTATGGTGATTTATAGCGGGAGTTTTACAAATGTTGATAGTTCTAGAATTGTGGATTTCTTGAAACTCCCCTCTACTCCTTATGCTAATCCCTACAAACTACAATGTAGTGAGTTAAAAGTAACACGACAATGTGTGATCAAGTTCAAGGTAGAAAACTACCAAGATGAAGTTTGTTGTGATGTCATTCCTATGCAAGCATGGTATTTGTTACTTGGTATACCATGGCAATATGACAAAGCTACCAAGCATGATGGGAGGTTGAAAAAGTACTTACTTGATCATGGTGGGAAGAATTTCACACTTCATCCACTCTCACCATCCTAAGTTAGTGAATTGCATCAAATATTAAGGGAATTGAAAGACAAGGCAAGAATATGAAAGTGTGCAAAAAGAGGAAGTTTTGGATTCCATTACTTCTAAGGGTGGGGCTTTAGGTTCTAAGGATCAAAAGGGTCAAGGAGCTATAGTTATGATAGATAGAAAGAAAGAATTGTTCAAGGATGAAGAAATGGACACTCCTATGCTCCTCCTAGTTTATGCTCTTAATACTAACCTTTCTTCTTCTTTTTTTTTCTTCTTATTTTTCTTCTTCGTTTTCTCCTTTTTTTCCTTCTTTTTTTTGTCTGCCCCCTTCTATTTCACTTGTTTTTCTGGAGTTTGATAATGTATTCCCACAAGAATTACCACAATGGTTTCCCCCAATATGGGTAATTGAGCACTAAATTGATTTGGTGTGAGGTTCACAACTTCCACACAAGTCGTCTTAGAGGAGCAATCCTACGGACACTAAGGAGTTTGAGAGACAAGTTGAGGATCTTCTCAACAAAGGTGACATCAAAGAAAGCTTGAGCCCGTGTGCTGTCCTGGTGCTTTTGGTACCAAATAAAGACAAAACTTTGGGTATTTCCATTGATTGTAGAGCCATCAACAAAATCACTATAAGGTATCATCATGCTATCCCCAGGCTTGATGATATGTTAGATGAGCTCCATGGTGGTTGTGTGTTTTCTAAAGTAGATCTTAGGAGTTGCTACCACCAGATTCGAATGCAACCCAGTGATGAGTGAAAGACCACATTCAAGACCAAATTTGGTCTATATGAGTGGTTGGTCATGTCCTTTGGCCTTACAAATGATCCTAGAACCTTTACGAAGCTAATGGACCATGTGATGAAGCTTTATATTAGAAAGTTTGTGGTTTTTTACTTTGAGATGTGTGTTTGAAGTTCTTCAAAGGGAGAAGTTGTATGCCAACATGGAAAAGTGTTTTGTTGGAGTTGATAAAGTGTTTTTTGGGCTTTGTTGTGAGTTCAAGGGTTGTTCAAGTGGACGAATCTAAGATAGATTCTCTAAGAAGTTGGCTGAGCCCTAAGACTACTGGAGAAATACGAAGTTTTCATGGGTTGACAAGCTTTTATAGGAGGCCCCTTAACAAAAGTTATTAGAAAAGACCAACCATTTAAGTGGGGAGCTAAGGCTTTTAAGTCCTTGAAAACTTTGCTAATTTCATCTCCCTTGTTGCAATTGCCCGATTTTGATAAAAAAATTGAGGTTTAATGCAATACAAGTAAAGTTGGTATTGGGGATTTTTTGATACTTGGAGGGAAGCTCGTTGCTTATTATAGTGAAAAGCTAAAAGGGGAAACTCTTAATTATTTGACTTGTATGCCCTTTTTAGAGCCTTGGGTAACTGGCAACATTATTTATTACCTAAAAAGTTTGTGATACGAATGGATAATGAATTGTTGAAACACCTTAAGAGCCAAGATAAGTTGGATAGGCATCATGCTAAGTGGATTGAATTCTTGATACTTTCCCTTATGTAATCCATTATAAAAGGGGGAAGGAAAATGTGGTAGGTGATGCGTTGTCTAAAAACCATGTACTTGTTGCTACTTTATCTTTAAAGTTGATGGGATTTGACAGCTTGCAGATGTTGTATCCTGAGGATCCAACCTTTGCTCCTACTTATAGGGAATATGAAGAGTGGGGAAGGGACCGATGGATCAAGGAGAATGGCAATTCCTCCTATTCTCGGTTTGATGGTTATTTGTTCAAAGGGAGGAGATTGTGTGTTCCTTCTAGTTTGTGGAGGGATTTTTTTGTGAGTGAGGCACATGATGGTGGCCTCATGGGAAATTTTGGGTTGCTAGAACCCTTGGTATCTTAGAGGAACAATTCTATTGGACAAAAATGCAAAAAGATATTGCTAAGGTTTGTGGTCATGTATGGATTGCCGGAGTGAAAAATCTTGCTTCCTACCTCAAGGATTGTAAACCCTACTTCCCACTTCCCTTAGACCTTGGCTAGATATCTCCATGGACTTTGTTTTGGGGCTGCCAAGGACTAGAAAGGGTCGAGATAGTATTTTTATTGTCGTTGATAGATTCTCCAAAATAGCTCACTTCATTCCTTGTGCCAAAACCAAGTATACCCCTAGTGTAGATTTTTTATCTATTGAACATGTTGTCAATCTTCAAGAGATCCCAAAGACTACAGTAAGTGATAGGGACTCAAAGATCCTAAGACTTTTTTAGAAGTCCATGTGGGGTAGGATAGGTATGAAGTTGATTTTCTCAACCTCTTGCCATCGAAAAACCAATGGCCAAATAGAAGTAGTAAATAGGACCTTGGGTTCTATACTACATAATATGGTTAAAGGTAAAATGACTTAATGGGAGGACCACCTACCTTTGGTGGAATTTCCATATAATAGGGTGGTTCACTCAAGTATGAGAATGAGTCCCTTTGAGTGTGTCTATGGCATGAACCCCCTTACTTCTTGGGAATTAACTCCTTGACCTACTGAACTTGTGAATATCTTAGATGTTAACAAAATAGCTGAGGCAATGAAGAAAATGCATGAGAAAGTGGGGATAAAGTTTGAAAAAAAGAACGAAGAGTTGCAAAAAGGTTTAACAAAGGTAGAAGAAGGCTTGTGCATAAACCAAGAGATTGGGTATGGGTACACTTAAGGAAGGAGCAGTTTACAAAGAAAAGGAAAGCCAAGCTTATGCCTCAGGGAGATGGACCCTTCCAAGTACTTAAAAGGATCAATGACAATCCCTACCAACTTGATCTACCCTCGGATTATCGAGTACATTCCACCTTCAATATTTGTGATCTTTCACCCATGGACATTCTTAATGTTGATAAAGCCACGAGTTTGAGGAAAAAATCTCTTAAAGTAGGAGAGAATGATACAAGTTCTAATCCTTCAAGGCCGTTTACACGTAACCAACCTAAGGAATTAAAATGACTTCAATCATTGTTTATGTAATTGAAGACGTGTGAGAGTGTGATGCATCCAACCAAAGGAGGGTACTCGTTGACATGTGAAGAAGATCTTTGAAAGAACTAATTTCTTACATCTCATGGGTGCTTAAAAGAAGGGGTTTTATGGACTTTTTGCACTCTTAAGTTACACTCAAGGGGTGCCTCTTTCGGAGTTTCATTAAGGGCATTAGAGTCTTTTATTTTGTAATAGTATAAATAGACATTTTAGCTTCTAATTTCTTTATCTTTTGAATGACATTGAATATTACTCATAGATGGTAGTTTTAGTCTTCTAGTTCTAGTGTAGAATCTAAAATTAGATCCTTGACAGAATTTGAAATTGGTTTTCACTTGTATTGGGAAATTTTGAAAGAAAGGTGAACTTGAGGAAGCGTGAGTCCTTTGGTCCACCAATAAGGAAGGTTTGAGATTCTATTGGTGAGGTGTGTTTGAAGGTTTGAAACACCTTCTTGTGCTATTCACTTGGTAGGAGCAAAGGTATTTCTACTATCTTTGCCTTTTATGCAATCTTCTTCTTCATCTCCTCTTCAATGGTTGTTGTTTTCCCTTTGTGTGGTTGCTGATTTTTGCTTCTAGTGTCAATTTTGGGCGTTGATAGTCCTTTAGGCTATCACACATCCTGCAACTGATAGGAAGCTAACTTATCACTCTCACTAGCGGTTATCCCATAATACCTATTACCTTCTGCACCATGTCAAGGAATTTTTGTCGATCCTCTTCTGACTTAGACCCTGAAAATAAAGGATGGTCATTCGGGTGAAGTCTTGAATTATAGCTTTAGTAGTATTGGCCACTCAATTGGCCTGAAAAATAGCTGGTCGAATATTGTGAGAAGCCACAGAATAGGCTAGAATGGTGAAAGCTGCTTTGAATTTTTCATGAGAAATGTGATCATTTAGGGGATCTTCCTGAATAGGCAGAGGTTCTGGCTGGTTTCCAGTTCTTCTTTCATTGGTCTTTCTGGGAAGAATGTTCTATAAATGGAAGGAAAAGCTGGATTAGAAAGATATTTTTTAACTTGAGCTACTTCTCACTCGCATGATATGAACACTGATTGAAGGGAACTTTTTCCTAAAAATACCTCATAGCCTCTTGTCCAAAAGTGTGTCGGGGTACACTTCCATGCACAATACTCTACTTAGTGTGACTTTCAGACTCCCTAGGATAGTTTAGAACATTATTCTCTGATATTCAGTTTGTAAAGATCTGAAACTACATCCTGGGCACCATACAACACCTATTATCTCGAAGGACAATAAGCTAACCCATGACTGGTACTTGTTTTAAGCACTGAATAATAATCATGAAAATATATGCAGAAGTAAAAACTAAAAATGCCATAAAGTTCATAAAATAGAATCAATACTGAATACATCTATAAAATAACTGCTAACTTAAAGTGTTTGAAAGACTCTAAACATCTTAAATATAAGAGTTGATGGGGCAGGCCTCAACTAACTCCCAAATCTGTCTGATAATAAATATTGTCCTAAAACAATATATCAACTGAATAAAAATAATGTTCTCGATGGATGAGGAATCACTATTATAAATTCTACAGATCAACTAAATCTGACTAAGTACGGTCAGGATCCCGAGCATCTGAACCTATGATATGAGATCATATCCCAAAGAAAGTATACATCAGTACTTTGAATGTACTGGTATGCTAGGTGATGCTAGGATAATGTGTATGGTTCACGTGCATAAAGATATTTACTAACTATCATGAAGTGACTGGATGAAGGTATATGCAAAACTAGAACTACTAAAGATAATGAACATGTAATATCAAACATATACCGTCGATCTAAATTGGACTGAAACTGAATTATTGAGTTTCTGATAACTGATTTTTGATAACTTAAAGTCAGTATCATTTATAACTAAACTGAGTTTTGTACTGAATACCGAATACTGGTTACTATTACTATAATTGTGAGAGTTATTATCTAACCAACATACTTTAATTATAGACTGATATGGGGTCCAATCTATAACCTTAGTTGGAAGGGTATTGGCACCATGCTACGGGTTACTAACAATAGCTGGGTCAAACCTAATCTGGTAGGAAGACTCATGAGATATATATGGTTATGTCAACCCTAATCTGGTAGGAAAAAGATTTACCCTATGCTGGCTACATAGTTTTGTAACTCATGGATGGTTACTTAGGGTCAAACCCTCTGCTAATAGGAATGGCCCTATCCGTAGGTTTACTCGGTGCTGAATATTACTCCCAACTGAATCGACACTGAACTAATCACTAGACTATACTAGGCATTACTGAACTCACATTGATTCTGTTGATTGAACATATTCTACAGATCAGAATACTACAAAATTATTCTATTCTGACTGGAGACTAGACAACAGCTAAATTTTTGGTATTCAATACCCCCAAACTTGATAGCATAGATAATAAAATCATATCTCAACTGTAAAAGCATCACACATAGGTTATCATACATAATTCTTTCACATAGACATTTGTCAAACACCTAGGATACATAAATCTTGTAAATGAGAATGAGCAACATATGAACATAATAACTACCATATAAAACACCAAAATTCAAAGATTAAACATGGGGGGTTATATAAAGCAACATACATTCAAGTTAATTCACATGTAACCTAAATTATTCTTGACTTAAAATCCAAAAAATATCGCATACCTGAACATAGTTTCATTAAAGAATGTAAATAATAATATAAGTGCTTGAAAAAAAGGATTCTTGAACTACAAGGGCGGAAGGAACCCAAGGATGAACACCTAAACATATCTAGATTGATGAATAATTGGAACTTAATGAGGGATTTCTTATAAATTGAACTTGATTGATTAAGGGTCTAGGGTTTGTTCTTGAAAGAGAATGTTTTTGATTTTGAGATAATTGTGATAAATTAGGGAAAAATGCTATTTTGGGACCTAAATCCTATGTAAAAGTGATTGGAAAATACTGGAATACCCATATAGACCCGGGATTAATAAGCTTAAAAATGCCTTATGATGCGATAGGTGATTCATTGCATCAATTGTATCAACGTGATAACCGATGCATCGTGTCGATGGTGATAACTTTATAGCTAATGGAACGTATCCTAGTCATGTTGGCTTGCTATTTTGGTCATCCAATCATGATTCAAATGATGTCTAAAAATTCTAAAACTCACCCGAGATGACCTATAGATAACCCTAATCATGCATCAATTCAAAAATTGACAATCTAAAGCCAAAAAGATTATAAATGATACCCTGGAAATATCAAGACCAAAATGAGACTACGTGTCAACACTTTGCTGAAATTTATTAAGGTTGGGACCTCTTTTTGATTGCTATAAAGGACTGAAATAGGCTTGGACTCAAGTGGGGTCTTATAGTCCCCTTCTATACAAATAATTCTCGTAGTGTTAAAGATTAAGGCGGTATGTCTTGAAGATTTGCCTGGCTTCTACAGGATCAAGGCAATAACTTTTAAATTAGTTTGTATCTAGACACTTACTTAACTTTTATTCCTCCTTTGTGATTAAATCAATACTATTTTATTTGTCTGGGATCTTCTAATTCTTGTGTATTTGCTAATTTCACATGGAATTCGACTTGGTATTTGATATGCTAGAGTCTTCTATGAGTGTATCTACTCTAGTTAGAGAATTTATAGTTGTGACATATATGTATCATACTTGTTCTTTCATGTTTATGGGTTTCCAGACTAGGATAGTTTAATAAATTTGAATATGCTTAATTTTGACATCCTCAAAGGTATGACTTAGCTAAATCGTACTATGCTATTTTAAATTGCAATGCTAAGACTTTGACATTAGAGATACCAGGGATAGACAAGTTATAATGGGATGGTGTGTAAAAGCCTTGACTAATTAAAATAATATCGTTTATTCATGATAAGAAGTTAGTTAGGAGGGAATGTTAAACCTTTTTGAAACATATTTGCAATGTTAGTGTAAAGTCCCTTTTTATAGATTCAGATCCTGTAGTGCTCGATTATTAAGAGGTATGTGTTATAGACTTGCCTGGTATACAACAGGATCAATATATTGAAATTTGTAATATTATGGAGATGGTCACTCACCTAATTTCTATTCCTCCTTACTTATTGGCTCTATCTAAGTTGAGTTAACTCAAGTATCAATTGTAGGAAAAACTTGATAAGAAATTTATTCATCTTAGTTAATTGCCTAGGGGGTGCTCTAGTGTTGTTTATGAAGAAAAAAGATGGTTGCATAAGAATGTGTATACACTATGAGTAGTTGAATAAATGATCTTTTTTGACTAATTGTAAAATGCTTCACTCATTAGTAGTACAAATCATCCTTTGATGTCTTTTGAACTAGTCCACTGGTTCTTACTTTTTTAAGTGGATTTTTAGGTACTATAGCCACTCCCACAATTCCTGCTTTTTAGATTCTAGCTTCTCAGCCTACTATTACTTTTACTCCTAGGATAGATGAGGGCTTGAGGAATGAGATTTTCCCTCATAATGCATTAGGTATTAGCCTGACTAGGATAGATCATCACATGCTAACCAAATTTTGCAAGATAAATCCTTCTACTTCTATTTGTTATGATATTAAGGAAACATTTGATTTTATACTTGATTTTTATAAGAGGCTACATAAAATAGGTCTTGTACTGTAGTTTGGAGTGGAGTTTATAACTGAGGTGATGTAAAGCAGTAGTGGAGGGCTTATATGGAGAGTCAATTACTGGATATACCTCCCTATTATGGTTGTAGTTCCATACCCTATTTTTTGAGAAATATGTAACTTATACTCTTTGTGATTGCAAAAAGATGAGTTTTTAGACCTTGGGTAGGTCAATATATCCTTTATAGCTTCTGTGGTTAAGTTTCCTGATTTTTCCCAATATGCTACTCAGTTTCTTGGTACTAAAGAGGAAAGGATCTGGTTATTTGTGAAAGTTTAGAAAATTGACCTGTAGGTTTTGTCTGTGCATATGACTTTTATTGGCCGAATCTTTAATGATGTTGCTGATTTATATAAAAAAGGTTTAAATAGTCAAACTATTTGGTAAAGACAAGATTATAAAAATTAAATCCCAAAATTCAATTTAGTGTTTGTTACTCCAGGGGTTAGAGTCATCGGGACTATTTGACAAACCTTATTAAGTCAGCTATGCCAACTTTTATAATAGATCCATTAGGGGTCACTCAATAGTCCTTAATTGTGAGAAGATAAGGAGTTTTATATTTTTATGCTAATAATCTTTCCCCAGATTGAGGTTGTTGTACTTGTGGTATTTTAGAGCACTTTTATACAGTGTCCTCATAGATAGGCTAATTTTTCAGGGAGATAATTGACTAAATTTGTTGTTCCTGGTGGTAGAGGTAATGATAGAAATTATACACAAAATGGGTTGGGTAATTTTTCCACTGGTCATGATAGACACTGAGGTGGAGGTACTGTAGGAAGAGATAGTACAGAACCTACTTGAAAAGATTCCCAGGTTGATCATTGAGCTAATAGGTTTACCTTCCAAGGTAAGTTTGAGTCTAAGGATTTAGATGTAGCTATTACTTGTACTATTCTTATCTGTGATAGAATTGCTACAATTTTATATGATTTGATATATATTTATTCTCATGTATTTTCTAATTTCACTTGGGATTAGAATTTATTCTAATATGTTTGAGTCTTTTGTTCATGTATCTACTCTAGTTGGAGACTCTGTGGTAGTGACCTATGTGTATCACACTTGTTCTTTCATGTTTATAGGTTTACATAATTATGTAGATTTAATAATCTTGAATATTTTTATTTTTACATCATCGTGGGAATGACTTAGCTATCTGGTATCAACCCGTTTTAAATTATAATACTAGCACGGTGACCTTAGATATGACTGGGATGGACAAATTAGAATGGGATAATATGTATAATCCTTAACCAGCAAAAATTATATCCTTTATTTTGGATAAGAAGATACTTTGGAGAAGGCGTTCAACCATTTGGAACATCTTCAAGATTTTAGTAGTAATTCCCCCTATATAGAGTTACTTCCTTTGGTTTTAGATTTTTAGGAGGTATGCATCATAGAATTGCCTGGTAAGCCATAGGATCGAGCATTAGCTTGTGCATTGATTTAGAGATGGTCACTCACCCAATTTCTCTTTCTTCTTGTTGAATAACTCTAACTGAGTTGAGGGAACTCAAGATTGCATTGCAGAAGATACTTGATTAGAGATTTATTCATCCTAGAGTTGTTCCTTGGGGTGATCAAGTATTGTTTGTTAAGAAATAAAATTGTGTCGTGAGAATGTGTATTGACTATAGGTAGTTGAATAGATCATCTTATGACAAATAATAGAGTGCTAAACCAACTGGTTAAGCAACCTATCTTCCAATATATTCTAAGGTGATCCAATATGTTCTTGATTTTCTAAGTGGATTTACAGGTACTGGAGCCACTCCCTCTATGCCTCCTATTCATATTCAAGTTGCTCCGCTCCTCCTTCTAGTACTTTAGCTCATAGGATAGATGAGGCATCAAGGATTGATATTTTCCCTCATCCCGTGATAGGTCCTGTCATGACTGGGACTAATCTTGACAAGTTGACCAAATTTATATAAATAAAACGCTATACTTTAATTAGATACGAGACTGGGGATACTTTTGAGTTTAAAGTAGATTTCTATAAGAGGCTATATAAAATGAGTACCATAGAGTATAATGGTGTAGAGTTTGTAAGCTAGGTGATGCAAAGCCGTGGGGGAGGGCTTATATGGAGTATCATTTACCATTTTTACCTTTATTGATATGGGCACAGTTTGATACCTTTTTTTTTTAAAAATATGTGACCCATACTCTTCGTGATTGCAAGAAGGATGAATTTCTAGACCTTGAGCTGGTCAATATATCTATTGTAGCCTATGTGGCTATGTTTCATGCTTTGTCCCATTAAGCTGCTAAGTTTCTTGGAACTGAAGAAGAAATGATCCAGTTATTTGTGAAATATTAGCTCAAGTAATAATGTTCTTGGCCTCAACCCATGATGAAGGTGTTTAGCCCCTCATGGTCTTACAACGAATTAGAATTAAGAAACTTACTTGAAAAACCAAAAGTAAACTAAATAAATTATTAAGAAACCTAATTTAAGCTTCCACAAATGTATTTAAAGCCCAAAAAGTCGTCCAAGGTGTTTACAACAAGTCCCATGTGTTTTGTTTATAATATGACAAAATCTCTATTTTAGTGCCACGTTGGTGTTGTTCTACATTTAGGGAGTGTCATTCCCTTAATGCATATGAACATTATTTTGGACATATTTTTTTAATGTATAAAGGAATTTCATACCCTTATCTTTGATGTCCAATGGCCTGGCACGCCCATGTGCTAAACAATTTCAAATTTCGTCATAGATTGCTCCTTCCTTTTGCCTTTACATTCCTCAATTCTTGGGTATATTTCCTCTTCAATTTCAACTTGTTTAGCTTCAAAAAAAATTATCATAACATGATCCAAGGTTTCCTATAACATCAAACAACACACGTTATTTCATACAACACAATAGAGTTAAAATATGTAGACTAGAACCAAGCAAAGCTTAAGCTAGCGCAACTAGTTTCGTTGTCTAGATGCTATTTCATCTGCTTATATCTTAGATTTCTTAAATTTGACCTTAAACACTATAAACATGTAATTCCACAATTTTTACACAATAATACCTAGGATACATAAATCTTGTACATGAGAATGAGAAACATATGAATATCTTGACTACTACATTCATCATCAAAATTCAAAGATTAAGCGTGGGGGGTACATAAATCAACATACATTCTAGTTAATTCACATGAAACTCAAATTATTCTTGACTTGAAATCCACACAACATCACACACATGAACATAGTTTTATTCAAGAATGTAAAGCATAATCTAAGTGCTTGAAAAAAAAATTTTTGAAATCCAAGGATGGAGGGAACACATGGATGAACACCTAAACATACCTTGATTGATGAATTGTTGGAAGTTATTGAGGGGTTTATTGTAAATTGAAATTCAATGATGAAGAGTCTAGGGTTTGTTGTTGAAAGGTAATGATTGTGATTTTGAGAGAATCTTGGTAAATTAGGCTAAAATGTTGTTTTGGGACCTAAATCCCCATGTAAAAGGGAGGGGAAAAGATTGGAATACCCCTATGGACTCGTTATTAAGAAGATGAAAAATGCCCAGTCACAAGATATGGGACACACCGTATCGATGGTGTTGATGTAATTACTGATGCATCACATCGATGGTGATGATACTATAGCCAAAACGACGTGTACTGATCGTGTTGACTTGCCGTTTTTGTCATCTAAACGTGAATTACATGATGTCCAAAAATTAAAAAACTCACCCGAGATGACCTATGGATAACCCTGATCATTAATCAATTTAAAAATCGACCATCTAAGGTAGAAAAGAGCATAAATGATACCATTGAAATATCAAAGACGAAATGAGACTAAGTATCAATACTTGGCTAAAATTTTGTAAGTCGGGGAACTCTTTTGGCATGCTATAAAGGACTAAAATGGGCTAGGACATTATAGGGTCCTACAATAACTCCCCTTTGGTTACATTCATCCTCAAATGAGACTTATTAAGTTGAGAGGCACTGAGACAGTACTAACGTGCATAGTCGAGACATGACTGAATCTTGTGGGATGACACATGAATGAAGTGAACCATGAATGCATGATTGATATAACAATGTTATGCAGCTAAATATAAGCATGGAACAGTGTAAATCTAAGGAAGACTATTACCTTAGGCTGAGTTTGAGTTTGCGGAGAAGAGATAAGGGTACTTTGTTCACATTTCTACTTCTGCTTACCAAGTGGTTCCCTCAATAGACTCATTCTGCAAAATAAATTTGACCAATGGAACATCTTTGTTCCTTAGTCCGTGATTTTGACAATCAAGGATTTTGACTAGAACTTCTTTGTAAGAGAGACTATTCTGAACATCTACACTCTCTACGTAGACTACAACTGTTGGGTCACCTCTGCACTTCTTTAGCAAGGAAAAATGAAACACTCGGTACACTAATTCTAAGTCTGCAGGCTAATCATGTTCATAGGCTACCTATTTAAAACAACTCAGAATCCTATAAGGACCAACATATCAGGGATAAGCTTCCCCTTCTTACTAAACCTCTTTACTCCCTTCACAGGAGAGATTTTTAAATACACGAAGTTCCCAATCTCAAATTCAAGATCTTTCCTTATCACATCTGTAAAAGATTTTTGCTGACTCTATGCTTCCTTAAGCCTCTCCTTGATCAAATTCACTTTCTCTAAAGCATCAAACACCAAGTCAGTCCCCACTACTGCGGCCTCACCTAATTTAAACCAACTAATGGGAGATCTACATCTTCTCCCATAAAGAGCCTCAAACAGAGACATCTAAATATTGGAATGATAGCGGTTATTATACACAAACTCAATCAAAGGTAAGTGGTCATCCCAACTGCTGACACACACTCTTAACATATCTTTTAAAGTTTGAATGATCCTTTATGCTTGACCATCTGTCTGAGGGTGGAAGGCTATACTGAAATGGACGTGGGTACCAAGGCCCTTTTGGAAGGCTTTCCAAAAGTGAGATGAACTGCATACCTCTACCTAAAATGATGGATAATGGAACACCATGAAACCTAACCAACTCTCTAAAATAGATCCCGACATAGTCCTCGGTTGAATAGGAAGTATGAACTGGCAATAATTGGGCACACTTAGTCATCCTATCTACAATGACCAAAATCGAATCTTACTGACAACGAGTATGAGGTAAACCCATCACGAAGTCCACGTTCACTTCTTTCCACTTCCATTTGTGAATATCAAACTCCAACACAGAACCTCTACGGTTTTGGTGTTTAATCTTCACTTGTAGACAAGTAGAGCACTTAGCGACAAACTCTAAAATATCTATCTTCATCCAACTCCACCAATAGACTTCCCTCAAATTGCGGTACATATTAGTGTCCCTTGGATGAATAGATTAACACGCACCATACGATTCAGCAAGAATTCGTGGTCTTACATCATCTACACATGACACACATAGCCTACCCTGGTAATGTAACACACCATCTCCCCTTTGGGAGTAAACCTCTACTTTTTGGTCTTTGACTTACTCTTCTAGCTTAACTAAACTGGGATCTAAGTAATGCTTTTCTTTCACCTTGGAACTTAAGGAAGACTCTGAACTATTCTCCACCCAAACACTTCCCTCAGCCGAATCAAGAAAACAGACACCTAGTCTCGCCAGAAGATGATCCTCCTAAACTAAGTTCTTCTTACCATCCTCAACGTGAGCAACAGTACCTATGGACAACCTACTGAGGGCATCTGCCACTACATTAGCATTGCCCATATGATATATAACACTCATGTCAAAATCTTTAATCAACTCTAACCACTTTCTCTGATGCATATTTAGTTCTTTCTACAAAAATACATACTGTAAACTTTTGTGGTTTGTGAATATATCAACATGAACCCCATACAAACAATTCCTCCAAATCTTTAAGTCAAACAGAATAGTTGCTAATTCAAGATCATGTGTGGGATAATTATTTTCATGAGGATTAAGTTGTCTAGAGGTGTAGGCTATAACTTTAACTCTCTGCAATAAATCACACCCTAAACCAACTATGGAAGCATAATAGTATACAACAATTCCATCAGAACCATTAGGAAATGTCAAAATTGGGGTTGTAGTAAGTCTAGTCTTCAACTCGTAAAAACTCTTCTCAAAAGAATTTGACCACAGGAACTAAAATTTTTTTCAGTGAATTTATATATGGGGGATGAAATATATGAAATTCCTTCAACAAACCATTGGTAATAGCCAGCCAAACCGAAGAAACTCCTGATATCTAATGGTGAGATAGGTCTAGGCCAATTTTTCACTTCTTTGGTCTTTTGAGGATCAATTCTAATACCATTACCAAAAACTATATGACTAAGTAAAGCTACTGATTATAAGAAAAATTCACATTTACTAAATTTGGTAAACAACTGGTGGTCTCTGAGAGTCTTCCATACTTTTCTGAGAAGGACTGCATAATTATTTTCACTGTGCGAAGTAGACAAGAATGTCATCGATGAAGACTATGATTAACATGTCCAAGTACTACTTGACTGTATGGTTCCTAAAGTCCATGAAAGCTACAAAATAAAATGACTCAGAATTTGATGTTACCATACCGAGTTCTGAAAGTTATTATTAGAATGTCACATTGTCTTACTTTGAGCTAATTATAGCTGGATCTAAGTTCTATCTTAGAAAAGTAACTGGCACCCTAAAGTTGGTCAAACAAGTCATCAATTCTAGGAAGTGATTATTTATTCCTGATGGTGATTTTATTCAATTGACGGTAGTCTATAAACATTTTAAGAGAATTATCTTTCTTTCGCACAAATAGAACTGGTGCACCCCAAGGGGATATGTTGGGCCTGATAAATATTTTTTCTAAGAGGTATTTCAACCGTTCTTTTAACTCTTTAAGTTTACTTGGAGCCATTCTACATGGAGAAATAGAGAAGACCTGAGTATCAGGAAAAAGGTCAATTCCGAAGTCAATTTTCCTTTCTGGAGGAACGCCTAGGAGATCATTGGGAAACACATCTTGAAATTCACTTGTGACTGCAACTGACACAATGTTAGGAGTCTCTGAACCAGAGTCTTTGACTCACACCAAATGATAGACAGACCCCTTGGATATCATTTTTCTTGCTCTATGGTATGAAACAAGTTGACCCTTAAGTAATATCGTACTACCTCTTCATTCAAGGACTAGTTCATTCATAAACTAAAAATAGACAATTCTACTTCTACAATAAACTGAAGCATAGCATGAATGGAGCCAATCCATGCTGAGAATGTTTTCAAAATCTATTATCTCTAGCTCTGCAAGGTTTGTTGAAGTAACTTTATGAGACAACATAATCGAACAGTTCTTGTGTACCCGTCGTGCTATGATAAGCTTTCCCACTAGGGTATATACTAAGAAAGGCTCTATTAGGATTTTTGGACTGACTTCGATGTGACGGCTGTATAAGGGGTTACAAAAGAAAGAAAAGCTCCTAGATCTAACAAAACATAAATATGTAAATGAAATATTTGTAACGTACCAGTAACTATATTAGGAGAACTCTCCTAATCTTGTAGGGACTAAAGTGCATAGAGTATGATTGGGCACTGCCCACTGGTAGCATTGGAAGCAGCACCCTGTAGAGATGGGCGACGAACTGAACTAGGGGACGATTATGCTGACTCTGTGAATCCACTAAAGGACACTCTCTTATCCTATTCCCTGTATTACAACACTTGGTACACATATCGTTGCCAGCCCTATAGACACCCTGATGATTTATTCCATATTTCTGGAAAAGAGGATTCGTTTGAGCACTGGTCACACTACCTAGAGATTTAGAGCCTGGCTCTCTATCCTTATTATCGTTCCTATATTTAGGAATCGGTGCACTCGCCGAAGATGGAGCTGGGATTGAAGATTTTGGGAAGAACTGAGGACGGTTACCACCTTTTGACTTTGGCTGAGCAAAAGTAAAGATACCTATTCTAGCCCTCTTATTTTCCCTCTCTTTCTTCTTAGTCTTCTGTTCCTTAATCTATTGTGCATGGACCATCAACCTAGCCAAGTTCATATACTTAATAAGCATTACATTCCTACATTTGTTGACAACACTATCAGATACATCAGAAACAAACTTGCTTATCTTAGACCCACTATCAACTACCACATAAAGAGAATACCTCACCAACTGAGTAAACTTGATGGAACACTCGTTTACACTCATGTTTCCCTTCTTCAGGTTGATGAAATCTAACACCTTGGCCTCCCTAAAATCTAACAGAAAGAACCTATCTAAAAACATAGTAGAAAACTTCTCCCATTCTATAGGCCTTGCATCTGCGCCCCTATCTACCTTCTACTACTTAAACTATGTATGAGCCATATCCTAAATATGCATCTAACTAGAACTCTCACTAGCGGTTACCCCCATAATGTCTATTACCTTTGCACCATGTCAAAATTTATATGGATTCTCTTTAGACTTGGACCCTAAAAATGAAGGAGGGTTCATTTGGGAGAAGTCTTGAATTCTAGCTAAGGCAGTATTTTCTACTGGGTTAGCCTAAATAGTAGCTGTTCAAACATTCTGAGATTCCACAGAATGGGCGAGAGTGGTGAAAGCTACTCTGAATTCTGCATGAAAAACATGCTCATTCAGGGGATTTTCCTGAATGGTCAAAGGTTTTGGACGGTTTTCAATTCTTTTTTCATTGGTCTTTCATGAAGGCATGCTTTTTAAATGGAAAGAATAGTTGGACTAAATAGAGAGTTTTTAAATTGAGCTAATGCTTACTCGCATGATATGAAAGCTAAAGGAAGGGAACTTTTTCCTAAGAATACCTCATAGCCTCTTGTCCATAAGTGTGCATGCTATACACCGATGGACAAGACTCTACTTGATGCAGCTTTCAGAATCCTGAGGAATATTCAAAGTTAGTAACACCCCAAGAAAACACCCTAGGTGCCATACAATGTCTACAATCCCAAAGTACCATAAGCTAACCCTTGACTAGTACTTTCTGTGAGCATTGAATGATAATCATGAAAACATATACGGAAGTAAAAACTGAAAATGATATAAGGTTCACAAAACAGAATCAATACTTAATAGATCTGTTAAATAACTACTAACTGAAAGTGTGTGAAAGACTCTAAACATCTGAAATAAAAGAGTTGATGGGACAGGCCCCAACTAACTCCCCAAACTGTCTGATAATAAATGTTGTACTGAAACAATATATTAAGCGAATAAAAGTCATGTCCTCGATGCATGAGGACTCACTACTATAACTGCTACAGATTAACTGAATTTGACTATGACAGTTAGGAACCCTAGCATTCGAAACTATGATATAAGATATCATAACACAAAAAAAGTATGTGTTAGTACTTTGAATGCACTGGTAAGGTAGGTGAGGTTAGGATAATATGCATGGTACACACGCATGAAGATATTCAATAAATACCATGGAGTAAGTTGATGAGTTTATATGCAAAACTAGAACTACTGAAGATAATGAACATGTAATATCAAGCATATATCATCTGTCTAAATTAAACTTAAACTTAAGTACTGAGTTTCTGATAACTGATTTCAGGTGACTTAAAGTCATGATAATGTATAAGTGAACTGAGTTCTACTTACTACTAAATACTGATTACTGGATATTGGAACTATAATTGTGGGAGTTATCATCTAATTGACATACCTTAATTATAGAATCGTATGGGGTCTAACCTGTAACCCAGTTGAAAAGGTATTAGCACTGTGCTACAAGTTACTAATAGTAGCTTGGTTAACCCATATCTGGCAGGAAGAATCATGAGATATATATGGTTACGTCAACCCTAGTCTAGCAGAAAGATGATTTACCCTACGATGTTAACATAGTTCTATAACTCGAGGACTACTTCTGAGGGTCAAACCCTCTGCTGACAGAAATGCCACCATCCCTGGGTCTACATGATGCTGAATCCTACTCCTAACTGAATCAACATTGAACTGATCACTAGACTATACTAGGATTGACTAAACTCACATTGATTTTGTTTACTAACCATAAACTACTGATCGGGATACTATGGACCTTCTATTTCGATTGGAGACTAGGCAACAACTGAATTTCTAGTATTCAATAGCTCCAGGACTTAATAGCATAGATAATGAAATTGGATCTCAACTATAAAAGAATCACACATAATTCTATCACATAGAGATTTTTTCAAACACCTAGGATATATAAATCTTGTACATGAGAATGAGCAACATACGAATATCATGACTACTACATTAACACCAAAATTCAAAGAACATGGGGGTTACATAACATACATTCTAGTTAATTCACATAAAACTCAAATTATTCTTAACTTGAAATCCAGACAATATCACATACATGAACATAGTTTCATTGAAGAGTCTAAACCATAATCTAAGTGCTTAAAAAAAGGATTCTTGAACTCCAAGGGTGGAAGCAACCCAAGGATGAACACCTGAACATTCCTTGATTTATGAATTGATGAAAGTTATTGAGGGATTTCTTGTAAATTGAACTTGAATAATGAAGGGGCTAGGGTATGTTCTTGAATGGGAATACATTTATTTTTGTGAGAATTGTGATAAATGAGGCAAAAATGCTGTTTTAGGACCTAAATCTCATGTTCTAGTGAGGGAAAAAGACTGGAAAACCCATCTGGACTATAGATTAATAAGATAAAAATTCCCAGTGACATGATAGGGCGATTCACAACATCGATGGTATTGATGTGATTATCGATGCATTGCGTCAATAGTGAAAATGCGATAGCCAATGCAATGTATCCTAATCATGTTGGATTGCTATTTTGTTCATAAAAACCTGACTGAAATGATGTACAAAAATTTCAAAACTCACTCGATATGACCTATATATAACCCTGATCATGAATCAATTTAAAAAACCGACAATCTAAGGCCGGAAAGATTATATATGATACTATTTAAATATCGAGCTCAAAATGAGGCTAAGTGTCAACACTTCCCTGCAATTTTCTAAGTTTGGGACCTCTTTTCACATGTCTGCTTCCTCTTCCCAAGTAGTTCCCTCAATGGATTGATTCAACCAAAGAACTTTGACCAAGGGAACTTCTTTGTTCCTTAGTCTACGAGTCTGATAATCATGGATTTGAAATGGAACTTCTTCATAAGAGAGACTATTCTAAAAATCTACATTCTTTAGGGGGACAACAACTATTGAGTCACCAATGCACTTCTTTAGGAAGGAGACGTGAAATACTCGGTGCACTATGCTACGTCTGTAGGCAACTCAACTTCATAGGCTACCTTTCCAAAATGACTCAGAATCCTATAAGGACCAATATATCAGTGACTAAGCTCCACATTCTTACAAAACCTCTTTAGCTCCTTCATGGGAGAGATTTTCAAGAAAACGAACTCCCCTATCTCAAGTTCAAGATCTTTCCTTCACACATCTACACAAAATTTCTATCGACTCTGGGCTACCTTAAGCTTCTCTCTGATCAGCTGCAATTTCTCTAAAGCATTGAAGAACAAGTTAGGCCCCACTACTGTATCCTCACCTACTATAAACCAACCAATGAAAGATCTATATCTTCTCCCATAAAGAGCGTCAAATGGATCCATCTAAATACTTGAATGACAACTATTATTATATGAGAACTTTTTCAAAGATACGTGGTTATCTCAACTTCCCTTAAAGTCAATAACACATGCTCTCAAAATATCTTCTAATGTCGAATGGTCTTTCTTGCTTGACCATTTGTCTGAGGGTGGAAGACTGTATTGAGATGGAATTAGATACCAAGACCCTTTTGTATGTTAATCCAAAAGTGAGGGCGAACTGTGTACCTTTATCTAAAATTATAGACAACGAGACACCATGCAACCTACTCAACTCTGTAATATAGATTCTGGCATAGCCCTCGGCTGAAAAAAAAGTACGGACTGGCAAGAAATGAGCAAACTTTAACATCCTATCTACCATGACCAAAATTGAATCATGCTGACAACGAGTACGAGGAAAACACATTACAAAGTCTATGTTCACTTCTTCCAACTTCCATGTGGAAATACTAAACTCCTGCATGGAACTATTAATCTTTTGGTTCTTAATCTTCACCTGCTGACAAGTAATCACTTAGACATAAATTGTGCAATGTCTTTCTTCATCCCATTCCACCAATAGACTTCCTGTAAATCACAGTACATCGTAGTGGACACTTTATGAATAGAGTAATGCATATCATGCGCTTCTACAAGAATTTGCTTTCTCGCATCATCTATACATAACACACATAGCCTACCTTGGAAGCACAACACACAATCTCCCCCTTGGGAGAAAACCTCTAATTTCTGGTCTCTGACTGACTCTTTAGCTTAACTAAATTGGGATCTCTGTATTGTTTTTCTTTCACCTTGAAAACTAAGAAATACCCTGAATTATTCTGCACCCAAACACTTCGCTGAGTCCTTTGGTCCACCTATGAGGAAGGTTTCAGATTCTATTGGTGAGGTGTGTTTGAAGGTTTGAAATACCTTCTTGTGCTATTCAATTAGTAGGATCAAGGGTATTTCTACTATCTTTACCTTTTATGCAATATTCTTCTTCATCTCTTCTTATATGGTTGTTGTTTTCCCTTAGTGTGGTTGCTGATTTTTTCTTCTAGTGTCAATTTTGTGTGTTCATATTCCTGTAGGCTATCACACATCCTTAATTGATAGGTAGATAACTTAGTACTCTCACTAGTGGTTATCCCATAATGTCGATTACCTTATGCACTATGTCAAGGAATTTTTGTACATTCTCTACAGACTTAGACCCGAAAAATAATGGAGGGTTCATTCGGGTGAAGTCTCAAATTCTATCTTTAGCAGTATTGGCCACTCAATTGGCCTGAAAAATAGCTGGTCAAACATTATGATCAGCCACAGAATAAGCTAGAATGGTGAAAGATACTCTAAATTTTGCATGAGAAATGTGCTCATTTAGGGGATCTTCCTAAACGGGCAGAGGTGCTGGCTGGTTTCCAATTCTTCTTTCATTTGTCTTTTTAGGAGGAATGTTCTATAAATGGAAGGAAAAGTGGGATTAGAAAGAGAGTTTTTAACTTCAGCTACTTCTTACTCGCATGATATGAACACAGAAAGAAGGGAACTTTTTCCTAAAAATACCTCATTGCCTCTTGTCCAAAAGTGTGGTGGGGTACACATCCATACACAATACTCTACTTAATGTGGCTTTCAGACTCCCTGGGATACTTTAGAATATTATTCTCTAATACCAAGTTTGTAATGCTCCGATACTACACCCTGGGCACCACACGACACTTACTATCCTGAAGGACCACAAGTTAACCCATGACTGGTACCTATTGAGACCACTGAATAACAATCGTGAAAACATATGTAGAAATAAAAACTAAAAATGCCATAGAGTTCATAAAATAGAATCAATACTAAATACATCTATTGGATAACTTCTAACTTATAGTGTTTGAAAGCCTCTAAACATCTTAAATAAAATAGTTGGTGGGACAGGCCTCAACTAACTCCCAAAATAGTCTGATAATAAATGTTATACTAAAACACTATATCAACTGAATAAAAGTAATGTTCTTGATGAATGAGGACTCACTACTATAACTGCTACTGATCAACTGAATCTGGCTAAGTACGGTCAGGAACCCGAGCATCCAAACCTATGATATGAGATCATAGCATAAAGAAAGTATACGTCAGTACTTTGAATGTACTGGTATGCTAGGTGATGCTAGGATAATGTGTATGGTTCACATGCGTGAAGTTATTTACCAAATATCATGGAGTGACTGGATGAAGGTATATGCAAAATTGAAACTACTAAAGATAATGAACATGTAATATCAAACATATATCATCGGTCTAAATTAGACTGACACTAAATTATTGAGTTTTTGATAACTGATTTCTAATAACATAAAGTCATTATCATTTATAACTAAACTGATTTTTGTACTAAATACTAAATAATGGTTACTATAACTATAATTTTGGGAGTTATCATCTAACCAACATACCTTAATTAAGGACTAATATGGGGTCCAACCTATATCCCTAGTTGGAAGGGTATTAGCAACATGCTATGGGTTACTAACAGTAGATTGGTCAACCCTAATATTGTAGGAAGACTCCTTAGAGATATATGGTTACGTCAACCCTAGTCTGGAAGGAAGAAAATTTACCCTACGTTGGCTGTGTGGTTTTGTAACTCAGGGACGGTTACAAAGGGTCAAACCCTTTGCTAATAGGAATGCCCCAATCCCTGGGTTTGCTCGGTGCTGAATATTACTCCCAACAGAATCGACACTATACTAACTACTAGGCTATACTAGGCTTTACTGAACTCACATTAATTCTATTGATTGAACATATTCTACTGATTGGTATACTACAAAATCATTTTATTCTGATTGGAGACTGGACAACAACTAAATTTTGGGTATTCAATACCCCTAGGACACGATAACATAGATAATAAAATCATATCTCAACTCTACAAGCATCACACATAGGTTATCATACATAATTCTTTCACATAGACATTTGTAAAACACCTAGGATACATAAATCTTGTTAAGGAGAATTAGCAGCATATGAATATAATGACTACCATATTAAACACAAAAATTCAAAGATTAAACATGGGGTTTACATAAATCAACATACATTCTAGTTAATTCACGTGTAACTCAAATTATTCTTGACTTGAAATCCACAAAATATCATATACCTGAACATAGTTTCATTTACGAATGTAAATGATAACATAAGTGCTTCAAAAAAGGATTTTGAACTCCAAGGGTGGAAGGAACCAAAGAATGAACACCTAAAATTATCTTGATTGATGAATTGTTGGAAGTTAATGAGGAATTTCTTATAAATTGAACTTGAATGATTAAGGGTCTAGGGTTTGTTCTTTAAAGAGAATGATTTTGATTTTGAGATAATTGTGATAAATTAGGGAAAAATGATATTTTGGGACATAAATCCAATGTAAAATTGATAGGAAAAGACTAGAATACCCATCTAGACTCGGGATTAATAATCTTAATGATGCCCTATGATGCGATAGGTGATTAATTGCATCAATTTTATCAACGTTCTTACCGATGCATCATGTCGATGGTGATAACACGATAGCCAATGAAACCCATCCTAATCATGTTGGCTTGCTATTTTAGTCATCCAATCACAATTCAAATAATGTCTAAAAATTCAAAAACTCACCCGAGATGACCTATAGATAACCCTTATGATGCATCAATTTAAAAATCAACAATCTAAGGCAAAAAAGATCATAAATGATACCCTTGAAATATCAAGGCCAAAATGAAACTAAGTGTCAACACTTTACTGAAATTTATTAAGGATGGGACCTCTTGTTGCATGCTATAAGGGACTGAAATAGGCTTGGACTCAAATGGGGTCTTACAGTTCCCTTCTATAGAAATAATTCTTGTAGTGTTAAAGCTCAAGGAGGTATGTCTTGAAGACTTTCCAAGCTGCCACAGGATCAAGGCAATGACTTTTAAATTAGTTTGTATCCAGACACTTACTTAATTTTTATTCTTCCTTATCTAATGGCTCCGGCTAAGTTGAGAGTACTTAAGACTCAGTTGCAAGATATGCTTGCTAAATGATTTATTCATCGTAGATCTTTGTTATGAGGTCCTCTAATGTTTTTGGTTTCAAAAAAAGATAGTAGCATGAAAATTTTATTGACTGTAGGCAGTTGAAAAGATGATATTTTTAACCAATTGTAGAGTGCTTCACCATTAGGAAGTGTAACTCATCCTTCTATGTCTTCTGAGGCGATCCAACTGGTTCTTGCTTATCTATAAGGATTTAAAGGTACTGGAGCCTCTCTTATAATGCCTGCTATTCTGATTCATAGTGCTTAATCCATTATTATTTTTGCTTCTAGGATTGATGAGGCCTTTTAGAAGGATGATTTTCCAGACCTTGAGAAGGTCAATATATTTGTTGTATCCTACATGGTTATGTTTCATGCTTTTTCCCATTATGCTTTCTCAGTTTCTTAGCACAGAAGATGAGATAATCCAATTATTTATAAGAGTTTAGAATTGATTTGTAGGCTTTTTCTATGCATATTACATCTATTGTGAGGACCTTTAATGATGTTTTTAATTAAGTAAAAGTTATAGAAAGAGTCAAACTGGTTGGTTAGGAAAAGGTGATAATAATAAAATCCCAAACTATGATAACTTTAGTGGTTGTTACTCCAATGGTTATATTCGTCAGGACTATTCGACTAACCCTATTAGGTTAGCTATACTAGTTTTTATAGTAGGTCCATTTAGGGTCACTCAATAGTCCTCAATTATGAGAATATAAGTGACTTTATATTTTTATACAAATAGGATTTCCCTAGATTGAGGTTGATATACTTATGGTGTTGTAGGGCACTTTAATAAATTGTCCTAATAGACAGGCTAGATTTTTGGAGAAGAAAAAAACTAGAGTTATTGTTCATACTGGTAGTGGTGGTAGAGGTAATGGTAGAGATCATCCATAGAGTTTGTTGGGTAATTATTAGGGAGGTTATGGTGGAAACTGAGGTGGTGGTAATTTATGGAGAGATGGTGAACAATAGTTTAGAAAGGTTTCCTAGATTGATCATTGAGCTTATTATTTTTCCTTCCCAAGTAACTTTGAGGATAAGAATTTAGATGTCGTTATTCAAATTACTATTCTCATTTGTGATTAAATGGATACTATTTTATTTGTGTGGGATCTTCTTATTCTCGTGTATTTGCTAATTTCACATGTAATTAGACTTTGTATTTGATATGATAGAGTCTTCTATGAGTGTGATCTACTCTAGTTAGAGACTTTATAGTAGTGACATATATGTATCATACTTGTTCTTTTGTGTTTATGGGTTTCCAGACTGGGATAGTTTAATAAATTTGAATATGCTTAATTTTGACATCATCAAAGGTATGACTTAGCTATATCATACTATTCTATTTTAAATTGTAATGCTAAGACTATGACATTAGAGATACCAAGGATAGACAAGTTATAATAGGATGGAGTGTAAAAGCCTTGACTAATGAAAATAATATCCTTTATTCATGATAAGAAGTTAGTTAGGAGGGAATGTTCAACCTTTTTGAAACATATTTGCGATGTTAGTGTAAAGTCCCCTTTTATAGATTCAGATCCTATAGTGTTAGATTTTTACGAGGTATGTCTCATAGACTTGCCTGGTATACAACAGGATCGGGACATTGACATTTGCATTAATATGTATATGGTGACTCACATAATTTCTATTCCTCCTTACTTATTGGCTCTAGCTAAGTTGAGTGAACTCTAGTATCAATTGCAGGAACTACTTGATAAGGAATTTGTTCATCTTAGTTAATTGCCTAGGGGGTTCTCTAGTGTTGTTTATGAAGAAAAAAGATGGTTGCATAAGAATGTCTATTGACTATAAGTAGGTGAATAAATGATCTTTTTGACTAATTATAGAGTGCTTCACCAATTAGCAGTGCTGATCATCCTTTGATGTCTTTTGAACTGATCCAACTGGTTCTTACCTTTTTAAGTGGATTTCCAGGTACTAGAGCCACTCTCACTATTCCTCCTTTTCAGATTCCAGCTGCTCAGCCTAGTATTACTTTTACTCCTAGGATAGATGAGGGCTTCAGGAATGAGATTTTCCCTCATCATGCATTAGGTCTTATTATGACTGGGATAAAGCATGACATGCTGACCAAATTTTGCATGATAAAACCTTCTACTTCTATTTGTTATGATATTAAGGAAACATTTGAGTTTATACTTGGTTTTTATAAGAGGCTATATAAAATATATCTTGTACAGTAGTATGGAGTTAAGTTTATAACTGAGGTGATGTAAACCAGTGGTGGAGAGCTTATGTGGTGAATCAGTTACTGTCTATACCTCTATTGTTATGGTTGTAGTTCCATACCATATTTTTTGAGAAATATGTAATTCGTACTCTTTGTGATTGCAAGAAAAATGAGTTTCTAGACCTTGGGAAGGTCAATATATCTTTTGTAGCTTGCGTGATTAAGTTTCATGATTTTCCTAATATGCTACTCAGTTTCTTGGCACTAAAGAGGAAATGATCTAGTTATTTGTGAAAGTTTAGAAAATTGACTTGTAGGTTTTGTCTGTGCATATGACTTTTATTGGGAGAATGTTTAATGATGTTGCTGATTCATATAAAAATGGTTTAAATACTAAAACTCGTGGGTAAAGCCAAGATGATAACAATGAAATCCCAAAATTCATTTTAGTGTTTGTTGCTCCAAGGGTTAGAGTCATCGGGACTATCTGACAAACCCTATTAAGTCAGCTATGCCAACTTTTGTAATAGATCCATTAGGGGTCACTAAATAGTCCTCAGTTGTGAGAAGCTAAGGGGTTTCATATTTTTATGCTAATAAGCTTTCCCCAGATTGAGGTTGTTGTACTTGTGGTATTTTAGAGCACTTTAATATAGTGTCCTCATAGATAGGCTAATTTTTCAAGAAAATAACTGATTAATTTGTTGTTCCTGGTGGTAGAGGTAATGATGGAAATTATACACAAGATGTGTTGGGTAATTTTTTGACAGGTCATGATAGACACTAGGGTGAAGGTAATGTTGGAAGAGATACTACAGAACCTGCTTGGAAGGATTCCCAGGTTGATCATTGAGCTAATAGTTTTACCTTCCAAGGTAAGTTTGAGGCTAAGGATTTAGGTGTCGTTATTACTTGTACTATTCTTATTTGTGATAGAATTGCTACAATTTTATATGATTTTGTATATACTTATTCTCATGGATTTTCTAATTTCACTTGGGATTAGACTATATTCTAATATGCTTGAGTCTTTTGTTCATGTATCTACTCTAGTTGGAGACTCTGTGGTAGTTACCTACGTGTATCATACTTGTTCTTTCTTTTTTATAGGATTACATAATTGTGTACATTTAATAATCTTGAATATTCTTGATTTTTACATCATCATGGGAATGACTTAGCTATCTCGTATCAACCCGTTTTAAATTATAATACTAGGACGGTGACCTTAGAGATGCCTTGGATAGACAAATTAGAATGGGATAGTGTGTATAATCCTTAACCAGCGAAAATCATATCCTTTATTTTTGAAAAGAAGTTAGTTTGGAGAAGGTGTTTAACCATTTTGGAACATCTTTATTATTTTAGTAATAAGTTCCCCTATGTAGAGTTAGTTCCTATGGTTTTAGATTTTTAGGAGGTATGTCTCATAGAATTGCCTGGTAAGCCACATGATCGAGCATTAGCTTTTGCATTGATTTAGAGATAGGCACTCACCCAATTTCTATTTCTCCTTATTGAATAACTCTAACTGAGTTGAGGGAACTCAAGATTGCATTGCAGAAGTTACTTGATTAGTGATTTATTAATCCTAGTGTTGTTCCTTGGGGTGATCCAGTATTGTTTGTTAAGAAATAAAATTGTGTCGTGAGAATGTGTATTGACTATAGGTAGTTGAATAGATCATATTATGACCAATTATAGAGTTCTTTACCAACTCGTTAAGCAACTCATCTTCTGATATGTTCTAAGGTGATCCAATATGTTCTGGATTTTCTAAGTGGATTTACAGGTACTGGAGCCACTCCCTCTATTCCTCCTATTCATATTCAAGTGGCTCCACTCCTCCTTCTTCTACTTTACCTCATAGGATAGATGAGGCATCAAGGATTGATATTTTCCCTCATCCCATGATAGCTCCCGTCATGATTGGGACTGAACATGACAAGTTGACAAAATTTATATAAATAAAACCTCATACTTTAATTAGATATGAGACTGGGGATACTTTTGAGTTTAAAGTAGATTTCTATAAGAGGCTATATAAAATGAGTACCATAGAGTATAATGGTGTAGAGTTTGTAAGCTAGGTGATGCAAAGCCGTGGGGGAGGGCTTATATGGAGTATCATTTACCAGTTTTACCTTCATTGATATGGGCACAGTTTCATACCCTTTTTTAAAAAAAATATGTGACCCATACTCTTCGTGATTGCAAGAAGGATGAGTTTCTAGACCTTGAGCAGGTCAATATATCTGTTGTAGCCTATGTGGCTATGTTTCATGCTTTTTCCCATTAAGCTGCTAAGTTGCTTGGATTTGAAGAAGAAAGGATCGAGTTATTTGTGAAATATTAGCTCAAGTAATAATGTTCTTGGCCTCAACCCATGATGAAGGTGTTTTGCCACTCATGGTCTAACAATGAATTAGAATTAAGAAATTCATATGTAAAACCAAAATTAAACAAAATAAAATATTAAGAAACCTAATTTAAGCCTCCATAAATGTATTTAAAGCCCCAAAATTCGTCCAACGTGTTTACAACAAGTCCCATGCGTATTTTTTATAATATGACAAAATCTCCATTTTGGTGCCACGTTGGTGTTGTTCTACATTTAGGGAGTGTCATTCCCTTAATGCATATGAACACAATTTTGGACATATTTATTTTGTGTCTAATGGAATTTCATGCCCTTATCTTTGATGTCCAGTGGTGTGGCATGCCCATGTGCTAAGAAAATTCAAATTTCGTCATCGATTGCTCCTTCCTTTTGCCTTTGCATTCCTCACTTCTTGGGTATGTTTCCACTTCACTTTCAGCTTGTTTATATTCAAAAAAATTATCGTAACATGATCCAAGGTTTCATATAACATCAAACAACACCTGTTAGTTCATACAACACAATAGAGTTAAAATATGTAGAATAGAACCAAGCATAGCTTAAGCTAGCGCAACTAGTTTCATTGTCTAGATGCTATTTCATTTGTTTAACTCTTAGATTTCTTAAATTTAACCTTAAACACTATAAAAATGTAATTCCACATATTTTTACACAATTATACCCTGAATAACTCATTACACATAATAGAATCCATCAAGATAAACTAGAACAACACATAGCTCAAGCTACAAACAATAGTTTTCTCGTCTATTTCTATGTGAAAAAATTGATTTTAAATGTGTTTGAAACATACTTTAAACATATTAATCAAGTAGTTTAACATATAGATGGTTAATTATATGAATATCATTTCATTAATCAGACAAGAGGTCCTTAAAACAAGTGTAAACAAGTGTAGATTATGACACTTAGATGCCTAAATCCACCGTAAATCACAAACTTTCTTGGTTTTCCATAGGATCTGGACATTGACATTTGCATTGATTTCTAGCGGTCACTCATGCTATTTCTTTTCCTCTTTATTTAATGACTCTGTCTATGTTTAGTGAACTCATGAGTCAGTTGTAGGAGTTACTTGATAAATGATTTATTCATCCTAGTTCTTCACCTTGGGGTGCTCTAGTGTTTTTTGTTAAGAAAAATTATTGTGGAATGAGTATGTTTAACCTATAGGCAGTTGAATAGATGATAGTTTTGACCAATTATAACGCGATTCATCAACTGGAATGAAAATCATCCTCCGATGTGTTTCGAGGTGATCCAATTGGTACTTTCTTTTCTTATTGGATATGCCGGTACTGGAGCCACTCCTACTATGCCAGCTATTTAGATTCTAGCTACTCATCCTAGTGTTACTTTTGAGCCTTAGATTGATGAGGACTCGGGGATTGAGATTTTCTTCATCCTGTGTTAGGTCCTATCATGAGTAGGTCTAAGAATGACATGCTAAACAAATTTCGGATGATGAAACCTCATACTTTAATTGGTTGTGGGACTTAGGATACATTCCAATTCATAGTTGATTGCTATGAGAGACTATATAAAATAGGTATTGGACAACATCATAGTGTTGAGTTTTTAACTCGGGTGATGCAAAGTAGTGGTGGAGGGTTTATTAAAAGAGTCGGTTCCATCATTACCTCCGTTGACAAAAGCTCAATTTCATACCTTATTTTTAAGAAATATGTAATCTGCACTCTTCATGATCACAAGAAGGATCAATTTCTAGACCTTGAGCAGGGCAATATATCTTTCATAGCCCACATCACTAAGTTTAATGATATGTCCCGTAATACTGCTTTGTTCCTTGGCACTGAAGAGGAGAGGGTCTAGTTATTCATGAAAGGTTTGAATACTGACTTGTAGGTTTTATCTATTCATATGAATCCTATTGGGAGGACCTTTAATAATGTTTCTGATTATGTGAATAGGGTAAAAAGAGTCAAACTAGTTTTGTAGGTCTAAGGGGATAATTAAGAAATCCCAAAATATAGGAAACTTTATCGGATCTTAGTCTAGAGTTGTAGTCATCAGGACTATCTGACTCTTCCTATTAAGTCAACTATGCCATCATTTATAGTAAGTCCATTGGGGTCCGCTCAAGAGAGTGTCCTTATAGATTGGCTAGTTCTTAAGGATAGCAACAAACTAGAGGTGTGGTTCTTGTTAGGAAGGTGGTAGAGGTAATAGTAGAGATCGTCCACAAGATAGGTTAGGTAATTATTTGGAAGGTCATTGTGGAATTTGTAAAGGTTGTAATGTACGGAGAGATGGTGGACAACTTGCTATAAATTGACACGACCTGAACACCGGGCCATGCATATGGGCACCCCAAGTTCAGATGAACTGAAAGTCGTCCAATTAACCTGACCCAACATCTCATCATGAAATAGGAGCAAAAAGAACTCCAATTCACAAGTTAGGATTGCGTAAATAATATTATAAGTCAATATTATATTCATTATAACTACGTCACACACATGTTCATAGTTGTTCTCACTACCTCTAAACAAAACCGAAGTCGATAAATGTATATATTAGGAGAATCCCAAGACAATATCCAAACCAAGTCTAAAGATAAGAGACCAAGAGGTGCATGTCTTCCAAAGTAAGGAAGATCACCACTTCAATTCAATGCACGATCCACTTCAATCAGCTAATCACTGCGCGAGAAGAGAAGAAGATGCTTCGGCCCCTATGTCGCATGGGGACATAGATCCAGGAGAAGGTAAGCGGTTGGAAATCTAGGATGTAACTCAAGGATAAGTGGTAAAATAACATCATCAATCAACTACAAGTCAATATATCAAGTTTTATCACATTCATACACTTATCCATACATAGCGGTATGTCACAAGCTAAACAAGGAACAAGTTTTATCCACATGGCTCAATCTCTCATTCATCATTCATGATATAGAGGACTACAACCTCCCACACTGATATCTTCAAACATTCTCAATGGAAAACAAATCTAACCAGATTCACCATATCATTAGACATGTGACTTTAACCACTTGCACATTCATTCATTAGTCAAGGACTTTAACCACTTACATTTTTATTAAAATAAGGGACTCTAACCACACTAACAATCATCTAGGCAAGGGACTCCAAACTCTTACCTATTCATTAGAAAAGAATTCTAACCTCTTGACTCATTTGTACTGTAACCACAAGCCGTTTCCTTCGGCGAGGTACTTTGACCTTAAGAGATCTCTCTAAGTACGAGACTTTAACCTCAAGAAACATCATTAGGTTTGGGACTTCAATGTCAATCTATTTATAAGGCAAGGGACTTCAACCTCACGCCACAAGGAAAGGCAAGAGACTTTGACCTCAATCCATCCCAAATATGATTAGATGTAATTTAGGACTTTAACCCTTTGCCTATGCATTAACATACATTCTATACAACATTAAATGACTTTAACCATTTTATCCAATTCAAAACAATACACGTCCACATGGTCCTTGTGGGAGAATATATTAATCAACCATCTCAATTGGAAAATGGCTTCACTTAATTCAACATACCAAGCATGTTAGAGTGATCAAGACCCTTAAAAAATTCTATACCACATTCTCACGAAACGTGGGTTCAACCCACAATTTAAGTTCATTTTCCTATCGAGGGACTTTACCTTTTCATTAGCCAACAACCAAGGTTATCAATTTCAGCGCACATGGTTTATAATTGCATTAACACATTATTTATCACTCATCCATGTTAATTGTTCCATTGCCCTAGTTCAACACATCAACAACATATGACTAGACATCTTACTTAATTATTTTCACAAACACCTTGAGTGCATACCTTTAACAAGGCCAATGGTATATATGACAAAGATTAGAGTTACTCATGCCACTCGTGATAATCCATATACGAAAACCACCCACACATGCAATTCATCATCAATATTACATATAAACATAAGTCTAAGAAAGATTCACCATCATACATTATTAGGCAACAAAACCCTTTTCATTTGATTTAAAACCCACCAAGTACACTTACTAATCCAAGCATGAAATACATGGGTTTTGGGATATTTAAAGAGGGGAAGAGATACATGGCTTAAAAAAGATTACAAATAATAATCTTGGATCCTTCTTGCCACTAGATGAGCTCCCTCCAAACCCTAGCCTCTAATCTTGCTTCAAAAAGCATCTAGAGTATTTTGGAGCGTTTGAGTCTTTTAAATAAGGGATTAGGAGGCTATATTGACTTATATAGTTAGAGGTCTTAGGTTTTTATGAAAGGGAAATAAGACAAAGGCCATTATTTAAAAGCCTAAAAATATGCTTGCCTAGAGGTACGACTCCCCCATACCACTCCCTTAGCAATCATACCCTAGGGTATGAGTGGTACGCTACCTCGTACCCTTGGATTATCCTAGGTCAACCATATTGTTGAGGGTATGAGTGGGTGCCCTTGAGTTGTATATAAAGGGTATGACTAACCCCTAAATTGTAAGCTTCACTCATGACAAAAATAGTCCACTTGGTTTGAGGCTCCCCTCTATAATGTTGAGTATTATACAACTTGTATGCTTTATTTATGACCAATGGGAGGTCATGTCGTATATGAATTAAAATGATACCTTCAAGACTGATCAAGGTTCGAAAAAGGATGGAAAGGTGGTATGAATCATTCCCAAAGGCCCAACTCAAGTCTCCAATCATACCCAATTTAGAACAAAAATGAAGTTGTTTTCCAAAGGTACAAGTCTAGGTGTTTCAATTCTCCCCCACTTGGATCATTTGTCTGCGAATGAAGTGTAAGACAAGTATAATCACAAGTTCACACATCAACATGAAATAAACTGACCCTTTCAAAATTTAGAAATAAGCACACAACAAGGATATAACACAACACATATCTTGATCATCATTAATCAACCATTTCATCTCATTGGACGTGGGACTCAAACCCACTACTTATCAAGGACTTACTCATGTCACATCTTAGGGACTTCACCCTATCGACTTTCAAAGACATAAAGCAACTCAAAGCATTAGGTACTTCAACCCACTATCTATCAAAGACATGAATCAATCCAATGCACTAGGGACTTAAACCCAGTACAACAAGACACATATAGTTACAACCATTAGGGACTTGAACCCACAGTCTAACAAGGGATAAATCAATTAAAAATTTGGGACTTTAGACCCTTATCTGATGAGATGTAACTTAATTTTAAAAATTGGGGATTCCAACCCATTGTCTATCAAGACATAAATCAGGCAAGGAGATCTAACACATACCTCCATAACAAGCTTTTGGAATGGGAAATAAATGCGGGTACTTGGACTTCATGTCCTCTTCCGCCTCACAAGTAGCTTCCCTGGACTTTCGGTTTCATCATAGAACCTTCACCGAAGCCACTTATTTTGTTCCCTACCAGTGAACATGCCGATTCAATATCCTCACTAGGACCTCCTCATAGGACAAAGTGTCTGAGATATCAATATCTTTCGAGGGAATAACCAAGGAAGGATCTCCCACACATTTTCACAACATAAAGAAATGGAAATTGGGTGAATAGATTCCATACTAGAAGGTAACTCCAACTCATAGGAAACATTGATAAACCTCTAAGCAATTAAATAGGGATCGATATATCGGGGGCTAAGCTTTCCCCTTTTACAAAACTACATCACTACCTTCGTGGGAGATACTTTTAAGAATACCCAATCACCGATATTAATATCTAAGTCCCTATGCCTTACATATGCATAGGACTTTTAGAAAATTAGAGTGGTTTTCTTTCTATCACGAATTACTTTTACCTTCTCTAAGGCCTGGTGAACTAAATTGGGGACAAGCAATTTACCCTCGCCAACTTCGTACTACCCAATAAGAGATCGACATCCTTTACCGTACGATGCTTCAAAATGTGCCATGGAAATACTAGAGTGGTAACTATTATTATAGGTGAGCTCAATCATAGGCAAGTGGTCATACATACTAACACCATAAAAAATCATGTAAGCCCACAACATATGCTCCAATGTTTGGATAGTTCTCTCCGCTTGCCCATCTATTTGCAGGTGAAATGCATTACTAAGGCACACCTTAGTTCCCAAACGTCTTTGGAATGACTTCCGAAAGTGGGATGAAAATAGAGGACCATGATCTGAGATAGTAGACACTAGAGCATCATTCAACTTCACAATCTCTAAGAGATAAAACTTAGCATAATCTAACACCAAGAAATTAGTTCCCACGAGCAAGAAATAGGTGGAATTGGTCATTCTATTAATGATTACCCAAATAGAATCACATTGATTGAAAGATCTAGGATGACCGGTAACAAAATCCCTATTAATTGCCTCCTACTTGTACTCAGAAAACATATTTTCTTACTATAAACCATTTGGCCTCATGTGCTCAACATTCACTTGTTAACACACCATACACTTGGCTATGCGGATAGCCACGTATCATTTTATATTACTCCATAAATTGAACTCTATAACATAATGATTCATCTTCATGGAATCGGGATGAATAGCATAATGGGCTCTGTGAGCCTCGGCCATGACCCTTTCCTTCAATCCATTGATGTTAGAAACACATAGCCTACCTTGGTATCTAAAGATACCATCACCACCAATCACAAAGTCTGCGGCTTTATGTTAACCCACATTACTCTTGATCTTCATCAAGTCTTGGTACAATACTTGTTTCACCTTTATCTCAACAACAAGAGACGACAAAGATACCAAAAGCACAAATACACCACCATCCTTAGAGTCTGCAAATCAAACTCCAAGACTAGCCAAACGGTGAATGTACTTCACTAATTCCTTTTTGTCCTTATCTATATGGGTAAACTTCACATGGACGCACGACTATGAGCATCAACAACTATATTTTACTTACCAAGATGAAAATAAAGACTCATATCATAGTCTTTCAATACCTTAAGCCACATCCTTTGCAAAAGATTCAACTTATGTTGAGTAAACACATATTAAACGCTCTTATGATAAAAAAAGATGTCGACATGAACACCATATTGATAAAGATGCCAAATCTTCAAAGAAAGACCACGACTAATAACTCTAACTCATGGGTGGTTAGTTCTTATCATTAATTTTCAATTGCCGAGAAGAATAGGCCACCACTCTATGATATTGCACCAACATGCAATAAAAACCAACATGAGAAGCATCACAATACATCATAAAACCATCACTAACCTCGGGTAAGGTCAAAATTAGAGCCAAATTCAATTTATCTTTCAACTTCTCAAAACTTGCCTCACACGCATTAGACAATAAGAACTTGGCCTTTTCAGGTCAAATTGGTCAATGGGGTAGCAATAAAGGAAAAACATTCCACAAACCTTCTATAATAACTGACTATACCCAAAAAGCTCTAAAAATTTGTTGGAGTCATAGGTCTAGGCCATTCTTTAACCACTGCAACCTTTTGGGGATCTAACATAATCCCATCACTAGAGATGACTTAACCAAGAAATGCTATGTCTTTCAACCAAAACTCGCACTTAGAGAACTTGGTATACAAATGATGATCCTTCAAAGTTTGAAACACGACACAAAGAAAAACTAGATATTATTCTTCACACTTAGAATACACTAAGGTATCATCAATGAAGACAATGACAAACATGGATAAGAATGGATGAAAGACCGTATTCATAAAATCCATAAATGCACGGGGGTATTGGTCATCCAAAAAGGCATCACAAGTAACTTATAATGACCATACTGGGTTTTAAAGGTCGTCTTAGGGATACACACATCCCTAATATTTAGCTGATGAAAACCCGATCTAAGATCAATCATAAAAAAATAGTTCAAAACCTGAAGTTGATCATATAATTAATTGATTCTAGGAAGAAGATATTTATTATTTATGGTCACTTTGTTCAACTGACGATAATCAAGGAACATATGAAGGGAAAAATCCTTCTTGCGCACAAACAACACGAGAGCACCCCATGGAGACACACTAAAGCAAATAAAACCCTTACTTAAGAGGTCTTTCAATTGCTCCTTAAGCTCTTTAAACTCCGTCAGAGCCATTCTATAAGGACGGATAGAGATTGGATGAGTGTCTTGAATAAGATCAATGCCAAAATCAATTTTCCAATTGGGAGAAACATAGGGAAGATCATCAGGAAACTCATTAACTACGGGAATAGATTCTAGGGAAAGCTCTTCTAAGTTAGAATCTTTGACTCAAACCACATGATACAAACACCCCTTTGCAATCAACTTTCAAGTTTTAAGATAAGAAATAAATCTTTCCTTAGGAACTACAGAACCACCTTCCCATATAATGACCAGCTCATTAGGGAATTTGAACATGACCCTAAGGGTTCAACAATCTAAGGAAGCATAACAAGAGTGAAATAAATTCATCCCCAAAATAAAATCAAAATCAACCATATCTATCTCTATCAAGTTAATAATAGTATCCCTTCTACTAACAGATACCACACACCAACTATAGATGTTGTGAACAACAATTGAGTCTCTTATCGAGGTAGAAACAAAAAATAAGGAATGATAGACTCTCAAGACCAGAATCAATATGCACAGACACAAAGGGATAACATAGGAAAGAGTAGAACCTGAATCAAACAAATAATATGCATCACGGGAGAAAAGTCTCAATATACCCACGAAAATATTGGGAGATGCCACAAAATCCTGGTAAGAAACAAGTTCATACAAGTGGTTTTGGCTAGAACCAGTGCCAAAAATACAAATAGAGGTAGATATAGCACCCTTTGGTATGGGAGAAGGTGGAGTTGAAATAGGGGCCCTATTGGACTAAGAAGATGCTAGAGCGGGGAACTCACGCTATTTTTCCCAACCTAACCACAATAAAAATAATGGTTTAACCTCTTCTCACACTGGCCTAGATGACTCGGACCACAAAATCTGCAAGATGGGCAGGGTGGAGCCGACTGGGCACTACTAGCTTAGACTTGGGTGCCCTGTGTTCGGAACCTGCCACTAACTAAGGCCAATGATTACCCAAAAACTTTGAATAAGAAAAGTGAACACTAGCCAAGAAGAACAAACAAGAACTCCCCCACTTCTTTCTTGGCCACTTGCCACCATTTTACTCAGAAGGTTAAAATTTCCTTCCTTCTCACTACGCTCAACTTTCTTATTTTTCTCATCCTCTATTTGTTGGAAATACATAATAAACCTAGAAATATCAATGTTCTCAATCAACGATGTTGTTTTGCTCTTGAGGACTAACTCAAGGGAAAATAATTAGACAAACTTTTGCATTCTAACCATCATGCTAGAAACCACATAGGAGCATACCTTCACAATTGATGGAATTTTAAGGAATACTCTTGAATGGATATCCTCCCTTTATTTAAGTTCACAAACTCTTCCGCCTTTGCTTCTGTTGAGTTTTGAGGAATGAAGTGTTCTAAGAAGGTTTTGAAGAAACTCACCCTTAAAGATGGGCTAGTATCAACACCTCTAGAAAAATCCCACTATTCGTACCATTGGTACGCTACATCTTTCAATATCTAAGAATCAAGATCAACACCCTCGACTTAAGAAGCATTATGATTCAAAAAATCTTCTCTATTTCATCGACAATGCTTTGAGGATTTTCCTTAACCTTTATCCTATGAAAATATGAGGGATCAACCTCATAAATTATCCAATTCTTATCGCCTCGGAAGAAATAGTAGTTGGAGCACCACGCTCAAATTGAGAGGCCACCAATTGAGTCAAGAGGTTGGTTGATAGAGTTAGGGAACTCCATATTAAAAGCATTACCTTGATGAGACTAGGAGGAGAGTTACTCTCATAAGTAGGTTTGGGAGGTGGAACCCCATGAGGATGGCCACATATTATAGCCCTATCCCGGGTCTGAACTCCAAAAGTAGGATGAGCTTCACCCATATGACACTTAGTTGGGGCCAAAGTTTTTTCCTAAGTCTTATATCTCCTAGGAGTCATGATATCAAAGATAACAAATAGAATTAGGGGAATCCAAAACCTTAGACTTTATAGCTAGAGATTAAATCACATGAAATAGAACATTCCTAAGATTTATGATAGCCTGTCTTTGATAGGTATGGAGCGATCCACACTCATATAAGTGTCTCTACTTGACTCAGCATTATGAATAGCAAAATGACCATGAACCTAGGCTCTAATATCAACTTGACACAACCCGAACCTTAGGCCATGTCGTATGGTCACCCCAAGGTCACATGAACCAGAGGTCACCCCAATAACCCAACCCAACATCTCATCATGCAATAGGAGTAAAAAAACTCCCATTCAAAAGTTAATATTGTTAAAATAATATCACAAGTCAATATTAGATTCATAATAACTACCTCACACACAAGTTCATAGTTGTTAATAATACCTCTATAAAAAACTGAAGTCCATAAATGAATATCCAAACCAAGACTTAAAGATACCAAGTCTAAGGATATGATACCAAGAGTTACATGTATTTCAAAGTATTAAAGCTTACCACTTTAAGTCAATGCATAAACCACTTCAATTAGCTAGTAACTAGAGGAGAAGAGAAGAAGGTGCTCTGGACCCTATGTTGTGTGGGGACATAGCACCTAGAGACGGTTAGTGGTTGGAATGCTATGATGTAACTCAAGGATAAGTGATAAAATAACATCATCAGTCAACAACGAGTCAATATATCACATTTTATCACATTTATACACTTATATATGCATATTGTTATGTCACATAACAAAAAAGGAACTAGTCTTATCAACATGCCTCAAGCACTTATTAATTATTCATGAAGTGGAGGACTACAACCTCCCACACTTATAGCTTCGAACATTCTCAATGGAAAATTACTCTAATCATATTCACCTTATCATTAAACATGGGACCTTAACAACTTACATATTTATTCACTAGGGAAGTCAAACTACTTACACATTCATTAAAAAAAGGGACTTTAACCTATAATTATATAGGAAAGGGACTACCACCTCATACTCGTTCATTAGACAAGGGACTCTAACCTCATATTTCACTTGGAATTTAAACATAAGTCATTTTCTTTGGTGAGGTCTTTGACCTCAAGAGATCTATTTAAGAATGAAACTTTAACCTTGAGCAATATCATTAGGCATGAGAAGCCATTCATAAGGCACGGGACTTTAACATAACTCCATCACATAAGGGAAGACACATTGACCTCAAGCCATCACAACTATCATTAGTTGGTATCTTGTACTTTAACCCTTTGCCCATATATCAACATACATTCAATACAACATTAAAAGACTTTAACCATTTTAGCCAATTCAACTATATAAATGACCACATGGTCCTTATAGGAGCCTTCATTGCTCAACCATCTTAATAGGCCAAGTCCTTCACTCAACATACAAAGAAAGTTAGAGTTATCAAGACCCTTCCAAAAATTCTATACCACACTTGGGTTCAACCTATATTTTAAGTTCATATTTATATCTAGGGATTAACCCTTTCATTAGCCAACAAGTGAGGTTATCAATTTCAGAACACACAGTTCATAATTCTACTAACACATAATTTATCATTCATCCATGTTCATTTTTCCATTGCTCTAGTTTAATACATCAACAACATATGATGACAACTTACTTTGATATTTTCACAAACACCTTACGTGAATACCTTCAAAAGGCCATTTCCATGTTATATATTTTCAAGATTAGGGTTACTTAATACCCTTATGTTAATCCGTATACAACAATCCACGACAGATTCAATTCATCATCAATATCATATATAAATTTAAGTCTAAGAGAAATTCACCATCATACATCATTAGGCAACAAAACCCTTTTTATTTGATTTCAAAACCACCATGTACACTTACTTGTAAAAATGTGAAATACATAGGCTTAAATATATTTAATGAGGGGAAAAGATACATGACTTAAACAAGATGAAACACCAATAATTGGGGCTCTTTTTCCTACCACTAGATAAGCTCCCTCAGAACCTTAGCCTCTAACATATCTTTAAGATGATTTTTGAGTATTTTGGAGTGTTTGAGTCTTATAAATAAGGGCATAGAAGGATATGATTCCTTAAATAGTTAGAGACCTTAAGGTTTTAGGAAAGTGGAATGACCACAAGGCCGTTAGTTAAAAGGTGAAAAGTGTCCTCATCCAGGGGTTCAACGCCCCCATATGAATCCCTTAGCAATCATATCGTAGGGTATAAGTGGTACCCTAACTCATAACCTACGCTTCTCCGAGGTCAAACATACTACTATGGGTACAATTGGTCACCCTTGAGTTGTATCCAAAGGGTATGACTTACCCCTAACTCAGAATCTTTACTCGTGACAAAAATAGTTCACTTTGTTTGAGGCTCTGATGATAGGCGAATTTACACACCTATAGCACAAGATTTTGCCCATATTTTAGCCAAGTTTTGAGAACAAATTATATATTTCATGCAATTTTAGTCCTTTTTCCTATAAGTGAGCTAACAAACGTGATTAGCAAGTTTTCAGGTATAAATGATGCAGATTTCAGCATTTTATGGATAACTTGACGCCAAAGAAAGCTTCACAAAAGAAGGAAGGGAAAGCTTGGATGCCAAGGACCAAAAGTGGCGCATGGAAAATCTGTCCCGGGCAAAAACAGCAATTCTGAAGACTTTGGGGACTAGCAGTAACTTAGTAGGATTAGGATAATGATACATTAACCTAGTAGGATTAGGTTAAGTAATGCAGTAGCTTAGTAGGAAGAGGATATGGGTGTTATAAATACCCTATTTTGCTAGAGATTTTAATTCATTCCTCACAATTTCCCCCATTCCATCAATTCCCATCCATCTACCATCCATCCATCCATCAAAACAATTCTCTTTATTAATTCATTGTTGACATTATTTTTCATCTATTCGACTTTTAATTTTACAACAAGAGAATCGCTATTTTGCAAGGAATTCACGCCTAACACCACACCATACTACACGTGAGATCTTTTATTGTGGTATAATGATAATGTCTATTGTGATTTCCATCGCACTCATGAATAGCTAAACTTCTCTGTTGGGGTTATGGAAGCCTTATGAGATACTATCTAAGGCTATGAGTTTGTGAATTCGTGACACGTGTGTTGCTTATATCATTATTCTCTTCATCTTAATGCAAATTCTTGTGGCTGCAGATGCATAGAATAACGCCAGAATAGCATTAACTTGTTCGAAAGAAAAGTTATACGTCTGTAAAAGAGATAATGTCAAGGTAATAGGGTCCCATCCCCTATTAAAAAGTTTGTGCCGTAACTGGATTAACCTCTTGGAGAATTTGTACCGTTATATAAGCTTTAAGCTCGAAAGAGTTAAAGTGAAATTGTCCTTGTTTAGGTCGAAAGACGCTTGGATTTACCATAGAATACAATTCTCTATAAGCACATGCATGTCTGAATTACGCACAACTCATAGCCAATAGAGACGTACAACTCATAAGGTGGACATAACCCCAACTTCTCAATTCTCATTGTTTTACATCTTACTAAACATTCTTTATTTTTACTTTGCTATTTTCTGTTTTTACTTTTCTATTTTGATTACATTATTTGCACATTAAAATCCCCCCTTTTACGAGACTTGCACCAAAAGTCTAATAATCTTTGCTCACTTATTGACTGGCTATTCCCTGTGGGATCGATACCCAACCCAGTTGGGTTATATATTTGACAATGACCACTTTACACTCTTACAAGAGTTGTAGATTGAGCGTTATCAGGCTCTCCTCTATATGGTTCAGTAGTATATGACTTGTATTCATTGATTACGACCAAGGGGAGGTCATATCATATAGTAAACTATATTATAGCCTCATGTGCATATCAAGTTATGAAAATGTATGGAAAGGTGGGTATGAGTCGTGATAAAGGATATGACTCAAGTCTCTAGTCTTACCCAACTCAGAGGTACAAAAATAAAGTTGTTTTTTTCAATAGTTAAAGTATAGGTGTTTCAAAAATGTTACCCAAATTGATCATAGAGCTTATTGTTTTGCCCTCCCAAATAAGTTTGAGGTTGAGGATGAGGCTGCAGATATCATCATTACGAGTATTATTAGTTATCTGTGACTAGATGGCTCCTATTTATTTGATCCATTGTCTAGTTATTCTAGTGTATCTATTAAATTGCACTTTGGATTTGAATTGGGTTGTTATATACTTAACTCACATGTGTGTGCATATATTCTTGTTAGAGACTTTATGGTAGTAACCTATGTATATTGTACTTGTTTTATATTATTTGTATGTTTTCAAACTACATATATTTGATAATCTTGGATATTCTTGATTTTTCCATCATCATGTCTATGACATGTCTATCTCATATCATGTCATTCTAAACTGTAGTGCTATGATTGTTACCTTAGAGATGCATAGGATGGAAATTTATAATGGGATGGTATGTATAATCCGAGACCAGTGAAAAATATATCCTTTATTTAGGATAGAAAGTTAGTTAGGAGGGGGTATTTGACATTTTTGGCACATCTTTTTGATGTTAGTTCAAAGTCCTTTCTATAGAGTTCGTTCCTGTGGTATTAGTGTTTTAGGAGGTATGTATCAGAGACTTTCCTCGTATGCCATAGGATCAGGACATTGACTTTTCCATTGATTTAGATTTGGGAACTTAACCAATTTTTATTCCTCGTTATTAAATTGCTCTGTCTGAGTTGGAAGAACTAATGAATCAATTACTTGAGTCGCTTAATAAGGGATTTAGTTATCCTAGTGCTTTGTCTTGGGGTTCTCCAATGTTGTTTGTTATGAAAAATAATAGTAGAGCGATAATGTGTATTGACTATAAGTAGTTGAATAGATAATCATTTTTACCAGTTGTAGAGTGATTTAATTTTTTCCAAGATACATTGAGGTCTTGTTATGACTATCTAAAAAGTTGGATCGAGGATATATCAAAGATAAGTTTCAGGACTTGATATTGGCATTACAAGTTCTTAGTTATGTCTTTTCAGTTGGCCAATGTGTCAACAACCTTCATGATCTTGATGAATGGTATTTTTAAGTATTTCTTGGATTCATGTGTAATTATTTTATTGAATATATTTTTCTTTACATATAGGTCATCTTCATATGATTTTGGAGATTGTGAAAGAGAAGAAACTTTCTGATAATTTCTCTAGTTGGAAATATTTTATATCCTCTATAGAACTTTTAAGATGCGTAGTTTTAAGAAATTTTGTGATGGTAGATCCCTAGAAGATTGAGGCTATCAAAAGTTGGATTTGACCGAGATCTATGATTAAAGTTCAAAGCCTTGTGGGTCTTGCTAGTTACTATGATAGGCTTGTCACGAAAATTTCCTCCTCTGCTACTCACTTGACTAGATTAACTAAGAAAGTAGTTCCATTTTTTTGCAATGAAAAGTGTGAGGAGATCTTTCAAAAGATAATGCTCTTTTGACTACAACCACCATTCTTGGCTTGAAAATTAGTGGTAAGGACTTTATTATATTTTGTGATGCTTCACCCTAGATTTAAGGAAATTAAGGACTCATGTGAAAAATTAATCAACCGATGACTTATAGTTGACAACGTTTGTTTTTGTACTTAAGATATAGATACAATACCTGTATGTTGTAAAGTGCGAAGTGTTTATGGATAATAAAACCTTAATATTTATTTCCACATAAAGGGATTTTAATTTTAGGAAGAGGAGGTGGATGGAATTATGGAAAGAATATGACGTGAACATTCATTACTTTCCGGGTAAGGCCATTGTGGTGTCAGACCCATTAAGTTGGAACTTAGTAAGTATGGGTGTTTTGTCTTATTTAAGGGTGTCAATGAAAACTTTGGATAGATAAATTCAAACTATAGCATCATAGTTCATAGAGTTTTATATTTCTAAAAGGGGTGGAGCGTTAGATAGTGTAGAGGTAAGGTCAACATTCCTTGATCTAATTAAGGTAAGATGGTTTGAAAATGTGAAATTCAATAAACATTATAACAAGGGCATTTGTGTTAATGCTTCTGATTCTATAATCAATGTGTGAAAGGTGTTTAGGGTGATAGGACATGTGCATATGCCTCTTGTTAGTTATATGATCAATGATTTAATTATATAAGCTCATGGTTCCCATTATTCAATTAATTTTGGTGAAATCAATATGTAACGTTACATAAAATAACTCTATTGGTGGCTTGACATGAAGATATATATATATATATATATATATGAATATATTCTAAATACCGCCACTAGCAAGACATGAAATACAAACATCAAAGGCCTGTGAGTTTACATTAGAGGATTCCGGTACTCCAGTGGAAGTTGAAGAGATAGACATAGGTTTCATAGTGGGTCTTCATAATTCCTAAGTGAGGCATGACTTAGTTTGGGTCATATTGGATAGGCTAACTAAGTCAACTTATTTCATTCAAGATAGAGTAGATTAGAGCTCAAAGCAATTAGCCAAAATTTATATCAAAGATATATTAAAGTTGCATAGGGTTCCAATTTCCAGCAATTCTGATAGAGGTATGAAATTCACCTGTATGTTTTGTCACCATTTACATAGGGAGTTGGGCACAAAACCCTACTCAGTAATTCTTTCCATCCTCAGAATGGTGGATAGTAAAAGAAAAATATTCAAGTGCTTGCGTATATTTTTAGTGACTGGGTGATTAACTTTGGTGGTCATTGGGATAGGTTCTTTCTATTGTGTAAGTTTTCATACAATAGAAGTTACCATTCTAGAATCGACATGGCTCCATTTGAAGTACTCTATAGGAAAAGGTCAAGACCACCTATAAGAGGATTCAAAGTTAGGGATGAAGGAAAAATAAGGGAAAGTGAGGTTCATTCAAGACAAGTTGTTGGTAGAATTAAGTAGGTAAAATGATTATGTGGATTACAAGGTCAGCGACATGTCCTTAAAACACAATGAATAGGTTTCATTGAAGGTGTCTTCAAAAAAGAGAGTTATGTAATTTTGAAAAAAGTGTAAGCTTGGCATTGTATATTGGTCAATTTTAGGTTTCTGATTATAAAGGCCCAATATCTTATAAGTTGTCCTTGATATTAAGATTTTATGAGGTATATCTGGTATTCCATGTGTCACTTCTAAAGAAATATTAGGGGGATGGGGATTATATCATCAAATAGGACTCAATGTTACTTGATAAAAATCTTTTGTATGAAGAAGAGCCGATTACAATTCTTGATTAGGATGTTCGGGAATTGAGAACCAAGAAGATTCAGTCTATGAAGGTTCCGTGGAAGTATCGTCTGGTTGATAAGGCTACTTGGGAAACCAAGTGGTATTTGAAGGAAAAGTAACCTCACTTTTTTTTAGGATACATGTACTCTTATAATTCTTACTTTCCCCATTCTTATTATTTAATTATGCGGGGATAAACGATGGTTACTTTGGTATATGTTGTACTGACCCTTTCAATTATTATGGGTGAGTCTTACATACAAAATTTACGTTAAGGTTTTCCTAGAATGAAGAGTTAGAAATTTAAAGCTAGGATAGTCTTGAATGAAATTTGAGCATGGTATTTGTATAGGGTATTATAAAAATGGATTAGTTAAAGGTTAAGCATTTTGGGGTAATTTTTTGAGAGATAATACAACAAGGAATTCATAGAAATATTGGGAAGCAATTTTAGGTTAGAAAAAATCCATGATATTAAATTTGATGCATAGAGGTTAATTTAGAATGTCAAAATCAAAGGGTGTGTTTCCAAAAATTGTGAAATTTGAAAAAAAATCCTTAGTTTTGCCTTCCATACACCCAACTATAAAGTGAGGCATACTGCAACCACTGTATCACTATAGCAGATATACTCCCGCTATAATTAAAGTAAATTTTGGTCAATCTCTCTATAGTGAAAGAATCCCACTATAGCGGGATATGGCTGATACAGTAGCATATACACCGATTATTGTAATAAAAACCATAAAATTCTTATTTTCATTCTATATTTGTCTAAGGGTTGGCGGAGGCAATTTTGAGCAATTCAACCTAATGTACAACTATTCATTCATCGAGGTATGTGAATCCCTCCCACTAACTAGTTTGTGGGTAATCAATCCCCAAAGTTACTATTTTTGGGTTTTAGGAAGGATCTAACTTGACATACATGAATTTAACTTGACATATGTTAATTTTCTGGTGTAATTAAGTAAATTAGGTGGAAAATCCTTAGATTTTTGTTAAAGGTTGTTAATTTATAATTGCATGTTTAGAATTAACTATTATATTTAGAAAACTATAAAAATAAGGATGAATGATGGTATAAAAATTAAAACTAGAGAAATGATCATGAATATGAACTTTGAGTTATGGGATTAGGTGCTAATCCCTAAATTTTTTAGGTCATTTTATGAATTATGATCATATTATTGCTTTTAGAACATAACTAAGCTGAAGTTTCATGGAATGGGAAGGTTTAAGCTCGTTACAGTGGTACAAGCTTGGGCTGAGATAATTGATGGTAAAATGTAGTTCAAAAACCAATTTGTTTTATGTGTGCATGTTAAGTATTTCTTTGTGTGCTTTTTACAATGCATGTTCAAGGAAAATAAATCAATGAATAATATGTTAAGTCCTAATCACATATGATGAGTTTATAATAAGGTCTTATTGAATGTACAAGTATGGTTGTTTATTATCATATATGATGATTATTAAGCTATTTGCTATTACTGTAAGATTACCTAATAATGGATATTTTCACATAATTTATTCTTGTAACTATGGAATGTACTGGTATTTAGGTGCCTTTACGGGACACATTAAAATAAGATAGATAGACACTAGATGGCTAGGATATGTAATACATGGGAAAGACCTTTCCCCCTACAAGTCATACCGAGTATACATCCATGCGACCTTAGCATATGTGTACAAGGTTTTGGTGAGTGTGATGGTTTCTTGAGTATACTGGGTTTTTTATTATTGTTTTTATATTATTATTGTTGTTGATTATATTAGATTCTTGAGGGGTTTGGGTTAATGGTACAAAAGAATGACATATATTCTGTTATTTTCTACCTTCTGTTGTATTTGAGGCAAGGGCAAATTATTGTTATGGAGTAACAGTTGTTCATATAGTAATGATTGGTAGTCATGGTCATGATTTAATTTATTGTCTATATTGTATCATATTTGACTGAATTGTTTGGTGTTGGTTGAAGATGCTAAATGGATTATTATAGGGGTAAATGTAAGTGTTTAGTTTTCATGGTTGTTCTTATTTTACTAAGTTATGGTTATGTGTTCAAATTCATTATTTTGGGTCTATCAATGACCCTACTAGTACATAGTGGCTTTGTACTAATACTACAAGGACTCTTCATTTTTGTTAAGTGTAGAACATTTTCCAGCAACTTCATCGACACCAGCTTTAGAGCAGATTGAATTCTAGATCAAAGGTGAGCTATATATTTTGGGAAGCCCGAAGTCCTCTATTTAGTTCTTGTCTATTTGTTTCGGACTTGGATATTACCTTTTGTTTTTGGGTTGAACTCATTTGTTAATATTTGTAGTGTTTTGGTACAATGACTTTTAGATTCTTGTGGTTGTTTTAGATATTTGTTTATTCTGCATTTGACTTTGTTATTAGAGTATTTTGAGATATTGTATTGTTTAATAAAACAATTAGTTTATCATAAATTTGGTTAAGTGTTGTGTTGAGTAGTTTGAGTTAAATGATTCTCCCACTAGAGGGCTAGTGTCGGTGTCACTCACATCAGGTTTGGTTTGGGCTAAGATCATTTGATTTTTCAAAAATTTGATATTTTATTCAACAAGGGTCTAATTTAAATATGTACAAATTTTTATTTACATGGAACTTTGCATCTCAAGACCTACTAAATTGTAAATAATTGAATTACCATTCCAACATTACCAATTTTTTCAAATTCCAATACCTGAGTAAAAATTTATGGCATTTTGTGTGAGAGGCAGTAAGATGACGCGATCTCGATGCGTTGTATCGACTGCGCCCTGACATTATGAACTGAAGTAGATCCAAAACTGTTTTACATGTTAATTTAGTTTCTAAAAGGTGTAGGAACACTTTTGTCAATTTCCCTCACCCAAATACGACCCTAACACTTAATTTCAGCCCCAAAAACATTAGGTAAATTATTAATCATCTTTTTTTCTATCCAACAAAACCCTACCATCCTCAAGAACACCAAGAACTCTATGAAATTTTCTTTAAGAAAAGAATCAAGAATCAAGTTTCCTAATTGAAGAATGCTTTCCTGATTGTGTTTCTCCTTCAAGATTAAAGCTTTAAGGTATGTGAGAATTCATCCATGGGTCCTCTTTCACCATGGAGCCTAAACCACAAATTTTAAGTTTAAAGTTATAATCGTTACATGTTCCCATGAATTTTGTTTATAAATTTTCATGAATCTCAAACTTATATCATGTTTCCATGAAATTGTAGGTGATATTAAAGGTTACATGTTTGAATGGTATTGTTTGCCAAATTTAAACTCTAATCGATGATTTTAGAGGTGAAATCATGTTATTATTACTATTTTTAACTACTCTAATGCTTAGCCTAAACAATGAATTACAAGTGTTTGATGAAATTCCTACAAGAATGTTTTTGAACAAAGGCTCACATATTATGTCCTTAGATTTTTTGTTTGATTTCATGGTTGATCCTATATTCAAGATAATTAGAACTAATTCCTTATTTTATGTTCATATTTTCCACATGTTTGATCCTTAAATCTTTTGATAAAATGCCCATGTCCAATTTCAAGTGAATTTTCTGTAATTTTCCCAATTCACGATGTTGGTTATGAAACCATGCTATGCTATCATGTTTTTAAGATATTCCCATGTCCAAGTATTAATCTCCATCTGCTTGATAGAATGCCCATGTGAATTGAATAGGGTAATCATGACATTTTACCATGTGTTCTCATCCATGTACAAGTCCATAACCTCCAAGTATTTGACAAAGTGTCTAAATGAAAGCATTGTTGGCATTTGACTATTGTTATACTATTATTATTATGCCATGCTTTAAATTTATGCAATCTAGTCTTGGGGGTATTTAATACCCGAAAACTTTGCTACTTACCTAGAGCCAGTGTCAGTTACATAATAGTCTCTGTCATGAAAAAATCAGTAGTATTCTTAGTCAATTACAAAATTCAATAGAACTAAGCCAAATATAGAACTCAGTAAACTTAGTATCAGTCCAGTCCAGTTCAGTATTCAGTTCAGACCTCAGTAGTATTTAGTATTCAATTCAGACCTCAGTAGTATTCAGTATTCGGTTTAGACCTCAGTAGCACTCAATATTTAGTTCATACCTTAGTAGCATTTTGTATTCAGTTCATACCTCAGTAATATTGTGTATTCAGTTCAGACCATTTGTAAAAGTGAGTTAAAAGAATACAGTAATATTTTCGTTAGTAAACGGAGCTCAATAGAATTTAGTATTCTATTTAGACCTTCGTAGTATTCAGTCAGTTAACAGAATACAGTAATATTTCTGTCAGTCAACGAAACTCGGTGGACATAGTAACAGTTCTGTCAAGCCTAGTGTAAAATAGGAAATCAGTTTAGTGTCTATTCAGTTGGGAGTAGGATTCAGAACTAACTGAACCCAAGGATGGGAAATTACCTATCAGGTTAGGGTGTGATTCTTATAAGCATTCCTTACATTCTAGAAAAATGTATCCAGTGTAGGTTGAGACATCAAACTTTCCAGTTGAGGGTTGATGAAGTGGCTTAACCTGTCAGATAAGGATCCCACCATTCTCATTAGAGAAGAGGGTCACTTATAACTTATCTGTACCCATGGCATTATATTGAAACCCTTCCAACTTAGGTTACAGGTTGGGACCCGAACTCAATTAGAAAAGAGGCATGTCGGTTAGATAATTACCTCCCACAGTTTTAGTTTTAGATTCAGTCTCTGAATAGAATTCAGTTAGTTCTACAGATTTAGGACTGTTAGATACAGTCACTCAGATCAGTACGAGACTCAACTATTCCATAAAATAAGGACTGTCAGATATAGTTACTCAACTCAGTACAGAACTCATCTATTTCCATAAGATCAAGACTATGAGAAACAGTCACTTAGTTGATAGTATATCAGTCATCGATAACCAAGCTATGAGTAATACATTTATTAATTATCCTATATATCAGTCAATCAGTTATCAGAACTCAATATTTTATTCTAGTATGAGTCTCAGTTACAGTCTTAGTTACAATCTCAATCTTAGTCTCAATCTAGTAATCAGATCAATAACTTATTTCAGTTTCAGTTTTGCTTGACCATAGCATATAGTTATCAGTTATCCAACTATCAGTATTTCAGTACCTCAATTTATTGACTATTTTAGAATCATGTTTTAAGCTTGGTCTTGAATTCTCAGATAATACATTCTTCACAAATTCATGCTCATTTACCTAATGTTACTCATTCAGTCGCTTTCTCGTATGTATAATACTCTACAGTTTTAGTCCAATTATTCAGATTATGTACAATCCAGTTTTACATATCCAGTGTTCATACAGTATCTACGTGTTATCATATCCTAGCTTAAGTAATACTTATATCATTAAACTAAGTTTTACAGAAACTAAGTGTAGAGATTCTCTAGTTTATCAGATCAAGTTTATTACTCATGTTTTAAGATGTTTTCAGGTTTCAGTTTATTTTAGCTTATTAGTGAGTCTACTTATACTTAGCATGCATGATTTATGATTACGTATGAAATAAGTTTTACTTATTGCATTCACCTCTGTATACTCAGTACATTCCAAAAGTACTTATCCATATATACACCTGTGTGGATACATTTTATCATAATGTAGGTACCAGCTATAGCCTATGCATCACGATTAGACAGTTGCAGATTTAAGCCAGTAGGTGATGAGCTCTACTACTTTAGGAACTCCAGACAGTTTTTAGTTCATGTATAGTTTATTTACTTTGATATGTATTAATTAGTGGTAGTTTGAGGCATGTACCAACTATCTATAGTCAGTATAATAGAGGCTTCATAGATGTCAGTCAGAGTCAGTTATGTAAAGTTTCAGTTTTATTCTTCAGGATTGTAAAGCTTTATCAGTATTGTATCTAATTTAGATATTTAGTATGACTATGTTTCCGTACAATAAATATTTATTTATTATTCCATAATTTAGTTTCTTAACTGTATGCCAATTCATGGGTTAGCTTAGGATCACTTGTGGTTCCAAGCATTGTGTGACATCTAAGGACAGATTTTTGAGGTGTTACAAACTTGGTATCAGAGCACAGATTTCAAGTGTCATCAAGTTTCTATGAAGTCGTGTCTAGTACAGTCTCGTAAAATGGTACAGAGTTATTTGTACTTTTCTTCTAGAGGCTCCAAGGTATTTAGGAAATGTTTCCCTTTTTTCAAGTCTTATATCGTGCAGTAGAAGAATTATCTAAGAAATTTATGTAGATCCTTATCTTGCTCTATTAATTCTAAATCTACCTTAATTTTGAGGCAACAAAAATAATGACGCTTAAGTCCTTACAGATAGTGTTTCCTTAGCTAGTCCATTTGGATAATTTTAGGATTGCATGTTATCTCAAAAAGTATCCCATCGGTGCCTTTATGTCCTAAATTTAGAAATATTTCATTCATGTTCATGAAAATCATGCATTAAGCCAAAGAAAGATGTACTTTTGAATTTTTTCTCAAAATCCTTATTTCAGTATATGATCTAGAATTAGAATCAGAACCTAGGAGTTTAGCAGTAGTAGAGTTGGGATAGTGTTATTTAGATTGAGGAGGTGATTTATTAAAAGGTGTAGTGGTACGAATGGTGAATCAGTAGGCTTGAATAGTAGATTCAATGACTTATGTTTATTGAATCGAGATTAAGTATGATGGTGTGGATGAGGTTATCATATATGTGTATTATTTTACCCTAGAATCTAGAGTAAAGTGGTTGCAGTTCAGTTTTGAGATTAGTAAAGTGGCCACAGACTTGAGAAAATGGCATAAAGCTAAGGTGGAGATGATAGAACAAGTAACCAAGTAATGCCCTCATATTCTAGTAGTAGTGCCAGTGGATATAGAAAAGCAGTAAGGGAGGATGATTCCCAACCTATCTTATCTCTGTGCAAATTTTTTCAGCGATCACGATATCTACTCATGCCTAACATATCAGCTCCCTCATTATAACTTATATTCATTCACTTTATAGAAAAACCATGTACACTTTTAATTTCTAGTATGAAGAGTTCCAGTTCACTCAATAGTATAAATAATGTTCCATGAAATCATGAACTCCAAACTCAGGTCATAAGCTCATGACTCACTTACTCATGTTTTACAGTATGATCAGATCCAGATACTCATGCTTCACTCATAATGATCAACAAAATTCAGTTTATGTTGTGTGTCCTTAGATTGTACCTCTTTGATGAATTCATGTCATTGATACTTTATTTTTCAGGCCTCAGTTGAGTGTCAAAGTTACTCCTTTATGCTTCAGGTCCGCATGTTCTAAATTTTAGTGACCTCTCCTTATGTCGTGATTATTTGAGATTCTATATATATTTTCTTGGGATAGGGTATAAAAGTTTTAGGGATAGAGTTTTAGAGAAAATAAGAAAGATGCTTTTGTGGTTTTTTGACAACAAGTTCATGTGTGGTTATGAAGATAGTGTTGAATGTCATGTTGTATAAGTGGAATTATAGTTGAATATTAAATTTTAGTATAATTCAGTCCGTATAGACAGTAATCCAGTCTAGTAGTCAGGCAGACAAGTTCCTATGGTTTTCCATCTTTCCTATTCATGATGTAATTCATTCATGACCACACAATTCATAAATTTAGTTCAGTTCCTGTATCATGCATTAGTTTTATATCCCAGATATTTAGTCATGTTTCTTGTGCATCATCTCAGTCTTTTTTAGTATTTTAGCCAAGTCAATCTTATTCGGGGGATGAAGTATCCCAAGAGGAGATATAATACCCCGAGTATTCATGTCTTGAATCTCTTATCTCTTTCTCAAGAAATAAGATCCATTTTAAAGTAATGGTTACTCTTCAGTTGACTCTCTCGTTTCTATCTCAGCCTTATAATCATTCTCATGTCAGTGCATGTATTCACGAAATCAGTTCAGTTCATGATATTCAGGTTATATATCATGTTTCAAAATCAGTTATGCAATCATGTTTTCAGTCATGCAAGTTCAAAATATGATTTCAGTTACCTTCAGATAGTACTCTTAGTCTAACCAGTTCATTCGAGGACGAATGTTCCCAAGGGGGAATAATATAATACCCTGCATTTTCGGGCTAGTCGATGAACCATTTTTCTTATGTTTATAAGCTATAGTCCAAGTGATTCCCATGTGAATATAATTCCATGATATTTATCCTAGTATGTGAAGTGCTCTTGAGGTTAAAAACGTTCATAGGAATCACTTAAAGCCAAGTTGAGCTAAGATCATTTGATTTGTCCAAAATTTGATATTCAATTCGTCAAAGGTCTACTTTAAACATCTATAACTATTTATATACATGGAATTTTATAGCTCAAGACCGATCAAATTGTAGATAATTTAATTAGCTTTCCAATAAGACAAATTTTGCCAAAATCAAATACCCGAATTTATGGCATTTTTGGTGTGAGGCAGTAGGCCAACGCGATCTCGATACGTCTTGTTGACTGCGCCATGACACAAAAAAATAAAGAAGATCCAAATATGTCTTACATGTTAATTCAGTTCCTAAAAGGTCTAGGGACACTTTGGCTAATTCCCCTCACCCAACTACGACCCTAACAGTTAATTTCAGCCCCAAAAACATTAGATACATTATTAATCATCTTTTTTTCTCTCCAACAAAACCCTAGCCTCCTCAGGAACACCAAGAAATCCTTGAAATTTTCTTTAAGAAAAGAATCAAGAATCAAGTTTCCTAATTGAAGAATACTTTCAAGATTGTATTTCTCCTTCAAGATTAAAGATTTAAGGTATGTCGGAGTTCATCCATGGGTCCTCTTTCACCCATGGAGCCCAAAACTCAAATTTCAAGTTTAAAGTTGTAATCTTTTCATGTTCCCATGAATTGTATTTATAAATTTTCATGAATATCAAACTTATATCATTTTTCCATGAAATTATGGGTGATATTAAACCTTACATATTTGAATGGTATTATTTGCCAAATTTAAACTCTAATCTATGATTTTAGAGGTGAAATAATGTTATTACTACTATTTTAACTACTCCCATGCTTAGCTTACACCATGAATTACAAGTGTTTGATTAAATGCCTACCAGAATGATTTTGAACAAAGGCTCACATATCATGTCTTTCTAGTTTTAGATTGTTCCCATGGTGGATCTTATATTCAAGATAATTACAAATAATTCCTTATTTTAAGTTCATGTTTTCCACATGTTTGATCCTTACATCTTGTGATGAAATGCCCATGTTGTATTTCAAGTGAATTTTATGTAATTTCCCCAATTTACGGTGGTGGTTATGAAACCATGCTATGCCCCCATTTTTTAAAGATATTCCCATGTATTCTCATGACAAGGTTACAATGTGTTCTCTTCTATGTACAAGTCCATAACCTCTAATTGTTTGACAAAATCTCTAAATAAAAGCATTGTTGACATTTGACTATTGTTATGCTATTATGATCACGCCATTCTTTACTTTTATGTTTTCTAGTCCTCGGGGTATTTAATACCCGACAATTTAGCTGCTTACCTAGAGCCAGTGTCAGTTATAGAATAGTCTCATTCATGACACGATGAGTATTATTCTCAGTCAGTTAGAGAACTTAATAGAACTCAGCCAATTATAGAACTCAGAAAAACTCAGTATCAATCTAGCCAATTCAGTATTTAGTTTAGACCTCAGTAGTATTCAGTATTCAGTTCAGACCTCAGTAGCATTCATTATTAAAGTCATACATCAGTAGCATTGAATATTCAGTTCAGACCTTAGTAGCATTTTGCATTCAGTTCAGACCTCTGTAGTGTTCAATCAGTTAAAAGAATTCTATAATATTTCTGTCAGTCAACGGAATTAAGTAGTATTCTGTGTTCAGTTCAATCCTCTATAGTATTCAGTTAGTTAATAGAATTCAGTAATATTTTCATAAGTCAACGAAACTTAGTGAACTAAGTAACAGTTAAGTCAAGCCTAGTGTGAACTATGAAATTAGTTTAGTGTCTATTTAGTTGGGAGTAGGATTCAGCACCAAGTGAACTAAGGATAGGAACTCACCTGCCAATTGAGGGTGTGATTCTTAGATCCAATTCTTCCATTCCAAAACTATGTAGCCAGCATAGGTTGAGACATTAAACTTATTAATTGAGGGTTGATGAGGTGGCTTAACCTGTCAGACGAGGGTCCCGCTATTCTCATTAGATTACCTGTCATGTGAGGGTCACTAACAGCTTATCCTTACCCATGGCACGGTATTGAAACCATTCTAATTGGGGTTACAGGTTGGACACCGAATTTAGTTAGAAAAGGGGCATGTCGGTTAGATGATTACCTCCCACCATTTCAGTTTTAGATTTAGTCTCAGACTAGAACTTAGTCAGTTCTACAGATTCAGGATAGTTAAATACAGTCATTCTGCTTAGTATGAAACTCAACTAGTTCCACAATATCAAGACTATCAGATACAGTCACCAACTTTGTACAAAACTCAGCTAGTTCCAGAAGATCAAGACTGTTAGAAACATTCACTTAGTTAATACTATATTAGTCATCAGTAACCCAATTATTAGTAATATAGTTATCATTAATCCCAAATATCATTCACTCAATTATCAGAACTTAGTATTTAGTTCTAGTATGAGTCTTAGTTACAGTCTAAGTCACAATCTCAATCTAGTAATCGGATCAACAACTCAGTTTAGTTTTAGGATTGCTTGACCATAGCGTACAGTTATTAGTTATCCATCCATCAGTATTTTAATACCTCCGTTTATAGACTATTTTAGAATTATGTTATACACTTGGTTTTGCATTCTCAGATAATACAGTCTTCACAAATTCATGCTCAGTTACCTCATGTTACTCAGTCATTCCCTTTCTCATATGCATAATACTCTACCGTTTCAGTCTAGTTATTTAGACTAAGTACAATCAAATTTTACATACCCGCTATTCATATAGTATCTATGTGTTATGATATCCCAACTTCAGTTATACTTATATCATTAAAGTAAGTATTACAAAAAATACGTGTAGAGATTCACCAGCTTATCAGATTATGTTTATTACTAATGTTTTAAGATACTTTCATCTTTAAGTTTATTCTAGTTTATTGGTGAGTGTACTTAAACTTAGCATGCATATTTTATAATTAAGAAAGAAATCAGTTTCACTATTGCATTCACCCCTGCATACTCTGTACATTCTATAAGTACTGATCCATAGATATATGTCTATGTGGCTATATTTTCTTATAATGTTGGTACCAGTTATATCCTATGTATCCCGATCAGACAGTTTCGGATTCCAGCCAGCAAGTGATGAGTTCTTCTACTTCGGGAACTCCATACAATTTTTAGATCATGAACAGTTCATTTACTTTCATGTGTATTGATTAGTGGTAGATGGAGGAATGTCCCAACTATTTATAGTCAGTATAGTAGAGGCTTCATAAATGTCAGGCAAAGTCAGTTATATAAATTTCAGTTTCATCCCTCAGATTTACCAAATTGTAAAGCTTCATCAGTATTGTATCTATTTTAGATCTTTAGTATGACAATGTTTCCACATAGTAAATAGTTATTTATTATGACATAATTCAGTTGCTTAACAGTATGCCAGTTCATGGGTTAGCTTGGGATCACTTGTGGTTCCAAGCACCGTGTGACGTCTCGGGATAGATTTTTGGGGCTTTATAGTATTCCTAATGTAATGATGCTCTGGAAGTTACAAATTTTAAGCTAGGCTACTTTTGATAGATTTTGGAGTAAGGTCTAGCCCAGGGAAATATGGAAAAGATATGGACTAGAGTAGTGGTATCTACCTTAATTTATTGTTAGATAAGATGACAAGGAACTCTTAAAAGTTTATGGAATTAAATTTTGGCGTGTATAACTCTCTATCATTATCTTAGAAAAATAAAGACTAATTGAAATGTCCCAGCTTTAAAGTGGGTTGCAAAAAGTGGGATTTTGGCAAAAATGGTCAATTTGTCCAGTTGTTCCACCCAAGTGCACATTCAAGTGTACGTGTTCATTCAAGTAGTAAAGTGAATCTTATGAGACAAATATCGATCCCATAGGGACTTGGTGTTTAGCAAGCAATCCAATTCTAGCGTTACTAATGAGATTAAATAAGCGCGAGTTTGTAATAGAGATTTGTAATTATAACTAAGTAACAAAAAATAACAATGATATGAAGTTATAATTGTTAAAAATATGTGCAGAGTTCTAGGGTTGAAACATTTACTTCACATATATGCATAACTATTGTTTCTAGTTGGTGTTTATAGGATTATTGCTTTACGGGGTTGATATTATTACTCGAAAATGGTAATTCTTTAATTTATCTACCCAAGTTAATCTAACAAACACATTGTTGAGTGGGGATGTGAGTCTCTAATTTTAATGCATTAAGATATATTCCCATTTCATTAATCAAGTGGGATGTTTAGGTATATTTTTATCCTAAACACAAATCAACCTTTAACAATTAGTATCTAATGATTAAAAACATGATACACACTCCTTAAATTCATCATTACATCCTCAACACATATCAAAATTTATGTTGGGAATTATATTTATCCTAAAGATCATGATGCTTAAAAATAGTAAACCAAGAACATAAGAATAATCACATTGTTGATAAACATATAAACCAACAATCAAACCATAATTACACATACATGTTTGTAGCCTCAACCCTTGAATGAGGGTTTTAGATAGTCATAGTTTTACAAAGAATCACAAAGATGGAATTCATAAGTAAAAACTATAAGAGAACTAAAGTAAACCAGAAAAACCCTATTTATAGCCTCCCACATGTGTTTTTTCTCGACCTCTTCATTCCAAAATGTTTAGAATAGAAGCTAAGTTTCCTATTTATAATGTTGGATGAATTTTGCCCAAAACAACCCTAGGGCATAACACTCTTTTATCATGGAGAATAGTGGGGAAGGAACACTTTTATCACACATGAACACTATTTTTTGCAATCGAAATTTCTTCTAAGGGCATGGCATGCTCTCAACATGAAGAACAGTGAGTGAGGCAAGCTCTATTTCCAATTCTCCACTATGGTGTAGTTTCTTCACTGTGCTTCATGTCCCATGCATTGTAGATGTTTTTCCAAATCTTTTTATAAGATCGTTTTTCTTCTTAATATTGCCCCTAACACCTTCAATGATCTCGTAAAACATCATATAACAAGCATTAGTTCATACAACAGAATAAGGCTCATCAAAGTACGCTAGAACAAGCATTGCTCAAGCTAGAACTACTAGTTTTTATTCTAGTCTATATTTAATCTTTTTTATTCTTAATTTGTTTCAAAAGCACCTTAAACACTATAAACATGTTTCTTAATACATAAATACACAATTACACCCATAATACCTTATTAAGCACATCAAAAAGTCCTCAAATATAAGTTAATTGTGTATTGATAATGACATTTAGGTGTATAAATAATCCTAAGATCACCACCCTACTCTTAAAGCCTTGTTTATCTTTGAACAACTCTTTACACTAAGCATAACCAGGGAAGACCTGCTAGTTAAACTAAAACACTCAGTAACTACATAAATTGCAAGTTCTATATTAAGCATATCATAATACAATTAAAAACTCATGAATACTCCGTCAAACCTTTCTAAACTCAAGAATTGGATCAACAAAGTTGTCAAAGTCCTTCATATTACTCAACAAAAGGATCATACAAGTCACTAACCATAATAAAACATGCACTGTCAACACAAGAGTGAAAGCCATATTCACGTATTAATGTGCTATTTATCAAAATAATAGGTGTAAAAATCAAATTTTGTTTACTCTCACAATGAATTAACATGTCACATAGGATTATCAAGGCTAAATATCAAATGGGACTTTTATGGTTGTAATATAGGTAAAGGGACGTGTAGAAACTATTTTGGCTAGTAATAGTGAATATCTTCCTAAAGAACTTTAATAAATAACACTTTACATTAGACTTCTCTCCCCATCAAATTTACCACCATTTCGCCTTTCCACTTCCCTTTTATGCTGCCCCATCTATTTAAGGTAGTTCACACATATTAAAGAAGAGTAGTTTCTATCAGTACATAATTTAAGTTTGATAAGTTTTTCTTTTACTATATCATTCCTAACCACCACACATAAAATTTTCAAAAAACCATTGGCTAATTTCTTTGGAATTTACCCTCAATATTGTAACACCCTGCCCAATGTTTTTTAGATAGACTTTGAATCATCGTTCCTACATATGTAAGGTGTAATCCCATGATTGGTATTTGAATACACATTTCATGATCATTATGTTAGGGTTAAGAATGATTTTGAGGTGAAAAATAATCATGGGAATCACGTAGAGGCAAAATATTTGTATTCGATTCTAAAAGGGTAAACTTTGAACATGTATAACACTTTATATATGTAAAACTTTTAAGCTAAAGACACACCAAATTATATATAATTTATTTATCTTTCAAACAATACAAATTTTTCCTTAATCTGATACTCGAGCGAAAAGTTATGGCCTTTTTCATGAGAGGCAGTAAAGACAGGCAATAAACCAGCTCTGAGGGGTTTATTCCCCCGGGATAAGGCAGGCGGCATGGAGGATACTCCCTCGTACTATGGGGCATGATGCGGGTCTATTCCTTCACTCTTTCAGATTCTTAAGAGTCAAAGGGAACTTTGGTCCTTTCCCTTGAACCCCAAACGTCTAAGGAACGAATTATTACACCCAAAAGGGCATTATTTGTCCATCTTTTTCATATCAACTCACGCAAAAACCCTCTCTTTTCACAAGAACAATAATCCAAGATTTTTCTTTCAAGAAATCAAAGAATTCAAGATTCCAAGTTCAAGAATCTTCAAGAAAACATCAAGAATAGGGTTTCTTTTACAATTTCATCATTCAAGTCCCAAAATTCAAGCTTTATCTTTAAGAATTCAAGGGTTCAAGTTCCAATTTTAAGTTTCTTAAAGAATTTATCTAATTAAGATATGTGGTTTTCTGAAAAAGTTTAATCTTTAAACCTTGTGTCTAAATGTATGATTTTCAAGTTGAATTTATATGTTTTAAGTTAGGGTTCATTTCGAAATCCTCATGTGTTTAAAGCATGGAATTATCATGTGATACAAGAACTAACGTGCAACTTGAAAAAATACTACTAAAATCTGAAAAAAAGGCCACACAAACAAAAGAGAAGAAGATGAGATGAAGAAGAAGACAAACACATATGGATTTAACACTAAAACAAGAAAATTGCATAAAAATAAAAGGATAGTTAGTGTGACATACACCTACACAAATGAATAGCACCAAGGTGTGTATCAAACAATAGGACACACAACACCAATGGAGGATAACACCAAACACTTAGGTGGACACAATGGGATCAACTCCTCAATAACCCACCTTTCTTGCCAAAATGTCAACTCAAGTGAATCCACATTCCAGCTAACCCAAGTTTGAATGTCTTTTCCTAAACCTATACTACGATGGCTTTTCCAAGCCCTACACTAAGGAAAGAAAATACAATTTGAATTTCCCTCAATCAATTCTTCAAAACTATGGAAAATAGAAGCCTAATTGTCTATTTATACTTATTACAAACAAAAAAAAAAAACCTTCATGAGAAGGGGCTCCTATAGAGTATGAAGAAAAGGGAACAAAAAGACCATTACACCCTTAATAGGATGGTTGATCATGGAGTGCTTGAAGAGAACTTATTCACACTTCCACTTATGTACTCCCTTGTGTCATTTTGGCCTTCACGATTATGCTTCATCACTTAGAACTCTTAGGCATCTAATCAAGGCAACTTTCCAAGCAATCTTTCACACATAGCCTTTCTCTATTGATTGCCCAAAATGATCTGTCCATGCATGCTCTCGAGCCTTCAATGTGTCCAAAGACAGATCCTTCATGTTTTGACCTCAAATGATGGCATCCAAAGATAAGAGGGATATTTTGCTTATATCAATATAGGATCGAACCAAGAACTTGAATGAAAATCTGAAAATACACTAAGAAGAAGATGAGATAAAGTAGAACACACAAATAGACATTCGGATTCAACAAGAAACAAAAGAAAAGTGCATAAACATAAAGGATAGATAGTAAGGTATACACCCACACCAATGAATACCACCAAGGTGTGTATCACACTCCAAGACACACAACACCAATGGAGGACAAAACCCCATTCTTAGGTGGACACAAAGTGATCAACTCCTCAAGTACCCACCTTTCATGCCAAAATGTCAACTCAAGTGAATTCATACTTAAGTTAACCCTATTTTCTATGTCTTTTAGAAGACCTACACTACAATGACTTTTCCAAGCCCTACATTAAGGAATGAAAATAAAATTTGAGTTTCACTCAATTAATTCTTCAAAACAAAGAAAAAGAAAAGCTTAATAGTCTAATTATACTTATTACAAACAAAGTCAAGAGGGCCGGTCATGAAAGGATTGAAGAGCTCTTCTTCACACTTCTACTTATGAAATCCCTTATCTTTATGATTATTCTTCATTTCTTGGAACTCTCAGGCATCTCATCAAGCCAAGCTTTTGAGAAATCTTTCACACACATCCTTTCTCCATTGAGTGCCTAAAATGATCTCTCTATGCATGCTCTCGAGCCTTCAATGTGGCCAAATCTGGATCATTCATGTTTTGTCCTAGAATGATGGCATCCAAACCAATGAGTGTCATTTGGCTTGTATTATCCTCCCCTTCTTGAAAAGGATTCAACCTCGAATCCAAACCTTGCAAAATAGTATGGTACACAAGAAAATGCACTTTTCTTATGGCATGAGGCTTAGGGGTAAAATAATTAATCATAGTATCATTCCAAGGTTGCACATACTTCATATATAACCAAGCATCCTTCTTTTGAGATATCAAAAACACATTGAAAAAGGTACTAAGGATTTGGTTATTGTAACCATCAAGAGGAAAGGAAACTACAATGGCCCACATAAGCCATATAGTATTTTCACAACAAGTAGACCAACCAAAAAATGTCCTACCCCTACATAAAAAAATCCAAGACTAGTATGGATATCATCATAAACAAAGAGCTAGTACAGGAAGGCATCAAATGTAAAGGCATTATCCAAGGTGCTAACATCTATAAGAATGCCATTTGATTCAAAATATTTAGCATATAAGGATGCAATCAAGTCACTTAAACACATACAGCTTCCTTCTTTCAAGTGAAACATTAACTTGGCATCAACAAGTTGGGATTTAAGAAACTTAAGCATAAGTGTGTCAAATAATGATGCACATGTATAAGCAATACCCCAAAGAGATAATGACACATTTGCCTTAGGGTCATCAACCATGAAACTGCCTTTGAATAAAGGGTGTCTCATCAAAACCAAGTCATAAAGAAGGGCATCATAAGAATAGAGTTCTTCTAAAGTATTTCCAACAAGAAACCCTCTTCTTGACCTACAAGTAGTGATACATTGGTTAAGAATGAAAACACTCAAAGATGAGCTCTCTTGGCTCTTTTTATTACTCTCCTTCTTTAGTTAACACTTAACATTGTTAGAAATTCCTCCCATGCATGACTTGGTTCTATCAAGTGGGTTGTCAATCCACAAGAAAGACATTTCATCATAGGGAAGGATACAAAAATTCACAATCAAACCTTCCTTGTCCTTTTGACTAGGCATCAAGTTTGATGTGAAGAAATTTCCATACCCTAATATGTCATTGGGGTCAAACGGGAAGAGTGGCCATAGACACGGGTATAGAAAACACTTCTTTTTCCTATGTTCTCTACCCATACAAAATGACAGACTCTTTTTAATGGTATATATATCATCAAAGGAAAATAGAGAGTAGAGAAAAGTATTAGTCAAGTCAACTTCTACTAAGGTCCCCACATGTGTGTACTCACTACTATTTTCCTAATCTTCACCATGAGTACTCTTAACAATAACGTCATACAAAGTAGAAAATGGAGTAGCTTGCAAGGCTACACATTCTTTTTCCTTAGGAGTACTCTCATCTTCCTGGAAGAGATTTCCATCTTTAGGAGGAATATTGTCACACCATAGTGGGTTAGAATATAGGCTATAGCCTCCAAGGTAGGATATACCATCTTTTTCACTACAAGTTTTATTAGGAGTATTTATATAATATTCAAACAAGACATTATACCTAAACAGTTAATAATCCAATCCATAGGAAAATTTAGAACAAGTAAGTTCCTCACTCTCTAAAAGATCACTATCAAGTTTCAAAGTAGTTTCAAGTTCAACATTGTTCTGAGAATAAATCTCGGGTTCCGTCCCATTTTGTTTACCAATATTATCAAATTCTTCACCCACTTGAGTTCTATTAATTACAAAACACATAACCTCAAGTAGTGGGCAATCTTTACACATAAGTTGATCAACATAAGTTTTACAAGATAATGTACAATCATTTAACACAATGGCTTCAACACTAGGTGGACATAAATCGATCTTACCAGAAGATTCAATTTGGTCACCAATAGGATCAACTAGTGTTTCCACCCTCATTACATATACATCATAAACAATAGGAAATGAATCAATAGATGATATACTTTTATTCTTCACATTGTCTTAAACACTAGATGGACTTAAATTGATCTTACAAAATGAGTCAATTCAGTCATCAATAGGATCAACTAGTGTATCCACACTCACAACATGTACATTATCATCAAGAGGAAAGAAAATAATAGACTCACAAATAGATAATATACCACTCACACTAAATGGGCTACTAGCCATAAAATCATCGTTCACATGCACAAAAGTGTAAGAGTTAGCTATTTTACCTTTAAGTTCTTGAGCACATTCTTCTTTACCTTGTTTTGGATCATGGCAGCCCACTTTCTCCTTTGAGAAGATCTCTTCACAAGGGATTTTGTGATGTCTTCTCCCTTATTTCACCTCTTCATCTCTTTTCCCAAAATTGGGATTCGATGTACTAAGCATTTGGCATATCTCATCAATGGTTTGTATAAAATATTCACCATGTGCAATAAAGCTATCACACGCGGCATTGAAATTACGATGGTCCATGGATTGAGATGTTTTATCTTTGGGTTCCATTGCCAATGTACGTAAAAAACATCGAATAACAAACCTACAAAATAAACAAACAAGTTAGTTCAAAAATCCTCAAAACTCTCTCTCACTCTTGGATTCCTACCTCACACTTGGTGTCACAGGTATTGAAACTTTGGCTCGTACTTAATGAGTTATAGAGGGATGAATCTAATTTGGTCTAAAATCATTTTTGTTTCAGTCGACTCAAAGAAAAATAGCTTTCGAACTTAAATCAACAAGATACTATGAATTACAAAATGTACAAAGCACACACATAATGATAACATGAAGCAAAAGTACTCTAGGATAATTATATATCTAGTAGGTAGTTACTAGTTTTCTAATTTGTGATAGAATCAACACAAAAGAAACTATAAACAAAAAATAGAAACTAGGAAATCTAATTTTAGAGCTCAATTTAGTTGTTCAAAAGGTTATGATGTGGCAGCTTGTTATTGGATGTCACTTTTTAAAATTTTCAATTTCTCAATCTTATTGTCTCGGTGACACTTGAATTAAGGTGTATGAACGAAATTGGGGGAAAAGAAGATTTTGGAGCCCCTCTTCAAGTTCAAATGGATTTGAAAAAAATTAGAGCCCCTATTTTTTTGGAAGATTGTAACTATGCTAGGGAATATTCTTTGTACAAACAACTTTCACCTTCTCTTTCTTTCTTTTTGTGGATCAAACTAGTACTTTAATATTCTTCTTCGACAAGATATGAAGATTAACAAGAACAACTTGAATATTCAAGAGTTACCAAGGTTTGACCACAAGGCAAATGAACCCCAACTTCAAATTTTCTTTTAGATCTAGGTTCCCTTTGCCAATCAAATCCCAACCAACAACAAATCAACAATAAAAACATCCTAAACAATTAAGCCACACAGGATCCCATCTTCAAAAGCTTCAAACACATTTTCAACAATGGTGAAATGCACAAACATAACCGGATCTTGCTCCAAACTTAGATCAAGATGCTTGTAGTGCTAGTGAGAAAGAATCTAGCATTAGAAACTTTTTTAAAAAAGTAAAACTTAGTATATATATTCAATCCTTTGTGTTATTTTTGCCTTCACCATTATTCTTTGTCACTTGGAACTCTCGATCATCTCATCAATGAAAGCTTCTAAGAAATCTTCCACACACGGCCTTGCTCCATTGAGTGCCAAAAATGATTTCTCCATGTATGATCTCGAGACTTTAATATGGACAAATCTAGATCCTTCCTATTTTTCCCTCGAATGATGGCATCCAAGGCTATAAGGGCCCTTTGGCTTGTGTCATCGTGTTATTTAAGGGAGTAAAGAGCATAATAGTTGTATTTATTTATGTTTTAAACTACAAGGTTGATATTTTGTTTTAAATTTCATTATTTTAATTAATTTTATTAAAGTATGAGTTTTTCCTTCATTATGGAATTTCTCATGTTTATGATGAGTTTTATTCATGTTGTTTTTAGTAGTTTCAACTCAAATCATGTGCACATATGATTCCATGAAAAGTTAGGTTATCTTATGTGTTCAATTTCCCATGTCCTGTTCAAGTGAATTTCATGTTATAATATCAAATTATGAACTTAGCCATGTTGTTTACTCATGTTTAACATGTTCCCCTATTCAAGTTCATGCTCTTCAGTTACTTAGAAAGATGTTTATATGTTGGATCTTCGGACCATGATTTTCATACTATATTTTACGTGCTAATATCATATTTTATGAATCATTCAGCGCTGGTAGGTTATGAACACCCGATACTTATGTGATTTTACATATTTCCATTTTCAAGTAACACGTCAGTTAAAACTATTATTTTACCCCCATACTCAGATTATCATTCTTTTTAATGAGCCCATCAATTTTATTTTAAGTTAAATACCCCAGTTTAAAAGTTCATGGTTAATTTAGACTATGCATGCACTATCAGTTTTTGAAACATAATGTTTGAACCTATCAGTGTTTATTATATGCACCAATTCATAATTTCAGTGTCAATTCAGTTAGGAGTAGGATTTACAACCAAGTGAACCTAGGGATAGGGGCTCACCCGCTAGTTAAAATTGGGTCCTTAGTAGCAGTGCCCAAGTTCCGAACTACGAAGCCAGCATAGGATTATGAGATATCACCCTCCACTTTAGGATTGACACTCTCATAGGGTTCACCTTCCAGTTTTGGACTGGCTCCCTATACCTTTGGGAAATCAGATTAGTGGATCCACATAGCAGTATTAGTACCCGTGGCATTATACTGACACCCTTTTAACTGGGGTTATAGGTTGGACCCCTATTAGCTAAAAATAGGGCATGTCGATTACATAATCCTCCCATAATTTTAGTCCAGTTATTAAGACTAAATAAAATTCAGTATTACATGATCAATATTCAAATATTAGTTAATCAGTGTACAGATATTAGTTAATCTGTATATAGACAGCAGTTAATCAGTATTCGAATGTCCTTTATGGAGTATTCAGTCATCAGCTATTTAGTGTGTGGAAAATAATTAGTCTGTATTAAGATATCATTTACTTAATATATAGACATTAGTTATCCCTTTACTTAGATTTCAATCCTTTAGTTACACATGCATCAGTTACTTAGTTAATCAGATCAACTTAGTACATATTATGTTTGGTTTTTGTATATTTATGCATTCATGCTCCGCATATTTGTATATTCAAATCATTTAGTTATGTCAGTTTCCATCACATTATTTTAGACCCTATATTCATATAGTATTCATGTTTTACCTCTTACCAACTTCAGTTCATCTTGTTCTACAAAAGTAAATATTTAAAAAACTATATATAGTGATATACCAGCTCAATAGATTATGTTTGTTACTTATGTTTTAAGATACTTTAGCTTTTAATTTATCTCAGTCTCGTGGTGAATCTACTTGCACTTAGCATGCATGTTTTAAGATAATGTATCTACTCAATTTTACTTGTTGCATTCTCCCCACATACTTAGTACATTCCAAAGTACAGATCCATCTATATGTCTATGTGCTACATTATATTATAATGTCATTACTGGTTGTAGCCTACTTATCATAATTACAGAGTTGCAGCTTCCAGCCAGCAGGGGATGAGTTCTTCTATTTTGGGGACGTTAGTCAATTGTAGTTCATGTACTGATTATATTTATTCATTTGTATTGATTTGTAGTAGTCGGAGGCATGTCCTAGATATCTATTATTAGTATAGTAAAGGCTTTATAAATAGTGAGTCAGACTCATAAAATGTAAGTTCTGGTTCTCTCTTCAGTTTTATTGGGTTGTAAATTTTATTAGCATTTTATTTATCAAAAATATATCATGACTATGTTTTCGCACATCAATCTTAGCTATATATATATATATATATATATAATCAATTTTTGAAGTAGTATGTGCGTTCATTTGTTAACTTGGGATCACTTGTTGTTTCAAGCACCGTGTTATGACTAGGGGTAGTATCGGGTCATGAAAACTTGGTATCAAAGAACATAGTTCAAGTTTCCTATGATTTCTATAAAGTCGTGTCTAGTAGAGTCTTGTGGAATGGTATGGAGACATCTGTACTTTTGTTCAAGAGTATACATGGCATTTAAGAAATGTTTCCCTTTTTTCATGTCTTAGATCATGCAGTAGAAGTGTTCTCTGTGTTTTACACTCATCCATTCATGCCAATTCTCCCTTATTCATGAGGAAATAGAAATAGCCATGCTTAAATCCTTGATGATAGAATTTTCTCAAATAGTAATGGGATTGTATAAAGGCTTGAAAGTATCCCATCAGTTCTTTTAAATTCTAAAGTTTGAAAGATTTCATTCATGTTCATGAAAATCATGCACTAATCCAAAGTCAATTGTGCTTTTAAATCCCTTCTCAGAATCCTATGATAGCATGTGATCTTTAGTCAAAAGCATGGACCCAGAAGTTTAACAGTAGTAAAGTGGGGATAGTGTTATCTGAATTTCGTAGATTATGTATCCATGTGGCTAGTTGTATGAAAGTTGAATCAGTAGGCTTGAAATAGTGCATGCAATAATTTGTGTTTTTTGATTCAAAATTTTGAATGATGATGTTGGGAATATTATCATAATGGTTATTCTCTTGGTTTAGGGAAAAATATAAGTTTAAAGGTATGGCATTAGTAGGATACGAAGGAAATTAGTATGGTTCATTAAATTTTTTGGAAATATCCATGTTAAGTGTTAGAATTTAAGTTTGAATATTGGTTAAACGAGCTAATAGAAAGAAGATATGAAATTCTAGATCATGTGAATTTAGAGGGAAGTACTCGCAGTGGCTTTTATACTTTCAAGTATAGTCTTTTAGGGTGAGCTTAGTATATATTTGTATTCTTATATATCGAACTTAAAAGTAAAATGGTTGCAGTTCGGTTTAGAGTTAATAAAGGGTCCACAGACTTAGAATGATAGCTTTAAGCTAGGGGGAGATGATAGAACAAGAAACCAAGTGAGGCTCTTAAATTTTAGTAGTGATGCCAGTGTATTGAAGAACATGAATAGGGATGAAGGTGCCCGACCACCTCTTATGTCAATGTAAAGTTTTGTACTTCAGTTATCACGACTTTTGCTCATGCCTTACATGTCAGCCCTATGATCATAGCTCATATTCTTTCACTTTTTATAGGATCATCTATGCTTGCATATCCTTCTAAAAGGAGTTCCAGTTTATTCAACAGTGATAATTATATTGCATGAATTTATGAACTCCAAAACATAGGTCATGCAACTCATGACTCATGTACTGATGCTCTATAGTACATTTAGTATTAGGTACTCATGTTATACTCTTAATGATGAGTGAAATCTAGATTATGTAATTTATGTCCCCAGTTTAGATCTCTTAGATAAATTCATGTTGGAGAAACTCGATTCTTCAAGCCTTAGTTAAGTGTTAGTTACGTATAGTATCCTTCCATGCTTTGGGATCTAATGTTCTAACCTTTCAGTGACCTCTCTTAATTAAATAATAATAGTGATGGTTAATTGTTTAGATAGGATAGATTAAATGTTCCTTGTTAAATAAATGTATGTAGTATGTTTGTTTTATATAAGGCAATGAGTTTGAAGAAAGATTGAGATTATGCTTTTTGTATATGTCATGGTTAGTTGTGAGTTCTATGTGTGTTTTCTTGGGGTTGTGCATAGAAGTTGTTAATGATAGAGGTTTACATGATATGATAAATATGCTTTTATGGGTGTTTGTTTAGAAGTTCATTTGTGGTTATAATGATAGGTTGAATGTCATGTCGGTATATAAGTGGAAGAATGCATTATGCATTAGTGAATTCCTTGTAAAAGGTTGAATTTAGTTGTTGAAGTGGTATAAAGAATTATTCTTGCGATGTGAAGTTTTGAAAACACATGGGATATTGAATTCATGGTTCTGACTTGTGTTAAGGTGTTATGTGTAGTACCTTCTGATTTTGAGCTAGGGTTGAACATAGTGAGAATATGCAGTTCAACTCAAACTTTTACTAGAGTAATTACATGTACCTATGCAAGTTTTTAAGAGGAGTCAAATCTTGAATTGACAGATGCATTTCCTAAGGCCTAGTAATTCTACCCCAGCTTATGTTTCATAGGCCTATGTTCCATGTTATAGAGTTATAGCTATATTAAGATTCCTTGTTCATATATCTCACTCAGATCATGCCCAAGATTCTTTGGTTTCACGCATTATTAGAACTTGTTCTAAAGAGTGTTGAAGAGATACTCTAGTTTGGGATAAGATTTCAGTATAATTCAGTCTGTGTAGCCAGTAATTCAGTTTAGCAGTCAAACAGACAAGTTCCTATGGTTTTCCATCCTTCCATCTAGTTTTACTATCTGAAGTTTCATGAATATGGCTAGTCCATGAGGTAGCTCAGTCAGGTCCATGCATGTTGTAAATACAGTTCATTCTAAGAATCATCTTTGAGATTCATCTATTTATTCTTGACTCAGTTTATAAGTGTTCAGTGCATAATCTCTATTTTCCAAGTATTCCCCCTTAAACATTGTAATACCCCCTGTACAAGTCAGCTCAGAAACTAGTTTCATGATAAAAGTTATAATGTTTCATCTCAGCTATATCCTTCATTACCAAATATGTCATGTGTACATTATTCCACGTTCATAAGACTTTAACAAGTTTCTATCCATCATTCGAGGACAAAAGATTCCAAGAGGGAGAAAATGTAACACCTTGCATTTTTGGGCTAGACACTGAATCATTGTTCCTATGTATGTAAGATTTAATCCCATGATTGGATTTTAATACATGTTTGAATATCATTATTTTAGTGTTAAGAATGCCTTTACGGTGAAAAATTTTCATGGGAATCACTTAGAGCGAAGTTTAGCTAAGAGCCTTTTAATTCAGCTAAATCTTTGTATACTATTTTACAAAGGTCAACTTTAAATGTGTATAAAATTTTATATATGTATAATTTTTAGGATCAAAACCTATCAATTGATATATAATTGACTTAGATTTACGAAGATACCAATTTTGCCTTAATCTGATACCTGCACAAAAAGTTATAGCCTTTTACTTAAGAGGCAGTAAGAGTAGGCGATAAGCCCATGCCGTGGGGTAACACCTCGGAAAATGGGTCTCAGAGCATCACACGGTTCTTGAGGCTACAAGTAGATCCAAGCTAACCCTTTGAGCCTTTTTCATTCAGTTCAACACAAATCAACGGGGTTTCCATAAATAACCTCCAATATCAATAGAGTAATTATCATCCAAGAATAAAAGAATTTCAGAAAGATAACAAAATGCGACTTATTAGTCAACTCCCAACATCTATACTAGTCTGAAAATCGTCTAAGAAGATCAATAAAAGCAGCGAGTCATTGAGACATGCCCTAATTGACTCATACTCAGTTATCAAATGTAAACGATTCCGTGAAACCAACATCAGACATCACATCCTATGAACATGAGGATTCACCACAATAGACGATGTAGAACAGCGTGCTCGAAGAATCACGGTCGAACCTAAAACTGAGCACCTAAACCTACATTCTGAGAAAATACAGCCCACATCTGAAGATGTCGGCCAGTACCATGGAACAGAACCGAGTATATCGGGATGTATGCAGTTGTATAAACATCATCATCATAAATATTTATAAGAAATATGCAGGATGTATGAAAGACTCTCATTGCCTGAAGAAAATCATCGTCATCATGAGAGTATGAAATAATTACAATAACACATGTGAGTCATCATATAATTTGTCAACCATTTTCAGTTCATCAAGAATATCAATTCTCATACATTAAATATCATTTAAATCTTTCGAAAGAATAACTTTCACAATTCCACTTTCAAATCACTTCACCAATCACCATAGAAACAAGGAAACACACACACTGGGAGATTCTATAACCGACATAAACCATGTGATCTACTTGAAGTCCAACGTACAATCCACGTTAGGGAGATCCGTCCTACCCTTACAATCGGAGTAGGACTTCCAATATCAATCCAAAAACACTAGTGATCACTATATAAATTAGCCTCAGGCTCACTCCTATAGGGGAACGTAGTTCTAGGGAAGTAAGGTCGCTTTATACCTCCCACTCGGTGCTAAAGATTTCTGCCAGAATTAGATTAGATCATTTCAAAGACAATCCATAACAAAATAATTTCAGTAATATATAACTATACATCGGGAGCCATCATGCTTTCCATCTATCAAAATCAACCAAGTTGTGGATTTCTTTCACACTCGAGTTCAAAACAACTCCACTAAGACCAAAAGGTCAAATCATTCAAAATATCTCAAATATTCAACTTCAACGTGCTTATAACACACACTTTCTCAAAGAGAAAAACACAATTTCCAATGGCGATTCACGACCCAAATATCAAAATCATGATAAATATCGTTCAAGATTCATACTTTATATCTCCACACATGTAAATTCATCTTTCAAAATCATAAACATCATTATTTCCTAATAATCATCATAAGATATGGGTTCATGCTTCAAATTTGTAAAAATCAAATAAAAATCATGCCTTTGTAAAGAAAATTACTTTTGGGCACAAGAACGAAAGAGAGTTCTTATTGAAAAACCCCACATATATTGAATGATGAACTCTACATCGATACTCATTTTTGAGATGTTAATCGTACCTTTGAATGATGGTTCTTGGAGTTCTTGAACTAGAAACATGGAATCTTGAATAAAGTTGCAGAATTAATGGTGAACTTTAGAGGTTCTTCAAGTTGGATGTAAGAGCTTAGGGTTTTCTTATTGAGGGAATTTGATGAAATATAATATATAATGCTTATAATAGGCTTTAATATAGGGTTTGGATGGATTTTGGGTGAGGAGGAATGACCAAAACGCCGCTAAAAATCAGATAATTCTCAAATCTGTCCTTTGGAGGACTGTTTTAATAGTCTGAAGTAGATCAACCATAACATTTTACTCCAATATCCAAATTGGATGAAACTAATTTCATTAGAAAGAGGACTCTCATATCTTTCCTTTGATATATATTATCTCACCCAGATCATTGTGTACAAGGAGTTATGATTGTTTGAATTGGACCCAAAAATTCACTTTTGGTAGGTTGAAGTAGATCGACCATAACCTTTTTCTCTAATAGAAAAATTGGACGAAACTAATTTCATTGGAAAGAGGACTCACAGATCTTTCCATTGATATGTAGTTGATTATCCAGATCATTATGTACAAAGAGTTATGATCATTTAAAGTTGGAGCAAAAATACGCCAGGCCTCAGTACTTTTTCCTGGACATTTTACTGTTCTCTACTATTCATGGTTCGATCGGAAAACTAAGACATTCCTCACGGAAAAATTTATAATTCATTCTAGAAGATAGAACCCAACACGTTTATGCACAAAATTTCAATTAAAAATTTCACGGGGTATTACATCATCCCCCCGTTTGAAACATTCATCCTCGAATGATGCTAGACATGTCAAGATAATATAGGGAATAGATCATATAGCTTAAATCTTTCCTTAGACTCATCTCCACATCGTTTCTCAGTCCAAATGCAACATAGAATGCATAAATTCAAGAAACTAAGCTGAACACATAATAAATGACAGCTGAACTGCTGCAACATTTATCTAAAGTGAATGATTTAAGAAAAAATAGTACCTTTGGCTTGATCAAAGTTCGCAAAAAATAGGTGCGGGTACATGGATCACATAACCGCCTCAGTTTCCCGAGTTGCACCCTCAACAAATTGGTTTTGCCACAACACCTTGACCAAGGGAACTTCTTTGTTCCTTAGTCTTCGGACACTGAAATCAAGAATTTCAATAGGAATCGCATCAAAAGAAAGATTTTTTTTTGAATGTCAGCACTCACAGAGGAATCCACTACCACAATATTGCTAATATGCTTTCTAAGCATGGAGACATGGAATATTGGATGAACAGAGGACAACTCGGAAGGAAAATCGATCTCATAAGCTACCTTACCAACACGGCTAAGAATCTTGTAAGGACCAACATAACGGGGACTAAGCTTCCCCTTCTTTTCTGAATCTCTCCTTCTAACATCCGCATATGACTTCTGACGACTCTGCGTAGTTTTCAATCTTTCCCTAATCAACTTAACTTTTTCCATAGCCTTAAATACTGAATTAGGAACACTCACAACCTCTTCACCCATCTCGAACCAACCTATGGGTGATCTATACTTCCTCTCATATAAGGCTTCAAACGGAGCCATGCCAATCCTAGAGTGGAAACTGTTATTGTAAACAAACTCTATCAACGGTAAGTGATCATCCCAACTTCCCTTAAAGTCAAGTGAACAAGATCTTAACATATCCTCTAAGGTCTAGATGGTCCACTCAACCTGACCATCGGTCTGTAGATAAAAAGCAGAACTCAAAAGCACTTGGGCACCAAGTCCCTTCTGAAAAGCTTCCCAAAATTGCAAAGTGAACTGAGTAACCCTATCCGAAATCATAGACGAGGGAACTCCATGCAGTCTGACTTGCTCTTGGATATATAATCTAGCATAATCCTCAGCAGTATATGAAGTATGAACAGGCAAGAAATGAGAAAACTTAGTCAACTTATCAACCACAACCCAAATTGAATCATGATGGCGTCGGGAAGGAGGTAAACCAATCACGAAGTCCATATTTATCTCTTCCCACTTCCAGGTGGGAATACTAAACTCTTGCATCATAACACTAGGTCTTTGGTGTTCAACCTTAACCTGTTGGCATGTTGCACACTTAGCTACAAACGCTGCTATATCTTTCTTCATGCCACTCCACTAATAGATTTTCCGCAAGTATCGATACATCTTGGTGGCACCAGGATGAATAGAATATCTTGCCCCGAGCTCTTCATGCATAATCCTCTATCTCAGATCATCAACATTCGGGACACACAATCTACCCTGCAATCTCAATACACCATCTCCCCCTTAGGAGAAAACCTCTACTTTTTGGTCCTTGACCGACTTCTTCAGTCTGACCAAACTTGCATCTAAGTATTGCTTTTCCTTCACTTCCAAAACCAAGGAAGATTCGGAACTACTCTGAACCGCTATACTACCTTCAGCAGAGTCAAATAACCTAACCCCCAATCTAGCCAAATGATGTACATCACGAGCCAACTCTTTTTTACCTTCTGCCACATGAAAAACACTACCCATGGACACTCTACTTAGGGTATCCTCCACAACATTGGCCTTGCCTGGATGGTACAACAAACTCATCTCATAGTCCTTTAATAATTCTAATCTGCCTAAGATTCAATTTTTTCTAGGTAAACACATACTGCACACTCTTATGATCAGGGAATACTGCAGACTCTTATGATCAGGGAAAACATCAACATGGACACCATACAAATAGTGTCTCCAGATTTTGAAAGCAAACACAATAGCAGTCAACTCAAGGTCATGGGTGGGGTAAGTTTTCTCATGGGGTTTCAACTGTCTAGAAGCATAAGCTATCACCTTATCCTTCTGTGTCAAAATGCAACCCAACCCAACTCCCGAAGCATAACAGTACGCCATAAAACCATCAACACCATCAGGCAAAGTCAAAATAGGGGCTGAAGTGAGTCGAGTCTTCAACTCCTAAAACCTTTTCTCATAAGATTCAGACCACAAGAACTTCGCTTTCTTTTGGGTCAACCGAGTCATAGGAGATGCCATCGAGGAGAAACCCTCAACAAAATAGAGGTAATAGCTAGCTAAACCCAAGAAACTTTGGATATCAGTTGGACAAAAAGGTCTAGGCCAATTTCTAACAGCTTTGGTCTTTTGGGGATCAACTCTAATACCTTCGAAAGAAATGATATGACCAAAAAAAGCAACTGACCTTAGCCAAAACACACACTTACTGAACTTGGTAAACAACTTGTGATCTCTAAGGGTTTGCAAGACAGTTTGGAGATGATCAGAATGTTCATCCTAGCTACGGGAATACACCAGTATATCATCAATGAATACAATGACAAACATATCTAGATATAGTATGAATACTCAATTCATGAGGTCCATGAAAGCTGCTGGGGCATTAGTTAACCTAAAAGACATAACAAGAAACTTAAAATAGCCAAAACCAGTTCGGAAAGCGGTTTCCAGGATGTCACACTCCCTAACTTTGAGTCAATAGCAGACAGAGTCACTTTAAGCACGATAGACTTCTAAAATAAAGAATCACACTTTTTCCTAAAAGGTCTTGTAGCCTCTTGCTCATAGATGTGGGGCGCTACACACCGATGATGAAGACTCTACTAAACGCAACTTGTCAGACTCCCTAGGACAACTTAAAACCTTAGGTTCTGATACCAAGTTTGTAATGCCCCAAAAATAGGGTCCTGGACCATCACATGGTGCTTGAGGCTATGAGTAGCCCAAAGCTAACACTTTGAGCCATTTTCATTCAGTTCAACACAAATTAATGGGGTTTCCATAAAAGACCCTTAAATATTAACAGCGTAATTATCATCCAAGATTAAAAGAATTTCAGAAGGATAACAAAATATGACTTATTAGTTAACTCCCAACATTTATTCTAGTCTGACAAAATTCTAAGAAGATCAATAAAACCAGGGAGCCATTGAGACATTCCCCAACTGACACATACTCAGTTATCAAATGTAAACGATTCTGTGAAACCAACATCAGACATCACGTTCTCGGAACATGAGGACTTACCACAACAGTGGATATAGAATAGTGTGCATGAAGAATCACTGTCGAACCTAGAACTGAGCAACTAAACCTACATTCTGAGAAAATGCAGCCTACATTTGAAGAAATGGGTCAGTACCATAGAAAGCAACCGATTATATGGGGGTGTATGATTTTGTATAAATATAATCATCATAAATATTTATAAGGAATATGCAGGATTCATGAAAGACTCACACAGTCTGAAGAAAATCATCATAATCATGAGAGGATAAAATAAGTACAATAACACATGTGAGTCATCTTATAATTTGTCAACCACTTTAAGTTCATCAAGAATATCAATTCTCATAATGTAAATTTCATTTAAATTATTTGAAAGAATAACTTTCACATTTACTCTTTTAAATAACTTCACCATTCACCATAGACACAAGGAAACACACACACACTGGGAGATTCTAAAACCGATATAAACCATGTAAGCTACATGGAGTCTAACGTACAATCCACATTGGGGAGAGCCGTCCTATCCTTGCCATCAGAGTAGGACTTCCAATATCAATCCAAAAACACTAGTGATCACTATATAAATTATCCTCAGGCTCACTCCTACGGGGGCACGTAGTTCTAAGGAAGTAAGGCCACTATATACCTCCCACTCGGTGCTAAAGATTTTTCCTGGACTTAGCTCAGATCATTTTAACGATAATCCAAAACAAAACAATTTCAGTAATATATAAATATACATCAGGAGCCATTATGCTTTTCATCTATCAAAATCAACCACATTATGGATTTCTTCCACACTCGAGTTCAAAACAACTCCATTAAGACCAAAAGAACAAATCATTCAAAATATCAAAAATATTAATCATCAACGTGCTTATAACACACACTTTCTCAAAAAAAAACAATTTCCAATGGGGATTCATGACCCAAATATTAAAATCATTATAAATATCATTCAAGATTCATGTTTTATATCTCCACACAGGTAAATTCATCTTTCAAAATCATAAATATCAAGATTTCATAATAATCATCATAAGATATGAGTTCATGCTTCAAATTTGTAAAAATCAAATAAAAGTCATGCCTTTGTAAAGAAAATTACTTTTGGGCACTAGAACGATAGAGAGTTCTTATTTAAAAGCCCCACATACCTTGAATGATGAACTTTAGATAGATACTCATTTTGAGATGTTAATCGTCCCTTTGAATGATTGTTCTTGGAGTTCTTGAGCTAGCAACATGGAATCCTTAATAAATTTGCAGAATTATTGGTGAACTTTGAAGGTTCTTGAAGTTGGATGTAGGATCTTAAGGTTTTCTTTTTGAGGGAATTTAATGAAATATAACATATAATGATTCTAATAGGCTTTAATATAGGGTTTGGATGGATTTTGGGTGAGGGGGAATGACCAAAACGCCCCTAAAAATCAAATAATACTTGAATCTGTCCTTTGTTGGACTGTTTTGATAGTCTAAAGTATATCAACCATAACGTTTTACTCCGATATCTAAATTAGATGAAATCAATTTAATTAGAAAGATAACTCTCATATCTTTCCGTAGATATATAGTATCTCACCCAGATCATTGTGTACGAGGATTTATGATCATTTGAAGTTGACCAAAAAATTTACTTTTGATAGGCTAAAGTAGATCGACCATAATGTTTTGCTCCGATTGATAAATTGGATGAAACTAATTTCATTGTAAGGAGGACTTGCAGAGATTTCCGTTGATATATAGTAGATCATCCTGATCATTATTTACAAAGAGTTATGATCAGTTAAAGTTGGAGCAAAAATATGCTAGGCCTCAGTACTTTTTCCTTCACGTTTTGCTCTTCACTACTATTCACAGTTCGAATGAAATGTTCATGACTCGTCGTTTAGGTGTCCGTTTTGGATGATCCACCTATCATTAGAAAGATTATTTGATACTCTTCGTAATGGTGGGTCATAATCTAATACATTCAACAAGGAAAAATTTATAATTCATTCTTGAATATAGAACCTAACATGTTTACGCAAAAAATTTTAACGAAAATTTTTCCGGTGTATTACAATAACTCGGGGTAACTCAGCATTAGTATCATTACCTTGAGGGGACTCAGGAGAAGAGTCACTCTCACAACCAGGTTTGGGGGGTGGAACCCCACAAGGATTGCCAGATGCTGCAGCCCTACCCAGGTCTGAACTTCAGAAGTTCAAAAAACTTCGTCCATAGGACCCTCAGTTGGGTCCGAAGTGTTTCCCCAAGTCTCAGATCTCCTTGGTGAAAAAATCTGAAAAATAACAAATAGAATTATGGGAATCCAAAAACTTAGACTTTATAGCATAAGATTGAAATGCATGAAATGGAACATTCCTATGATGTCTTAGAGCCCCTCTTATAAAAGTATGGCATGATTCATACCCATATAAGTGGCTCTACTTGAAACGACATTATGAAAACCCAACTGACCATGGACCAAGGCTCTGATACAAACTTGAAATAACCTAAACCCTAGGTCATGTCGTATAGGCACCCCAAGCTCACATGAATCAAAGGTTTTCCAATAACCCAACAAAATATCTCATTATGCAATAGGAGTCGAAGGAACTTTAATTCACAAGTTAAGATTGCTGAAATAATATCATAAGTCAATATTAGATTCATAATAACTACGTCACACCCAATTTCATAGTTGTTCATGATTCCACTGTACAAAACCAAAGTTGATAAATGTATATGTCGGTACAAGCCCCCAACAATAGCCAAAATAAGTCTTAAAGAGACCAAGTCTAAAGGTAAGAGACCAAGAGTTGTATGTCTTCTGAAGTAAGAAAGATCACCACTTCAAGCAATGTATAAACCACTTTAATCGGCTAATCATATTGTGGGAAGAGAAGAAGATTCTTCAGCCCCTATGTAGTGTGGGGACATAGCACTCAAAGATGGTTAGCGTTTGGAATGCGAGCATGTAACTCAAGGATAACTAATAAAATAACATCATCAATGAACAACAAGTCAATACATCACATTTTATCACATTCATACTCTTATCCATACATATCGGTATGTCACATGCAAAATAAGAAGTTTTATTAACATACCTCAAGCACTCATTTAGCATTCATGAAGTGGAGGACAACAACCTTCCACACTTATATCTTCAAACATTCTCAATGGAAACGGACTCTAACCACATTCACCTTATCATTAAGCATAGGACTTTAACCACTTACACATTTATTAATTATTCAAGGACTTTAACCACTTACACATTCATTAAAACAAGGGACTCTAACCATACCCACTATCATCTAGGAAAGAGACTCAAACCTTATTACCATTTATTAGACAAGGGACTCTGACCTCTTGTCTCACTTGAACTTTAATCTCTAGTTGTTTCCTTTGATGAAGTACTATATAAGTCTAAGCATAATTCCCCATCATACATATATAGGAAACAAAACCCTTTTTATTTGATTTTAAAACCACCATGTACACTTACTAATACAAGTGTAAAATACATTGATTTGTAGATATTTAAAGAGGGGATGACATACATTCCTTAAAAAAAATGACACACCACCAATCTTTGCTCCTTCTTACCACTAGATCAGCTCCCTCCAAACCCTAGCCTCCAATCTTACTTCAAGATTATTTTAGAGTATTTTGGAGTGTTTGAGTATTGTAAATGAGGTCTTATGAGGCTATTATTACTTATATAGTGAGAGGTCTTAGGGTTTTAGGAAATGATAATAACCATAAGTCCCTTAGTTAAAAGCTGAATAGTTTCCTTCTCCAAGTGTAGGACTCCCCCGTATGACTCCATTGACAATCGTACCCTAGGGTACGAGTGGTACCCTAAATCATACCTTAACATTCTTATAGGTCAACCATACTATTATAGGTACGAGTGGAAACTCTTAAGTCATATCCAAAGGGTACAATACAGCTCTAACTTATGACAAAAATAGTCAACTTGGTTTGAGGCTCCCCTCTATACAGTGTAGTAGTATACAACTCATATGCATTGTTTATAAAAAAGGGAAGGCCATATAATATAGGAAATAGTATGATGCCATCATGTATGTATAAAGGTACGAAAGAGGATGGCAATGTGGGTACGAGTTATGTCCAACGGTACGACTCAACTCTCTAGTCGTACATAACTTAGAGGCACAAATTTAAAGTTGTTTTTCAATGGTTCAAGTCTATGGCTTTTAGAAATGTTACCCAAATTGATCATAGAGATTATTAGTTTGCCTTCCCAAATAATTCTGAGGCTGAGGCTGAAGCTTCAGATATCATCATTACAAATATTATTCTTAGTTATGACCGGATGGCTACTATTTGCTTGATCGGATATCTTGTTATTTTTATGTATCTATTAAATTTTACTTTGGATTGAATTTGTTTGTTATTTACTTGATGCTCTTTTGTGTGCATGTACTTTAGTTGTAGACTTTATGGTAGTGACCTATGTATATACTATTTTTTTCTATTGTTTGTAGGTTTTCAAGCCTATGTATATTTGATAACCTTAGATATGCTTGATTTTGACATAATCGTGGCTATGACCGATCTATCTCATATCATATTGTTCTAAACTATAAAGATTTGATTATGACCTTATACATGCCTAGGATGGATAAGTTAGAATGGGATGGTGTGTCTAAGCCGAGATTAGTGAAAATTATATACTTTATTCAGATAAGATTTTAGTTACGAGGGGGTGTTCGATGTTTTTGGCACATCTTTGGGATATTAGTCCAAAGTCCCTACTATAGAGTTAGTTCCTATGGTATTAGTGTTTTAGGAGGTATGTATTAGAAAATTTCCTTGTATTCCATAGGATCAGGACATTAACTTTTGCATTGATTTAGAGTTGGGAACCACCCAATTTTATTCCTTCTTATTAAATTGCTCTGTTTGAGTTAAGAGAACTCATGAATTAGTTGTAGGTGTTACTTGATAAGGGATTTATTTATCCTAGTGCTTTGTCTTGAAGTTCTCCAATGTTGTGTATTAAGAAAAATAATAGTAGAATGATAATTTATATTTACTATAATTAGTTGAATAGATGATCTTTTTTACCTTGTAGAGTGCTTCAATTTTCTCCAAGATACATTGAGGTCATGTTATGACCAGTTAAAGATTTTTCTTGAGGATATATCCAAGACATTTTTGATAACTTGATATAGGCATTACAAGTTCTTGATAATGTGTTTTTTGTTGGCGAATGTGTCCACAACCTTTATGAGCTTGATGAATAGTATATCAAGTATTTTGTGGATTCATGTGTAATTATTTTATTGAAGACATTTTTGTTTACTCCAAATGTATGGAGGAACATACAAGTCATCTTTTCATAAGTTTGAAGATTTTCAAAGAGAAGCAACTTTCTTCTAATTTCTCTAATCGTGATTATTTGATATCCTCTATATCCCTTTTAAGACATGAGGTTTAGAAAATGGTGTGATGGTAGATCCCCATAATATTGAGGCTCAAGATATGGGTTTTACCTAGCTCTATGATTAAGTTTAGAAGCTTTGTGGGTCTTTCTTGTTACTATGGTAGGCTTTTCAAGAACTTTGTCTCTATTGCTACTCACCTGACCAAATTAACTAACAAAGAGGTTCCATTTTTATGGTCTGCCAAGTGTGAGGAAAGCTTCCTAAAGCTAATGACTCTTTTAACTACAAACTCAATTCTTATCTAGACAATAAATTGTAAGGACTTTATTATATTTTGTAATGCTTCACCCTAGCTTCAAGGCAATTAAGGCCTCACGAGAAAAAAATTTCAACCCATGACTTGAAGTTGACAACGGTGATTTTTTTACATAAGATATGGGAGACAATTCCTTTATGGTTTAAGGTGCTAAGTGTTTATGGATCATCAAAGCTTAAAACATATTTTCACGTAAAAGGATTTTAATCTATGGAAAAGGAGATGGATAGAATTGTTGAAAGATTATGATGTGAACATTCATTCCCATCCGGAAAAGGCCACTATGGTGTTAGACCCATTGAGTTTTAAATTAGTAAGTATGGGTAACTTTTCTTACTTAAGGGTGTTAATGAAACCTATGGATAGAGACATTCAAACTATAGCATCATAGTTCATACAGTTTTATGTTTCTAAAAAGGGTGGAGTATTGGTTATAGTAGAGGTAAGGTCAACATTCTAGGATCTAATAAAGGGAAAATGGTTTTGAGATATTAAATTTAATAAACATTAGAACAAGGGCATGTATGGTAAGGCTTTTGATTTTGCACTCAATTTGTAAAAGGTGTTAAGGGGGATAGGATATGTGCAGGTGCCTGTTGGTAGTTATATGCTTAAAGATTTAATTGTATAAGATCATGGTTCCCGTTATTCTATTCATTTGGGTGAAACCAAGATGTATCGTGACTTAAACTAACTCTATTGGTGTCTCATTATGGAGAGATATATATTTGAATATGTTTTAAATAGCATACCTAGCAGTAAGTGAAATACGAACAGCAAAGACTTGCGAGTCTACTTTAGAGGATTTCCATTCTTAAGTGGAAGTGGGAGAGGATTGCTATAAGTTTCATAGTAGGTCTTCCTATGACCTAGGGTAAGCATGACTCAATTTGGGTCATAGTGGATACTAACCAAGTCTGCTTATTTCATCCAAGTTAGAGTGGATTATAGCTCAAACCAATTAGCCAAGATTTATATCAAAGGGATATTGAGGTTGCATGGGGTTCCACTTTCTATCATTTTTGATAGAGGTATAAAATTCACCTCTAAGTTTTGTGACAAGTTACATGGGGAGTTGGGCACAAAACTTTACTTTCCTTCCATCCTCAGACTAATAGATAGTCAAAGAGAAATATTTAAGCGCTTGAGTATAGTTTTAGGGACTGTGTAATTGACTTTAGTGGTCATTAGGATAAGTTGTTTCTATTGTGTAAGTTTTCATACAATAGTAGTTACCATTCTAGAATTGACAAGGATCCATTTAAATTACTCTATAGGAGGAAGTGAAGACCACCTATAGGATGGTTGAATGTTAGGGTTGAAGGAAAAGTAAGAGAAAGTGAGGTTTATTCAAGACAAGTTGTTGGCTTCCCTAAGTAGGTAAAATGAGTATATGGATCACAAGTTAAGGGACAAGTCCTTAAAACTCGATGAATAGCTTGCATTGGAGGTATCTTTAAAAAAGAGAGTTATGCAATTTGACAAGAAGAGCAAGCTTGGCCTTGTATATAGGTCAATTTGAGGTTTCTGAATATATATGCCAAATATCATATAGGTTGTCCTTTCCACCAAGCTTTTCTGAGGTATATCCGATATTCTATGTGTCACTTCTTAAGAAATACAATGGGGATAGGGATTATATCATCAAATAGGAGTCAATGTTACTTGATAAAAATCTTTTGTATAAATATAAGCCGATTGTAATTATTGATTAGGATCTTCGAAAATTGTAAACCAAGAGGATTCAATCTATGATGGTTAAGTGGAAGTATCTTTTAGTTGAGAAGGCTACTTAGGAAACTAAGAGGGATATGAAGGATAAGTACCCTCATTTTTTTTAGGATACATGTACTCTTTTAATTTTTACTTGACTAATTATTCTCATTTTATTATTTGGGGACAAATAATGAGTATTGTTGTATTTCTTGTAATGGCCCTTTCAATCATTATGGGTGAATCTAGCATAAAAAATTTAGGTTAAGCTTATCCCTAAATTATGTTTTATAAATTTTAAACTAGGCTAGTCTTGGATGAAGTTCGAGCGTAGTATACTATAGGGTATTATAGAATTGGATTAGTTCAAGGCTAAGCGTTTTGGGGTAATTTTATGATAGCTTATACAATAAGTATTTCATAGAAATATAGGGAAGTAACTTCAGGTTAGGAAAATCCATGATATTGAATTTGATATATAGAAGTTAATTTGGAATTTCAAAATCTCAGGGTGTGCGGCAAAAAATGGTGAAATAGATAAAAAAATCCCAAGTTTTGCTTTCCCTACACCCCACTATAGAGTGAGGCAGTCTGCTACCACTATACCACAATAGAGGATATATTTTCTCTATAATTAGAGTCAATTTTGGTCAATCTATCTATAGAGGAAGAATCCTAATATAGTGTCATATAGCTAATAATGCAGGATATACGCTGATTAATATAGAATATACCCCAAGATTATTATTTTCCTTCCACATTTGTCTGGGGGTTGGGAGAGGATATTTTGAGAAATTCAACCTAATGTCCATCCATTTCTTCATTGAGGTAAGTTAATCCATCTTACAAACTACTTTTCGGATAATCAATCCAAAAAATTACAATTTTTGGGTTTTGGGAATGATCTAATTTGACATATATGAATTTAACTTGACATATGTAAATTTTCTGGTGTAATTAGGGAAACTAGGTGGAAAATCCTTAGATTTTTATTAAAGGTTGTTAAATTATAATTGCATGATTATAATTCACCACTATATTCACAAAACTGCAAAACTAAGGTTGAATGATTGTATAGAATTTAGAATTAGAGAAATGACCATCAATTTGAACTTGGAGATATGGGATTAGGTGGTAATCCTTAAATTTTTAGGACATTTTATGCATTATGATCATATTATTGATTTTAGACCATAACCAAGTTGTAGTTGCATAGAAAGGTAAGGCTCAAGCTCGTTCGAGTGGTGCAAGCTTGGACTGAGATAGTTGATGGTCAAATGTAATTGAAAAACCAATTATATTTATGTGTGCATGTTAATTATTTCTTTGTGTGCTTTTTACTATGAATGTTCAAGAAAAGTAAATTGTTGAATGATATGTTAAGTGCTAATCACATGTGATAAAGTTGTTATAAGGTCTTGTTGATTGTACAATTATGGTTGTTTATTCTCATATATGCCGATTATTAAGATATTTTCTATTTTTATGAGATTACCCAATGTTGGACATCTTCATAGGATTTATTCTTCTAACTATGGAACGTACTGGTATTTAGGTGCCTTTATGGGACAAGTTGATATAACATTGGTAGATACTAAATGTCAAGGATTTGTAATATACGGGAAAGAGCTCAGCCCCCTACAGGTCATGCCAAGTTGACATCCATATGACTTTAGCATATGTGTACAAAGTTTTAGTAAGTGTGATGGTTTCTTGAGTAGACTGGTTTTTTTTTTATTATTGCCTTCTCTATTGTTATTGTTGTATTATATTGGATGCTTGAGAGTCCTGGGTTAATGGTGTAGAAGAATTACATATATTCAATTATTTTCTACTTATTATTGTATTTGAGGCAAGGGCAAATTATTGTTTTGGAGTCATGGATGTTCACTTAGTAGTGATTAGTAGTCATTGTATTGATTTAATTTATTGTCTATATTGATTCATACATGAGTGAATTATTTTGTTAGTTGAAGAAGATAAAAGGTTTATTATTGAGGTAAAGGTAAGTGTTAAGTTTTCATGGTTGTACTTGTTTACTATTTATGGTTATGTGTTCAAATTCATTATTTTGTGTTTGTCAATGACCCAACCAGTATATAGTGGCTTTGTACTAATACTACATGAACTATTCTTTTTTGTTAAGTGTAGAACATTTTCCAGTAACTTCTTCGACACCATCTTTAGAGCAGATTGAATTCTGGATCAAGGCTTAGATATATCTTTCGGGCAACCCCAATTCCTTTTTTTAGATCGTGTCCATTTGTTTTGAAATTAGATATTTCCTTTTGTTTTTTGGTTGAACTCGTTAGTTGATATTTGTAGTGTTTTGGTACAATAACTTTCAGATTCTTGTGGTTATTTTAGATATTTATTTTTTCTGCATTTGACTTTATTATTACAGTATTTTGAGGTATTATATTATTTAATAAAATAATAAGTTAATATCAAATTTGGTTAAGTGTTGGGTTAAGTAGTTTGAGTTAAATGATTCTCCACCAGAGGTTAGTATGGGTGCACTCACACCGGGTTTGGGTTGTTATAAGAAGGAATACTAGAAGAATTTTTTATGCATTTTGTCTAAGGAACTCAAAAGGTGACATAATTTAAGTGGAGGTAGAGGAGATTAAAGACACTAGTAACATTAAAACAGAAACTAAAGCTATCTGGAGATACACAAACATTGTAAAGAAATCAATAAGGAAGAGTTATCACACAAACATATGCTTTAATGTTTAAAAAGGTCATAATAGTGGAATGGAAACCACCTTAGTGCATATCAATATAGGTGCAGGGAATTCAACAAAGTTTAGCTAATTGACATTCATAAGTTCAGCACATACGAAGGGAAGGGAACAAGCTAGCAGGCTACATAGCAAAAAAAGCATTAGATACATGAAATTTCCCGTAGTCAAGTTTGAAGGAGTTGAAATCACAAGATAGAGAGTTAATTAATAATAAAAAATTAAGATTACAGTGCACTAGAGTTTCACCTATCAACTAATAAAGGGAAATATTATGAAATTGCTTATAAGACTGCCCAAATTTAGTATACAAAAAGGTCTCTCAAAAAAAAATCATGGCTACAATGTAAGATTTGAACTAGAGTTCTTGAGTGTTTTGGAAATCCCTGGTTGGTGGTGGGTTGGAGCTTCTAGTTAGACTGAATTTTAGCTATATCTACAAAAAAGAAGCTTAGAATAGAAGAAGTGGAATACAACTCTTATTCAAAATAGATAGAGAATCTTACCTAGAAATAGATCCCATTGCTCTATGATAAAGTGTAACATATGGAGGAATAGATACAACTCTACTTCAAAAGAACATAGCTAGAAAAAAATAAGAAGACAGGATTTATAGAGATATATAAAAATAGTTGTAATAAGAGAGGGTTTTCCTTCTGTAATGACCCTCTGGAAGTTACAAATTTTAATCTAAGCTAGTTTTGATTGATTTAGGAGTGAGGTATGTGGCCTAGGGAAATATGCAAAAGATATGGACTAGGGCAGTGGTATCTTCCTTAATTTATAGTTAGATAAGATGATAAGGAACTTATAAAATTTTATGGAATTAAATTTGGGTAAGTAGAACTCTCGATATTGATCCTAGCAAAACCGCCACTAATTGAAATGTCCCAGCTTTAAGGTGGGTTGCAAAAAGTGGGATTTTTGTAAAGACGGACATTCTATCCTGTTGTTCCACCCAAGTGTACATTCAAGTGTACGTGTTAATTTAAGTAGTAAAGTGAATATTATGAACCAAATATCACTCTCATCGCGATTGGTGTTTATCAAGCAATCTAATTCTAGTGTTACTACTGATATTAAATAAGTGATAGTTTGTAACAAAAGTATGAGCGTTTTTATTATAACTAAGTAACAAAAAAATAACAATGATGTGAAGTTCTAATTGTGGACAATATGTGGAGAGTTCCACGGTTGATACATATACATCACATTCATGCTTAACTAAAGTTTCTAGTTGGTGTTGATATTTATATGATTATTGATTTACGGGGTTGATATTATAACTTGAGAAAGGTTATTATTTAAGTTATCTACCCAAATTAATCTAAAAACTACATTGTTGAGTGGGGATGTGAGTATCTAATTTGGATGCATTAAGCTATCTTCTTGTTTCATTAAATAAGTGGAGTGTTTAGGTATATATTTATCATAAAGACGAATAAACTTTTAACAATTAGTATCTAATGATTAAAGACATGATACACACTTCTTAAATTAAACATTACATCCCTCCACTAAAATGGTTAATTCATCTTGGGAATTATATTTATCCTAAAGTTCATGAAGCTTTAAAATAGTAAAGCAAGAACATAAGAATAATCATATAGTTGATAAACATATAAACAAACATTTAAACCATAATTATACATTTATGTTTGTAACCTATGATTCTCCTAGGTCACCTACACAGTTAAGGTTACTACCACACACCCTTGAGTCATATCCAAAGGGTATGATTCATTCCCTCAGCCGTATATAGCACTCATACCAAAAACAGTTCATACTACACTAAGTGCCATGCACCATACGACTCAACTTTGTACGACTCGTTCCCTTAGGTACGATTGAGGGGAGGGTCAATCGTATAGTAGACACTATACTATCCTACTAGGTTGCTCAAGGTATGGGAGGGGAGGGTAGAGTGGATAAGTCTAGTACCTAATGGGTAATATTTATGCCCTTAGTCGTACCCATCCTAGTGACATCAAATGGAGAATTTCTTTCAATGGTTTAAAGTCAAGGTGATTCAATTCTTCCCCACTTGGATCATTCATTTGCGAATGACGAGTACGGTAAGCAATAAACACAAGTTAACACATTATCACATATCAAAGCTGCCCTTGCACAAGTTATAACAAGCATATAATAATGGTACAACGCACATCATGGTCATTATCGATCAATCAATTACTTCATTTACTTTTGGACTCAAACCCATTATTTATCAAGACACTTGTTCATTGCAAAGCATATGGACTTAATAACTACTTATCAATACTTGTCCACTTACTCTTGTGGATTCATTGACAAATTCACCCTCTACCTTTAGAGTCTCAGGATGTCATATTACTTAGCCTTATCCTAGATCCTAGTTAACTATTACTTTTTGAGTTTTAAGTTAATAGATTAAACATAACTGTGTTAAGTAGATGATGTTTATTAGCTTAGATCAATAATTAATCTGCAAATTACATTTGTGATTATCTTTTCCTAATCCCTACTCTTCTTGTGAAGTAAGTATGGATATACTAGAAGGGATCTTAACATTTTTAAACTCTAAAAAATCTATTAAATTGAAGATAACCAAAATACATGCAAGAATATCGGTTCAGAACAACTGAGCACTTCCCCTACTTCATCAATCTGCCAGGGTTCCCACAACCCAACTAAGGGCTTTAGTCGCTCGTTGTTGTGAAAAAATCAATTGTATTCATAATTTAAAGCATTAAATATTATCAACATAACCAATGAATAAAAAAAAAGTCTTCAACCAAATTATCAACCAAAATCAAGAAAAAAATAACCTAATATCAAAATTGGATCTCATAATCAAATATATGTTTATAATTATCATGAGTTCATAAAGTAACAAAAAAATGTCAAAGAGGTGTTTTTATAATACATGGAATCCAAGAAAATTATTCCCAAACAGAAAAGGAAAATTAAGGTTGGTGGCCACTTTTGGGGCCACCTACAAGCCATAGGTTTCACCTACAGACTGTAGGACCCTATATTCTACTCATGCTCAATATAGAATATCTTGGGTACCCATACTTGTCTAGTTCTGAGTGGTACCTTACAACTCACACTAATATATCACATGGATTTCATAATGATGGGGGTTCTATGATCCATAATGACACCATATGACTCGTAAGGTAAGTCATAGTTCTGAGTGGTACCTTATGAGTTACCTTTCAAGAGGTACTTAATTTAAATTATTGCTTGATATGGAAAATTTGGGTACTCAGACTTCACAAACTGGCTCATGGATTGCCTTCCATGAAGCTCCTGATTTAAAATCATAACATTACTCAGCTCTCTTGACTATTGTAACTTGGCCAGGGCTCACATTACCACACACTTTAATCTACTTCATATTTCCTATATAATGCTTAACACATTGCCTATTCACCTTGAATGGGACATTACTATCTTGCTATATTTTGATTGCATCATGTGAAAATACTATCACCACTGTTAATGGTCTAAACCATCTAGACTTTAGCTTGCCGGAAAACTATCAAAGCCTCAAATTATAAAACAAAGCCAAATCACTAGGGTAAAATTCCCTCTGCTCAATTCTTTTAGCATGGTATATTTTTATCTTTTTCTTGTACAAAGTTGAACTATCATAGGAATAGAGGTAAAACTCATCCATTTCATTCTTCTTATCCAATCATAAATATGCAACATCACTCCACTCAAAATTTAGATTTTGCAATGCCCATAGAGCTTTATGCTCAAGTTCAACAGATAAGCAGCATGTTTTTCTATACACAAGCTGAAAAGGAGATACACAAGTAGGAGTCATGTATATTTTCCAATAGGCCTAGAATGCATTTTATAACTTTCTCAGACAATCAATCCTATTGGCATTCACAGTCTTTGCTAAAATAAACTTTATCTCCCGATTGGAGACCTCAACTTGCTCACTTGTTTGATGATTATAAAGCGTTTTAACCTTATGCGTCACATCTTATTTCTCATGTAAGGATTAGAAAGGCAATTATTGAAGTGAGATCTACCATAACTAATGATTCCTCGTGGGGCACCAGATCTATCAAAAATGTGCTTCTTCAAGAATGTTTTGATACTCATACCTATAATGTTTGGAAGAAAAATTTCTTTCACGTACATAAAAACATAGTTGACAACCACCATATATAATGCTTCTCATGAGAACACATAAATGGTCCCATAAAATTGATACCCAAACATAAAAAAATTCAATCTAAAGAATGGGAATCATAGGAAGTTGATGCTTTAACAAAATATTGTCTAGATTTGGCATTGGTCAGGTACCCTGGCATAATCCTGTTCACTTATAGATTGTCAGGCAATAGTAACCATATTGCAAGATTTTATGGGCAGTGTGAGTACCTCCATGATAACCCCCAACTGAGGATGAATGACATGCCTAAAAAAATACTCATCAACTTAACCTCATGAATACACCAATGAATTACACCATCTACACACACGTGAAATAAGTATGGCTTATCCTAAAAGAAATTTATTACCTCATGCCTAAATCGCTTTCACTGCTGAAATGCCAAATCCCCTTAGAATATATTATTTAGAAAATAATTGGAAAAGTCTAAATACCAAGTGATTAATTATTGTGATGCTTGAAGACTTCCTAATATAGAAATGTATCATCAATGTCTAACTCATCCCATAGTTTTAGCATCTCGTCTTTCCCTAGCCCTGATAATGTTTTGAAATATAGTTTTCAATGCGTTTTTAATCGTCAATATCAAAATCAAATTCCTATAGCAGAAATAACCATCAAATCAACCTTGGTTTTGTATATTTCTTTGACATAAGCTATATATGAGAAGCATGTTTACTATGCATAATGACTAATCCCAATGTAGTAGGACCTGAATTTTTCAAAAGCTTAAACCACTACAATCAATTCTTGTTTAGTCAACATGCAACTTTTCTTTGTAAGATTCAACGATTTACTACTTTAGTAGATGGGATTAAGTATCTTTTCTCTCCTTTTGCCTTACGTTTCTCCTATGGCCACACCACTAGCATCACATATCACTTCAAATGGTAATGTTCTATCAGGTGATACAGTGATAGGAGTGTAACGCCCCAAAACTTACCCCCAAAGCATTACACGGTGCTTAAGACTAAAAGTATCCCCAACCTAACCCTTCGAGCCTACTACTTCACATAATAACTTTCTTAGAGATGAAACAGCTAAATCATAGGAACTGTTATATCAAATCATAAAAAATACTATGAAAATACTTTGACCGAAAAACCATAATACTGGAAATCTCAACATACTAACAATCTGAAAACTAGTCTGCCAAAGACTGTACTACTCAAGAACTAGAGAGCCATTGGGATAGGTCCCCAGCTAACTCATACTCAACTGAAAAGAATTGAACAACTACTAGATAAACTGAATATCTGAAGATAACTGGTACTTGAACCATGAGGACTCACCACTGTGGAGATATGTATAAAGGCACTCAGGGATCACTGACGAGGCTAGAATGGAGCACCTAAACCTACATTATGAGAAAATGCAGCACACCAACGCATATATAGATTAGTACTTTGGAAATGTGCTGAGCATGTGGGGTGTATGCAAATAAATAATCAGTATCACGTGTCTTAATAGAAAACAAGCATGCTATAATAGATGGCTCACATAGCTTGAATGAAATTTTCATAAGTTGTGGTTAGGAAATAGATAATAGAAATCACGTGAGTCATTTCACTTTATTCCGGATCTGTATTCTTTCTTTGTTCTCAACTAGTAAATTAGATGAAATCTTAAAATATCAACTTTAAGAACATAAGCTATAATCTCATGAAAGCAAGAAACTTCATAAGAATTTAATAATCATAAAACTTGAAAACTTTAGGAATCATAGGGTCATAGCCTTCAAAATCAATATACCTTCAAACTTACACTTTTAGCTTAAGGATAGTAAAACTTCTTTAAAACTTAAGAACTTGATACTTTAGGAACTTTAAGACTTGAGACTCTAGAAAACTTAAGAAACTTTGGGACATGTAGGACTCGAGATTAAATAACTTTAGTAGTTTCTTCTAACCGACATAAAACATATGAGCTACATTGAGTCCAATGTCTTGCCCATATTAGGGAGAGTTGTCCTATCCTTTCCATTAGAGTAGAACCTTTAAATTTTAGTGATCACTAGCTTAACCCACATAGGGTAAATTAGAAATCTATGGGGGCACATAGTTCTGGGGCATGAAACCTCAAAATCAAGCCCAACACGGTGATAAATACTACTTCGTTACTTATCTTAGAATTTTAAGAAAATCCACCTTAAACAATTCAACAATATGTAATGGGATCCCATATTCTTCTCCTTTATCTCAAATCAAAAAAATAAAGTGGATTTCTTTCTTAGCTTAGGATCAAAACTCAATTCTTTTCTTGAAATCTTGATAGACTTTTCATCAAAGTTTTAAAATCTCAACAACATAGAAATATATGAGCACTTCTTGGAGTATCAATAATTCATCCTCAAAGACTGACAATTTCACAATAAAGTTCAACTCATGACAACTACTCTTTGAAATTCTTGGAAACATGATATCAATAAAGGAATATGCAATTTATATCATGAACTCTCAATTTAAATCATAATTGAACAAAATAATCATGCAATTCAAGAATTGAACAATTCCATAATCTCATAAATTTGAAATATAGCAAAATAATATGAATTCATCTTGGAAATTTGAAATTCTTTAAGAAAATCAAAAACTTTGGGCCATATGAATGAAAGAGTGTTCTTGTTCAAAACATACATACCTTGAAATTAAAACTTTGAGTGAGTTCTTGAATTTGGGTTGCTATTATTGAAACTAATGGGTGCTTTTTGTAGCTCTCGGAATGGGGATTCTAATTCTCAAAAAATTATTGAAAATTGACGGTTAACGTTTGAGTTCTCTTAAAGTTTGTGTAGAAACCCTAAGCTATGTTCTTGGTGGTTTTTGATTAAAGTATGAATAATATGGTATTTTTGGGGTGTAATCTCGTGTTAAGGATGTTAAAAGTGTGGAAAAATTCTAAATTTATCCTTAACGAGACAGAGAAAAAAAGCTTAAAACTGGGCACAAAGGCTATGACCTGGGCGACGCCTTGCCCAGAGCCTTAGCTAAGCTGGGGAGTGCCCCTTAATAGCCTTAACTACAGGTTTGGCACCCCAAAAGTGCCATAAATATATTTCAAAAATTCTGAAACTCACCCGAGATACCTTACGACTTTGCCCCATCGCAACGCAATAACAAAATGAAGAAACGAAGGTCAGGAAGGTCGCAAAATAATTCATCAAAGTTTGAGGGCTCAAAAATAACTAAGTGTAAGAACACTTAGCTAAAATTACAAGTGTTAAGCTTCTTTCAACTTGATTCCAAGGCTTTGAGAATGAGGAAAATTTATGAGGTCTTACAAAGAGTTGAAATCGTCCTCTTATTCAGGCACTCAAAAGCCTTAAGGAAAGATTCATCAAACACAAAATTCACCTCTTTTTGTAAGAATTTTCACAATGGATTTGATATTTCATAGAAGTCCTTGATACATCACATATAGAAAGTTGCATGATTAGAAATTCTGAATGCCCTTCATAGAAATCAATGGAGGCACTTTTTCAATAACCTCCGTCTTAGATGTGTTGACCTGTATCCCCTTCTTTTATATTTTATGAGCAAGCACTATCACTTCCTTTACCATGAAGTAACACTTCTCCCAATTTAGGACTAAATTTTACTTTCCAAATCCTTCTAAGGAGTTGGACAAATGGGATATAAAATCATCAAATGATTCACCCATAATTGAGAAATCATCCATGAAAACCTTAATGGTGTCCTCCAAAATGTTAGAAAAATAGGCATCTTGTAATGCTGAAAAGTTATGGGTGCATTACAAAGATAAAAAGACATCCGTTCAAAAACAAATGTCCCATATGGACAAGAAAAGGTGATTTTTGGTCCTCTGGAGAAATATAAATGTGATTGTAACCCTAATAACCATGAAAAAAATAATAACATCCTCTACCAACAAGAGGGTCTAGTATTTTATCCATGAACGACTTGGGAAATTTTTCCTTCTAGGTCCTAGTATTTAGCTTCTTATAATCCACATCATTAGTATACAAGGTAGTTCCTTATATCATCAATCACAAACATGGATGGATTAGTAGTGGACTTATCCCTTTGAGTAGTATTGGCTAGACAATAACTACCATTCTCTGAATTCTGGATAGTATTTCTAGAAAGGGTCCTTGGTTGATTCTTGTTCAATGTGCTAGACATGTTACAAAAATTTTGCACAAGCTACTTAATAACTATTGCATATGACTCTTCCTTTAATCTGAAACACAAAAATTAACCTTAATTTCCTTAAGATAACTCTCTTTCCTCTATGAACATTCATAAGCTTGGTAAGAAACACATCTATTCTTAAACTTACAGTCTTAGCATCCCGATTGCATGGAGGAATGTAAAGGTGATTTTATCTTTATAGTCATCTTTCCTCTAGTAATCAACATCACTCTCTTTTTTATGTCCCTATACCCATATCAATAGTAGTTTTGACCGTAATTCTATTTCCTCCGATTTTATTCTTCTCCATTAGGCCCTTGGTCCTTACTTAAAAAACCCACCATCTCTTTAATCTAAATACTTTACTTTCTTATCATAATTTGTCTCTTTATGTCTAGAAACCTTACCTTGTGAACCCACTATATTAACTTTTTTGCTTTAATTACTACAAATTTCCTTATGATCAAGTCAATCTCAGTAATTGTTTGTGTTATCTCTTAAGAAACCATCTCATCTAAAGTTATCTGCTAACTAGAGTGACCAATTACATAAGTGTTGGCTAATTTATTTGTCTCTCGAGCATGCCATCCTTGATTAGTTTTAGTAATCCGATATAAGATTTCATAAGAAGTCTTACAGTGATGAATCATGAAAGCTCCACCTATGATAGTATCTGCAACAACCTAAGTATTAACATTTAAGGTCCTATAAAAACCCACAAACAAGTTTCTCGTCGTGATTTTGTGATTTGAATTAGATTACAGGTTCTTCTTGAACATAAATTATGTCTTGTATAGTGCCTTTAAATTAAACTATTTGAAATTATATATCTCATTTTTGAATTACAGTATTCTAAAGGGATCAAAAAATTAGTCCAAGAATAGTATCCTGAACTTATTCCAAGTGGTGATAGATATATACAGTAGCTCACCTAACTATAAAGTCTTCTCCCCTATATTAGATATTGCAAATAACCTTAGTTATATAGCTTCTTTAGTAACCCCAGGTAAAATGTATAAAGGAAAGCTCCAAAAACCTCATAATATGCAGTCCAACAAACACCCCTTTCAAGTTCAACAACTGGATCATAACATATGTAATTTCAAACTTTGTAACTTGGGACAATTCTAAGGGAATGATTGCACTAATTTGAATTGGCCTCACATTCCCCAAATGATCACATAGATCATTCTATAATAGACAATATTGTTGGATGTGATGTTATCCCATATTTTTCTCGTTCTATCCCTTTTAAATAACTTGCCAATTATTCTCTTTTTGTCTCTCCCTTTTCCGTAGTTATTCATCATCTTGCAGGTTGTCAAGCAGTTTTGTTAACAATCAAGTGAGTAGTAACTTTCTCTAAAGTTTTTAAATTCATAATGAAGTGGTTGATTCAATGTTACTGGGTCATTATGAACCTCTTGAGTAGGGCTCTTAGATCATGATCTCCTTCTCTCTATATATTTTGATTTTATCTTAGAGTTATCTAATTTTTAGGATCAAATGGAATTAGGGGATTACCTTAACTTTGAGTACTAAGAATACACCAGCGTGTGCCCAACAAATAGTAAAAATATAGAAATCAACAAGTAAAACCAACAACTTAAACAAACTCAATTTATTAATTTGTAATTATATTCACTGATATAGGTCCCAAAATTTTATGTCACCTTAATTACACCTCTCTAAAATAATAAAGCGGTCACTAAATATAATATATAACTTACCTATGTTGGTTTTGAATCCATGAGAAATAGGCAAAATTTTAGCAAAGGGGTCTATTGATGTAATTTTTAATTACGTAATTAAAAGGGGGGTTTCCTTAAAGTAAATTGTAATATAATGTTGTTGGTCAATTAGATTATGATTAATATGGGATGAGCACTAGGATTGTGTTCCCTATGATTTCATTACTCCACGGTCTATTCGTGCTAGAAACTATCCCGATGTCATTGATCCAAAATCTAATAAGACATGTATAACCTAATTATCCCTTAACCTTGATTTTGATAAATTTCACTCATCTCCTGTTGCACTCAGAGCATCACATTACTAACCCTTGTTTGTGATCTCAAATAAACTATATTGGTTAAGGCTCAAATTAATTAGATAAAGGTTAGTAGTTTTAAATTTCTATTGTTAATTTTCTTTCTAAATATCTACCACTCTCTTAAGAAAGTTTAGAATACAATACAGTTCCTAACATTTGCAACCGTCAATAAATAAATCAAACTGAAGTAAATACCAATACATGCAAGAACAATAGCCTAGAATGACTTCATACTTAATCCTATTAAATTAATTCATAATGGTTCCCACAACCTTAATTATGGAGTGTAGCTACTTATGATCGTAAGCATATAAGAAGACTTTCTATGTTAAAGCATAATTGTGCACTTACAAAAATAAGATGAAGAACAAAAATATCAAATTGATTAGAAACCCTAAAAATTAATGTCAATAATTCCTAGAGAGTTAATATATCTTGAATCCGCAACAATAATATAAAAGTATTTAACCTTACACAAAAAATCAAATAAGGGTACTTATAGATGCATTAAATTTTTCCAAAACCAAAGAAGACTACATAAGCTGGTAGTGATAATTCCACTAGTAACGAGTCATATAGCCTCACTATCACTTATTGTCAGCATTCTAGCTCTGTCATAGGTTGGAATTTGCATTGCTGGTGACAATTCATTAAGTATTTATATGAGTTGTAGGCTGACTTATCCGGTCACTATACTCATATTAAAGGATGCATATCTTTTCCTATAGGGATCATAAGGATAAGTCAACATGAGTCATAGTCTGACCCTATGACTCAACTTCAGCCTTCATCACCCATGGTATCAAGTTTGCATCTATCAGAACTCTTTTTTATTTTACTCAGAATGACTCTTCCTATGACTTATTGTCCGAACCAACTAATTGTAATCAACTTGCCTCTTCATCCTTCTAGCTACTATATTCTTTGTCCTGACGACGACTTGGATGATGAGTCATAGGCTGACCCAATGACTCATTGTACAAGCAGTCTTCTATCACTTGTGAATTCTTAATCCATTTTGATTCCACTAACTTCCGACCCTATTTTTAAACTAAACTTAACAAACATATCATATCTTGATAAAAAAAACCCTTTGAATTTGCAAGAGTTCCTTGTTTTAATCATCTTAAATATCGTAATTCTATGACACATCATTTGACTCTTACATTAAAGCGATAAAAATAATTTACAATGGGTTCATCTATTATTTTTTTTAGGTTAAGGATTAAAATTCTGAAACCCCGAACCTAGCGTTAGTTCTATTTGTTAATGAGTTCTCTAAAGTTTTTCACAAAGATCTACCTAGAGGCCTCCCCCCCCCCAATGCTAAAAATTTACTTTGAAATTGATCTCCTACCAAATACCCATCCTATCTTAATTTCACCCAATAGAATAGCTCCAACAGAGCTTAAGGAATTAATGATATCCTAGAAAATAGTTTTATTAGGTGAAACTTTTCTCAATGAGGTGCTCTAATTTTTTCGTACGCAAGAAAGATGGTTCTTTCAAAATGTCTGTCTAATACCTACAGTTGAAAAAGGTCACAGTGAAGAATAAGTATACCATTCTTAGAATGAATGATTTGTTCAACCATCCCTCCGGTGACAATTTTTCTCTAAGATAGACCTGTGATACAACTATTATCAACTTAGAGTTAGAGAATGTGACATTCTGAATACAACCTTCAGAACTTTTTATTGTCACTTTGAATTTGTTGTTATGTGTTTTTGGACACCCGAATTCTCCTGCAGCATTTATAGACATGATCAATAGGCTTTTCAAGTAGTACATGAAAATTATTGCTATAGTCTTCATAGATCACATTCTCATTTATTCTACGAGTGAAGATGAATATGCACACTATTTAAGGATTGTCTTTCTGACACTTTAAGAATGCCAGTTATTGCAAAGTTCAATAAATGTAAATTATTGTTGAAATCAGTATTATTCCTTGGTCATATAATTTCTGTGAAGGAACTTGGGATGATCCTAAAAATACCAAAGTAGTAAGGAATTGGCCTTGACCATTCTCTCCATCTAATTTCAGGTGTTTCTTAGGTTTAGCTAGTTACTACAGGCAGTTTGTTAAATTATTTTCATCTATTATTTCTCCTATGTCAAGAATGACTCACAAGAAAGTATTTTCATCTATTGTTTCTCGCATTCCTAGTTGAAGATTTAACTAATCTCTACCCAAATTTTTACTCTACCAGAGGGTTAGGTTTGGTTTGTGGTTTATTTTGATGCTTTAAGATTTGGCCTCAGTTGTCTATTTGATACAAGCATTAGAAGCACCAAGAGTACATGACCTTTCACAAGGTGTCAAGCCAAAGAGTTACATGGTCTTTAACCAATGTTTATGAAGTTGGGAACTTCTGATCGTATCATGAGTTCACCTATTGGAGTCTATATGCTAAGGTGTAAAGAGGAGCTTTGAAATACACTCCAAAGCTACCACTATTTCGGGGTACATTAAGAGCATTATTGTCTTTTAATGACTTCTTTTTACACTGCAAAGGAGCACCCTTCATTAAGGGTATTTTTGTTATTGTTTGTAATAGTATAAATAGATACCTTAGCTCTTATTTTGCTTAGTTTTTGACATAATGAATTGAGTGACGTTAAGGTTGTATCTTAGTGTTAGATTGTAGTCTTCTCCTTGTCCTTAAGAGAGGAAAACCAAAATTTGAACATTGAATACAATTTAAATTATTTTTTTCACTTGTATTGGGTTATTTGGCAAAAATGGTGTGCATGAAGAAGTGTGAGTCCTTTGGTTCACCTAAGAGAGTTGTTTGAGATCCCATTAGTGAGGTGTGATTAGATATTTGATACATCTTGATAAGGATAAAGCTACAACTCTCTAATGAGAATTTAAGCGATCGTTATCAATATATTTATCCAACATTTGGAGTCGGGGTCAAATCCATAGCAAACAATATGAGCAGTGATTAAACTAATTTGAAACTATAGCTACAAGTTATTTTAAAAAAAATGATACGAAAAGATAAAATGGGGTTTTTGATGATCAAACAAATAACTGTTACTTACTTTAGTTTCAGTGCTTGTAACCAAGAGTTTATGGAAAATCGAAATTACGTTCACTATGGATTTTGGTACTTGACAGATGCTACTAGTGGTTCAAGATTTTCATGGTAGGTAGGACAACAAGTTATCTTTTATCAAAGTTTTTCTTAAATTTCTCTCGACCTACTTAAGCATTTAATTACCAAATCCTCATGGACTTAGGGAATTTATATTCACTGCCCAGATTTTACCTTAGGTTAACCAAGCTTGTTACAACGCTGATTATTAAACGTAATATTTCCAAGTCCTTGTTGATAATGAACTTCCTCCTATATTTGATTTCTTTCTCAAGAAAATCAAACAAGGTTTTATCTATTGTTTACAACCAATAGGCGATTATTTAAAACCTCAAAAATATCAAGAATTCCTACCACCTTTCGAATCCTGATCGCTCAGCAGTTTATCAAGCCCTAACCCTAGGTCCCATAATTTAGGTTAATGGAATTTAGCCACTCATAATGCTAAAATTGAAACAACGAGTTGTATTCATGCTTTGAATGTTAAACTTACCATAAGAAGAATAATAACTAGTAAATCGTAGATTAGATCACAAAGGAAATCCCAAAATTATGATAATAATCTCTTCAAAGTATTTGATTTTTTAACCCAAAAAATTAGAGAGAGAGAAAATATCAAAGTATCATCAAAATTCCATGTGCGGGCCTGTCCACGAAAACCCTAAAGAAGGCTTTAAATAGTTCACCCTAAATAAGGAAACAAAATAATAAAATTTCATAAATCCCTCGGATTAGGTGATGACATTTGTGATAGACTAAAAAGAGGCTGACGAAGTATCACAAATGTCGTCAACTTCTTCTTTAATTTTGACTCTTCCTGCTTAAGGCTGATGACAATCTTGTTGCCTTATCAGCTCATTGATGGCCTATCAAAAAATGTCATCAAGGCTCTACTTCAGTTCTCATGTGCTGTCTTAGGTTGATGACATTCTTGACAGCTTGTCAGACCATTGACGACCTATCACAAAATGTCGTCACAGCTTTCAACTTAGGCCAATTCTCTGTCTATTGCTAACGATGAAGCTGACAACTTATCTCGGAACTCACAACTTATAACAAATGTCGTTAGCCACACTTTTCTTCAAATTTTTTCAGATTACAACTTCTTTGCTTCCATTTTTGTTGGTTCTCTATCATATCATCTTCTACTGCAAGCTCAAACATTAAATAATCAAAAACGACAAAAGTTGCTTAAGATGTTGCAATTATTCTTAGTTAAAAGCCTCAAAAGTGTTAGCATGTGCTCACACATTAACACCCTCAACTTAAAACAATTGCTTGTCCTCAAGCAACTAAAACACAACATTACGATGCTTAACCAAGAGACATATAAGATACCTATGATTGTTGATCATCAATTTTAGTTCCAAACACATTACCCTCTCAATTTTCAATCACTTCAAAAACATTTGTTTATATCCATGAAGATCAACAATGTGATAGAAAGCAATCAAGATATGACATTAACTTAGCAACAATTACCATGCCTATATACAAGTTACACTACCCAAAAGAGAAGACTACTAGTAATGCAACCAATATGCCCTTACAACAAAGAAATCCCTCCTCACTCAAATATGAATCAAGCTTGTAAATGATGGGATGGTCAAGAGACACTCAATCTCAGTAAGAAGTTCCAGTTAATGAATACCAAATACCATAAGCTTTCCCTTATTTTCATTACCGAAGCTTTCAGACAGTTAAGTTAGGATCACTATAGGAATTTTCTTTAATTTTTAAAGTAGGCTAAGGGCTGGTATGATACACAAGGATATTTAAAGTAACTAAGCCTCTTTGGCCCTACACTATTTTTTTGGTGGTATCACTTATCAAACCTTTACCTTATTTCTCCCTTTTTTTGATTAAGCAAATTCAGGATGGGTGTGGTTATTTAATCAATCATTTTCTGTATATTACAACTTTTCTTTTCTCATTCTTTTTCTACCACACCCAGCCTTGAATATATATATATATATATATATATGTATCTATATATATATATATGCATATATATATATATATTTTATCACCCTTCTTCATACTCACTTTATATCACGCACCCCTATGATAGTCACCCTCAACTTAGGGCATTTGCCTAAGTCAAAGAGCACAATATTCAAGGAGGATCAGGGCTAAAATAGGTTCATTGTGATACAAATGGGAAGGTGATAGGAATAATAAATAAAATAGGCATTCAGGCTCAAAATCAGGATCAATGCATACTATTCACAAATAGAAGGTCACTTAGGCTAAAAGAGGACTAATATCAACAATTTCCTATGATCCTTTTCTAACCGTTATCCTACAACCATGGCAAGACCATCCGAGCAAGTTATGGATTTAACAAACGATAGGAACTAGGTAGCATCTCACACACACATGGCACAAAGGTACATCACAAGCTACTACCAATTTGGTTCATACAGTTACTAGCAGTGATTATCATGTCCGTAATACTAATGCCTTAAAAAGATTCGCAATAGTTACATATAGATGCTCATCACACAGTTACTAGATAGACATTTATAGAGGTATTTATTATTCCAAGAAAAATCAACAAAAATATGTCAACTGTCCTAGATAGTTATTTTTCCCCTGATAAACACAACACATGAAAAAACAAAAACAATACGCCTAAATATGTCGCCTCTACTAGGAACAAGACTCTGGGAAAAAAAGGCATGGTAACAAAATCCCCAAGAGACATCAACACCCATAAGTAGTCCAACCCTCAACTTATAATCTTACATTCTCCCCAATGCGTGAAACTAAAACAAGAGAGTCAGAAACATACCTTTTGTACCATGGGTACAAAGTTCTAATGTCAATCACATAATACGAATACAAACAATAAAATACCTTGGGTTGCCTCCCAAGAAGAGCCTAATTTTGTATTACGGCATGACTCAACTCAGTTTTTTCCTCCACCTTGAGGATATGAATTTCACCCCCAACTTAGAGTCCATCTTCTAACCTCAATCATAGGGGTGTGGTACAAAAATTAAGAAGTTGAGTAATGGATTGAGAGAGGTAAACCACCTGACGTTAAAGTGAGGTATGTTTTTATGTTTCTTATCAAGTGTAAAATACAGAATATAGGATTTTTGTTCCTCATCTTTACATTCTTCCAGTATTTTAGATGATTCCACAGAAAAGATATCATCTAAACATAATGTGGGAAAATCCTTTTAGTGAGTCCCGACTAATTCTACATCAAAATTTACACTACCTACTACACACTCACTTTTATTCACCTTCTCAATATCAGTCTCAAGTATGAGATGGCAATCGAGTGGCTGGGATTCTTGAGTTTCCTCCTCAAATTGGCTAATGTCCTCCTCATATTCTTCTTTGTTTAGCCACTATAAACATAGTGGGAGTGGTAACTCCTTTATCTCTGCCCATAGTTGTTCTTGATTCTCTAAAATTCATTTCATCAATTTGTTTGCTTGAATCATGACAGCACACATATCTTCAGTATGATCACTTTGACCATAAGCCAAACACCAAGATATAGTAACTAGAACAATATCTGCATCATATTGTAAAGGTTCAATCCATGAACTTTAAGGTAAATCTAGACAGCAAGCCTCAAAATATAGTCCCCCATAATAATAACAAGGATCGTCACAAGAATCATCATCATTGAAAAAATAATCTATCCAGGCTGACATCTCAAGAAAGATGTGATAAAAATAAAACAAAATAAACCAAAAGAGCATTTACAAGTTTGAATTCAAGCAATTAAACTAAAATTCCAAATCAACTCAATACGCTAAATTATTCATCGGCAACACCGCCATTTTTGCTAATGCTCAAACTAGTACTCTCTAACAAGAATTTAAGCTATCGTCATTAATATAATTACCCAACTATTGAAGTTGGGTCGAATCCACAGGGAATAATGTGTGTGGCGATTAAAATAATTTAAAACTATAGCTACAAGTTAAATTCAAACAAATGATATGAAAAGATAAAATGGGGGTTTTTGATGATCAAACAAATAATTGTTGGTCACTTTAGTTTTGGTGTTTGTAACCAAGAGTTTATGAAAAAACAGAATTATGTTCACTAGGAATTTTTGTACTTGATGGATGCTACTAGTGGTTTAAGATTCTCAAAGTAGGTAGGACAACAAGTTATCTTTATAGAAGTTATGCTTAAATGTCTCTCGGCCTACTTAAGCATATAACTACCTAATCCTCTCAAACATAGGTAATTTATATTCACTACCCATATTTTACCTCAGGTTAACCAACCTTGTGACAGTGTCGATTATTAAATGGAGTATTTTTAAGTCCCTATTGATAATTCACTTCCTACTATATTTTATTCCTTTCTCAAGGAAATCGCAGTAGGTTTTATCGATTGTTTGCAACCAACAGACGATTATTTAAAGCCTCAAAATTATGAAGAAGTCCTACCAACTTTCAAATCTTGATCACTCAGCACTTTATAAAGCCCTAACCCAAGATCCCATAATTCAGGTTAATGGAATTTAGTCACTCATAATGCTAAAATCAAAACAAGGAGTTGTATTCATGCTTTGAAATTTAAACTTAGCACAAGAAGAATAATAACTAGTGAATCACATATTAGATTACAAAGGAAATCCCAAAATAATAATAATAATCTCTTCAAAGTATTTGCTTTTTCAAGCCAACAAATTAGAGAAAGAAAATATCAAAGTATCATCGAAACTTAATGTACGGGACTCTCCAAGAAAACCCTAAACAAGGCTTTAAATAGTTCACCCTAAATAAGGAAACAAAATAATAAAATCTTAGAAATCCCTCGGATTAGATGATGACATTTGTGATATCTTATCAAGAGGATGACGACTTATCACGAATTTCGTTAGCCAAACTTTTCTTTAGATTTCTTCAAATTTAATCTTCTTTGCTTCCATTCTTGTAGGTTCTCTATCATATCAGCTTCTACTGCAAAATAAAACATAAAACAATCAAAAACTACAAAAGTTGCTTAAGACTTTACAATTATTCTTAGTTAAAAGCCTCAAATGTGTTACCATATGCTCACACATCATATCTCCTTTTATTAATCACATATTTGAAGTAAGGGTTATCTCTACTATCTTTACTTTATGCATCGCTTCTTCATCACTTTTTTCTATGTGTATTGTTTTCCCTTTTGTGTGTTTGCTGATTTTTAGTTTCTATTGTTAATTTTATGTTTTAGCCATTCTTTAGGCTATCATTTGGTATCAGAGCCTTTTTTAGAGTTGTTCCAACATCCCTAAATCTTGGTATTAGTGTTCTTATTAAGAAAATCTCAACAAAAAAGAGCCAAAAATCCAAAAATACAAAAACTGGTTGTCTTGTGTGTTTGTTGTAGATCCAAAATTTCCAAGTTAGATCTACAATTTTTAATTGTGTTTTGTTGGTTTCTTGTACTATATCCTTGCTCTCTAGTACCTAGGGAGACTAGATCTACATTTAGAGTGAAGTTTGGTTGAGTTTGAGCTAAGATCCACCATGGCTATGGAGTTTTGATGGTTTTTAATCTAGATCCGAATTTGTCTTGGTGATTTGGGCATGTTTTATGGCTGGTTTTTAGTTGGTTGATCTTGTTTTAGCCTAAGGAACCTAGATCTAAAAAAATCAGATTGGGAGTTGATTTGCTTGTTGGTCAAACTTGGTCAACACTTGAATATTTATCTTGTTCATCTATCATCTTCATATCTTGGTGAAGAAGAATGTTCAAATGTTTTGCTTGACCCAAAAGAGGGAAGAAAGAGAGTAAAAATTTGTTAGTCCAAAAGCATATTAAATGAATATTCTATTCTTCTCAAAGAAGCAAGGGATTAGGGGACAACAATGTATACTTGCAAGAACAGGGAGGGGGGCAATCCTTTTCCATTTCAATTGAATGCTTGAAAGATCTCTTAATTGCATCCTTACACCCTCAAATCCAAAAATCTCCTTCCCAAAGGGTAGTGTTTGGCTGAGACAAGGTTTTTAGAAAAATTGAAAATTCAAAAAGTGATAACCAACCACGTAGTGCCATGTCATCACTTATGATCAACAAAAATTCATCTCGAAAATTAGATTTTCGTAGTTTCTAATTTTTGATTCTAATTTCTTTTATGCTAATTATATCACTAATTAGAAAACTAGTAAGTACCTACTAGGTTTGGTAATTAGTCAATAGTTCATTTATTTCATTTCTTTTCTTTTTGTGTGTTTTTCTCTTTTTAAAGTCGTAGTATTTTGTTGGTTCAAGTTCGTGCATCACTTTATTTGAGTTGTTTCAAACAAAGATCAATTTTGGACCAAAGCTTCTCACCTCTCAAGTAACTTGCCAAGTATTGCCGATTTTCCAACACTTGTGAGGCCAAGTGTGAGGTAAGGTTGTGTGTGAGTGAAGTGAGGCTTTTGAACTAACTTGTTTGCCCATTTTGTAGGTTATTTTGTTTGTTGTTTTATGATCTTTTTAGTTATATTTGCAATGTAATCCGAAGGTATACTTCCCAACCTTTGGGAAACAATGCTATTAGAGCCTTGATGGCTTGTCTTGAGGCCTTAGGCAGAAAAATAGATGATAATCACGATGCTCTAATGGGTGATATGGATTCTAAAAGGAGTGAAATAGCATCCTTGATGGGTTATGTGATTAGAATGAAAGCGAGGGTTGATAGATTATATCCACCAAAGACTCCACAAAATTCAAACCACCAAGTCCTAAATCTACATTAACAAGGACACCACACTCCACAAAATCCCATGCCACAAATCCAAACCCATCATCAACCAAATCCGGCTCCCCCTCTTTAAACTTCCCAAAACCAAACTCAATACATCAAACTAGGAGAAATGGGAGAGTTAACACCCAAGGAGAGTGAGGATAAGCCTCAACATGGATAGAAATGAATGGTAAGGTACAAAGAGGATGTGAAAAAAAAAGTGAAAAGGAAAGGTAAACATGGGTAGTGAAGTTGTAAAGGGAAAGAAATGCTTGATTGCGAATCTTGTCCACAAAGAATACTTATTACTCATTAACCCAAATACTAGTATTTTGCTTCGTATTTTCTCTTCTCATGTGCAGGTTCAAGACTCTAGAAGTCTCGAGGAGAAGCCCAAACAAGTTCCCCTAAATCCCTTGGCTGAAAGTCACCATTTTAGGACAAGTGATGAAAAAGTGAGTCCAAAGGGAAAACTTGAACTATTCCCTTGTAATGAGGAGCATGAAGGATGCCCTAATTCTAAACAAGAGGGAAAACACATATCCCATGATCTACAAGGTAACAAAGCTACTCTCTACACTCCTAGAAACTTGAATTGTGGTGATGTGGCTAGTAGTGGTCAAGGTGGAGTAGTTTCATAATTTCTTAGTGTCGGAGGGCATGAATCTTCCTTTTGCTATTGTTAGGTTTTATAAGAACCAAGCCCTTGTTATGAGTATGCAAGCACTAGTTGATCCTTTATATGACTAAATTAATTCTTTTCGTAAGAACGATTTACGTCCATCTAGTGCTAGCACTTATAACCTGAATAACATTCCATTACCAAGACAAAAGATTATTCACACACTAGTTGGCCATTTTGAAAAATAAATGGGCTGCCCTAGTAGAAATCAAGGTAAAATTTGTACGCTCTATACTCCCTTAAGTTTAAAATGTTGTGATGTGTCTATTAGTTTCCAAGGTGATGTGAATTCGGGTTTACATAGTGTGGAAGTATGTGCTTCTTTTCTTTGTAGTTCTCTTGTTGTGTATAATGATCAGTGTGATCCTAAGAATAGCTCACTACTTTAGCATGTGAATGGTATGCTTAAAATTTCTCAAGTAGATGTACATAATGAGTATGGTCCTTTGAACATGTGTGATGAAAGTCATGAAATTAGTCTTGTTCATAGTGACCATGTGTATGTCAAAGTTGTGAAAAATTCTTTGGTTGATTGTGGGTTTGATTCTCTAGTAATAGGAATGGCTAACCTCGGCTTAGATTCTTGTCTATTTCTTTCATTTTATCCCAGTATACTATTGGGGTGGGGAAGGTTGTATTTCGGATTGCATTTCTTATCCCTTGATGTCTTTCATAACCATTTCCTTTGTGATTCTTGTAGTAAGTATTTCATGATCATAACAAAAAAATTATTTTTTGTATTTCAAATACGTACCCCTTTGTCTTGATAGACTAGTGAAAGGAGTGGCTCCTCTTGGTTTAGACCTTTGTATTATACTTCCATTTGATCTCCGAGTTCCTTTGGGATGTCGGTGGAGTAACTTCTGGTCATGTGTATTCCCATTTGGTGTTAAATCTATTGACTTTTTTTATATTCTTTGTTCCAAGTTTTTCATGAAAAATACCAAGGATAAATGGATGTATGTCAAAAGTGAACAACCTTGGCTTGTCTATATAACTTGTGGTACTAATTCTAACCCTCCTCCCTTGAGGACTGTGTGTTTGTTTTCCCTCTCTTTGGTTTTTCAAGGTGTGAATTTGAGGATAAATTCCTTTCAAGATGGAGAGGATGATACAAGAATGAGAAGCACTAAGAGCACAATACCTTTCACAAGGTGTCAAGACAAAGAGCTACATGGTCTTCAAGCAATGTTTATGAAGTTGGAATCCTGTGATTGTGTCATGAGTTAACCTATTGGAGTGTATATGCTAAAGTATAAAGAGGAGATTTGAAATACACTCCAAAGCTTCCTCTGTTTGGGGGTTCATTTAGGGAATTCTTGTCTTTTAATGACTTCTTTTTACACTCCAAAGGAGCACCTTTCATTAAGGGTAATTTTATCATTGTTTGTAATAGTATAAGCAGACACCTTATCTCTTATTTTCCTTACTTTTTGACATAATGAATTGAGTGACTTTTTGATTGTAATCTTAGTGTTAGATTGTAGTCTTCTCCTTCTCCTTCAGAGAGGAAAACAAAAATTTGAACCTTGAATGCAATTGAAATTGGTTTTTTACTTGTATTGGGTTATTTGGGAAGAAAGGTTTGCCTAAGGAAGTGTGAGTTCTTTGGGTCACCTACGAGAGTGTTTTGAGCTCCCATTAGTAAGGTGTGATTGGAGATTTGATACATCTTTTATTGTTAATCACATAGTGGAAGTAAGGGTCTCTCTACTATCTTTACTTTATGCATCTCTTCTTCATCTCTTTTCTTCTATGTGTGTTGTTTTTCCTTTTGTATGTTTGCTGATTTTTATCTTATATTGTCAATTTTGGGTTTTAGCCTTTCCTTAGGTTATCAGTGTTGATGCAAAATGTCAAAGTTAAAACTTTTGCCTCTAGACAACTAAAGCCTTAAGAGAAGAATTACCTAACTGATGATATTTAGTTGGCAGCATTCATTTTTCCTTAAATAGTTGGAGGCATTATCTTTGTAGTGTTCATATAGATGAGCTCACGAATCACAAGACCCTTTAGTATGTAGTCATCTAGAAAGATCTAAATTTTCATCAGAGAAGATGGCTCGAGTTAGCTTACACCATCTGTGTAAAGAAAATTTCATGGTCTATGCTCCAAGTATATTGTGTTTGGGAAGTGTTTCTCACATTGAAGATTAGAAAAAAGAGTTAGTTCATGAGGGTCATATGCTTTCTAGGTTTGCAGTTCAGTTGGTCGATTCAGCCAAAGGTAATATCTTTATTTGGAATGGTTCAGAATCCTTGTTGATAGCTGAGGTGAAAGGAAATCATTATAGTGATCCTATTTTTCTTAGTTTAAAAGAATTTGTTTAGAGTTTAAAAGGTTGAGGTTTTCTCTCAAGAGGGAGATATTGTTCTTCATTTTTAAGGAAGACTGTGTGTTCCGGATGTAAATGACTTGAGACAACGAATGATAATAGAAGTTCACAATTCACAGTATCCTATTCACATAGGATACATTAAGATATATCATCACATACGGGAAGTCTTTTAGGAAATAGCATTAAAAAGATACTACAAAACTTGTGGCTAAGTGTCCAAATTGGCAATAGGTTAATTTTGAGCACCAGAGACCTAGTGTATGCTTCAGGATATCACAATTCCTACTTGGAAGTAGAAAGTGGTTAATATTGATTTCATTACATAGGTGCCTCATACTTGTCTACAACATGATTCGATATGGATTATCATGGACGGAATAACTAAATCTACCCATTTTTTGTAAAACAACATTTAATATTCGGGCAAGGATTATGCTAAGATCAACCTTAGGGAGTTGGTGAATTAAAGGGAGTCCCTTTTAAGATCATTTTTGATAGAGGTACCCAATTTACCTCTAAGTTTTGGTAGCTATTTCAGAAAGGTTTTAATACCCAAGTTAATCTTAGTATGGCTTTTCAACTATAGATAGATGGTCAGGTATAACGAATAATTCAGACCTTAGAGGATATGATAAGAGTAAAAGGATCATTCACACCTTAGAGGATATGTTGAGAATGTGTATGCTCAATTTCTAGGGTAGTAGTGATGATCATTTTCCTTTGATTGAGTTTGCTTATAACTTTAGTGAGAATGGTGGGAACCCTCATATAATAGGTTAATACACCTCATCTACCCTCATATAATAGTCTATGATGTCTTAGCCTATCATGGCTACATAGTTCTGGAATGCAAGGATTGCTTCAAAGAATCACACCCTCATATAACAGGTGGTTTCCCATCCATGGGTTTACTCGGTGCTAATTTTCTACTCCAATTTGAATAGATACTGCACATGAGTTACTGAATTGGACTGAGTTAACTAAGTTTCATTGACTGACAGAATACAACTGAGATTACTGAATTTCAGAGATTACTGAGTTTACTGACTTTTCTTGATTCACATGACTGACTGACATTCTATGAACATTGCTTGACTGAGAGTATCTTAAAAATAGGACACTGGCTCTAGGCACACAGCTAATTGTCAGGTAAAAGTACACCAAGTACTCGATAGCATGAAACTGACAAAGCATGACTTTCTTGAATACATGACCAACATCATAATCCATAATACAATAAGTTGGAGATTTCACGAAGTAGAAGTTCTAAAGCACCACAAGGGTTACACATATATCAATAATTCATTGACTAAGGCATTTCATCAAACACTTGACATGTATGAAATTGTACATGAATGGGAATTTCATATTATTATACTAGTATTGCAATTTTCCTTCACATAGTCATTTCATCAAACACATGGGGAGCATTCTTTGGTTATACAATCATCAACACATCTGATAATCATGGATACATTGCTGGATGTGATGTTCCATCGCTGGATCGACGGTCCGTCGGTCCTAACCCTCGCACCTTGGCAGAATAGGGGTTCATTTCTCTGCTGCGACAGCTTGGGCGATGGTCCATTGCTAGCCTGATGATCCATCAGCCTGAGTCATCTTCCTTCGGTAGAAGATGGCCTCACTGCCTCCGCTGCGATGGTTTAGGTGATGGTCCATTGCTAGCTTGACTGCCCGTCGGCCCGTTGGCCTTTATCATCACACCTGGGCAGTTTTGACTACTTTCTATAAATCGACCATAACTTTCTACCTCGATAACGGATTTGGACGAAATTCATATCGTTAGAAAGCTAATTCAATTTAACACACGACAAAAAATCAAAATCTTAAAAATTCCATGTATATAAAATTCGATTCATCTTTCAAAGTCAGTTTCTAAGATAATCGGGATGATTTCATGCTAGGTAGAAGTACGGGTTATTACAGCCATGCACCTTTACTTTCAAAGAAGTCCTTATTACTTAATTAGGTCAACATATTAAGAAAAGGACAGTCAAGAGACACTTTCACTCTCGAAGAAGTTCCAATCAATATATATAGAATGCCATAGGCTTCCTCATATGCTCTTTACCTACATTTTCAAACAACCGAGTTATGATCACTATAGTACTTCGTTAGGGTTGTAGTGTAGGATTAGGGTTGGTATGGAATATTTGAGGATGATTTTAGTGACTTATTATCCTTGGCACTATGGTTATTTTGGGGTCCATTATTTTTCCAACTTTTCTTTTATTCCTCCCATATTTTTCCCTTTTTGTTCTATTTCTTTCTTATTCGCGCTTGGTTTTGTTTCTTTTGTTCTTTCTTTTTCTTATTTTTCAAAATCTTTTTTTTCTTTTAGCTTTTCTTTTAATTTCTCTTTTTTAAATTTTCTCCCATATCCTTACTCACTTCTTTTATCTACATTATTTCCTTATACATTTTTCATACTACATACTCCAATGATAGCAACCTTAAACTTAGGCAATTTGCATGAGTTGAGTTGCACAGTATCAATGGAGGACCAAATCCAGAAAAGGTTCATTGTAGTTTCAAATGAGAAGATGACTTGGTCTGAACAAAATAATAGGTCAATTTAGCTCAAAATTGGGATCATGAGATACATATTTTATTTGGTTGGTCAATTTAGGTTAAATTGGACTTATCATTAAAATGTCCTGTGATCATCTCCTAAAATACTACCTAACAACTAGGAAAGAGTAACATGGAAGGTTTTTGATTCTATACAAACAGGGAACTAGGTAATGACTCACATAAACTATTCATATTGCTAGTCACTATCTATCTAGTTTATGCAATTATTCGCCCCAGCTATTTCATTCCTAATTCTAATGCTATTACTAGTTTCACAATAGTCCCATGTATACACAAATCACATAGTTGTCTAAATTTGTAGGAGAGGTATCATTTTCATAAAACATCTTAAGTAAATTCTGCACAAACATTCAAATCACTAAAATCACATCAATTGCCTTAGATGAACATTTTCTTCCTAATTACACATCACACAACATATCTCAAAACACAAACACAAAACAAAAAACACACTTTTAAACTAAACTAGACATGCTGGTTTAGTATTCAAATTGTAGCTAAAGGGAAAAGAAACATGGCAACAATAACCGAATGGCTAAGTAGTACACCCCCACCACTAACTAAATGCCTATGCAGTATGCCCAATGCATTTAAAAATATAAAATAAGGGGTGAATACATACCTGGGTGAACTAGGCACTAGCTCATGCAATTCCATCATAGAGGCCCTCAGCACGGGCCCAACTTTAAATATCAGCTTTCCCAATAAGTGATGGAAAGCTCACATTAATAGTGGCACCGATTGTGGCTAGTGCGTTCAGTGATAGTTCTAGAGATGGAGCTGCACTACTGCTCATTTCAACAATATCGGTAGGTTGGGAACTACCAGCTCCTGCTGTCATCCACATACCTTAGCTTACCGGTCCAACTCACTTTGAATACTGACTGCTTTTTTCGCCTCAATATTATCCATCTCAATTCTTTTTCTCTTCTTTTTCTTTCTTCCTCTCTCAGAAGCTTTAATATAAGCTGAGGGGGTTGAATCTCTATCAACCTAAAGTTGTTGGATCACTTCCTCCTCATAGTTATCCTATACAATTGGGATGGTCTGAAATGATCTCTTATATAGCTCCTCAACAACTTTACGGAGATTATCCAACTCAGCATGTACACCTGCAAAATCTGGGAACTGGATCCCCTCTAATCATTGGCTGATCTACTACTTAAACTCGTCAAACCATATCTACAATATCCTTGACAACTCTTAAGTGCACATGAAAGTGTACGTGGTATTTCATTTAGTAAAGTGGCCTTATTAATGCCAAGTATCAATCCCATAGGTACTTGGTTCATCAATGATGCAATTTTAGTTCACTGTTTGGATTAACTTAATGCAAGAGTAACCAAAAAGAGAGTTTGGAAATTTTAACTTGGAATTAAGGTAAATAACATGTAAACAAGAGTCTTGAAACAATCAATTGAGTAAAGCCCAAGGTTAAAGAACTTTGAACAATCATACTATGTTATTGAAATTCATTCATGAATTCGCTTATGTTGGGTGTTGATTCGTAGGGTTAATTGCATGATTATGGTCTCCTGACCTCTAACCATTTTCCTAATGTGGACATTACAACTATATCATTGAGAAGTAATGTTCTAATCCAATTAAGTTCTTTTAGCTATCATCCAACATTTGAAACAAGTAAGGTATCTAGGTATATACCAATTCTAGATATTAATTTGAACACCTTATTTTATTAAAGAATACAAACCATACATTGTTCATCACCATGTTCTATCTCCCTAGTCCCTCTCCCGAGATCAAATGGTAGACAATTGATATACTTTTTGGGTACTCAATCCATCAAATAGTTAAATCAAAGATAACAAGCAACCAAATATGATAAGTGAATTAAATGAAATCAATTCAAAACAATAATACTCATGTTCTTTGATTTAACCCCGAAAAGGACCTTTCTAGCCACTCATTGTCATAATAATGATCTAAAAAGGTTGAATACATGATATAATCTATAAGAAAGCAAAGGAATAATGTAAAATAGTAACGCCCCAAAAGCTGATTTTTGGGACACCACACGGTGCTCTGAACTACAAGTAGTCCTAAGCTAACCTTGGTTGCTTTCTTTTAAATCAAAATCTCAAAACAGGAAGAATATCAATATGAAAACATAATAAATTCAGAAATCTTATCTAAAGCTTAGTAATCTCACAAATCTTTGTAAGACAATACTAAGTATCTGAATATTGAATCGAAAGTCTAATACTGAATCTAGTAGTCCGACATGCCTCTACTATCTGAAACTAGAGAATCACTAGGTCAGGCCCCAGCTGACTCAAACTGCCTGAAATGAATAAAGAAAAATCTACAAATAAACTAAAAGTATGAATAACTAAGTCCCCGAACTACGAGGACTCACGAACTGGAGAGATGTAGATGAGGTATCGAAAATCACTCGCGTAGTGGAGATTGAGCACCTGGACCTACATTATGAGACAATGTAGCACATAGACATAGTTGTAGATCAGTACGTTGAGGATGTACTGAGTATATGGGAGTGAATGCAATAAGTAAATAGTCTAAATAGCAACCCCATAAATAGTTGTCCATCCTAAAAGAAGTGCTTGGCTATTTTTGGCTTTACAAAATTTGGCTAAACTAACTATTCCTCTATTACTTTTACTTGTCCCATTTCGTTTCATAAAAATAAATCAGACTAAACTTCAAATATAAATTAAAATTAATTAATTTAGTATGTAAATTTTAAAATTTAGATCTTCAAAAATTATACAAAAAATACTATAAGTTGCAATCTTTTTCACATTAATATGTTGGAAAAAATAAATCTTAATATATTGACCAAATTTCATGCATTTTGACTCTTTTGAAACAAAAAATGACAAATAGAGTAGTAGTTAACATTTGGAATATTGTAAATATTATTGTATTTAAAATGATAAAAATGAGTAATATTTTCACCTTGAATATATTTTTATTATTTTGACTTATAATTAAATGCTTTAAAATACTTTTCACATTTTATTTAAATACTTAAAAAATTATTTAAAATTATTTTAACTAAAAAAAAACTTAAAACAAATCAATACAAATAATGTAAAAAATATTTAAAAACTATCTTATAGTGCCAATGAGTCCAAGTGAGATACCATCGGACAACCTTTTCCTATCATTGAGCACATAATTTTACTTGTGAAAATGTTCCTTCATTTGTCCCAATTCAACAAAACAAGATTTGCCAACATAAGGAGAGTTTGTAGCACAGTATTCTTACACTGTAAAAAATAGAGACTGTAGCACTAATTAACAAATCTCAGCTAAATCCCAATTTCGTTATCCATTAATCACTCCCATTCTTATGCTCAAAATCTTAAGAAATATACTTCAAAAATAGAAAAAGGTTAAATCTCAAGTTATATGAACAAAGTCGATTCTTTATCTTTGTAGAGGACCAAAAGGTCAAATCTTTACCAAAATCTAAGAATAATCTTATCCGAGGGTGCTCATAGCACAAATAATCTCAAAATAGCAATCTTAATTAGGGTATAATGACCCATGCTTCAATCTTATGTTAAAAACACTTAAAATTCAAGTTTGATAATATAAGCATTTATAATTAATCATAAAATCTGGAAATTTCATCAATATGCATAAGAATATTAACAAAAATCATGGAATTCAACTTCTAAATAATTGGATATATCATAAACTTGTAAATATTAATAACTGGCATTAACCCTAACTTTAATTTAATGGAAAATCTCATAAAATTCAATAAAAGTTTAATTTAAAACAAGTTTTGGGCACAAGGATGAAAGGATTATCCTTGTTCATACCCCACATACCTCAGTAGATGATCTAGATGCTAAAACTCAAATATTGGATCTTTATTAATGTTTTAGAGGTGACTTTTTTAGAGTTCTTGAATTGAGAATTATCAATCTTGAATTTATTTGGAGAATTAATGGAGAAATTTAGATTTCTTGGGGAGGAAATTTAATTAACTAGGGTTTTGTTTGAGTGAGATTTGATGAAAAGTAGATGTAAAGTGCTTTGAAGGGGTTCAATTAATTGTTTAGGACGGATTAGGATCTGGGAGATTTACCAAAATGCCCCTCTTAACTCATAAACGGAACTTATATACGACCAAAACCCTAAATTTTGGCCTTGGTACGATGCGCCACTATCGTGCCAAGCCACTAGAAAAAAGCAAACTATGAATATTCATGGTGGCGCAACTCGGTGGTATCATATTGCCACCCTTGGATTGGACCTAGAAACTTGGCGTGATGCGCCAATATTGTGGACCCTCACTATAATTAGACTATTGGGGATTTGTTCTTCTCCGCGATGCGCCAATATCATGAACGACCACTAGAAAGTGACAAATGTGAATTTTCTCATCTCCGCGATGCTCAAAGGGACCAGGTGACACACTGCCAACTTAAAAATTCCATAACACCTTCGCTGAGTATCAGATTTAGGTGAATCTTATACTGATGGAAAGCTTATTCAATTTCCTAAACAATAGAAAGTCCCAATCTTAAATATTCCACATGAAATAAATATTCTTTATCTATAAAGCTACACCTTAACATTTTAGGGCTAGATTCAAGATAAGAAAAGTGTAGGGTATTACAATATGGCACTCTTAGGAACATTCATCCTTGAATGTTGCTGGTTAGTCTAAGAATACTGAGAAATCTGAGGATTTATGATAGCATGCACAACTGAAACAAAATTCAAAATTGAATCTAAATCATTCTAAGTTTCTGAGTAATTTAGTGAGTGCATGAAATCATATGAGAACAACTCTATAGCTGAATCTGTGATTAGAAAAGAATTGAATTAAGGAACAGTATTACCTTCAGCTAAATCTGAGTTTGTGGAGAAAAGGTGAGGGTACTTGGCTCGCATATATACTTCTTCTTCCCAAGTGGTACCCTCAATAGACTGATTCCGCCAAAGAACTTTGACCAACGAAACCTCTTTTTTCCTTAACCAACAAATCAGATGATCTAAAATCTCAATCGAAATCTGTTCATATGAAAGGCTATTCTAAATATCTACGCTTTCTAAGGGGACTACAATAGTTGAACCACTGATGCACTTCAAAAGCATAGAGACGTGGAATAAAGGATGAACGACTGATAAGTCTGTAGGCAAATCAAGCTCTTAAGCTACTCTCCCAACACGACTCAGAATTCTATAATGGACAATATACTGGGGACTAAGCTTCCCCTTTTTCCCAAATATCTTTACCTCTTTCACGGGTGAAAATCTTCAAATATACTAAATCACCAACCTCAAACTTAAAGTCCCTTCTCCTCACATCTGTGTAGGATTTTTGATAACTCTTGGCTATTTTTAATCTTTCTCTAATAATCTTAACTTTCTCCATAGCTTCAAACACTACATCAGGCCCAAGCAAAGCAATCTTACCCACATAAAACCAACCTTTGGATGATCTGCATCTCCTCCCATAAAAAGCCTCAAATGGAGTCATTTTAATACTAGAATAATAAATATTATTATAAGCAAACTCAATTAATGGAAAATGCTCATCCCAACAGCCTTTGAAATCAAGAACGCATGCCCTCAACATATCTTCTAGAGTTTGGATGGTCCTCTTTGCTGGACCATCTGTCTAAGGATGGAAAGCTTAACTAAGATAGACCTGGGTATTAAGACCTTTCTGAAAGGCTCTCTAAAACTGGAATGTAAACTGAGTACCCTAATCCAACATGATAGACAAGGGACCTCTATCTAGTTGAACCAACTCTCGGATATATAACTTAGCATAATCGTTAGTTGTATAGGATGTATGAACTGGTAAGAAATATGCTGACTTAGTCTATCTGTCTATGATAACCTAAACTGAATCTTGATGACAACGCGAATAGAGTAAACCAGATATAAAGTCCATATTTACATTTTTGTAGTTCCAATTAGGGATGCCAAACTCTTGCAACATATCACCAGGTCTTTGGTGCTCTACCTTAACATGTTGATAAGTCACACACTTAGCTACAAACTCCACTATATCTCTCTTCATACCACTTCACCAATAAATTTCCCACAAGTTGTGGTACATCTTGGTAGAACCTGTATGAATAGAATAATGCACATCGTGCGTTTCAACCATAATTCTTTATCTCAACTCATCAACACATGACACACATAATCTACTTAGGGATCTCAATATGCCATCTCCCCCTTGGGAGAAAACCTCTACTTTTTGCTCTTTAACCAACTCCTTATGTTTGACTAAACTATAATCCATATATTTTTTCTCCTTCACCTTTGAAATTAGGAAAGATTCAGAACTAATTTGAACCCATACATTCCCTTCAGTTGAATTAACCAACCTAGCACCCAATCAAGAAAAACGATAAACTTCACGAGCTAACTCTTAATTATCATTATCCACATGAGTGACACTACCCCTAGACAATCTACTAAGGTTTTCTTCCACTATGTTGGCCTTGCCTAGATGATGCAACATGATTATGTCATAATCCTTCAATAATTCTAAGAATCTCCTTTGATGAAGATTCAACTTCCTCTGGGTAAATACATATTGCAAACCTTTGTGGTCCGTGAACATATGGATATGTACACCATATATATAGTGTCACCATACTTTTGAAGCAAACACCATAATAGCTAATTCCAGATCATGGGTTGGGTAATTCTTTTCATGAGGCTTCAACTATCTAGAGGCATAGGCTATGACTTTACCTCTCTGTATCAACAAACAACCCAAACCAACTTTAGAGGCATCACAATAAACAGCAAAGCCATCTGTACTATCAGGTAATGCTAGACCTGGGGATGAAGTGAGTCAAGTCTTCAACACTTAAAAACTCTTCTCGTAGGAATCTGACCATAGGAACTTAACTTTCTTTTGAGTCAATCTATATGTAGGAGACATGATAGATGAGAAACCTTTAACAAAATGGTGGTAACAGACAGCTAAACCAAAGAAACTCCTAATGTCTAACGGAGAGATAGGTCTAGGACAATTTCCTACGGCTTATGTCTTTTGGGGATCTATTCTAATGCCATCAGCAAAAATAATATGATCGAGAAAGGCTGCGGATCTTAGCCAAAATTCACACTTGCTAAATTTTTAATAGTTTGCATGACAATTCTAAGATGATCTACATGGTTGTCCTTACTACGCAAGTATACAAGGATATCATCTATGAATACTATGACAATCATGTATAGATACTATACGAACTCTCGATTCATGAGGTCCATGAAAGCTGCTGAAGCATTGGTTAACTCGAAAGACATGACTAGATATTTAAAATGACCATAACAGGTTCTAAAGGCCATGTTTGGAATATCACATTCCCTTAGTTTAAACCAGTGATAGCCGGATCTAATGTCTATCTTTTAGAAATAACTTGTAACTTGGCCTTGATCAAACAAGTCATCAATTCTATGAAGAGGATATTTGTTTTTGACTGTAACTTTATTGAACTAATGATAGTCGATGCATATAAGCAAAGAATCATCTTTCTATCACACGAATAGGACGAGAGCGCCCCATAGAGAAATACTAGGCTTTATGAATCCTTTATCTAAAAGATGTTTGATTTGCTCATTTAACTTGTTAATATCTACGAGAGCCATACGTTAAGGAGGTATAAAGATAGTCTTAGTACTTTGGAGAAGGTCAATACCGAATTTTATCTCTCTATCGAGAGGTACCCCTTATAGATCTTCTAGAAAAACATCAGGATACTCATTAACTACACTGACTGAATAAATTGTTGTAGTCTCAGACTTTATGTCATTGACTCGAACTAGGTAGTAAATGTAACCCTTGGATATCAACTTTCGGGCCTTAAGATAAGAAATGAAACGACTGTTGGGAGACACTGAATTACCTAACCACTCAAAAACTGGCTCATCTAGAAACTGAAACTTCACCACATAGGTGCGACAATCTATAGAAGCATAAAATGGATGGAGCAAATCCATACTTAGAATAAGATCAAAATCAACCATATCTAACTCTATCGAGTCTGCTAACATGACTTTATGATGGACAGTGATAGTACATTTTTTATAGATTTGTTTAGCAATAACTGAATTACCTACTGAGGTAGAAACCAAGAAAGGCTAAGGGATATTTTAAGAACTTATCTCAAAATACACAGCAACTAATGGGGTCACATAAAAGAAAATCGACCTAGGGTTTACAATGCATAAACATCAAGATGAAAGACACAAAGCATACCACTAACAACATCTGGCAAATCTTTCTGCTCCTGGTGAGATGGTAAATCATCGAACCAATTTTGTCATTGACTACTATCTGTACTGGATGAGGCGCCCTTCGGAGGATCTAGTCAACCTAGAAGAGTTGGCGTACTATCGGACTGAGTTTGAGGATGAATATCTCTATTCCCCTACCTAGCATGAGGGCACTCTTTGATTCTGTGACCCAGCTGGCCACAACTATAACAACCTTTCTGACCCTACAAATATTTACCTCCATAATTCTTACCACACTTAAAACATGGGGGATGATAAGGCCTATTACACATACTATTCTGAGATCAAGACACAGAAGACTTACCCCATAATTTCTACCTATTTGTAGGTGCAGGAGAACTAGATAAAGAAGGTCCAGGCATAGATGGACGATTCTGAAACTGTGAACGATTTCCTCTAACATGCCTATTCTGACCATAATCAAACTGCCCTATTCTTGCTTTCTTATTTACTTTTTCTTTTTCCTTCAACTTCCCTGCTTCTATTTTCTAAGCATCCATCATCAATCTAAGAAGATCTATGTCTTTAATAAGCATAGCAGTCCTACACTCTTTAACTACCAACCCAAACACATCGATCACAAACTTACTCATGCCTGACCTAGGGTCATCCATCCACTACCAGAAATTAGATCTACGGTGACGATTGGAAAATCATTGCAATAGACCAAAAAACTGTTTCCATAGATCTATCACAATGGTTCAGCAAACGTCCCATAGGTGGGAGTTGCGATAAGTCTATGCCAACGGTTTTTGCGATGGTTGTATAAACTTTCTCCATAGGTAGAGCTATAGTGATGATTTCTTACAATCGTCGCCATAGATAGAACTATTACGATGGTTATTTTTTGACTTATTGAGACACCTATTTTTATCTATTGTAAGGATTTTGAACCGTCGCAATAGATGCTATTGTGACTCCTTTGTCATTATATTGCAATGGTTTTTGACTACTTATTACAACTATTTCATCACTTGTTGGGAGGCCTATTTTAATCTATTTCAACGGTTACAAACCGCTGCAATAGATTCTATTGCAATGACATTAAACCGTTACAATTGCATCTATTGCAATGCTTTTGTTATTAAATTGAAATGATTTATAGAAATAGTCGTATTAATGTAAATTTTTATTTATATACATAATTAATTATAACACAATTTATAAACATCACACACCAAAATCATTCATTAATAATCTCATTATTCAAAATATGCAATAAGCTAGTAATTTAATCCTAAAAGTAAAATGTAATCAAGTCAAAATGATTAGTTAAGTTTTTACATACTAGGAAGTTCAAGTCGCGATAAGTTAGAAAAATTCAAATCAAAACTATTGATATTAGAGCATTTATCCACAACCCTAAAATCTTCTAAAGTAAGGTCAATGTCTTCAACATTTTCTTTATCTCTTTCTTAATTTTGGACACCTATAAATAGAGAACAAATAATATAAATTAGCACTTAAATAACAAAATAAAAAAGGACTATACAACAACAAAATAAGTACATAAACCACATATAAGTTAGCTAGTGAAGAGGTAAATCAATCAATCATGGTTAGAAAGAAATGCAAACATCCAAATGTGAGAAGATATACCTTAAAGAACAATGTTCACCCAATCTTTAAATCAATCTTTAGATTCATCTAAACCTCTATATCAATAGAATTGCAATGAACCTTAAGCAAGAATGATTAATCCCACTCAAAGTAGTTCTCTTGCTTAGTTCAGTCAGTAAATTTTTTTTGCCACAAAAAATAGCAGGACAACAGACACCCATTCATCTTAGGATTAAGTCGTAGTTGATTAATTTAACTCAATCACACATATTTAACAAGTCTAAGAACAAACATCATACTCGACAGACAATTTAAGATAACCTGATCCAATTATAACATACAATTAAATGGAAATAACACAAATCCACAAATAAAAAAAAAATAATAATATAGTCAACCATTGTCATTTCCAATTACCATATTGCTGCACTCTCAACATCCAACGACATTTCATTAAAAATGAACAAACAGTACGCTTAAACATCAAGTCTACGTTTAAAAGTCACAATATTTTTTTCCCAAACTTACTAAAAAAACAAACTGTAAACCAGGAAAATTATACCATCTTTTTATACATGTCTTCAAGTGCTCTTGTTGGTATAGAGATGGTAAGTTAAAGGGTCACCGAAAAGTTAACTAAATCTTTTGGGAAACTAGATTTCACTATGTTGGTTAGTTGATAACAGGCTAAAGGTCCAATCCTAGGATCATTTCGTTATATAGATCTACAAGCTTAGTGTTTTCTGAATCTCTTTGTTGAAGAACAATCTTTTTAGTAAAGACATCTAATTCTACCATATCAATAAATAAGAGAAAACTGCAACTTCACATCAGATCAAGTTAGCACATAGTTCCACAGTTCAAATAATTACCTTCATATTTCAAATTACTTTTTGAGTTAACCAATCTCAGAATCAAAATTTGATATGTACACACAAATTTAGAACACACAATCCTTATAAAGCAAAAGCTCCTAGTTTTAGATGTTAATCTTGATGTTTTACCTTTCTTGGGCAGGTTGAAACAAGAAGATCACGTCAAAGGTTATGTTTGAATTTCTTGTATGTATTGGTTTAAGAAGATTTTATATCACCAAATTGCACTTGTTTGCATACTTACTAAAGTTATGACTAACGTCTCCCAGATGAGTATTATTTCTTTTGAATGTACCCTTTTCAATGGTTATTACAATAGTGGCATGGATTTTATTTAGATCATTTCCCTAAGCATTCCCAGTATATTCTCACATCATGGGGTCTGGGGATTGCAGACTTTGATTGCATTGATTGAACTCGCAACTAAGCCACAAGTCCCTCAACCTTTGCCACTTGAACTGATCCAGCCATAAGCCACGTGAGAATAAAATCACCTATACCTTGACTCTTTTGAATTATAATCTCTTACTATTTCACCTATTTCATTAAATGTTAGACCAATTACATGAGAAACTGAGCCTTATATAAGAGTCATATAGATGACAATTTGTAAAGTCACCAAATTTAAACTTCTTTATATGATTGGATAGTTACTTCTTAGTTCCTAAAGTATCATATTTGCCAGGTTTTTTAATCTTCTTTTGTTAGTACTACTCAATCTTTTTCTAGTAGCAACCTGCAGCAGTTTAAGCATTAGCTTAGGTTGATTATATAAATCTTTTCCATTAATTTTTCTCTATTCAGATACAAATCATCCAAAACCAATACTGTCAAAACAAACAGACCTTAAAGTACCATCGTATCACCCAAAAATTCTAACAATTTTAACAGACATAAGTAATCCATACTAAGAACACTTCACAGAATAGAAGAACAAATTATGAGGTTTTTGAGATTGCAAAATTAATGACATCTTTTATCTAGGTTGCTTAGAATCTTAAAAAATATGAACCAACAATAACAATATCAATAAAAACAAGTAGCGTAACTAGAACCTACAAACAATCAATCCAAAAAACCTTTAATCAAGTAAGGCCACGATTTAAATCTTAATCGAGGCAAGCTAAGTGATTTAATTCTCTCTGTCTAACTCTTATAGGAAGAGTTACCTGTCACTTGTATTAATAAGGGGTTTATGTACCAGATGGAATAGTTTAGGCGTACAAAGTGGCCAAACACCACCAATTAAGCTACAAACTAAAGTCAAAATTAGAATGAAATGGATGACTACATACTTGATTTCCAAATGTATCATTACAAATCCTATCCTATTCCCCAAATGAGATGGTTACCATTTTATCTTAGGTTAAAGACCCTTGCTTTTTGATAGGTTACGCGCACTTATACCAATTATTTTCAATTTGTAAAATAGCTTTCTACTCATAAAATTATAAGGAAGTCCTTATGGAAAGTGGAGAGACGTGGGGTAAACATATTAGAACAAACAAGGGAAGTACAAAACCAGAACTATAGATGATTTTTTTAACGTTGAAATGACACCAGAGAAACCATGTTTATAACTGTAGATGATTGAATCTTTTGATGCCTCAAGACTGTTTCAGGATAAAACATAAGACTACAACAATTAAAAATAGAAACTACATTATCAGCAGAATTAAATCAACATAGAAACTACATTATAGACAAATTAAATGAACAATTAAGACTATTCTCATCTTACTCAACTTCTGGTTGTCAGTATAATACATTACGATATCTTACCCAACATAACGATCGTAATCAGCAGAATTACAAGGAGAAATAAAAAATTTCACGCAATCAAATGAACCCAAAAAAACCCAAAATCCCAAAAAATTGGCAAAAGTCATAGAAGAATAAACTAACCTTAAAATTCTCAAATTGAAGAAATTAAAGTGCAAATTTGAGAGAAATTAAAGTGCAAATTCGGTCTAACTTTCCAACACAAATCAATTTCTAAAGAAGCACCAGTATATCCCATAAAGATCACCACTAGCAGCTCATTACAAATCATCTTCACAAGATTTTATCTTTTATAGCAATTGTAGTGACTTTCATTTGCGATTTTAGTGATTTTGCAGTCCTAATCGTTAATTATAGCGATGCCAAGCTATAGGTTTAAGCTAAGAGAGAAATCTCATTGTTGAATATAGCAATAAGAAGCTGTAGGTTTAAGCTTAGCGAGAAATTACATCGTAAATTTGTCGATTTTAGTGACAGAAATAAGAGGGAAATAGGCGTTTATTGTACAATGGATTAGGTTTAAGCTATAGGAAAAGTTTTCTTTAGGCAGACTTAATGAAAAGTTTGGCAAAGTTTTCTTTGGCGGACTGTGAAAAGTTTTTATGAAAATGGAGGGAATAAATTAATCATTTTAATAGCTTATTTTATTTAGCTATTTCAATGCTTATGATCAAAAGTAATGGTTGTAATATTAAATTACAGCTAATAGAACAATAATTTTTGGCAATACTTTAAAGCGTTGCAATAAACTCTCTATTGTAATGCTTTGTTAACCGTCACCAAAAAGTTCGTTCCAATAGGGGTAATTTCCAGTATTGATCTGATCAAGGGAATACTTAAGAAATTGGTTGAACTTGAGACAATACTCCTTCACAGTCATTGAGCACTACCTCAGGTTCATGAACTCTTTTATATTAGCTTCCCTCATCTCTCCTAGGAAAAACTTGTCTAAAAATGTATCCTGAAACATCTGCCAAGTCATGGGAGCTGCATTCTTCCCTCTGCTATTCTTCCAAATCACTACCCAATCATATGCAACATCTTTCAACTCATAGGATACAAATTCTACACTCTCCTCTTTAGGAAAAAACATAATTCGGGTGATATTTTTTACCTCATCTAGATAAAGCTGTGGGTCAAAATCTGGTTCGTACACAAAGAATTTGGTGGTTCATTTTCATAAAAGCTTGGCTCCTGTCCGCGGGTAAGTCCCAATCTTACTGAGGTGGGACAGTAGCCTGATCGTTGCCCTGAACATTAGCTGTTACAGCTTGGGCTGGCGCCTGAAAGATAATCCAAAATTCTTCATGTGACACATTCCCCTTCAAAGGGTCTGCAGGTTGTGGTTGCTGGTTATAATTTTTATGGGAGTTAGCTCGATGAGGAGGCATTTACTGTCACTTGAAATCACTAATTAGAAGAAGATAGAGACACTGAATACAATTTAGTTCATGAAAGATGAGGTGATTTCCTAAAATACTCCTTAGCCTCTTGCTCATAGATATGGCTCACTTCATACCTTAGATCAAGAATCTACGTTACGCGGCTTGTCTAACTCCCTAGGATTCACTAAAACTTAGGTTCAGATACCAAGTTTGTAATTCCCCAAAATCAAATTCTCGTGATGCCACACGGTTCTCCGAACTTCAAGTTGTCCTGAGCTAACCCTTGCTGCTTTCTACTAAATAAAAATCTTAAAATAGGAAAATTATAAATATGAAAACATAATAAACATGGAAATCTTATCTAAAGCATGGAAATCTAACAAATATTGGTAAGACAATATAGAGAATTTGAATAATGTATAAAAGTCTAATACTGAATCTAGTAGTCTGACAAGTCTCTGCAATCTAAACCTAGAGAATCACTGGGCCAGGCCCCAGCTGACTTAAACTGTATGAAATGAATAAAGAAACATCTACTAATTAATTGAAAGTATGACTAACTAGGTCCATATACTATGAGGACTCACCAACTGTAGAGATGTAGATGAAATGCTCGAAATCACTCTCACTGCTGAGACTGAGCACCTGGACCTACATTAAAAAATAATGTAGTACATAGACATATATGTGGATCAGTACTTTGAGGAGGTACTAAGTATATGGGGGTGAATGCAATAAGTAAGCAATATCATCATAATTCAAAAAATAATGCATGCTAATGGTAAATGACTCACATAGGTTTGAGTAATCTAAAAACTGAATATCATAAATCATGAACAATAAAACAAATATTATGAATCTTGTCAGCCATTACCCTTAGTTCTAAAATTTGTTCTTTCTGAAAGATACCACATTGTCTTATCAATTTGTAAGGGGAATACTTTATCTCAAGAGTTAAAGAATCTTAAAACATATTCTTTCAAAACACATGCTTTTATCTTAAAGCTTTACGAAAATAGACTATTTTAAGAGTAGGGGACATTTTATTGGGAGGTTTTTCTAATCGACATACACCATGTGATCATCCATGGACTCCCACGTCTGTCCCCCATTAGGTAGGGCTGTTCTAGACTTTACATCGGAATAGAACTTCTTATCTTAACTGATCACAATCATTGTAATCCATATAGAAGTGGAAATAATCTTAATCATATGGTGGCACGTAGTACTCGGGAATGAAACCGTAGCAACTTGCACATGTCGGTGCTAATTACTACTCCATATTATTATGCTCAAAATCATAATTAAGCTACTTCAAAAATAGTACAAGGTTAAATCTCAAGTTATATGAACAAAGTGGATTCTTTATCTTAACTAGATCCAAAATGTCAAATCTTCATCAAAATTTGAGAATAATCTTATCTGAAGGTGCTCATAGCACAAATAATCTCAAAATAACAATCTTAATTAGGGAATAATGACCCATGCATCAATATCATGTTAAAACATCTTAAAAATCATGCTTGATAATAAAATCATTTAAAAATTATCACAAAATCTTTAAATTTCAGCAATATGCATAAGAATACGAACAAAATCATGGAATTCAACTTCTAAATAATTGGATATATCATATACTTGTAAATAGCAATAATGGCATAAACCCTAACTTTTATTTAATGAAAAATCTCATAAACTTCAGTAAAAGTTGTATTTAAAACAAGTTTTGAGAACAATGATTGAATGATTATCCTTGTTCATACCCCACATACCTCAATTGATGATCTATATGCTAAAACTTGAATCTCGGATCTTTATTTATGTTTTGGAGGTGACTTATTAGAGTTCTTGAATTGTGAATTCTCAATCGTGAATGGTTTTTGAGAATTAAGGGAGAAATTTGGATTTCTTGGAAAGATGTTTGATGAACTAGGGTTTTGTTTGAGAGAGATTTGATGAAAAGTAGATGTAAAGTGCTTTGGAGGGGTTTAATTCATTGTTTAGGACGGATTCGGGGCGGGGAGATTTACCAAAATTCCTCTCTTAAACTCATAAATAGAACTGAAAAACAAACAAAACCCCTACTTTTGTTCTTGGCATGATGCGCCTCTATCGCGCTAAGACACTGGAAAATGTCAACTGGGAATATGCATAATAGCGCTACGTGGTGGTATCGCGTTGCCACCATTGGATGGGACCTGGAAACTTAGATCAATGCTCCAATGTCACAGACCCTCACTGCAATTAGACAATTGGGGATTTATCCCTGTCCGCAATGCACCACTATCGTGGAGGGACAATGAAAATTGACAAATGCAAATTTATTGATGTCTGTGACACGCTAAGGGCCCAGGTAACACACTGACAACTTAAAAATTCTATAAATCCTTCACCGAGTGGTGGATTTAGGTGAATATATACCGGTGGAAAGATTATTCAATTTCCCACATAATGGGAAGTATAAATCTTGATGATTCCACACAAAATAAATATTCTTCATCTTAGATGCTACCCCTTAACAATTTAGGGATGGATTCAAGCTAAGAAATGTGTGGGGTATTACATTATCTCCCCTTTGGGAATATTCCTCCTTGAATGTCTCTAGTTAGGCTAAGAATACTGAGGAATCTGAGGATATATGATAGCATTCATAACTGAAGGAAATTTCAAAACTGAATCTAAATCATTCTGTGCTTCTAAGTAATTCTGTGAGTGCATGAACTCACATGTTGATAACTATATAGCTGAATCTGTTACTAGAAACGAATTGAATTAATGAAGAGTATTACCTACGGCTAAATCTGAATTTATGGAGAAAAGGTTAGGGTACTTGGCTCACATATTTGCTTCTACTTCCCAATTGGGACCCTCAACAGACTGATTCTGCCAAAGAACTTTGACCAAGGGAACCTCTTTATTCCTTTTCCTACGGATCAGAAAATCAAAAATCTCAAATGGAATCTCTTCATATCAAAGGTTGTTCTAAATATATAAGCTTTCAAAGGGACTACAACAGTAGAGATACCGATGCACTTGTTAAGAATAGAGACATGGAATACAAGACGAACGACTGACAAGTCTGCGGGCAAATCAAGCTCATAAGCTACTCTCCTAACGCAACTTTGAATTTTATAATGGCCAACAAACTTGGGACTAAGATTCCCCTTTTTTCCAAATCTCTTTATCTCTTTCATGGGTGAAATCTTCAATTACAGTAAATCACCAACCTCAAACTCGAAGTCCCTTCTCGTTATATATACAGAGTATTTCTGAGGACTCTTGGTTTTTTTCAATCTTTCTCTAATCATATTAACTTACGCGATCACTTCAAACACTTCATCAGGGCCAAGCAAAGCAGTCTTACCCACTTAAAACTAAACTATGGCTGATCTGCATCTCCTCCCATAAAGAGGCTTAAATGGAGCCATTTGAATGCTAGCATGATAACTGTTATTATAATTGAACTCAATCAATGGCAAATGCTTATCCCAACTACCTTTGAAATCAATAGAGCAAGCCCTCAACATATCTTTTAGATTTTGGTTGGTCCTCTCTGCTTGACCATCTGTCTGAGGGTGGAAAGCTGAACTAAGATGGACCTGGGTACCAAGACCTTTCTAAAAGGCTCTCAAAAATTGGGAAGTAATATGAGTACCCTTATTTAAGATGAAAGATAATGGAACTCCATGCAATTGGACCAACTCTTAGATACACAACTTAGCATAATCCTTAGCTGTATAGGATGTATTAACTAGCAAGAAATGTGCTGACTTAGTCATTCTAACAATAATAACCCAAACCAAATCATGATGAGTACGGGAATGGGGTAAAGCAGACACTAAGTCCTTATTGCTCTCTTCCCACTTCAAAGTGGGGATGCCAAACTCTTGTAACGTACCACTAGGTCTTTGGTGCTCTACCTTAACTTCTTTATAAGTCGTACACGTATCTAGAAACTCCGCTATATCTCTCTTCTAACAACTCAACTAATAGATTTCTCACAGGTCACGATATATCTTGGTACCACCTTGATGAATAGAATTATGTGTACCATGCTCTTCCGCCATAATTCTCTATCTCAACTCATTAACAAATGGCATACAATTTACTTTGATATCTTAATACACCATCTCCTCCTTGGGAGAAAACCTCTTTTTTTTTGTCTTTAACCGACTCATTTACTTTCACCAAACTAGAATCCCTATCTTTCTTCTCCTTCACCTCTGAAACTAGGGAAGATTTAGAACTACTCTGAACCCATACATTTCCTTCAACTGAATCAACCAACCTAACTCCCAATCTATCCAAACGATGAACTTCATGAGCTAACGCTTTCTTATAATTCTCCACATGATCAACACTACCCATACATAATTTACTAAGGGCATATTCCACTATATTAGCCTTGCCCAAATGATACAATACGCATATGTCTTAATCCTTCAAGAATTCTAAGCATCTCCTCTAACGAAGATTCAACTCCCTCTGGGTAAACACATGCTACAAAATGTTGTCGTCCGTTAACACATCAACACGTACACCATACAGATAGTGTCTCCAAGTTTTCAAAGAAAACACCAGAACAGCTAATTCTAGATTATGGGTTGGGTATTTCTATTCATGATGTTTCAACTATCTAGAAGCATAGGATATGACTTTACCTCTATGCTTCAACACATAACCCAAACCAACTCTAGAGGAATGACAATAAAGAAAAAAACATTTGTACCATCAGATAATGCTAGAATTGGGGCTGAAGAGAGTCGAGTCTTCAACTCCTAAAAACTCTTCTCGCAGGAATCTGACCATAGGAACTTAACTTTTTTTTGGATCAATCTAGATATAGGAGACACGATAGATGAGAAACCCTTAATAAAACGATGGTAAAAGCTATGTAAAACCAAAGAACTTCTAATCTCTGACGCAGAGATAGTTCAACACTAATTTCTTACGACTTTTGTCTTTTTGAGATCTACTATAATACCATCGACATAAACAATAAGACTGAGAAAGGGTAATGATCTTAGAAAAAATTCACACTTGCTAAATTTGGCAAACAATTGAATATCTCTCAGAGTTTGCAAGATAATTCTAAGATGATCTACATGGTCGTCCTCACCATAGGAGTATACAAGGATATAACCTTTGAATACTATGACAAACATATCTAGATACTATTTGAACACTCGATTCATGAGGTCCATGAAAGTTGCCGGAGCAATGGTTAATATAAAAGACATGACTAGAAATTCAAAGTGACCATAACTGGTCTAAAAGGATGTGTTTGGAATATCACATTCTCGTACTTTATGTTGATGATAGCCGGATCAAAGGTTTGTCTTTGAGAAATAACTTGCACCTTGGATTTGATCAAATAAGTCACCAATTCTATGATAAGGATATTTGTTTTGACTGTAACTTTATTCAACTAATGATAGTCAGTGGACATATGTAAAGAACCATCTTTCTTTTGAACGAATAAGACGGGAGCGCCCCATGGAGAAACACTAGGCCTTATAAAACCTTTATCTAAAAGATCTTTCAGTTGATCTTTCAACTCCTTAATCTCTTTGGGAGCCATAGGATAAAGTTTTATTAAAATAGGTTGAGTTCCTTGGAGAAGGTCAATACCGAATTCTATCTCTCTATTGGGAGGTACCCCTGGAGATCTTCTAGAAAAACATCAGGAAACTTATTAACTACATTGAATGACTGAATTGTTAGAGTCTCAGACTTTGTGTTTTTGACTCGAACTTGGTGGTGAATGCAACCCTTGTATGTCAAATTTATAGCCTTAAGATAAGATTTGAAATGACCCTTGGGTGACACTGAATTACTTGACCTCTCAAAAACTAGCTTATCTGAATACTAAAACTTTACCACACGGGTGCGACAATATATAGAACCATAACAGGAATGGAGCCAATCCATACCAAGAATAAGATCAAAATCAACTATATCTAACTATATCAAGTCTGCTAATATGAATTTATTAAGGACAGTGGTAGGACACTTTTTATAGATTTGTTTAGCAACAATTGACTCACCTACTGGGGTAGAAAACAAGAAAGGCTCAGGGATCTTTTCAGAACTTATCTCAAAATTCACAGCAACTAAAGGGGTCATATAAGAAAAAGTCGACCAAATGTTTAATAACACATAAACATCAAGATGAAATACAAGAAGCATAACAGCAACAATATAAGGCGAATCTTCTTACCCTGGACTTGATGGTAAAGCATAGAACCAATCTTGGCACTGACTGCCACCAGTACTGGATGAGGCACCCTGAGAAGGAGCTGGGCAACCTAACGGAGATGCTGCACTATTAGCCTGACTCTGAGGATGAATATATCTACTCCCCTATCTAGTATAAGGGCACTCATTGATTGCGTAACCCATCTAGCCATAATCATAACAACCTTTCTGACCCCACAAACATTCACCTCCATGATTCTTACCACACTTAGAACATGGGGGATGATTAGGAAAATTACTTACACTATTCTAAGACCTAGACATAGAAGACTTAACCCACTGTTCCTGCCTTTTTTTGGGTGTAGAAGCACCAGCTGAAGAAGGTGTAGGCATAGATAGATGATTCTGAAAATGCTAACATTTCCCTCTTCTAGACCTATTCTGACCATAATAAAACTGACCTGTTCTAGCCTTCTTATTTACTCTCTCTTATTCCTGTAACTTCTCTACCTCTACTTATTGAGCATGCATCGTAAATCTAGGAAGATCTATGTATTCAATGAGCATAGCAGTCCTACACTCCTTAACTACCAACCAAGACACATCGGTCATAAACTTACTCATGTTTGACCTAGGGCCAGCCATTTGATTAGGGGGATACTTAGACAACTGGTTGAACTTGATGCAATACTCCTTCACAGTCATTGAGCCCTACCTTAGGTTCATGAACTCTTCCATCTTAGCATTCCTAATCTCACTTGGTAAAAACTGATCTAAGAACACATCCTGAAATATCTGCCAAGTTATGGGAGTTGTAATCTCCCCTCAACTTTTCTTCCACATCACTACCCAATCATATACAACATATTTCATCCTATAGGTTGTCAATTATTCACTCTCCTCTTTAGAAACATGCATAATTCAAGTGATCTTCTTTACCTCATCTGGATAATGTTGTGGGTCCTCATCTACTTTCGACACCAAAGAGTTTTGGCGGGTTTATTCTCATAAAATCTAGGATCCTGGCCATGGATAAATCCCCATCTTGCAGATGTAGGACTGCAGCGTGATAGTTTCCCTGAACATTATTTATCATGGCTTGGTTTCGCGCCTGAAAGGTATCCCAAAACTCTATAGTCACACATTATTAATCAAAGGGTCTACGGTCTTAGGTGGCTGGTTATCATTTCTGCTGGCGTTAGCTGGATGAGGTGACATTTTTTGTAATGTAAAAGCACAAATCAGAAGAAAAAAGATACACTGAATACATAATAGATCATTAAAGAAGAGATGATTTCATAAAAAGATCCATAGCGTATTGATCATAGATATGGCACGCTTTATGTAACTCCCCGTAAAAGTCATGCATCTATTAGACAGTAATTTCTGAGCCTTAGACTTAAGTTTTAAATTCTTCTAAGTGTTGAAATGACTTAGACTCATTCTTAGCTGGCAACCTTTGGGATATAACTTCTCAACCTTTCAGACCTTCATTTTTGGATATTTTTATTGCGTTACAATGGGGCAAGGTTATAGTACGTCTCGGAGAAAATTCAGAATTTTTGGATGAGCCTAAGGCCTCGTTTGGATTTCGATCCAGTAGCAGCGCGCGATTAGCCCGCGCTGCCAGCTGGATAGCGCCCGGCCAAAATGTTCAGTCCATCCGGATTTTAATGGCATTTCCATAAATACTCATTCTCCTATCAACTTAAACACGAGATTAAATCCCTAAAGAGCCAAAATATCATTATATTCTTTAAATTTGCTCAAGAACTCTCCCTAGGGTTTCAACATTAAAACCCAAGCAACTCAAGATTTAACTGCGGGTTCGTGAAATGGAATGGAATATTGACGTTCTGGTAGCTAACCAGGCTCAACGATTGAAAGATATTATGTCTGCATCTTTTACGTCTGAGGCTACTAAAGTCAGGCATTTCATGAAGATAAATCCACCTAAGTTCACTGGTACAAAGGTGGAGGAAGATCCACAGGAGTTCATGGATGAAATGGAGAAGATCTTTAAGGTAATGCATGTAGATGAGATTGAAGCAGTGGAATTGGCAACTTATGAGCTTAAGAATGTTGCAAATCAGTGGTATGCAGACTGCGAAGATGCAAAAGGTGAGAGTGCCGAGCCTATATTTTGGGGTGAGTTTGTAGAAGCTTTCCTTGACGGATTCTTTCCTCTGGAGTTGAGGGAGGCCAAAGCAGAAGAGTTCATGAATCTGAAGTAGGGTAGTATCAGTGTACAGGAGTATACTTTGAAGTTTAATCAACTAGCCCGCTATGCACCCGAATTGACTAGAAATATGAGAGCCTGGATGAGGAAATTTGCATCCGGCCTTGCTGATAACCTGGTACTTGAGTGCCAGGGGGCAACGTTGAATAGGGAGTTAGACTTTGCTTGACTGACAGTCCACATGCAGAAGGTGGAAGAGAAGAAGAGAATGATCGTTGAATCTACAGAGAAGGACAGAAAGGCCAAGAGAGTTAAATCTGCGGACCAGCACTATAGTCAGCCATAGAGTGGTAACTGGGGAAATAGGTGATCAAAGAAGATGAGGTTTTGGAATAATACACAGTCAGCAACCAGCGCCCCAGCGCCTAGACCCCCCTGCAGACAGATAGACTCAGAGCTTTCAGACTCCTCATGGATCTAGAGCACCAGATACTCAGTCGCAGGGTAGTGTGGCTCAGCAGCATCGCACTTACCCGTGATGTGAAAATTGTGGTAGGAATCATTCGGGGAAATGTCAGTTGGGCACACTTGTATGTTATTCATGTGGTCAGTCAGGCCACTTTCAGAGGGACTGTCCATCTGCTAAGAGGAGTACTGGTGGTGCGAAGTTTCAGGGCAATTCCACAGCGCCACCCCCGTCTCACAAGGGCGCCACATCAGCTGCCGGGAACAGTCGCAACCGGTTATATGCCTTGACCAACCGCCAGGAGGAAAAATCTTCCCCAGATGTTGTTACCGGTACGTTACAAATCTTTTCCCATGATGTCTGTGTGTTACTTGATCACGGATCTACCTTATCCTATGTGACCCCTTATATGGCTGTTGGTTTTGGGTTTGAGCCCAATGTGATTTCTGAACCCTTTTCTGTTTTTACCCCGGTTGGGGATTCTGTTTTTGCTAGAAGGGTATATAGGGGTTGTGTGGTGACTCTTGGTAGTCGGGATACGGTGGCAGACCTTATAGAGTTGGACATGATTGCATTTGATGCTATCTTAGGGATGGATTGGCTCCATTCATGCTATGCCATATTTGATTGTAGGACCCGTAGATTTACCTTTTCCTTCCAGAATGAACCAATGATAAAATGGGAGGGACATTCTTTAGCACCCAAAGGGCACTTGATATCTTATCTCAGAGCCTGAAAACTCATTTCTAAGGGTTTCTTGTATCACGTTATTCGAGTCAAGGACTCTAAAGTTGAAAATCCTCCTCTTCAGTAAGTCCCTGTGGTGAATGAATTTCCAGAAGCCTTTCTCGAAGATCTCCCAGGGATACCCCCTGATAGGGAAATAGAGTTTGGTATTGATGTGTTGCCAGATACCCATCCCATTTCTATTCTGCCATATAGAATGGCTCCCGTAGAGCTAAAAGAGTTGAAAGAGCAGCTAGCAGACCTCCTAGATCAGGGATTTATACACCCCAGTGTATCTCCTTGGGGTGCACCTGTACTTTTCGTGTGTAAGAAAGACGGTTCCCTTCGTATGTGCATAGATTACCATCAGTTGAATAAGGTCACAATTAAAAACAAATATCCTCTTCCTAGGATTGATGATCTTCTTGACCAGCTTCAGGGTGGTAGATGTTTTTCAAAAATAGACCTTAATTTGGGCTATCATCAGTTGAAAGTTAGGGAGTCAGACATTCCCAAAACAGCTTTCCCAACCCGATATGGTCACTATGAGTTTCTTGTCATGTCCTTCGGGTTAACTAATGCCCCTGTAGCCTTCATGGATCTTATGAACAGAGTTTTCCGTCAGTTTCTTGACTCGTTTGTCATTGTATTTATTGATGATATTCTGATTTATTCTTAGAGTAAAGAGGATCATGCCGATCACCTCTGAATCATTCTTCAGACCCTTATGGATCATCGGTTGTATGCCAAATTTTCCAAGTGTGAGTTCTGGTTAGATGCTATTGACTTCTTAGGGCATATTGTGTCCAGTGACGGGATTAGAGTGGACCCTCAGAAAGTTGAGGCAGTTAGAAAATGGCCCAGACCCACGACTCCAATCGATATTTGGAGCTTCTTGGGTTTGGCAGGTTATTACAGAAGGTTCGTAGAGAGTTTTTCATCCATAGCGGCCCCACTTACTAAACTGACTCAGAAAAAGGTAAAGTTTATGTGGTTTACTGTGAAGCGTCCCGTGTGGGACTTGGCTGCGTTTTGATGCAACATAGTAAGGTGGTAGCTTATGCATCTAGGCAGTTGAAGATGCACGAGCTGAACTACCCTACTCGTGATTTGGAGTTAGCGGCTGTGGTGTTTGCCCTTAAGATTTGGCGGCACTACTTGTACGGTGTTCATGTTGATATCTTCATTGATCACAAGAGTCTAAAGTATGTTTTCTCGCAGAAAGAACTAAATCTCAGGCAGAGATGGTGGTTGGAACTTCTGAAAGACTATGATATGAGCCTGCATTACCATCCGGGCAAGGCAAATGTTGTAGCCGACGCCCTCAGCAGGTTGTCTATGGGAAGCCTTTCTCATGTAGAAGAAGAAAAAAAAGAGATAGTGAAGGACATTCACCGCCTTGTGAATCTGGGAGTGCGACTGTTAGATTCCGAAGACGGAGGGGAGATTGTTCATGAGTTATCTAAGTCATCCCTTTGTGCTGAAGTGAAGGAGAAGCAAGTTGAAGATTCCATCTTGATTCAAATCAAGAAAGATATAGGTCAACAGAAGGTGATGTCTTTTGAAATTGGTGGTGATGGCGTTCTGAGGTTTTAGGGTAGATTATGTGTTCCGAATGTCGACGAGCTTCGAGAAATAATTCTTGATAAAGCTCACACCTCGAGGTATGTTGTCTATCCTGGTTCTACTAAGATGTACCATAATTTGAAATCTATGTTTTGGTGGAATAATATGAAGCGAGATGTGGCTAACTTTGTTTCTAAGTGCTTGAATTGCCAACAAGTGAAAGTAGAACATTTGAGGCCAGGAGGTACTTCCCGAGAAATAACGTTGCCCTAGTGGAAGTAGGAAATAATCAATATGGACTTTATTATAGGACTTCCGAAGTCCCGAAATCAGTATGACTCTATATGGATGATTGTAGATAGGCTGACCAAGTCAGCTCACTTTCTGCCTGTTAGGACTAACTATTCAAGGGAAGATTATGCTAAGCTGTTCATTGCAGAAATTGTCTGTTTGCATGGAGCGCCTATCTCCATTATATCCGACCTAGGTACGCAGTTTTCTTCTAAGTTTTGGAGATCGTTTCAAAAAGGTTTAGGTACCCAGGTGAACTTAAGTACAGCATTCCACCCTCAGACTGATGGTCAAGCTGAACGCACCATCCAGACCCTGGAGGACATGTTGATGGCCTGTGTGATTGACTTTAAAGGTTGTTGGGTTGATCACTTGCCACTGATAGAGTTTGCATATAACAACAGTTTCCACTCTAGTATTAAGATGGCACCTTTTGAGGCATTGTATGGTAGGAGATGATGGTCTCCAATTGGCTGGTATGAAGTAGGTGAGATGCAGATGTATGGACCTGATCTTGTTCATCAGGCAATGGAGGATGTGAAACTCATTAGGGAATGACTTAAGACAGCTCAGAGTTGTCAGTAATCCTATGCCGACGTCAGAAGAAGAGAGTTGGAGTTTGAGAATGGAGATTGCGTTTTCCTCAAAGTTTCTCCCATGAAGGGAGTTATGCTCAAGAACTCTCCCTAGGGTTTCAACATTAAAACCCATGCAACTCAAGATTTAACCGCGGGTTCGTGAAATAAATTACAGATTTGGAATTCTTTCGATGTAGGCTTCGATAGACACCCAAAATTCGTGGAGAACAAGGTATGCGGGACTTCTCTTAAATTCTCATGGGCATAGAAAAAAATCATGTTTTAGAATAGGGTTTTAAATTATGTATATATATTTATGTATAAGATGTTTTACATCATTGTCTTGGTCTTTTGACCATCTCCAAAGCGATTTGACAGTTTATATACATATATGAATGAATGTGTTTCAATTTTGATTACATGAACTTGCTAAAGACATTTGACCACCAGGTGTTTGATGAAATTTCTGCATGAATTGAGCTTTATGTTTCGGAATATGAAATCCTTTACATCAGTTACATGTTTTGGTGGTCTAAACTATGTTTTGAATGAAAGCTCTTGCTTAATACATTATGGCTCAGAAAAATCATGACTTGCAATGTCTTGGTATGACGATACCAATTCAGACTAACGCCATATCAGACTCAGACTAACAGACATTTCAGACTTTCATGATTTTAGATATTCAGAATGTTGCATGTACAGAAAAGGTTAAAAATGGGCATACAGAGATGTTAGGTGGTTCCCCGAAGAGGGCTTGAGTTAAAGCAACTCATTTCCTAAAACCGTGGTTTGCCGACCCCGGTATACTATTATGCGCTGACTTAAATGTCCTGTGGCATATCAAACTAAGACACTCTAACCCTTGCGGCACACTTGGGTTGGGGGCTTCCCCGCCAAGTCAATGGCAGATTCCATACAGACCGTGGAATATCAGACTTGTAGGGGAATACCACCTAACTCAAAAGTGAAACACCGATCTTGATTTGAAATGAACAGGCAGGTTACATGTTTTTAGAAAGTGCCCATGTATTTTTCGGAAACAGTTTTATACATGATGTCTTGATGAAAAATTACTTTCACTTAATATATATATATATATATATATGTATGTTCCATTATACTATTTTTGGATTGCTTCGCGTGCCAGTACTTTTGTGCTGACCCTCCGCCCCTCTTCCAGGTCCTGAGGCACAGTCTAGGGGTCCAGCTACTTAGTAGACATTCTCGAATTTGCAGACTTGATCTCGCAGTGGTGAGCCTTCTATTATTCGGAAGGCCTAATTATCTCAGACATTATCTTATTTATTATGTTTTTGGTTTACTGGGGGCCTTGTCCCAATTTCTTTTCAGACAGATGTCTGTGTTCTTAGTAGAGATTTCGCAGACTGATGTCAGGTAGTATTATTCAAAAATGTTGCAAAACTTGACCATGTATTCCGTACTCAGTTTCAATTCCGCATTTTATTATGATTACAAATGTTGTGCATGATAACCAGATAGAGAATGGGTGTTCCGGGCCTTCATGGTTCGGGATGCTCGTCATGGCTAGGGCGTAGGCTCAGGTCGTGACACTTTACAATGATGATTAAGACTATACGTAATGTGGTTTTGCTCACTCCTTCGGACACTCTAAAATTTAGCCTCTGATACCAAGTTTGTAATGCTCCAAAGTCTGATTCTTGGGATACCACAGTCCTCCGAACAACAAGTAGTCCTGAGCTGACCCTGGCTGCTTTACACTAAATCTAAATCTCAAAATAGGAAAAATATGAATATGAAAACATAATAAATGCAGAAATTTTATCTAAAGCAAAAAAATCTCAAAAATCTGTGTAAGATAATACTGAGAATCTGAATTCCAAATCAAAAGTCTAATATTGAATCTGGTAGTCCAATACGCCTCAACAATCAGAATCTAGAGAATCACTGTGACAGGCTCTAGCTGACTCAAACTATCAGAAATGAATAAATAAACATCTACTAATAAAGTTAATGTATGAATAACTAAGTCTCCAAACTATGAGGATTCACCAACTGCAGAAATGTTGATGAGATACTCAAAAATCACTCATGCTGCTGGGACTGAGCACCTAGACCTACATTATGAGACAATGTAGCATATAGACGAATATGTGGATCAGTACTTTTAGAATGTACTGAGTATATGGGGGTGAATGCAATAAGTAAACAAAGTCATCATAATTCATAAAATAATGCATGCTAAAGGTAAATGACTCACATGGGTTTGAGTAATCTAAAAATTGAATATCATAAATCATAAAAAATAAAACATATATTATGATCCTTGTGAGCCATTACCTTTAGTTCTGAAATCTATTCTTACTGAAAGTTGCTACATTATCTTATCAATTTGTAAGGGGAATTCTTCATCTCAAGATTTAAAGAATCTTAAAACCTTTACTTTCAAAACATATGCTTTTATCTTAAGGCTTTACAAAAATAGACTATTTTAAAAGGAGGGGACATCTTATTGTGAGGTTCTTCTAACCGATATACATCATGTGATCATCCATGGAGTCCCACGTCTAACCCCCGTTAGGTAGGGTTGTTCTACCCATGCCATCGGAATAAAAATTCTTTTCTTAAGTGATCGCAATTTTAGTCATCGACGCAGAAGTAAGAATAATCTTACTCCTACTGTGGCACGTAGTTCCGAGGTATGAAATTATAGTAATTACCTATCTCAGTGCTAAATACTACTCCAATTCTTATGCTCAAAATCTTAAGAAATCCACTTCAAAAATAGCATAAGGTTAAATCTCAAGTTATATGAACAAAGTGGATTCTTTATCTTAGCTTAGGACCAAAAGGTCAAATCTGTATCAAAATTTGAGAATAATCATATCTGAGGGTTCTCATAGCACAAATAACCTCAAAATAGCAATCTTAATTAGGGCATAATGATCCATGCATCAATGTCATGTTAAAACATCTTAAAATTCATGCTTGAAAATATAAGCATTTATAATTTATCATTAAATCTGGAAATTTTAGCAATATGCATGAAAATATGAACAAAATCATGGAATTGAACTTCTAAATAATTGGATATATCATAAACTTGTAAATAGAAATAATGGGCATAAACCCTAAATTTAATATAATGTAAAATCTCATAAACTTCAGTAAAAGTTGAATTTCAAACTTGTTCTGGGCACAAGGATGAAAATATTGTCTTTGTTCATACCCCACACACCTCAATTAATTATCTAGATGTTAAAACTTGAATCTCGGATCTTTATTGATGTTTTGGAGGTGACTTCTTAGAGTTTTGAATTGGGAAGTCTCAATCTTGAATTTTTTTGGAGAATTAATAGAGAAATTTTGATTTCTTGTGGAGGAATTTTGATGAACTAGAGTTTTGTATAAAACAGATTTGATGAAAAATAGAAGTAAAGTTCTTTGGAAGGGTTTAATTCATCGTTTAGGATATATTAGAGGCTGGGATATATATCAAAATGCCCCTCGTAAACTCATAATCGAAACTGAAAAATGACCAAAACCCTAACTTTTGGCCTTGGAGCGATGCGCCACTATCATGCCAAGCCACTGGAAAATGCCAACTTAGAATATGCATGGTGGCGCGACGTGATGGTATCGTGTTGCCACCGATATATGGCACTAGAATCTTGGTGCGTCGAACCAATATCCCAAAACCTGACTGGAATTGGAAAATTGGGGATTTGGCCCTCTCTATGATGCACCAATATCATGGAGGGCTACTGGAAATTGACAAATGTGAATTTTCTCATCTCCGTGACGCGCTAAGGGCCCAGGTGACACACTGCCAACTTAAAAATTCCACAACTCCTTCACTGAGTGTCGGATTTAGGTGAATCTCAAACCGTTGGAAAGATTATTCTATTTCCCACACAATGGCAAGTATAAATCTAGAAGATTCAACATGTAATAAATATTCTTCTTCTTGGAAGGTACCCCCTAACATTCTTGGGATGGATTCAAGCTAAGAAAAGGGTGGGGTATTACAAAAACCTAAAAGTTAAAGTGTAGTAACCTACACAATTTATCAATCTCATTCCACAATTTTCAAGATGATTACAAATATGTAAGATGATCTATTTGCAAGATTTCAACTTTTGGCCGTGTTTGAAATTGACAACGCATCGCGTTGCATATTTAACCTAACAAGACAACGCGCCTTGTCATATAATAAACCTAACTAGCAAATGAATTGCATTGGATAATCTAGTCAACTAAACAATACGTTCGCCCTATATCGCGTTTCTCCACTAGAGTTTCCTTCAAAAATTTTGGTTAAGTGTTGAATGTTCTTCCTCTCATCCATGACTTGTGGTGTTGTTTCCACTCTTAATATCGACCAGTATATCATAAATATATAACCTTAATAAAATCACAAGGCTTCCTACATGATCACACACCATATATTATAGATCATACAACATAATATCCTCAACGCTGAATCAAAAACACAACCTAACACAAGGTTAGTTCCCATGATCTTCAACTTTATGTTTCGACTCTTGGCTTAATGAGTCTAAAATTTGCACATTACAAATAAGATATTCCATATATAATTATACACACAAACCATTTGAAACTCTTTTAACACATTAGAATCAAATGATACAAACTAGACACACAACTAGCTAAAGCTAATAAAACTAGTTTCCTTGATTGAACACTAAATGACTCAATAAAGTAAAAATTTGTTTGAAAACACTTTTAACCATTGTAATCACATCCTTGAAAACTTATATGCTTGTTTATACCATTTCAACACATAAATCACACAAGTTATCCTCTAAACAAGGCTAAATAAGCTAGATGAGTAAGACTAGAGTTCATAAATAAACCCAACGTCATTACCCCATACTTAAAGCATTGTTCATTCTCGAACAAATCTTAAATATTAGTATCATAAGCTAGGAAAACTCTACACTTTTAATACAAGCAAAAAACTCAAGCTAGTACTATAATTACTACACAGAATGAAAGTTTCTACACTAAGCATGTTAGTTACACACTTGATACCTCATGAACACCACTCCAAAACATCCTACCTGGAGAATTAACTCACCTAGTTAGCAAACTCATACATATTGTTAAATCAAGGACATCATAAAAATAAACCACATTAATCAAACATGTACCCTCACAATAACAGAGTTACACATAATCTCTCATATAAATGCATTTTATAACATGATGGGTATAAGAATCAAATTATGCTCACTCTCACAATAAATTCACAAGTTACACATAATAAGCGATAGGATTACCCTTAGTGTAGTGCTCTACTAGTATTAGGATGATTAACTTAGGATCTATTAAGTATTTTCCCAATTGTAATGTAGGCTAAGGGATTAGTAGGAACTATTTTGGAATAATAGTGACTATCTTTCCTAAGCGCTTTATTACATCACTACTTACAGTTAAAATCAATCACCAATAACCAAATTAAACCATTTTTGTCTACTTCATTTATTTGTTTTTCAGCCCATCCTTTGAAGTATATTTACATACATTATGGTGGGAGTATTTTATGCACAATTCATTCAATTTAAACAATTTTTTTTATTTTTTATTACTCCTCTCGCTACCACAAAACATAACAATTCACTTTTGATCATCAATAACTCTCACTTTGGGAATTCAATTTCACCTTTTTCTTCTCAATTTCACACTCCTTAACTAACTTAATTTTTCATTAAAGAACCTAGGAGCTTTGGATCAAATCAAGGTCTATCAATGAAGGGATTAGGCTACTTATAAGGCTACCAAAGAAGAATCTAAAGGCTCAACGAGGCTTACTAGGGTTATGCACAAGGGTATGTCTAAAAGAAGGTATAAAACAAGGCTATCAAAGAAATACCTATAACATCTCCTATACCCACACTCTTTATTTTGATTTGTACATACACCAGGAAAGTTATAGACATCAAATGCAAAAAGGTATATACAACACCTCACACGCACATAACACATGCTCAACTTAAAAAGATTATCATAGACCTTTAACCGAATAATAGAACAAATTCAAACTTTAAGCCAACAACTATAGGATTCCTAAACATGGTCCTAAGTGTTTCAAAAGTAGCCATTTACACAATAAACATTCTTTTACAATACAAACACTTGCACCATGTAATCATATATAGCACCAACAGGAATATCTTACAAAAAACATTAAATTGAGCCCACAATTTGGAATCCCCCCCCCCCTCCCCCGACATATAAAAATATACTTTTTCCCTAAAGTAAACTTTAAATGTAAGAGATATAAATACAAATACTCCATGAGGCCTATAGGCCTGTCTAGTAGAATTTTTTTGCATAAAAGGTGTCTATGGGATCTCACATTTAGTTTCCGCCATGCTCGTTAGCTTAGGTTTTCGATAATAAGACTTTCCATTAACCTGTGACTCAATAGAACAAAAACTACATGAATTAAATACTAAAAACTAAAAATAAAACATACTTACTTTACTTGGGTTTCCTCCTAAGCAACGCTTGATTTATTATCGCAAAACGACCAAACTCCGACTAAGTCAAATTCCTTCATCCTTTTCCTCACACTTGGAGGCCATTTTCTTATTTGTTTCTGACCTCTTGAGTGTACAATCTCAAGTTTAACAATATTCTTAACTTTAACCTTTTTAGGCTCATCCACTTGTATCATGTTAGGTTTAGGTGGTTGTGGCTTAAGGTTCTCAATGAGAGTGTCTGAAGAGGTTTTTGGCAGATTATCGAACCCACACTTTTCCTCTATAATAACAATAATCATGTATAAGTCCTTGTTGTGAGAAAGTTTTTTAAGTTCTTTGAAAACTTTAAATACCACTTCTTCACCCTCCAATCTCATTGTTAGCGTACCTTGTCTAACATCAATTGAAGCTTCTTCATTTGCTAAGAATGGATGGACAAAAATTATTGGTACCTATGTACCAGCCTGAAAATAAAAAATAAGAAAGTTAGAAGGAATAAAAAATTAACTAACACTTGTAACGACATCCTTAATAATTCCTTTCGAGCGAGCAATGATCCCATTCCTCAATTGTAGTAACACAGGGCTCGGTCTAGGATTCCCTAAGTACAAAAGTGTTGAACAAGGGTAGGAACATCAAGTTAAACCTTTCCCATAAGTCAATTAATTCATGGACCACTTTACTACTCCCAATTCGAATAGGAAGAGTAAACTTCCTCGGATCCTTTAATTTTTTGGCGATTTTTTGTGTCACCAATGCCCTACACTCTTTAGAGAGTGCTATCGCCTCTACATCCTACAGCTTTACCTTATTTGCAACCGCATCCCTCTAAAACTTAGTGTACTTGGGAACACCATTAAAAATATCTAAGAAAGGTAAGTTAATGTGAAGCTCTCTGAATGTGTCAAAGAACTTCTTAAGACGTACATCCTCCATTGTTTTTCTATGCTTGTGTGCGAAAGAAGTTGTTATATAAGCTTCTCCACAACTACAACAATTTTTTTCTTTTGAGAACTCAGACTTCCTCAAATTTTTAGGCACTTTTTCAAATACCTATGGGGGAGTCAAATCTGCATCTACCTCCTTAACTATCTTTGGATGTTATTCATTAAGCTCTTTATCACTCCTCAAAATAATTTCTATTACTTGTTTTGGATTTTTTATATATGCTCGCAAACCACCTTGAGGCCTGGTATTCAGTGTACGTTGTAAGTACCCCAACTACAAATCTAAGCATCTTGTGGCCGCTTGCTGATTCTTTAATTATGCTTGTTTACATTTCATGTCCACATCTATTTATGCTTGACCAGCTAAGAGTTGTTTCATCATCTACTCCATATTGCTAGTTGACTGATTTAGTGGAGCCTGTTGTTATGGGGCCTTCCATGCCTATATTGGTGGCTCAGTCTGCCACCTGATGATGTAGGCATTACCATAATTAGGCCTGCGAACATTACCCATATATATTTCTAATTCTAGATTTGCCTCACACATAGTTGTTGAATGACCACTATTACCACAAACTTCACACTAACCTACAGCTTGTTGGATTGTATGAACTGTGGTCGTAGGCTATGCTACTTGTAACTTTAGACTACTTCTTTGATTTTTCAATGCAGAGATCTGAGCAGATATGGCAGTGAATTTGTCAGCCTCTAATACACCTATAAATCTTTTTGTATTGCTCCTAGAATATGAGTGCCATTCAAGATTTCCATGAGCTATGTGGTTCAATAATGTGTACAAATCATTATATGTCATCTCAAGAGCTTGACCACCTGCAACTGAATTTAGCAATATTTTTGTATTGTGATTAAAAGCCTCTACAAAAGTATGAGCAACTGCCTCATTAGATTGTTGATGGTGTGGACAGACCCAAAAAAGTTCCGTGAAGGGATCCCATTCATGATAAGGGTTCTCTTCTGGCTTTTATTTAAATCATTCTATCTCACTATGAAGTCTGACAGTCTTTCCTGATGAAAAAAAACTTGAAAAGAAATTTTTGAGCCGTGTCGTCCCATGATGTGATTGAATTTGCTGACTCTATATTCAACCACATCTCTTCTTCCCCCAACAGTGATAAGGTAAACAAAGTCATCCTCAAATAATCTTTATTCACACTTGCAGGGGTAAATGTGTACTGATTTCTAGAAAATTTTGCAAGTGAGCCTGTGGATCTTCATATTAAAGCCCTGTGAACTGTCCACTACTAATCCAAAGTTGTACCATATTATTTTTAAGCTTAAAATTGCCTCTATCTTCTAGCTTCTAAAATGGGGAGTTCAAATTGGTTGGAAGTGCGATTTCCACGTCTCAAACTGTCCAATGGGTTGCTTGAGCTTCATCTATTAGAGGAGTATTTTCTTGATCTTCTTGGATTTGCAGAATTCAGGGGAGAAGGATTGCTTCACACCTTCGTTGATGGAAAAATTTCTTTTGTTCGAATCTTGGTTCAACCAAGTCCTTATCCCTTGCCTGCTAATTACGTTATAAACCCGTTTCCTGCAAATACTCAACCAAGACCAAGATTATAAAACCAAAGAAATATAAAAGGAAAAATAAATATAAAATAGCTGCAAAATTATAAGTCCCCAGCAACAGCGCCAAGTACTTGGCAGTGCTTAAGTGCACACGCAAGTGTACGTGGTCAATCAGGTACTAAAGTGTTCTTATTAAAGCGAAGTATCAATCTCACAGGGACCTGGTTGAACAATGATTCACGTGATGCAAGAGTAACCAAAAAGAGAGTTTGAAAACTATACCTTTAAATAAAACTAAATAATGCATAAATAAAAGTCTTAAAGCAATTAATGGATTAACGACTACGGTTAAAGCACTTTGAACAATCATACTATGTTCTTGAACTTTATTCGTCAATTCACTTATCTTTTTTGTTGATTCATAGGGTTAATTACATGGTCGTAGTCTCCCAAACTCTAACCGTTTTCCTAATATGGACATTACAACTACATCATTGAGTGGGGATGTAATAATCCAATTAAGTACTTTTATCTATCATCCTATGTTTTAATCAAGTAAGGCTTCTAGGTACATCCCTATCCTAGACGCTACTTTTAAATCCTTATATTATAAAAGAATACAAACCATGCTTTGTTCATCTCCCTGTTCTACCTCTCTATCCCCTCTACCAAAATAAAAAGGTAGACAACTGATATATTTTTTGGGTGATCAATCTATCAAATAGTTAAATCAAAGATTAAAAGATAACCAAATATGATAAGCGAATTAAAAAAAAAAATTCAAAACAATAATACTCATCTGCTTCGCTTTAACCTTGAAAAGGATGTTTCTAGCCACTTCAACAATAACAACCACATACATAATGTATTCCCACCTAGTGGGGTTTGGGAAGGGTAGAGTGTATGCAGACCATACCACTACCTCAAGAGAAGTAGAGATGTTATTTTCCATAGACCCTCGACTTAGAACTAATAATATTATAGCAACAAAACATAAATGCATATCAACTTGTACAGGCAAAATAAACTACCGCTAGCCACAAGATAATACTAGTACCATACGATACTACTAAAAAAATATATCATAATCCATAGGCATCACACAACCCATGAATAAGAAACTTTAGCTACAAATACGTAACGCCCCCTACTGCGACCGACGCCTTGTCAACCCCTAACCCTCTACCCTAATTTGCATCCTCCAAACCGTCCTATCAAGGGTCATGTACTCCACAAGTTGTAATTGATCCATATCATGCCTAATCACCACCCTCTAATATTTCTTCTGCCTACCTCTACCACGCTGTAAGACCCTACAAAATCCTTAGCTTAATCAGTTCTCTAAGCTTGTTAAGGGGTCCCAAACTTAGAATATTTTAGCTAAGTATTCAGAATTAGTGTGATTCTAGCATATGAAAGTTTGTGATCTTATTTCATGGCCTTTATGTCCATTATAGGTGGATATTTATGATTCATGATCAGGAATATTCGTATGTATTTCTGAACAAGTTTCGGATTTTTTGGACTTTGTTTGAAGCTTCTTTGGAATCCTAAAATAGGATCAATGTGATTTTGGCATGTATCATTGACTATCATGTTGATAAATGTTTTCTTCAGGTCCCAGCATCAATGTCCAGTAAGTTGATACAAACTCAATGCAACGTGTTGGCTAACACATCGATGCCAATAACGTAGTGCATTGGTCTACGCATCGATGGTACAGTTTGTTAGTCATTATAAGAACGCATCCTTGGGGATATTTGGGTTTTTTTCATCAACCTTCAGACCCTAAAACATAAAATTTATCACCTTAGAGAGCAACTAAACTCATATTTTCTCAAAATTTGCTCTAGAACATTCAATTTCAAATAAAAAACTCAAGATTTCCGCCTTCAAATATCAGAAATTCCTTAACTAAGGTATGTGAAGTGTTCATCCAAGGGTCCCTTCCACCTTTGGAGTCCAAGAAACTATTTTTAGACTTTAAGTAAATGAATTCCATGTTGGGTTTGATAATATCCATGTTTAAAAATGATTAATTGGGCTTCAAATCCATATTTCATGATCAATTTCATATGGCATTAATTGATTTATATGTGTTACCATGTGAAATAATACTAAAGAATTCAAATGGTGAATTTAATATTGAAGTTGTGTTCTCATATGTTTGTTAGTACTATGTGCATAATTTATGCCTTTCAAGTGATTGGTGAATTAAACATGTGAGTTGAATAGTGAAGTTATATCATGTTAGCATGTGTTTAGGTTTATGACATGCAAGTGTATGTTAAAATGCCCCAATGAATGCAGATTGATCAAATTCTTAGTTTACATGTTTCATGTTTATGCCATGTCTCTTAATTTGTGCTATCGAGTCCTGGGGGTAGTTGTACTCGACAATTTAGCTTATTATTTAGAGCCATGGTCAGTCATAGTACAATAATAGTTATGTCACTATCAATAGTACTCTTAGTTAGTTAGAGAACTCAGGAAAAACTCTGTAAACTCAGTATTCTTCAAGTCTAGTTCAGCAATTAGTCCATACCTCAGTAAACTCAGTCAGTTAAAAAAATGTAGTAGTTTCTGACAGATCACAGAGCTTAGTGTACCTAGTTTGGTTTAGTTAAATAGTAATATCAGTAAAAACTCAGACCAACCGAGTACAGAATAGCAATCAATTTAGTGTCTATGCAATTGGGAGTGGAATTCAATACCAAGTTAAACAAGGGACAGGGGCATTCCTGCCAGCAGAGGGTGTGATACTTAGTAAAAATCCCTGCATTACAAAACTATGTAGCCAATGTAGGTTGAGATATCTTCCTGCAAGATAAATTGAGAGTTGATACATCTTATTTGAGTTATCCTATCAGAGAGGGTTAACTCATAGCTTGTGCATACCCATGGCATGATATTGACACCCTTCCTAATAGGGTTACATATTGGACCCCAAGTAGTTTAGAGAGGGGTATATCGATTTGATTAATACCTCCCACAGTCTCAGTTCCAGTCTCAGTCTCAGAATAGAACTCAGTTCAGTTTTATAAATTTAGAACTATCAGACATAGTCACTCAGCTACGTGTGGAACTCAATATGGTTGAACAGTATTAAGAACTATCAGATATAGTCATTCAGATAATCAGTAATACAAAATTTGTAAACTCAAATATTAGTTATCAGTATTCAAATTCAGTACTCAGTATTAGTACGATCTCAGTTATAGTCTATGTATTCTTGCATGTACTCTTACTTAGTTATACTCATGTTATTAAGTTACTGTTGTGGATGCATATGAACACATGTATTTCAGCCTACGTCACTGAGCATACCAATACATTCAAAGTACTGACGTATGCTTTTCTTTGCACTATGATGTCTTATATCATAGGTTTAGACGCACGACTCCAAAGAACCCTTAGCAGTTCAGATTTTCCACTTTCAGGGTAGTGGTGAGTCCTCATAATTCTAGGACATGCTTATTATTTATAGTCCTTCAATTTTATTTTGGTAGAAGGAGTTAGTTGGGGACTTGTCCCATTAACTCCACAATTCAAGAAGTTAAAGGCTTTTCAGACTAGAGTATTTTTCAGTTAGTTGTTCAGTGTTTTAGTACTTATATTAAGTTTTGGGTATTTTGATACTGTATTCATATTTATTTATAATGTGAACCTTATGGAATATATTTTCACCTATTTTTGCAATCATTATAGTATTTATTACAAAGTTATTACAGCAGGTACTTGTCATGGGATAGCTTGTGGTCGTTTTAGATTGTGAGCACCGTGTAACGTTCAGGGTATAGACTCGAGGCATTACATACTTGGTATCAAGGCCTAAGATTCAACAAAGTCCTAGGATGTCTTAAATCCATATCTAGTAGAGTTTTGTCCATAGGTATGTTGCATGAAAAACTTACGGACAAGAGTCTATGAGATGATTTAGAAGATTTTTCCCTTCTTTCAGTACTCATGTTGTGCAAGTGAGCATGGGATCCAGTTACACTCTCTTTCTAATCCTAGCTTCTCTTCTATTTGTATAATATGCCCCTATGAGGACAAAGTGAAGAGGAACAAGAGACCAGTCAGCTCCTCAGTATGTCCATACAGATTCTTTGGGCTAGCATGTCTCCCATATGGATTTTAGAGCAGCTTTCACCACCTATGATCATTCTATAGCATCCTAGAATGAATGCCCAACTGCACTTCTTATATAAGAATGAAGATCACAAAAGTATACAAGGCATAGTCAAAGGATCAAGCTTTGGAATTAGCAAGTGTTTGGAGCCTTTTAAAGTCTTGTCAAGTTGAAGGAGCAGAAAGGAATCAATACACTCAAGACGCGGCTCACTTGAAGGGAAAAAAGAACTTTTCTCCTTATATAGCAACACCCAAGAGACACCGAAAGTTTGGGCTATTATGGTATTTTAATGGCTTCTTTTTACACTCCAAAGGAGCACCCTTCAGTAAGGGTATTTTTGTCATTGCTCGTAATAAGTATAAATAGGCACATTAGCTCTTATTTTCCTTAGTTTTTGAGATAATGAATTGAGTGACTTTTAGATTGTAATCTTAGTGTTATTTTTTAGTTTTTCTCTTCTCCTTAAGAGAGGGAATCCAAAACTTGAATCCTAGTACATTTGAAATTGGCTTTTCACTTGTATTGGATTATTTGCCAAGAAAGGTATGCTTGAGGAAGTCTGAGTCCTTTGGGTCACCTAAGAGGATGGTTTGAGCCTATATTCGTGATGTGTGTTTGAAAGTTTGATACACCTTCTACTGCTATTCATTGGTGGAAGTAAGGGTCTTTCTATCTATCTTTAATTTTATACAATTCTTCTTCTTAATCTACTTCTATTATGTTGTTTTCTCTTTATGTGCTTGCTATTTTTTGTATTCTTAGTACCAATTTCATGTATAGCCTTCCTTTAAGATACAATTTGGTACCCAAGCCCTTGTTAGGGTTGTTCCAACATCACTAAATCTTGTTTTTAGTGTTCTTATTTAGAAAATCTCAACAAAAAAGAGTAAAAAAATTAGAAAATACAAAAAAAAAAGTATCTTGTGTGTTGTCGTAGATCCAAATTTTCCATGTTAGATCTACAAGTTTTTATTTTGTTTTGAAGGTTTCTAGTGCTAGATCCTTTCTCTCTAGAACATAGGGAGTCTAGATCTACTTTTCGATTAAAGTTTTGTTTAGTTTGAGCTAAGAAACTCCATGAACATGGTGTTTTTTAATCTTTTAAGCTAAAATCCAAAATTGAACTTTCTATTTACACATGTTTTGTGAATAATTTTTAGTGGGTTGGGTTTTTTTTGGTCTAAGGAACCTAGATCTTCAAGAAAATTCAGATTTGGAGTTCATTTGCTATGTGGTCAAATTTGGTCAACACTTGAATATTGATATTGTTCATCCATGATCTTCATATCTTAGTGAAGAAGAACATTCAAAGGTTTTGTTACATCCTAAAGAGGGAAGAAAGAGAGTGGAAAAGTTTTTTTTATAAAATCATATTGAAAGAATATTTTATTCTTCCAAGAGGAGTGGGGAACAAAGGGACAAACAAAGTACAAGTGCGATTAATAGGGGGGACCATTTCATTCAATTTACATTTGAGACTTGAAATAACCCTAAATTGCATCCTTTCACCCCCCCCCCCCCAAATCTGAAACTCTCAATTCCAAGGGATAGTGTTTGCGCCTAAACTAGGTTTTGGAAAAATTGAAAGTTTGAAAAGTGACAACCAACCATGTAGTGCCACATAATCATTTGTGCTGAAACAAAATTCAACTCTAAAATTAGGTTTCCTACTTTATAATCTTTGATTCTAGTTTCTTTTAAGCTATTTCTATCACTAATTAGAAAACTAGTAAGTACCTAATAGGTTGTTATGAAGACTAGAGTTAGTTTATTTCATGTCTTCTGTTTCTGTGTGCTTTTCTCAATTTTTTTAAGTCGTAGTATTTTTTTGGTTCGAGTTTGTGCATTACTTTATTTCAGTCATTTCAAAAAAATATTAATTCTGATTCAAAGCTTCTCACTTCTTAAGTAACTTACAAAGTATTGCCGATTCGCCAACACTTGTGAAGCCAAGTGCGAGGTGAGGTTGAGTGTGAGTAAAGTGATGTTTTTGAACTAACTTGTTTACTAGTTTTGTAGGTTTTTTCTTTCTGTTTTTTTTTGCTTTTTTTTACGTACAATTGACCATAGAATCCGAGGATTCTTCATTCCAATCCTTGGGAACTGATATAATAAGCGCCTTGAAGGATCACTTTGAGGCCTTTACCCGAAAAAAGGAGGATAATAATGATGGCTTGAGGAGAGACTTGAAGGGTGGGTTTTACATTATAAAATGTGATTTAGGATCCATGAGGCGTGACATAATTAGAATTAAAGCGGTGGTTGATAGACTATATCCACCAAAACCTCCACAAAATTTAAACCACCAATTCCAAACCCATCATCAGCCAAATCTAATGCCACCTCTCCATAAGTTAAAATTCACAGAGAAAGAGGTCAATCCTAAAGATGGAGATAATATGGATGGTGAGATATAAGAAGAGAGTGAAGAAAAGAGTGTAAAAGAAAGTGAAACCATGGGTAGTGAAGTTGGAAGGGAAAAGAAATGCTTGATTACGGATCTTGTCCACAAAGAATCCTTAATACTAACTAACCCAAATACTAGAATTTTGCCTAGTATTTTCTCTTCTCATGTGCAGGTTCAAGACCCTAGAATCCCCTAGGAGAAGCCCAAGGAAATTCCCTTCAAGGCTTTAGCTGAAAGTCCCAATTTTTGGATAAGTGTTGAAGAAGTGAACCCAAAGGGAAATCTTGACATACTCCTTTGTAATGTGGAGCATGAGGGCTTCCATGATGTAAAACAAAGTGAATAAAACACTTCTCATAATCTACAAGGTAATAAAGCTATTTTCTGCACTCCTAAAAAGTTGAACTGTTGTGATGTGGCTAGTAGTAGCCAAAGTGGTGCAGTTTCGGATTGTATTAGTAAATAAGTGTATGAATCACCCTTTTTTGATACTCTTGGCATTGATAGGTTGCATAAGGACCAAAATCTTGTTGTGAGTAGACAAGCACTAGTTGATCCTTTACATAACAAAATCAATTCTCTTTTTAATAATGATTTGTGTCCATCTAGTGGTAGCACTTATAACTTGAATAAGGTTCCATTATCATGTGCCAAGATTATTCACACACTACATGACCCTCTTGTAGATGATAGCATCTTGGGTGATGTCTTCACACTTGATTCCTTCCTATACTACCTCTTTGCCTATAATCATAACCATGTTAATTTTGAATTGGTATTATGTGGAGGTAGTATGTCTGGTGGTTATTTTCCTTTCTTCAATGATAATTATTGTGAGTTTTGTAGCCTAGTGAAAGGGCTGGGTCACCTTGGAGTAACCCTTTGTCTTCTACTTCCTTTTGATCCCGGAATATTTTTGAGTTATGGAAGGTGTAGTTTTGGTTCATTCTCATTATCTTTTATTATTGATTCTATTCACTTCCCTGGTAACCTTTATGCTAAGATGTTCATGTAGGATACCAAGGATAAGTGGGTATAAGTCAAGTGTGAACAACCTTGGAATGATGAAATATGTGTTGTTAAGGGAACCTTTGTTAGCCGTAGGTGTCTAATTTTGAATGTTTGTCTCCCCTTGTAAATAAGGGACATATGTGTTTGTTTCAGATTGTATTCTCCACTAATTGATGTTTTCTTTAAGTGTGTCCTTTGTAATGTTAGTGGTCGGATTTTCTTACTCCTCACAAAGGATGGTTTGTTGTATTCTAAGAGTGTACCCCCTTGGCATGTTTACCTCACTGATGGTACCAATTCTAACCCTACCATCATACGGATTGTATGTTTTTTTCCTTTCCTTTTGTTTTCTAAGGTGTGAATTTGAGGATAAAATCCATTCAAGAAAGAGAGGATGATATAATCATGAAGAGCACAAAAGGATACAAGTCATGGTCAAAGGATTAAGGTTTGGAATTGGCAAGTGGTTGGAGCCTTTTAAAGTCTTGTCAATTAGAATGATGAGAAAGGAATCCATACATTTAAGAGGCACCTCACTTGAAGGGAAAAAAATAATTTTTTCCATATATTTCAACACCCAAGAGGTGCCCAAAGTTAGGGCTATTATGGCCTTTTAATGTAATATTTTTACACTTCAATAGAGAACCCTTCATTAAGGGTACTTTTGACATTGTTTGTATTAAGTATAAAAAGGCACATTAGCTCTTATTTTCCTTAGTTTTGAGCTCATGAATTGAGTAACATTTAGATTATAATCTTAGTGTTAGTTTGTATTCTTTCTCTTATCCTTAATAGAGAGAATCCGAAACTTGAATCCTAATACATTTGGAATTGGCTTTTCACTTGTATTGGATTATTTGGCAAGAAAAGTATGCTTGAAGAAGTGTGAGTCCTTTGGGTCACCAAAGAGAATGGTTTGATCCTACATTGGTGATATGTGTTAGAAGGTTTGATACACCTTTTAGTATTATTCATTAGTGGAAGTAAGGGTCTTTCTATCAATCTTTAATTTCATGCAGTTCTTCTTTTTCATCTCATTTTATTGTGTTGTCTTCTCTTTATATGCTTGATGATTTTTGTAATCTTAGTACGAATTTCATGTATAGCCTTACTTTAGGCTATCACGTTCTGCCCTACCCAGTGGGCAATACTATTGCTGCCATGATTTGGGACTTCGCTCGAATGAACCCTTCATTATTTATCGAGTCTAAGTCAAATGAGGACCCTCAGAACTTTCTTGATCAGTTACAGAAGGTTAGCGATATCACGGGGGTGAATGCTATTGAGATCACTGAGTTGGCCACATATTATTTACAGGATACGGATCACTCATGGTTCAAATAGTTTAAAGTAGAGAGGGTCTCAGATGCTGGGACCATAGAATGGGAGGATAGGTAGTTTCAGTTTGCTCAGCCTAAGTCAGAGGGTTTGAATCATTCTTAGTTCAGCCTTAAATCCTTAGTTCCAGCTCCTTCCTCACCCAGTGCTCCAATGCAATAATTCAGAGACGGCGAAAAAATAGGGTATCAGGCCTTAAGCCTAGGGCAGTGTTAGCAGTGCTCGAACCAGTCCCCTTTGCTAGAAGTGCGGCAAAAACCACCAGGGTATCTGCAGAACTGGCAGGAATATCTATTTTGGGTATGGAAAGCTAGGCTATAGAGTCAGACAGTGTCCTCGGGTGGGTTCGCAGAGTCAGTATACCCGTCCCCCAGCTCATTTCTGTAACCCAAATCAGTAGGGTGTCTCATCCAATGCCACCAGTGGGTAGCACCCAAATAGACTCTATGCTCTTCAGACCAAATAGGATTGGCAAATTTCTCCTGATATGGTCACTGGTAAGTTATAAGTTTATCATTTTCATGTTTACGCTTTTCTAGACCCAGGAGCTTCCTTGTACTTTGTTACTCATTATATAGTAGTTGATCTTTGAGCTTGTTCCGAAATTCACATAGAGCCTTTCTTAGTCTTTACCCCAATGGGTAAATCTATCATAACACAATGGGTATACAAGAACTGTTCGGTTATGATATCTTAAAAAGTCACATTAAAAGACTTAGTCAAATTAGAGATAATTGATTTTGATGTCATTCTCGATATGGATTGGCTTCATTCTTGCTATACCTCACTCGACAACAGAAATAGAATTGTCCAGTTTTAGTTTCCAAATGAACCCATCCTAGAGTGGAGGGATGTACTTCATCACCTAGGGGTCAGCTTATTTCTTGCCTTCAGTCTATAAAAATGTTATCAAAGGGGTGTGTCTACTATCTCGTTCGGGTCCAGGACTTTAGTTTAGAAACCCCTACTCTTGAATCAGTATCAGTAGTATGTGAATTCCCAAATGTGTTTCTCTAAGATCTTCCAAGATTTCCTCCTAAAAGGTAAATTGATTTCAAAAGTAACCTCCTTCCACATACTAAGCCCATATCTATTCCTCCATACAGAATGGAATCTACAAAACTCAAAGAATTAAAAAAACAGTTAAAGTACCTCTTAGATAAGGGATTCATCAGACCCGGTGTGTCTTCGTGGAGCACATCAGTTTTATTTGTGTATAAGAAAGACAGTTCTCTCAGAATGTGTATACATTACTGTCAGTTAAACAAATTTACGGTCAAGAACAAGTATTAACTTCCCAGAATTGGTGACTTGTTTGACCAACTTCAGGGTGCCAGCTATTTCTCTAAGGTAGACCTCAGATCAGGTTATCATCAACTAAGAGTCAGGGAATGTGACATCTTAAATATAGTTTTCATAACTCGGTATGGTTATTTCAAATTTTTAGTCATGTATTTTGGTCATACCAATTTCCCAGTATGCTTTATTGACTTAATGAACCGTGTCTTTAAGCAGTACTTGGAAATGTTCGTAATAGTCTTCATAAATGACATTCTTATTTACTCCCATAGTAAACACGATCATGCAAAACATCTCAGAATAGTATTGCATACTCTTAGAAACCATTAGCTATTCACCAAATTCAGTAAGTGCAAATTTCGGCTAAGTTCAGTAGCATTCCTAACCATAGCATTTCCGATGATGGAATTAGAGTTGATCCCCAAAAGATTGAGGCAGTGAGAAACTAGCCCTGACCTATCTCTCCATTAGATATCAGGATTTTCTTGCATTTGGCTAGCTATTATCAATGGTTTGTTGAGGGATTTTCGTCTATTGCATCCCCTATATCTAGATTAATTTAGAAGAAAGTCAAGTTCCAGTGGTCAGATTCTTATGAGAAGAGTTTTCAGGAGTTGAAGACTCGACTTATGACAGCTCTAGTTTTAACCCCACCTGGAGGTTCTGATGGCATTATTATGTATTGTGATGCTTCCAGAGTTGGATTGGGTTGTGTTTTAATGCAGAGAGGTAAGTTCATAACCTATGCCTCTAGATAACTTAAGTACCATGAGAAGAACTATCTCACTCATGATCTTGAGTTAGCAATAGTAGTGCTTACCTTAAAGATTTGGAGGCACTATTTGTATGGTAGGAATGTTGATGTGTTCACTAATTATAAGAGCCTTCAATATGTGTTCTCTCAAAAAGACCTAAACCTCCATCAGAGAAGGTATTTGGAGTTGATGAAAGACTATTACGTGAGTATGTTGTATCATCCGTGCGAGGCGAATGTAGTGGCCAACGTCCTAAGTAGAATGTCTATATTTAGTATTGCTTATGTGGAAGAAAGTAAGAAGAAGTTAGCTTAGGAAGTCCATTAGTTAGCCCAGCTACGTGTTCGCTTAGTCAGTTCAGCAAAAGGTACGCAGAGTAGTTCAGAATCATCCCTAGTTTCCAAAGTGAAGGAAAACCAAGATGCAGATCCCAGTCTAGTCAAGTTAAAAGGATCAGTCAGAGATAAAAAATTTGAGGTTTTCTCCCAATGAGGAGATGGTGTGATGCATTTTCAGGGTCGTCTATGTGTTCCAAGCGTAGATGACTTGAGGCAGCGAATTCTTACAGAAGTGCATAGTGCGCGCTACTCAATTCATCTAGGGGCAACTATGATGTACCATGATTTGTGGGAGATCTATTCATAGAGTAGGATGAAGAAAGATATTGTAGAGTTTGTGTCTAAGTGCTCGACGTGTCAGCAAGTTAAGAATGAGCATCAAAAGCCTAGTTGGTCCATGCAAGAGTTTAGCATTCCCACCTGGAAATGGGATGAAATGATTATGGACTTTGTGGCATGATTACCTCATACTCGTCATCAGCATGATTCAATTTGGGTCATTGTAGATAGGATGAACAAATCCGCTCATTTCCTTCCAGTATAGACATCATATTCAGCTGAGTATTGCACCAAACTCTATATTAGGGTGTTAGTCAGTTTGCAGGGAGTTTTGTTGTCTATAATTTCAGATAGAGATACCTAGTTTACCTCTCATTTCTAGAAGGCATTCTAAAAGTGTCTTGGTACTAGTGTTCATCTTAGTACAACTTTCAATCCTCAGAAATATGGTCAAGCAGAAAGGACCAGTCAGACCCTAGAAGATATTCTCCGAGCGTGCACGATAGATTTCAAAGGTAGTTGGGATGACCATTCTTCTTTGATTAAGATCGCATACAACCCCTATCATTCTAGTATTCATATAGTTGTGTTTGAGGTGATTTATGGGAGGAGGTATAGATCTCCTATTGGTTTGTTTAATGTGGGTGAGGCCGTAGAGGTAGGGACTGACTTAGTATTTGATACCTTAGAGAAAGTCTAGTTGATTAGGAAAAGACTTAAGACAACTCACAGCCGGCAAAAATCATATAAAGATGCACGTAAAAAAGATCTCTAGTTTGAGATTTGTGACTATATGTACTTGAAAATATCTTCTATGAAAGGGGTGAAGAGATTTGGCAAGAAGGGGAAACCCAATCCTCAATATGTCTATCCTTACTGAATTCTCAGTCGTTTTTGAAAGGTAGCTTACGAGCTTGAGTTGCCTTCAGATCTATCTTCAGTCCATCCGGTGTTCCACGTCTCCTTGCTAAAGAAATGCATAGGTGACCCATAGTTGTAGTCCTTGTAGAGGTTATAGATATTCAGAACAACGTCTTTTATGGACAAATTGTAGTTGAAATCCTGGACTACAAGATTCGTAGACTAAGGAATAAAGAGGTCCCTCTAGGAAAATTTCTGTAGCAGAATCAGTCCATTGAGGGAGCTAACTAGGAAGCAGAAGCTGACATGTAGACCAAGTATCCTTAGCACTTCTCCACAGACTCAGGTCTAGTCCAAGATAATAGCTTTACTTAAGCTAATTCAGATTCATGTTTAGATTTCAGTTTCAAACTTGGTATCAGTAACCATTGGATATTCATTCATGTATTCATGCATCAGATATGTATGCCCAGTATGAGAAACTAATCTCATCAACAATTTAAGTCGTGCATTCATGAATCATGTTCAGCTAAGTCACCATTTATAATGTCAAACCCACCCTTCAAGACTCTTCTTAAGGCACATTATTATCTTCCATTTTTGGGCAAAGGCCTCTAACTGATCCTTCAAGGCTCCCATTAAATGATTTTCCAAGTATTGGGATAAATAATCCTCGGATTCCATGGTCAATTGTGCCTAAAAAGAAGCAACAAACAGAAAGCAACACAACCTACAAAACTAGCAAACAAGTAAGTTCAAAAGCTTCACTTCACTCACACTCAACCTCACCTCACACTCGGCTTCACAAGTGTTGGAGAATTAGACATACTTGACAAGTTACTTGAGAGATTAGAAGCTCTAGATCGAAATTTATCTTTGATTGAAATGACATAAATAAAGTTATGCACGCACTTGAACCAACAAGATACTATGACTTAAAAATGAGAAAAGCACACAAAAAAATCAAAGACATGACATAAATGAACTCTAGACTAATTACCAACCTAGTAGGTACTTAGTAATTTTCTAATTAGTGATAGAATTAACTTAAAGGAAACTAGAACCAAAGATTACAAACTAGGAAACCTAATTTTTCTTGAACACAAGTGATGATGTGGCAGTACGTGGTTGGTTGTCACTTTTTGAATTTTAAATTTTTCCAAAACCTACTTTCTACCTAAGCACTATCCCTTGGAAGTGAGAGTTTCGGATTTAGGGGGTGAAAGGATGTAATTTAGGGTTCTTTCAAGTCTCAAATAAATTTGGAATGAAATGGTCCTCCCCCCTGGTAATTGCACTTTTACTTTGTTTGTCCCCTTGTCCCCTCCTCCTTTTGGAAGACTGGAATATTCCTTGAATATGCTTCTAGACAAACACCTTTTCCACACTCTTTTTTCCCTCTTTAGAATCAAACAACACTTATGAATATTCCTCTTCACTAAGATATGAAGATCATGGATGAACAATATGAAGATTCAAGTGTTGATGAAGTTTGGACACCTAGCAAATGAACTCCAAATCTGAATTTTATTGATGATCTAGGTTCCTTAGCCCAAAACAAACCCAACCCACTAAAAATCATCCACAAAACTCGTGTAAATAGAAAGGTAAATTTCGATGTTTAGCTCAAAAGCTTCAAAAACACCATGTTAATGGATGTTCTTAGCTCAAACTCAACCAAACTTCATTCTAAAAGTACATCTAGACTCCCGATGTGCTAGAGAGAAAGGATCTAGCACTAGAAACATTCAAAACACAATAAAAACTTGTAGATATAACTAGGAAAATTCAGATATACAACAAACACACAAGACACACTTCTATTTTTGGTATTTTCTGATTTTTTGACTCTTTTTTGTTGAGATTTTCTAAATAAGAACACTAAAAACAAGATTTAGGGATGTTGGAATAACCCTAACCAAGGCTCTGATACTAAATTATAGCCGTAAAGACTATCACACACACAAAACTAACACTAAAGATGTAAAAATCAGCAAGCACACAAAGAGAAAACAACACTTAGAAAGGAGATGAAAGAGAAGAATAACATGAAATTAAAGATAGATAGAAAGACCATTACTTCCACCAATGAATAGCACTAGAAGTTGTATCAAACCTTCAAACACACATCCACAATGTAAGCTCAAACCATCCTCTTAGGTGACCAAAAGGACACACACTTCCCTAAGCGCCCCTTTCTTGCAAAATAATCCAATACAAGTGAAAAGCCAATTTCAAATATATTTGGATTCAAGTTTCGAATTCCCTCTCTTAAGGAGAAGAGAAAGACTACAAACTAATATTAAGATTACAATATAAAAGTCACTCAATTAATTATCTCAAAACCTGAGTAAAATAAGAGCAAAGGTGCCTATTTATACTTATTACAAACAATGACAAAATTACCCTTAATGAAAGGTGCTCCTTTGGAGTATAAAAAGAAGCCATTAAAAGACCATTATAGCGCTAAGTTTGCGTGCCTCTTGGGTGTTTAAATATAAGGTGAAAATTCCTTTCAAGTGAGGCACCTCTTGAGTGCATTGATTCCATTCTCCTCGTTAAACTTGACAAGACTTTAAAAGGCTCCAAACATTTGTCAATTCCAAAGCTTTATCCTTTGACCATGCCTTGTATCCTTTTGGGCTCTTCATTCCTGTATCATCCTCTCCATATTAAAAGGAATTTGTCCTCAATTCTCACCATGCAAAACCAAAGCGAGGGAAAACAAACACACAATCATCATGAAAGGAGGGTTAGCATTAGTACCATAATTGAGGTAAACATGCCAAGGGTGTACACTCTTACAATACAACCAACCATCCTTTGTGAGGAGTAAGAAAATACGACTACTAACATCATAAAGGGCACTCTTAAAACAAACATCAATTAGTGGAGAATACAATCTGAAACAAACACATATGTCCCTTATTTACAAGGGAAGGCAAACATTCAAAATTAGACATCTACGGCTAGGAAAGGTTCCCTTAACAACACATATTTTATCATTCCAATGTTGTTTACACTTGACTTATACCCACATATCCATGGTATTCTACATGAAAATGTTAGCATAAAGGTTACAAGGGAAGTGAATAGAATCAAAAATAAAAGATAATGAGAATGAACCAAAACTACACCTTCCATAACTCAAAAATATTTCAAGGTCAAATGGGAGTAGAAGACAAAGGGTTACTCTGTGGTGACCAACTCCTTTCACTAGGCCACCAAATTCACAATCATCATCATTAAAGCAAGGAAAGCAGCCACCAAAATTACTACCTCTACATAATACCAATTCAGAATTAACATGGTCATCATCTTAGGCAAAGAGGTAGTGTAAGAAGGAATCAAGTGTGAAGACATCACCCAAGGTGATATTATCTACAAGAGGGTCATGTAGTGTGTGAATAATCCTGTCACATGATAATGGAACCTTATTCAAGTTATAAGTGCTAGCACTAGATGGGCATAAATCATTCTTACGAACATAATTTATTTTGTCATCTAAACGATCAACTAGTGCTTGCATACTCATTATAAGAGTTTGGTCCTTATGCAACCTATCAACTCCAAGAGTACCACAAAAAAGGGTATTAATACACTTATTTACTAGTACAATCCAAAACTATTCCACTTTGGGTACTACTGGCCATATCACAACAATTCAAGTTTTCAAGAGGGTAGAAAATAGCTTTATCACCTTGTATATTATGCGAAGTGTTTTATACACTTGATTTTACATCATGGCAGACCTCATGCTCCATATGATAAGGGAATATGTCAAGGTTTCAATTTGGGTTCACTTCTTCAACACTTATCCTAAAGTTGGGACTTTCGGCTAAGGGCTTGAGGGGAATTTCTTGAGGCTTCTTCTTGGGATTCTAGGGTATTGAACCTGCACATGAGAAGAGAAAATAAGGAAAAATTCTAGTATCTGGTTTAGTGAGTAAAAAGGATTCTTTGTGTACAAGATCCACAATCAAGCATTTTTTTCCCTTCAAACTTCACAACCTATGGTTTGCCTTTCTTTTACCCTCTTTTCTTCACACTCTTATTGTACCTCACCATACATTTTATATCTATCTTGAGGCTTGACCTCATTCTCCTTGGATTCTAACCTGTGAAGAAGAGGCATTAGATTTGGTTGATAATGAGTTTGGAATTGGTGGTCTGAATTTTGTAGAGGTTTTGGTGGACATAGTCTATGAACCCCTGCTTTAACTCTAATTATGTCACGCCCTATGGATCCTAAATCACCATTTATAATGTCAAACCCACCCTCCAAGTCTCCTCACAAGGCATCATTATTATCCTCCATTTTTCGGGTAAAGGCCTCAAAGTGAGCCTACAAGGATTCCTTTATATTATTTCCCACTGATTGGGATGAAGAATCCTCGGCTTCCATGGTCAAATCTACCTAAAACAAAAATCAAAAAACAGCAAGCAACACAACCTACAAATGAGCAAACAAGTTAGTTCAAAAGCCTCACTTTACTCACACTCAACCTTATCACACTCTTGGCTTCACAAGTGTTGCAGAATCGGCAATACTTGGCAACTTACTTGAGAGGTGAGATGCTTTGGATCGGAATTGATCTTTGATTGAAATAACTCAAATGAAGTGATGCACGCACTTGAACCAACAAAAGACTACGACTTAAAAATGAGAAAAGCAGACAAAAAAAAATGAAGACACGAAATAAACGAATTCTAGTCTAATTACCACCCTAGTAGGTACTTACTAGTATGCTAATTAGTGATAGAATAGCTCAAAATAAACTAGACTCAAAGATTAGAAAATAGGAAACATAATTTTAGAGTCCAATTATGGTTGAGTACAAGTAATGATGTGGCACTACGTGGTTTGTTATCACTTTTTGAATTTTCAATTTTTCCAAAACCTAGTTTTGGCCCAAACACTATCCCTTGGAAGTGAATGTTTTTGATTTGTGGGGTGAAAGGTTGCAATTTAGGGTTCTTTCAAGTCTCAAATGAAAATTAAATTACATGGTCCCCCTCTAGTAACTACACTTGTACTTTATTTGTCCCCTTGTCCCCTCCTTCTCTTGGAAGAATGGAATATTCTTTCAATAAGCTTTTAGACAAACAACTTTTCAACTCTTTTTCTTCCCTCTTTAGGATCAAACAACACCTTTGAATATTACTCTTCACTATGATATGATGATCATGGATGAACAATATGAATATTCAAGTGTTGACCAAATTTGACCACCAAGAAAATGAACTCCAAATCTGATTTTTTTTTGAAGATCTAGGTTCCTTAAATGAAAACAAACCCAACCCACTAAAAATCAGCCCCGAAAATCAAGTAATTAGAAAGGTCAATTTCGGATTTTAGCTCAAAAGTTTCAAAAAGACGATGTTCATGGAGGTTCTTAGTTCTAACTCAACAAAAATTCAATCTAAAAGTACATCTAGACTCCCTATGTGCAAGAGAGAAAGGATCTAGCACTATAAACCTTCAAAACACAATAAAAACTTATAGATCTAACTTGGAAAATTTGGATCCACAACAAACATACAAGACATGCTTCTTTTTTTTGTATTTTCTGATTTTTTGACTCTATTTTGTAGAAATTATAAGAACACTAAAACCAAGATTTAGGGATGTTGGAACAACCCTAACCAAGGCTATGATACCAAATGATAGTCTAAAATACTATCAAATATAAAACTGACACTAAAGATGTAAAGATCAGCCAACACACAAAGAGAAAACAACACTTAGAAAGGAGATGCATGAGAAAAATTGCATGAAATTAAAAATAGATAGAAAGACCCTTACTTCCACCAATGAATAGCAATAGAAGGTGTATCAAACCTTTTAACAAACATCACCAATTTAACCTAAAACCTTCCTCTTAGGTGACCCAGAGGACTCACACTTTCTCAAGCACACCTTTCTTGCTAAGTAATCCATTACAACTGAAAATCTAATTCCAAATGTATTAGGATTCAAGTTTTGGATTCTCTCTTTTAAGGAGAAGAGAAAGACTACAAATTAATACTAAGATTACAATCTAAAAGTCACTCAATGGATTATATCAAAAACTAAGGAATATAAGAGTTAAGGTGACTATTTATACTTATTACAAACAATGACAAAAATACCCTTAATGAAGAGTGCTCTTTTGGAGTGCAAAAAGAGGCCATTAAAAGACCATAATAGCCCTAACATAGGGCGCCTCTTAGGTGTTGAAATATAAGGTGAAAAGTCCTGTTTGCCTTCAACTGAGGCGCCTCTTGAGAGTATTGATTCCCTTCTGCTACTTCAATTTGACAAGACGTTAAAAGGCTTCAAACAGTTACCAAATCCAAAGATTGAGCCTTTGACCATGCCTTGTATCATTTTGTACTCTTCATGCTTGTATCATCCTCTTTATCTTGAGAGGAATTTGTCCTCAAATTCACACCATGAAAAATCAAAAGGAGGGAAAATAAACACACAATCCTCATGATAGGGGTGTTATCATTAGTACCATAAGTGAGGCAAAAATGCCAAGGGGGTACACTCTAAAAATAAAACCAACCATCCTTTGTGAGGAGTAAGAAAATCCGACCACTAATATCACAAAGGACACACTTAAAGAAAACATCAATGAGTGGAGAATACAATGTGAAACAAACACATATGTTATTTATTTTCAATAGAAGGCAAACATTCAAAATTAGTCATCTACGGCTAAAAAGGTTTCCTTTGACAACACATATTTCATCACACCAAGGTTGTTCACACTTGAAATATACCCACATACCCTTGGTATTCGACGTGAACATCTTAGCACAAAGGATAACAAGGAAGTGAATATAATCAATATTAAAAGATAATAAGAATGACCAAAACTACACCTTCCATGACTCAAAAATATTTTGGGCTCAAATGGGATTAGAAGACAAAGGATTACTCCGAGGTGACACTCTACTTTCACTAGGCTACCGAACTGATAATCATCATCATTCAACATAGGAAAACAGCCACCAAACTTACTACCTCTACATAATACCAATTCAAAATTAACATGGTTATCATCATAGGTAAAGAGGTAGTATAGGAAGGAATTAAGTGTGATGAATTCATCCATGGTGCTATTATCTACAAAAGGGTCATTTAGTGTATGAATAATCTTATCACATGATAATGGAACCTTATTCAAGTTATAAGTGCTAGCACTAGATGGACACAAATCATTCTTACGAAAAGAATTGATTTTGTCATCGAAAGGATCAACTAGTGCTTGCGTACTGACAACAAGAGTGTGGTCCTTATGCAACCTATCTACACCAAGAGTATACCAAAAGGGAGATTCATACACTTCTTTACTAGTACAATCCGAAACTACACAAATTTGGCTACTACTAGCCACATCACAAAAATTCAAGTTTTTAAGAGTGTAGAAAATAGCTTTATTACCTTGTAGTTTATGAGAAGTGTTTTCTTCACTTGGATTTACAGAATTACAGCCCTCATGATCCACATTAAAAGGGAATATGTCAAGTGTTCCCTTTGGGTTTACTTCTTCAACACTTATCCCAAAATTAGGACTTTCTGCTAAGGGCTTGAAGGGAATTTCCTTAGGATTCTCCTTTGGGATTCTGGGGTCTTGAACATGCACATGAGAAGAGAAAATACTAGGCATAATGCTAGTATTTGGGTTAGTGAGTAATAAGGATTCTTTGTGGACAAGATCCACAATCAAGCATTTGTTTTCCCTTCCAACTTTACTACCTATCGTTTCCCTTTTTCTTACCCTCCTGTCTTCACACTCTTCTTGTACCTCAACATCCATTTTCTCTCCATCTTGAGACTTGAACTCATTCTCCTGTAATTCTAACTTACGGAGAAGATGCATTGGATTTGGTTGATGATGGGTTTGGAATTGGTGGTTTGACCTTTGTGGAGGTTTTGGTGGACATAGTGTATCAACCCCCGCTTTAATTATTATTATGTCATGCCCCATGGATCCTTAATCACCTTTTATAATGTCCAACCCACCCTTCAAGTATCTTTTCAATGGATCATTATTAACCTCGATTTTTTGGGAAAAGGCCTCAAAGTGACGCTTCAAGGCTCTCATTATATCATTTCTCAAGGATTGGGATGAAGAATCCATGGCTTCCATGGTCAATTGTACCAGAAAAAAGAAAAAAAACTGCAAGCAACACAACCTACAAAATGAGCAAACAAGTTAGTTCAAAAGCCTCACTTCACTCACACTCAACCTCACCTCACACTTCGCTTCACAAATGTTGGAGAGTCGGCAATACTTGGCAAGTTACTTGAAAGGTGAGAATAAGCTTTTATACAGACAACTTTTCCACTCTCTTTCTTCCCCTTTTAGCATCTGACAACACTTTTGAATATTTTTCTTCACTAAGATATGAAGATCATGGATGAATAATATGAATATTCAAGTGTTGACCAAGTTTTACCACCTAGTAAATGAACTCCAAATCTAAATTTTTTTGTTCCTTAGGCAAAAAAAAAACCCAACCAACTAAAAATCATCCACAATACTCAAGTAAATATAAAGGTTAGTTTCGGATTTTATCTCCAAAGCTTCAAAAACACCATGTTGATGGGGGTTCTTAGCTCAAACTAAACCAAACCTCAATCTAAAAGTACATCTAGACTCCATATGTGCTAGTGAGATAGCATCTAGCACTACAAACCCTCAAAACACAATAAAAACTTGTAGATCTAACTTGGAAAATTTGGATCCACAACAAAAACACAAGACAAGTTTCTTTTTTTTGTTTTTTCTTATTTTTTGACTCTTTTTTGTTGAGATTTTCAAAATAAGAACATTAAAAGCAAGATTTCGGGATGTTGGAACAACCCTAACCAAGGCTCTCATACCAAATGATAACCTAAAACATTATCAAAAACACTAAACTGACACTAAGGATGTAAAAATAAAAAAACATACAAAGAGAAAACAACACTTAGTAAGGAGATGAAGGAGAAGAATTGCATGAAATTAAGGATAGATAGAAAGACCCTTACTTACACTAATGAATAGAACTAGAAGGTGTATAAAAACTTCAAACACAAATCATCAATGTAAGCTCAAACCTTTCTCTCAGGAGACCCAAAGAACTCACACTTCCTCAAGCACACCTTCCTTGCCAAGTAATCCAACACAAGTGAAAAGCCAATTTCAAATGTATTAGGATTCAAGTTTTGGATTCTCTCTCTTAAGGAGAAGAGAAAGGCTACAAACTAAGACTAAGATTACAATCTAAAAGTCACTCAATTCATTATCTCAAAAACTAAGTAAAATAAGAGCTAAGGTGCCTATTTATACTTATTACAAATAATGATAAAAATACCCTTAATGAAGGGTGCTCTATTTGGAGTATAAAAAGATGTCATTAAAAGACCATAATAGGCCTAACTTTTGGCACCTCTTGGATGTTGAAATATAAGGGGAAAAGTCATTTTTTACCTTCAAGTGAGGCACCTCTTGAGTGTATTTATTCCCTTATACTCCTTCAACTTGACAAGATATTAAAAGGCTCCAAACACTTGAAAATTCCAATGCTTGAGCCTTTGACCATGCCTTGTATCCTTTTGTGCTCTTCATGCTTGTATAATCCTCTCTATCTTGAATGGAATTTGTCCTCAAATTCACACCTTGAAAAACAAAATGGAGGGAAAATAAACGCACAATCCTTATGATAGGAGGGTTAGTATTAGTATAATAAGTGAGGTAAACACACCAAGGAGGTACACTCTTAGAATACAACAAACCATCCTTTGTGAGAAGTAAGAAATTCCAACCACTAACATCACAAAGGACACACTTAAAGCAAACATCAATGAGTGGAGAATACAATCTAAAAAAAAACACATATGTCACTTATTTTTAATTGAAGGTAAAAAGTCAAAATTAGATATCTACGGCTAAGAAAGGTTTCCTTAGCAACAGATTTTTCATCACTCCAAGGTTGTTCACACTTGACCTATACCAATATATCCTTGGTATTCGACGTGAAGATCTTAGCATAAAGGATACCAAGGTAGTGAGTAGAATCAATATTAAAAGATAATAAGAATGTGCCAAAACTACACCTTCAACAACTCAAAAATATTCTGGGGTCAAATGGGAGTAGGAGACAAAGGGTTACTCCGAGGTGACCCACTCCTTTCATTAGGATACCAAACTCACAATCATCATCATTCAAGCAAGAAAAAAATCCACCAAACTTACTATCTCTGCATAATACCAATTCAAAATTAACATGGTCATCATCATAGGCGAAGAGGTAGTATAGTAAGGAATCAAGTGTGAAGACATCGCCCAAGGTACTATTATCTAAAAAGGGTCATATAGTGTTTGAATACTCTTGTCACATGATAATGGAATCTTATTCATGTTATAAGTGCTAGCATTAGATGGACACAAACAATTCTTACGAAAAGAATTTATTTTGTCATCTAAAGGATCAACTAGTGCTTGCATACTCACAAAAAGAGTTTGGTCCTTATGAAAAATATCAACACCAAGGTAATAAAAAAAGGGATATTCATACACTTATTTACTAGCACAATCCAAAATTAAACCACTTTGGCTACTACTAGCCATATCACAACAATTTATGTTTTTAGGAGTTTAGAAAATTGCTTTATTACCTTGTAGTTTATGAGAAGTTTATTCTTCACTTGGATTTAAATCTTGGCATCCCTCATGCTCCACATTACAAGTGAATATGTCAAGGTTTCCCATTGGGTTAACTTCTTCAACACTTATCCCAAAATTGGGACTTTCCGCTAAGGACTTGAAGGGAATTTCCTTGGGCTTCTCCTAGGGGATTCTAGGGTCGTGAACATGCACATGAGAATAGAAACTACTAGGAAAAATGCTAGTATTTGGGTTAGTGAGTAATAAGTATTCTTTGTTGAAAAGATCCACAATCAAGCATTTCTTTTCCCTTCCAACTTTACTACCCATGATTTCCCTTTTTCTTACCCTCTTTTTTTCACACTCTTTTTGTTACTCACCGTCCATTTTCTCTCCATCTTGAGGCTGGACCTCATTCCTTAGATTTTAACTTGTGGAGAAGAGGTATTGGATTTGGTTGATGATGGGTTTGGAATTGGTGGTTTGACTTTTGTGGAGGTTTTGGTGGACATAGTCTGTCAACCCACCCTTCAAGTCTCTTCTCAAGGCATCATTATTATCCTTCATTTTTGGGGAAAAGGCCTCAAAGTGAGCCTTTAAGGCTCCTATTATATTATTTCCGAAGGATTGAGATGAAGAATCCTTATCTTCCATGGTCAATTATACCTAACAAAAAACAAAAAAAAAACAACAAACACAACCTACAAAAATGATCAAACAAGTTAGTTCAAAATCGTCACTTTAGTCACACTCAACCTAAGCTCCCACTTGGCTTCACAAGTGTATAAGAATCGGCAATACATGGTATGCAACTTGAAAGGTGAGAAGCTTCAAATTGGAATTGATATTTCATTGAAATAACTCAAATAAAGTGGTGAACACACTCGAATTAACAAAATACTACGTCTTAAAAGTGAGAAAAGCACATAAAAAAACCGAAGACACAAAATAAACAAACTCTAGACTAATTAACAACCTTGTAGGTACTTACTAGTTTGTTAATTAGTGATAGAATTAGCTTAAAAAACTACAACCAACAATTAGAAACTAGGAATACTAATTTTAGAGTCGAATTATGGTTAAGGACAAGTGATGACGTGGTACTATGTGGTTGGTTGTCACTTTTCAAATTTTTGATTTTTCCAAAACCTAGTTTTGGCCCAAACATTATCCCTTGGAAGTGAGTGTTTTGGATTTGGGGGGTGAAAGGTTGCAATTTAGGGTTCTTTCAAGACTCATATGAAAATGGAATGAAATGGTCCCCCCTAGTAATTGCACTTGTACTTTCTCTGCCCCTTGTCCCCTCCTCATCTTGGAAGAATGGAATATTCTTCGAATAATCTTTTAGACAAACAACTTTTCCATTCTATTTATTCCTTCTTTAGGATCAAACAACACCTTTGAATATTCTTCTTCACTAATTTATAAAGATCATGGATGAATAATATGAATATTCAAGTGTTGACCAGGTTTTAGCACCTGGCAAATGAACTCCAAATCTGAATTGTTTTGTTCCTTAGCCCAAAACAAACCCAACCCACTAAAAAAACAGCCTCAAAACTCGTGTAAATACAAAGTTTAATTTCCGATTTTAGCTTAAAATCTTCAAAAATACCATGTTCATGGAGGTTATTATCTCAAACTAAACTAAACTTCAATCTAAAAGTACATCTAGACTCCCTATGTGCTAGGGAGAAAGGATCTAGCACTAGAAACCTTCAAAACATAATAAAAAATTATATATCTAACTTGAAAAAATCGGATCCACAATAAACACACAAGACACTTTTTTTTTCATTTTTTTCTGATTTTTTGACTCTTTTTTGTTGAGATTTTCTAAATAAGAACACTAAAACCAAGCTTAAGGGTTGTTGGAAAAACCCTAACCAAGCCTCTGATACAAATTGATATCCTAAGAGACTATCAAACACAAGAAATTGAAACTAAATATGTAAAAATAAGCCAGCAAATAAAGATCAAACAACACTTAGAAAGGAGATGAAGGAGAAGAATTGCATGAAATAAAAGATAGATAGAAAGACCCTTACTTCCACTAATGAGTAGCACTAGAAGGTGTATCAAACCTTCCAAAACACATCACCAATATAAGCTCAAACCTTCCTCTAAGGTGACCTAATGGACTCTCACTTCTTTAAGCATACCTTTCTTGTCAACTAATCCAATACAAGTGAAAAGCCAATTCCAAATGTATTAAGATTCCCGTTTCTAATTCCCTCTCTTAAGGAGAAGAGAAAGACTACAAACTAACTCTAAAATTAAAATCTAAAAGTCTCTCAATTAATTATCTCAAAAAATAAGGACAATAAGAGCTAAGGTGCCTATTTATACTTATTACAAATAATGACAAAAATACCCTTTATGAAGGGGCTCCTTCGGAGTGTAAAAAGAGGTCATTAAAAGACCATAATATCACTAACTCTATTCACCTCTTCGGTGTTTAAATATAAAGCAAAAATTCCTTTTTGTCTTTCAAGTGAGGTGCCTCTTGAGTGTATTGATTCCCTTCTCCTCCTTCAACATGACAAGACTTTAAAAGGATCCAAACACTTGCCAATTCCAAAGCTTGAACCTTTGATCATGCCTTGTATCCTTTTGTTCTCTTCATGTTTGTATCATCGACGCAAAATCTATGCAATGTATTGGCTATCACATAGATGCCAATAACACGGCGCATCGATCTACGCATTGATAGTACTGTTTTTCAATCATTAAAAGAGCGCATCCCTAGGGGTATTTTGATCTTTTCCCTAAAGCTTCAGCCCTCAAATTACAAAATTTATCTCCTTAGAGAGAAATTAACTCATTTTTTCTCAAAATTTGCTCAAGAAAAATACCCTAGAAGATTCAATTTCAAATCAAGAACTCATGATTTCCACATTCAATTTTCAGAACTTACTTAAGTAAGGTATGTGAACTGTTCATCCAAGGGTCCTTTCCACCCTTGGAGTCCAAGAAATTATTTTTAGACTTCATGTATATGAAATAATTGTTGGGTTTGATAGTATCAATGTTTGAAAATGATAAATTTGTTTTCAAATCCATGTTTCATGATCAATTTTATATGGGGTTAATTGATTTATATGTGTTACCATCGAAATAATACTAAAGCCTTCAAATGGTGAATTTAATATTGAATTTCTATGCTCATATGTTAATTAGTACTATATTCATAATTTATGCCTTTCAAGTGATTGGTGAATTAAAAATGTGAGTTGAATAGTGAAGTTATATCATGTTAGCATGTGTTTTAGTTCATGACGTGCAAATGTTTATTAAAATGCCCACTGAGTGAAGAATGATCAGATGCTTCATTTACATGTTTCAAGTTTATTCCATGTCTCTTATTTTGTGCTATCGATGCCTGAGGGTACGTGTGCCTGATAATTTAGCTGATTATTTCAAGCCATGGTCAGTCATGGTACAGTAATTGTTATGTCACTATCAGTAGTACTCTCATGCAGTTACATAACTTAGAAAAACCTCAGTAGACTCATTATCCTTCCAGTCTAGTTCAGTACAAAGTGTAGACATCAGTAAACTCAGTCAGTTAAAAGAATTCAGTAGTTTTCGACAGTCCACGAAACTCAGTGTACCTAGTTTGGTTCAATTAAATAGGAATATATATAACAACTTAGTCCATCCTAGTACATATTAGCAATAATTTTAGTCTCAATTTAGTTGGGAGTAGGATTCAGCATTAAGTTAGCCTAGGGATGGAGGCATTACTGCCATCAGAGGGTTTGACTCTTAATAGCAATCCCTACTTTAAAGAACTACGTAGCCAGCGTAGGTTGAGATATCTTCCTGCCAGATATATTAAGGGTTGATATATCTCATTTGAGTTATCCCGCCAGTGAGGGTAGATGGAAGAGCTTCCTACCAAAGATGGTTAACTCATAGCATGTCCTTACCCATGGAACAGTATTGACACCCTTCAAACTGGGGTTTCAGGTTGGACCCTAATAAATTTAGAGAGGGGAATGTCGGTTAGATGATTACCTCACATATTCTCAGTTCCAGTATTAGTCTCAGAATAGAACTCAATTCAGTTCTAAAGATTTATGACTATGAGACATAGTCACTCAGCTCAGTACGGAACTCAGTATAGTTCCACAGTATTCAAAATTGTCAGATATAGTGATTCAAATAACAACATTATAGTATTCATAAACATAGATATCGGTTATCAGTATTCAGATTCATTACTCAGCATTAGCACGATCTCAATTGCAGTCTATGTGTTCATGCATGTACACTTACTCAGTCATACTTATGTTGTTCAGTTATTATTATGCATGCATATGATCCCATGCATTATATCCCACCTCACTAAGTATACCAGTATATTCAAAGTAGTGACGCATGCTTTTCATTTCACTATGATTTCTTATAACATAGGTTTAGACTCATGGGCTCTAGAGTACCCTTAGTAGTTCAGATTCTCAATTTTCAAGGTAGTGGTGAATCCTTATAGTTTGAGGACATACTTATTATTTATAGTAATTTATTTTTATTTTAGTAGATGGAGTTAGTTTGGGGATTATCCCATCAAATCCATAGTTCAGATAGTTAGAGGTTTTTCTGACAAGAGTATTTTTATATAGTTATTTAATTTTTAGTACTTATATTCAGTTTTGGGATTTTGATACCGTATTCAGATTTATTCATAGATGTGAACCTTATGGCATATGTTTTCACTTTTTCTGAAATCATTACAACATTTATTACACTGTTATTGCAGCAGGTACTAGTCATGGGTTAGCTTGTGGTCCTTTGGAATTTTGAGTACCGTGTAGCATCTGGGGTACAAACTTGGGGTGTTACACCTGCCTAAAATCATTCATATCCAGTGTCTTACCCCTCCATATTGAAGCATCTGAATTCTTTCTTATCATGTGCCAAAACCAAAGTAACCTCACTTCTCACTTCTTATCCTCTACCAAGGCCACTCCCACATTCTTTGGAATAATATCATTCATCACCCTATCTTTCTTGGTATGACCACACATCCAACGCAATATCCTCATCTCTGCCACCTTTAAATTTTGAATATGGGAGTTCTTAACTGGCCAACAATCCTCTCCATACAACATAGCCGGTCAGACTGCCACTTTATATAACTTACCTTTAAGCTTTTGGAGAACCATCTTATCACACAATTTTCCCGAAGAGATCCCCCATTTCAACCACCCTACCCCAATACAATGCCTGATATCCTCATCAATCTCCCTATTTCCCTAAATAATAGACCCCAGATACTTAAAACTCTCCCTCTTCTAAATAGCCTAAGAGACCAGCTTCACAACCATATCAGCATCCTTGAACACACGCTAAACTTACACTCAAAGTACTCTGTCTATGTCATACTCAAAAAAAATCCTTTAGACTCAAGGGTCTGTTCTAAATCAAAAACTTATCATTAAATCATCCCCAAGTCTCATTAATCAATACCATATTATCAGTAAATAACAAACCCCAAGCCACCCCCTTAATATGACACATCAAAACATCCCTCACCACGGTAAACAAAAAAGGGTTATGAGTTGATCTATAGTTCAACCCCATCAAAACTAGGAAGTGCTCTAAATATCCATCTACCATCTTTACACGAGTCTTCGGTCCATCATACATGTCCTGAATCGATATAACGTAAATTAAGGGTACCTTTTTATCCTTCAAGCACCACCACAGAATCTCTTTGGTAACTCTATCATAGGCCTTCTAAAGATCAATAAACACTATATGAAAGTCCTTCTTTTCCCAAAATAGCTCCACTAATGTCTTCACACGGTGAATGACCTCAGTAGTCGAACGACATGTCATGAAACCAAACTGATTCTTGAAGATAGCCACAATCCTTCTCATTCACATCTTTATCAGCCTTTCCAAAACATTCATTGTATGACTCAGCAACGTAATCCCTTTATAATTGTTGCAACTTTGGATGTCCCCCTTGTTTTTATATAATGGAGTCATCAAACTTTACCACCATGCTTTGGGTATCTCCACTACCGTAAAAATGATGTTAAACAACTTCATCAACCACTCCACAACCCAAAAGCCCTAGAAAAATAAAAAAGAGAAGCTCCACCTTTATTCCACTTCCCTAAATTAAACCCTCCATGCACATTATCATAACCTCTCAACATAGAGCCAATATGCCTATTGAAATCTCCTCTCGTTAAAATCTTCTTTATGCTCAGGATGCCACTCACCACATATCCTAAACCTCCTAAAATCCCTTTTTCTCCTACTCATCCAAACATACTTGTGTGGAATAGGCACTAACGGCATTCATCGTAGACCCTCCATTGTCAAGCTAAATAGACATCAACCTATCACTGAATCTCATAACCTCCATCACCTGCTCTCTAAGTTAATCCTCTACTAAGATGTCTACCCTATTTCTATTCCTCATGCTACTCGAGTACCACAACTTATATATGTCTACGTACCTCGCCTTAGTTCCTACCTATTTAGGTTTCTAGCCACTCATAATCATAATCATGATCCAAAAGGTTGAATACATGATATAATCTAATAAAAAGCTAAAGGAAAAATGTAATGCCTAAAAATTAAAGTACAACAACCTTTACAATTGTTCAATCTGATTCCAATATGACCAAGATGATAACAAATGTATAAGATGATCAATTTATAGTATAAGGTGTAAACCCATACTATGTAGGACAAGAATTCAACTTTTGGCCATGTTTGAAATTGACAACGCGTCACATCGCATATTTAACAAAACTACTTAAACTTTTTTGGACCAAATTAATGGACCCATGAGTATGGACCAAATTTAGTCCTATACTAACGTACTCATTTGGGCCCAAATTAAATAAAAGAGAAAGAAAATGGAAAAAAGACCCAATACTCAAAACATCCAAGGCCCAAATATAATTAAGCCTAAATAAGAAGTTAAGTAAGTAGGTGCATTACGTACTTTGACATTTTGAGCTTCTTGAACTCCTTAAGTAGGGGCATCACCTACTTGGACTAATTTTATTAAATTTGTGGTCCAAAATCAGCTAGGTTGATGGACAAAAATAGAGGCTTTATAAGAGGAAGTTTCTAATCATTTTAATCATTATTAAGTCATAAAAAAAGGGTTACACTTCACAAACTCTCTCTAATTCCTTTCAAGAAACTAGGAGCAGCCCTATTTTCCATTCTAGGGTTCTTAAAGAAACCCTCACCTTTGCAGCCCAAGCTAAGTGAAAAAACTTTAGTATTTATTTAATTATCTCATGGAATATTATAAAAAGATCTTAGAAGTGTTTAATTCTAAATATATGGAAGAATATAGATCAAGCAATTTACTCACATTTCTTTGGTATTAAGGAACTTCTCTTTTCTTCTTTGCTTTAAAGTGTGAAGGAAAGTTCATGTTCTTGAACAGTTCAACTAAAAGAATAAGTTCCAGAACTGAGATAAGGGTCTCCATTTTGTTCTCCTTGTATGTGTATTTGAAAAAGAATTATGGATTTATTGTTATTGAGAACTCAAGAGATGATGAGTTCAATAATGGATTACTACAATAAAAGTGATTTGGGACTATTTTATGGATTGTTTTTTATGTATATGTTCTAGGCTACCACACTTATGTAAAAAAAAGGTGACACTAATTCATATTGAAATATATAAGAAAGGTGTGGTGGTACACCACCAAACTAATTATTGAATTTATTACTGCACAATCTGTTTTAGGTATTGTTTGGAATGTGTAACGGAACTGAAGTGGTTTCTGTGAATATTATAAGAACATGTATGGTGTGTGGGTGTAATTAGAGGACAAAAAAGGTTAACATAACACCCTTGATTGATACAGTAAAGCCTTACTGCCCAATTACTATTTTTGTGAAGTTAAATAGTCAAAATGTGATGGTTGGTTGATAATATTAGTTTGCCTTATATTCCATTATAGATAAGTAATCTAAAAGGGCGGGAAGTTAAGTTACACTGGTATTGGAGTTGTACAACAAGGTATGTAAAGAATACTCAATTTTGCATTCTTTGGCATGAAGTCGGACATTTGGTCCATCAAGTAAGCTTTCGAGGTTACCCAATAACATGTGATACATAATGGCAGCTTATTATATCCCATGTAGCCAATGACCTTGTTCCCACTCTCTAACTTGTTATAACACATTGATACATGATTATTTTTTGACCTGCAAATCTATTTTCACTAGAAAATTTTAGAAGTTTTTCGTTTACTCAAATAATACCCATGTGTATTTTCAGCTTCTAAACACTTCATTTTGTGTCCCAATAGCTCCCTACCTTATTGTTGTTGCATTAACCATAGATTTTTATGTCTCTTATTAGTAGATTATTGGTTTAAGGTACCATAATGTGATGACTACCAAAGTAATAATCTCAAAGGATAAATAAACTAAGTAACACAAATTTATAAAATGAGCGGCAGCTCAGAGGTGTAAGCCTAGCAAGAGATGATCTCGATACCTTTATATGTGGGTTGTAGCTCAGGGTCATAAGCTTAGCATGGGACGATCCCAATCTTTATATATAGGTGGCAGCTCAGAGGCATAAGCCTAGCATGGGCTGATCCTAATTTATCTATTTACCACTGATCAATTGGTTATTTGTATTATATATGACCTACAAAGATTATGAAGTAAGAAAGGTAATATCTATTTACCACTGATCAATTGGTTATTTGTATTATATATGACCTACAAAGATTATGAAGTAAGAATATGTACTCCCACAAGTATATATATATGGTCAATTAGTACTACTTATACACTTGTATCTAATTTCTATTGAGATTTTTGTATCGTGTGTTGTTACCTTTAGCCTTACATATTCAGTATAGATTTTTGTACTGATGTCCCTCATGGGGGACCTGTATTTCATGCTACAGGCATAGGTACTTCAGCTCATACACCTCACTAGTAGGAGTGAAGGCTTTTCAGTGACTATTGGTGAGATCTAGGTTAATTCAAGGATTTTCGAGTCTATTCCATATATTTTGGTATTATGCAGTGATTCAAGAGTAGGGCAGGGGTTTGTACAGACCCTAACTAAGTCTATGTATCTTTTAGAGGGTTTGTAGACTAATGTAAAGTTATGGTAGTGTTTGTCTTTACACGTGGTGGCCCAAACGGCCAAGTGTTTTACATTTAAGTTTGTGCTTGCCTATGTAATTATTCTCATCGATACATAATATCATGTTGGTTAGAACCTTTGGTTATCATTGTTATATGCATGACAAGTACAAGGTTATTAATTGGTTCTCTCGGGCCTTTACAGCTATGGGTGCCGGTCCGCCCAAATAGGAGTTGAAGCGTGCCAAAAGTGGTATTAGAGTAGGTCCTCCTTGGGTATCTACAAAGCCGTGTCTATAAAGAGTCTTTTTTGTGGGTGTGTTGTGCACCACATCTATAAATTGGAGGCTATGGGACATTTAGGGGTTGTCTCATTTTCTTGATATCTTTGATCATGGAATAGAGCCCATGTTGTAGGTAAAATCATATTTAACCACTAAACCTATTTTTTTTCCATTTATTATAGTAAAGATGCCGGTTACAAGGAGTAAGAATACAGGTAAGTGGATAGACATGGCTGCCGAGGAAGGGACCAACAAATCACCACCTAGACAAGCTAATCAATGTGATGATCAAGTTGATTTTGTGTCCCAAATTTTTTCTATGCCTCCGTCTCCAAAAGAGCTAAGAAGGAGAAGAACCGTATCCTCAGAACCACCTAATAATGCTATTGACCAAGATCTAAGGAATGCAATGCAATTATTGGCTCTTATAGTTACTTTACAAGATCAAGGACAAGGCATTCCAACCATAGGTTCTAGTATTGCAGATAGGGCAGCTAGCCTACGAACGCAGGATTTTCTTATATTGGATCCTCCAACATTCACCAAATCTGATCTAAATATGGACCCACAAGACTTTATTGATCAAATCAAAGGGCTCTGGATGTCATGCATGTGTTGGGTAAAGAGACAGTTGAGCTAGAAACATATAGATTCAAAGGGGAGGCTATATTTTGGTATGAAGATTCAAAGAGTTCAAAGAGTCATTTATTGATCATTACCTTCCATTTGAGATTTGAGAAGCCCATATGGATTATTTCAAGAGTCTTCGCCAAGGAAATATGACTGTGAGGGAGTACAGCCTTCGGTTTAACTCTTTGGATAGGTATGCCCCTAATGTAGTAGCTACAATGGATGATAGAGTTCATCGATAAATGGATATATTGGATATATATCTAGTTAGAGATTTTACTATTGTTGCTTTGAACAAAGACATGGACATAGCAAGGATACAAGAATTTGCATAAAAATGGAGGATCAAAGGCAATGAATAAGAACACAAGATTTGGTAAGAGGGTATTCCAAGAGGTCTAGATCTATGGGGTAGTTTATGGCATCCCAAGAGGAATTTAGACCTCAATTTTCTAATAGACATCCTAAGCCATTATCTTCTTATTCTGCAGCTAGTGTTTCACCACAATTTCAAGGGTCTAAAGGCAACCTATTTGGGCAAAGAAGTGAGAGTCAGAGTTCACGAACAATGGGGTATTAAGAGCAAAGGAGTACGAGCCAATTACGCCTCCTCAAAAGCCATGTAAACAATGTAAAAGGCTTTATTTAGGTGCATGTCAGTTCTGGACAAATGTTTGCTTTTAGTGTGGTACGTTAGGCATATGATTAGAGAATGACCTCAAAGGGGCATAGGTGGTATGGCACAACCTACTGGATCAGCTGTTACATCATCATCATTAGTGACTTATTCAGGTAGAGGTGTACAACCTATGGGTCTTGGTAAAAGTGCTAAAGGAACAGGTCGCTCTAGTGGAGTTCAGAATTATATTTCCATTTTCCGAAAGAGTCAATCCTATAATGGAGGGGTAATATTAGTGCACCAAGAGGTAAAATTATTTCTTATTTTAAGGCAAAAAAGATAATTTCCTAGGGTTACATATGTCATCTAGTTAGAGTGAAGGATACAGATACAGAGACACCAACTCTTCAAACTATTCCAGTGGTAAATGAATTTAATGATGTATTTCCTAAAGATCTTCCCGTTTTGCCTCCAGAAAGAGAAGTAGAGTTTGGAAATGATGTAATTCCAGGTACTCAACCAATTTCAATTCCTCATTATATAATGGCCCAGATAGAATTATGGGAGTTGAAAGAGCAATTGAAAGACTTAATAGAAAAAGGATTCAGAAGGACTAGTATGTCCCTTGAGGGGCACCAGTGTAATTTGTGCGTAAGAAGGATGGGTCATTAGAATGTGTATTCACTATCGACAACTGAACAAGTTGACTATTGAGAAAAAGTATTCCCTTTCAAGAATTGATGACTTATTTGATCAGTTGGAAGGCCCCAAGTGGTTTTTAAAGGTCGATTTAAGGTTTGGTTACCACCAGATGATTGCCAAAGAACAGGACATACCCAAGACAACTTTTCAAACATGGTACGGTCATTACGAGTTTTGAGTAATGTCCTTTGGGCTAACTAATGCACCTGCAGATTTTATGGAGTTGATGAACAAGGTGTTCAAGCCATTCTAAGATGTGTTTGTGATATTTTTTAAAGATGATATACTATTTTATTCGAGATCAAATGAGGACCATTCCAGTCTCTTATGATAGGTATTACAGATTCTTCGTGATCATAATCTATACGCAAAGTTCTCCAAATATGAGTTTTGGTTAAAATCAATGGCGTTCATAGGTCATATTGTATCTGATAAATTGATAAAGGTTGATACTCAAAAGATAGAAGCTGTGAAGAACTGGTCAAGAACTATAATGCCGACGGATGTTTGTAGTTTCCCTGGGTTGGCACATTATTATAAAAGGTTTGTTGAAGGATTCTCTTCAATTTCTGTACCTTTAACAAAGCTAACGCACAAAGATTCCAAGTTTCAATGGAATGATGCGTGTGAAAGATATTTCCAAGATCTGAAGAGTAAGTTGATTTCTACACCCGTATTGGTAATTCCAGAGGGTACAAAAGGGTATGTAATGTATTGTGATGCTTGAAGAATTCTCTTAGGGTCTTTATTGATGCAACATGGTAAAGTCATAGAATATTGAACATGGTAAAGTCATAGAATAAGGTTAGATTAAAGGGGTTAGGAGCTGAAAATGAAACAAAATATTGAGGTGCTTGCTTGACTTGATTAAACTTGTAGGTGAGTCACCTAGTTAAGCTTTTTTGGACCAAATTAATGGATCCATGGCTATGGACCAGATTTGGGACTATACTAATGTACTCATTTGGGTCCAAATTGAATAAAAGAGGAAGAAAATGTGAAAAAGACCCAATGCTAAAATTTGCCAAAGCCAAAATATAGTTGAGACCAACTAAGACATTAAGCAAGTAGGTGCATTGCCTACTTTGACATTTTGAGCTGATTGAACCCCTTAAGTAGGTGCATCACCTACTTGGACCAATTTGATTAAATTTGTTGTCCAAAATCAGCCAGGTAAATGCCCAAAAATAGTAGCTTTATAAGAAGAATTTGCTGGTCATTTCCCTCATTATTAAGTCATAAAAAAGGGTTACACTTCAAAACCTCTCTCTACTTCCTTTTAAGAAACTAGGAGCAACCTTATTTTCCTTTCTAGGGTTCTTGAAGAAACCATCACCTTTGTAGCCCAAGGTAAGCGAAAACAATTTAAACATATCACCTTTGCAGCCCAAGGTAAGTGAAAACACTTTAGGTTTTGTTTAATTATATCATGGAAGATTAGGAAAAGATGTTAGAAGTGCTTACTTATAAATATATGACAGAATATAGAATAAGCAATCTTCACACTTTTCTTTGATATTAAGGAACTTTTCTTTTCTTCTTTTGTTTAAAGTTGAAGGAAAGTTTAAGTTCTTGAAGAGTTCAGTTAAAAGAATAAGTTGCAGAATTGAGCTGAGGTGACTTCTCCATCTTTTTCTCCTTGTAAGTGAATTTGAAAGAGTATTATGGATGTGTTGTTATTTATAACTCAAGGGATAATGATTTGGATAATGGATTACTACAATAAAAGGGATTTTGGACTGTCTTGTGGACTATTTTTTATGTATATGTTCTAGGCTACCAGGCTGATGTTGCAGAAAGGTGAGACTAATTCGGATTGAAATATATATGAAAGTTGTGGTGGTACACCACCGAACTAATTATTGTATTTGTTACTGAGCAATCTTTTTTGCATATTGTTTGGAATATGTAGTAAAGCTGAAGTGGTTTCTATGAATCTTATAAGAAAATTTATGGTATGTAGGTGTAATTAGAGTAGGAAAAAGGTCAAGATAACACCCTTGATTGATAGAGTAAAGGCTTACTACCCGATTGTTATTTTATTTAAGTTAAATAGCCAAAATATGACGGTTGGTTGCTAATATTAGTTTGCCATAAATTTCATTGTAGATAAGTAGTCTAAAAGGGTGGGAAGTTGAGTTGGGCTGGGATTGGAGTTGTACAACTTGGTATGTAAGGCATACTCTATTTTGCACTCTTTGGCATGAAATCGAACATTTGCTCCATCAAGTAAGGTTCCGAGGTTATCCTGTAACAAGTGATACATAATGGCAGAGTATTAAATGACCTTGTTACTACTCTCTAATGGGTTAAAACACCTATATACATGCTTATTATTTGATTTGCACATTTATTTTCACTAGCAAATTTCAGACGTTCTCTGTTTACTCAAATAAGAACTATGTGAATTTCAGCTTCTAAACACTTTATTTTGTGTGCCAACAGCTCCCTACCTCATTGTTGTTGCATTAAGTATCCATTTATATGTCTCTAATTAGAAGATTATTGGTCAGGGTACCATAATATTATGTCCACAAAAGTAACGATCTCAAAGGCAAAATAAACTAAGTAACGCAAATCAATAATATGAGTGGTAGCTTAGGGGCATAAGCCTAGCATAGGCTGATCTCAATACCTTTATATAAGGGTGAAAGATCAGGGACATAAGCCTACCATGGGCTGATCCCAATCTTTATATGTTGGTGGCAACTTAGGGGTGTAAGCCTAGCATGGGCCAATCCAAATTTATCTATTTACCAGTTATCAGCTTGTTATTTGCATTATATATGGCTTATAAAGATTATGAAGTAAGAAAGGAACATAATTTATGTAGTCCCACAAGTATATATAATGGTGTTTTACTAGTACTACTTATACATTTGTATCTGATTTCTATTGAGCTCTTGTATCGTGTGTTTTTACCTTCAGCCTTACATATTCAGTACATATTTTTGTATTGATGTCCCTCACGAGGGATCTGTATTTCATGCTACAGGCACAGGTACTTCAGCTCATACACCTCACTAGTAGTAATGCAGGCTTTTTAGTGACTATTGGTGTGCTCCACATGATTCGGGTCTTTCGAAGTTGTTCCATATATTTTGTTATTATGTAGTCTGTCAAGAGTAGGGTGGGGGTTTGTCTCGACCCTAACAAAGTCTATGTATCTTTTAGAGGTTTGGTAGACTAATGTAAAGTTATGGTAGTGTTCATTGTTAGATGTGGTGGCCCCGACGGTCAAGTGTTGTATATATAAGTTTGTGCTTGCCTATGGAATTATTCTTATCAATACAAAATATCATGTTGGTTAGAACCTTTGGTTGTCATAGTTGCATGCATGAGACGTATAAGGTTATGAATTGGTTCTCTCCATCCTTTTTGGCTGCGGGTGCCTGTCCTTCCCAATAGTAGTTGAGGCATGACAAAAGTTGTATCAAAGTAGGTCGTCCTAGGGTATCTACAAAATCGTTTCTATATAGATTCATATTTATTGGCGTGTTTTGCACCACATCTATAAACAAGAGACTATGAGACATTTAGGGGTTGTCACTTTTTCTTGATATCTTAGATCTTGCAATAGAGCCCATGTTGTAGGTAAAGTCATATTTTACCCTTGAACCTAATTTTTTCCTCTTATTATAGTAAAAATGCGGGTTAAAAGAAGGAGTAAGAATATAGGTAAGTGGATAGACGTGTCTGCCGAGGAAGGGTCCAACAAATCACCACCTAGATGAGCTAATCTAAGTAAGGCTCAAGATGAGTTTGTGTCCCAAACTTCTTCTACTCGTCCATCTCCAGAAGAGCTAAGGAGGAGAATAACTGTATCCTTAGAACTTCCTATTAATGCTACTGACTAAGATCTGAGGAATGCGGTGCAATTATTAGCTCGTATAGTTGGTCGACAAGCTCAAAGACAAGTTTATCCAACCACAAGTTCTAGTGGTGCAGATAAGGCAGCTAATCTATGAACACAGGATTTTCTTAAATTGGATCCTCCTACGTATACTAGATTAGATCTTAATGAAGACCCACACGACTTTATCGATATAATCCAAAGGGCTCTAGATGTCATGCATGAAGACTGGAAATGAACTACAAGTATCGATGCACCTTCATCTACATGGAAAGCGGTCAAAAAGGTAGTTCTTTATCACTACCTCCCATTTTAGATTTAAAAAGATCGTACGGATTAGTTCTTGAATCTTTTCTAAGGGAATATGAGTGTGAGGGAGTACAGCCTCCGGTTTAACTCTTTGGCTAGGTATGCCCCTAATGTAGTAGCTACAATGGATGATAAATTCATCAATATGTGGATAAATTATATCCATATCTAGTTAGAGATTGTACTATTTTTGCTTTGAACAAAGACATAGACATATCAAGGATACAAGCATTTGCACAAAAAATGAATGATTAGAGGCAAAGAAGAAGAACACAAGAATTGGAAGGAGGGTATTCCAAGAGGTCTAGATATACGGGGCATTTTATGGTATCCCAAAGAGCGTTTAGGCCTCAGTTTTATAATAGAACTCCTAGGCCATTATCTTCTTATTCTGCAGCTAAGGATTTACCACCATTTCAAGGGTCTAATAGCAACCAGTTTGGGCATAGAGGTGAGAGTCAGAGTTAAGGAACAGTAGGGTATCAAGAGCAAGGGAGTATGATCCAATTAAGGACTACTCGACACCCATGTAAACAAAGTGGAAAGCTTCATTTAGGTATATATTGGTTCAGGACAAATGCTTTCTTTTTGTGTGGTACATTAGGACATATGATAGGAGAATGCCCTCAAAGGGGCATAGGTGGTATGGCACGACCTACTGGATCAGTCGTTTCATCATCATCAGTGCCTTATTCAGGTAGAGGTGTACAACCGATGGGTCATGTTATAGGTGATAAAGGAGGAGCTAGCTCTAGTGGAGTTCAGAATCGTACATATGCTTTAGTGGATCAATAAAATTCAGAGGCTTCTCCAGATGTGGTTATAGGTACAGTGTCATTCTTTTCACACAATGTATATGCATTAGTTGATCCAGGTTCTACATTATCATAAGTCACTCCATTGGTTGCTGGAAAGTTCAAAAGAACACCAGAATTGCTAGTTAAGCCACTTGAAGTGTATATGCCGAATGGTGAATCTGTTATAGCTAAGAGAGTATCGAAATTGTATAATAACTATTTTCAGTCGCGATACAATGGCTAACCTGGTTGAGTTAGAAATGGTAGATTTTGATGCTATAATGGGTATGGATTGGTTGCCTTCTTGTTATGCCTCATTAGATTGTTGAACTAAGAAGGTGTATTTCTATTTTCTAAAAGAGGCAATCCTTTAATGGAGGGGTAATATTGGTGCACCAAGAGGTAATTTTTTTTTATTTTAAGGCAAAAAAGATGATTTCCAAGGGTTACATATGCCATCTAGTTAGAGTGAAGGATACAAATACGGAGACACCAACTCTTCAACCTATTCCAGTGGTAAATGAATTTCCTTAAGATCTTCTGGGTTTACCTCTAGAATGAGAAGTAGAGTTTGGTATTGATGTGATTCTAGGTACTCAACCAATTTTAATTCATCCGTATAAATGGCCCTGACAGAATTATGGGAGTTGAAAGGGCAATGAAAGACTTGCTAGAAAAAAGGATTCATAAGACCTAGTGTGTCCCCTTGGGGCACACCAATGTTATTTGTGCGTAAGAAGGATGGCTCATTAAGAATGTGTATTGACTATCTGTAACTAAATAAGGTGACTATTCAGAACAAATATCCCCTTCCGAGAATTAATGAGTTATTTCATCAGTTACGAGGAGCCAACTGGTTTTCAAAGATCTATTTAAGGTCTGGTTACCACCAAATAGGGGTCAAATAGAAGGACATACCCCAGACTACTTTTCGAACATGGTGCGGTCATTACAAGTTTTTAGTCATGTCCTTTGGCTAACTAATGCACCTACAACTTTTATGGATTGGGTCAACAAGGTGTTCAAGCCATACTTTGATGTGTTTGTGATAGTTTTTATAAATGATATACTGGTTTATTCTAGATTAAATGAGGACCACGCCAGTCACTTACAACAGGTGTTAAAGATTCTTATTAATCGTAAGCTATATGAAAAGTTCTCCAAATATGATTTTTGGTTAAAATTTGTGGCATTATTAGGTTAAATTATATCTGATTAAGGGATAAGGGTATATACTCAAAATATAGAAGGCGTGAAGAACTGGCCAAGACCTATAACGCCTACAGAGGTTTGTAGTTTCCTTGGGTTGGCAAGTTATTATAGAAGGGTTTGTTGAAGGATTTTCTTCAATTTCTGCACCTCAAAGTTTCCAAGTTTCAATGGAATGATACATGTGAAAGAAGTTTCCAAGATCTAAGGAATAAGTTGATTTCTACACCCATATTGGTACTTCAAGAAAGCACTGAAGGGTATGTAGTGTATTGACCTTACCTTTCATACCTTGATCAGTCCATGATGTTATAATAATATTTCATATATGACATGGCCTTCCCTTGATCATAATTAATGCATACGAGTCGTATACTACCCAATCGCATAGAGGGGAGCCTTAAACCAAGTGGACTATTTTAATCACTAGTGAAGCTTATGAGTTAGGTGTAAGTCATACCCTTTGGATACAACTCAAGGGTACACACTACTACCCATAATAGTATGGTTGACCTACGAGAAGTCTAGGGTACGAATTAGGGTATTACTCATACCCTAGGGTACAATTACTAAAAGAGCCATATGGAGGAATCCTACCGTTGGATGAGGTCACTTTTCAGCTTTTAACTAAGGGTCTTGTGGTTATTTCCCTTTCCTTAAACCCTAATACCTATCATTATATAAGGTATTGTAGCCTCCTAAGCCCTCATTTACCAAACTCAAGCACTCCAAAAATATCTAAAAGCTTCTTAAAGTAAGATTTGAGGCTAGAGTTTGGAGGGAGCTCATCTAGTAGCAAGAAGGATCCAAGATTGTTGGTGTTTCATTTTTATTAAGGCATGTATCTCGTACCCTCTATAAATATGTCTAAACCCATTTATTTCAAACTTGGATTAGTAAGTGTACATGGTGGTTTGGAAATTAAATGAAAAATATTTCATTGCCTAATGATGCATGATATTGAATCTTGCTTAGACTTATGATTAAATGTGATATAGATGATGAATTTAATGTTTTGGTGCTTTTTGTTTGTGGATTAACATGAGGGTCTTGATTAACCCTAATCTTGATAATACATACCTCAGAAATAACTTTTTTTAAGGTATATACCTGAGGTGTTTGTGAAAATGTCTATGTGAGTTGTATAGTCATATGTCGTTGAAGTATTGATCAAGGGAAATGTACAAAATTAACATGGATAAATGATAAATGATATGTTGAAGGAATTATGAACCATGTGTGATGAAATTGATAACGTTTGTTGTTGGCGAATGACAGAGTAAAGTCCCTAGACATAAAGATGAACATAAATTGTGGGTTTAACCCATGTGTGGTGAGAATCTGGCATAGGATTGTTGTAAGCATATTGATTACCATAACTTGCTTTGTATGTGAAAGTTAGTAGAGGCATGGACATGTTGAGATGGTTGAGCAATGAAGCTTTAATAAGGACCATGTGGTCACGTATAGTGTTAAATTAGCCAAAGTGGTTAAAGTGCTTAAATGTTGTATTAAACATATATTGATGGATGGGAAAAGCATTAAAGTCCTAAATGTCAAATAATGATAGTTGTGATGGCTTGAGATCAAAGTCATTTTCCCTATAAGATGGTTTAGGGATAAAATCCCTTGCCTTATGAATGCCTTAAGCTTGAAGTCTGTTGCCCAATGATACTGTTCGAGGTTAAAGTCCCCTACTTAAAGAGAACTTTTGAGGTTAGAGAACCTCTCCAAATAGAATGACTTGTAGTTAGAGTCCAAGTGTAACATGAGGTTAAAGTCAGTTGCCTATTGTTTGAACATGAGATCAATGTCCCATGCCCAATTAAATATGTGGATATAAGGTTGAAGTCCTATGTCTCATTGGATATGTGTATGGATAGAACCCCTTATTTGAAATATTGTGTATGCGGATAAAGTCCTTGGCTAATGAATGAGTAATCATGGTTGAAATCCCTTATCTATGCAGGTGAATTTGGTCAAGTTCCTATGCATAATGTGAATTTTGGAACCTATAAGTGTAGAGGGTCGAAGTCCCACACTTCACGTCTAATGAGTGAATGCTTGAGAACAATGACAAGCCTTGATATCTTGATTAGCATGTGATATATCTATATGTTTTGATTAGTGCATAAATGAGATGAAATATGATATATTGAATTGATTTTTATTGATGATGATATTTTATCACTTAACCTTCAGTTACATGCTATCATTATAACCACTAACCATCTTTGGACGCTATGTCCCCATGCGACATAAGGGTCAGATCATCTTCTTCTCTTCCTGTTCCGTGATTAGTAGATCAATCAGTTTGTGCATTGACATTTAGTGTTGAGCTTCCTTACTCTGAATGATTTTCATCTCTTGGTCTCTTATTATTGGATTTAGGCTCATTTAGACTTTGTTTGGCTATCTTCGGGGGCTTGTCCCAACATATACATTTGTTGACTTCATTTTGTATAGAAATATTGTGAACAACTGTGAACTTGGGTGTGAGTTAGTTATCATGAATCTAATGCTGGCTTATTGTATTATTTTTGTGAATCTTGAGAGTTGGAGTTACTTTGACTCCTAGTACATGATGAGATACTTATTTTGAGTTATTGGGGTGACCTCCGATTCATAGTCAGTTAGGTGTTCACAACGTCGTGTGAAGTAGAGCCTCTTTTATGGATTTGAAGCATGCCACACTTATAAAAGATGAGTTATGATTCATTTTTGTAATGGTTCCCTTTCTTTATTTTAAATCTCAAGCTATAAAGTCTATGATCTTGAATTCCCCTAATTCCATTTTCTATCTTTCAGATCATGTCCTTTCGGCCCCAACTGAGGGTCTTATGGATGAAGATCGTCCAACTTTTGGAGTTCAATCTCAAACTAGGGTACGGTATCTGTCCATCCTCATTGGGTTCAACCTAGCAACCCTGCCTATGAGAATAACTCTCCTCCCTAGTCCCATCAAGGGAATGCTTCTTTTGTGGAGTTTCATTGCCCTATCAACCTTAAGACTCAATTGGTGGCCTCTTATTCAAAGTGGGGTGCTCCGTTTACCATTTTTTCTAGGGTGAAGAGAATTTGAAAATTTATGATGTTGAGCCCTCCTATGTTCACTGGTACAAAGGTTGAGGAAGATCCTCAAGGATTTGTTGATGAAATTCAGAAAATTTTCTGAATCACGCATGCTTTGAAAATTTAGGGAGTTGATCTTTCTTCGTACCAATTGAAAGATGTAGCGTACAATGGTACAAATTGTGGGAGTGATATAGATATGTTGATGCTAGTCCAGCTTCATCGGTGGATTTTACTGAGGCTTTCTTATACCGCTTCTTTCCTCAAGAGTTGAGGGAAGTAAAGGTGAAAGATGTTTTGAACTTAAAGTAAGGAAGGATATCAGTTCAAGACTATGCCTTAAAATTCCATCAATTGTCAAGGTATGCTCCTTATATGGTTTGTATAATGAGGGTTATGATGCCTAAGTTTGTCTCTGGATTATCCTATGAGTTAGTTCTAAAGAGCAAGGCGACCTTGCTGATCGAGAACATGGATATCTCTAAATTTATTGTGTATTTACAACAAGTAGTGGATGAGAAAAAAAAAGCAAGTTCATATTAGTGAAAGGCAAGGCAAGAAGTTTAGGCCTTCTAAGATTAGTGGGAGAGATGGTGGCATGTGGCCATAAAATAAGTAGGAGAGTTCTGGTTTGTTCTCTTTGGCTAGTATTCACTCTCCTTACCACAAGTAATTATGTGATGGTCAGTCTAAGTTTAGTGGCGGGTTTTAGCCTCTGAGTGCCCAATTCCTAACTAATGGTGCTGAGTCAGCTCCACCTTACTCTCATTACCCAAAGAGTGCTATGTCTACCTCTGCCTTTGTTTCTTGCACCATTGTTAGACGGAACTTCTTGTATGAAATTGCTACTCGACAGGATTCTAAGGTGTCCCCCAATGTTATCATGGGTGTATTGAGAAATTTATCCCATGATGTGTATTGATTGCTTAATCCAAGGTTCATATTTTCCTATGTATGTGGCTGTGCATCTGGATTTTGGACCGAAGAGTGTCGGTTTCTTTTTCTGTTTCTAAACCAGTAGGAGACTTGTTTGTTATTAACCAAGTCTATAAGAGGGGTGTTGTATCTATTAGTAGAAGAGGTACTCTTGTTGACTTGATAGAGTTAGACATTGTTGATTTTGATGTCATTTTAGGAGTGGATTGGTTGCTCTCTTGCTATGCTACCTTAGATTGTCAAATATGTAGGGACATGTTCAAATTCCCTAATGAGTCGGTCATTGTAAAGAAAGACGGTTCTCTAGTACCTAAGGAAAGATTCATTTCTTATCTTAAAGCTCGAAAGTTGATTGGAAAGGGGTATTTGTTTCTTGTTTTTTGATTTAAATATTCTAACTAGGAAGAGCTTTTGCTCAAATCCATCCCCATGGTTGATTCAAGTTGAAATTTTAGACTATTAGACTCGTAGATTGAGGAACAAAGAAGTCGCTCTAGTTATGGTTCTTTGTCAAAATCAGTCTACCGAGAAAGCTACTTGGGAAGCAGAGGTTGACATGCATACCAAGTATTCTCACCTCTTCTTCGCCAAGTCAAATCAAGCTCAAGGGAACTGTTCTCCTTAATCTTACCTAGTTTCATGTTAAGTGTTCATCACAAACTTGGTATGCAGTTTCATGCTCATGTTCCCATTATAAACTTGGTATCAAGTACCATTTCATATTAAGTCATGCACTCATGTATCAATTCATTTATGTAATTATGTATCAAACATTTATTCTTATTGTGAGAAACTTAGTACTTCAGAAAACTCAGTCATGCATTCATGAATCAGTTTCACATGCATCAAATATGCATGTTCAGTATTATATATTCAACTTATTAGTTATGTTAGTCATGAGATCATGTTCCAATTATTCCTGTTCAGTATGTACGTCATTTGTCTTTTCTCCCGTCTTAGTTAATCTCATTCGAAGACGAATGTTCTCAAAAGGAGATATTGTAATACCCCATACTTTTTTCATAGCTAATTTCATCTCAATAATGTCTAGTGTTAGGTTCTAAATTTAATGTTGATTATTCCATGACGAATTTTCAAGATTTTTCATATGGGAAATTCAATAAGCTTTCCATCGATATAAGACTCTCCCAAATCCGATAACTGGATCAGAAGTTACGACTATTTCAAGTTCCCATCCTAAAATAGCACTATATTAGTCAGTGGCATGCTGCGCCAAAAGAGGAAATGGTATTTGACAAATTCCATTTGGGGTCCGCAATTTTGGCGCATTGTGCTAGGGCCCAAATTCATAATTGTCCTTTTCCAGTGTCTTAGTGCAATTTCCTCCCCATTGAGGAAAAGTTCTAGGTTGCAAAAAAAAGGGTAATGCGATGGCTCTGCATCGCAACAGCCCTCAATTTTCCAATTGTCAAAATCTTATGACACGGCGTGATAGAAACGCATTGTGCCAAGGTTCCAATTCAGGAATTTTTACTGAAACTAAATGACATATCCAGTGTTAAAAGTGTCAACTTCACGCCCCTATTTAAGCCCTTTAACACATGATTCATCCACTTTACACCCAAAGAACACTCTCTTCTCTCAAAAACATCTAAAGAACAAGCTAGGGTTTTCATAGAAGATCCAATTCCAAGAAAGTTTCCCCCATCAATCTTCAAGGTATCACGAACCAAGGTATGCATTGTGTTCATTCATGGACTCCTTTCGTCGATGAAACCTAAGAATCTATTTTCTAAGTTTAAGTTTATGAATTTTGTATGAATTTTACATTGGGTTTGTTTTATCTATGTTGAGAATGATCAATTGAATTCAAATCCATGTTGGGTGATCAATTTTATGTGGAATTGATTTGTACAGATGTATATTAATGTGAAACTATGAATAAACCCAAGATGATAAAATTAGAGATGAATCCTGATGATTAATTAATGTATAATGTTCTTTACATGTGCTATGCCTACCATGTGTTTGAATGGCTAGATGAAACAACAATTCCCAACAAGTATGATATCGAGAAATCCCCATGTATGTACAAGTTATGCGTATCACATGTTTTGAAGGAATGCTTTTGTAAATGTATTATGGATTAAGATGTTATTTATGTGTTCAAGTAATTTATGCTTTGTCAGTTTTTCTTCCATCAAGTCTTGGGGGTACTTGTACCCAAAATATAAGTTGTGTGCCTAGAGCCATGTTATGTTTCCATGATACTCTCAGTAAAGCTATGAATCCTTAGACTTTAGACATCTTATGAATCTAAAAATCGATATAATCTAATGAACTCTGTTAGTTGTCAGATATTAGTAATATTCTATCAGTCAACATAATTCAGTAACTCAGTCTATGCTCAGTTCAGTAAATTATGTTCAGTGTCTACTCAAATAGGAGTAGAAATTAGCACTGAGTGAACCCATGAATGGGAACTCACTTGTTATGTGAGGGTGTGATTCTTAGAACCAATCCTTGCATTCCTGAATTATGTAGACACCATAGGTTGAGAGATCATAGCCTATAATATGAGGGTAGATGAGGTGTCTTAACCAGCTATATAAGGGTTCCCACTATTCTCATTAGAGTTACCTATTATATTAGGGCCACTCACATGTTGTCCTTACTAGTGGCTCAATATTGACACCCTTCCAATCAGTGCACAGATTGGACCCCAATCTACCTATAATGCATTATTTGGGGCATGTCGGTTGATGACTACCTGCTACAATCTCAACATCTGTCTTAGTAAAAGAACTCCGACAGTTCTTTAGAATTCAAAACCGTCAGATATAGTCGACTCAGATATAGAATAGAACTCAGATAGTTCCATTAGATTAAGGGCTATTAGATACAGTCACTCATGTTATCAGTTATATTCAAATTCAGTAATCATGTTATCACAATATTAGTGTCAATTGTTATGTCTCATGTATGTATTCTCTTTCTCATGATAGTTAGTGAGTTATTATTATTTCTCATGCATATAAAACCCATGCATTTACCATACCTCACATACATACAAGTACGTTAAAGTACTGACGCATTTGCACTATGGTGTCTTATACCACAGGTTCAGAGATACAAGCTCTAGATCAGCAGTACTAGTTTTAGTAGTTAGAGTTAGAAGTGAGTCCTCATTTTTTGAGGACATGATTTTTGCCTATTATATCATTAGTTTGTTTATTAGTTGGAGTTAGTTGGGGATATGTCCCATCAACTCCTTACTCAGACAGTTCAGTCAGTTAGAGACTTACTAGACTATCATATTTCAGACATCAGTTTGTTTTGTTTTGTTTTGGGTATTCTGTTACCCCACACGGATGTTATATTATTTAGATTATGTTCTATCTTAAACCTTACGGCCATTTAGTTTTTGTATTATTTAGTATTTAGGAATGTCTATCTTTCTTATGTTCTATTTTAAAACTGTGGAGTCTAATGTCTTGAATTATTCGCTAAATTTTTTTTTGCATTTAAGATAATACCTCAATGATCAAAAATTCATGAAAACTCCACTGTCCAATCTAGGGACAATGTTGATGGGACATACTCTACTCATGGGATCCATACCTAAGCTAGGGTTCGAATTCCTAATTGTCCTACTGGAGTTCCACTAGTGCCCTTTAGTTTATCTTAAATTCCTTAGTCTAAAATGACAAATGCTAAGTTTCATCAGTCTATTCATATGTTGGCATAGTTTGTAGCTACTCAATTCAAGTATGGTGTTCCTAAAATTCTATCTTCTGAGGCCATAAGGGTTGGCAAGTTTATGAGGTTGAACGTTTCAACCTTTATGGGTGGTAAAGTTAAAGAGGATCCTCATTGTTTTTTGGATGATATGGAAAATATTTTCCATGTTATGCATGCCATGAATAAGGAGGTCGTGGAGTTTGCTGCCTACCAACAGAAGGATGTGGCATACCAATGGTGAATGGAACAATAAAGGGGTGACAGAGTTGAGTCATCTCTGTGGGAGAATTTTTCTAATACTTTTTGGACTGCTTCCTTCCTAATGAGTGGTGGGAAAAAAAAGCAAAAGAGTTTGTAAATCTAAAATAGGGTAAGATGTTAGTTAAGGAGTATGCCTTAAAATTTGACTAGTTATCGCGACATGCTCCAGAGTTGGTTTTTAGTTTGAGGTAAAAAATAAGGAAGTTTCCTTTCAGCTTGGCTCGAAACTTGAATTTTTAAAGTAAAGCAGCCTTATTGATCAAGGTCGTAGATATCTTTAGGCTGGTGGTATAGATTCAATTGGTTGAGGAAGATAAGAAAAAGAGGCTGAGCTAGAAGAGAGGTACAAAAAAGTTCAAATTCCCAAAGAAGGGTGGTGGCCACTAACAGAGTGATAGGGATGGTGGTAAGTGGCCTAAGAAGAAGTAGGTAAATTATGGGTCTAACTCGATGGCTAGTGCTCTTTGCCAAGAGTGGTCGGGTGATAGGCATTTGCATGAAGGAGACAACTTTAGGGAATAGAATTCCTAATCTCAGGCTAGTGGGGATCATTCATCTCTATTATATCCTCCTTGAAGATTATATGGTCATTTGCATCTGGGATTCTGTGATAGGGGAAGGGACAAGTGCTTCAACTGTGGTCTACTAGGGCATATTCTTAGAAACTATTCTGTTGTAAGGTTTCCTCAGGGGGAAACAAGGTTCTTGTTGTCTTTTCTCCATCTTCGGTACCAAAGGATACAACATCTAACTCTAGCATTGGTTGGAACCATCTTTATGCTCTAACTACATGCAGGGAGTTTGAGGAAACTCCTAATGTCCTGACTGGTATATTATAACTCTTTTCTTCAGATATGTATTGTTTACATGATCTGGTGTCTACTCTCTCTTATGTGACCCTATTTATTGTTATGTATTTTATTTTTATTCTCGAGTATGTGTTAGACCCTTTTTCTATTACTACCCTGATAGGTGACTCTGTGATTACTAAAAGAGTCTATGAGAGTGTGTGGTATCTGTTGGTAGTAAAGAAACTATGGTCGATCTATTTCAATTAGATATGGTGGATTTTGATGTCATAATAAGGATTGATTGGTTACACTCATGCTTTACATCCCTAGATCGTTGGACCCATAATGTTGTCTTTAGCTTCCCTAATGAGCTGATTATTGAGTGCGAGGGTGGTTCCCAATATCCTCAAAGGAATTTCATATCGTATATTAGATCTCGGAGATTAATCTCCAAGGGTCGTCTCAATCATTTAGTTTGGGTTAATGATTCTAACTCAGAGGGTCCTTCTTTGCATTCCCTCCTGGTGGTAAATAAATTTCCTAAGGTATTCCCTAGAGACCTTCATGGTGTTCCTCCTGATAGGGAGATTGATTTTTTAATTAATCTTGTGCCAGACACTCATCCAGTTTCTATCCATTCATATAAAATGGCTCCAACTGAGTTGAAAGAGCTAAATGAGCAACTAAAGGATCATTTAGATTAGGGTTTCATTCATCCTAGTATATCTCTATGGGGTGTACAAATTTTATTTATGCATAAGAAAGAAGGTCCCTTCAGATTGGTATTGATTACCGATAGTTGAATAAGGTGACAATAAAGAATAAATACCCTCTTTTGAGTATAAATGATTTTTTTGATCGCTTGTAGGTTGCTAATTTTTTCTCAAAGATTAATCTTCAATCCATGTTTCATTATTTAAATATTATGGTGGTGGATATCCGTAAGACTTCTTTTCATTCTTGGTATGGGCATTATAAGTTCCTGGTAATGTCTTTTGGGTAGACTAATGCCCCAGCGACATTTATGGGTTTGATGACATGGTCTTCCATCAGTTTTTGGATTAGTCATCATTGATTTCATAGACGATATTTTAGTGTACTCTAAAAGCGAGCAAGATCATGCCAATTACCTCCATGTTGTATTGCAAACCTTGAAGAAGAAATAGTTGCATGCTATATTTTCAAAATTTGAATTTTTGTTGAACGTTGTGACATTTCTAGGTTATATAACTTCTAGTAAATGGATTATGGTAGATCCGCAAAAGGTTACAGTGGTTAAGAAGTGGCCTAGACCCACAACTCTAGCCAATTTTCAAAGCTTCTTGGGTTTAGCTAGATACAACCAAAGGTTTGTAAATATTTTTTCTTCTATAAATGCCTCATTGACTAAGTTGACTTAGAAGAAGGTAAAGTTTTTCTATTCTAATGCCTATGTGGATATTTCCTGAAAGATAAAGGATAACCTAACTTAGACTTCGATTCTATCTTTTCTTGAAAGCACCAATGGTTTTTTGTTCTATTATGATGTGTCCCGTGTGGGGCTTAGGTATGTTTTGATGCAGCATGGTAAGGTGATAGCTTATGTCTATAGACAGTTGAAGATGTATAAGAGGAATTATCCAGCTAATGAATTAGAATTATTAGTTGTGGTGTTCGCATTGGAAATCAAGCATCACTATTTATATGGAGTACATGTCAATATTTTTTCTGATCATAAAAATCTACAGTATGTGTTCACTAAGAAAGAGATTAACTTCAGGCAAAGGAGATGGCTTGAGCTTCTCAAGGATTATGACTTGAGTTTTCACTACCATCAAGTTAAAGCTAATGTTTTATTGATGCGCTTATCAAGTTATCCATAGGGAGTCTAGCTCTTGTGGATAAGGAAGAGTGGTAGTTGGTGAAGGACATTCACCATTTGCTAACCTTGGATTTTATCTCTTAGACATTGATGATGGTGGTGTGTTCATTCAAAAATTGGTGCAGTCATCTCTTGGTGCTTAAATTAAGGAGAAACAAGTATTACATTCTATGTTGATAAGGATCAAGGGTGATATTTGTGGGAAGAAAGTGATAGGCTTTGATATTTGTGGTGTAGGCTCTTTGTGGTACCAAGAGAGATTATGTGTTCTGGACGTCGATGGTTAGCGAGAAAGGATCTTAGATGAGGCACATGAGTCGTGCTATGTTGTTCATCCTAGTGTGATGAAATTGTATCATGACCTCAAGGAGATGTATTATTAGAAAAATATGAAGAGAGATATGGCTAGTTTTGTGGATAAATGCATGGTCTGTCAACAATTGAAAGTTGAGTATATGAGGCCTAGAGGTTAGTAGAAATCAATTTTCTAGAGTTGATGCCGGAAAAACTCTACATGGATTTAGTTACCAGTCTTCCTTGATATCAGAATTAATTTTATTCGACATGGGTCATTATGGCCAGTAATGACTATATTCTCGGCTGAGGATTATGTGAGGTTGTGTCTCCATAAGATTGAGAAGTTGCATGGGGTACCGGTTTCTATAATCTCGGATCATGGTCCACAATTTTCATCTCATTTTTTGGCTATCATTTCAGAAAGGTTTAGGGTCTAAGGTTTGTCTAAGTACTGCTTTCCTCCCATAATTGGATAGGAAAGCAGAGAGGACTATTAAGGCATTGGAGGATATGTTTCGTGCCTGTGTGATTGACTATAGTGGTAGTTGGGTTGAGCATTTTCCTCTTTTAGAGTTTTCCTATACTAATAGCTACCAATCTAGAATTGTGATGTCTCAATTTGAAATGTTGTATGGTAGCAAATGTGGATCTCCTATTGGGTGCTTTGAGGTTCATGAGTCGGAGATGTTTGAGTAAGATTTGGTTCACCAAGACATGGGGAAGGTGTAGGAAATTTGGGATCTACATAAGGTTTCCAAAAGTCACCAAATTCCTATCGGATATGAGGCAAAGAGAGTTAAAGTTTGAGGCTAAGGATAAGGTGACATTGAAGGTGTCTCCCATAAAGGAAGTAATGTAGTTTGGTATGAAGGGGAAGATTAGTCCCCAGTGTTTGAGTCCGTAATTGGTTTTAAGGAATGTTTGTACTGTTGCGTATGAGTTGAAGTTACCTTTTATGTTAAGCTCCATTCATCTATTTTCCTTGTTTCCATGATGAGGAATTTTATGGGTGATTTATCTCAATTCTGGCCTATCAAGGATATTGGTATTTCAGATTTTATGACTAATGAGGATGTCCCGATTGAAATCTTGAAGTAGTAGGTTCGTTGGTTGCGTACTAAGAATGTTGCCTCGGTAAAGATTCTATGGAGGAACCACAAGGATGAAAAGGCAACCTGGAAATCTGACAAGCACATAAAGTCTAATTTTTCGTTCTTGTTTTCTAATCCAGAAATTTGTGTAAAACGTTTGTGTTCTTCATCATAATTTTGTTTTCAAACTTTTTTAAATAAAGGATTTACTTTATTGCATCTTTGTGTTCTAACTTAGTTAAAGGTTAGATTTTAAGTGTTGGGTTGTAAATCGTGCTTGTATTACCTTGTTCTATCGAGGATAAATTATCCAAGTAGGGGAGAATTGAAAATCCCTATGTTTTGTTACTTGGAAACTTCCTTAGTTTTTAGTCTTTTGTTGGTCATATAACTTACTATATGAGTAGAATAGTGAGGGTACCCCGAGGATGTCTAGTGTTTGGTGATCAAGTTTCTGTTGTGGGTACGAGTTGGTGGTGGAGAGTCATACATTGAGGTACAAGTGGGAAAGTCCAAATTATTTGTCAAATAGTGTGTCTAACCTTTAATTCTGTTATGGATATGACTTAAAGGTACTAGTCATATGGTATGGGTATGACTCGGGAAAAGGGGTTGTATGGTGGATACTGTGTGATATCCATCTTCCTGATAAAGGTATGAGTGGAGGGTACCACTCGTATGACATTGGTATGAGTGAGGGGTCCAAACTGTACCCACCTGCGGGAATTTTTACAATTTTAGTTGGGGTATTGGGGTGATTCCCCCTCTTAACTTCTTTTGACCCACGACTTAAAACACTCTTGGGACTTCATTACCCTTTTATTTCATAATCAAACACTCTCAAAACACTCAAAATTTCTCTTAAGATCTTGGGCCAAGAAAGGCTAGGAATTTCTTTAAGGTGGTGAATCAAGGGTTTCAGGGAATGTTTCTCTTCCTCTTCCTCGGTGTATAAGGCTTCTTACACCTCCCTTATTATTAGTTCAAATTAAAGCATGTTTTAATGGATGATTTTCATGAAATAATTGTGACATTGTTTTAGTTTTTGAAATATGTGTTGGGGGTTTTGGTTGTTCTTGTCTAGATTATGTTTCCCAATATTTTTCTTATGGTTTTCATGTTATATTTGTGGTTTGAACATATGGTTGCATGGGAATGGTATATTGGTACTTGGGTGTGTTTTTGGTACTATATGTTTGCAATATGTTTGTTAAAATGCCTATGACAATAGTTTTGTCACATAGTTTGACTTTTATTGAAAAATTGCTTTGCATAATATGATAATGGAACCTAAATTAGTTTAAATGGTTTTAAAATGCATTCAAAAGGCCATGCTGGCCATGGCTTTGGTTTCTGAAACCTTTTGGGGTACACGAAAATCCCCAAGTGATTTTGATAATGGAGTCTTTGGGGGTTTTCTAGTAACATTGCATTCAAGATATAGTTGGTATGATGATATCACTTCATAATTCCTTGGTAATTAAATCTTGGAATTGGAGTTTTGGTTATGTGCTAAAGTCTTTAATTGGGCAATAATGGTTGGGTATGATAACTGACCGTGAAGGTGTGAGTCCGATGGATAGACAGTAGAAACTCATGTTTGTAGACATGAGGGTTGTTCATGGGGACTATATACTTGTGGGTTACACGAAATACCCTAAGTTATTGTTGTATATAAGTATCATGGATGGCTAACGGTACATGGGAATCCCGGCTCTTGTGATATCTCATGTTTTTGCGACTACATGCACTGGGGCTCGTTTAGGGGTAACACTTGACCCATGTAGCCCATGGATGGTTTTAGGAAGGTCAAGCTAGACAACCCAAGTTATGTTTTCAATGCATGCTTTAACCTGTTTCCTTTCCCGGCATGGACTATATATATGTACAAATGTGATCTCACTTAGTTATTTTCTTGGTTTTAAATATTGGCATTATTTTATACTCATGAGTACATTCTATCACTCACCCACAAACCAATCATCGGACGATGTTTCCCCATGCAATGCAAGAACTGGCTATGCTACTCCTCCTGCTCGGTGATTGCATTCAGAGACATCATTTGTGTCAGACTAATGTGGTCAACGTCCATACTCGGGAAGGCTCCATTTCATGTTATGGATATTTTTCATACTTTTGTTTATTTATTAGACTTGGTGTAGGCTATGGTTGGGGGCATATTCTTATTGTATGTTTTTAATAATCGGATAGAGGCTTTGTGTCACTACTTCGGGCATGGGCTGTGTCGGTATTGGTATTATCCTTGGTATTGGGGATGACACAGATCAGATACTTTATTGGATTATTTTGGTTGTAGTTATGGATCCTATTATTATCTTTGAGTATTAATTTTTTTATCATGTTATATGTTTGACATTTATCAGACATAGGGTACACGGCAGTTATTGTTGGGTATTGGGTGTGGTCTCCGGTTCCGTTTGGTATTGAGGCACCCGACACGACTAGGCCCTAGTTTGGGTTGTGTCATTTCTTATCTTTAAAATACATATCAGGCTAGGTCATAACCTGCTAAGAAGCTACCGACTGAACAACTATTGGCATGAGGTGAACCTTAACTCCGGGAGATGCAGCTACAGGCTCCGCCCCTTCCTCATTGGCACTTTGATCTGTATACTGTGCACCATTAGACGACACACTACTAATAATCCCCAAAAGCTAAATTAACAAATTCTGAGTAGTGAAGAGGGAACAAAACTTGGTGGAGCATGGGCTAGTCCTTGGCCCACCGTTTTCTGTGGGGGAAGAATCTCAGGATCACGCGTAGGGATAGGATATGAGGAAAGCATACACTCCTGGCCCCTTGCTGGGGATACACAACTAGGATATCCTCTACCCCTAGGTCATCCACAAAAAAGAGAAAGATCTCTGGGCAAAGTCTCGAGACCCTTATCTCGTGTAGCAATAGTACATTTCTGGACCATTTACGAATAGGTAAAGTCAATGGAATATTTTACAAACCAACTTAGTCTCTTAGCACGATATGAGTAAAAGAAGTAAAGAACTTCAAAGAATGTCCCATAGCCTATTCAATATAGGAAACAAAAGTCATTGTTCTAATCCACAGGACTCTACTAGACACTTGCTCTTGTACCAACAATTCCGATGAACCCTTCTGTGATACCAATTTTTCATGACTTCATATACATGTCATAATATTACTGCAGTAGTTAATCCAATACCATAACTCGGAGCTAATGCAATGGGTTAGTTTGGTAAGAAATGTGGACAAAGGTAACAATCAATTAAGATAAGTTATAAATAAATAGTGTTCTAATATAGATAAATGGATAAACATGAATACCAATCCCACGACCTGCTATAGCCAGTACAATAACATCTTGTACCAATATTACAACTCAATGGTTGAAAGTAGCCAATGCATCTGTCTCGAAATAAAAAACCTGAATGATGATAAGATAAAAGAAAACAGGTGACTCGGAATCTAATAACTCACCCTATCTCCAAAATGTCAACACCGCACCAACTCAAATCAATGACGGGAGCTATTACTTAAATCTAGACTAAATTGGTATAGAAGTTTAGTATGAGTACATAAACAATGGGTACTTAGTAGGAATCATCGGTCAACTAAGCTATGTCATGATATAAAGATGATATAATGCAAGGTAATCATAAGTAAGTGAAGGTACATAATAGAATCTGAATGGTGTCCATCATCATGGTATATAATAAGTAATTAACTCAAAACAATAGTATAACATAAGGCATCAACACATGACAATACCCTCGTGCATAAGTAATAGGCAATTTTTTACCACAACGCATCGTAATGCTTAACCACAAGCGAACACAAGTACGAATTGGTTCCCATACGCAAACTAGTTCATAAAGTAAAAAACACATCATTCATCCCATACTACCAGAGTGTAGACGAAAGAGAATCATAAAGGAACTTAACGAAAACATATCCAAATCCCATCTGTATTCACCCATATTCCAAATTTATCAACAATTAAACATTTTAACAAACATTCATTAGTTACTAATATTAACCATATAACCATATTCCATCCTATTACCATCAATAGCCACATACCATCAAATCCTATTACCCATTCTTTATTATATAAATAAGGATAATTAACTTGTCCATTAGATTTATAGTAACCATAATATTATTGTCATATAATAGGAAACTATTCACTACATAGCCATTTTAATAGCTATTATTCCTTCACTAACCATTACTTATCAATAACATTCCTCACTAAGTGAAATACCCTGGGTTCTGGTCTTGAAAATGTCTTGAGTCTTGAGCTTTTTCATTATTATATGACACACCTTACTACTTGTATGGTGTGGGTATGTGTCAAGTGACCTAACTCATAAGTAGTCTAGTATTTGTTGGTTGGGTTTTTATTATGGTTATGGATTATTGGTGACAAGTCATATGTTCATGATACGAGAAGTGTAGTGCTCAACCATATGGTGTCTAGTGTCTATCCTAGATGTGCTGCTTGGTGTATGACTTGAAAGATACTAATTATATGGTCAAGGGATAAGTTAGGCCAAGGGATTCGTATATTGGATAGAGTGTGGTAACAAACTTTTTGATTAAGTTACAAGTTGAGGGTACCAAGTTAAGGGGTCCAACCATACCCTTTTTCCTTCTTTTTAAAAGTTTTAAGCTAAGGTATTCTGGACATTTCAAACCACAACACCTTAAGACCCAACTTCTTACAACACTATTTGTTACCGTATTTTACACTTTAAAAGATCAAAAAACTCTCTCAACTCTCTTAAGATAATTGGGCTAGGGTTTCTTGAAGGTTGTCATCTAGAGGCATAAGGATCAAAATCTCTTTGTGAATCATAGTGACTAAGGCATGTTACTCCTCCATAATTGTTGGTTCATCTGAAAGCATATTTTAATGAATGTTTTTCTTTGTATTATTGTGAATTGGTTTGGGGTTTTGAAATATATGTTAGCAGTTTTAGTTGTTCTTAGTTGGATAATGTTTTTTTCACATAGTTTGACTGTTCTTGAAATCTTTGCATTGCATAATATAGTAATGGAACCTAAATTGGTTTTGTTGATTTTAAATTTTTTGGAAGGAATTGATGGCCACAACTTTTTTTTTAATTATAGATATTATAGGGTACATTAGAATCCCCTTAGTGTTGGCTAATGAAATTGATTGCAAGTTATAGTTAGTATGATGATACAACTTCATAAAGCCTTGATAATACACTCCTGGAATTAATGGTTTCAGTATGTGCTAATTTGTTTTAATTTCAAAATAATGGTGGTTTATGATTTCTAACCGTGAAGGTGTGAGTCCGATGGATGGAAAATGGAAACTCATTTTTAACAACATAAGGATTGGTCATGGTGACCATATGTTTGTTGGTTACACAGGAATCCCCCAACTTATACATGTAATATGAATCAGTGAAGACGAAGGTTACGTAGGAATCCCAAGGCACTATGATATCTATAGTTTGTTCAACTACACGTACTGGGGCCCGTTCAGGGGGTAACACTACACCCATATAACATGTGGGTGGATTATGACAGTAAAGCTACACAACCCAGGTTAATAGTTTTCAATCTATGCTAAACCCGGTTCCTTTTCTCGGGATGGTATATATGTATATAATTTCATATGGTTATCTACTTTGATTTGGAATAATGACATTATTTTACCCTTATTCCAGAGAACGTGCTAGAATTCATTCCGCTAAGCGTCTTTGCATTATTTATCCCCAAGCGATGCAGGAACTTGCTATATTAATCCTCCTTCTCAGTGACTTAGATTTTGGGGCAACTTAGAGTAAGACTGAAGAGGTGAGCTTCCATACTTCGAAAGACTCCATTTCATGTTATTGACTTCTTTACATTGTTTTTGTTTCATGGAAATTTTTATTGGCTATGTTCGGGGGCATGTCCGGACCTTATATTCATTATTTTTGGTTAGAGGCTTTTTGGTACTACTATGGGAATAAGCGGTGTCAGTATTGGTGTCTTCCTAGGTATTTGTAATGTCATTAGGGTTATAACAATTAGATATTTGATTCATGTTTTTGTACTATGGTTAATCACTTTAATTAATTCCTTTGATTTATTATTGTTCTATATTTTTATATGCTCGGAATTCATCAAACATTGGCTGCAGGGAAGTTATGGTTGGCTATTAGGGGTAGTGTCCGGTCGAGGTGGGACTTGAGGCCCCCGACATGACTAGGCCCTATTTCAGTTCATAGCACTAAGTGAATCCTTAATTTACAACTAGTTTCCCAATTACCAACTACTCTTGTTTAATAAACTAAGCAATATACATACGAATCCGTAGTATCATCAATCAATAACAACACAACTTTATATGTATTGAACACTAGTGGGCTACATTTGGCACCCTAATATCACATTAGATCCACATTAGACACATGGAGATATACATATGTATATATGTTTAAAAGGGCCATACATAGGGCTAGCCAGACTCAATCGGTAGATGTACACTTAGGACCGTCAACTAGTCATCCTCCGTACTTGCCTGGTATATAATAATATTCATCCTCCGACCTTATCAGGTATTATTATCATGAGCATCACAATATCCTCCGGCCTTACCGTGTATAATTATCATCATCATAATCATTCATCAACAATGTCAATTTACCAATAAATATATGAATATATAATATGTTTATTACAAACTATCATCGGATTTCAAGCATAATTAGAAACATTGCTTTCCATGTAGTCAATAATCATGCCTTCTAGAATCATTATCATCATGACTCACAATATTAGCAATAAGAGGGATTTCTAGCAGGGTCGCTAGCTTAATTATACAAAAAGAATATCATGAGGAATTGCCTAGTCCAAAGCTACTTATGGCATTAAAAATAATTTAGTCGACAACCCATAGTCATTACCTCTAATGTCATCAGCATCATACATTTATCGATACTATCAAACATGATTTCTAGGGAGAAATTTGTAGGAATTTATTAAGCTTCTAAGGTATCCTATGGAACTACATCCATCAAACATTAAAGTGGGTCAAGAACCCCTTCTAATTATCAAATACATTCAAAGTCCAACTTCTAACCGGGACTAGGCTAAGGTATCTAAATCAACTTTTAGATGTATAGCAAGCAACCAATAGTCCTAAGGTAAACGTCTTTCCAAGACACTATACCTAACTCAACCAAAGTATCTAAGGCGCTGCCATTAATGTAATCAACTAGGGTCAACTTATACAAAACATAAGTAACAATGTGATTGTCACCCAACTAGAGTAACTAAGGCATCCTCATGCTAACCATGAGACAAGAAGTCTAATTTCACAAAGGTTCAAACCTACAAGTCAAGCATTCTGATCTATGAGTTCAAGTGACTTAAAAGATGCAAAATAATCCCAAATCTTTTAATTCATCAATCCAACACATAAAACTCCTACCATATCTAACAAGATATCACAGTTATACTATAACAAAGCTCAATCTAACAAACAATAAGCCTAAGCTACCTCGAATCAAAAGAAATCTCATGAATTATTGCTAAACCATTGCTTTTACATACATAGAAGCTTCTTCAAGCTGCTAAGCTATCAAAAATACATTCTACACATTATTACAAGAATATTAATACCCATATAGCACCAGCATCCTTAAGGACCAAAAATGACACCAAAAACACCATGTAGCACCCACATTATGGAAAACTAATTTTCAAGGTCAGCCAAAAGTTCGTACACAATCAAGGAATAATAACTCTTAAGAAATTGGTTTAAACTAAGTTTATTTGTGGATTAATTAGTCCTTTATGCTATTTGGGAGGTTTTTGTCAGGAATTCAACAAATTCAAGCATAAAATGGAAGGATTCTTACCTCAAATCCAATGTTAGTTACAAAAATATATGTTAACTACGCTCCCAAGAGGAACCCAAGATTTAATTTGAGTTTATCAGACCATATTAGGGCTTCTACGTCTCAAGAATGAGTGAAAGGTGCCTGAAACGTGGCCTAATGGGCCTTTAAATACTCTTTCCAAGCCCTCAGGTATGGCTATCTCCATCCATGAGTTGCAATCACTATTTTGTGAGTGAAATGGGACTTATTTGAATTACCATAGAACTATCATGTTGTTTCTTCTGTGATCTACATTGCACCAGAAACTTAGAAATTTTTTCAAGTTTCAAATAATGCCTCGAGATTCATTCAGAATTTGACAAAGGCAAATGAACCATGTAACCATAAAAAAATTTATGTGGCGGAAATGTTGGCAAATTTTGATTCACCATTCAAGGTCATTACAACCATATATGGGTCCTACACCCAAACTTCTATTTTTCTAACTTTTAGACTAATAGGTCAAAATGAGCTCGGGTGCATTAGAACCCGATCAAAGGTCTACCTAACCTAAAATTGATAATCCATAGTTGTTGGCGTATTTGGAATTTTCATTCGAGATCATCTTTGTGAAGTTTTCACAGGGTGGCCATATAGGACCAACGAAGACTTCCTAACAGGGAATTAGTTTTAAAAACAAAATAAACTTCCTGATAATCGAACTGTTAGTTCCAGTAAGTCACAAATTACTAAGGGTAGCAATGAAATATATAACAGAGAAAATATATGGGAACATGCTCAATAACTGAAGTTTCATTACACCTTTAATTTAGTGGATCTTGATCTTAAAAAACATTAAAATCTAATATGTACACTAGTTTTAGGTATACTATTGAAAGTGTATTCAACATAATTTTATTGGTAAGAAAGGTTCCACGTTAACTGTTATTTAGAAATAAATTATGGTCTTAATATATGCCTAACTCAGTTCTCATACCTACCAAATTATTATGTTTGATTCAACATGTACTTGATGCATGGTTCTAATATTGCCTTGCATTTTGGGTTTGTTATAATATCACCCCTTGGGGTCATTTATCATAAAAAAAAACTAGCTATGCTCAAAAGGTAGGGGAAAAGGTGTAATCCAAAGAATGAATCTTGAATATGCAAATGCTCACATTATAACTGAGTTTATAACTAACACACATATCGAACTAAACTCATGATTACATGCTATGACATGGTAGTAACTATGGAGCATGTGACTAATAAAAGTTATTGATAGGAAACTGTTACCTTGAATTGACCTCAGACTTGGAATAAGACTCAACTGTATTACATTAAAAAAAATAAACACAAGATTTTTCATTGAATAGGCTCATACATGGACTCTTGAGAGTACGACTAGAAGAAAGGATGGGAATCTATTGGAATTGTCTTTCTTATCCATAAGATTATTTGTTGTCTATACAGTCTGAATTATACTAAGAGCTTATAACTCAACTGAATCATTCCTAATAGTAATATTTATGTAGAATTGTAAAGTTATAGATAATGATATGAAATTTATATGAGTCACTAAGAAAGGAATATTTTTTTCCTCCAACCCTCCTTGTCATATGTTCTACTAAAATTATGGGTTTGCATCAAAGGAATGATCTAAGTGAGATATTTAAATAAAGATTCTAACATGGTCAAAGAAGTCTAGTCTATTGATCTGAATTTATCAAATATGAATGGTTTAGAATTGAATATATGAAAACTTTGGTCTAAATTTCTCTATCACTAAACATGGGAATCAGGGGAAATAACTAGGATTAGAACAACTATGCCTTAAGTAATTCATTTGACAATTTCCCAACATAGTAACATTCTCAATTATGTTCCTTCTATTGAAAAAACTACCCTTAGCTTATTAAAATTTCAAAGTACACTACATATGGTTGTGAAAGATTAAGTCTTGAAGGATGATCATAATCTATTCAATCATAACATAGAGATATAGAGAACTATCACTAAAATGACTATATTGTTATCAAACATAGTGACCTATATTTTATTTCTACTATGAGTTGCCAACTTGAAAAATACACGGTTTCTTTCTTTCTTAAATAATCCACCAATTGCTAACCATCAGAAATCACTACGTACAGGTATATCAATAAATCATTCAAACCTATCAATAAACTACCATTGACATCACCATAAAAAGATAAGAAGGGTCATTGGGAACAAGAACATCAAGGTCTATAAAATTAGGAACATCATAAAATCTTAGTTCAAAGATTTTCATAATATTTGACACTTGACTGAGTTTGTAGTAGTATAGTTCGTTAGAAACTTTCTTTCTTAAGATATTTGATCTAAAGATGTACATGATGTAATGTGATCTCATTAGTTATTAATGACATATCATGTATACCTAAAAGTGAAATTACATTAAACATAAAGGCATGAGTTTGAGCTATATGGCATGTGAATGGAATCAATATATTCATATAGTAGGATTTGGGCTAGTGATTGAACAAGGAATCCTCATACTAAAAACAAATAATAGACATATATTTGTTATAAAGTGAATGAATAAACTTTATGATCATGTTACTAAAATGTTAGGCATTATTTTAATATAAAATTGACTGAAGTATGAGGAACATATTGAGATTTGGATAGGTCGAGCCTCTACCTCTTCCTCGTTATTTCCAATGACTTACAATCATTACTTACTGAATCTCAAAACTTAACTAAGGTATCGCTCCACCATCCCCCTTAGATTTAAACCATTCTTCTAAGTCTGCAAACCACTTTGTAATTCTAAATTAAACCGTTATCATCTTACTCTGTTGGTTGATGTATCACCATTTTTCAAGATACAAAATTCTTCTAAGAATTTATCGCTAAAATACAACATCACAACTAACTGATCCACATACAAACAACATTTACTTCAGATCCACATTACCACCCAATCTAGCAAGGTACTAAACATAAATTCATGCATAGGATGAGCCAACCTACTAGATAAGTTCCATGTATTATAACCATAATTCTAATAATCTCCCTTAAATTTTTGAATCACAATTCAAGCTTAAGGTCTAACACTTAACATGGGCAATCAGAAGACTTTCTATAGTAAGAACATGAATCCACATCACATGGAAAATATAGGAAGAAGATTTTTGAAATTAGTACTTTTTAATATACTAAGTATGTGAAATATGCACTACGATATATTTTGACACTGAGAGCAAAAATAATTCCTAAAATATGCATTTAAATCATATCTAAACTAAAAAGTTTAGGGACATAGTAAAATCTCTTAATCATGAGATAAAACATTTTGAGAATTTAAAAAGGTGGAAATAGTAATACTATATATGATTTACAACTACTATTGAACATGTTGTAAAACTACAATGAGTGCTAATAGAATGCAGATACCTGAACTATCGTTGAATGACCCTGTATGAAATACACATATAGTAAAATAAAGTGAAAATCTAAAAATTCATTATTCAAACACATATAAAACTGAATAAAGAGTCATCTACAAATAGTGAGTTACAAATAAGGGAGTTTCTTATAACTGACATAGACTATGTGATCAAACATGGAATCCAAGTTGTTACCTAAGTTTTGTGGGTTTCTACAACTCTATAAGGGTACGAAATATGACCAGTATTAATTAGCTCAATAGAATTTGGGAAAAGGAGACATTCAGAACTAGTGAGGACCCCCTTCAACCATGGTTGCACTTAGTTTCTAACTTGGTTTATCAGAACTCGAGTCCTCTCTATGTTACACACTTCTCTTAACGAAAAGCAAATAGATATACTAAAGTGCTCTATAAAACTACTATTTTGAAATTAAATGAGATATGTGTTATTTTAAAGCATTATAAATCATGAAAATTGAAGGACTGAGTATTCAAATGATAATGCATGATACTCTAAGTCATCAATAATTCATAGGCCCACCATCTCTGAAAAATGCAACTAGTCCTTATAATTTCATAACTTAAACCCAAAATCACGAATATATCAATATAATAGAGTTCATAATTATGAAAAGGTAAAGATACTTGAGTTCATAGGAAAATATGGTACGTCAAACTAATATTAATTGAAATTCAGAAATTCATGCATAATTTATTTTGAAAGAGGATGATGTTTATAAAACATACATAATTCATTACGCATCAAGATAATTGAATCAAAGCCATGAAAATAATGTACAATAACCTTGAGTTACAATCATAATAATAAAATAACAAGAGGTAATTGAAATTCAAGAATATGACATAACAAGTTGTGATCCATAGATCATTAGTTCATAAAAATCATAACTAAAATACAAACTTTTGACACTTGGTTTTTGGAATAAAGGTGAAAGTTATTCCTTATAGAATAAAAACATTCATGATTATGAAAATATCAAAAACTTTGGTGGAGACTTGACTTTTATTGATCTTGCATAGAAAACACATATGTGCTAAACTTGATAGAATTTGGACAAAGTTTTAGATCTTTGTTCATTGTTGAGAGGGATAAAATGGAATAATTATATGATATAACCCCATAAGAAACCCTAAAACTCCTTGGTATAGGGCTAACAATCTTAGTAAGATACCAAAATAACCTTATCATAAATTTACAGTAAAGTTGAAGGTTAGATCGTACACCATGTTTCCTTGATACACGATTTATATGGCTACTCTTGTCATTGAAACAAAAGTCATATGAAAACTAATGTTCTTGATACCTATTTCATTTGAAAAGTTGTATCCTTGACACAATGTCTGTTTGGAAACTTCTGTCAATAAAACACTATTCTTTTGAAAACTTGTGGTGTAAATAACCAAACATTGCTTTACTAAAATGGCCATAAATTTTTACTCTTATATAGAATTTACCAATGGTTTACAAAGTTAGAAATAAGTCTCAAAGACCTTTAATTTGATGGATTATTATCTCAATAAAAAATTTAGAATGAAGGATTTATGCTTATTTGAAGCTCATTATTGGAAGATTCTATATAAGAAATTAATCTGTAAGGAAGGTTTCAACTCAGTTGTGTGGTAGGAGTTACTTGTGACCTTATTAAATATATAAATCACTTTTTGTACTACCAAAATAAGATGTTTGATTTTATATGTACTTGAGCATGGTTCTAACTTAGCTTAGAGTTTTGGGGTATTATAATATCTCCCCTATGGGCTCATTCATCCTTGAACAAAAACTAACTAAGCTGAAAAGGCAAGGGATGAGCTGCAACCCTACAGTAAATCTTTAAGATCTAAATATTAACATGATAACTATTCTATAGGTGAATCATGGATGGAACTGAATTGATGAAAGCATGTTACTCCATGAGAGTAACTAAGAGACATGAGACTATTACCTTGAACAGACTTTAGGCTGGGGATAAGATTCAATATGATTAACGTACAACATGAATGTAAATAAAAGTTTGTAGGGAGTAGGCTAAGACATAGGTACTATAGAGTATGACTAGAAGAATAATAGAAAAATACTGGAATATCTGTCTTATCAGTGAGCTAAATTGCAATGTATAAAGTCTGACCAGAGAATTTATCACTCAACTTAGCATTCTTGGTACATACATATATGTAGAAATTTAAAGTGTTATATAATGACATGATATTTCTAAGAGTCATGAGAAAGCAATATTTGTTTTCTCCAACGCTCCTTGTCATAAGTTCTAATAACATTAAGGGGTATGACTCAAAGGCATAATATGAGTGACTTAACTAAATAGAAATTCTAACATGGTTCGAGCATCATAGTCTATTGGTTTAAGTTTATCAAATAGGAATGGCATAGAGTTTGACATGAGACACCTTTTGTATAAAGTTGTAAATCATGAAACATGGTCAGCTATGGAAAAGGGTAAGATAGGACTACTAAGCCATATGCAATTGGTAACTTTTAAACATAGAAATAATTTTTAATAATGCTCCTTCTTATTAGAAGACTACTATTAGGTATAACTTCTAACTATACTAAATAAAGTTGTGAAAGGGTAAGTTTGGCAGAATGCTCTGACTATTTAATCATAACTCAGAGATATAAAAAAGTACCACTAAAATGACCATACTGGTATCAACCATGGTGACCTATATTCTATTTCCACTATAAGTTGTCACCCTCATAGATACACTTCTTCTTTCCACCTTAAACAATGCATATTAAGTTATAAATAAATAATCACTAACCATAAAAATTCAATATCTTCATGTATATGAACAACCCATTCAGGCCTAGCTTTAGACTGACATCAAAATTGCTTTTAAAGCATAAGAAAGGTCACTAGAGAACTAGAACATAAGGATTTTCAATAGGAGAAACATTGTAAGATCTAGAATTAATGATTTTCATAACATGTGATACTTGATTGATTTATAGGGAGTATAGTGAATAAAGGTGAGTAAGATTTATAGAATTAAATAGAGGATAAGTGTGATGTAGTGTGATCTTAATAGTTATTAAATACATATCATCAATAACAAAAAATGAACATAAATAAAACAGAAAGACATGACCCATGGTTTATAAGGCATAGGGTTAGAATCCATAGATTTATGGAGTATGATTTGGGCTAGTGGGTTAACCATGACTCCTCGTACTAGAAATTTATAATGGACATACATTCATATAAAGTTAATAAATATGAGTTATGATCATATTGCTGACATGCGAGGTATGAGTATAATTTCTTATTAGTTGAAGTATTAAGAACATACCTAAGTAAAAATGGATCAAGCATTTGCCTCTTCCTAGTTAATTCCTTGGACTTACTAATAATACTAATTAACGATCATGTCCTAACTTAGGTGTTCACTCTACCCTCCCCCCTTTAGATTCAAACCATCTTTTTTAGCCTTCTGACCACTTATAATTCTAAGTTAAACTATTATAATCTTACCCTGATGGTTGATGTATTACCATATTTTTGTGTACTAAGTTCTTTCTTTATGATTTCACCTAAAATACTAAACCACAACTAACTAATATATATAGACAAAAAATCATATCAAATCTACAGTACCACCCTATCTACCAAGGTACTAAACATAAATTATTCCATAGGCTGATTCAACGAACTTTATAAGTTCTATGTACTAAAAACATAATTATTATAATCTTCTACTATATTTTTTAATAATAATGCAAGATTAAGGTCTTACATTATCACAAAAAACCACAAGAAGTTTATACACTGTGTTAACTTACAATTATTGGATAGAGATCAAATAAATTCTGGTCCGACGATCGTAAACCATAACCACATATACTTCCTCCTTCTTATGAGTGATCTTGTAATATGGTTTATCCGAATAGATTTGAGAGAAAAACATACCTTTGTCAAAATGCTCGACTTGCATAAAAGGAGTGATTTTTTTAGAATAATGTGAATTAAAAGAGATAAATAGCCCTAATAAAGACTGTATACAGTCACATAAAATTTTGTGGATTCTTCTAGGAGAACATGATTTATATGAAGTTAAGTTTGGCTATTTTTATTTCTTCGAAGATGAGTCATAGTTAGCAGATAATAAATAAATTGCTCAAAATTGTATTGATTTCTTAAAGAACATCTCTACTGCATGAGCTGAGATATGAAAGAAAGGAGACATTTCCTAAATACCCTGTAGCATCTCAAAGAAAAGTGTAGTTTTTATTCTACCATTTTGCAAGAATCTACTAAACATGACTTCATAGATATCCTAGGATACATGAACTCTGTGCTCTGATATTATTTTTTCAAAAGTGAAGACTACCCTCAGTCTTAACACAATGCTTAAAAACATAAATTATCACACTTTAACCCATGGTACTGGCATAATGCATAAGCCACTGATTAAAATATGTATAAGTGTTAAATAGACTAAGCAGAAGCAAAATCATGAAATAAGTTGGTTCAATATACTTAGTATTAAAAAGTTTACAACACCTAAATCTTTAAAGAAAGAGGAACTGAAACCTACATTTAATACATTTATTGAATATCTATGAAGCTTTTACTATAAATGACTTTAGGTAGCAGGGAGATGATTTGTTGTGTATTTAAACACCTCAGTGTAGTTATCTACATCTATTTAGCTAAGTGTTAAGGATAACATAATGTGATTAGTGAATTATTATTTATGTATTATGTATTAGTGTGCTAAATTATCTATTTAGAGAGTTTAAGGTGCAGTTGAAACTATTCAAGAGGCAAAAGAACTTTGATAGCCTATGTTATGCTTGTTCTAGTGCACTTTAATAAGCTCTACAGCGCTGTATGGACAAATGTTTGTTATGAGTTGTTATAGGATATCATAAAAGCAAATATGTAAGATAATGAAGCCTACAAATGAGCCACAAGAAGTGGAACAACAAGGAACTAGTAGACGAGGATCATGAAACAAGAATTTGGCATAACCTCAACTATAGGGATTGGCCTTTCGATGCACCTCCCATTGCACTGAGAGGGACTTGTGCCGCACCCCCATGTCAAGGGATCATTATTTGGACTGACCTATTAATCTACATTGCACCCCTTGCCCTGCGATGGCCATGTGATGTAGCCCTTTCTCTCCTTAAAATTGTCTTATAGTGTTATTTTTCTTTATTTTAGTTGAGGGAAAAGTTCAATGCTTATGATTTGTTCAGGCGACTTATGGACAACCTAATGGACTATATAGATAGTACATAATAACATTTACAAGTCATTTTTGGACACACATTTGATGAGAGCATCAAGAGCTCTACTTTAGATTTTTTTCTTCCTTTTATTTTTAGTTTTCTTTTAATTTTACTTATGAATTCATTGATAGTGATTCTTTGTATGACTATGACTAGCTGAACACCCTCTATATAGGGTTAAGGATATGAAGGTGTTTTCATAGTGTATATTTAAGATGGTAAATGTTAACTATCACAATTGGTTTCTCTTATGTTCAGGTATTTCCTATTCGATTGATTCAAGACATTTAGAATACATCTATATTTCTTTGGCATACTCGAAAGGAGTAACATTATATTAAATTATTGAACATAAGGAATAGGTTCTTGCCTTTCTGATCAGTTAAAGACTAGATATGTTTCTAGGATAGGAATTTACCTAGTTTACCCCTATTTGGCTCAAATATGGAATGAAATATAAATTCACTTGAGTTAGTTCTGTAAAAACCTGAGGATACCCCCTGGACGTCAAATAGTGATTAGGACTACAATAAGACCTAAAGTGAACACAGGATATCCATTCAGCTTAGAAATCTAATAAAGTAAACTTTAAACATGATGGGAAACTGAAGAGAACTTATAAACTGGATTCAAATAGACAGTCAATCTCCGCAAAAACTATAAATCTATGTAATTCAAACTATGAAAATCTGAAAGAGAATATCGTCTTACTAGTCATGACAACCCTCTAACTAAAGTTTAAAATCTATGGGGATATACTCTAGCTGACACAAAATTGAAAGGATAACCCATGAAATAATAGTACTAAACATTTTGCACCAACATAAGTATGTCTCTCACACTATAAGGACTCACCAACTTGAAGGATATAGGAAATAGTGATCGTGGCTAGTCGAGCTACTAGGGACAAACACCAAAACCTACATAATCAAACAATGTAGCCATAAAGACATATATATTATAAGTATTTCTTAAATGTAATAAGTATGAATGGTGAATGCAATAAATTAAACTTAACATACTTACAAATCTTCCATGCTAAGTATAAATAGATCACCTTGATCGTAAAAAAGAATAAAACCTGAAATCTCATAAAGTATATATCATAAGACAATATATGAAAAAACATTGTGAGCCATTACCCATAGTTTATAAAATCATCTTTTTTTGTCGGAGATTTTCGTAACAAACATAAATCATGTGAGCATTATCAAAGTGAAGACACATATCATAGTCTTTGAGAAAGTCAATCCATCTCCTTTTCCTAAGATTCAACTCCTTCTGGGTAAACACATATTGCAAGCTCTTATGATCCGAATAGATGTAAACATAAACTCCATGCAGATAATAGGGCCAAATCATCAAAGTGAATACCACAAACAATAATTCTATGTAGTGCATTGGTTAATTGTTATCATGAACTTTCAAATGCCTAGAAGCATATGTAACTATCTTTCCACGCTGCATCAAACCATCACCTAGTCCCACACGGCATACCTCATAATAAACCACAAATACATCAATACCCTTGGGTAGATTCAAATCCATAGTTGAAGTCAACTAATCCGTCAACTTCTCAAAACTAGCCTCACAAGAAGCAAGCCATAAAAACTTTACCTTTTTCTAAGTTAAGTTAGTTAATAAGGAAGCAAGAGAAGAGAAACTTTTACAAAACCTCCTATAATATCCACCTAAACCCAATAAGCTCCAAATATTTGATAGAGTCGTGGGCTTAGTCCACTTCATAACCTCCTCAACATTCTATGGATCCACCATGATCCCCTCCCTAGACACAACATGACCTGATAGGTGAGAAAAATTAAACAGAATCCACACTTAGAGAATTTAGCATACAATCACTGATCCTTAAGGATATGCAACACTATGAAGAGGTAATCATCATGATCCACCTCACTCCTAGAATACACTTAACTATCATCAATAAATTCTATTATGAAAAAAATCCAAGAACTGATGAAATACCTGATTCATAAGATTAATAAATATGACCAGGGCATTAGTCAAACCAAAATACATGACCAAGAACTCATATTTCCCATAATGGATACAAAAAGTACCTCTTAGGGATATCTAACTCCCTAATCTTTAGGTGATAGTTACCCGATCGAACATTAATCTTAGAGAAGTACTTAGTATCCTGAATCTAGTCAAGTAGGTAATCAATCCTAGAAGGAGGATACTTATTTTACATCAATACCTTATTCAACTGGTGGTAATTTGTATACATTCGAAAGGACCCATATTTTTTATGCAAAAAAAGCACAGGAGCACCGCATGGGGAAACACTAGGATGACTATAAACCTTATCAAGAATGTATTCCAACTCCTTCTTAAGTTCTTTAAACTCAGTAGGAGCCATTTTATTAAGAGAGATAGAGATAGGACAAGTGTTTAGAAGAAGATCAATCCCAACATCAATCACCCTTTTAGGAGAAACACTAGGAAGATCATTAGGGAACACTTTAGGAATGATCCGACTAGTAAGGTGAGTTGTATAACCTGCAACTTTGTTTTCTTCAGTTTTTTATTCAAATTTGTTTCCAACACTATTATTGTCCTATTTCACTTGCAACAGTCACAAAAGCACATCATATCTACTAAAATAACCTAAGTACAAGCATAAATTCTTTGATTTATCCATCGAAATTGTCGTGTTTCCATGGTGCATCAACAACCTCAACTTAGAAGTTTGTATTTCCTCAGGCAATACAAAAACTAAAACTACTACCCACAACAACGATGCTTAGACCTGAAGATCCAAATATACCTATGGTTGTAACTTTTAATTTCAGTTTTTAATATTTTATTCCCCTCCTAGTTTTATTTTTAAAGATCTCAACTGTATTAATATTTTGGTACAGGGAATGACAAAAAGGAATCTGATGATGGCATTACATTAGTAACAAACAACTAGGCATATACAACTCACATTTTTTTGTGGTACAACTAGGGGGTAAGAGTCGTATCAACTGGGTACGACTCATGTCTTAGTCATATGATAAATAGTAAATATACGAATGTTCACTGGTCTTCTTATGAGTCCTTCTAACCAATCGTAAGGACAAGTTATGACTCAATACTAACACTCATATGTAGACCAAAAATAATACTCTAATATATGTTATATCCCAGGTCAGTACGACATTTTTGTATTAGTCATAATGGTTAGATACATCTCTCTTAGGTAAGCTTTACCCAGACCAAAATTTTCACTAAGCAATACCTTTATGATGTCAGTGGTTATGATTCACATCAATTCATGACTCGTTACTTGTGGATACGTGTCGTAAAGAGTCTCGTATTCATTGTAACATAAAATTTTAGTTTAAAAGTTGATTCTAACAAACATTCCCTATTCTACCCTTTAGTGTACAACATTACCACACTATTTTAGTCCAACAACACAATATTTTAGCACACAACATCAAGTTCACCCCCAACTTCCATTTTAAGCAAAATTTCTAAGAACTAAGGTTCAAAATTTCAACACACATTGATATCCAACTCAAGGAATTGCTAAAATCTCAACCTATTTTAAATTTCAATCTAAACATATGAAGAATTAGGATTCAAAGACTTACTTGAATGGTTGAGAGATTAGGGTTTTTGAATTTTCACTTTTCTTCCCCAAATTCATGCAATGTGAGAGAAACCAATGATTTTGTGTATGTTTCGGAGTTAATTTGTTCATTTTAGAGCTTAAGGATTGATTACAAATGGAGGTATTTGATTTTTTTAGTATCGGGTAGACGAATTGGGTGCCCTTTTAGTTTAAAATCAAGTGAGTTGGACTAGTTGACCCTTGAACCTTTACCTAGTATGCTTGGTTTATGAGTCTTGTGTATGACTCATACCCAGTCTTATGAGTCTTTTCTTTCATTCGTAAAGACTTGGAGCATTGCTTGGGTTCTGGAGTTGATACAACTCCTTGTGATGAATCATACCTTCATGGTACAACTTGTTTCTAAAGTTGTAAAGACTGTAGAAAATTTTACATATATCTGCATCAGTTCCCAAGTCCTTAAGGATCCTACTCATGAGTCGTTACCTTAGGATACGACTCATGAAAAGTCTATATGACCTAAATTATTGGAATTTCTTGATCTTTCTGCAATCTTTAATCTGGACACTAAACAAACAGATTACACTATAAACAAATAATTACAAAGCATGGGTTTCCTCCAATGCAGTGATTGATTTAATGTCATGGCATAATGGGGCTAAGTTGGATACTCAGATTTCACTAACTAGCCTCATGGGTCACCCCCATATAGCAATTGATTTAATGTCGTGGAATGACATAACTGCCTTGGTTACTCAAATTTCACCAAGTTCTATCTCAAAAATTACACTTACTTCTTTAGTGTTACCCATACAGTGCTTTTCTTTTCGCCCCTTCACCTCAAATAGGGTTTCACTATCCCATTTTAATTCAAAAGCACCATATGGGAACACTCTTAGTTTAGTAAATAGACCACATCATCAAGACATTAAGTTACTAGGAAACATGTAAAGCCTTTAGTTGTATAGCAATACCTTGTCATCTTTCTCAAATATTCTCTTCTGAATTTAGTGGCCATGATGCAATTTCAACTTTTCTTTGTAAATTGCATACCTTTCGTGCGCCCAAATTTAGAAAGTGACATGCCTTTCCAAACGTCAACTGATATGGAGAACCACTAATGGGGATCATGAAAGCTACTTGGTGAGACTATAATGCATCATCTAACTTTCGTTACCAACCATTCCTAATGTTATTTACTACCTTCTCAATGATGGACTTGATTTCTCTGTTGAACACCTCAACCTGTCCACTATTCTACGGATGATAAGGTGTTACCACCTTACATTTTACTCCAAACTTCTCAAGCAAGCTTTTGAATAGAAGATTACAAAAATGTGACCCACCGTCACTAATGATAGCAGGTGGCATGCCAAATCGAGAAATGTGTTTTTTTAAGAATGTAGTGACACTACATGGTTTATTGTTTGGGAGCGAACCACTTCGGCCCATTTCAAAACATAATCCACAACCATAAGAATATATATTATGCCTAACGAAATCACTAAAGGTTCCATGAAATCTATACTCAATACATCAAATAATTCCAATTCTTAAATAGGACTATATGAAGTTCATTGTGTCGAGATGTTACCTTGGCGTAGACATTAATCACTAGCTGAAGAAAAATTATTTGCATATTTATATATTCATTTCGAATAATACCCACATTAAAGGATTTTGTAGGTTGTAGGTGATCCTCCATGATAACCCCCAACTGGTAAAGAGTGATAAGTAAGTATGATCATCATCTCTATATCAGTTATACATCTACGAATAATCCCATCAAAACAAATTCTTAATAAATAAGGCACATCCCAGAAAAATTTCCTTACCTCATGCATAAACTTCATTCTCTGCTAAGAGGAAATATCTTTTAGGACAAGATAACATTCTAGATAATTTGGATAGTTAGAAAACCATACAATTAGATCTTGGGAAGCTGCTAATATCTGCTTATCTAGAAAACTGTCATCAGTTTAAAGCCCACCATTAATATTCTGCATAATTTCCTCCTCAATTCTAGACAAATGATCTGCAATTAGATTCCTATTCTATTTACTGTCCTTGACCTCGAAATCAAATTCTTGCAGCAATAGAACCCACCTAATCGGTCTAGAATCTGCATCCTTTTTCTCTATTAAGTATCTCAATGTTGCACGATCAATGTGTATAATCACCTTTGTCCTTATCAAATAAGACCCAAACTTCTCAAAGGCAAAAACCACTACCAATAACTCTTGTTTAGTGACCTTGTAGTTCTTTTGAGCAGGGTTTATTGCCTAGCTAGCATAGTAGATGGGAGGAAGGATTTTTAATTTTTGTTGTCCTATTAGAACACATAAGGCCAATGAACATACATTACACATAATGTCAAATTGCAAGGACCAATCCGGGGACACTATGATTAGAGCAGTCATCAACTTCTCTTTTAGACGTTCAAAACCCTTCAAACATACTTCAGTAAAATCAAATTTCACCTCTTTCTCAAAACGTCTACAAAGAGGGTTGGAAATCATGGATAAATCCTTGATGAATCACCTATAAAACCCACCATGTCCTAAAAAACTTTGATCACCCTTCAAAAAAATTGGTGGAGGTAATTTCTCAATAACTTCAATCTATACTCTATCGATTGAAATACCACTTTTTGAAATTTTATGCCAAAGCACAATATATCCTTTAACCATACAATGGCACTTTTCCTAAGTAAGTACCAAGTTCAATTCCTCATACATTCTAAGAGCATTTGATAAGTTAAATAGGTGGTCATCAAAAGAATCACCAACGACTGAGAAATTATCCATAAACACTTCGATGGTGTCTTCTACTATGTATGAGAAGATTGATATCATACATATCTAAAATATGGTTGGAGTATTACATAACCTAAATGGAATACATCTAAATGCAAAGGTCCCATAAGGATAAGTTCTTAGTCCTTAGGTACAATAATGATTTGCTTATAGCCTAAGATACCCATCGATAAAGTAGCACCATTCTCTACCCTCAACTTTATCTAATATCTTGTCCATGAATGGAATAGAGAAGTGATCCTTCTGAGTCCATGCATTTAATTTTCTGTAATCCATGCAAACTCTCCATCCTATAACTGGCCTCATTGGCAGTATCTGATTCTTATCATTAGGCCTAATAGTAATACCACTTTTTTTTCGAAATTCAGTCTACCAGACTGATCCACTTAATATCGTCAATGGTATACACTACATCACTATCCAACCACTTGATTATCTCTTTCTTCACCACCTCCTGCATAGGAAGATTGAGTCCGTAATGATGTTTTATCCTTGGAATACATTCTGGTTCAAGTTGGATCTTTTGAATATAAAGACCAGGTGGAATACAAATAAGATCTGCAATGGACCAACCAATGGCCCTCTAGAATTTTTGTAGCACTGATAATAAAGCTTTAAATTCTATCTCAATCAAGTCAGCTGCAATGATTACCGATAAAGTGTTGTTGGCCCCTAAAAATTTATATCGTAAATAAGAAAAGAGGGCCTTCAAATCTAATAAAGGTGGCTCCTCAAAAGATGGGCGATCAAGTGGAGTTGTTATATTTTTTATATCAAATCATGCATATTTAGTGCATCAATATAAGAATCACCCCTATAAAGTGCACATACCATTCCATCATATTCATCAATACCATAATTATCGAAGTTCATGATTATCAAAGCCAAAGATTCAACACCCAGCCTCTCTTTAATAAGAAAAACATTAGAAACATCATCCCAACTAGTCGTTAAATCAACATCATAAATGAATCTATCTCCTCATTATACACATCCATCATAGATACCACTCTCAACTCATTAGGCTACTTTATGGATTTGTAAATGTTGAATATCACCAATTCATCATTGAGTCTCAATATCAAATGTCCTAGCTCTAAATTAATAGATGTCCTTTCTATTGCAAAGAATGATCTTTCTAAGGTAATTAGGACTTGAAAGTTCTCTTCAAACTCTAATATCACAAAATTAGCAAGAAATATAAAAGAAGACACCTTCAACAATACTTCATATAGAATATCAACTGGTTTTTCTCTATCTTATCTGGCTTCACTAGTCTCTTGGTGGTTGGTGTGGGAGCTCCAAACCCTAACTGTATAAACAGTATGAACTGTATGAGGTTGGTACTTTTACCCAAATTACATAATGCACAAGTAACGTTGAAAGATCCAATGGTGCAAGGAATGGTGAAAGAACCAGGATCCTCTTACTTCTCCAACAATGATCTAGTGGCTACAGCGCTATAGTGATGAATATCTTTAACTCGCTCATAACTGCCTAACCTTTTCTTGGTAATTATATCCTTCTTGAATTTTGTAAATCCTGAAATTTTCTTTAATGCCTCTACAAGTGGGATATTGACTGATAGCTCTTTCAATATAGATATAAAATTTTGCTATTTACCCTCTTCATGTTTCTCTTGCATCCTTTAATCAAAAGGAGGCCAAGGTATCAATAAGGATTTCAAAACATGTTTCTCGATAATGTATGTTCCTTTATCATATTTGTTACTACTCTCCACATCACAAAATCATCATCATTCTTTTTCTTATTTTCATTGGGTACAGACGAATCCATTGTGGTTTTACCACTCTGAGTAGTAATGGCATGACAATGGCTATCATTCTTTACATTTACCATTGTGTTACTCGGGGGAGTACCAAGTTGCCTTTGAATTGATTTGGATAACATCTTATTAAATTAGTGCTCCAACTATTTGATTGTGGTAGCATGTGACTCAACTTATTGATTTAGTACTGACAGATTTGCCTTAATGTAATACCCCGATTATTTCTTAAGCTTAAATTATTTTTGAATGAATATGGATGAATTTCAAAGTAATTTTTGTTTATATCATGTTGTATTTCCCTAAATTCCACTTTCTATCACGTGGATAATTGGATAATATTTCCATCGGCATAAGATTCAGCCAAATCGAATAGCCGGTGAGGGAGTTAGAGCCATTTTGTAATACCCCAAAACACTAACCAATAGTGCAACCATGAATCAAGCTTATGAGAAATAAATTATAGCTCTTTGGTTTTTTTATAATCAAGGGTGATGTGTATTAATGCCTCAAAGATGTCCTAGCAATTAGGTGAATCAAAACATTCCTTACCGATTGAATTCTTGGGAAAGATTTTCCCATATTCAACTTTAAATAACCATATCTCTCATTATAATACGAATCATTGATCCCATGACCTACCAAAATATAGATAATTTAATTATCTTTCCAATGATGTGAATGGTATCAAAATCCAATACTAAAACAAAGAGTTATGCTTATTTTACTCCAGCGTGTCAGCCTAGAAACTCCGTGATGACCTTTTGTGACGACTTGTCGCAAGCCTGACAGCTTGTCAAAAAATATCATCACGTTAAGGGAGAAAGTCAAAGAATCCAACCTTTTGTGAGGACATTTTCAGCAATTAAGGGACATTTTTACAAGGGTATTTTGGTTATTTTTGCCCATTTTGATCCTATATATATATCCAAGTAAAGAAGAGAAGTTCATTTTCTATTATTTCTCTTCTAAGAAAGATCTAGAACTAGGGTTTCTTCCAAAAACCTAAATCAAATCTTCTATAAGAAAATTCAAGAATCATCCAACTATTTCACCAAGTTGTTCAAGAATCAAGTTCTCCAAGTCAAAGGCATCAAGAACTTAGCTCAAAAGTGTGAAGAAGAGTTTCCAATCAAGCTTGCTCGTCTTAAAATCATAATTCAAGATATGTGGGGTTTGAACAAGAACACTTCGTTCGTTCTTGTGCCCAAAGATTTAATTTCTACTATTGAAATTCATGATTTTACAAAGTAAGTTTGCACCCAAATTTCTTTATTAATGATTTATGATATTTGAGCTATTCAATATTGATACACATGACTATTTCATCATTTTATTTCTTAAATTGAGAACTTATGCCATGAGTTAAATATTGTATTTATGAGTTGATGATTTCTGAATGATTTGAGATAAGAGTCATGATTTAAGCTTTTCTATGAGAAGTTTGATTAATTATTATATATATTGATATTTGAGTTTGATAGTTAAGAATGAGTTCTATGATATTTTCTTGAAGTTTTTGATGCATGATTATTTTACAATTTAAAAATTATGACTTGATATTTAATATTATGAATTTTATGTTTCTACCATGAGGTGGTATTTCAAGTGCTTTCAAGATATGTGTCAATCCTTAAGCTTTCTTATGACAAATTAGATTATTGAGTATATTGATTCATGAGATTGAGTTGTTACAATGATTCTTGATATTTTCTCAAAGTTAATGATGTTGCCATGATTTAATGAATTGATACATTTTGATATTGAGAAAGATTGATTTGATTTGAGTTGAGTTAGGAATCCACAAATTTATTATGATTTTATAAATGAGAAAGATATTTGATTTGGTCTTCATGATAAACCCTTGTGAAGTTTGTGGTTTATTTCCTAACGTGCTGAGCTTGTGTCTGGGAGTAGTATTTAGCATCGACCAGGAAATGTGGTATTTCTCCTAAAACTATGTGCCACCATAGGATTGATATTGATAATTGTGGGCGAGAGGCTGAGTGTGAGATTGTGATCACTAAATTTAGTTTGTACTACTTGAAAATAGTACAACGCTCCCGCCAATATGGGGTTCTCTCCTAAGGAGGTCAAAATATTGGACTCCATGTAGCTCACATGATTTATATCGGTTATAAGTACCTCCTAAGTTCATAAATGTTCAAGATTAATGAGTTACCGAGTCATTCTAAGTTATGAGTTAAAGAGTTTGAGTTGAGTATACTGATTTATGAGATATATAATGCTTGCATTACTACTGATTATTTATAAGGAATACATTTTAGTTAATTCAAGCAAAAAAAGTTGTAATCATTAGCATGCATGATTTTCATAATCATTTATCATATTATTTATAATGTTGCATTGCACCCGCACTTACTCAGTACATTCCTTAAAGTACTGACCCCCATATATTTCTATGTGCTACAGTGTCTTATAACATAGGTTCAAATTATAGCGTAGATACCGCATTCAGTCTGTCCGCCGCTCCTAGTCAACAGGTGATGAGTCTTTCTAATTTGAGGGCTTGAGTTTGTTATACAGGTTGAGATGTAATGTATTTTCTTATTTTACTTATATTGAGCTTAGATAGATAGGAGTCATGACCCGACTATCTAAAGTCAGTACCAGTAGAGACTTTATAGATAGTCTATGTTTTCGCTGATTTTATGTAGATTTAAGAATTTTATCCAGTTGCTTATGAGTTATGCCAGTAAGAGGATTAGCTTGGGGTCACTTGTGTCCCTAAGCACCATGTGATGTCTCGGGACCCAATTTCAGGGCATTACGAACTTGGTATCAAAGCACAAAGTTCAAGTGTCCGAGGCTGTCTATGAAGTCGTGTCTAGTAGAGTCTTGCAAAATGGTACAGAGATGTCTGTACATTTCTTCGAGAGGCTACAAGACATTTAGAAAAGGTTTCCATTCTTTTATGTCTTAGATCTTGCTATAGAAAGGTTCTTTGAGAAACTTATGCAGATCCTCATCTTCCTCTATTTAAGGTATCCCCGCCTTATTTTTGAGGTATTAGAGACAGTCAAGCTCAACTCTTTACAGATAGTAATTTATTAAGCAGTCTTCATAGATAGTTACGAAGTTTTAAATTATCTAGAAAGTATCCTATTAGTGTCTTATCATGCCTTGCTTATGAATCGTGTAATAAGACCATGTCAGTTGCACTTCCAGATTCCTTCTCAGAATCCATAATGATAATCTATACTTTTTTATCTATGTACTATTCTTGAGGTAACATGATTTGCATGTTTTAATTTTCTTCCGTGACAATGCCCTTAGACTTGAAAGTGAGAAATTTCAAAAGTATCATAAAGCGGCCTGAGAAGAGCTTACCAACATGTTATAAGTTTCCTAAGTTCAATGTTATACCCTCTCCCTTATGATTCATTCCATTAAGATAGAGTAAGATGTGCATTCTTAGATTATCAAATATTTTATGGCCAGTTTCTACCTCTTGTTACCTTGTTATCATTATGAATTTGGAACTAAATGTCTAGTGAAGCCGTGTGGGGCTCTTTCGATTCACACACATAATTTCTTTGTTATCCATTTCAAATTCTTTTTCAAAATGCAAAATCAAAGACTAGTGAAGCCGGGTGAGGCCTATTGTAATTAACTTATAACTCTTTGTGTATCTTGTTTCCTCGTGCTGGTTAGAACTGGGTTTAGAGGTGTAGTTGCATAAAAGGTGGACAGTGTGACTTATTAGAAGTATCTATAGTTGAGCTTTTTGCATATGATCGAGTTAGGGATGAAGTGATATTGTTCTTGTGTGTCAACTAATGGAAGAGAGAGAAGTAGTTATAAGTAGAGGTAAATAATAGTTTGCTTAAGGTATGAAAAAAGTTGTTGATGGTGTGTTGCACAAGATAAGTATAGGTTATGGATTAGGATACTTAGTGGATAAGTGTTGCTAACTTAGGTGCTCCTGAGATTGCAAGGGGAAGTTAAGTGGAGGCCTAGAAAGTTATGAACTAAGTTAAGCTATGTATGAAGAATAAATAGTAATGATGGGTAGAAGATGGGCGTGTTGATGGAGTATAAATGAGAGAGGCTATATGATTATGACCAATTATTGGTACTAGGGGGTTTAAGTGGGCTAGTGTTTATTGACGTTTTGTTTTATAGTTTCCAAGTGAGAATTGTGTGTATGAGATGGAGTTGTAAGTTATGCTGAGCATTAGACATTAAGATTGGATTATTGGTGGCTATGGAGGTGGATGTGATGATTTCTTGGTTAATGTTCCTAGTTATAGATCATTGATCTAATAGGCTTAGACAGTGTATGTAAGAGCTTAAGTCTGATCAACTTGTAATTAAGTTTGATTTTGTGTTCTTAGTGAGTTGCTAGGTGGAGGAAGACTAGTTAGGTAATGAATAATGTTCCAAATAATTGAGCCAAGAGTATAATGTATTTAGTCTATGAGGGGGATAGTAGAACGAGTAACCAGGCTACGTTGTCAGGTCCTAGTGTGTGTGCCAGTAAGTAGTGGAACAGTTGGGAGAAGGGATACTGCTCAACCCATTTTATTTTAGTATTTTCAATCATTCTAGTATTCATTCATGCTTTGCACTTTGATTTCATGATCATGATTTATGTCTAGGCATGTGATAAACAATCCTGTCCTCTCTTAGTTACTAAAATGTGGAGTTTCAAACCTTTCATCGATAGGAATCACATTTCATAGTTACGAATTCCCAATTTAGGTCATGCAACGCCTGACTTATCTACTCAAGTTTAGTGACATGTTCAGTTCTAATGTTCAAGCGCTACTTTTAATGATCAGCAAAGAAAAAAATATATATTTATATCGTGCATGTCCCCGAGACATATTTCTTTGATGGGTTTATGATGTTGAATCCTCTATTCCTTAAGCCTCAGTTGAGTGCCAAGTTATTCATAGGATCTATTCATGTTTCAGACCCTCATACTCTAATCTTTTACTTATCTTTCCTTACCCTAGATAGTGGTGGTAAATAGTTGTTTAGTCGAGAGAGAGGAGATATTTCCTTATCAACAATAGAGGGTGGCATGTATACTTTGGGTTGGCAGTAATGTGAAGTAAGATTTAGGCTAAGTATTTGATACATGTTATGGTTAGTTGAAATTTAATGTGTTATGATTAGGAAGATTTTGGTGATTTCAATTTTTGTAATTCCATGAGTTGGAAAGAATATTAGAGTGAAGAATTTGTGTAGGACATGATTAGCTAGGTGTATGTTAGGTGTGCTTGAGGTGAGTGCATGAAAATTTTTCTTGATAAGAGATGTGTAGGGTATGAAGATAGGATTGAACATCGTGTTTGTGCGCATATGAATGGGTGCCTTGCGCATTGGTAATTGGCTAGTACTAGATGGATTGGAGTTGTCGTAGTGGTAATGAGAATTACTCTTAAAGTGAGAGATTGTAAGAATATAGATATGTGGGAGATCATGATTCAAAATGGGGTTATGTGGCTTATCTTGTGGTTCTAGGTTAGGCATGAAGACGATGAGGGGGTTTGGTTCGAAGAGATATGAGTAGATGGAAGTATTGGTGTTATGTAAGGATTGTAAGTTGAATCGATCAAGAATAGTATCAGAAGGGTTTAGTACAGTTGAGAGAGAGTGTTTGAGAAGTATGGTTGAGTTTGAGAGTAAGGAGTTGCCTTGCTTAAAGCTTAGTACTTTTATCCTGACTTATGATTCATAAGATTAGGTTTCAAGTTATGGGATGATGGTAATTCTATGATCTCTGATTTAGATGTCTTGTTTAGATATTTCCTAAAGTTCTTTGCTCCTTCAGACCATTAGAATTCCTTAGGAGGGTATTGAAGAAATCCTCTACTTAAGTATGCGTATCTAGTACGATTCAATTTGAATAGTTAGCAACCCAGTTTTTAAAAATTTGGCAGATAGATTTCTATGGTCTTCCATTTTTTTGAGCTAGTCTGGTCTTACCACTCGAAGTTTCATAAGTACGAGCAATTCGGTAAGTAGTTGCTCGCACACAAAATCTATGAATTCAGTTCAGTATATGTATCAGGCATCTATTTCAGATACGGATATATAATCGTTATTCAGTCTATAAGCATTCATTGAACAATCTTTGTTTTCCAAGTATTCTAATCCAGACAATGTAATACCCATTGTGCAGTTTTATCCTTGTTTCTAATGACCTATGCCTGCATAAATTATCTCTTTGCAGTCTATGAGTAAGACTTCACCCTTATCACATTAAGTGAATTCTAAATTCTCAGCATGAGCCTGCTCTTTAATATAAGCAGAAGCAAATCATCTCAAATTCAGTCGAGAATTACCGTTTTCCTCTATCTATTCTTTTCTAGTCTTGGATCCAGCGGTATAGCTATTCTCATCATGAGTTTATACATTCAACGAAGCACTTCAAAGTTTAGAAATATGTAGATTCATATTAGCAAGTTATTTCAGCTGTGTGTTTTCAGTTTTCATTGTATTTTTGGTCAAATAGCAACATTCGAGGACGAATGTTTGCAAAGAAGAGATATTGTAATTCCCCGATCATTTCTTAAGCCTAAATCCGTATTTTGAGTGCATATTGATGACTTACAAAGTGATTACTAATTACATCTTGTTTTATTTCCCTAAATTCTACTTTCTATCATGTGGAGAATTGGATAAGCTTTCCATCGACATAAGATTCACCCTAATCGGACACCCGGTGAGGGAGTTAGAGCCATTTTGTAATACCCCAAGATTCTAACCAACAGTGCAACAATGAATCAAGCTCATGAGAAGTAAATTATAGTTCTTTTGGTTGTTTTATAATCAAGGGTGATGTGTATTAAGGCCTCAAAGATGTCCTATCGATTAGGTGAATCAAAATATTCCTTACCGATTGAATTCTTAGGAAGGATTTTCCATATCCAAATTCAAATGATGATATATCTCGTTATACTGTGAATCATTGATCCCATTACCTTCAAAAAGATAGATAATTGAATTAGCTTTCCAATGATACCAATTTCGTCAAAATACAAAGCTGGAGCAAAGAGTTATGCTTATTTTACTCCAAGGCAGAAATTCACAAAATCCAACCTTTTGTGATGGCTTGTCATAAGTTTGACGTCTTGTCACAAAATATCGTCAATCTTAAGCCGAAAATCATAAAATCCATCCTTTTTCTGATGACAATTTGTAATGGCCTATCATGGGCCTGACGGCTTGTCATGGATGTCATCAGTTATTTTTTTCAAGAAATTAAGAGACATTTTTGAAAGGGCATTTTGGCCATTTCTACCCATTTTGGTCCTATATATATATATATATATATATATATATATATATATATATATATATATATATATATATATATATATATATATATATATATATATATATATATATATATATATATCCAAGTAGAGAAGAGAAGTTCATATTCTCTAATTTCTCTTCTAAGAAAGATTTAGAACTAGGGTTTCTTACGAAATCGTAAATCAAATCATCTACAAGAAAATTCAAGAATCTTCCAAAGATTTCACCAAGTTATTCAAGAATGAAGTTCTCCAAGTCAAAGGAATGAAGAACTTAGCTCAAAAGTGTGAAGAAGAATTTCCAATCAAGCTTTCTCATCTTAAAATCATAATCCAAGGTATGTGGGGTTTGACCAAGAACACTTCTTTCGTTCTTGTGTCCAAAGATTTATTTTCTACTATTGAAATTCATGATTTTGTAAAGTGGGTTTACACCCAAATTACTTTATTAATGATTTATGATATTTGATCTATTCAAGATTGATACACATGACTATTTCATTATTTTATTTCTTAAATTGAGAAATTATGCCATGAGTTGAATATTGTTATTATGAGTTGATGATTTTCGAATGATTTGAGATAAGATTCACGATTTAAGCTTTTCTAGGAGAGGTTTAATTATTGAATATATATATTGATATTTGAGCTTGAGAGTCAAGAATGAGTTCTATGATGTTTTCTTGAAGTTTTTGATGCATGATTATTTTACAATTTATAAATTATGACTTGATATTTAATATTGTGACTTTCATGTTTCTACCATGAGGTGGTATTTCAAGTGCTTTCAAGAGATGTGTCAATCCTTAAGCTTTCTTATGACAAATTAGATTATTGAGTATATTGATTCATGAGGTTGAGTTGTTACAATGATTCTTGATATTTTCTCAAAGTTAATGATGTTTCCATGATTTAATGAATCGATACATTTTGATATTGAGAAAGATAGATTTAATTTGAGTCGAGTTAGGAATCCACAAATTGATTTTGATTTGATAAATGAGAAAGATATTTAATTTGGTCTTCATGATAGACCCTTGTGATGTCTGTAGTGGATTTCCTAATGCGTTCTGAGCTTTTGTCTTGGAGTAGTATTTATCACCGAGCGGGAAATATGGTATTTCCCCCGAAACTACGTGCCACTGTAGGATTGATATTGATAATTATGGGCCCGAGGCTGAGTATGAGATTGTGATCACTAAATTTAGGTTGTAATCCAATGCAAGAGTATGATGCTCCCGCCAATGTGGGGTTCTCTCCTTTGGAGGGCCAAACAATTGACTCCATGTAGCTCATATGGTTTATGTCGGGTATAAGAATCTCCCAAGTCTATAAGAATTGAAGTTTCATGAGCTACTGAGTTACTCTAAGTCATGAGTTAAAGAGTTTTAGTTGAGTGTAATGATTTATGAAATATATAATTCTTGCATTACTTTTGATTATTTACAAGGAATATATTTCATTTAATTCAAGCAAAGAAAGTCGTTATCGTCAGCATGCATGATTTTCATAATCATTTATGATATTATTTATAATGTTGCATTACACCCCAACATACTCAGTACATTCCTTAAAGTACTGAACCCCATATATTTCTATGTGCTATAGTGTCTTATAATGTAGGTTCAAATTGTAGCGCAGATACCGCATTCAGTGAGTCCACCGCACCCGGTCAGCAGGTGACGAGTCTATTTGATTAGACTACTTGATTTGGTCATACAGCTCGAGAAGTATTATATTTTCTTATTTTAGTCGTATTAAGCATAGATAGTTAGGATTCATGACCCGTCTATCTAATGTCAGTACGAGTAGAGGCTTCATAGACAGTCAGTAGAAGTTGATGTATTCAGTTTTAGTTTCGTTTGGTAAAAGTACAGTTGTAATCTTGAAAAGTTCATGTTTATATTGATCCAGTTCAGAGAAGTTCAATGTTTTCACTGATTTTATATAGATTTAAACATTTTATCCAGTTGCTTATGAGTTATGCCAGTAGGAGGGTTAGCATGGGGTTACTTGTGCCCCTAAGCACCGTGTGACGTTTCGGGACCCAATTTTGGGGCGTTATACTAAATCTCTTTAAGACAACTTTCTTGACTTTCTTGTTTTTTGACTAAATTTGACAAAAGTGCCTCATTTATGGATTTTTAATTATGGCCACCTAGTGGAGCATACTTGCCCCACTTCTCCTTATAATCATCTATACACCGCTAATCATCATGTCTCTCTACTTCTTACTCCATTCTTTACTTTTCTTTCTCTTCAGATTTAGTCTCAACAATCCTAGAAGTAGATCCATTTGTCTTAACTTCTAATACCCCGAATTTCTACTGAGCTTAAAATTGTCCTAAAAATGTTAAAGACTTACTTAAAAGATGAACCCACTTTTATACATATGCAATTTTAAAAAATTTGACTCTATGTTGTGTGACAAATTTAATAAGTTTTCAATTGATATCAAATTTTCCCAAATCCAACACACGGGCGAAGAGTTTGATCCATTTTTGTAAGACAATATGCCACTTGAGCTATCGACGCATCGCGGTGCATGCCAAAATGGCAATCATCAAAATCCAGTGGGCCTCCACGATTATGACGCGTCACGCCAAGGCTCAAATCCAGAGTTGTCTCAGCCTGATACCACCATATCGCGGTAAGATTCTAGGTCCCATCCAGTATTGCAATGCAATTTCACTGCATCACGCCATCCACCCAATTCTCAGTTGATAATTTTTAGTGGCACGACGCGATAACACTACACCACCCCAGGTGCTCAAATCGGGTTTTTAGTAACAAAAATAATTTTTTTAGGGCAATTGGGTCTTTTTACATAACCCAGATCAACCTTTAACCACAAAATTATGCCCCCGAAAACCCAAAGATATCACTTTTCCTTACTTTCTCTCAAGAACAAAATCATTCTGCCTCAAGAGGCAAAAACCCTACCTCAAGTAATCAAGGCCAATTCCAGAGATTTTTCCAAGAACTTTAAGAATTTTGATTTCCAAGTATGTGAAGTGTGTTTCATGAGTCCTTTTCACCCATGAAGCTCAAGAATCTCTTTTCAAAATCAAAAGATTTTGTATTTATGAATGTTCATGATTTAATTGAATTGAAATTCATGTTCATATTGTTGTTGGATTTTGATTCATGTTTCAAATTGCATGTTCCAATGATTGATACTAGTATGTGATGTTTTACATAATGTTCATGTGAAAAACTTCAATTTGCAAGTTTGATTACGCAGCCATGATAATTTGATTAAATTATTATTGCATAACCAAAGCATGCTCCCCATGGGTTTGATAAAATGCCGATGTGAAGAAAATAGTGCCTTCATAGCATGTTATTATGAAATCCCCATTCATGTTTAAGTTAGTGCATGTAAAGTGTTTGATGAAATATCTTAGTCAATGAATTGTGGATATATATAGCCATTCTTGTCCTTTCAATCTTGTTCCATGATTTACTTTTATGTTATCGAGTCCTGGGGATATTAAATACCCGACAATTTAGTTACATGCCTAGAGTCAGTGTCATGTTTTAACGATACTATCAGTCAATCCATGATTAGTAGAATTCAGTCGGTCATGTCACTCAAGAAAATTCAGTAAATTCAATATCAGTCCAGTCCCACTCAGTAATCTCATGAATCTCATTGATCTCAGTCAGTCATCATATCTCAGTAGTATTCTGTTTAGACTTTAGTAAATTCAATCAGCTAGCAGAACTCAGTAGCATTCTGCCAGTTAACAGAATTTAGTAGTGTTCCTTCAGTCAACAAAAATCCAGTAAACTCATTTTAATATAGTAAATCAATAAAATCAGTAATAGATCAGTCCAGCCTAGTATAAAATATGAAATCAGCTTTGTGTCTATTTAATTGGGAGTAGGATTAAGCACCGAGTGAACCCAGGGATAAGGACATACACTATCAGCCAATAGAGGGTATGAACATTAGTAGCAATCCCTGTGTTCCAGAACTATGTAGCAAACGTAGGTTGAGATGTACCCCTATGATTCTAGTGACTATACACATCATTTGAGTTTTTCCTTATAGGAGGGGTTGACGAAAGAGCATCCTGTTACAGAGGGTTTACTCATAGCTTGTCTTTCCCTGTAGCATAGTATTGACACCCTTCTAGTAGGGGTTATAGGTTAGACCCCACTAGTTCAGATTTGGGGCATTACAGTTAAATGATTACCTCCTACAACTTTAGTTTTAGATTTAGTCTTCAAAATAGAACTCAGTCCAGTTCTATAGAAATCAGAACTATTAGACACAGTCACTCAACTCAGTATGGAACTTTGTTAATTCCATTAGATTTCAAGACTATCAGATACAGTTATCCAGCTCCGCATAACACTTAGATCAGTTATTTATGATCAAGACTGTTAGAAACAATCTTTCAGTATTCAGTTACTAGTATGCTAAGATATCTGTAAATCCATATGCTCAGCAGACTCAGTAGTCAGAACTCAGTATTCAATCCTATCACGAACTTAGTTACAGTTACGTATTCACACATGTATTCTCATGTTTATGTTTATAGTCAGTTAGTATTATTCATGCATTTAAACCCTTTGCATTCAGCCTACCTTACTTGCATACCAGTACATTCAATGTACTGACACATTTGTTCAATGGCATTTTATACCATAGGTTTAGAAGTATAAGCTCCCGAGCATCCTTAGTAGATCAGACGTTCAGCAGCCAGATTAGCTGTGAGTCCTCATCATTCGAGGATAGCATGATTATTTTATTAACTTTATTATTTTAGTAGTTCAGAGTTAGTTAGGGACATGTCCCATCAAATCCACAGATTTCAGATAGTTTAGAGGCTTCGAGACTACAACATGTTTTAGATAATTTATTTTAGTTTTGGATATTATTATTCCCCATTACAGATATTGTGTTATATTCAGTATTAGTTCAATTTTGAACCTTATGTCCTTACAGCTAATAGTACATATAGTTACATTATATTATACAATGCTCAGTTACAGATATCAGTCATGGGTTAGCTTGTGGTCCTTCGGGGTCATGAGAACCGTGTAATATTTTGGGTACCTGATTCGGGGTGATACAAATTTGGTATCAGAGCCTAAGGTTTAAACGTATCCTAGGAAGTCTGAAAAGATGTATCGAGAAGAGTCTTGTACTGTGTAGTGCACCACACTTAGGTGTAGGAGGCTATGAGATGTTTTAGGAATAGTTTCCTTTCTTTCAGTATTCAAGTCGTGCCAGTGAGCATAATCTCTAATTATTTCTTAGTATAATCTTCTTTTTCCTCTCACTTACAGAATTTTCCTTCCAAAGGGGCTAGCAAAGGGAGAATCGATAATCAATCAACACCTCAGCCCATTCGGGAAAATCCCTTGGATGAACATGTTTCCCATGCAAAATTCAGGACTACATTTGCTACTCTAGCAAATTCAGTCACAACTCAGAATGAATAGCCAACTGCTATTTCGACCAACCCAGTAGCCAATTCAGCTAAAGCCAGGATTCGAGACTTTACCCGTATGCATCCTCCCTTATTCCCAGGTTCTAAGTCCGAAGAGGATCCATAGAAATTCCTCGACTAGGTTTAGAAAGTCACAGACATCATGGGAGTGACTTCTAGTTTTGAGTGCAGAGCTAGCCGCTTAACAGCTACAAGATGTAGCCCATACATGGATTGAGCAGTAGAAAGTAGACAGAGGTACAGATACAGAGCCCATAGAATGGGAATAGTTTGCAACGACCTTTTTAGATAGATTCTTTCCCCTAGATAAAAATAAAGCCAAAGTGTTAGAGTTCATTAATCTCAAAAATGGTAGCATGAGAGTAAAAGAATACTCCCCCAAGTTCAACCAGTTAGCTAGGTATGCTCCCCATGTAGTAGCAGACAATTGATTTAGAATAAGCAAGTTTGTATCTGGCATTTTAGGTAGAGTGGTTAAAGAGTGTAGAACTGTGATGTGGATTAAGGAAATGGACATATCTAGACTTATGGTCCATGCTTAGTAAATTGAAGAGAAAAAACTTAAGAAAAAGGAGAGAGAATTAGAGAGCAAGAATAGGTAGTTATAGTTTTTCTCAGCCAAGGTCACTGGGTGGTAATTTCTCTCAGCATAGCCAGAAGTTTTTTAGTTCTATATCCTTCCTCTTTCAGTGCTTCAGTTCCTAAGTTCAATAACGGTAGAAAAGATAGGGAGCCAGGATCCAAATCTCAAAATAGTTTAAGCATTATTTGTAACCATCTGCTTTGTGAAGAATGTGGTAAGTATCATAAGGGTGTGTGCTGAGCCGACAGTAATGTATGTTTCAGATGTGGTGAGCCAGGTCAAAAGATTTGAGATTGTCCTAAACTCGATCCACTAAGTCAACATGGTTGTCCTTTAACTCAGTTCGGTCACCCGAATCAGCAGGGTGCCATTTCCAGTGTCGCCAGTGGGAAATGCCCAAATAGACTCTATGTACTTTGATCCCGATAAAATCAGGAAAGTCCTCTTTAAGTAGCCACTGGTATGTTACAGATCCCTCATTTATGTTTTAATGGTTATTCAGACTTAGGGACTTCTTTTCTTATTTTGTAACTCTTTACATACCAGTTCACTTTAAGCCTTGATTAGATGTTAACAGGACCTTCTAAATTTCTACCCCATTGGGTAAAATGATCGTATCTCGACGGGTATATGGGAAATGTCCGGTTATGATATCTCAGAAAGACAGCCGTTCAAGTTCTAGTAGTAATACCAGTATGTGTAGAAAATGAGTAAGGAAAGATGATTCTCAACCCATTCCTATCTCAAGGCAAAGTTTTGTACTTCAACTATCATGATACTTACACATGCTTCACATCACAATTCTATGCAACCAGCTTATATTCATGCCCTTTCCATAAAATATTGTTTTAAGTTCCTATTATGAGGTGTTTTGGCTTACTCAGTGTTACAAATTATGTTCCATGAGTACAAAAACATCAGACTCAGGTCATGTAGCTCATAACTCATACACTCATGTCCTATCTTACAATATGTTTAGCCAAAATAACTCATGCTCCACTCCTAGTGATCAATAAAATTCATATTATGCCATGTATACTCTCAGTTTAGATACCTCGGTAAATCTGTCATGTTGATGTTCCATCCCTATGCCCTCAGTTACAGCGTCATTTAGTAATTAGTACTTAATAAATGACTCATATAGTCCTACAGAACCATAGGCTTTAGTTATTAGTTATTTAGCCATCCAGATTCAGTACTTTAGTACCAGTCTAACCCTCAGTTATCAAAAAACAACATTTAGTCATAGTTACAGTCTTAGTTATAGTTACAGTCTTAGGCTAGTTATTCAGACTAAGTACAGTTCTGTCTTAAATGCCCAATATTCATCTATCTGTTATTCAGTAAATCAAACAAGTTAGTATATTTATGCATTTGTGCTCAACACCATGTAAATATTTTGAGTAGTCTTAGTTGTATTACATAAGGTTTAGTCACTTTATCTTAGATGATGTCTCATAGGCCTTGCCTCCTAATACAAAAATGCCAGCCATGTAGTGATCTCCTATTCAAATGTCCTACTTAGACTAGCCCAAGATCCGCTTTCTCTCTACAGTCATTAGAACTCTATAAAAAGAGTGTCATAAAAATTCTCCAGTCGAGTATAAGTTTTCAGTGTGATTTATTCCGTAGAGCAAGTAGTTCAGTTTAGCAGTCAGGCGAATAAGTTCGGACGATGTGGTTCCTATCTTTCCATTAGAAACTTGGTATCAGGAATTTCCATTACAAACCTGGTATCAATTAACATTATATATTCAGTCATGCAGTCACGTTTCAGTTCAGTCATGTATTCACATATCATATATGTATGATCAGCTTATCGGTACTCTTAGTCGTACAGTCGTGCCTCAGCTTAGTCATAAAATCCTGCATAAGATATGCATGCTCAGTATGAATCTCAGTAATGTTAGTTATGTACTCATGTCCCAGTTGCTGATGTTTAGTATGTACTGCAGCTTATCATTTCACCCATTTCAGTAAGTCTCATTCGAGGAAAAATGTATCCAAGGGGGAGATATTGTAATACCCCGTATATCTACCTACCATAAAATCGTCCCAAAAGTGTTAAAGACTCACTTTAAAAGATAATTCCACTTTTATACATATGGAATTTTCAAGATTTTGACTTTTTGTTCTGCGGGAAATTGAATAAGCTTTCCATCGATATCAAATTCTGTAAAATCCGACACCCGAACGAAAAGTTTGAACCATTTTAGAAAGACAGTGTACCTAGTACTGGTAAGAAATTGTCTTACTCGGTCATTCAATCCATTATGACCCAAATCAAATATTGGAGGAATCTAGTGTGAGAGTTTTTAGTAATGAAATCCATATTAATGACCTCCCACTTAAAATTAGGAATGCCGATATCCAGAGGAGTACCTCCTAGCTTCTGGTGCTTAATCTTTACATGTCGATAACTGAGACACTTAGCCACAAACTCTACTATGTCGCTCTTTGTACATTTACACCAATAATCACCTGTATTTCATGATACATTTAAGTAGTGTAAGGGTCAATTAAATACTTAGACTTGTAGACTTCAGCTAATATCCTTTCTCTCAATCCATCAACATTAGGAATATATAGCTAACCTTTATAGCAAAGGAAACCATCTCCCCCTTGGGAGAAAATCCCAGCCTTTAATTTCTGAATTGCATCTATTATCTAGCTAAGTATCATACCATCCTGTTGTTTCTCTTCTACTTTCGCCACTAAGAATGACTCTAAACCATTTTGAACCACTACATCCCCATTACCTTAATAAAGAAAACATACACCCAATTAGGATAATATATGTGATTCCTTTTCTCTTTGCTTCTCCTTTTTTCTAACATGATCCACACTTTCTATAGACTGTCTACTGAGCCCATCTTCCACTATATTCTCCTTACCTAGATGGTAGATCATAATCATGTCGTAATATTTTTACAACTCCGAGCACCCCCCCCCCCCCCCCCCCCGACGAAGATTAAATCCTTTTTCATAAATACATATTGAAGACTCTTGTAATTAGTAAATATATCAACATTTATTCCATGCAAATTATGTCACCAAATCATCAAGGATGACATAACAACTGCTAACTCTAAATTTTGAGTTAGAGAATTCCTCTTGGTATAAACTTTTCTAGTGGCATAGGCTATTTGTTTTCGATTCTATATCAAAACACAACCTAACCCATCTTTCAAGGAATCCTAATATACCACAAGTCCATCTAACCTATCTGGAAAACCTAAATACTTGTTCTGAAATCATTCTAAACTTCAACTTTTTAAAGATCTACTCGCATTTATCTTATTATATAAACGTTACTTTCTTTTGGGTCAAATTTGTCAGTGGTGTATCTATTAAGGAAAAAAACTCCACAAGCCTCCTATAGTAATTATATAAACCCAGAAAGCTCCAAATATTGGATGGTGTAATGGGCCAAGGACAATTCTTTACTACATTTATTTTTTATGGGTCCACATGTATACCTTCCCTCGAGAACATATATCACAAAAAGGTAACAAACTCCAACCAAATATCACACTTACAAGTTTTTCATAAAGTTGATGATCTTTAATGCTCTCCAACACTATGGCATGTATGCCCCTCTTCACTCCAAGAGTAGACAAGTATTCCATCTATAGAGACAGTGACAAACATGTCCAAGGACTACTTGAAGACCCTATTCGTCAAATCTATAAATGTTTTTCGGAGCATTTCCTTGCCCAAAAGACATAACCACAAAATCAAAGTGATAATACAATGTCTGGAAAACAATTTTTGGAATGTCACATCCTCTGACCTTCAAATGATGAAATCTAGTCTTAAGATTAATCATTGAGAACCAATGGGTTCCAAGAAGTTGGTCGAATAAACCATGAATTTTTTAAATGAGATTTTTATCTTTATGGTGACCTTGTTTATCTATATATAATCTATACACATTCTACAAGTACCATCCTTCTGGCACACGAGTAAGACTGGAGCAGCCCATGGAGAAACACTAGACCTAATAAACCACTTCTCAAGAAGGTTCTTAATTTTATACTTCAACTCTTTAAGTTTTGCTGCGTCCATCCGATTGAAAGGGATAGAGATAGCCTTGGTGTATGGAAGAAGAGTGATTTTAAACTCTATTTCTCTATCCGAAGGTATATCAGGTAGATCCTCAAGGAAGAAATAAAGAAATTTATTAACTATACTAACTGATTGAATGGTTGGGATTTTAGACTTAGTATCCTAAAACTAAACTAAGGTAGATACACCCTTTTTATTTAACTTTATAGCCTTATTATAGAAAATTAATCGACCCTTAGGGTAAAGTGGAATACCCTCCCACTTGAGGACTGACTTATTAGAGAATTGAAACCCCATCACTCGAGTACAATAATCAACTGACGCATAGCATGAATAGAGAAAATTAATGTCTAGTATGATCTGAGAATATATCATCTCTAGTTTTATTAAATCTTCTAATGTAACCCTGTGGAGGACAGTAATAGAGCACGTTCTGTAAACTCACCTAACAATAATTGACTTTCCAAAAAAGCCACTTTTTTTATATTCTTGTAATAGACTATTTATGCAAAGGCATATACTATAGATATTTACCTTAGACATTTTATTTCATAGATTTTGATGAATTATGATTTAATTAGATTGCATTAGCTTAGATGAGCTTGTGTTGAATCTTTGATTAGAAACATGGGTTTCTTGGGAATCCAATTCCTTTAAGGTCTACATAGATTGAATCCTATCATATGGTATCATAGCCGAGCTTGATTTCATTCCCATAAAGTCAATCTTGGGTCTCGTTGTGATGAAAAAATAAAAAATTATTTTAAAAAAATCATTTTTCCCATTTTTTTCTTTTGTCAAATTTTGAGTTTTTTATTTTTGAGTTTTCTTTTGTTTCTAGTGTTAGATTCTGGTTTCCTAACAATATTAGAGTCTAAATATCAAATTTGAGCTTAATCGTTGTTGATTTGAAGGTTCTACCATTGATGAGTTCAGTTTGATGAAATTTCAAAATGGGTCTTCAAATCTGAAATTTTAGGTTGAAACTGAAGGTTGAAATACATTGGGTTTTGTTATCCATAACAAAGGTGCTTAGATTTCGAATTTGGTGTGATTCTATGTTGAAATAAGTGAGTTGGGTTTTTGAAATCTTCATCCTTGTTCTTGGAGTTCTATGCGAAGAAGTAGCAAGAAAGTACAAGATCTAATACCCTTGGTACAAATTTTGAGAAAAGTATTTTTTGATCCATAAAGGGTACATAAGAGTTGAAGTGGGCCCCAAGAAGCCACGAAATCATATAAATCAGCTTTGGGATGTGAAATACAAATTTAGGCGAATTTGATTGTAGTTAATGATTAGGTTGACGAGTCATCAACTAAGTGATGAGTTATCACTCTAGTTGTCAACTAGGTGATGATTTATCACTCTAGTCATGCTCTAGATGACTAGCTATCAACCCAAGTCATCAACTATACTTCTTAGTGGGGATGACTACCTATAAGTCTTTAACCTATTCATCAACTCACTGAAAAGCTATCAACTGAGTCGTCCACTAAGTGACAAGCTATCAACTTACTCGTCAACTCAGTAACTATACTGCTTAGAGTTGACAAATACCAACAAGTCATCAAGCTATTCATCAACTAGGTGACTAGTCGTCAACCTAGCATCAACTAGGTTCCAGTTATCAACCTAGTCATCACCTAAAGACAGCCAAAACCCCTTTTCTGCCTAAGGTTTATGACAAGGTTGACAAGTTATCAACCAAGTGACGACTACCTTCCTAGTCATCAACTTGCGTCAAATTTTAGTAAGCTCATTTTTGGATTCTTAGTTTCTTTTCTTTGATTCTGAAACTTCTTTCCTTGTTTCTAAACACTAGTGAACTACTAGTAATCATCCTACTTAGTTGTGAATTAGTTTTTAAGTCCTTTTTCCTTGAATCTTCTTATTTATTTCTAGCTTTTAAATTTTTTTAATTAATTGTTAATTCCTTATTCAAACTAGTACAAAAAATTTATTTGAGTCTTTCAAACTGAAATCCATTCCAACCTAAAAACATAATTGGTACCAAGCATTCTTATGTGAATACAATTAATCTATCAACCCTTGTCATGCTAATTGAGTGGCAAACAAAGGTTTAAACCTTCAGATGTTGTGAGGTTTATTTCATAACTTTAACTTATTTGTTATTTTTGTTTTCGTTTCTTAGTAGGTGCAATGGATTATGAAGGAGAAACATCACCCACCATGGATAATAATACCACAAATTCTATGCTATCTTCCATCTTGGATAAGCTTAATTCTATGGATAGCCGGTTAAGATCTCTTAAAGAGAATATGACTAATATGGATGGTAGGATGGGTAACACGGAACATTCCCTCTCAAGGAGGTTGGATGGCATGATAAATCGTCTAATCTTCCCTAACTCCACCCATCCCAATCCACCAAACTTTCATGCTATCTTAAGGGAAGATATCAAAATGAACTTCAATGTAACCAAGCTAACTCTTGAACTCTAGTAAATATGAAAGATCATTGTGAAGCTAGTAGAAAACTAAGTGTGACTGAGATCTTCTCTTTAGATTAGACTAATGTGTATTTACTTCATAATGATGATGTACAACTTGAGAGTGTCGATACACTAGTTGATCCTACTGATGACCAAATTGACTCTTCTAGTAATGTCAATTTGTGCCACCTAGTGTTGAAGCCCTTATAATAAGTAATAGTACATTATTTTCTGGAAATTATATGGACCAACTTATGTATGAACTTATTCCACTACTATAGGATGTTAATGATATGGTTACTGAACCTCAAGGGAGTGATGTGTTGAAAATATTGGTCAATCAAATAAGAGTCACCCTCTATTTTCCTATAATTATGATTATGCTAGTGTAGAGGGTACAATATTTTGTAATGTTGGTACTATTGGGGGAGAGGAGTGTTACTTAAACCCATTTTAATAGACACTCTACCCATTTAACCATAGTGACCATGTGGAAAGTGGCGGTTCTTATTCACCCCACATGGTGCTTGGTCATACTGACAAGCAAACCATGGTTGGGCTTGTTGGAACTCATCCCTATGAAAAAAAGTATTTATTAAATATTTATAATCTACTTGAGGGATTAAAGTTTTGTAAGGGGAGGATCTCAAAAAAATATGAGTATTATGGAGGGTTTATGTGCTTATTAAAACATGGAACCCGTGTAAGCCTTCATGAGCAGTTTGTTAATTTTCATGGTTCCTTTAGCATTTCCCTTTTTCCAAATATCTTGAATGGCCAAGTAGCTTCTATAGTATGGGGTTTCACACTGTAGTTTGATTATTTTAATGCTTGGTTATATCTTAATTGTGAGCATCCTTGGTATGATGATATTTTTCTGATATTGAGGTTGTTTGGCAATAATGTTAATGGAACTTATTTAGGGGAATTCATGGATACTTATGATAGCCAACTCCTTTGTACTTTAAATGTTGACTTCTACTTTATTGTCTTAAAGGATGTTTGGTTATATGTCAAATAGGTGTATCCTTGGAATAATTCTATGATTTATTGTGATAACTCTAACCCTCATCCCATGAGGATATCATAGTTTTTTGTTTTTTCTTTTGTTTTGCAAGGTTTGGATTTGAGGAAGAATTATTTTCAAGAAAGGAGGATGATACAAGTCAAATGGGTATCAACGATTTTGATCACACAACTCAAGGGAAACTTAAAGAGATCTAAGACATGGTCTCCCTAAGGATTCAAGACTGTTCTTGGAGCTCCTAGTTAAACAATGACGCCTTTTGAAGATAGCTTGGAGTCGAGGAAAGACATGACACAAGGAATTAGAGAGCCCTTGTGGATTTTTTCCAAAATAGCCATTTTAGTCTATTTTGTTAATAGGCTATTTATTCAAAGGCAAATACTAAAAATAGATACCTTAGACATTTCATTTGATAGATTTGGATGAATTATGATTGAATGCTCCTTTGAGAGTGTGATGCAAGCTTGAATTTGCTAGTGTTGATACATTGTTTGGAAACAAGGGTTGTTTGAGAATAAGATTTCTTTGTTGTGTACGTAGGAGTTAGGTTCTCATGGTAATATTAAGGAGGTAGTTGGATTTGATACATGTTTCTGTTGTCCTTTTTCTTATCATTTGTGTCTATGTATCTATCCCTCTATCCCTTTATCCATTTACTTGTTTGTATCATTTTCTATTGTTTTTCCTCATTTTTGTGTGTTTTCTTTTTTTATTGTTTGGTTTGTATCACTTTCAAAATTTATTTTAAGTTACATTAAGCTTTTATTCTATGTAAGGTAAAAATTAGGGAATTTGAGAGAGTAGAGAGTACTTTATCATTGTTAAAGTGATAAAAATTACCCTTTTTAGGTGTTTTATGGTCATGGGTTTTAATAGTGGAAAGAGTGACATTACAAGAATACCGTCACTTAAAAGTGCAGAAAAAAGACGTCCAGTTATAACAGGTTATGTCATGACTCGTGATTACTAAGTATGAGTCATTGCCTGGACTCTTAATCTGCGAAGTAACTCAAGGAATCCTTACTAATTTTGTTAAGAGTCACACTCTACAACTTATGACAAGACCTTACGACTCATAGAGCCATAGTCATTTCCAAGATAGCAACCTTGGGTCATCTCACTTGTTTGGTCACGAGTTCCACCTTATAACTCATGATGCCACCTTTCGACTTGTGAGGTCTAAGTCATGACAACAGCAGAAATCATGGAAAACTTATTTGTAAGACAAATATTTGATCTATAGGAATCGTGAGAAGTCTTTTCGACTCATTACCAATGTTGTACCCTTGGTAGTGACCTCAAAAGTTAAGAAATTTTTTAGAGGCAAGAATCTGGGCTTTTACATTACCCAAGATCATTCATTCCTCAATGGGGAGACAAGGAATTCATTAGCACGAATGTAAGACAGGAATGTAATCACGTAACCTTTTATAAATTCACTAAACAAACAGTGTAGGAAAAAACATACATTAATCATGATTATCCAACCTGAAAAATAGGAAGGGATTTATGAAGTTCATGTCCTCTTCAGCTTCCCAAGTAGCTTCTTAAACCTAATGGTTACTCCAAGGGACCTTTACCAAAGCCACATCATTAGTCCTAAAACGATGGACTTGCCAATCTAAAATCTCAATAGAATCTTCCTCATTAGAAAAGGAATCTGAAATACAAACACACTTAATAACTATAATCAAATAAGTATCACCTACACACTTCTTAAACATCGACGCATAGAAAATCGGGTGAATGGAACACAAACTCAAAAACAAATCCATTTCTTATGCAAATTGCCCACTCTCCTTAAAATTATGTATGGACCGATATAATGGGGACTAAACTTCCCCTTCATGGGAGATACCTTCAAGAGCACCCAATAGCCAACCATGAACTCCAATTCATTTGGCCTTACTTCTACGTAGAAGTTTTGGCGACATTGAGTAGTCTAAAGTCTATCCTTGATGACTTTCACCTTCTCCATAGCTTAGTGAACCTAGTACAGACAAAACAATATAGTCTCACCAACCTAAAACCATCCAATAAGAGATCTCCACTTCCTATCAGATAGACATCAAAAAGATCTATCCCAATACTATAGTGATTTCTATTATTATACGCAAATTTAATGAGAGGCAAATGATCCACGAAACAGACTCAAAAATCAATAACACAGGCCCTCAACATACCTCCTAAAGTATAATTGTACTCTTTGCTTGTCCATCCGTCAAAGTGTGGAATGGGTGCTAAGGTTCACCTTAGTCCCCAAACCTTTCTCAAACAAATGCCAAAAGTAAGAATAGCACTGCGTACCTCAATTCTAAAAAATTGGAAAACCAAGCAACTAGATAATCTCCTAAATAAACAACTTAGTATAATCCTCCCAAAAGTAGGTAGTCCTTACAGGAAAAAAGTGAGCAGACTTAGTCATCTTATTTATAATAACCCAAATTGAATCATGCTAATTTTGAGATCGTGGAAGATTAGTAAGAAAATTCATGTTTATAACCTCCCATTTCCAGAAGGGCAACTCAATCTGTTGAGACATGCCACCCAGCCTAAAATTCTTAACCTTTTACTTGCTGACAAACCATACACTTTCCCATATATCCACATTTCTCTTCATGTTGTTCCACTAACAGATCTCCTTTAAGTCATGTTACATCTTCGTTGAACCAGGATAACTTTGAATCTCTACTCATGAGCCTAAATAAAAATCCTTTCTCGCTGCCCATCAACATCTGGAACACACAACTTACCTTGGTACCTTAAAATACCATCAACCCCAATCTCAAAAGCTATAACCTTTTTTGTTGACCCATATCCGCCTTAATCTGGATCCAGATAGGATCCTAAATTTGTTTCTTCTTCACCTTAGCACAAAGAGATTCTTTAGCCACATCCTTAACAATTATCCCTCCGTCCTCAAAGTTCAAATTCCATACTCTGAAATTAGCGAATCAGTGAATATCTTTCACTAATCCATGCTTATCCTCTTCCACATGAGATAGGCTCCTTATAGATAACATGCTAAGAGCATCAACAACCACATTAGCTTACTCGGATGGTAGTGAAGACTCATATCATAGTTCTTGAGCAACTCAAGTCATCTCTCTTTCTTGATTTTCAACTCCTTCTAGGTGAACACATTCTACAAGCTCTTATGATCTGAATAAATATCAACATGTACTCCATACAAGTAGTGATGTTTAATCTTCAATGCAAACACCATATCCACCAACTCTACTTCATGAGTTTAATAATTCTTTTAATGAACCTTAAGCAGTCGTGAAGCATATGCTACCACCCCACCATGCTATATCTAGAAACAACATCATTCCACTCGAGACACATAATAGTACACAACAAAACCATCAACAACTTTTGGTAGGGTCAAAAATGGTACAAAAGTCAACTTATCTTTCAACTTCTCAAAAATACCCTAACAAGCATTAGACCACAAAAATATCACCTTTTCTAAGTCCACTTAGTCAGCGGAGCACAAATAGAAAAGAAGCTCTCCAAAAACCTCCATTAATACCTAGCTAAACCCAGGAAGCCCAAAATGATGATTGGAGTCATGGGTCTAAGCCACTTTTTAACCGCCTTAAATTTTTTGTAACTACCATAATCCCCTCACTGGAAACAAGATGAACCAAAAAGGTTACAGTAATCAACCAAACCTAACACTTTGAAAATGTGGCATACAATCTGTAATCCTTAATAGTGTTTAACACTATTTGGAGGTAATTGGCATGATCCTCCTCACTCTTAGAATCTACAAAGACATCATTAATAAATACTATCACAAAAAAATCCAAGAACTTCCTGAATAGCCAATTCATAAGATCTATAAATGACAATAGAGCATTAGTAATACAAATTACATAAACAAAACCTCATAATGACAATACCGAGTATGAAATGCAGTCTTAGGGAAATCCACATCCTTAATGTTCAACTTATGACAACCTAACCAAAAATAAATTATAAAGAAATATCTAGCACCCTGAAACTGGTCTAAAAGGCCATCAATCCTTAGGAGAGGGTACTTATTATTAACTATAACTTTATTAAACTGCCAATAGTCTATACATATAATAAGGAAACCCTATTTATTGCACACGAAAAGAATTAGAGCACCTTATGGAGACATACTAGGACGAATAAAACACTTTCCAACAAGATCCTTTAGTTTCTCGTTCAACTTCTTTAACTTAGTCGTAGCCATTCTATACTGAGGGATAAAGATAGGACGGGTATCTGGTAAAAGATCCATCACAAAGTCTATCTCCCTATTAGGAGATAAACTAGGAATATCCTCAGGAAATACTTCACGAAACTCATTAACCACAGAGATGGATTGCAAGGTAGCACCCTCAGAACTAGAATCTCTAACCCAAACTAGATGATAAAGACACCCCTTGGAAATTAATTTACGGGCTCTAAAATACAAAATAAATCTCCATTTTAAACTATAGACACCAAAAAACTCCTATAGACTCTTCTATCCATAGTAAAATCATCCACCAGAGTAGACACAAAAAAGGGATCAAAAATACACTTAGGCTAAAACCAAAATGAATAGCCATATAGGGGTCACCAAAAAAAGAGTAGATCCTGGATCAAGCAAATAGTATACATCACGAGAGAAGAGTTTTAACATACAAGTAAAATCATTAGGAGATACCTCGAACCCCTAGAGGGTAGCAAGAGCATAGACATAATTCTGACCAGTGCTGAAACTAGAGATGACACCCTTTGTTACAGAAACTAAAGAAATAGTAAGAAAGAGCTTATTAGCCCTTGAGGACACTCTATATCTGCGATAATTCATTTGAATATGCCCATGCTAACAGGAACTGAAATGCCAATTTCTTCCCTCATCCCAAAAAAATCAAGTAAAATGTACCATAAAATTGTCAAGGAGGATAGGACAGGGCTGACTGAACTCTACTAGCCTGAGACTCGACTCCTTGTGCCTTAAACCCACTATTACTTTAAAAGTTATGATCACCAGATATCTTATTAGATGTGGTACTATCCATCGAATTGCAATTAAAAATCCCCTAATTCTTTTTCTTGGACCACTATCTACTATTTCTACCACTATTATGCTGCCCTCTACCCTGCTCATAATACCTAAACTTTTTCCATTTCCTCTTCCCTTTTTATGATTGCTTATTTAACTCGTCCTTAACCTATTTCATGTATACTACAAGGCTAGAGATATCTATATAATTATTTAGAATTGTGGATTTACAGTCATAAATCCAATCTCGCGACAAGATGAAGCAAACTTCCTCATCCTAGCCTTCATGCAGGATACCAACTCCTGTGCACAGCAAGATAACTTATGAAATTTCAAAGAATACTCTTTCAAACTCATCCTTCCCTACCTCAGATTCATAAGATCCTTTGCCTTAGCTTCTATCAACTCCTAAGAAATGAAACAATCAAGGAAATCACTATAAAATTCATCCTATAGTGTTGACTTCTCATCATCACCTCTTGACTGCTACCATTCCTCACACTACTAATAAGTTATATACTTCAACTAATATACAAAAAACTCTATAGCCTTAGAATCAGTAGCATGCATAACTCAAAATATCTTATCTATCTCATCCATAAAACCCTGAGGATCCTTCTAAACCATAGAACCAGTAAAGGTCAAAGGGTTCAATCTCATAAATTGGCTAACTCTAGTGACATCAGAAGAAGGAGCAAAAAAACCCATATAATAAGGCTACCAAAATACAGAAGTAAATAACTGGGTCAACATAAGAATAGAACCACAAAACTATGCATTAAAAATGTCTCTCTGTGGAGATTAAGCATGAGTGTTTTCAATTGGAAAACTACCAACTGGTACTGGTGGAACCCTGAATAGAGAAGCAAAATTAGGAGCTAGGAACCATGACCAAGTTTACAGTCCATAGGTGGGACAAGTCTTCTCTACATTCCCCTCGGGAGATGCATAAGTGCTAGAAGAGTTTCCAAAAGCATCATATCTTTGGGAAGGCCTGATATGAAATGTGTGCAACTTAGAAATAAGAGGAAATTTCAAGACACCAGAATATATAGCCCAAAATATAATACAAGAAAGTGAAATATTCCTAAATTCTCCATAGCCTCTCTAATATAAGTGTGGCATGCCACAAACCCATAAAAGAGCCTTTACTCAACACGACTATATAGAAACCCACAAAGACTAAACCTTTGCTCTGATACCAATCTTGTTATGACCTAAACCATTCGTAGTCGTGACTGGTATCTTATCTTTTCCATGGATCTATGACCATCGCTATTAGCCTAGCTAATAGGATCATAATATAACTAGCAGCGGATGAGTTCAGAATATATAGTAAGATTGATAAATCAAATGCAATGATGTATCAAACAATCCATAACATAATCCACCCATAATTTTTTATCCATAAAAGCCTCTAAGAAAGCAAAGCATCCATCTATGTTAGGCAGGACACCAACCGTGATAGTGGAAATGACAATGACAATGACAATTTTAATATAAACTCTTCAATTTTAACATATACAATAGAACTTATGGAATGACCAAGCTTTTCAAATGATGAGAGCTCAACATTTTACTGTGGACCAACTTAATCATCGAATGCAAATAAGTTCTAACTACTTAGGATAACTTAGAAAAGAAGTTCTTGATTTGATTCTTTCCATTTGAGAAAACTATATAGTTGAGGAGTGAGATCTTAAGTTTTAAGATAAAGCCAGATGCAAATCTCTATGATGTATGCAGTGATTCAAGTTTGATCTCAGATATTTCCTACATCACCAACTAACAAATAAGGTATCAATTCATATTTTTTTTGAACGTATTAACCATAGCACAAAGATTTTACTAGATTCAGCAATAAGTTGTAAGGCTTTGGAGAATAGTATAAGAAGTTGTATACTCTTCTCAACTATATTGCACATTTTAATCTAGAGTGGAAGGGTGATTTGTCAAGAAGTATGGTTAAAAAGATTTCAAGTATGGTCGAGGTGGATAGTATCACAACATTAGCTACACCAATTGGCCCCTTTTAAACACTAAACGATAACTTAGTTCAACAAGTTGTTTATGGATCAATCTTATGCAAGGTTAATATAGTTCAGTAGGTTTAGACTTGGTCTGAAATTTGTGGTATTAATTCTCTCTATGTAGAATATTAGAACCCTTTGTTGTTGCACTGCACAGTGAGGGACCAAGTCCCACAAGGTTAATCATATGCAATGAAAAAAGAGTGCAGAAAAACTAAAGAGAGTGCAGGAAATAAACTACACACAAGATTTAACATGGAAACCTCCTTTCTCAAAAGATTAAAAGCCATGTACTTCCCTCACAAGCACCAAAGAAATCCACAATAATCCACCTCTCGATAATAGACTAAATTTTATCCTAACTCAAGCATTCTTTCACTTGTAATAACTCTACTATAAGCACATCTTGTAAACTTTGCCAAGGGCCCTCAACACTGATTGACTCTAATTAGTATCAAGCATAGGCAACTCTACCTATGCACTCTTGAGCATAAGGAAAATAATACATTACTCTTATTACATGAGTAATTCTATTGTAAATTAGCAATCAAAAACACTCGCTCAATCTTTAATCATACTACAAATATAAAAACAACAACAATGCTTGAGAAATCTTGAAATGGAGATTTTGACGCCTCTCTTCAATTTTTAGATTTATGCAAAAACAATTTCATGAAGAAGTATCTTTTTTCATTTATTGATAAGTAATGATTAGGGCTGAAATATCATTATACCAAGTGTCCTATTCAGTATGAGCAATGCTTATAAGATTGTTACACAAGATAACAAAATTGTGCAGACATATGTGCCAGTTGTACTGTAATATGAACATCCAGGGACATAGTCCCTTGAAGTTAGTCACTCATCATCAAAACTACATATTGAAATTGTTCCTTTTTAAAGATAACAAACCAACCATATAGATTTGACTACTAAAATACATCCATTATATTTAATCAGTGTTATTACCACTCTGAAGTAGAATGTTCCCCTATCATCATGCCCCTACTATCATGCAACACAAGGACCTAGTCCCTTTTTATTTATAGAAAAAACTCTTTGTTTACTTCCACTCGTCAATGTGCCTTATCATTCACTTAGCACATCACTTCCTTCCCCCTTAGAAAAATGTTTTTCCTCTTTTATCAACATTTAACACATCATATACTTCACTCTATCATCATGCGATTCACATTCACTAGGCACCTGGTTTCCTACAATTTTTATGCAGTATTTCCATATTGGAATCATTGAAAAGTAAAAATAATAAACCAAGAGTAAATTAATCAGAAATTAGTTAACTCATGGCCACTGGGGCAAAAATACATGTAGAAAAACATTGCTAGTTAAAGTGAACAAATGTAACGCACAAAAGAAAGATTTATTGATAAGTAGTGGATAAGTATCAATACAGTGCATAAATTAGATTTTCTTAGGCATAAAGCCACAGGAATAAGGAAGGGTTAACAAGTGAATGACTGGGAAGAAGATTTTAAAGGAGTAGGGTTAGGTTGTTGTTAAGATGTCTTATCTCTGCATTTAACCTAAGGACCTCAACAGTTAAGATTGACACCCTTTTTCTCAATTCAACATCCTCAGTTCTAACAATTTTAGCATCACATGGGCTTCCTTTAGAGAGATGTTGAAATTTCCCCCAAATCGTGCTAATTTCTTTATCCTTGGTAGCTGAATTGACCTTCAGTTCCTATATTTCCTTATTGAGCTCCCTTTGATAAATTCTAACTATTTTTTCGCACTAAGTTTTTTTAGTATTTTTTTGCCAAGAATTAGAACCATAGATCCTTGGGTTCCCAAATCAGAAACAATCCCATAATGATAAAGTACTTTGTTTAACCTATATCCATAAGGCATACCATACTTTTCATTTTTCCCAAGAACCACTTTGTGAATGTGTTCTATCGACAATGTAGGTAGATTAATGAACTTAAAGAAATTAAGGCATTCCCTCATATATAAATAAGTTGCTAGGGAAATGTTTCTCTTTTGTGACCTAGGAAGAATTACCTTGTTCTCAAAGTCAAAAATCAATTGAAACTCACTCTCGAATGAGTTCGTATTCACTGCAACCACAAATTTCCCTTTGACCTTGGATGCATTTGCTATGAATTTTATTGAAGGTAGATACTTTGAGACGGTTATCACCCCATATATAGGAACTTCAAAAATTCTACCCATTGTTTTATTATTCAGTTTACTTTTCTTTTCTTAGACCTATGCTTTCAGATTCATCTCATATTATGAAAATTCCAAAGTGAAATAGTATTCTATAACTATCTCATTAGAAAGAGTAGGAATAGTTCCTTTCATGAGATACATCCAACCTTGATGTTTACCTATCTGAACTACTTCCACCATACCAGTTTCTGTTAGTACTTTCGAATCAAAAATCTTTCTAGTTAACACCTTTAGCTTCTTCAAGAGTCTATCCCTAACTTCATTGGATACAACCTTAATTTTTTCCTCATTCTTGATTCTATTATTAGTTATCACAAATTCTATTTCAACTACTTTTCTCTTCTTTAGAATAGGTCCCTCGAGAGTTGGCTGCTTCTCAGTAAAGCTCCCAAACTATTTTCCAAAAATTCGTGGTAGTTTAGTGACATTATTTTTCTTGTGATCATATATTCTCTATCTTGGCTATTTTATAATAAGATGATATTTTCAGTAACGCAGATTCCATCTACTATAACACTATCAGAACAATTTTGAAGATTCAGGGATCATTCTTCATTAAAAAGTTGAGGGATGAAGTAGTTAACTTTAGAAGAGTAGGAGAAGAAAGATGTTTTTCACGATGGAATTTAAAGGGAATTTTAACAATTCTATGCTCAGAATCCTTTGAAGGACATAAAAATCAGAGAGATTCAGCCATCATGAAGGTCTTTCTCTTGGATGGGGTACTTGAGATTTGGATTTTCCTTTTTGATAAAAGAATGAGTGGGTACAAGTAGATTTAAGGGTACAATAAGCATAAGAAAGGGTTTTATAGGGGAACAAGATATGATAAATATTAGTTTATAGTAACTCAATTTACCTTTTAGAATATGAAAACTTATTTATGTCATAGGGATAAGGAGGAGGCAACTTTTATTGATAGAATTGACTAAATTAGCACATACATGACACTTACCAAAAAGATGGGACCAGGTACTTCTGTACCTTAACTGAATCTTTAACTTTGTTCATGTCACATCCATACACCTCTAAATTTTCTCCCATGGGTGTATACCTAAAAGGGTGTGGTACAGAGTTAGACCAATATGCATCTAATTTACCATGGATACCTGCCTCCTGAACATAGCTAAATTTTTTAAGTGAAGATGATTCATCTATTAAATAAGGTTGATTTGATCAATCCTAGAAGCTTGTTAGTTTTATTACACCATTTCATACCATGAATATTCTTGAAATAGGTCTCAAGACCAGGTCTTAGACTTGACTTTATTCGCAAGGCTGCAGGTTCTTTAGCTGAGATGAGTTTCTTAGGGATGAGGTCCCTAAGAATTTATCATGACCCCTGCTAATTGATCTTAGTCTTGAGATAAAATTAGGGACTGATATTTTACATCATTACCTGCCCCCCTGCATTTTCCAAGAATTACTTATTATTTTTAGCATCACCAACCCTTTTTATTCAAATGACATAGTTTTCTTCTTATCGTGGAGATTTACAGATATTTTCTACAATAGTTCAAGTGCTTAGAAATCAAATCACATAGTTTTTTTTCAACATGAGATACTTCTGTCTTTATGTGTCTTGAGAGAGATAATATGGTTAGACCTTTTAACATTGAGTTTTTTGATCACTAATTTTTAATGATCAGTCCTGACTGCAACTATCTTCCTCATACCTGAGACCATGATCACTTGTTAGATTTGGAAACTCACTTGAATCTGGGTTCCCAGTAGTATAACAATTTAGTGATCAGATCCTTCTACATTTATCTAGGTATAGATTTTTTCTTCATACTATAAAAAGATATAAAATTATTTGGATAGGAATTCTCTTTCTTTATATATCTACCATTAAACATTCTTACTCTATTCCAACATTAATCGTATTCTTTCTAATGCTTATCTCTTCTATATTGAGTGCACAAGGGTTTAAATACTTTGTTTTTGACATCTTGAAAAACCTTGCCTTGTTCCCCAGAAGATTGAGTTTTATAGGGATACACAAGAACCATACCATTATTGGAACTTTGACCTGTGAGGTTAGAGAGGAGTTAAGAGGATGAACTCCACTTAAGAGATTTTTTGAGTCCTTCCTTCAGACAAACCAGGTCCCTCTCTAATTCCTTATTCTTTTGGAGTGCAGTCATGAGACACCCTAAAGAATCCTCCAATTTTTCTTCAAGCTCAACCTAAAATGTTAATGCTTCTTGCTTCTCTTTACTCTCAGAAGCGTCTACTTTCTTTAGTTGACTTGCCAAACATAGATTTTCATATTTTATCTTAGCAACTTGTTACATAATTTATGATATCTGGAGAGTCAACGCTATCAAATCAATCTCCCAATCTTCTATGTTTTTCTCTAGAGAATTATTCTTTTCTTTATCAAAAGCATGATCTCTTTTCTCCAGTTGACTAACTAAATTCAAATAGTAAAATTTTAAATTTGTAACCTGCTCTTCAGTTTTAGAGATTTCGAGAGTTTGAGCAGTTAATTCAAGCTCTTAAATTTACACATTTTCTTCAAAAGAAAATTTTTTCTTAGTCATTTCACACATATAGTCAATCAACTCACTTGAAACCTTTTTTTATCATTTTACCAGAATAGTGGTCCAAGTTTTCTTTAAGGATAAAAGAGTTACCTTATTTTTTTCTTTATCTAAAGTGTTTTCCATAAAACAAACAAGGAATCAAAGGTCGCCTTCTTATCCTCCAAAACAAGCATGAAAACATTTGTAGACTTCTGAGCTTTATCAAATTCACTAAAGGAGTCTGCCCAACCAGCTAAAACTCGTTTAACTACAAAATCAGTTGCATCCTATCTTCTTGATTTTACAAGGACCTATTACTTTTTTCTTCCGTTGTCACCTCAAGTGTTTTGATAATCCTAATTGTCCATTTTGTGCGTTGAACAATCCTTACTAAAATGTTTAAGACTTCCACATCTGTGAAAAGCTTCAAAAGTGCCTCCCTTTTTGTTTCTACTCCCACTTCTTTATAACTGGCCACTTTTTCTCATAGCTCTAACTATTTTTTTTTCAAATAGGAAAAATAAATGTCTTATTCATTAGAGTCTAATTTAAATGGTATTAATGCCAGATATTTTTCCCTTTAAACCACTATCTTCTCATGCCCTTATTGCTTTTTGTGTTCATGAGTCTTTAGATTCTTAAAAAGTTCACCAAGGTGAGAGTTTTCAAGTTCCTAGCCTTAGTGATACAATCCACTTTGCTTTCCCAGGATATATGAAGAACTCCAAGAATTTTTCTCACCTATTTGTACAAAGCAATAACATCTTCTAAGAAGTGCAACTAATTAGTGATAGAAGTAAAACTGGTATGCATCTCTTGAATACTTTCTCCTTTTATCATTGTGAAAGTTCCATAATGAGTAGTCAGTATATCAAATTTTGGGTCCTTTGCATCTGTGGTTCCTTCTTGAGTTTTCTTCAATCAGTCCAAGATTTCCTTACTTATTTCACAAGATGAAATCCTGTTGTATTCATTTGGTCCTCTGCAACAAATAAACAATTTGCTTTATAGTTTTTCCTAATTCTTTTTCTGTCTTCATCATTTAACTCCCATATATTTTGGATAACCATTAAAGTAACACCTCTTTATTTGACATGTCTTATAGGTACATGAGAACCATCAAGAATAATGTCCATTAGCTTACTATCCTCCGCTATAATAAAGTTAAACATCCTCATTTTCCACCACCCATAATAATGTCCATTGAATCTAGGTTGTTTAGTGGTTGAGTGCCCCTCTTAAGGGTTGGTGAAGTAGACATACTGACCAATACTTTCTAGATATGAACCTTTTAGAGTAACCTTGCACTGATACCAATTAATAGAACCCTTAGGGGTTGCACCACACAGTGAGGTACCGGTCCATCAAATTCAACCATTGGCATTCAAACAATAGAGTGGAGGAAAGAAACAACACATATGATTTAATATGGAAACATTCTTGCTCAAGTGAGGAAACTACGGTTTGCAAATATAAGCACCAAGTAAATCGATTATAATCAACCTCTTTATTACAAACTTGATTTCAACTTAACTCTAGGATCCTTTCGCTTTTAATAACTCTACTACAAGCTCATCTTGACAACTCTGCCAAAGACCCTAAACACTGATTAACTTTAATCAGTGTCAAGTTTAGGAAACTCTACCTAAGCACTCTCAAGCATAACCTATTATAGCATGAGTAATTATGTTACAAATCAGCACTCAATAATACTCATTCACTCTTTAAGCATACTGCAATGATAAGAACATGAGAAATACTTGTGCCATTTATGAAATGGAGTTTTTATTGCCTCTCTTCACTCATTATATTTGTACAAAAAGTGTTTGATGAAGAATAATCTTTTTTCCTTTATAGTTGAGTGATGATTATGGGTGAAATACCCTTGGACCAGGTGTCTTTTTCAGTACGAGCAACAACTTTGTTCCACAAGAGGACAAAATTGTGCAAGCACGCATGCCACCTATACTATACAATCCATATCCAGGGACATAGTAACTTGAAGTTAGCTACTCATCATCAAAACTATATATATCACACTCTTATGTGGAGTAAATCATGAATTGGCATATTTCATTGGCAATGCACAAAAAGGAAATCAAATCTATGGTAATGCCTACAATCATAAATGGAAGAATTATCCCAACTATCTTGGGATAGTATTCAGGTTCAACCTCAACAGTTTTAGTAGCATCAAGGTATTCAAGCAAGCAATATAGAAGAAACTTTGAAAATGATTTTTGACAATCACAATCAAATGGTTGTAAAGATAAAAAATTTATAATTGCCTCAAAATAATTTAGATACATTGATGGGTTGATTAGCTTAAGTACAAAACACAAAATTTCAAATGGTTTATCTTATTGTAAAGAAAATCTAAAAAAATTTATGACAATCACCATGCGTAGTCGTGGAGATTTGAGTGGCACGCCTTAAAAGAAAATCATAATGTACACGAAGAGTTGAGCTTACCTAAGTAGATAGAAAAGCAATTTGATTCCAAAGAAGCTGAAAAAATGGGAATTTATAGGTAACCAAATCAAATTCAATTTAGAAATCTCAGAAGAAACCACCACATCATTAAAAGCTTAATAAAGCCAAAGATAATGCTTGTGCTAAGAAGTTCTTTGACATTTTCATAAAACTTCATATTAACCTTCAATTGTAATATGTTTTGTATGGAATGCCAAAGTATGCTAAGTACTTAAAGGATGTGGTGACGAATAAAAAGAGTCTAGGTGATATTATGATTATGGTGTGTACTGTAGAAAGTAGTTTTATGGTAGTGAGAAAAATGCCCAAAAATCTTAAAGAACTTAGGGGTTTAACCCTTACTATATGTATATTCAAAAGTGATATTGTTAAAGATTTGTGTCATTTAGGGAAAAACCTTAATTTTATTCCTCTTTCCATGATTAAAACATTGGGTTTGAGAGCCAAGGCCTTGTTCAGTTGTGATGCAGATTTTAGATAGAACTAGAGTAGTCCCAAAAGGAACAATAAAGGATGATCTTATTAAAGTTTTTAATTTCATTATTCCCCTTGACTTTATTGTTATTGATTATGGTATAGATGATAGGGTACCAATCATATCGAATGTCAACTTTTGCAACAAAGAGATCATTGATAGATTTTAGAGAGGGAACACTCAAGATGAGATTAAATATTTAAGAGGTGATCTTTATAGTGTACAAAACACTCAACACACCCTCATGCTGTGGAAATCAATGCATGAACACATCGATTAAAGTGAATAAGTATGGGGTGGAGGAGATCAAAACTCACATTGCTTCTTTGAACTATCTCTTTGAGTGGATCAAATTGACAAATAAGCATGTTCATTTTAATTTTAAAGGGGATCTTGGAAAGGTGTGTGTAGGAAAATTTACAAATAATTAGGAACTCAAGTGGTCAGAAAAGAAGGAGAAGATTGGCCCTGACCAGGAGTAAAAAATCAGAGAATATGTATGATAATAGATATATGAGTCATACTGCAAAAATATATCAAGTTATACTAGAGAGGCAACCCATGTTAAGGTTTATTATTCTATTTTTCATTAGTGCCACCTTTGGTTTTTCTTTTTTTTGTATTAACATGTTGAAGGAAAGTGTGGGGTCCTCCAAACTTCTTTTTTGAATATTATGATCCTAGCTAGGCCTAGATTCCTCATGGAGTATTCTAATCCTTTTACATTGATTTATACTTTGGGGACAAAATATGATTTTAAGTGTGGGGTGGGGAATCTTTAGATTTGTTTAGGGTGAAGTGCGCTATAGGATTTTCTTTCTGATTTTTTTCTAGTTTTTGACTAAACATAACAATTACAAAAAGATTTTACCTTTGCTTAATTTCAATGGTTGTTAATTTTTCAGTTTAGTAGAAGCACACATCACCCACTGCTCAATTTTCTTAGTTGTTCCCTTTGAGGGGGGAGCACTTTAATTTTTGGTATCCTCTTTGATTTTTTGGAGAAATTTTAAAATTTTATTATTAGGAATAAATTGTTATGCTCTAGATAGGTTCTATGCATTATTATTGGTTGCATGTGGTATTGATTCTAAGCCTCGATGTGCAAATTTATTGACTTTTTAGAGAAACCTAGGCTCTTTTAGCTTACTCATGTGTGGTTTATGGTTAAATTTTAATTCTATCAATAACTTGGTTGGATGTTTCTGGTGTCCATCTTGATTTAAATGTGAGTTGAGAATTTTTTTACATTTCAGATTTACATATTGATGTATAAAACTTTCTCATTGTATTTTCAAAGAGAGATAAAGAATGTTGAGAGTAAGAGATAAGATAGGCATTTCTTTGATATCCATTTTTTATACTGCTTTGGCTATCATTTTTTCATCACCTTAGTTAGCCCCATTGAGCCTTTAGCCTATTCTTTGGTATCCTAATATGTAGCTTTTTTCCTTTACTTTCAAATGACCTTAATTTGATCCAGGACTCCTAAGAACTTGATGTCTCCCAAGTTATACCTTTGACAAATATAACAATTTCGTTGTCAAATATATTACAAAAACAAAGGATGGGGTCAAACCCATAGGGAATAGGCTTAATAACTCAATCGAATTGCTGAAGTAGCTAAAAAATGCAGAAAAATAGATGAAGGGATTTTTTGAGAACAATATCAATAGTAACAATTTTTTGTTGCTTTGGTTGAAATCAATTTGAGATGAAAACTAGGACTGTCATTCCCCTGATTTCCTATCTCTATAGAATTATTGTGCTCCACTAAACTATCCCAATACCTTACCAACTCTGTTGAATTATTTTGCTCCACTGAACTATCCCAATAACTTACATGTAGAATCTAATAATATATGTATCACCAATCGTCTTGTAAACGCACTCAATGAATTTCACTTTTTACCTTTTGAGTCTCATAGTGTATCCTTTCTAAGACTTATCCTGGATCTCAAATTAATTATTTCGTTTTGGGTGTCAAGTTGAATAGATGAGGGTTGGTATCCTCAAATCATTGTTGTGATCTTTTTTTTTTCTAATCCCTACCTCTCTTTTAAAGTATGTATCAAATACAGGAAGGTTGTTAATGCCTAAAGTTATTAAAAAAGAAATCAACTCGATGAATGTCACAATATACCCAAGAATATTGATCAAGAATAGCTTCACACTTCCTTTACTTAATTATTCCATCAGGAATCCCACAACCAAGTTAGGTTTTATGATTTTGAATGGTTGTACATGAGTTTCAAATTAGGGTTCATACCCATTAGTGTCAATTGAAAGATTATGAGATTTCCACTGTTTAATAAAGTTGAATTGCATGTCTATTTTTCTATTTTCACGCCTATTACAGTAATTTACACATTTTGAGATGAATTATCATTATTTTCATTATCAAGCATGATTATTTTGATGTTTTAAAATGTATTTGATGCATGGGTTATCAAACCCAAGTTTATATGTTGATATTTCAAGAAAGATGATGCTTTAAGCAGCTTATGATCAGATTATTTTTATATTATTCGATAAAGCATTGACCTCTTGATCTTCAGATAAGATTCAGAATCCATTTTATAGATTTATTGTAGACTATAGATTTTAGAACAACTTTATTTATAGATTTAATCAGATAAATGCATAATTAGTTTAAGAATAAACCCTTATGCTAGTTGTAAAGTTGACTTCCAACTGAATGAGTTCAACTTAAAGGGAGTAGTACTTAGCACCGAGAGGGAAGTGTGGGATTAGTGTGCACTATATTCCTCAAAACTATGTAGCCAACGTAGGTAAATATTATCAGATTATTCCCACTTCTATGTAGATGACAATTGCAGATGTGATTACTTAGCTCAGGTTATACTCCTTGGCAATAGTATGACACCACTCCCCATCGTGAGGTTTTCCACTTAGGGGAATGAGACGTTGGACTCCATGTAAGCTCACATGGTTTATGTCGGTTAGAAGAAACTCCCTGCTAGTTAAAGTAAAAGATTAATAGAAAATCTTTTAAGAAAACTAAGCATAAAGGGCTCACAATTTTAATTAGATTATGCTTTACAGAAAGATAAGAGTTACAGATTTCAGTTTTCAAATTTCATACATAGTCATGGGACCTATCTACACTTAGACAACATGATTTAAAGACCGAGTACTAGTACAACTTTTAGAACTGAATGTTATGGCTCACTAGATTTAAAAAGTATGATTTGATTACTGATTTTAGTATTTCAAATATTCCAGCTTATGTAGGTCATTTACATTTAGTATGCATTGTTTTACAAATGATGATGATAAGATGATGTCTTACTTATGCATTTCACCCCCATATACTTAGTACATCCTTAAAGTACTGATCCATATATATTTCTATGTGCTACACTGTTTTATAATGTTGGTTCAGGTGCTTACTATCAATAGTGTGAGTAGTTAAAGTATCTCCAACTACATCCAATAGTTGGTGAGCCGTCATAGTTTGGGGACTTATTTATTTAGATTTTTCAGCTTATCAGTTTATATGATGTAGTATTCTTCTTAGACATCTCAAGTTAGTTTGGTGTTTGTCCCAGTGACTATAGTTATTAGTAGTAGAGGCTTGTCAGACTGCTAGTTTTGATTCAGCTTATTCAGAAATTATTTCAAATATTATATTCAGACAGTTTTCTGCATTTAGTAAGACTTCTATGTATATATTTAAGGCTACTCGTAGTCTTGCGCACCGTATGATGTCTCAGGATTAGATTTTAGGGCGTTACATCCATTTACTACAAATATTTTTTTTTATGATCTTCAAATTCAATGTAATAACTATGGTAAGCATTTGAAATCACAAAATGTCTTGACCATTTAGAACGAAGCTTCCCCGTAAAGAGTTTAAAATGAGAATAATAATATAGTACACTCTCACCGATATGAAATTCTCGCCTTAGTATTTTAGCATCATGCTATTTCTTCATTAACTCCTTGTACAATGACAAACTCTCATAAGCCTTGAGTCAGAAATCCTCCAAGTCAAGAAGTTTAGAAACCCTTGACTCAGAATCCTCTCCCCAATTCATGTTTAACCTCTTCAAGGTCCACAAGGATTTATGCTCAATCTTGATGGGAAAGTGACATGCGTTTTCGAAAACCAATTGGTATGAAGACATACAAATAAGGATTTTGTAGGCCATTTTATATGCTCAAAGTGGCTCGTCAAGCTGTCTAGCCCAATTATTTCGGCCAACATTTATGGTCTTCTCAAGTATGGCTTTGATCTCTCAATTTGAAATTTTGGCTAGGCCTCTTGTTTTGGGGAGATACAGGGTAGCAACCTTGTACTTCAACCTACACTTGTAAAGAAGGCCCCCAAATACCTGATTGCAAAAATGTGAGATGTTGTCACTAATGATGGTCTATGGCATTCCGTACCGTGTAAACATGTATTTCATAAAAAAGAAGGTAACACTTTTTCTCTCATTATTATGATGTGCCGTAGCTTCCACCCATTTAGAGATATAATCTACCGTCACCAATATATATTTTTGCTTCCAAAGGAGCTCACAAAAGGGCCCATAAAATTGATTCCCCCCACGTCAAAGAGTACAACTTCAAGATTCGATCTAAGGAGCATTTTATTTCTTCTTGAGATTCCACCATGCATTTGGCATTGATGAAATGCTTTTACCCCTTCTATGCCATCTCTATGAATGGTGGGATAATAATACCCATGTTGAAGAATTTTAGCGGCGGATTGGATTCCCCAATGATGTCTTCCATAAGGTTAGGAGTGACATGCTTTAAGGATATCCTTCATTTTAACTTCAATGACACAATTCCTAACCATACTATCCGCGCACTCCCGATATATGAAGGGTTCATCCCAAAAATATTTTTTTACATTGATAAAGGACTAATTATATTGATGATAGCTAAGCTCATCGGATATTACACCACGTGCCACATAATTACCATAGTTAGCATACCATGGTGATAGCCTATAGGATATCTAAAAAATGAAATTAAGGATTCATGACACAAAACTCAGCAACCACCCAAAAAAAAAACACCTAAAAGAAAAGGGGAGAAGAAGAGATGTATAAAGTAAAGATAGTAGAGAGACCCTCACTTCCACCAATGATTAGCACTAGAAGGTGTTTCGAACCTTAAAACAAAACTCACCAATGTAAGATCAAACCATTCTCTTTGGTGAACCAACGGAATTCGCACTCCCTTAATTCCACCTTTCTTGCCAAATGTTCAATTCAAGTGAAAAACCTTTCAAATGCATCAAAAACTCAATTTTCAGATTCTAAGCTAAAAGTAGATGACTAAGTTACAAACTAAAGAGTATTCTAACAAGATTCATCAAATCTAATGAAAAGAGAAGTAAAATTGTCTATATATACTATTACATAACAAAGGTACAAAATGCCCTTAATGAATAAGGGAATGGGGCGCCTCTTGGGTGTTGAATAATAGAGTGAAAAGTCCTTCTTGCCCTTCAAGTGAGGTGCCTCTTGAGTGTAGTGGTTTCCTTCTCCTCGTTCAAATTCACAAGACTTTAAAAGGCTCAAACACTTACCAATTCTGATGCTTGAACCTTTGACCTTGTCTTGTACTCTTTTGTCGTCTTCATGCTTGTATTACCCTCTCCAATTTGAAAGGAATTTGTCCTCAAATTTACACCTTGAAAAAACAAAGAGAGGCAAGACAAACCAACAATCCATGTGATAGGAGGGTTAGCATTAGTACCATAAATTAGGTTTACATACATAGGGGTACACTCTTAGAATACATCCATCCATCCTTTGTTATGAGTAAGAAACAATGACCACTAGCCTCACAAAGGACAAAACTAATACAAACATCAATGAGTCAAGGAAACAATCCAAAACTAACACAAATGCTACTTGTTTTCAAGGGAAGACAAACATTTAAAATTTGACATCTATGGCTTAAGAAGGTTCCCTTAACAACACATATCCTATAACTCATCACATCTCTATAAACATGATCACTATGAATCATTCTACTATCAAGGTCTTCATCAAACAAATTTAAAGGACTATATTCATCATCAAAATCTATATTATAAGAATCAATACTAACTTGAAAGTTTTTAATCACACTCTTCTCATGTTCAAGTAGTGAGCTAACCTTAGGAGCACAAGGTTCATTAAAAACACCAAGAGAACTAACAAGGGAAGAAACTTGCACATCTATATCAAGAGAACCCGAGACCACTTCACAAGGAATCACATGGAAATAATTAATGATCAATAGAATGTAAGGTGTAGCAATATCACCTCGGTTTGAACTTGGACAGTCCACTATTTTGAAGCTCTCGGCCAAGGGTGGCTTGAGGTTATTTTCATGCTAAACCCCTTGTTGATCTTTATTTAACAAATTATAAGCTTGAACCTGCAAATAACAAAGATCAAAGTTAGAAAAAATGCCATCTTTTGGGTTAGGGAGTGAGAAGGTACATTTATGGGAAAGTCCCACAGTCAAATTTGCTTTTCCCCTTCCAATTTCACAATTTAAGATCTCCCCTTCCCTTTCCCTCTTTCATTCCCCACCCAAAATCTTGTTTTTCTCTTGGATTTCACTCACGAACTTTTGGCCACCATGCACAAAAATGTACCTATTACACCTGCCTATCAAATTGCGAAGGCCTTCCCAACAATACGTGATATGCTTGCATAGGGACTACATCACATAATAATTCATCATGATAACTCCCTATCTTTAATCTAATCACACATTATCGTTTGACCCTTAATTCACCACACTTGTTTAACCATTGAAGCTTGTATGGATTCGAATGTTGGATAGTGGATAGTTTCAAGTGGTCAACCTAGGTGACACTAGCAATATTCATCCAACTCCCACTATCTATGATCATTGAAATTACACTTCATTTAATAAGGAACTTGGTATGAAAGTGGTTCTCTCTTTGATCATCCAAGAACTTACTAAGCAAAGTTCTCTTAACCACATAACTAGGCACATCATATTCTCCTTCACAAGGCAACACATCTTCTTCACTTCCCTGTACTTGATTTTCGGGTTCTATGCACTCTCAATCTTGAAATTTTTCATCATTCCCCTTTGTTGTAAACACCACTTCGTTACCAAGATAATACAATTTCCCCTCCTTTAGGATCACATTACGACGGGTAGGACACTTACTTACACTATGACCCCACTCTTGACACTTGAAACATTGTAGACCCTTAGAATGAGATGTAGAAGTTGGTTTACCTTCAAGCTGTAGAGAATAGTGTTGGGCAGCCTTGGTCATGATTTGAGGAGGAGCCATGGATGCCGAGACCATGCCCTTTTCTTTGGACCAATTTGAGGAGGTGTAGGGAGCCTTTGGCTTGTATCTTTCCTTATTCTCCTTCTCAATTTCCATAGATATTTGGAAGACTTCAAACATGGTTTCAAACTTATGAAGAGTCATACAAGAAGATATGTCTTTATTCAACACTACCTGGAAATGAATGATGTCATAATGGACTTCTTTACCTTTATGATCAAGTTTCAAGGTGAGTTGTTGGAACTCGACATAATAGGCCGTGACACTCTTGCTTCCTTGCCTCAAGTCTTAGAGTTTGGAAAGAAGCTCATGTATATAGTATGCCGGAACATACCTTTCTCTCGTAAGTCTCTTGAACTCCTTCCAAGGGGGTAGTTGTCCACCAATCAAAACATTACCGAACCTCAAAGTGTAGTTCCACCAATGGCATATCAATTTTTATTCTCCTCGATTATGTCATGCCTCAACTCCTATTGGGAAGACAGGCACCCGTAGCCATAAAGGCTTGAGAGAACCAATTCATAGCCTTGTACTTCTCATTTATGTAACTATGACAACCAAAGGTTATAAACAACATGATATTATGTATCGATGAGAATAATTACGAAGGCAAGCAAAAACTTATATATACAACACTTGGCCATTGGGGCCACCACGTCTAAAGACAAACACTACCATAACTTTACATTAGTCTACAAAGTCGCTAAAAGATACATATACTTATTTAGGGTTGGGACAAACCCCCGCCCTACTCTTGACTCACTACATTATACCAAAATATATGGAACAGACTCAGAAAGCCGCAAATCAACCTGGAGCTCACCAATAATCACTGAAAAGCCTGCGCTCCTACTAGTGAGGTGTATGAGCTGAAGTACCTATGCCTGCAACATGAAATACAGGTCCCCCGTGAGGGAAGTCAGTACAAAAATATGTACGGAATATGTAAGGATGAAGGTAACAACACACGATACAAGTGCTTAATAGAAATCAGATACAAGTGTATAAGTAGTACTAGTAGACTACTTTTATATATACATGTGGGAATACATACATTAAATTCCTTTCTTCATTTATACCTTTCTTACTTCATAATCTTTGTAAGCCATATATAATGCAAATGACCAGTTGATTCGTGGTAAATAGATAAATTATGATCGGCCAATGCAAGGCTTAGGCCCATGAGCTACCACCTACATATACAGATGGGGATAAGCCCAATCTAGGATTATTCCCCTGAGCTACCACTCACATATAAAGGTATCGAGATCGGCCAATACTAGGCTTACACCCCTGAGCTGCCATTCATTTTACAGATTTGCATTACTTAGTTTATTTTTCCTTTTAGTTTATTTTTCCTTTGAGATTGTTACTTTGGTGGTCATCACATTACGGTACCTTAAACCAATAATTTTCTAATAAGAGACATATAATTGGTCACTGAATGCAACAATAATGAGGTAGGGAGTTGTTGGCACACAATTGTAGTGTTTAGGAGGTGAAAATACCCATGGGTCTTATTTGAGTAAACAGAGAACTTCTGAAATTTTCTAGTGAAAATAGATGTGCAGGTCAAATAATAAACATGTATCAAGGTGTTTTAACATATTAGAGAGTGGGAACAAGGTCATTGGCTATATGGAATATAATGCGCTGCAATTATGTATCACTTGTTATAGGATAACCTTGGAAGCTTACTTGATGGAACAAATGTCCGATTTCATGCCAAAGTGTGCAAAATAGAGTATGCCTTACATACCTGGTTGTAAAACTCCAATAGCAGCACAACTATACTTCCCACCATTTTAGATAACTTATCTACAATAAAATATATGGAAAACTAATAGTAGCAACCAACCGTCACATTTTGGCTATTTAACTTCACCAAAATAGCAATTTGGCTGTAAACCTTTCCTCTATCATTCAAGGGTGTTATCTTAACCTTTTTTCTCCTCTAATTACACCCACATACCATACATGTTCTTATAAGATTCACAGAAACCACTTCAGCTTCATTACGCATTCCAAACAATACGCAAAATAGATTGCGCAGTAATAAATACAATAAATATTTTGGTGGTGTAGCACCACACCTTTCTTCTATATTTCAATTCGAATTAGTCACACCTTCTCCAACAAAAACCTGGTAGCCCACAACATATACACACAAAACATTCCACAAAATAGCCCTAAATTCGTAGCAATCAATTATTAAACTCATCATCTCTAGAGTTCTCAATAACAACACATCTATAATTCTCTATCAAATTCATATACATGGAGAAAAAAGTAGAGAAGTCACCTTACCTCAATTCTGCAACTTATTTTTTAAAATTTGAACTCCTTAAGAACTTTAACTTTCACTTTCCTTCACACTTTAAACCAAAGAAGAAAAGAGATCTCTTCATAACCAAGAAAAAGTGAGCAAGTAGTTTGTTCTATATTCTTCCATGTATTTATAATTAGGCACATATAGCATGTTTTCCTAAGCTTCCGTGATATAATTAAACTAAAACATAAGTGTTTTCACTTACCTTGGGCTGCAAAGGTTGACGTTTCTTCAAGAACCCTAGAAAGGAAAATAGGGTTGCTCCTAGTTTCATAAAAGTAAGTAGAGAGAGTTTGTGAAGTGTAACCCTTTTTTATGACTTAATAATAAGGGAAATGACCAGAAACTTCTTATTATAAAGCCTCTATTTTTTGCAATCCACCTAGTTGATTTTGCACCACAAATTTAATCAAATTGGTCCAAGTAGGTGATGCACCTACCTAAGGAGTTCAAGCAACTCAAAATGTCAAAGTAGGTGATGCACCTACTTGCTTAATTTCTCAGTTGGGCTCCATTATATTTGAGCCTTGGCAGATTTGAGCATTAGGCCTTTTTTCTATTTTACTTCTTCTTTTACTTAATTTGGGCCCAAATAAGTATTCTAATAAAGGTCCAAATCTTATTCATGGACTTGGTCCATTAACTTGGCTCATATGGCTCAAGTAGGTGACTTACCTACTAGCTTAATTAAATCAAGCAAGCACCTCACTATTCTGTTCCATTTTTATCTCCTAACCCCTTAAATCTAACCTTAAAATTATACACACTTGGTCACTTTAAACTTCAGATTCAAATACAAAATTACGATCCCAAGTTTAAATAGTTTTATCGACGTTAACTTGATCGTATCACATTAAACTGTACGGGAAACATCTATCATTCCATCTACACCATTAATACTTGCATAAAAAATCTCATCCATTACCTATACCATAAAGCTATACTAGGTTCCATATAATTGGAACAAGTACAAGAAAAAATACACGATGCTACAGGTTAAGTCATTCACTTGGAACAACTTTTCACAAGAAGATTCGCAAGGTAAGTACACCTCGGAATCACTTTATCCCATGAAGATTGGAATGCCAAATTTTATAAAATTGATGCCAATGTCTCGGGTTCTTTGATGATCAACATGGTCATGCCTTGCCTCCTTCCCTCGGAATCTACCATAAGGCCCTCTTTGGTCATACCTTCCCCGCTTTTCTTTCTTAAATCAATGGTCATTATTAGGAACCGCATAACCTTCTTACTCCCCTTGTTGTGGAATTGGATGTGGTGGATGGGAAGTTCTTTCATTCATGGAGTTTGGCTTTTGGTAATTAACATTTTGTGGAGATGTTTGACTATGTGGAGGAATTTGTCCTTGGCCTTTGTAGGGTTCGGTTAGGAGGGGTTTCAACTTGGTTTAGTGGCTTTTATTTTAGATCTCTTGAAGGGTAAAGAATTTGGTGGAGGGTCTCGGGGGTAATAGTCATGGATGAGTTATTTGCTTGAACACTAGACACTTCAAAGAACCAACCTCACCCTTTAAATAACCAAACTCACCCTTCTTAGAACTCATCTCACTCTTCAAAGAACCCAACTCTCCTTTCACATTGGGCAAACCACCCTTCAATTCTTGGGATAGTGAATAAAATCGAGGCATCAAGGCGCCTAAAAAATCATTACCCAAGGGTTTGGATGTGGTACCCTCAGATTCCATCTCAATTGTACGTAACAAAAGCAAAAAAAAAAATAGAGAGAAAAACCTACAAAATGAACAAACACGTTAGTTCAAAAGCCTAACCACACTCACACTCGGATCGCACCTCACACTTGGTCTCACTAGTGTTGAAAACTTGGCAATACTTACCAAGTGAATTGAGTGGTGAATATGCGTTAGTCCAGAATCATTTTGTATTTAATAAGACTCAAATAAAATGATGCACGGACTTGAACAAACAAAAAACTAAGAATTAAAAATGAGAAAAAGGCACACAAAAATCGAAGACACAAAATAAACAAACTCTAGACTAATTACCAACCTAGTATGTACTTACTAGTTTGTTAATTAGTGATAGAATTTAAAACACAAGAAACTAGAATAAAAAATTAAATACTACAAAATCTATTTTGGAACTCAATTTAGACGAATTACACTTGATGACATGGCAATCTTTGATTGGACATGGTTTTTAAAATTTAAAATCCCGAATTTTGTCAAGTCTCAACCTACACCTAAGAGAGGAAGAGAAAAATGCTTTGAGAGGTAAAAGCAACAAGTTTAGAGCTCTTTTGAATCTCCAATTTGAATTCAAAGGATTAGAGTTGTGGGAACACTAAAACAAAGGATTAGAGTTGTGGGAACAAACCTAAAATAAGTTCTGGTACCAAATGATAGCCTATAGGATATTTAAAATGAAATTAAGGATTCAAGAAATAAAATTCAGCAACCACACTAAAAGGAAAACAACACACCAAGAAGAAAAGGAATGAAGAAGAGATGCATAAGTAAAGATAGTAAAGAGACCCTCACTTCCACCAATGATTAGCACTAGAAGGTGTTTCATACCTTTAAACACACCTCACCAATGTAAGATCAAACCACTCTCTTAGGTGAACCAAAGGAATTCACACTCCCTTTATTCCACCTTTCTTGCCAAATATTAAATACAAGTGAAAACGCTTCCAAAGGCATTAAACACTCATTTTTTGGATTCTAAGCTTAAACTAGAAGATGAAGTTACAAACTAGAGAGTATTTTTTAAACATTCATCAAAGCTAATGAAAAGAGAAGTAAAATTGTCTATTTATACTATTACATAACAAAGGTCAAAAATTCCCTTAATGAAAAAGGGAATAGGGAACCTCTTGGGTATTGAATAATAGGGTGAAAAGTCCTTCTTTCCATTCAAGTGAGGTGCCTCTTGAGTGTAGTGGTTCCCTTCTCCTCCTTCAACTTGACAAGACTCTAAAAGGCTCAAAACACTTGCCAATTCTAAAGCTTGAACCTTTGACAATACCTTGTACTCTTTTGTGCTCTTCATCACTTTATCATCCTGTCCATGTTGAAAGGAATTTTTCCTCAAATTTTCACCTTGCAAAACCAAAGAGAGGAAAACCATACACACAATCCACGTGATAGGAGGGTTAGCATTAGTACAAAAATTTAGGCAAACATGCCAAGGGGGTACACTCTTAGAATACAACCAACCATCCTTTGTTATGAGTAAGAATCACCAACCACTAGCATCACAAAGGATAAAACTAATACAAACATCAATGAGTGAAGGATACAATCCAAAACTAACGTAATGCCACTTGTTTTCAAGGGAAGACAAACATTAAAAATTCTACATCTATGGCTGAAGAAGGTTCCCTTAACAACACATATCCTATCACTCTCCACATCTCTATGAACATGATCAGTATGAAGCATTTTACTATCAAGGTCTTCATCAAACAAATATACAAGAACATATTAATTATCATGATCTATATTATCAACATCTATACTAACTTGAAATTTTTTATCACACTCTTGTAATGTTCAAGTAGTAAGCTAACCTTAGGAGCACATGGTTCATTTAACACATCAAGAGAACGAACAAGGGAAGAAACATGCACATCTATATCAATAGAACCCGAGACTTCTTCACAAGAAATCATATGGAAATAATTTAAGCTCAAGGAAATGTAAGGTGTAGGAATATCACCTTGGTTTGAACTAGGATAGACCACTATTTTGAAGCTCTTAGCCTAGGGTGTCTTGGGGTCATTTTCATGTGAAACCCCTTGTTATAAATAGACAATTATACTTCTCTTTTCATTAGCTTTGATAAATATTCAAATAATACTCTTTAGTTTGTAACTTAGTCTTCTAGTTTTAGCTTAGAATCCAAAAATTCAGTATTTAATGTATTTGGAAGGTTTTTCACTTGTATTGAACATTTGGCAAGAAAGTTGGAATTAAGGGAGTGTTAATTCCTTTGGTTCACCTAAGAGAGTGGTTTAATCTTTCATTGGTAAGGTGAGTTTGAAGGTTTGAAACACCGTCTACTTCTAATCTTTGTTGTAAGTGAGGTTCTCTATACTATGTTTAGTACATGCATCTCTTCTTCATCCCTTTTCTTCTAGGTGTGTTGTTTTCCTATTTGTGTGGTTGATGAATTTTGTATCATGAGTCCCTAATTTCGTTTATATATGGCCTATAGGCTATCATTTTGTATCATATCTTAGTTAATGGTTGTTCCCACAACTCTAATCCTTGGTTTTAGTGTCCTTATTATGAAAATCTCAACAAAAAAGAGTCAAAAGTCTGAAAACTTATAAAAAATGGCATTGTCATAATTTTTGTAGTAGATCCATATGTTAAAAGTTATATCTACTAAATTTTATTGTGTTTTGTTAGTTTCAAGTTATAGATTCCTTCTCCCTATCACCTAAGGAGTCTAGATCTACTCTTGGAACAAGATTTGGGTGATTTTTAGCTAGATCCACCATGGATATGGCGTCTTGAAGCTTTAAAGGTGATAGATCCATGTGGTGTTGTAGTGTTGGGCGTTGGTTGTTTCTTATTTTGTGATATTTGAGTTCATATAGACCTAAGTAACGTAGATCTATAAAACAATTGAAGGTTAGGGTTCATTTGAGTGAAGGTCAAATGTTGGTCAACCCTTGAATATTCATCTTGTTCTTCTATGTTCATCCAATCTTGTTGAAGAAAAATGTTTAGGAGGTGTTTCAACCAAAAAAGGAGAGGAAATAGAGTGTACTTGGTGTTTGAGGAAGAATATTCCTTGGCATATTCATTGTCATTCAAAAACTGAAACTGGACTATTCTATTTCTGTAGTCGACTGTGGCATAGTAGGAATAAAGCTAATCCATGCTGAGAATAACGTCAAAATCAGTTATCTCTAATTCGACTAAGTCTGCTGAAGTGACTTTAAGAAATATCATAACTGGGTAGTTCCTGCATACCCGCCGGGCTATATGGTTTTACCCATTGGGGTATAGACTGAAAAGGTCTCTACTAGGATTTCGGGATTGATTTCAAAATTGCCTGCTATATAGGGAGTAACAAAAGACAAAGAAACTCCTAGATCTATCAAAGCATAAACATGCGCATAAAAGATCTGTAACGTACCAATAACTATATCAAGAGAATTTTCTAGATCTTATTAGGATTGAAGAGAATAGAGATGATTTCGGTGTTGCCCACTTGTAGCACTAGAGGTGGCACCCTACTAATTTGGGCGAACTGACTGAGCTGAGGAGCGATTCTGCTGACCTTGAGGACTTGGCTGAGGATAATGTCTGACTCTGTGTCTTGGCTTACCATATCCAAAAACAAATACCACTGCCAACTCTACAAATACCCTGATAGTGCTTGCCATAACTCTTGCAAAGAGGATGGGAGTGGGCAGTGCTAACACTATCCAGGATTGTAGAGCCTGGAGCTCTATCTTTGTTACCCTCACTGAACTTAGGAACTGGAGCACTGGCTAAAGAAAGACTGAAACTGATGACTTAGGATGAAACTGAGAACGGTTTCCTCTTTCTAACTTAGGATGAGCAAAGTTGAAACTACCTGTCTTTGCTCTATTATTCTGCTTCTCCCTTATCTTAAATTTTTGCTGCTGAATCTACAGAGCATGAGTCATAAGCCTGGATAAAGTCATGTCACTATTCATCATGGCGGACCTGCACTCATTAACCACGCTATCATTCTCCCCTAAAATGAACTTACTCATATTTGCCCTACTATTTGCAACCATATGAAAGACATATCCGACTAATTGAGTAAACTTAAGAGAATACTCTTTCACTGTCATTTTTCTATGCCTGAGGTTGATGAATTCTAACACCTTAGCTTCCCTCAGCTCTATGGGAATGAATCTATCGAGAAAAGAAGACGCAAAATCGTCCCACACAACTGGCCCTGTATCATCTGCCCTCTCTGACTTCCACTGCTTGAACAAGTGTGAGAAACATCCTGCAACTAATATTCAGCTAACTTACCACTCTTAACAGTAGTCACCCCCATGATGTCTGTCACCTTCTGCACCTGATCTAAGAACTCTTGAGAATCCTCATCTATCTTAGACATGAGAAAGGATGGAGGATTCATTCAGGTGAAATCCTAAATCCTATCTGTGACTGAATTGGCCACTGGATTGGCTAAAATGACAGTTGGTCATTCATTCTGAGTAGAAACTAAGTTAGCAAGAGTAGTGAATGCAGTTTGAAGCTCTACATGAGAAATATGATCGCCCAAATAATCATTGGGCTAGGGGGATGACTGTTTTTTGTTTCTTCATTTAAGAGGCATGTTTTGTAGAAGAAAGGGAGAAATAGATTAGAGTAAGAGATTGACTTGAGATTATGCTCAATGGAACGACATGAATACTGAGAGAGGGGAAACTGTTCCTAAAACATCTTATAGACTCTTGTACATAAATGTGGAGCGCAACACACCCATGTACAAGACTTTACTAGATGAAACTTTCAGACTTCCTAGGACTCTATTGAACCATAGGATCTGATACCAAGTTAGTAACGCCCTGAATCTGGTACCCAGAATGTCACACGATTCTAATAACCCAGAAAGACCACAAGTTAACCCATAACTGATATCTATACCTGTATACTACATAAAATACTTTATAACGCAGAAACATGAACTAAAAGGCCATAAGAGACACATAACCAAAGTAAAATATAACATATAAACTGGATATGAAATACCCAAAACAAAATTGAAAATACTCAAGTCTGAAAAATAATAGCCTAGAAAGCTTCTAACTAACTGAACTATCAGAGTAAGGAGGTAATGGGACATGTCCCCAACAAACTCCAACTAATAAACTAATTAATGAGTTAATAGATAAATAATCATGTCCTTAATTGATGTGGACTCACTTCTAAATCTGACTACTGAAACAGGAATCTATTGTTGATCTAGAGATCTTGTCTCTAAACCTACGGTAAAGACACCATAACACAAATCCGTCAGTACTTTGAATGTACTGGTATGCATGTAGGGTAGGCTAAATGCATAGGGTTCATATGCATGAACAATACTGACTAACAGAATAATATGAATGTTAGAATACATGCATGCATACATAGTAACTATATCTGAAATCATGATAGCATGAGTGCTGAATCTAAATACTGATAACATGACATACTGATAACTGATATAACTGATAACATGAGAGACTGTATCTGACAGTCTTAAATCTAGTAGAACTATCTGAGTTTTGTACTATGTTTGAGTGGGTTGTATCTGATAACCCTAAATTCTGAAGAACCATCTGAGTTCTTTCACTGAGATTGATACTGAGACTGTGGGAAGTAATCATCTAACCGACATGCCCTAAATGATGCATTATAGCTGAATTGGGTCCAATCTATGCCCTGATTGTAAGGGTGTTAATACCGTGCCACTTGTAAGGACAACTTGTTAGTGAACCTAATATAACAGGTAACTCTAGTGAGAATGGTGGAAACCCTCATAGAGTAGGCTAAGCCACCTTATCTACCCTCATATAGTAGGATAATCCACCTCATCAACCTTCATTTAGTAGGCTATAATGTCTCAACTTATGCTGGGTACATAGTTCTTGAACACAAGGATTGCTTGTAAGAATCACACCCTCATATAACAGGTGAGTTCCCATACTTGGGTTCACTCGATGCTACTTTCTACTCCCATCAGAATAGACGCTAAACATAATTTACTGAACTGAACATGGACTGAGTTACTGAATTCTGTTCACTGACGGAATATTACTGATATCTGCCAACTGACTGAGTTCAAGAGATAATGAAGATTTCCTAAGTCATAAGACTGTCTGAAGTCTAAGGATTCATAGCTTGACTGAGAGTATCATGGAAACATGACATGGCTCTAAGCACGCAGCTAATGTTTTGGGTACAAGTACCCCAGGACTCGATGGAAGGAAACTGACCAAGCATAATTTACTTGAACATATAACTAACATCATAATCCATAATACATTGATATAAGCATTCCATCAAAACATGTGATAGGCATAACTTGTACATACATGGGGATTTCATGATATCATACTAGTTTGGCATTGTTCCTTCATCTAGGCATTTAATCAAACACATGGTAGGCATAGCACATGTAGACAACATTATACAACAATTAATCATCATGATTCATATCTAATTTAATCATCCTAGGGTTTATTCATAGGTTCACATAAATATACATCTATACAAATAAATTCAAAATAAAATTGATCACCCAATATGGATTTGAAACTAATTGATCATTCTCAACATAAACAAACTAACCCAACATGAAATTCATAAAGAAATCCATAAACTTAAAATTAGAGAATAAATTCTTGGGCTTCATGGACTAAAAGAGTCCATGAATGAACACTACACATACCTTAGTTCGTGATTTCGTGAAGATGGACGAAGAAACTTTCTTGGAATTGGATCTTCTATGAAAACCCTAGCTTGTTCTTGAGAGGTTTTTTAGAGAAGAAAGTGTATTTTGGGTGAAGAGTGGATGAATCACATGTAAAAGGGCTTAAATAGGGGTGGGAAGTTGACCCTTTTAACCTTGGACATGTCATTTAATTTTAGTAAAACTTTCCAAACTGAACACATGGCACGACGCGGCCCTATCGCACCGTGTCACTGGAATTTGACAATTGGGAAGATAAAGGATTATGCAATGTGGAGCCATTATGTTGCCCCTTCTTTTGTGACCTAGAACTTTGGCACGACATGGAGGAAATTGCGCTAAGACAAAGGAAAAGGACAATTTTGTATTAGGGCCCTGGCGCGACGTGCCATGATCACAGACCCATACTGTAATTCACCAAATTCCATTTCCTCTTGTGAAGTGGTGTGCCATTGACTAATATGGCATTGTTTTATGACGAGAACTTAAAATAGTCGTATGTTCTGACTCGATTATCGAATTTGGGCGAATCTTATATCGATGGAAAGCCTATTCAATTTCCCACATGACTAAAAGTGAAAATCCTGAAAATTCCTCATGGAATAACCATCATTCAATTTAGAATATAATGCTAGACATTTTTTAGTTGAAATTTACTAGAAAAAGTATGGTGTATTACATAAAATCATATCAATCACGATGAATCTACAACAATATTCCTAAGGATATAAGGGAGAGTAATTTAAATGGGTCAAAACTCGGGCTGATCGACTAACTCAACAACTGAGGCACCAAGTGCATTATCTGTAAATAAAGGTGCCACACTCATCATAAGGCTGATATCTATGAGATAAAAGACTATAAATCCCACATCGGGTACTCTCTCTAAACTAGTAGTTGATCTCTCCACGATTATAGTAACTCCAAATGCTCAACATGGTGAGAATACAAACTAAGCCCAAATGGCTGGCTAACAAATGGTGAGAACACTCTTTACTACCAATGATCATCCTTTTCTCTATCATAGCATGGCTCAAGAACACTAAGCTTGCAGTGAATACATGTTATCTCTGTCTGATCAACTACTCTTGTCTGGGGTACTCTGTAAGCTAGTGTCCCATCATGACATAACAAAAACAAGATCCTAGAATAATTTGAGATACTACAACCCATAATCCAGAATGGACTTCTTGGCCCGAAGACTCGTACCATAATATCTAAAAGGTCCGGCTAGAACTTTGTCTATTATAATCATATTAGCTAATATGAGAACCACTTATAATTGGAAAGACTACCTGCATTGATCTAATAGGCACCAAGTGAAGTTAAACCCTATAGGAAGGATCCTCACTCTAGGATAAAATACCAATAGCTACCATAACGATGGCATGACCACTTACTACCTACCATCATAACCTCAATACATATTTTCTCTATGGCTCTTGATGGCTAGGAACTTGAGAGAAGCAAGACACATCTACTATCAGGTGCTTACACACCAACTAGAGTGGTAAAGGTGATCTTCTAATAGATCTGTGCACCATATCCTACTGTAAAGGATATAGTATTTGAAAATTCTTTGCTCACTCAAGAGATCTAATCTCGTACTCAGAAACTAATAAAGAACCATAATGAGCACCAATATACCCAACTCTTTCTTGAGAATTACTTGAGGAATCTGATGTCATCCCTAATTTTGAGGGATCTACAACATACTCAAGACACCCAATATTGAACCTCGAAGGGCTTAAGTAGTCATGAGCCTTACTAGAGCTTAAGATGGCCTCAAATCCTTTTGTTGATGCCGAAGATCTTTGATAACCATCTCTGATTCTCTACTTCGACACTACACTGAAGCTTTATAAACATGCATCAAAGTTTCATCCATCTATTGACCATCTCGCACTGCCTATTTAGGTACAAAATAAAGTCAAAGGATGTATTTAAGGTTCATAGAAATGAAGACAAATGACAAGGACTCAAGAAATGAATTTTATAAGAATGTCCCTATAACCTCTTAAAGATAGATTACATACGTCCCCACGCTGATTTGTAGGACTCTACTAAATACTTAGTTTTTTACTAATACATCGGTGAAACCTAAGCTCTGATACCAATTAGTCATGGCCCAATTTATTTTGTCATAGTGGAACCTACTATAACCCACAAGTAGGCAAGCAAAACCCATAGTTGAGAATTGCTAGTAATGAACTACCCAAATAGATAAAGGCAAAAATATGAAAAAGATAAAATAAGAGATCAAATACATAATACGGTCCCAAAACCTAGTTGTATCAGTACAAGAGCTTCTACATTACAAGAATCCAAGTTGACGTACAAATGAATACACTTATATAACCTATCTCTGAATACTACAAGAGATTAGTCTAATACATAAGAGAGAGATAAGTAATACTCCAAATGTCAAGAGCTCACTCTAAGTCTTCAAACCCTGGCTTCTTTGTACAATGGATATATCAACGGTGATAACCCATAATTCTAATCTACGGGCTGTAGAAGTGTAGTATAAGTAACAAACATGTGGTACTCAAAGATAACTACCAACTGAGCTTCAAAGATAAAGAAGATATATATAACATATAAACAAAATGGAAAACTACACCCAAATATCCAGCAAGAATATAAGACAACAAATGAGATAATAAGGATAACCTATCTTATTCATATCCAAGAGACTAACATATTAACTCTAAGAAGCAATAAGGATATACTACCTTATTCTATCCATACTTACGGTTCTCAATATTATACTACATATCACTAGCCAATATGAAAGTAAGAGCAAAAAGAAGAAATCTATAAGTATACAAGGCTAAGGAATATTATATCATCCTAGTAAATAATGGAAAGAAGAAATATATGGTACTGCCATAGCTATATATAGATAAGTTTAAAGATATTTTTAAATTATATAATCAATGTCTACTCGAAGTACAACCTAAATAATCAAACTATCTATTTAAGACCTCATAATCATAGAAGGATCTAGTTCTAGAATACCGAGGGTTCTAATCCATATATCAAGTAATCAAATGATTATGCATAGTAATATTATCATAATATAAAAGAGGTTGTAAGCATAACTCAAGTCTCTATACCTAATAAATTACCAATCTATCATAAACTAGCCATAATAATTACAATAACAATGATAATAACAATGTCAATAGTAACAAGAGTGACCAGCTTGTACGGACAACCAAATACCTTATCTAGCCTTGAAAATGCCCCCACCGCTAAAAGCTTAGACGGTTTAATAAATATAAAACACACCAAAAGTCATAGTCATCAACAATACCAATGTAACCCCCCCCCCCCAATTGGGTTGATAGATATAGGTACATATTAGTGATAGGCCATACGCATGCAAGACTGAATGCAATAGAATATACAACATCATAAATGATCCAAGTATCATAATATGATCATCATGACCATAATAATCAAAATTATCATCATCATCATATCCATAATCATCATAATTATCCTCCAGCCTTGCTGACTCTGTGTCTATATATATAATCACCCTATATGAGGTTAGCCAAACTCAAACTGGTAGATGTACACATAGGCACAACAATATAATCATCCTCTAGCCTTTTGGGTTTTAATTCATCATCATAATATCCTCTATACTTATCGGGTATCAATAAAACATCATACTATCTTTCGGACTTGCCGGGCATCAACATAATCACCAAAATATCCTTCTGCCTTGCTAGGTATTAATATATCATCATACTATTCTCTGGCCATCTTGAGTATCAATATTATAATCACTATAATTTTTAGCCTTGCAGGGTATATAATCAGTATCATCATATTCATCAACATACACATAGATATATATAACATATATACAAAAATTTGTAAATCGAGATTTACACGTAAGTTATATCATCAATCCAATATCTTCCTCCATCCCATACCAAAGAGATATGTTCAATAGGTCCATAATTCAATGGGTGGATAAAAGACTATAAATCCATAAGTCTGTTACCTGGAGTGAACTTTAAGACTAAATATTATAAAAGCGTAGAAAGGATTAGAATCTCTCACGATTAGAGTAATTAGTAGTATCAAATAATAGACTAAACTATATCTCAGTTTAGTCATTAAGACTTTATTATTTATCTCTTTTACATACATATAGGTTATTTAAGATAGGCAATTACTATTATGAAAAAATCTATTTTAATGTAGAAAGTGGGCTTTAACCCTTAATTAGTGACAATTGTAATAAGATTTTAATCTTATTGGAATATTATCAGTTATTGATGCAATGATCTTGAATGTAAGAAATATATGCATGCTATCACCAGTATTCAAAAAATGGAACCATAAGCATTAATATATCAATAAACTACAATCACATCCTTTATGAGGATAAACACATCCCAGATAGTCAACTCATACCATAATTTGGCCTTTGACACAATAATGTGTCTAAAATAATTATAACATCATAATCATATCCTTTGGTCCACATATGTATCCAGAACTCACATCAATAATCATATTTATTCATCATGTCATATTTATAAGCCATTGGAAATTTATGAGGCATAATATCTCCATAATCCATAGGAATATCTATTAATAATCTTACATCTAGGATATATAATATATCAATAAGTATCTCACATCTTGGAGGTATCTCATATGCAGGAGGCAAAATACATCAAGGCATCTCGCATCTATGAAACATAATATATCAGTAAGTATCTCACATCTAGGAGGTATCTTATATCTAGGAGGCATAATATATCAATAAGCATCTCCAATCTAGGAGGCATACTATATCAATAGGCATCTCACATATAGGAGGCACAATATATCGATGGGAAACTCATATATAGGAGGCACCACATATAAATATGTATATGACATCTAGGTGGGGCAATATATCAATACGAATCTTACATTTAGGAGGCACATATAATATCTATAATGCATATATCATAACTATGTTTATGCCTACAATGTTAAGCATGCCAATGGACGACATCATATGTCAAGTCTTGAATTCCATAGCATAGATACAAGCCATAAGTCATAATCTAGGATAAGACATAATAATTACAAAGTCTTAAAATAACCTCATTATAAAGGCTCTTTAGTCTCAACTATGCCAAACATCCGCAACTAAGTCCACAAGGGCTAACATAACTCTTAGCCTAAGGTAGGTTTGAGGAATGCACTTCTTATCTTTGATTCCCATATTGAGGAAATTTATATACAAACTAGGCTAAGGTATCTAGCTTAACTTGTTGATGTCAAGTAATCCATCCAATCCTAAGATAGGAATTCCAATTAGAAACATGAGAAATTAAGTCAACACCACCTAGATTAAGGTTTCAAGATCACGACAATAGCCCAAATAAGGTTACCTATACTAACAATGCTTAACCCACATCCCAAACCTAGCATTATATCATATCCAATCTATAAATTAGTTCAACTAGGGAGAAAGAATCAGATTAAAAATAGGTAAGAAACATTATATCTATCGGGTCACAAACCCTCATCTAATACCCAATCTGCAATATTCAATATTAAATTATTCTACCCATAAGCAAACATAAAATTCTCATTCACATGCAATATATAACACACATCATCTTATGAAAAAAGAGTAGATAGAATCCTACCTCAAATACAAACTACAAATCCTCAAATTATTCACCAAAGACTTATCTTTATTTCACAATCCCAAACTATCATCACACTATCAAAATTGTAATCTACTCATCACTATGAGTATAATAATACCAATATCGCACCATTATGCTTTGGGTCCAAAAACTCCAAGTGGGTTCCACTTATGGAAATCATATTTTTGATGTCAACCCAACATTCATACATATCAAGGAACCTTAACCCTAGAAAATAGGTAGAAACTACGATAATTGAGAGATAAAATCAAGCCCTTAATCTATTTAGGGCTTTGGGTCAAGAAGCAAGAATTTTACAAAGGGATAAAATCTTACCTTAAATACAAAGATACTTGCAATAATAAATGTTTTAAATCTCCTAAGTCACTCACAAACTCAATTTTCAGTTATCACACTCTTTTATGATTCTTGGCTTTTAGGGATGAGTGAAAAAATTCCAAAATATAGCCTAAGGGGGGTCATTTTTTACCCACACCATGTATCCAAGTATGTCAATGACACAATAGGTGTGAAATTGCAGTACTTGGTTGTAGGAGCAGGTATGGTGATTGCAATCCTCCCTTGTGCGACCGTAGTACTTGCCGTCAGCACAACTGACAATTGAAACTTGGTAAATTTCCAAATGCCTCAGATTTATTCAGAATCAAATATATATGCTAATAAACTATGTAAGTGCACTTGATTTGATTTTTTGAATACAATAGTAAAGTCAAGTTTTCCATCCTTGATCATTTTGATAAAATATGGGTACCACACCCATATTTCTAATTTTCTAACTTTCTGACTTAAGGTTGAAATGATATCGGGTACGCTTGGACCCAAACAAAAGTTCTACCTAATCTAAAATCAGTATTCTAGAGTTTTTGGCACAGTTATAATTTCCATATGGGATTGTTTTACAAATGTTTTTTCATGATGGCTATTTGGAACTAGCAAAGAATTCAAAATAGAGAATTAGCTCTAAAAATTAAATGAACTACCTCATAACCAAAACTGTTAGTCATAATTATCATGGGACAGTTATGGTTAAGCTCTAAAACTAAAAATACATAGAAATATAAAAATTGACCTGAAGGGTCATTACAATATTCTGACTTGTTAGATGACATGATTGCTACTTGTTTATAACATGTTAGTTACTTTTTCATACTAGTTAAGTTGAGTTGGCAGATGACCCCAATGCATAATGATTTTTTAATAATACTACCATTAATCTTACTTTTATTGTGTTAAGAGTATATTTTGTTGTGTTGATGGGACCTCATCTATAGACTACAATAAGAGTTCTTTTCAAGGGCTAAGAATCAGCTTTCGAGTATGCATGGACCTTTCCTTCATTTGATCTGGTCCTTTTATTTTGAACACAAACAACTTTAGTTTTATTTACAGTTTTTGGGTTGTACCCTTGAATTATTTATTAGATATTCTAGCATGATGACCTTTAATTTGGTAACACCCAAATAATATAAAATTTTAGAAGTAGCACATAAATCATATTGAAATCACTAGAAAAACACATAGAATGACTCTAACAATAAGTCACTGTCAGGTCTGATGAATAATCATGACCAGTCATCCTGAGTAAAGTTCCCAAAATCCTAATAGATTAAAAATATCCTAGGGGTAATGACCCTAGACAATGAGCAATTAACACTCATGATGAGACATCATCTATTCTATCGTGAAAAAAGACAATGAAAGTTTGGAAAGTAGAAATCATGCCCAGTGATGATGAGTTTGGAACTAGTTATTGTGTGTCACGATAAGTCATTGTGACCACCCATTGAAAGGTTTTCCAAGACCTGACCCCTCATAATAACTCAAATAAGGTGTCATTATAAGTGCTGATGAGTCATCTTGAAACTTGTTCGTTGCAATTCCATAATTTTTAAATATAGTTTCCTAGGGATATTTTCATACTATCCCTATTTCCAATCTATTAGCATTATTTTAAATCATATTATGAAAAAATTTAAGGGAGTTAGATGCCTTTACCCTTATTATGAAAAGTAATTAAAGAACCTCCATAAGAGTGATTTATCTCCTTTATTTAGAGAAAAGCTATGGTTTTATCAAGTAATGACCCTTTTTGTCATTATAGGGAAGTTTATCCTACGAAAATTTGGTTTGATTTTTCCCCCAAATTGATAGTTCTAAATTCAGGCTAGGCTACCAAATCAGAGAAAGTTAAAGTGTATGGAAATTAGGGAATGTCTTATAAAATGTAATAAACTCATCTTCATTTTAAGTTAAGCAACTCACTATGGAATCCATAGGAACTATCAAAAGTGAATTCAGGTGAATAGAACTCCTAATATCAAACTTTATGTAAAAAGGTTAGTTCAGGATTTTAAAGTCTGAAGGTGTGTTGCAAAGAGGTAAAACTAGAAGGATTTCTAAGTTTCTAGGACATTCTTTCTATAGAGGATATTATGTCTCCAAAGGGACTTTTACTGTAGTGGGACTACAAAATAGTCAATTCCACTATAGCAGGCGTATACTAGAGTGGGATTGGGTTGATATAGTTGGATAAATTGCTAATAATGATGAAATTACCCTAAAAATGGTGTATTAGTCTAAACTCATTTTTTAAGGAAATGCATAGTTGATTTAGGAAATTTCATTATTTTTCATTAATTTTCTTCATAAAGATATGTATTTCTTCCCTATTAACTAGTTTTGGGTTAATTAACCTTAGAATCTCTAGTTTATAGTTTTGTGAAGGGTTTAAGATTCTATTAGTGGTTTTTGGGGCATAAAGGGGTAAATTATGAATATAAACTTTAGGCTTTGGCTGTTAATAATTAATTTACTATTGCAAGTCACTAATTCATAAACATAACCATAAAATGAGTAGGTTTAAGATGAATTGATCATGGGAAAACCCTATAATGGGTGGGATGATCTTGAATTTGGATTAAGGGTTCAGGATTATTTTATGATCCTTGACATTATAGTTCATTTGATTGATTATGTGCTTTATTCTATTTTAGACTATGACTTGATAGAATTTGCACTGTTATGCAAGGCTCAAGCTTAATTATATAGTGCAAGCTTGGATTGAGGTATGTGATGGTTTTAATGTTATTGTAACCCAATTTGTATTATGTGTACATGATAATTCTGATTATTGCTTTTATAATACATGTAAAAGGAAAGTAAATGACTGTTTGATATCCTATATGTTAATTTCATGCAATGAACATACATAAAAGCTTGTTGATTTTTACACATGCTGTTTCTATTACTAGTTTGATTGTAATTTTTCATGTGTCTAGATTATGGAGTGTATTGGTGTTTGGATATCAAGATAGAATTAGTTTATATAACGTTAGCATACACTTGATGTCTAAGATTTGGTATACAGACAAGAGCTCATCCCCTATAGTTCTTAACTAGTGGGTGTACATATAAGACCGTTAGCATATGTGTACAAGGGACAGGTGAGTGTCAAAGTCCCTAAAATAAATTGGGGATTATGCAATTTTCTTTGTTATATTGGTTCCTTTATGTGAACCAAACTTACGTTTTATTATTATAAGTTGTTTCCTTGAGTGAACTGGTTTTTGTGTGCTTAATTTCCAAAGGTGGTTTCTTTATGTAAACTGGGATGCATGATATTTTCCATTGTTATTTTTCTTGTGGATCATTATGTGCTCTAGGTTAATTTTAAATTCATACATCACTTTGTATTATTATTACTTATGAAAATTGGACACCAATTATATGATAGGTTGGGCATGGGTGTCGACTTGGATACTGATTGTTGGTCCTAGATGACTTAACTTGTTATCCTAGTCAACTCATATAGTCTAATTTCATTTTTCCCGTATTAAAAAGCTAACTATTATCAACTTTAAATAAAGTTCCATAATAGGGTTCATGAATGTCTTGTTGTAATACATGTTGGTTATGAGTCAGTATTTATCATTTTAGGTTGGATGATAACCTTACAAAAACACTATTATTTCTTTTGTGCTTAGACTACACGTGAACATTTTTTTGTTCAATGAAGAGCATGTTCAAGTGACTATTCTTAGATCTTAGTTGCGATTTAGACCATATTTGAACTCAAGGGTGAGCTACATTTTTGGATCTACCATAAATTCATTTTTTGTTTCCTGGTCCATTTATTTTGAACTCAGACTATGCATTGAATTTGGTGATGCATCCCCATATCTTAACATTTATTAGTGTTTTTTTACGATGACTTTTTGGTCCTAGGGGTTGGTTTTCAACATTTATTATATTTTCTTTGTTACATTATGATATCAAATATGGATTTTATTTAATGGAATTGGCTTAGTTTCTTAGTTTTAGCTACGTAGTGGGTTGGTTGGTGTAACACCCCGATTTTCTGAACTGGAATGCTACACGGTGCTCATGACCCCGAAGGACCACAAGCTAACCCATGACTGATATATGTACCTGTATACTGCATATTATACATAAAATGCATAAACATAAACATAAAAGGCCATAATGTTCGAACTGAACAAATGACTGATAACAAAATGTATGAAAAAGGTATTACAATACAAAAACAAGTCATAAATACTGAAAAAATTATGAGATCTAAATATCAAATCTGACATCTAGTCTGTAAGCCTGTAACTGAACAGAATAACGAGTTGATGGAACATGCCTCCAACTAACTCCATCTAGCAACTGAATAGTCAATATAGCAATAATTATATCGTCCTCAAACAAGGACTCACTGCAAACTCTGAACACTGGAATGCTACTGCTGATCTGGAGCTCGTACCTCTGAACCTATGGTGTAACGTAAGAGAAAACACCATAGCGCAAATGCTTCAGTACATCTGAATGTACTGAGTATACGAGTGAGGTAGGCTAAATGCAAAGGGTTATATGCATGAACAATTCTAACTAATATGAACATGAGAATACATACATGCATAAACAACTATAACTAAACTCGTGATGATGCTGACTACAGAGTATGAATGCTGATAATGTGAATTTACTATTACTGAGGTACTGAATAGATTATTGACTATTTCTGACAGTTTAAATTATGAAGAACTGGTTTGAATGACTATGTCTAACAGTCATGAAATTGAATATTAATAATGTGAGCTATGACAACTGATATAGCTAATATAATTGTAATGATCGGACTAATCTATATAACCAATACTGAGTGACTATATCTAACAGTGTAACTTCTGATGGAACTATCTGAGTTCTATTCTACTTAGAGTAACTAAATCTAAAATCAGTCCTATCTAGTGGGTGATCATGAGGATACTGATAATAAGGATGATTTGAATTAGTCTAAGATCAGTCCTATCTAGTAGGTGATCTTTAAATCTAATGATTCTGACACTAATTAATCATAGTTGGGATCAGTCCTAGCTAATGGGTGATCTTGAACTCTATTTATAATGATAAGCATTCACTATATCTTACAGTACTGAATCTGTACTACAAGGTTGTGTTGAATGTGCCTGAAAGCCCTGATTCAGTAACTAAAACTATGGGATGTGTTCATCTAACCGATATGCCCCAAGCTAAGCTAACTGGGGTCCAATAACTACCCTAACTAGAAGGGTGTCAGTACCGCGCCACCAGTAAAGACATCTGTTGTGGAGTCAGTCCTAATCTAGTGGTTGACTCCTGGGATTAGTACTTAGGGATTTCTTCTACAGATCTCAATCATATTCTAGCGGGTGAGCCCCCATCCCTAGGTTCGCTCTGTGCTGAATCCTACTCCCATCTGAAAGACACTGAACTGTATAACTGGGCTGAAATAAATCATTTAACTAAACTGATTTGCTGAACTGATACTGATTAACTGAAATGATACTAGTGGTATTGTTTAGCGGAGCTAAAATATAGTTTACTGGATTCCAATGACGGATGGAATATAATGAGTTCTGAGAACTGATTAAGATTACTGAAGTTACTGAGATTTATTGTGATTACTGAGGTTACTGAGCACTAGGATTACTAACAATACTGAACTACTGAGATTACTGAGTTTTCCTGAGTCATATGTCCAACTAATTTCTATAGATCATGGCTTGACTGAGAGTATCATAAAAACATGACATGGCTCTAGGCACACAGCTATACTTTTGGGGTACAGGTACCCCTATGACTCGATGGAAGGAAACTAACACACATGACTGACTTGATCATTAGAGTAGAGTCCATAATCCACAATATCCTAAATAAGGGATTTCATACTAAGCATGGTTCTCAACAATCTATTTCATAATAGGGAATTTTATACAACATGTATATACTTGCAAAGCTTTCAATATCATGCTCATTACATATTACAACCACAATCCATAATATCATAACTTGGGGAATTTCATGAACTACATGGGTATTCTACATCTTCTACACAAGTGGGTTTTTCAAGTAGGCATAGCATAATTCCATAAGACTAGTTCATGAGTAATCCAACAGTGTTTACAAGACACATTATTAACACAGATGACATTGAACCATAGTGGCCTATCATGAATCCTTCACTTAGTCACAATTTAGCTAAAAAGCATGATTTCTAGTCTCTTAGGTATTTTATCAAACACCTTACATGCATTCTTTAAGGCATAGGTGTATTCACAAACTTACACCACTTTAATCTACCCAAATTCATGGGTTCCAACTATATGATCACAATCTTCCTGGAAGTTCATCGAATTCCCACTCTATAACACAAACTACAAACAATAACATGAATACAACCATATCACCATAAAATATTCATTATTTTGTTATCAAAGATTAATTTTTGAACTGCATGAACGAAAGGGATCCGTGGATGAACACTATGTATACCTTAATGGCGATGAAATTGTTAAAAGATTGGACCTTCAAGCTTGATTATGCAACCCTAGACGTTTTTCTCCTTCTTGTGCTCTTGGATAATGAACTTAAGATGTTAATAGGGTTGTAATATGATAAGAAGCTATAAATTTCATGAGGTTAAGTATTGGGATGTGTAAGGAGTATTAAAAGACTTAATTATCCTCTAAATAACTCGAAAACTAAGTGTTTTTGTGGCTGAAATCATAAGTGTGCGTCGTACACCTCATCGCACATGCTAAGGTGTGAGCCGCACATCCTATCTCATAAGCTAAGGTGTGCATCGCAAATGCTATCACACACTTTAGTGTGTGCGCCGCACAACCCGTCGCACACTTGTTCTAGTAGCCATGTGCGATTGTTTATGCATCACACTCCTACTTTGCAGGGCCATAACTTCTTGTTCGGGTGTTAGATTTTAATAAAATTAGAATTATTGGAAAACTAATTCAATTTTCTACAATTTGGTAGGTGTTAAATAGTAGTTTGCTGAAGAACGAAAAGAGTTATTGCTGGTGTATTTCATAAGATGAGTATAGATTCAGGATGAAGATACTTAGTGAATGAGTATTCTTAGATTAGGTGCTCCTAGGATTGTAAGAGGAAGTTAATTTGGGGCTTAGAGAGCTATAAACTAAGTTAAGCTAAGTACGAAATATAGATAGTAATGATAGGTAGAAGAGGGATGTGTTGATGGATTGTAAATAAGATAGGTCGTATAATTACGAATAATTGTTATTGTTGTGTTTTTTAAGTAGACTAGTGTTTATTGATGCTTTGTTTTATAGTTTCCAAATGAGAATTGTGTGTGTGAAGTGGAGTTGTAGTTATGTTGAGTGTTAGGCATTAAGCTTGGATGATTGGTGGCTATGAAGGTGGATGTGGCGATGTCTTGGTTAATTGTACTAGTTATAAAGAAGTGATCTAATAGGTTTGAATAGTGTATGCAGGAGCTTGAGTCTAATCGGCTTGTAATTAAGCTTGATATTGTACCTACGATAAGGAAGTTTACCCATGGAGCTACTAGGAGGAGAAAAAACTAGTCTGGTAATGAACAATATTCTTGATGGCGGGGTTAAGGTGTTTAAATTGAACATATTGAGCCTTTTGTGTGATTTTTGATTCTCATTGATTGTAAATATAATTTTACAAGGTTGATATTAGTAGGTTATAATGGTAGTATTATGATCAGTCAAAGGTTGGGAAGCATTCAAGTAGAGTGTTAGAATATAAGATTTGAAATTGCAAAAAAATTGAGTTAATAGGAATGAGGGTTGAGTGTTAGGTGGTGTATACTTCGACTATGGGGATGATCGTGTAGATCTGAAGTTAGTGAGCATTCAGGTATCATATGATGACTGATTGAGGTATAAGGGGACAAGATGTGATTCAGACAGTGGTGTAAGGAAGTGGTTGTAAAAGTTCAGATATAGTCACTCAGATTAAATTCTATTGTTCTTGTGTATTGATTATATTCCAAACACTAAAGTAAAATGATTCCAGTTTAGATCAGTGTGTATATGGTGGTTCACCTATTCAGAGTGATGGCTTAAGTCCAATGGGAGATGATAGGACTAGTAACCAAGTTAAGATCCCAAATTTTAAGAGATGTGCCTGTAAGTTGTAAGGTACCGGTTGCTCAAACCATTCTTATTTCAGAACTTTTCAACTTTTCCAATAATTACTCATGCTTTACTCTTCAGTTCTATAATCATAACTCATGCATACCATAAAGAATTGTGCCCTCTCTTAGTTCCCAAAATGCAGAGTTTTAGATCTTTTGCAGTTGGAATTACATTTCATAAATTGTGAATTCCTGATTTAGGTCATGCTGATCATGACTCATGTACTGAAGTCTTGTGGTATGTTCAGTTCAAGTACTCAAGTAATGCTTCTAATGATCAACAAATATTCAGATTTATATCGTGCATGTCCTGGAGCTATATTTCTTTGATAAGTTTATAATGTTAAATCCTCTATTCTTCAAGCCTTAGTTGAGTGTCAAGCTATTCATAGTATCTATTATGCGTCAAATCCTCATTCTCTAATGTTTTAGTTTTCTTTCCTTAATTGAAATAGTAGTGGTGTATAGTTTTTTAGATGGGAGAGAGAAGATATTTCCTTATCTACGATAAATGGTGGAAAGCTTACTTTGGCTAGGCAGTAATATGAAGTGAGATTGAAGCTAAGTCTTTACTACATGTCATGGTTAGTTAAAGTTTAATGTGTTACGATTGGATAGATTGTTGTATATTCATTTTGTGTAATTCCTTGAGTCTGAAGGAAAGATTAAAGTAAAGCATTTGTGTAGGGTTCGATTAGTTAGGAGTATGTCTGGTGTGCTTGTTTAAGGTGAGTGCTTGAAAATTGTTCTTAATAAGAGGTGTGTAGGGTATGAAGAAGAGGCTTTATACATTATAAGTGTTTGATTAGGAATGCATATGTTGTTATGAAGATGGAATCAAAGGTCAAGTTTGTATACGTGCGGATGGATGCATTGCACGTCAGTAAATAAATATTACTAGATGGATTAGACTTATCGAAGAGGTAATAAGAATTACTCTTGGAGTTAGAATATAGATATGTGGAAGTCAATGATAATGGTGTAATGTGGCAATTTGTTGGTTCTAGGTTAGGCATGAAGACAATGAGCAGATTCAGTTGGAAGAGACAAGGGTTAGATGGTAGTATCAGTGCCATGCGAGAATTATAAGTTGTATCGATTAAATATAGTATCGGAAGGGTATATTATAGTCGAGAGAGTGTTCGAGAAGCATACTTAAGTTTGAGAGTAAGAAGTCGGATTTCTTGAGGCCTAGTACTTCTATCCCGACTTATGATTCGTAGGTTGATGTTCTAAGTTACAGGATTATGGCAATTGTATGATCCCTAATTCAGATGTCTTGGTTGATCTTGCCTAAATTTCCATTCTCCTTCATACCATTAGAATTATTCGGAAAGGTGTTAGAGGAATCCTCTACTTAAGTCTGAGTATCTAGTACGATTCTGTGTGCATGGTCAGCAATCCAGTCTTAAAAATCTGGCAGATAGATTTTTATGGTCTTCCATTTTTCGAAGCTAGTTTGTTCTTACTACTCGAAGCTTCATAAGTATGATTAATTCGGTAAGTGGTTGCTCACACCAAAAATCTATGAACCCAGTTCAGTATATGTATCAAACATCAGTTTTAGATCCGAACATCTAATTATGATTCAATCTATAGGTATTCATTGAACGGTCTTTATTTTGCAACTATTCTAGTCCAGGAAATGTAATACCCGTTGTGTAATATTAGCCTTGTTTCTTATTACCTATGCCTGAATAAATCATCATTTTGCAGTCCATGAGTATGATTGCACCCTAATCACACCAAGTGAATCCTAGACTCTCAGCGTGAGCTCGCTCTTTATTATAAGTAGAAGGCGAATTAGCTCCGACGCAGTGAAGAATTACAGTTGTTCTCTATTCTATATTTTTCCAATCTCAGACCCAGTGGTATGACTATTCTCATCACAAGATATATATTCAATGAAGTACTCCAGAGTTTAGAAAGACGTAGATTCAAGTTTGCAAGTGGTTTTAGCTTTGTATCTTTAGTGTTGTACGTATTCTTTACCAGCAGCAACATTCGAGGATGAATATTTCCAAGGGGGAGATATTGTAATACCCCGATCGTCCCCTTACGTATAAATCTGTCTTTTGAGTATAGGGAAATGAGTCCTAACGTGAATGATGATTTAATAAGCTTTCCATCGATACCAATTTCATCAAAATCTGACGTCGAACGAAGGAGTTATGGCCATTTTACTCAGAGTTATCGGATCACCCAGATTTGATGGCCAACCTGGCAGACCATTATATCCCCGGTGGACCGTCAATTGCCCCGTCATGCCAAGGCAGTGAATCCCTTTTTAGGCCATCGTGTGACGGCCAAATTGGTTGACCGTCAAAAAGTTGACGGACTGTCAAGGGGTCCGTCAAGCCAAAATAGAATGTCATATTTCTGAGCCTCGAGTAACGCACGACCTGGTGGATCATCAAATCCCTGAGGGATCATCATTTTGACCATCACTCCGAGGCAATATAGCCCAAATTTGGCACTCGAGTGATGGATGACTTGGTGGTCCTTTAGATACTCTGACGGACCGTCAGATCGACTGTCAAAAGCCCTGATCAGCGAATTTAAACTTTTTTAAAAAGGAAATTTTGGTATTTATTGCCTTTTTTGGTTATATATATATATATATCTAGAGAGAGAGAGAGAGAGAGAAGACGAGATCATTTTTTTATTTCTCTCCAAAAATCTCCCAAGAAATTTCTAAAAAAACTAGGGTTTTCTCTCCACCCAAAACTCAAATCTTCTTTCGAGAGATTCAAGAATTCTCGCATAAATCCTTCTAAGTTATTCAAGAATTGAGTTCTCCGAGTCAAAGGCATCAAAAAGCTTAGCCCAAAATTGCAAGAAAGAGTTTCCAATCAAGTTTCTTCAACTCCAAAATCATAATCAAGGTATGTGGGGTTTGAACAAGAACACTTCTTTTGTTCTTGTGCCCAAAGATTAAATTTCTACTATTGAAATCCATGATTTTGCAAAGTGGGCTTACACCCAAATCTCTTTATTTAGGATTTATGCTATTTGAGCAAGGTTATTTCATCATTTTATTCCTTAAATTGACAACTTATACCAAGAGTTGAATATTGTTATTATGATTTGATGATTTTCGAATGATTTGAGATAGGATTCATGATTTAATCTTTTCTATAAGAAGTTTCATTATTGAATATATATATATATATATATATATATATATATATATATATATATATATATATTGATATTTAAGATTGAGAGTCAAGAATGAGTTCTATAATGTTTTCTTGAAGTTTTTGATACATCTGTATTTTATAATTTCCAAATTATGACTTGATATTTAATATTGTCAATTTCATGTTTCAACCATGAGTAGGTATTTCATGTGCTTTCAAGACATATGTCAAGCCTTAAGCCTCCTTATGACAAATTAGATTATCGAATATATTGATTCAAGAGATTAAGTTGTTATAATGAGTCTTGATATTTCCTCAAAGTTATTGATGTTACCATTTCTTAATGAATTGATACATCTTGATGTTCAGAAACATTGTTTGAATTTGAGTCGAGTTAGGAATCCACAGTCGTATATGATTTACCGATGAGATATACTGTTGTTTTGGTCATCATGATAGACCCATGAGTTAATATTGATTAAGATGAATTTCCTAACACGTTCTGAGCTGAGTCTTGGAGGATTATTTAGCACCCAACAGGAAATTTGGTATTTCTCCAGAAATACATGCCACTATAGGATTGATGTTGATAATTGTGGGCCAAAGGCCGAGTATGAGATTGTGATGATGACATTCAGGTTGTAATCCCTGGAAAGAGTACAACACCATTTACAATGTGGGGTTCTCTCCTTAGGAGGGAAAAATGTTGGACTCTATGCAGCTCACATGGAGTAGTTATGTGTGTTATGAGAAACTCCAAAATCCATAATGTTCCAAATACCTTGAGTTACTGAGTCAGTTTAAGTCATGAGTCAAAGCTTTTGAGTTGAGTTGAATGATTTATGAGATTTATAATGCTTGCATTACTAATGCTGAGTTTCAGGGAATATACTTTAATTAATTCAAGCAAAGAAAGTCATTATCGTCAGCATGCATGATTTTAGTAATCGTTTATAATATTATTTATAATGTTGCATTGCACCCCACATAGTCAGTATATTCTTTAAAGTACTTACCCCTATATATTTATATATGCTACAGTGCCTTATAATGTAGGTACAAGTTAGAGCGCACATACCGCATTCAGTCAGTTTGCAGCTTCCAGTTAGCAGGTGATGAGTCCTTTTGATTCGAGGGCTTGAGTTAGTTATACAGTTCGAGGAGTATCGTATTTTCTTACTTTAGTCGTATTGAGATTGGGTAGTTGGAAGTCATGACCCATCTATCTGAAATCAATACCAGTAGAGGCTTCATAGATAGTCAGTAGAAGTTGATGTATTCAGTTTTAGTTTTATTTGTAAAAGTAGAGTAGTAACCTAGTAATGTTCATAATTGTATTGATCAAGTTCAAATAAGTTCTATGTTATTGCTGATCTCATGTAGTCTTGAGAATTTTACTAAGTTGCTTATGAGTTATGCCAGTAGAACGGCTAGCTTAGGGTCACTTATACCCCTAAGCAGCGTGTGATGTCTCAGGACCCAATTTTGGGGCATTACAGTCTGAATGCTGACGACATGACTTTACTGTTACTGAGGTACTGAATAGATTATTGTCTAGTTTTGACAGTTCAAATTTTGAAGAACTGGTTTGAATGACTATGTCTAACAGTCCTAAAACTGAATACTGGTAACGTGAGCTATGACAACTGCTATAGTTGATATAACTGCAATGATTGTACTAATCGATATAATTGATAATGAGCGACTGTATCTGACAGTGTAAGTTCTGATGGAACTATCTGAGTTCAGTTCTACTTGGTGTAACTAAATCTAAGATTACTCCTATATAGCGGGTGATCATGAGTATACTGATAATAAGGATGATTTAACTTAGTCTATGATCAGTCCTATCTAGCAGGCGATATTTAAACCTAATTATTATGATACTGATTAATCATAGTTGAGATCAGTCCTAGCTAATGGGTGATCTTGAAGTCTATTTACAATGTTAAGCATTGACTGTATCTAACAGTACAGAATCTGTACTACTAAGTTGAGTTGACTGTGTCTGAGAGCCTTGATACTATAACTAAAACTATGGGATGTGTTCATCTAACCGATATGCCCCAAGCTATGCTGACTAGGATTCAATCTCTTCTGTAACTGGAAAGGTGTCAGTACCGCACCACCAGTTAAGACATCTACTGTGGAGTCAGTCCTAATATAGCGAGTGACTCCTGGGATCAGTCCTATACATATAAATGTGCTAACGGGTCACCCCTGAGTATGTCAGTCCTATCTAACAGGTTACATCTCGTACCTGCACTGGAAACGTAGTTCTGGAACTTAGGGATTCCTTCTTAGGATCTCAGTCCTATTCTTATGGGTGAGCCCCCATCCCTAGGTTTTCTCGGTGCTGAATCCTACTCCCAGCTAAAAGATTCTGAACTGAATAACTGGGCTAAACTAAATAACTTAACTGAACTGATAGTAATTAATTGAACTAATACTAGTGGTATTGTTTAGCTGAGCTAAAACTGAGTTTACTAGATTCCTATGATGGTTGGAATATAATGAGTTCTGAGGACTGATTAAGAGTATTGAAGTTACTGAGATTTACTGTGATTATTGAGGTTATTGAGCACAAAGATTACTGAGAATATTGAGCTACTGAGATTACTGATTTTTCCTGAGTCACATGCATGACTAATTTCTATAGATCATGGCTTGACTGAGAGTATCGTGAAAACATGGCATTGCTCTAGGCACACATCTTGATTTTTTGGGTAAAAGTACCCCTAGGACTCGATGGAAAGAAACTGACACACATGACTGACTTGATAATAAGAGTAGAGTCCATAATCCATAATATCATAAATAAAGGATTTCATACTAAGCATGGTTCTCAACAATCTATTTCATGGAAGTGAATTTCATACAACCTGTATATCCTTGCATAGCTTTCAACATCATGCTCATTACATATTAAAACAACAATACATAATATCATAACTTGGGGAATTTCATGAACTACATGGGTATGCTACATCTTGTACATGAGTGGGTTTTGCAAGTAGGCGTAGCATAATTCCATAAGACTAGTTCAGAGTACTCCAACAGTGTTCAAAAAATACATTGTTAACATAGATGACATTGAATCATAGAGCACTACCTTGAATCCTTCACTTAGTCACAATTTAGCTATAAAGCATTATTTATAGTCTCTTAGGTATTTTATGAAACACCTTACATCCACTCTTTAAGGCATACGTGAATTCACAAACTTACACCATATTAATCCACACAAATTCATGGGTTCCAACTATATGATCACAATCTTCCTAAAAGTTCATCAAATTCCCACTCTATAATACAAACCTCAAACAACAACATGAATACAACCATATCACCCAAAAACCTTCATGATTTTATTATCAAATATTGATTCTTGAACTCCACGATTGAAAGGGATTTGTGGATGAACACTACGCATACCTTAATGGCAATGAAATTGTTGAAAAATTGCACCTTCAAGCTTCATTATGCAACCGTAGTAGTTTTTCTCCTTCTTGTGCTCTTGGATAGTGAACCTAAGATGTTAATAGGGTTTTAATGTGATTAGAAGCTATAAATTTTGTGAGGATAAGTATTGGGATGTGTAAGGAGTGTTAAAAGACATAATTATCCTCAAAATAACTCAAAAACTAAGTGTTTTTTGTGGCTGAAATCATAAGTGTGTGTCGCACACCTCATCGTACATGCTAAGGTATGCACAACACATCCTATCGCTTAAGCTAAGGTGTGTGTCAAACATTCTATCACACACTTAAGGGTGTGCGCCGCACAACCTGTCGCACACTTGTTCCAGTAGCCATGTGCAATTGTTTGTTCATCGCACTCCTACTTTACAAGGCCATAAACTTTTGCTCGGGTGTGGGATTTTTATAAAATTGGAACCATTGGAAAACTAATTTGATTCTATACAATTTGATGGGTCTAAATCTGCAAAAATGTCACATATAAATCAAGTTATCCTCGTTCAAAGGTCAGTCTTGCGGAATCACACACTAAAACTTGATGTATCCAAAAGCTATTAGCTTGCCTTACTCTGAGTGACTCACATGAGCATGCTTAACACATCATAAGCTATCTTATCTCTATCATACTCATTGTAAATCATGTACCTAAATATGAATCACAGGATATGAGGTTTCATCAGTAGGAAAACTAATTCATTTCTTAGCTTGGAAACATATGGGGTATTACAGTTATTTTGATTTGTTCATCTCCCATGGGAGATTTAGAGTGGTTGTTACTCACGATGGGTTGGGGTTATGAAAAAATTAATACCAGAACCCTATATTTTTTATCTATTATACAAAAATGGGTCTAGTAAAATCTTGTGATAATGGGAAAGAAAACTTTGTACTTTATTTCTAGAGGCTACTGAACTTTAGGAAACTATCTGTTTTTCTTCATTTATGTTTTAATTTAATTTCAATTAGTATTTGGCAATCAAAATTAATATTTGATTATCTTCATTCTTTTGTTCATAGATGGTGGGTTCTAGATCGAATGAATCATAAGCACTAGCCCCAGTAGTTGTAGCTCTAGTTGTAGAACTACTATTTGTTGATAAGGAAAATATAGGGGTAGAGGAGAGCAAAGAAAAAACCAATACCAACTAGAGATGGGGCTCAGATAGTAATTTACTAGGTTCATCAAAGCTCAGTATCATCCCCTACCCTTAGATCATTTTGAAAAGTCTGAGGTAGGGGACGGGGATGGTGTGGAACCTGAGGTAGAGATACCGATTGGAGGTATGGTACATTCTATGATATCTACCAAGGTTGTTTAGTAGGTTTTTTCTTTTCTGAGCAGATAGGTGGTTCTTGGATCGATTCCTATTATAACTATTTTTCATGTTTTTTATGCTCATCCCACTACTACTTTAGCTCTTAGAATGGATGAATCTTCAAGGCCTGATGTGTTCCCCCTTCCTGTCTTAGGCCCTATATAAATAGTACCAAACATAAGTTGCTAACTATGTTTTTTAAAATGAAACCCCCATTTATTTCATAGTCCTAAGACTAAGGATGCTTGTGAATTCATTTGTGATTGTTATGAAGGGCTTGACAAATATGGGATTGTGCAACAACATGGTGTTAAGTTCATGACTGTCCAGCTTAAAGGGGATTCATAGTAGTGTTAGAGAGACTATATAGAGTGTTGGTCATATGTATTCCATTCACTTTAGCTCAGTTTTATGCCCTATTTTTAAAAAGTACGTTCCTCGGACCCTTCATAACTCCATAAAGGATGAGTTCTTGTATCTTTAGTAAGAAAGTATATTAGTTATAGCCTATTAGGATAAATATCATGCTGTATCACACTATTCTACCTAAATATTGGGAAATAATAAGGAGATTGGGTTATTTTTTAATGGTTTAAGCACCAATCTTCAAGTTTTTTTTGCTTACATGAATTTTGTAGAAAAGAGTTTCAATGATGAGGCCAATTATAAGAAAAAGCTTGAGAGAGTTAAATAGGTTGGTTAAGATTAGGCATTAGATACAGAGTCTAGAAATTTAGGAAATTTCAGTTGATCTTATTCTAGGGATCACATCAAGCTGGCTCATCTGTCTTGCCCTATTCTATTAGCTTTTCTAGCCTCTATAGGTGTCCGTTCAAGTGTTATTCAATAGCCCTAAGTTTCTAATGCCAATGGGGCTTCATATACTTTCGTAAATAGGAATTCAATTGAGTAAGGTTTTTATCATTATGGTTTTACAGGATACTTCATTAGAGATTACCCTTTAAGGTAGAAAGCTAATTAAGTACAGTAATAGATAAGGGTTATCTGAGGTAAAGGTGGAGGTGGTAACGGTAAGGGTCGTCCATAGGGTAGAAGGGGTAATAGTCAAGGAGGTCATAGTGTAAATAAAAGTAATTGTAATACAAGAAAGATTGGAGAGTAGTCACAATCTTCTATATAAATGTAAGGATACATATAGATATGAGCGTATGTAGTGATTTCTGCACCCAGCTGAACTGTTGCTATCTTTGAAGGTTTCCACTCTATATTAGGACTCCTCTATTTATTCGTACTATCATAAACAATAGAGTATTCCTATCTCAATGATAGAGCTCACTAGTATACCTTCCTAGGTAAGATCAAGGTTAAGGTGTCCTACATCGTTATTTCATACACTATTCTCATCCGTGACCAGACAACTTCTATTTTATTTGATTTGTGTATGCTTACACTTATGGATCTATTAGATTTTCCTTCGGTCAGGAATTGAATTATGATGTACTCAATTCTCTTGTGTATGTTTCTACTCATGTTTCATATTCTGAGGTGGTTACCCATATATATCGTGCATATTTTTTTTATTTATGGGTTTGCAGACCTTGGTAGACTTGATCATTTAGGACATACAAACTTTTGACATTATTTTAGGTATCACTTTATTATCTTTGTATCATGTCATCTTCAACTGTAATGCTAATACAGTGCCTCTATAGATACTTGGGAGGGATATACTAGAGTGGGAGGGAGTATATAAGTCTGTTATGACCCAAACCAGCCCCTAATCATTATGGGTATCTCAGGTCAACCAGGGAATGGACACCATCCCCTTGCACCTAACCAAACATCACGATATCTCCAATGTCAGATGAATTCAGAAAATATATTAAGATAACACAAGTTAAGATTAAATAATAAAATATAAGTCTATGATGGATAACTAGTAACCGACTGACATCACCCAAGTCCATAATAATCTGATAAAAACTTTGAATAGAAGAATAATAACCAGTCTTGGTTGGTCCATGTTCCGAACTCTGACAATGACACTGAAAATTATTATGTTAATGATAATAAAACCTCTTAATTTTAATCCATGATAATAATAGATGAAATATGTAAGTCATATGGAGAATGAAAGATCACCACTTCACCACAATAAATCGACAAACTGAGCTGATCTAACTAACTCTACACAGGAAAAGTAAAGGGATCTCCTATGCCTGCAACACGTGGGGATACAATGTCTAGAGATGGTTAGTAGGGTGAACAATAGCATGTCACTCAGGGATAGGGGATATAATAGTGACATAAATATTAATACAAAACTACTTTAAAATCCTTTACAAATAATCATATGCAAATACGTGTACATACTTTACGTGCTCATGTAGGGAATAATTCTTAGAATTAAATCTAAGAAACGTTATCTTGGATTATGTATCTCAGCTATCATAACATAAGAAATAACCTACGGAATATATAAGCCCAGCTTTCCCTTAGCTGGAAGGGCCTCAATGCCTGTGGCTGCATGAAGCAGAGGGTATACATATGCACTCTAAGGGACTTTAACCTCCCAGCATATCATGGTGACACGAGAACAAAATTATGTAATATAATATAAGGGAATCAAACCTCCTAATCATGTGATAATAATAAGTAGGACTCGATCCACCCGATCTTATAGACCCCCACATCGGCAACTGCGGTTTCTAGTACTGGTCCTCGGAAGCTCCACTTTCATGACTCAGCTACACAATCCATATTAAATCTCAATTAAAGAAAGTATCATACATTCCCATTCATTGGATAACATTACACATTAAAGCATACATTGTGGGTATTTTCATACCAACTACACTTGGAAAGTAATATCAACGTGCTAAAGAAGTTTCATCACTTTAGGGAAATTCACAACCCCTTTGGTTTAATTGTACATTATCTTGGAGGATTAAAATTCCACTTAAGGTACAATTTAAAACCCACTATGCCTCATTGACTCTTCATATTATGCAATAGTTAAAGAGTAGTTTAATAGTCATACTTTTCATATTCAAAACCACTTTCGCAATATGGGGTTGAGGTCATAATCACTTCAAAAGTCACAAGTTTAGGGAAATCACAATCCCTTTGTTTATTCACCATAACAATGCACCCCACACATTTAAAACTATAATTAAAGCATGAACAATCATATGTAAATCATGAAAAAACATTGTTCAGCAACAAACATTCAAAACCCATAACCTATGTTTCAAAAAAATCATCAATACCATATTAACAACAATTTAAAACATATTCTTTGAACAATATAGGAGTTAGAGAAGAGTAACATGCTTGAAATATCCAAGTTTATGGAGAGAATTCCACCCTTAAGCCTTTTGATGACCTACTTCTTGAAAACCCCAAGTATGGATTCTTGAGAGATTGGAGAGAGTTTTAGAAGTGTTTGATGAGATATTGAATAAGAAATAAGCCATATTAAGTGCTTTATGAATTAGGGGTTTAAGTTGGGTAAGGAGAGAATTGTCCAAAGTTCTCTAAATTTAAATATTGGAATATTATCGTCCGTGAATATGGGTCAGTATATAACTCATAAGGTTTTATTATAAATCATCACCACGAGTCAAATCCAAGATAGTTACCAAGACACCCACACATTATTGACCCTATGAATCAACAGCTACAACTCATAACAGGACTATGCAGCTCATAGGATCCAGTCATAGTTAACACAGAACTCATTTAGCATAAACACTAGACTCCTTAAGATTTGCACCCAATTACTCTTAATATGTACTTACTACTCATACAGAGCCACAAAAACTTAGAGTAGAACTTACTCATGCATACCCTATTTAGGTTACAATTGGGTCCCTAGGACATGTCAAGACTCCCTAGGCAGTGAACATAAAATATCAGAAATTTTAAAGGACCAAAAACCCGAGGTATTACGTACTCCTAGCTTAGGATCATTCATCCCTGAACGATAGGATGAGGTATTTATTTGCATGATTTGACTACAAACATAACAACACTTAACTTTAACAAAGACAAAAATCAACGATACCAAGTATATCAAAATTTTCTTTAACAATTTCATAAAACAAAGATGTTTAGAAATACATATACCTCAAGAAAAATTTTCTAAATAAGGGAACAAGAATGGAACTTGGACTTCATGTAATACCCGTGCTTTTTCTTAGCTTGAAAATCATCTCAAGGATGTTAAAACTTTCTTTAAAATGAGAATTAATTGTTATACACGTGGTATTCCCATAATTTTCACTTCCTATCTCATGGGAAATTGAATAAGCTTTTTATCGATATATAATTCGCCCAAATCTGACACACGGGCGAAGAGTTAGAACCTTTTTAGTGAGACAGTGTTTGACTTGAGCCTTCAGCGCGTCGCAGAGATAGCTCAAATGGAAATTGTCAAATTCCAGTATTGTTCTATAATATTGGCACATCATGTCAAACTTACAGGTCGTAGACAAGGTGGTAGCGTAATATCTCCACATCACGCCACAATGCAGTTTCCTAATTATAAATTTCTAGTGACACGACGCGATAGCGCTACATTTTGCCAAGAGCCCAATTCAGTAAATTTTACTAAAAATTAAATCAAGTGTCCAAGGTTAAAAGGGTCAATTTCCCCCTCCCCCTATATAAGCTTCCAAAAATGGGATTTAGCCCTTATTTATCCAAAATATTGATGTTTTTCTCAAATACTCTCAAGAATTCAAATTGGAATAGAACCAAGAAGTATCAACGTATTCAAAACATAAAAGCACCCAAGTAATCATTGACACGAACAAACGGATTCAAAGGACTAATTGACAACCTAGTAGGAATGTACTAGTTTGCTAATTAGTTCTAAAACCAAGTAAACAAACCAAGAATCAACAATAAGAAACTAGAAAATATCCAAATTTGAGCTTATTAGTAATGTGGCAGTAGCAATGGTGATGTAGCAGCATGTAATTAGTCTTGGTCCCACACAATTTTTTTTTGGTCACAAATCTGAAATTTCAATGTTCACACAACTTCTAATGGATGACAATTGGTTTTGGAGGTAAAGTAAAAGTCTTGTACTCTTTTTCAACTTTTCAAACTCAAAAAGGTGAGATTTGACTATACTAATCCCACAGAACAAGATCCTCTGATTTAAGGAAAAGTGGTTTTCAAGTCTAGGAAGTGATGTGTGCAAGTCTTCTCACCAACAACTTTATAACTTTTATTTTACAACCTTTTGGATCTATTTTACACTTTTGTTGTCTTAATTTGTAAAAATAGTTGAAGAACAAGATGAACACCACAAAAACCTTCAAGAAAACAATATCAACTTCTTCAAGAACACAACACAAAACCACCAATGGTCATCAACAAGGTACAACCTACGACCCACTTCAAGTCACCACAACAATGCTCAATATTATAAGCTCCACTTTAGAACTAGACACTTTTAGTGTTGGTGAGAAATAAAAAAACACTAGAAACACACTAAAAAAGTAAAATAACACCAAGATCTAAAGACACAAACACCAATCTCGGCCAAGATAATAAGATGGATAGATTTCTCTTTTTCTTTTTCTGGAAGTTTCAAATTTCAACAATTTTTATTAAATTTTCGTCCAAGAGAGACAAATATTGGTAGTGTAGGAACACAACCAGCCTTTATTTGATACCAAATAATACACTATCAAGTCCATAATGCAAGAATCCAGCAACAACAACAAGATGGACAATCTAACATAAGAACAACAAGTTGAACAACAAGTGCTAGTGAATCTAAATAGGCCACACACAGCTTCACTAGGCTTTAAGCATCACGCTTTTAGAACAAGATGACTAAGTTTTCAACAAGAACAAGCAATTCAACAAGGTTCTAGATAATCAAAAGAGCCCCATACGGCTTCACAAGACTTCAAGATTACAAAACACAATCTTAACAAGATTACAAGAAGATAGTAACTTGACATGTAATATTCAAGAGTCTAAGAAACCTAACAATAAGAGCGGACCCTAAGACTAAATAATATTGACACCAAGTTCTTAATTGGACCCAGAGGAACTATGTGCTCTCAAGATCCTTGTTTCTAGACAAGATACAACACAAGTATCACTCTACTTGTGAGTTTTTAGATTTGGGGCTTCCCCAATGGAAGAGAGAGAAGTTCCAAAATATTAAAAGTGTTTATGTCTCAAAATATTATGAAAGAACTAGCTTCCAAATAACCCTAATATTGTCAATTTATGTTACAACATAAATAAAAGATAAAATGACTAGATTGCCCTTGCATAGGGTGACCTTGGAGTGTAAGTTTATTACACTACAAGGCCCCTCATCATACTTAAAAACATTTAGACCACTAGGTGGATTAATCACCAACTCACAAATGACCATTTGTATGAACAAGGCTTAGAGTTTTTGTAACTCCCGAGCTTGGCTCCGTGTGAATGGTCGTGAACTTGTTGGACAGCTTGCTACACCCATATCACTTAGGGAGTTAAAAGAACAGCTGGATCTCCTAGATGAGGGATTCATCAGATCCAGTGTTTCCTCATGGGGTGATTTAGTCATCTTTATGTGTAACAATGATAATTCTCTTAGAATCTATATCGGTTACCATTAGTTGAACAAAGTCATAATCCAGAATAAGTATTAAATCCCCAAAATTGATGACTTTTTCAACCAACTTTAGGGTGTTAGTTATTTCTCTAAGATAGACCTCAGGTTAAGCTATCGTCAGCTCATAGTTAGCGATGTGATATTTCAAAATTAGCTTTCTAAACACGATAAGGTCACTTCGAGTTTCTTGTTATCTCCTTTGGTATAACAAATGCCCCAGCATCTTTCATGGACTTTATGAACAAAGTGTTCATGAAGTACATAGACATGCTCATCATAGTCTTCATTAATGACATTTTTGTTTATTCCCATAGTTAAAATAATCATGCAAACTATCTCAAAATTATGCTAAAGACTCTTAGATCCTATCAGTTGTTCACCAAATTTAGTAAGTGAGAATTTTGGCTAAGATCAGTAGCTTTCCTTGGTGATATTATTTCAAGTAATGGTATTAGAGTTGATCCTCAAAAGACTGACGCAGTGAGAAACTAGCCCAGACCCAACTCTCATTAAGATATAAGGATTTTCTTAGGTTTGGTTGGCTATTACTTATTGTTTTTAAAGGGTTTTCATATATTATATCCCCCATGTATAGATTGACTCAAAAGAAATTAAAGTTTCAGTGGTCAATTCTTTTGAGAAGGGTTTTCAAGAGTTCAAGACTGACTTACCTCAGCCCTAATTTTAACCTTGCCAGATGGTTCAGATGGATTTATTATGTACTGTGATTCTTCTAGAGTTGGTTTGGGTTATGTTTTGATGCATAGAGGTAAGGTCATAGCCTACACCTCTAGACAACTTAAACCACATAAGAAAAACTATCCTACCCATGATCTTGAGTAAGTAGTTGTTGTTCTTTCCTTAATGATTTAGAGGAATTATCTTTATGAGGTTCATGTTGATGTGTTCACAGATCACAAAAGTTTGTTGTATGTATTTTTGCAAAAAGATTTAAATCTCCGTCAAAAAAGGTGTTTAGAATTGTTGAAATTATGACATGAGTATGTTGTATCATCCAGGCAAGGAAAATGTAATGGTAGATGCCCTTAGTAGATTGTCTATAGGTAGTGTTGCTCATGCTGAGAAAGCTAAGAGGAAGTTAGTTCAGGAGGTTCATCAGCTTGCTAGATTAGGTGTTTAGTTGTTTGATTCCGATGATACTAGTTTTTAGGTTCAGAATAGCTCAAAATCTTCATTGGTTGCCGAAGTAAAGGAAAAGAAAGATAGGGATTCTAATTTGGTTATGCTGAAAGAGTCAGTTAGAGACTAGAAAGTAGAGGTTTTCTCCTAAGGGGTAGATGGCGTGTTGTGTTGTCAGGGCAAATTGTGTATCCCGTGAGTTGATGATTTGAGGTAGTGAATCCTTGTAGAAGTGCATGGTGAAAGTTTACTCTATTCACCTAGGAGCCACTAAGATGTACCATGATTTACGGGAAATCTATTGGTGGAGTGGCATAAAGAGGGATATTAAAAAGTTTGGAGCTAAGTGATCTAACTATTAGTAAGTTAAGGTTGAGCACTAGAGGCCTTATGGTACTATGCAGAAGTTCAAAATTCCCACTTGGAAGTGGAAAGAGGTAAACATGGTATTTTTGATAGGGTTTCCCCATTTGCGTTGTCAACATGACTCGATTTTGGGTTACTGTTTATAGAATAACCAAATCAACCTATTTCATGATAGTTCATACTTTCTATAAATCTAACGACTATGCCAAGCTTTATGTTAGAGAGTTGGTTTGGTTGCACGAAGTTCCATTGTCTATCATTTCACATAGAGATACTCAGTTTACCTCTCACTTTTGGAAGGCTTTTTAGAAAGGTCTTGGTACCCATGTTCACCTTAGTATAAACTTTCACCCTTAGATAAATAGTCAGGCAGAGAGGACCATTTATCTTTAGAAGATATATTGTGAGCATGTGTTATCGATTTTAATGGTAGTTAGGATGATCACTTGCCTTTAATTGACTTTGCCTATAATAACAGTTATCCCTCCAGCATTCAGATGCCTTCATTTAAAGCTCTCTATAGGAGGAGATATAAATCTCCTATGGGTTGGTTTGAGGTAGCAGAGACTACGTTGATAGGGCCTTATTCACTATTTGATGCTTTGGAGAAAGTTCTGTTAATCAAAGAGAGTCTTAAGACAAAAAAACTGACAAAAATCTTATGCAAACATTACAAGAATAGATCTTGAGTTTGAGGTTGGAGAAATGGTCTATTTGAAAATCTCTCCCATAAAGGGAGTGAAGAGATTCGGCAAGAAGGTGAAACTTACTCCTCGATATGTTAGCCCTTACGCGATCTTGAGTCGTTATGGGAAGGTAGTGTATGAGATTGAGTTGTCTGTAGATTTTGCATTAGTACATCTAGTTTTCCATGTTTCACAATTGAAAAAATGTATTAGTGATCTCGTTGTTGTTTTTCCTTTAGAAAGTAAAGATGTTCTGGATAGCCTTTCTTATGAAGAAATCCCAGTTTAGATCCTTGATTGTCAAATTCGTAGGCTAAGGCCCAAAGAAGTTCCCTTGGTTAAAGCTATTTGGCAGAATTAATCCGTTGAGGGAGCCACTTGGGAAGAAGAAGAAGATATGCAAACAAAGTACCCTCATTTTTTCTCCAATAACTCAGACTCAGGTTAAGGTAACAGTTCTCCTTAGATTTTCTCTTTTCATTTCTCAGTTCTAGGCATGTAATCACTTTCATGTCATCGAATGTATTCATGAATCAGTTCAGTCACTCATCATATTTTAGATTCAATCATGTAATCATGTTATCAGTTATACATATTTAGTATGTAACCTCAGTTCCTCAGTATTCTCAGCTTATTCTGTCTCATTCGAGGATAAATGTCCCCAAGGGGGAGATATTGTAAGACCATGTAAGATCCTAGTTTAATTCAGCTCACGATTGCATGATAAATGTGGGTCAAAGACTTAAAAATTTCACTAAGTGTTAGGAATTAGTCATTTCTAAAGCCCCTTAAACATTGGTGATTTAATAACTGACCTTCCTAACCTCCTAATATAAATTTTTAAGTTGATTCATGATCAGGGTTATCGATAGTATATCTCGGGTGAGTTTAAAATTTTTCTGATGAGTGTAAGGGTGTGTTTAGATCACCGAAACAATTGCAGCACTGAGATAAGACTGCAGCATGCCCTTCAGTTCATTGCTAGAGGTTCATGCGGCAGAGCCCACAGAGCATACCTCATTCTGGCGGTCCAGAGCCTGCGGCGCATGCTCTATCACCTACCCTATATTTTCCAGCTTTTTGTCTCTTTTTTCCAAGGGTATTTGGGTCTTTTCCTTTCACCTAAATAGTCCATAACACGTGATTAAGGGTTCTAAAAGTCATAATTGGTCATTCGATTCACAATTTCTCTCAAAAGAAAACATTTTTCCTCAAGAATAAAGCCTAGTCCCTTTCAAAAGAAACAAGGAATTCAAGATTAATTCTTAAGAATATCATCAAGAACCATCACAAATTCATTAATTAAGGTATGTGTGATATTCATCCATAGGGCCCCTTTACCATAGAATCCAAGAATCTATTTTATGCTTTGAAGTCATGAATTTATATGTTTACAATGAATGATCTGCATGAAGTTTTGTGAAATTCGATCATATATCATGCTTACCATGTATTTTCATTTGAATTAGCCCTTAACACATTTGAATGGTGATTATTCGCATGTTGAATCTTGACCCATGATTTTAGTATTTCAATTATGCTATTATTACATGTTTTAAAATCATCCCTATGCTTAAGTCTATGAATTTCAAGTGCTTGATGTAATGTCAAAATGATTGGGTTTTTGGAAAATGACTACTTATTATGTTTTAGAAGTTGTAGTATGGTCCTATTGTTATTGTTATAGTCCTTAAGGGTTATGATCACCCATTACTCAACTGTTTATAGTATGTCAGTAGTTTCATAATAGTTTTAGATAAACCATGAGTATTGTCATTCAGTCAGTTATCATGATCAGTGTTACATCAGTTTATCTTAGTTCAGCCTAGTAATCAGTGTCTTTAAGTTGGGAGTAGGATTTAACACCGAGCAAACCCAGGTACAGGGCCTTACCTGCTAGTAGAGAGTGTGATCTTTTGCTGCAATCCCTGAGTTCCAGAACAACGTAGCCAGTGTAGGTTTGAGATTTTAACCTGCTAGTAGAGGGTTGACAGATTTCTCATTAGAGTACCTACTAGTTGAGGGTGACTCATTAGTCCTTCGGGACATCAGTTTAGTGGACCCATACAACCATTGTTCCTACCTGTGGCATGGTACTGACGCCCTTCAAACTGGGGTCATAGGTTTGTCCCCAATTAGCTCATATTAGGGCATGTCATATAGATGATAGCTCCCGCAGTCTCAGTAGAGTATTTAGTATAGATTTCAGTTCAGGTTTGTTTGACAATACCATACAATTACCAATTATTCCGTTATTAGTATTTCAGTTTACGGACTATTCCAAAATCATAATATGTGCTTGGCCATGCATTCTAAGATTTTACTATTTTCTTGTATTCATATTCAATTATCTCATTCTAGTCATTCAGTCAATTGTTATTCATGCACATAAATCATGCATCTCAGCCTAACCTCAGTACTCGTACCAATACTTTCAAAGTATTGATTGCATACTCATTTCTTGCACTATGATGTTTAATATCATGGGTTCAAACACTTAGGTACCTAACCGCGCATGGATATTTCAGCCTATCAACAGCAGTAGACGTGGTGAGTCCTCATCCATCAAGGACATAGTTTTTTATTTCAGCTTATTTAAGTATTTAAGCATTTTCTATTTGTTTGTCAGTTTGACTTAGTTGAGGACTGTCCCATTAACTTTTTAAGTCAGTTTTAGAGGCTTTCAGACATTTCAGATAGTTAGTTGGTTTATCAATGCTTTTATTTGACTTTTAGTATGTCTTTAGACTTGTTTTTCAGTAATATTCTCAGTGATTAAACCTTTGGCATTATACAATTATTTCCACATACGTGTATTTTCTTACTATATTATTCAGTGCTCATAGTAGGTACCAGTACAGCTGTTAGTTTATTGTCCTTCGAGATCGTACGCACCGTTGTAGCGACTAGAGGTAGCCTCAGGTCATCACATAAACCTCCTACCATATAAGGCCTCGAATGGGGCTATACCAATGCTATAGTGATAACTGTTGTTGTTGGAAAATTCTATAAGAGGTAAGAGGTCAACATAACATCCACCAAAATCAAATAGATAAGCCCAAAACATATCTTCTAAGTCTTTAATTTTCCTTTCTTCTTGATCATCCGCCCATAGGTGGAAAGCGGTACTAAGTGATAGTTTAGTCCCCAAGCCTCGCTAGAATGACCTCCAATAGTAAGATGAGAACTGGGTATATTGATTAGATATAATGGAAACTGGAGCACCATTCAACTTCATGATATTCTCAATGAACAAATTGGCATAATCCGAATAAGAGAAAATAGTCCTCAATGGAAAGAAATTAGTAGACTTAGTCATACCATCAACGATGATCCAAATCGAATCAAATTGTTGGCGATACCGTGGAAGACCGGTAATAAGATCCATATTAATTATTTCCCATTTGTATACTGGTGACTCAATCTCTTGAGTCAACCATGGGGCCTCAAGTTCTCTACCTTCACTTGTTGACACACCTTACACTTGGTGACAAAATTTGCCACGTTTCACCTAATACTATTCCACGAATAAATCTCCTTACGATCATGATACATCTTCGCCAAACTAGGATGAACCATATTATGTGACTTATGAGCTTTGGCCCAAATTCATTCCCGTACCCCATCAACATCAGCAAGACATAATCTACCTTGGTATCTCGAGATACCATCACCACCAATCTTGAAAACCATCACCTTTTTCCTACATACATCAATCTTTACTTGCATCAAGAAACTATTTATCACTTACTTTTTCTTTACCTATGCTCCATGTGATGAATTTTCCACCTATTGAACAAACACACCACCTTCCACGAAATCCGTGAGATGGACTAAAAGATTAGCTAAACGGTGAATATCCTTCGCCAATTCCGACTTCTCATCATCCACATGAGATAATATTCCTATGGACAACCCGCTAAGAGCATCAGAAACCATATTATCCTTACTTATATGATAGTGAAGACTCGTGTTATAGTCATTGAAAAACTCAAGCGATCTCCTTTGCCTAAGATTTAGCTACTTTTGAGTGAACACATATTCCAGTCTCTTATGATTAGAATAGATATCAACATGGACCCCATATAAATAATATCGCCATATCTTCAATACAAACACCACATCCAATAGCTATAAATAATGAGTCAGTTAATTCTTCTCATGAACTTTCAACTGCCTAGAAGCATCAATAGCCACCTTTCCATGTTGCATCAACACACAGCACAATCCCACCCAAGATGTATCATACTAGACAACAAACCCATCACTTCCCTAAGGCAGAGTCATTACTAGAGATAAAGGTAACTTATCCTTAAACATCTTGAAACTTACCTAACAAGCATCAGACAAAAGGAATATTATTTTTTTCTAAGTCAATATAGTCAATGGGATGCAATAGAAGAAAAACCTTCCACAAAACATCCATAATAATCAACTAAACCCAAGAAGCTTCAAATATTGGTTAGAGTTGTGGGTCTAGGACACTTCTTAACCACCATAACTTTATGGGGATCCACCATGATCCCTTCACTTAAAATAACATGAATAAGATATGTTTTAATATTCAACCAGAACTCACAATTAGAGAACTTATCATACAAATACGGATCCTTTAAGTTCTACAATACGAGACGGAGGTGATCGGTATGTTCCACCTTACTTTGAGAATACACAACAATATTATCAATAAAGACAATGAAGAATAAGTCTAGGAACTAGCAAAAAACCCAATTCATAAGTTACACAAATGTTGCCAGGGCATTAGGTAATTCAAAGGACATCATCAAAAACTCAAAATGACCGTACCAAATTTTGAAGCAGTATTAGGGGTATCTGCCTCCCTAATATTCAATTGATGGTACCCAGACCTAAGATAAATCTTAAAAAGAACATAGCACCCTTAAGCTGATCCAAGAGATCATCAATCCCCAAAAGTGGATACTTATTCTTCACGATCACCTCATTCAATTTGTTGTATCAATACATATCCAAAGAGAACCATCTTTATATGCACGAAGAGCACGGGAGCACCCCACGGAGAAGCACTAGGGTGGATAAAAGCCTTATATAAAAGATATTTCAATGGCTCCTTAAGTTTTTTCAACTTAGCTAGACCCATTCTGTAAGAAGAATAGAAATAGGATGAGTGTATGGAACAAGATCAATACCAAATCAATTTCCTTATCGGGAGGAATACTAGGAAGATCATCGGGTAACACCTATCGAAACTCACAATGTAAAGAAAAGTCTATAAAGAAGGGCCTTTGGATCTATAATCCTTAATATGCACTAAGTGATAGAGTCAACCTTCAGAAACTAATTCTAGCGCTCTAAGATATGAAATAAACTTTTACTAAGGAATTAGGGAACTACCTTCCCATTCAATCACCGACTAATTTTGGAAATTAAAACTGACTCTGCAGGTTTGACAAACGAGAGATGCATAGCATGAATGCAACTAATCTATCCCTAAAATCACATCAAAGTCTAGCATGTCCAAATATATTAGATCCACCAAGGTCTCCTTACCACATACCAATATCACACAACCTCTACAGACTCTTCTATCCATAATCGAGGCACCCACCTTGTGGACATAAAAAAGGGGATTGAAATAGACTCAAGGTTAAATAAAAAATAGATAACCATATAAAGGGGTAACATAAGAGAGGGTATACCATGGATCAAGAGGACAATGTACTTCATGTGAGAAAAGTTTGAGTATATCATTAACAATATCGGGAGATGCCTACAAATCCTAGTGAGTGGAAATTGCATACTGACAGTTTTGACCAATACCGGAGCCAGAAGTAGAAGTAGAACCCTTTGGTGCAGGAGCTGATGAAGTATTAATAGAAATATTATTTTATCTAGAGACAACCTTTGGAGTACAATCCCTCTACATATGACCAATCTAATCATATGTAAAGCAGTTGTTCCTCCTTTCTTTACAAATACCTTAACATACCTGTCCATAAAATCTACAAGGAGGATATGATGGAGCTAGCTGAGCCCCACTAGCTTGAAGCATGGATCTTGGTACTCTAAAAATAGTATCATAATGAGAACACCAATCACTCGATGGCTTCAAATATGGATTACTAGACATAGAGTAGGAACCAGAATTGCCCCACTTCTACTTGTACTACTTTCCACTATCTCTACCTCTTTGATGCTAACCTCCACCCTGATACAAATATTGAAACTTCTTATTCTATATTTCACTTATCTCAACTTACTTTTTCTTCTCTTTCTCAACCTATTATATATACACTACAAGTCTAGAATTATGCATATCCTTATTTAACATGGTACCTTTTCTCTCCATGATCAACTCACAAAACAACCTAGAGGAAAACTTCCTTATTTTAGCACTCATACTAGACACCAACTCAGGAGCCTAACACGACAACTGATGAAACTTCATGGCATACTCTTTTACTATCATCCTACCTTCCTTCAAATTAATGAATTACTCAGCCTTCCCCTTCTTTGAATTCTCAAGAAAAAGTAATCAAGTAAAGCATTGGAAAAGTTATCCCAAAAAGCGGATTGATCATCATCTTCCCTAAGCTGCTCGCAATTTCCGTACCATTTTTATGATACATCCTTCAACTGATAAGCAATGAATTTTGCACCCTCCATATCAGACCATACATCACATAAAAGATATTTTCCATCTTATTAATGAAATTTTGAAATTTTCTCGATATTAGAACTAGTGAAGGTTTAAGGATTCAACCTTATAAATTGGACAACTCTAGTAGCCTCGAAGGATGGAGAAATAGAAGTAACCCATTCACTCTAGGAGGCAACCGACTGGGTAAGAAAATGAATCAATTGGTGAAACTCTATTAGGGAGAATTGATGGAGCTCCATTAGGGCAATCAGAAGCAGCGACCCTAGACCTGGTCTGGACTCCTATAGTAGAATGAGCTCTATTAACATTGTAGTTAGATGGCACAGAAAAGTTTTCACGAGCATCAAATCTTCTAGGAGAAATGATCTAAAAAGTGAATATATGAGAATTAGAGAAGATTCAATACCTTACACTCTATAGTTTAAAATTGAACAATAAGTAAGGAAAATATTCAAAAATACCTCGTAGCCTCTCACTTATCAGTGTGGTGCACTACACACTCATAAAAAAGACTCCACTTGACATGGCTTTATGGATACTCATGACAATAAAACCTAGGCTCTGATAACATCTTTGTCATAACCCAAACCAGCTCTTGGCCATGATAGTCATCTCAGGCTCATCAGGCACGGGAGACCACCACCTTGTACCTAACCAAACAACACATATCTCCAATGTCGGATAAATTCAGAATATATAACAAAATAGCACAAGATAAAATTAAAGAATAAAATATAAGTCTATAACTGATAACCAGTAATTAGGAAATATCACCCAATCCTTCTGTAATCAGACAAATCCTTCTAAAAAAATTAAAACTATTCTTGATAGGGACATATCCCAGGATCTGATAATAATAATGAAAATTATAATGTTAATGATAATGAAAAATCTTAATTCTAATCCATGGTAATAACAGATGAAATGTCTTAAGTCTTTGATGAATATAAACTTACAACTACACCATAATGAACCAACAAGATGAGTGGATTCACACCTAACTCTGCACAGAAAAAGTAGAGGTATCTTTTGTGCCTGCATCACATGGGGATACAGCATTAACAATAGTTAGTAGGGTGAACACTGGCATATAACTCAGGGATCAGGGATAAAGTAGTGCTATTAAATATCAATTCAAAACTAATACAAAATCCATTATACATAATCATATCCGAATATATGTATATACTTTACATGTTGGGATAGGGAATAAGGCTTATCATGCGTATTAAAAAAAACCTTAGCCTAGATTATGGAGCTCAACCGTTGATATAAGCATGAGAAGCACTAAGAGCGCAAGATACTATCAAAGGTTCAAGCTTTCGAATTGAAAAGTTATTGAAGGCCTTTTAGACCATTTTTTGAAGCCTTGTTCAAGAGAAGCTGGGAGAAGAACCTTTACACGCAAGAGGCTCCTCAAGTGAAGGGTATAGAAGATATTTTACACATTGAAGTGACACTCAAGAGGCTCCTTATTTCCTTTATTCATTAAGGGTATTTTTTAAATTTACTATGTAATAGTATAAATAGAAATTTGAGCTCTTGTTTTTATTAATTTTGAAGAATATTAAATATTACTCTTTATATTATAACTTTTGTCTTCCTTTAGCTTAGAGATTCTGAAACAAGAGTGTTTGAATGCAATTGAAGGGTTCTTCATTTATGTTGAACATTTGGAAAGAAAGCTGTGATTGAGGGAGTGTGAATTCCTCTGGTTCACCTAAGAGTGAGGTTTGAAATACCATTGGTGAGGTGTGTTTGAATATTTCAGACACATTCTTGTGCTAATCATTGGTGATAGTAAGGGTCTTATTATCTATCATTTGGTATCAAGAGGCTTATTTAGGGTTGTTCCTACAACCCTAAGTCTTTGTTTTAGTGTTCATATAAAGAAAATTGCAAAAAATAAGAGTCAAATCTAAAGAAAAATCACAAAAAAATAGATCTTGCTTCGCTTGTTGTAGATTCAAAATTCCCGAGTTAGAAGTTTTTATTATTTTTTGAACGTTTCTAGTGCTAGATCCTTTATCTCTAGCACCTAGGGAGTCTAGATCTATTCTTGGAACAAGACTTGGTTGAGTTTAAGCTAAGACCTCCATGGATATAGTATTTTGAAGCTTCTAAGTTCTAGATCTGTATGGGTTTTACATTTTGGATGTTGGTTGAGCTTGATTTATTGATATTTGAGTTCATATTGGCGTAAGGAACCAAGATATATAAAAAAAATTGAATGTTAGTGTTCATTTGAGTGAAGGGCAAACTTTGGTCAACTCTTAAATATTCATCTTATTCTTCTATTTTCATCAAGTATTGCTAAAGAAGAATAGTCAAAGAGTATATTTAATCCAAAAAAAGGGGTGGAAAGAGAGTGTACTTGGTTTTTGTGAAAGAATATTCCTTGGCATATTCATTGTCATCTAAAAGAAAGAAGAGACAAAGGAATAATCAGAGTACAAAATCAAGTACAATCCAAGTACAAAGGGAGGACCATTGTTTTTGAATTCAAACTGGATCTTGAAAGAGCTCCAAAACTTGTTACTTCCCCCTCAAATCATCATCTTTGTCTCCCCAGGAGTGTGTTAGGCCGAGATTTGGAAATTTTCGGATTGAAAGTTTGAAAATCAAAGTCCCATCAAATTGTACCACGCCATCAATTGTAAATGTCTAAATCAAGTTCTAAGTAGATTTTCATAGTTTCTAATTTTTTATTCTAGTTTCTTGTAATTTAATTCTATCACTGATTAGCAAGCTAGTAAGTTCCTACTAGGTTGGTAATTAGTCTAGAGTTCATTTATTTTGTGTCTTCAATTTTTGTGTGCTTTTCTCATTTTTAGTTCATAGTAGTTTGTTAGTTCAAGTCTGTACATCATTTTATTTGATTCATATCAAACAAAAATAGATTTGGGGCCAAAGCATATTCACCACTCATTCACTTGCCAAGCATTGCCAAGTTTTCAACACTTGTGAGACTAAGTGTGAGGTAAGATCTGAGTGTGAGTGTGGTGAGGATTATAGAACTAACGTGTTTGTTCATTTTGTAGGTTTTTGATGTTTGTTAGGTACACTAGACCATGGAACCTAAAGGTTCAGAAACCGAAAACTTGGATAATAAGATGCTTTGGACAATTATGGCCGGAATCGAGGCTCTTGGCCAAAAAGTAGATGTGGTACAAACCGAAATAATATACTTAAAGGGTGAGGTGTCCACTATTAGTGGAAGTCTTAATTGTATTTAAAGTAGGAGGAACGCACGACCTTCTACTCTTAATCCCTACCATGTCTCTTCAAGTGTTCAAGACAACAACTCCTCCATGACCATAATACCCAGAACTCTCCACCAAATGCTTTATCCTCCAAGAGTTTCGAAAAACCAGCCACTAAACCAAGCCTAAACCTCTCCTAACCGAAACCTACGAAGGCCACTACATCCTCAAATGAGCTATGTCTAACAAAAAGGACTTGGAACTCAAACTCCACCATCAAATATGAATCTCCAAGTATCAAATCCCTTTGAGCAAATACCAATAACCCTGGATAACCAAACACCTCCACAAAATGCTAACTATTAAATACCAAATCCCATGAATCAAAGACCTTATCCTCCACCACATCCAATGTCACAATCCAAGCTCTAAATAACCAAAGGCCTTATAACTATCAACAAAGACCACAAATTTGAAACCCACCCATTCAAATTAAAGATTATGGTAGAGGGGAGCAAGAAGGTTATGATATTCCTAATGATGACTATTGGTTTGAGGAAGAAAGAAGGGAAAAACATGATCAAATAGGGCATTATGGAAGAAACCAAGGGTAAAAAGAATGTCAGGAAAACCGTGAGGTGGGTATTAATTCAACTAAGGTTGGTATTCTAATTTTCAAAGGTGAGAGTGATCCAAAAATATATCTTTCTTGGGAATCTTCTTGTGGAAAGATTTTTCAAGTGAATGACCTTTATGAAGAGAAGAAAAGTTGTTATGATATTGCTCATACTTATGGATATGCTAACACTTGGTAGGACTACATAAAGCGGTTGGGTAATGTGTTGATTGGTATCCATCCACCCCCTTGGGAGATCTTGAAGAGAGTAATAAGATAGAGGTATATTCTGGAACATTATAGATATGAGCTCCTTTCCAAGCTCTACAACTTGAGATAGGAACGTAGAAGTGTCATTTCCTATTATGATGAGTTCCACAAACTCATTTTAAAGCTTGATCATAGAGGTGAGCAAGTGAAATATGCAGTAATATGCTTCAAGGTTGGGTTGAATAAGGACATATCCTCCCGATTGACTCTCTCTCAATTTGATACAATTGAAAGCATCATTTTAAAAGCTATGGTGATTGAGAGAGAGAATAAAGAGAAGTCATCATACAAGTAAAAGGCACCCTAAATGCCTACTAGTTGGTCTAAGGAAAAAGACATAAATTTGGCTTCCATGGTCCCTCCTCAATCCATGACCAAGGCTTCCCAACATCCTTCTTAAAGTATTGAAGGTAAAATAGCTTCTACTTTTTATTCTAAGGGTCTACAATGCTTTAAGTGTAAAGGTTGGCTTTATAGGGAAAGTAGTTTCCAAACCAGCGTAATATAATCCTTAAAGATGGGAAATTGTACTATCTTGGTGAAGAATTTGAGTTGGAAACCGAGGGAAATGATAACCACTCTCAAGATGGAAAGTGTGTAGAACTCGAAACTCAAGGTGAGGGTAGTAAAGAAGATGTGCTTCATTATGAAGGGGAATATGATATCCCTAGGTATGTCCCTGTCTTGGATGATCAAAGAAAGGACCTCTTTCATACCAAGTGCCTTCTTAAAAGACGTGTAAGCTCAATTTTCATAGATAGTGGATCTTGTGTGAATATTGTTAGTGTCACCTAGGTTGACCACTTGAATTATCCACTATTCATCACCTGAATCCATACAAACTTCAATTGTTAAAGAAGTTTGGTGAATTGAAGGTCAAAAAACAATGTGTTATTAGATTCAAAGTAGGGAATTATCATGATGAAGTGTTATGTGTTTTAATCCCATTGTAAGTATTTCATATATTGTTGGGAAGGCCTTTTCAATTTGATAGGTACACTGTACATAATGGTAGGTCTAATAGGTACACCTTTGAGCATGGTGGCCAAAAGTTTACCCTTTTCCCTCTTCCACCATCGAGTGTGAATAAAATCAAAGAGAAAAACAAGAAGTTATATGAGAAAGGAAAGAAGTAAAGGGGAGGGGAGGTCTCGAATTGTGAGATTGGAAGGGGTAAAGCAAATTTAATTGTGGGACTTGCCCACAAAAGTGCCTTGTTACTTTCTAACCCAAAAGCTAGCATCTTGCCTAGCTGTGATCCTTTTTATTAGCAGGTACAAGCTTATAACATACCAAAGAATAATCAACAAGGACATTCACGTGAAAATGACTTCAAGAAACCCTTGGACGAGAACTTCAAAAGAGCGGACTGTCCTAGTCCAAACTGAGGTAATGTTGCTATTCCCTACATCCCTTGAGCATAAATTATTGTCATGTGATTCTTGTAAAGAGGTCTATGTTTTTATGGATATAGATGTGCATGTTTCTACCCTTGTTAGTTTTCTTGATGTGTATAATGAACCATGCACTCCTAAGATTAGGTCATTACTTTAACATAAGAATAGCATGATTAGAAACCTTCAAGTTAGTGTAGATGCATGTAATGTAGATCTTGATGATGAATATGGCCCTTTGAATTTGTTTGATTAAGACCTTGATAGTAGTATGGTTCATAGTGATCATGTTCATAGAAATATGGTATGTGATGGAATATGTATTGTTAAGGGAACCTTCCTAAGCCGTAGATGTCCAATTCTGAATATTTGTCTTCCCTTGAAAATGTGTACCATATATATTTATTTCAATTTGTGTTCCTCATTCCTTGATGTTAGCCTTAGCCATGTTATTTTTCGTGCTTGTGGTAGGTGTTTCATGATTGTAACAGAGGATAGTTGGGTGTATTCCAAAAGTGTACCCCCTTGGCATGATTATATAACTTGTGGTGCTAATGCTACTCCTCATACCATGAGGATTGTGTGTTTGTTTTCCATCTCTTTGGCTTTTCAAGGTGCGAATTTAAGGACAAATTCCTCTCAAGATAGATAGGATGATACAAGCATGAGAAGCACTAAGAGCACAAGATATTGTCAAAGATTCAAGCTTTGAAATTGACAAGTGATTGAAGGCCTTTTTGAAAATTTTTGAAGCCTTGTTCAAGAGAAGCTATGAGGAGAACCTTTACGATGATAATGCACCTCAAGTGAAGGGTATAAATACATTTTACACATTAATGTGACCCTCAAAAGGTGCCCCATGTCCCTTATTCATTAAGGGTATTTTTGATATTTATTATGTAATAGTATAAATAGAAATTTTAGCTCTTTTTTTCATTACTTTTGAAGAATATTGAAGATTACTCTTTACATTGTAACTTTATTCTTCCTTTAGCTTAGAGAATCCAAAACTTGAGTGTTTGAATGTAATTGAAGGGTTCTTCATTTGTGTAGAACATTTAGCAAGAAAGGTGTGATTGAGGGAGTGTGAATTCCTTTGGTTCACCTAAGAGTGAGGTTTGAACTACCATTTTTGAGGTGCATTTGAATGTTTGATACATATTCTTGTGATAATCATTGGTGATAGTGAGGGTCTTATTATCTATCTTTACTTCTATGTAATTCTTTTTCATCTCCTTTCTTTTATGTGTTGATTCCATCGTATAGTCTTGTGTTGTTTATCCATTTTCAATTTCTAGATAGCCTTTAGGTTATTTACCTTCATAACATAAAATAAGACCTGCTAGCTATATGGGCCCAACTCTCCCCAGCTAGTAGTGCGCGTGGCAACTTGAAATAGAGTGTATACATATGCACTATGGGGGACTCAAACCTCTCGACATATCAAGGTGACACGAGAACCAAATCATGTAGTATAATGTAGGGAACTTGAACCTCACAATCATGTAATGAAAATAAGAGGGACTCAAACCACCTGATCATATAAACCCCGGCATAGGTAACATAGTTTCTAAAGTTGGTCTCTCGAGACCTCCACTTTTACAACTTAAAACACAACCCTTATTAAAGCCCAATTAAAACAAGTATTGCACATTCCCATTCATTGAACCACATTACACATTAAGGCATATATTGTTGGTATCGTCATACCAACTACACTTTCAAGGTAATATAAATGTTCCAAACCAGTTACATCACTTGGGGTAAATTCACAACCCCTTAGTTCAATTATATATTAACTTGGAGGACTACACTACCACTTAAGGTTTAATTTAAAAACCATTATTCTTCATTAACTCTTTAGATTATGCAACAGTTTAAGGGTTGTTTATAGGCATACTTTTCATATTCAAAACCACTTCTACAATATAGGGTTGAGCTCATAACTACTACAATAGTCACAAGTTTAAAGAAATCAAAATCCCTTTGTTTTTTCATGATACTCATGCACCCAACACATTCTAAATATTAATTAAAATATTAACAACATCAATAAACCATGGAAAAATATTGTTCAACAACAAGTATTCAAAATCCTTAACCCATGTTTCAAAACCATCAATAATACCATGTGAACAACACTTTAAAACATATTCTTTCAAAAATTTAGCTATTATGGAATAGTAACATGCTTGAAATATCAAAGTTTATGGAGAGACTTCTACCCTTGATCCCTTGGATGACCTACTTTTAGCAAACCCTAAGTATGGTTACTTGAGAGATTTGAGAGAGCTTAGGTAGTGTTTGATTGTGTTTTGAATGAGACATAACCCCTCTTAAGTTCGATATGAATGTAGTGTTTTAATTGGGTAAGGGGGGAATTATTCAAAGTGCCCTCTTTTTAAAAACTACAATCTAGTTGTTAGTGATTATGGGAGACTATATGACTTGTAAGGTTTTATTATGATCCATCACCAAGAGTTGTAGAAAAGGATATTTCTAAGACACCCACATATATCAGCGCATATTGGGGCCATACAACTCATAGGGTCCAGTCATAGTTAATTTAGAACCCATTTCGGGTAAACATTAGACATATTACGATTAGCACCCAATGACTCATAATGAGTCCTTACGATTAACAGTGAGACACTCATACTCAGAGCATAACATAGGCACAGACACACTATTTAGTCACAATTGGGTCCCTAGGACTCTTAAGTACTTACTACAACTCATAAGTTTAAGTCGTAGTCAAGGTAGTGAGGATAAAATCTCAGAAATTTTCAAGGACAAAAAATTGAGGGTTTTACAATGTCTATGCCGGTGAAGATCATATATTTTGTTTTGGATATAAATCTAGTTGTGAAAGGTTTTTCATCCTTCTAAAATCATCTTTTGGGTGTGAATGTAGATGCCCTTTCTACAAAATCTATTCTTGTTGTTTTTATTTTCAAGAGTCGTATAGATTTTCTTGATATTCCTCTAGATTGGGATATTGATTTCTATATTGATTTGGAGTTTGGAATTTGCCTAATTTATATACCTCAGAATTGTATCACTCAAATTAAGTTGAAGGAACTCAAATCCCAACTTCATGAACTCCTTTATAAGAGATTTATTTGTTCTAGCGCTTTACTTTGGGGTTCTCCAGTATTGTTTATTAAAGTAAAAGATGGTAGCCTGAGGATGTGCATTGATTATACGAAGCTGAACAATGTTACAATAATGAATAAGTACCCCTTAAACCGTAAATATGATCTCTTTTACTACTTGCGAGGTTCTTTTGTATTCTCCTAGATTGACTTAAGGTTGGATTACCATCAGCTTGAAGATCTACCCAAGAAAACTTTTAGGACTCGGTATACGCATTGTAAGTTCTTGGTGATGTATTTAGGGTTGACCAATGTACAAACATACTTCATGAGGTTATCAAAAGGTATTTTAAACTCCTTCTATGATCTTTTTGTGATAGTTTTTACTGATGAAATTTTGCTTTACTCCAAGAGAAATGAGGAACATGTAGTTCATCTTCACATTGTATTAGGAATTTCAAAGGAGAAGTTGTTGTATGCAAAGTTCTCAAAATGTAAATTTTCTGTCTGTGGTTTTCTTTGTAGGGAAGATGGTTTTGTAAAAGGCAGTAATGGTGGATCCCCATAAGATTGAGGCGATTAAGAGTTGGTTCTAACCTAGTTCTATGACTAAAGTAAGGAGCTTCATGGTTCTTGTTAGTTATTATCATAGGTTTATCCAAAAAAATTCTATGTACACTTAGTTGATAAGGTTAACTTAAAAGGAAGTGCCATTTTTATGTTAGGATAAGTTTGAGGAGATAGTCTAAAAGCTTAAGATAATTTTGACTACAACTTTTATTCTGTCATTACCAATTGACAGTAAGCATTTTGTTGTATTTGGTGATATTTCACTCTTAGGTTCGGGTGTTGTATTGATGTATCATAGGATGTTATTGCTTATGCTTTGAGTCAGTTCAATACACTTAAAGAGAATTACACAATCAAGATTTAGAGTTGGTAGTGGTGGTGTTTGTCTTTATAATTTGGAGACACTACCTTTATAATGTTAAGTTTGAGGTACTCACACACCATCGTAGCCTAAAATATATGTTAATTTAAAGGTATTTGAATATGAGACATAGGCGATAGATGCAATTGTTGAAATATTATAATATAACCATCAAGTATTACTTGAGTAAGGAGAATGTAGTGGAAGGCACATTGAGAAGAAAAGCTTTATGTTTGGGCAGATTGGAATATTTGAGAGTGTTAAGGAGACAATTATCTAGGTATTTTCAAACTTAAGTATCTTGTTTCCTATAGTTTGGTATTTCAGAAAGGGGTGGAGTCTTGGTTAGTTTTGAGGTAAAGTCTATATTTTATTATGAAATCAGGGACAAATAATTTTAGGATAGCAATTTTAATAGATTCTAAAACAAAGTGGTATTAGGTAAGGCTTCATATGCCATACTTGACATTCGTGGAGCATGTTGTTTAGAGGGTAGATATGTATTCCTTGGGTTAGTGATTTCATTTCGAATGACATTGCTAAAGATTATGATTTGCAATACTATATTCATCTAGGTGCAACCAAGATGTTCCATGACTTAAGGTAGTTTTATTGATGTCCTGGGATAAAAAGGCATATTTTGGAGTACGATCCAAATTTCACAACTGTCAATAGGTAAAGTATAAACATCAAAGGCTTGTAGGTTAGCTTTAGAGGATGTCTATTATCGGGTGAAATGGTAAATTATAGCTATAGACTTTACGGTAGTTCTTCCTACAACTTTTGGAATGTTTGACTAAATTTGGAACATATTATATTTGCTAACAAAATCAACATACTTTATTTTGGTTAGAGTTGACTACAGCTCTAACAAGTTGGCAAATATCATGGAGGAGATAGAGAGGATAGATAAGGTACCATATTCTAATATTTCAGATAGAGACAAAAATATACTTTTAAGTGTTGGGTAAAGTTACATGAAGATTTAGACATCCAACTTACTTTTAGAATAACCTTTCATTCTTCAATAGAAGGATGGATAGAGAGGATGATTTAGGGGCTTGAGACATGTTGAGAGAATGTGTAATTGACTTTGATGGTCATTGGGATCAATTCTTGCTTTTGTGTAAGTTTTCCTACAATAATAGTTATCACTCTCGCATTAGCATGGCCCCATTTGAGGCACTCTATAGAAGGAGATGTACATCACCCATAGGATGGTTTTTGATTGGTGAAGTGAAATATTTAGGCATTTATTTGCTGAATGAATATCAGGAGAAGGTGAGATTCACCCAAACAATGTTGTTTACATAATATAGTAGGCCAAAGGAGTATGTGCACCATAAAGTCAGGGATGTGTCTATAATACCCCAAACTTTCTTTAAGCCAAATCTAGTCTCCAAAAGAGTTAGTAATGAGTTCCTAAATGATTAATATTTAAATCAGATAGAATTTCCCCAATTTTGAATTTTTATCTTGTGGGAAATTGAATTAGCTTTTCAACGATACCAATTTCATCCAAATTCGGTATCAGAGTAAACAGTTATGGATGTTTTACAGAGAACTGTCGGAACTGCCCAAAAGGGACGGTCAAGCTGGCGTACCGTCGAGCTAGCGATGGACCGTCACCCAAGCCATCATGACTATGGCAGTGAACCCAACTTCTGGTCATGTTTGACGGCCAGGACCATTAGACCATCAAGCTTTTGATGGACCGTCGCCTAAAACATCGTAGACGAGGTAGAAAGTTCAAGTTCTGGCCAAATGCGACGGTCAGGACCGACGTACCATCGAGCCAGTGACGGACCATTATCCAAATTGTTTCCACTTCTAATCATCAATTTTAAGCCATTTTAAAAGGGAATTTGGGTCTTTTTCAACCTGTTTTAACCCCTAATTATATCAAACTAGAGCTCATAACTTTATTATTCATCTATAACACCAAATTAGGATTTCTCTCAAAGATCAATCCCCAAGAACAAGAAACCCTAGATGTTTAATTCCAAGTCAAGAATTTAAGTTTTCCTTCACCAATCTTCAAGAAATCATCCACCCAATTATGTAAAGTGTTGATTCATGGGTTTATTTCACCTATGAATCTCAAAAATCCCATTTTAAACTCATGAATTGTGATTTCCATGTGGTGGGTTGATTTTAGTTATGTTGATGTGGCTGTATGAATCTCAAGTTGGAGTCTTTATGTACTTTTCATGAAATTATGCTAGTATGTGGGTTGAAAACTTTTAAATTGAGTTAATTAAAGTAACCATGATTCATGAACAAGTGTATATGCCTAAGCCTAAGGTTATGCTTGCAAAGTGTTTGATAAATTACCCAACAGAAAAAGAATCTTGCTTTAGGACTCAATTATGACCAAATTAATGAACCCATGCTTTACCCGTATGTTTAAAATGACTTCTATGTTATTGTTATGCATTGAAATTATTTCATGGATTGTTCATGACATTAGCCCTATGAAATTATGACATGTTTATATAGATTCCTATTCATGTACCAAACCATGATTATCAAGTGCCTCATAAAATTCCCCAATAATTGTATTATGGATTATTGATTATGGACGTGAGTCTAGGAAGTGTCATGTCTTATCAGTTTCATACTACCAAGTCTTGGGGGTAATTATACCCAACAATTTAGCTGTGTGCCTAGAGCCAGAGTCATTTTTCAAGATACTCTTAGTAAATCCATGCTCAGTAGAATTCAGTCAGACTTATTACTCAAGAAAACTCAGAAATCCCAGTAATCTCAGAAATCTAAGTAACTCAGGAATTTCAGTAGTATTTCATTAGTCAACAAAACTCACTGAACCCAGTCCAGTTTAGTTCAGTTAATCATGTTTCAGTATCTATTCAGATGAGAGTAGGAATTAGCACCAAGTTAACCCAAGAATGAGGGCACACACTGACAGTTGAGGGTGTAATCCTTAGAAGCAATCCTTGCATTCCAAAATTATGTATCCAACATAGGTAGAGACATCAAAACTGATAGATGAGGGTTGATGAAGTGGATTAACACTGTCATATAAGGGTCCCACTATTCTCTTTTAGGGATATTGTCAGATGAGGGTCACCTGCAGCTTGTCCTTATCAGTGGCGCGGTATTGATGCCCTTCCAATTGGGGTTACAGGTTGGACCCTAACTTAACTATAATAACTTATTTGGGGTATGTCGGTTATATGAAAACTTCCTACAGTTATAGTCTCAGTTTCAGTCTCAGTAATAGAACTCAGATAGTTCTACAGAATTCAAGACTATCAGATACACTCACCCAGTTCAGTACGAAACTCAGCCATTTCTATTAGAAATAGGACTGTCAGACATAGTCATTCAGATAATAGTATATCAGTAATACAAAACTTTTTTTATTAGTATTCATATTCAGTGATGTCATGATCTTAGTTAAATTTCATGTATTCATGCATATATTCTCAGGTTCATGTTATTCAGTTAGTCAGTATTGTTCATTCATATGAACCCTTGAATTTAGCCTATCTCACTTGCATACCAATACATTCAATCATACTAACATATTTATGCTATGGTGTTTTATACCATAGGTTCAAAATCATAAGCTCCAGAGCATCAATAGCATTCTAGTTTCAACAGTCAAACTAGCAATGAGTCCTCATCATTCGAGGATATTATTATTTGATTATTTAATTCTTTCGGTACTTAGTTTATTTTAGTAGTTGGATTTAGTTAGGGACATGTCCCATCAAATCCTTATTCAGTCAGTTTTAGAAGCTTTCAGACTATAGCATGGTCAGACAGTTATTTCAGTCGTTCTGGTATTGATATATCATATATTTTAGATGTTATGTTTTATTAGATTATTGAACCTTATGGCCTTTAATCCTTTTATTCTGTATTTATACAGTATATTTTGCAGTGCTTAGGTACAAATATTTCTCATGCATTAGGTTGTGGTCCTTTGGGGTCATGAGCATCGTGTAGCATTCCAGGTACCAGATTCGGGGAGTTACAGTGTCATTCATTATTGTTGAAATATTTTTGTTTAAAGCTAATCTTATTAAGAAAGATATGAACTTTTGCAAGAAAGGCAAGCTTAGACCTTGGTATATCAGTCCATTCAAGGTTCTTAAAAATATGAGTTGATTGCACATAAATTGGCATTGCTTCTAAGCTTGTCGGCGGTAAATCATATGTTCTTTGTATCCATGTTAAGATATTCCATGGTTATGGAGATTACATTCAAGTGGGATTTAGTTTTTTTAGATAATGATCTTAATAATGAGGATGAGCTAATTACTATTGTTGATCAGTATGCCCAGAAATTTAGGATAAAAGAAATTCAATCGATGAAGGTCTAATGAAAGCATCGTACATTAAGAAGTCCCTTGGGAAACATAGAAGGAAATATGGTACAAGTACCCTCACTTGTTTGAGAATAAAAGTACTCTTTCTTGTCTTAAATTGGCTCATTTTCCATGTTTGATCATTTGGGGATTAATGATGAGTAAATTAGTATTTATTATAACAAACCGTTCCATTGTTGAAGGTAAGTCTATCATGTAACGATATGGGTATAGTTTTTCAATGAATTAAAATTTAAAAATTATAGGGTAGGCTAGTCTAAGATGAACTTGGAGCAAGGTGTGGTCTAAGAAAATCCAAGAACTGACGGGTTAATGTAATAAAGTTTATCATGAGTTTTTGTTAGCCAACTCGTTATGGAATTTCTAGGACTTTACAAAGTGAATTGGGGTAATTAGAGCACTTGATATCAAATTTAATGCAAAGGGGCAAGTCTTTGAAGCGTTGGTTTGAGGGTGTGTTGCAAAAAAAAAAAAATTGAGGTTCTACCTCACCATTCTTTTTATAGCGAGTTGCATGTTGCAAAAGTAACTCCATCTATAGCAAAAAAATCCCGCTATAATGATTGTTAAAGATGGTCAATCCCATTATAGGGGTGATGCCTCTATAGCAAGACCGATTTCTATGTGGAGAAATTGCTAGTAATGTAATTACTTTTATAAAAATGGTATAGTATTCTAAACTTATTTTTGGGAAAGGACATAGGAAATTTGGGCTATTTTCATAAATCTTCCATCAATTTTCATCATACAGGTTAGTATTTCATCCCCATTTGCTAGTTTTTGTGTTAATTAACCTTAGAATCACTAGTTTATGGGTTTTAGAGATATTTTAAGCTTGAATAAGCAGATTTTCTAGTGCAAGGGGGGTAAATAGGGGTAAACCCTTGGGTTGTAGTTGATAATCATTAATTTACTCAAGCATGTCATTAATTCACTAATGTAACCATGGAATTAGTTACTTTAAGGTGAATTTATGGTGGAAAACCCCTAGAATGGTATAATGATCATGAATTTGATTATGTGCTATATTCTTCTTTCTAAGCCACGACCAAGAGAAATTTGTATGAAATGTTAATGCGCAGGCTTAATTGATTGGTGCAAGCTTGGATTGAGGTAGGTGATAATTTTAATGTAGTTAGAATCTAATTTGTGTTATGTGTGCATGATAACTAATTCTTAGTATTGCTTGTACAATGCATGTTCAGGGAAATTAAATGAATGTTAGATATCCTTAGTGTTAATCGCATAAAATGAACTTACACATAAACTTGATCATTTTTACTAATGTTGTTTCTATGATCAATGCGATTGGGATTGTTATGATATGTATCATTCTTGTGGAAGGTATCAGTATTTGGACATCTCCATACGATCCATTGATATATGATATGTAGAATCTTGATATACATAGGATCAATTGATATAAGATTGGAAGAATCTTGATATCTGGGATTTGGTACATGGACAAAAGCTCATTGTACAGGTCATGACAGGTAGGCGCATACAAAAGACCGTTAGAATGTGTTTCAAGGTATAGGTGAGTGAGATGGTTCTTGAATGAACAGAGAACTAAGTGATTCCTTGATTATATTGGTTTCTTAAGTGATAAATAATGTAATTGGTCTTAGCTTACAAACTAAAGCATAACTTCAATTAATAAAACATTCAAAATGTTTTCAAATAATGAATATTTTGACTCAATTTCAGTATAGCAGTTTATGAGCTATTAGTGTAAACTATTATGGAAGTAGTACTTAGAATAAATATTGGCATGTATTCAGCACAACCAAGTCCCAGAACTACATGCCATCATAGGATTTTAGCCTTCTCATATTCTCATGACCCGAACTAGGGCCTAGTCGTGACGAGTATCTCAAGTCCACAGTGTGTCGGAGACCACCCCCTTAGCCTGTCCTACAAAGCATAATAAATATAAATAGCGAAAGACAATCCAAAATAGTACTAAGAAAGATAGGAAATCATGTGTAAACTCTATGAATCAAATAACCGTCCAACCTACATACTTGTCCACAAAAGCCTCTGACCAGAATACCAAACTAGGTTAGGACATGACCCCGACCATGACAAAGAAAAGTCACAGTTCCCAAAATCTGAAAAGAAACCTAATGAAATAGCAGGGCTTTCTAAAATATAGAGGCTCACCACTTCATAGAAACTCAACCAAAGAACAATATGATGTTGGGCGTATTTACACGCCTAAGCACCATAATTTACCCATGTTTTAGCTAAGTTTTGAGGATAAAATATATAATTCTTGCACTTTTTAGTCCATTTTCCTTTAAGTGAGCTGACCTACGTGATTAGCATGTTTTTCAGGTATTAATGAGGAAGATTTCAGCACTTTATGGACTTTTGAGCAGCAAAGTAAAACTTCACATTAGAGGGAAGGCAGCTTTTGGACTGAAAGTGGTGCATGGGAACTTTTTTCTGAGCAAACCCAGCATTTTTAAAGACTTAAGGATGCAGCAGTAATTTAGTAGACAAGGACATTATAAAAACCCTATTTCTGAATTTTTCAGCAGGTTGTTTTCATTATTCAATTTACAGATTCTGTAAGTTAAGACAGAGAAAAACACGGCTAAGTCTTGAGGAACGGCTAGGGCAAATCGTCAATCTCCTATTGACGCCAAAAATCATCCCCATCGCTAAGATTATTCTTGGTTGTGGTATGATGATTATGTCTATTTTGATTTCCGTTATATTCATGAGTAGCTAAACTTCTCAGTTAGGGTTTTGGAAGCCTTGTAAGATACTATCTATTACTATGAGTTTGTAAATTCTTGATATGTATGCTAATTATATCATTACTCTCTTAATTTTAATTGAATTCTTAGGGTTGCAAAGGTAGGAATATGCCAGTATATCATTAACTTGTTCGAGAGAAAAGTTATATGTTTGGAAAAGAGAGTGTGACCAGAAAATAGGGTTTCCAACCCCTGTTTACACGTTAATGCCTTAACCGGATTAACTTTCTTGGAGAATTTGTAACATTCGTTATACACTTTAGGCTCGAGAGAGCTAAAGTGAAATAATCCTTGATGGTTGGGAAACACTTGGATTTACAATTAGAATACGAATCCTTATAAGTGCATGCATGTCTAAATTCCGTATTACTCATAGTTAATAGATACGTAGAACTTACAAGTTGGACGTAACACTAACTTATTATTCTCTGAGATTAAATCTTACTACACTTAGCATTCCAACGTTACTTTGATTTTATTAGTTCACGCATAAATCAAACCCCCCTTTTCCTTGGAATTTTCGACCAAAAGTCTACTGATAATTGCAACACTTAGTGACCAAGTATTCCCTGTGGGATTCAACCCCCAACCTAGTTGGGTTCTATATTTGACAGCGATCGCTTACACTTTCTAACGAGAGTTATAGTTTGGGCGTTATCAAATTTTGGCGCCGTTGCCGGGGAATACGGTTGTCAACTAAGTTTGTGATAGTTAATAGACCCTTTGGTCAAAGATTCTATACTTTTACTTTTTGTTTGTTGTTTTTGTTTTGTTCAGGTTTAGTGGAGTGCATGACAAATATATGAAGTTCTGGTCAGCCATTACTACCTCTAAATCCTGACCCACATCTCATCGGCAGAATGGATGCACAACAAGACCTTGAAAGGAGGGTTGCTCAATAGGAGCAGGCTAGATTAGCTGCATTGGTAGTTGCTCAAGTGCATCAACAGAATATTGATAACCCAGGTCGGGCAACAAATCTTCATGATGAGGACCTTGGTGATGATGAGTTACTAAATCCAAGGCGTGCTGATGAGGTGGCGGCACCTGTGAATAGGAGAGATCGTCAAGCTAGAATGAGACCTGAACGTAAAGCTGTGCAGGTTCCTTTTGATGATGATGATGACGATTTGGATGGTGCCGGTGCCATAGGGGTTATTATTCCTCCGCCCTTGGCACCCGGAGCCAAGTTCAATATCACTAGCACCATGATCCAGCTATTGCAACTCAAAGGGTTATTTGGTGGACTTGCAGGCAATGATACGAATATGCATCTGATCAACTTTATCTCAACATGCAAGGCGTTTGACAATCCAGGAGTTGGACAGAATGAAATTTGGCTGCGCCTATTTCCATTGTCCCTATCTGGGGAGGCAACTCTATGGTTGAACGGGCTAACTCCTGACTCTATTACTAATTGGAGGCAACTGAAAGACGCTTCCCTGGAAAGATTCTTTCCACCATCCAAAAGAGCACAATTAAGAGATGAGATCTGCAATTTTTGACAGCTTCCAACTGAAGCTCTCCACAAAACATGGAAGAGGTTCAAGAAGAAGCTTATGCGGTTCCCAAATCATTAGATGACCAATATCCACTTGATGGAAATATTATATAGAGCTTTGAACTCAGTGACAAAGCCAGTGGTTGATAATGCTGGAAGTGGGTCATTCATGGACCTTACTTTTATGGAGGCGAGTGATATGCTGGATCGTATGACAAAGCAGAGTAGAGCTTGGCATAACAGGGATTCTGAGGTAGCAAGCTCTACTATATCTATTGGCATGACTGCAGAACAGAGACGAACACAAGAGAAACGTGACCAGGATATGGGTCATATGAAGACGCATATGGACCTTCTTACCAAGCATTTATTATCAGGAAAGACAGAAAAGGTCAAGGCCGTTATATCTCCGAGAAGAGATGAATCCAATTCTAAGGAGGAGGTGAACTACTTGAATAATCAGGGGGGGTTTTGAGGCAATGCCCAAGGAAACCAAGGTCGGAACTATTATGATAAATCCGGATACAAGGACCGTGATCAAGGTAGTTGGAAGAATAAGACTGACAGGAGTGGTTTGTATGTTCCTCCGGGAAATCGTGAGGCTGTGGCGTCTGGCTCTGGGAAGATGTCCATGGAAGATATGATGGCCAAGCTGTTGAAAGGAGTGGAGGCAACCAATATACGGCTCGTGATGGCAGATAGGTCGGTAAAATGACCTATTGGTATCTTATATGATGTACTGGTGAAGGTTTCTACCTTCATTTTTACTACAGACTTTGTTATTTTAGATTACGAGGTGGATTCTAAAGTTCCCATAATCTTGGGTCATCCTTTTCTCGCAACTGGAAGTGTGCTTATTGATTTAAGAGCTAATGAGCTTTTATTTTGGCTGAATGATGAAGTGGTCCATTTTGATGTATGCAAATCAATGAAGCATCCCAAAGATATGAATGTGTTCTCCTTAGCTGATGTTTGTTATGAGGATGAGAAAGACTTATCTGTAGAGAAGCAGCTTAGTGTTGAGCCATTGGCTGCTGTGCTTATGAATGTTGAGCGCGAGGATGTTGAAGATTATGAAGAAACTATTTATGCTCTAACAGGAATAGTGTCCTTTCTCATGCACCTAAGAAGATGGACCTTGATCTTAATAATCGACCTTCACCAATAGCGAAGACTTCCATTGCAGAGCCACCAGTTCTAGAATTGAAATAGCTCCCCAGTCATCTAAATTATGCATTTTTGGGAAGTGCAAATACACTTTCGGTGATTGTTGTGGCTGATTTAGGTGAACAACAAGTAGCGGCTCATCTCTGTTCTGAAGAGATACAAAAGAGCCACTGATTGGACTATTGATGATATAATTGGTATCCCTCCTGGGATATGTATGCACAAGATTCATCTTGAAGAAGATTGCATGCCCACAATTAAACATCAGCGTCGTCTGACTCCATTCAAAAAATGATGCACCATATATCTCGATGAAGTCTAAGTAATTGAGATAACCATGTCGTGCCACCACAATAAATCAAGCGCTAGATAGGAGGCAACCCATCGTTTTTAATCGTTTTATTTTATTAGGAGTTTGTTTTTGTTAAATAAAAAAAATTCAAAAAGAAGAGTCAAGCCACGACCAAAACTAAGGCGCTTGATGGGAGGCAACACATCGTTCTTATTGTTTTTGTTGTTTTTGATTAAGTGTAGGTGCAAGACGTACAAAGGAGGAGATTAGTCCTAAATTTTGATTTGAAAAGTGAGCCATGTTTAAGGTGGTAAGTTAGGAATGAAGGAGCAAAGGCTATTGGTTAGGCATTGCCTATGCTAATCTAGTCAATGGACCAGGCAAGGCCTATGCCATTGCCTATGTTCACTGCCTCACATAGGCAATGGACAAGGCAAGGCCTATGCTAATCTACGCAATGGACAAGGCAAGGCCTATGCTAATCTAGGCAACAGATAAGGCAAGGCCTATGCTAATCTAGGCAATGGACAAGGCAAGGCCTATGTCATTGCCTATGCTCACTGCCTCACATAGGCAATAGCATAGGCGCCGCCTATGCCCAACTAGGCTTTGACAAAGGCGCCTCCTATGCTAAGCATAGGCAAAGCATTAGGCGCCGCCTACTTATAACTTTTTGTCTCCTAACCCGATTTTACATGGATAAGACTCGACCCATGGCTTAGTCTATAAATATATCTTTAACCTTAGAACAAAATGCAATTGTTTGCTCCATATAGGCGCCGCCCAAGCTTCCAAATTCTCTCAAAGTTTCTTTTTGCTCATCTAATCTTGCAAACTCATCTTCCGGATCCATCACCAAGTTATTCTTTTATATTCCGTAGTTGTTGCAGTACTACGCGTATAATGGTATTTTAGATTTTGAAGTGGTGTTTGGTGATAAGAATATGATTGGTTTGTGATGATACATCTTGTTGAGTGAAATACTTCGTGTGGGTGTTCTTGACTTTATTCCGACTTGTATTTGACTCTTATACATTGTCATCTTTTTATGAAGTCAAAATTATGAAGTTAATGCATAATCTTGAAACATGAAAGCTTGAATGTTTGAATGACTCGTTCATCGAGAGACCGATCATGATTGACCACAAGCATAAGATATTGTGATTATTTATATCCAATAACTTGATACGATTTCTATGTGCTGATCTTGTTTAAAAAGTGCATTCATCCAAACATGATAGTATAGTCAAGCTTACATGAAATAGAGTTGGAAAGGATATTCAAGATTACATTAAAGTATGACTGTGCTAAACATGTTGTTGGAACATATCGCCTAAAAGTATGTCGATGAATTCTGAGTAATTGACATCACTCACTTAATTAGTCTTTGCAAACAAATTGAGTATGGGGTGGTGCCATTACTGTTTGTTTTTAGATTGAATCTTTCTAGATGAAGCTAACATGACTCTATTTTGATCTCAGGTAGAATGGCACCAAAAGGACGACAAGGAAAAGAAAAAGTGTCCACCTCACAGAAAGGTCAGAAAAGGGGAAGAAAATAGCAAGCTGAGTCCTCCTCGCTGCAAATACCTCAATGCACTTTCGGGATAAAGTGGGTCCTAGAGGAGGAAGGAAAGGAGTGGTACAAGAACAACAAAGTAAAGAAATATGTTCACGTGGATTTGATGCAGAAAGAGAGTCTAGCAAAGAGAGAACCCCGCATTTTGGCTAAAATCATGGCACTAAACCTTGATTTCATTTTCCAAGATATGGGGGAATGCAATCTTGATCTAACATGCGAGTTTTATGCCAATTGGTCCCCAAAGGCTACCGGAAGTGAAGTGAAGATTCGGGGCCAAGTCTTGCAACTAAATGCGGAGTTCTTCAACTCTTTTCTGGGCCTTCCATCTGTGGATCCATCACCGCTCAAGGAGCTGCATCACAGACCTCCCTACAGGGCAATCAGACACACACTATGCAGAATAAGGTCCATGGCCGGTTTGATTCGCCATAAGGATAACGGTCGGCACAATACCTTCCCGTATTCTTCCTTAAACAGAGAAGCTCGTATATGGTTGCGGATAGTCAACTCTTACCTGATTCCTGGGACACAGTACATAAAGATCACATGTGATAGAGTATGCTTGGTGTACGCTCTGATGACTAATATCCCCATCAACATTGGTGCGGTTATACAATCATCAATGCATAAGGCTAGGCTGCACAAGAGGTCCTATTTTAGCTTTGGCAATTTGTTGACTGCGATATTGAGGAAGGAGCACATTGAAGAGGAACCTGCAGATCATAAGCTTCCACACAACCCAAACAAGGTTGATCTCACGAAGATGAAATATCCTGAAACTGGGCATGGCATCAACCTTACCACTGTAGAAAGACATAATCGTGATGAAAGTTTCTTTCGCCATCTATATGGCATGATGAGGTTTACAATGATGAGTGGGGTTCGTATTCCAACTGATGCAGAGCTCCAACAGTTGGATTATGACTACCCGATAAATGAGCATGCGCGGGTTATGTGTGGAGTGGGGGTACATTTCGAGGAACCTCTTGATGATGACGTGCCAACTGACGATGATCGCTGATTACCAGACTCAGATGTGGAGGACAACTCTGAGGATGACGACTTTGATGATGATTTTGATGCAGGGGGTATGACCCCAGACATAGAAGAGGAGTCCGACTAATCAGGTTTTCTTTATTTATGTTCCACTGAGGGCAGTGTGTCCCGTCTAAGTGTGGGGTGCTGGTATTTGTATGATGTATTGTACTTCTTTGCCTATATTTATTCTTGTTTGTGCTAATTAGTCATAATTAGTTAGTTAAATTTTATATTTTTTAGATTTTGCATGAAATTGTTCTGATAGATGGCATGGTAGTATAACAAGAGTTTGTGCTAAATCATTACTATTGAGACATTTAGGCTCTACGTGTGACTCACTATGTGATAATTGTGTGGTTTAATTCATTCATCTGTTAGGTCCAGCATCTATAATGCTCCCAATTAAGTTGACCATGTGCCTTGTGTGTGTGAGGATATAGTATATTTTGTGTTGTGACTGATGCTAGAACTTGCCTGGTGTGTGTGTAAAGCGAAATAAAGAGTGTGAGTTTAGGAGATGATTTAGGCATTTCTTTGGCAGCTCTGAATTTGTTTACCTTCTTTTTACCTACCCGTGTCCATTATCCTAGTTAACCCCCTTTGAGCCTTTAGCTATTTTCTTTAACAGCCTCATATGTAGCCTAATCCATATTTTTCAAGACCATAATTTGATCCAAATTCCTAAGTGCTTTAAATTGTAGAGTCATGTGACAAAATACGAGGAAATTAGGTGAGAGAGATGCCTCAGAGTGTATTGGTACTTGAAATTGTTGTGAAAAATAATGGCTATCATAGAAGTGTTTTATAAAAAAATAAATAAATAAATAAATAAATAAATCAAATAAGGAAAAAACAAAAAAACACAGAAATAGAAAAATAAAAAGATAATTGTGTTTATAATTGAATAACAAAATAGGTGAAAAGGGGTGGTAGATGAAAGGAAAGTAGAGGGGTTGTTTAAAAGAGAATGTTAATGGCATAATGTGATGTATTAAAGCGCTTAGGGAACATAGTGACTATGTCTGGCCAAAATAGTCCTACCTGTCCCTTAGCCTACATTAGAACCTGTAAAGACCTATTTGATCCTAAGCTTAGCATTATGATATTAGTGGAGCATTACACTAAGGGCAAGCAGTTGCAATATATGAATTCTTTGTGAGAGTGAGAGCAAGGAAAGTCTTATACCCATGTTTCGAAAAATTCAAAACGATGAGTGATTATGGGTGATATCTTGTGTGAGACACACATGGTTAATGATTTTTGGGTAGTGTTATATGATTCTTTGTGGCTTAACTTGTGGATACGAATTAACCATCATCACGAGTCTATGTTGGAGGTTGTATTGTTTCTAGTAGTGATCAAGAAACCTACTCTTTGTTAATAATTGTCGTGCATGTCTTGAGGATAAACTTCGTGTTGCTATTGTAAAATTCTAGTTAGGGATAAATTTTGTGCTGCTATTGTGAAATTCTAGTTAGGTGTTTGCATGGATGTTATATTTTGTTTGAGGATGAACAAAGCTTTAAGTGTGGGGTGATGATGTTGGGCGTATTTACACGCCTAAGCACCATAATTTACCCATGTTTTAGCTAAGTTTTGAGGATAAAATATATAATTCTTGCACTTTTTAGTCCATTTTCCTTTAAGTGAGCTGACCTACGTGATTAGCATGTTTTTCAGGTATTAATGAGGAATATTTCAGCACTTTATGGACTTTTGAGCAGCAAAGTTAAACTTCACATTAGAGGGAAGGCAGCTTTTGGACTGAAAGTGGTGCATGGGAACTTTTTTCTGAGCAAACCCAGCATTTTTAAAGACTTAAGGATGCAGCAGTAATTTAGTAGACAAGGACATTATAAAAACCCTATTTCTGAATTTTTCAGCAGGTTGTTTTCATTATTCAATTTACAGATTCTGTAAGTTAAGACAGAGAAAAACACGGCTAAGTCTTGAGGAACGGCTAGGGCAAATCGTCAATCTCCTATTGACGCCAAAAATCATCCCCATCGCTAAGATTATTCTTGGTTGTGGTATGATGATTATGTCTATTTTGATTTCCGTTATATTCATGAGTAGCTAAATGATAACGCTCAAACTACAGCTCTCGTAAGAGTGTAAGTGGTCGTCATCAAATATAGAACCCAACTGGGTTGGGTGTCGAATCCCACAGGGAATACTCGGTCACTAAGTATGCAACGATTAGTAGACTTTTGGTGAACGTTCTGCGGTAAAAGGGGGGATTTTATGCGTAAAGTAAAATTATCAAAATAGCAAAGTAAAAACGGAATGTTTAGTAAGATTTTAATCAATGATAATTGTAAGTTAGGGTTATGTCCATCTTAAGAGTTTTGCGTATCTATTGGCTATGAGTTATGCGGAATTCAGACATGCATGCGCTTATAGAGTTTCGTATTCTATGGTAAATCCTAGTGTCTTTCGACCATCAAGGATTATTTCACTTTAACTCTTTCGAGCTTAAAGCGTATAACTAATGGTACAAATTCTCCAAGAGGTTAATCCAGTTACGGCACTAACTTTTAAACAGGGGTTGGTAGCCCTATTTCCTTGTCACTCTCTCTTTTCTAGACATGTAACTTTTCTTTCGAACAAGTTAATGCTATGCTGGCGTATTCTATATGTTTGCAACCACAAGAATTCAATTAAGATGAAGAGAGTAATGATATATGCAGCATACGTATCAAGAATTCACAAACTCACAGCAGTAGATAGTATCTCATAAGGCTTCCATAACCATAACAGATAAGTTTAGCTACTCATGAGTGCAATGGAAATCACAATAGACATCATCATCATACCAAAATAATAGTAATCTCACGAGAAGTATGAATTGGCGTTACTTGTGGCGTGATTTCTTTGCTAGTAGCGTTTCTCTTGTCGGGAAAATTAAAAGTCGAATAGATGAATAATAATGTTAACAACGAATTTAAGAATAGAAGAAAATAAGAATGAATTCAATGAGAATGAATTGATTGCTGAAAAGTTCAGCAAAATAGGGTTTTTATAACACCCATATCCTATTCCTACTAAGCTACAGCATACTTCTCCTAATCCTACTAGGTTACTGCTTCCTTATCCTGACCCTACTAAGTTACTGCTGATCCCCAAGTCTTTGAAAATACTGTTTTTGCCCGGGACAAGTTTTCCATGCATCACTTTCAGTCCATAGGCTTCCAAAAGCTACCTTCCTTCTTACGTGAAGCTTCCTTTGGCGTCAACCAGTCCATAAAATGCTGAAATCGTCATCATTTATACCTGAAAACTTGCTAATCACGTTGGTTAGCTCACTTACAGGAAAAAGGACTAAAAGTGCAGGAATTATATATTTTGTTCCTAAAACTTAGCTAAAATATGGGTGAATTAAGGTTCTTTAGGCGTGTAAATACGCCTATCATCAACACCCCACACTTAAAGCTTTGTTCGTCCTCGAACAAAATATCATGTCCATGTAAACATCTACTTGGGATTTCACAGTAACAGCACAAATTATTCATCAAGACAGGCATAACAATTATTAAGAAAGAGTAGTTTTATTGATCACTACTAGAAACAATTCAACCTCCAACATAGACTCGTGATGATGGTTAATTCGTATCCAAAAGCTAAAGCACAAAGAATCATACACAACTACCCAAACTTGTCAACCATGTGTGTCTCACATAAGATATTACCCATAATCACTCACAAGTTTTGCATTATTCGAAACATGGGTACAATATTCTCCTTGCTCTCACTCTCACAAAGAATTCATATGTCCCAACTGATGACCATAGTCTTGCCCTTAGTGTAATGCTCCACTAATATTAGAATGCTAAGCTTAGGATCAAATAGGTCTTTACATGTTGTAATGTAGGCTAAGGGATGGGTAGGATTATTTTGGCCAGAAATAATGACTAAGCTCCCTAAGCGCTTTAATACATCACATTATGCCATTTACACTTTCTTTCAAACAACCTTTCTACTTTCTTTTAATCTACCACTCCTTCTCACCTCTTTTGTTATTCGATTTTAAACAGAACTAACTTTTTAGTTTTCTTTTAATTTTTCTTTTCTTCTCTTTTTTTTTTCATAACACACCTCTATGATAGCCACTCTTTTTCATAACTAATTCAAGCACCAATACATTCGAAGGCATCCCTCTCACCCAATTTCCTCTTATATTGTCATATGACTTTACAATTTAAAGCGCTTAGGAATTTGGATCAAATTATGGTCTTGAAAAAAAATGGATTAGGCTACATATGAGGCTGTCAAAGAAAATGGCTAAAGGCTCAAAAGGGTTGACTAGGATAATGTCCACGGGTAGGTAAAACGAAGGTAAACAATAACAGGTTGCCAAAGAAATGCCTAAATCATCTCCTAAACTCACACTCTTTATTTCGCTTTACACACATACCGGGCAAGTTCTAGCATCAGCCACAAACACAGAATATACTATTGCCTCACACACACAAGGCACATGGTCGACTTTATTGGGAGCAGTATAGACTCTTGACCCAACAGATGAAGGAATTAAACCACACAATTATCACACAATGAGTCACATTTAGAGCCTAAACGTTACAATAGTAATGATTTTAGCACAAACTCTTGTTATAATACCATGCTGCCCATCAGAATAATTTTATGCAAAGTTTAACTAAAAAAAAAATTTCTAAAATTTAACTCTAAAAATTTAACTACTAACAAACAAAACAAACAAACATAAATAAATGCAAATGCAGATAAAGAAGTATAGCATACAAATACCAGCACCCCACACTTAGACGGGACACACTACCCTCAGTGGAAGATAAATAAGAAGAACCTGTTTAGTCGGACTCCTCCTCTGTGTCTGGGGTCATACCCCCTGCATCGAAATCATCATCAGAGTTGTCGTCATCAGAGTTCTCCTCCATGTCGGAGTCTGGCATTCGGCGATCATCATCAGTTGGCACATCATTATCAAGAGGTTCCTCAAAATATACACCTACTCCACATATAGCCCTCGCATGCTCATTCATTGTTTAGATATAATCCAACTGTTGGAGCTCTACAGCAGTTGGAACACGACCCCCGCTCATCATGGTGAACCTCGTCATGCCATATAAATGGCGGAAGAAGCTTTCGTCGCGAGCATGTCTTTCTGCAGTGGTAAGGTTGACTCCATGCATAGATTCAGCATCTTTAACCTTTGTAAGGTCAACCTTCTTTGGGTATTGTGGAAGCTTATGATCTGCAGGTTCCTCTTCGATGTCCTCCTTCCTCAATATTGTAGTCAACAGATTGCCAAAGCTGAAGTGGGACCTCTTGTGCAGCCTAGCTTTATGCATTGAAGATCGAATAATCACCCCAATGTTGATGGGGACGTTCGTCATCAATGCGTACACCAAGAACACTCTATCTCTTGTTATCTTGGTGTACTGTGTCCCTGGAATCAGGCAAGAGTTGACTATTCGCAACTATATCCGAGCTTCCCTGTTCAAGGAGGCATATGGGAAGGCGTTGTGCCGACCGGTATCCTTGTGTCTGCTCCAACGTGCCATTGATATTGTTCTGCACAGTGTGTGTCTGATTGCCCTATATGGAGGTCTTTTATAAAGCTCCTTGAGTGGTGATGGATCAATAACTGGCTAAGCCAGAAAAGAGTTGAAGAACTTCGCATTTAGTTGCAGGACTTGGCCCCGAATCTTTACTTCACTCCCTGTAGTCCTTGGGGACCAGTTGGCATAGAATTATCGCGTTAGATCGAGATTGCACTCCCCATATCTCGGAAGATGAAATCAAGATGTAACGCCATTATCTTAGCCAAAATGCAGTGTTATTTCTTTGCTAGGCTTTCCTTTTGTATCAGCTCCACATGAACATATTTTTTCACTTTATTGTTCCTGTACCACTCCTTTCCTTCCTCCTCTAGGACCCATTTTATCCCGTATATGCGGCGAGGTATTTGCAGTGAGAAGGATTCACCTTGCTCTTTTCGTCTCCTTTTCTGGCCTTTTTGTGAAGTGGTCGCTTTTTCTTTTCCTTGTTTTGCTTTTGGTGCCATTGTACCTAAGATTAAAATAATTTTTATGTTAGCTTCATCTCGGTGGTTACAATCAATAAACAAGCAGTAGTGGCACCACCCCACACTTAATTTTTTGGCACAAACTAATTAAGTGAACGTTGTCGATTACTCAGACTTCATCGATATACGTTTAGGTGTTATATTCCAACAATATAATCAGTGCAGTCATACTTTTCTTGTCATTTTAACTATCCTTTTTCAATTCTATTTCATGTAATCTTGACAATGCTTTCAGGTTTGGACTAATGCATCGTTTGAACAAGACTACTCCATAGATATTGTATCAATTTATGGCGTAGAAATAATCACAACATCGCATGTTTGTAGTCAACCATGATTTTCATCTTCAATGAACAAGTCATTCCAACATGTAAGCTTTCAAGTTACAAGATTATGCAATTTTCTTGACTATGTCAATTCCGCAAAAGTATGACAGTGTATCAAAAACAAATACAAGTTGGAACCAAGTCAAGAGCATCCTAACGTATTCTTTCACTCACTTAGTTGTATCACAACAAATCAACCATATTCAAATCACCAACACTACTTCAAGATTTAACAATTTATTATAGGCGTAGTATTGTAATACTTACGGAATATAAAAGAAGAGCAAAGAAGTACTTACTTGGTTGATGGCCTCGGAAGATGTTCTTGCAAAGTTAAAAGAGCAAAAGTAAAATTTTTGAGAGAATTTGGAGAGGTAGGCGGCGCATAGGTTTAGTTTACAATGGATTTTGTTCTAAGACTAAGGTTCTATTTATAGGACAAGCTTGGGTCAGGTTTTGACTCATTTGGAATTGGATTAGGAGACCAAAAAGTGAGCATAGGCGGCGCCTAATTCTTTGCCTATGCTTGGCATAGGCGCGCCTTTTGCAAAGCCTAGTTGGACATAGGCTTTGGCATAGGCGGCGCCTATCCTATGACATTCTACATTCAAAGACAAAAGGCTTTGGCATAGGCGGCGCCTATGCTATGGCATTGTTGGGCATAGGCGGCGCCTATGCTATGGCATTCTAGATTCAGAGAGCTTAGGCCATAGCATAGGCCTTGCCTTGTTCGTTTCCTAGATTTACATGGGCCTTGCATTTACCATTGCCTAGTTTTGCATAGGCAATGCCTAACCGATAGCCTTTGCTTCTTCACTCCTAACTTACCACCTTTAACATAGCACACTTCCAAATCAAAATTTGAGACCAATCTCCTCCTTTATACGTATTGCACCTACACTTACTCAAAAGCAACAAAAATGATTAGAATGATGGGTTGCCTCCCATCAAGCGCCTTAGTTTTGGTCGTAGCTCGACAAACTCTTAGAAAAACAACATAATAAAAGACGATGGGTTGCCTCCCATCTAGCGCTTGATTTATTGTCGCGGCACGACATAGTTATCTCGATTACTTAGATTTCATCAAGATATATGGTGCATCGTTTTCTGAATGGATTCAGACGACGCTGATGCTTACTTGTGGGCATGCAATCTTTTTTGAGATGACTCTTGTTCATACATATCCCAGGTGGGATACCAATTATATCATTAATAGAGCAACCAATGGCTCTCTTGTACCTCTTTAGAGCAGAGATGAGAGCCTCTATGTTCTGTTCACCTAAATCAGCCACAACACTCACCGGAAGTGTATTTTCACTTCCCAAGACCGCATACCTTGGGTGACTGGGGAGCTCTTCCGATTATGTACAATAAATACGATAAATTTATCGTATTTATCGTTATGTACCATAAATACGATAAATTTATAGTTAGGATAACTTAAATAAATATATGGTAGAATTTATGTATAAGTGTCCAAATTGCAAGAAAGTTAAGTGTAAGCACCAAAGACAAGTGGTATGACACAAAAAATTCATATTCTTATTCAAAGTAGGAAAAGGAGAACGTGACTTCATTTCAAGGTTAACTTGGACTCACTAATTGAATAATTTTATATGGGTTAGTATTGATCGACTTACCAAGTTAGCATACTTCCTACCAGTCAATCCTATATATTAAAACAAGGATTATTCTAGACACTACTTTAGCAAACTTGTTAAGATTATTGGAGCCCCTGGGAATATCACTTTGGATAGGAATACGAGGTTTACTTTGTATTTTTAGAAGGGTCTTAGAACCCAGGTTCATCTTAATAATGTTTTTAGCCTCAGACAGATGGTCAGGTAGATAAAACCATTCAGACCTTAGAGTATGTGTTAATATCTTGCATGATAAAATTTAAATTTAGTTGGCATGATCACTTTCCTCTCTTTGAGTTTGCCTATAATAATAGGTATTAGTCTAGTATTCACATGGCTCTATTTAAGGTTCTTTATGATAGGAGGTGCAAATATCATATTGATTGGTTTTAGGTGGTCTAAGATACTATAATTTGGCCTATCTTAGTTCATGATGTTTTGGAGAAAGTTCAGCTGATTAAAGAAAGTTAGAAAACAACTCAATGTCATTCGAAATCATATGTAGATATGAGAAGAATGGAGTTTGAATTCATTGTTGATGATTGGATTTACTTTAAAAAAATCTCATGAAAGGGGATATGATCTATAGTAAGAGAGGGAAACTTATTTCCTGATATATTTTTCCTTAGAAAATCGTAAGGTGCATTGGTAATATGACCTATGAGTTAGATTTACCTTTAGATTTAGCATCAATGCATTCAGTCTTCTACGTATCTATATTAAAGAACTCCATTGGTGATCTAGTATTAGTGATTGAGAATTAGTCATGCCATTATAGAGTATTGGCATAAAGAATAGTCTCACTTATAAATAGGTCCCAACTAGATTCTTGATCATCGGGTTCATAAGTTGATGAACAATGAAGTTGCTTTAATGAAAGTCCTTTGGAGGAATCATCTAGTTAAGGGGGCTACATGGGAAGAAAAAGTAAATTTGATGGCCAAGTACACTAAACAATTCCCTTCTTATATAGTTCAATCTTGAGGTTGATATATGTAGTTTTTATGATGAGCAGTTAAACTTTAAGGTACCAAGTCCCTGGACGTGAAAAGTAAAGTACAGCAAGCACGCGGTATCTCCACAGCATTATTTTCTTGTGTAACAAACTTGCAGATGCTATTTTGTACTGACTTGGATAGCTAGTCCAATTATATTTCATCCCTAACATCACTTGGATATAAAAGAAATATGATGCCTCTTCTAAAAATGGTTTTTTGCAATTCAAAAAAGAGAAGTGAGGCAGCAAAAACCCAGTTCAAAAACTGCTCAAGTTCGTAGCTGATTATGTGAGCTTAACTTGAAACTATTTTTGAGTACTGATTTGTAAAAAAACTACTCATGTTATAAGAGTAGTGTTTTCCTTTATAGAGAGCTACTTAGGTAGAATTATCGAAGAATTTTTGTTGATTAGATTTAATCATTAGAGAGAGTCCTTGGTAGATTTACTAAGATGAGCTTGTAGTGGAGTTACTACTAGTGAAAGGAGCTTAGAGGTAGGATAAAATCTATACTATATTAAAGAGGTTGATTACAGTGGCTTTAGAGGTGCTTGTGAGGGAAAGTCGTGGTTTAACCCTTCTTATGTTTCCACGTAAAAATCTTATATCTTTACCTTTATGCACTGTCTTTATTTTTGCACATCATAGTTGTTTTACCTATCTACTGCTTTTGATTGATTCTAAGAGCCCTATTCCCTCATTATGTGGTGCAATCCCTAAGGGTTCTAACAAAATGTATCAGAACCAGGTCACTCTAAAAGGATCATACCTAGAGTGTCTTGGTTTGAATGGCCGCTCTACCTAACCTAGAAGAAGGTAAATATGCAACTAGACCACCAAGATTCAATAGGCAGTATTATAGGTGGTGGAAAATTTTGATAGTTAGCTTTATCATGGCTGAGGATAGTGAACTGATGGACATCATTCTTGATGGTCTTTATTTTCTTGTAAAAGAAGTTAAAGAATGAGATGTGACAAAAATGGTTGTCAAAAGCAAGAGGGAATTTAATGATGAAGATAGAAAGAAAATCAAAAAGAACTATAAGGCCAAGAAATTGTTAGTGTGTGATGAGTATAACAGGATTTCTTCTTGTGAAAATGCAAAAAAATATTGGGATTGCTTGAGGAATGCTCATGAAGGTACTACTAATGTGAAGGATATAAAAGTGCATATATTGACAACTTAGTATGAAAACTACACCATGAAATAAGGAGAAACTATCCAAGAAATGCATTCGAGATTCACTTCAATCACAAATAAGTTGCATTGCCTAGGAGAATTTATTCTAGTATATAAGAAATTAAGAAAAATTATTGGTGTTCTTCCTAAGTCTTGGGAAAACAAAGTAGATATTATAACTGAAGCTAGAAACTTGAAGAACTTCATCATGGATGAACTGATTAGAAATCTAAAGACCCATGAGATTAAGAAGCTGCAAGAGTTGGAGAACAAGGAAGCAAAAAGGGAAAAATCCTTGTCACTGAAGACTTTTAAATATGATCTAGTTGTTGATGAAGAAACAAATGTTGCCTATCTGGTGGATAGGATTGTTAGAGCAATGAAAAGGAGTCGGCAGTTTCAAAGAAATAGAAGCAGTAGTAGCAATGAAAGCAAGGTTGAGGTGTGTGACAAATGTGGAAGTCTTGAACACTTTATTAGGACTATCCAGTGCACAAACTGGATCATTAGGATTACATCAAGACTGAAGGTAATAGAGGAAATAACAGGGACCAGGCCCATGTAAAATCAATAATACAGGCTGCAACTGATTATGCAGTAAGGAAGGCTCTAGAAATATTGGGAGATTCTTCTAATAAATCTGAGGAAAAAGGGAAGCAAAAAGAGGTTTTTAAGCTGCAGTGGAGGATGAGAAAGTGACCTTTGATTCATTATTTTATTCCAAGGAAAATATTAAAGATGAAGAAGAAAATGAGGTAACACTTTCTGACCTTAAAGAAAACTTTCACAAATATTCTTATAGAAAGATAAAAAGGCTTGCAAAAGTGTTGATTGACTCTATGTGTAAAATGACAGGTAAAAACCTTGCTCTAGATGAAAAGGTTGAAAGTCAAACACTTGAGTTAATTTCTTTAACTTTCCTAATATCTAAAACTAAAGAGCAGGTTACTAAGTTAAAATTTGAAAATTACAGCTTAGATGATAAACTTTAAAAAGCAAATAGTGTCTGTGATAAGGAGAAAAATAATGCTCAGGAGGAAAATACATGATCATGAGTAGGAATTGATAGCGTTGAGTATCCAGATATCTAAAACTAAGAAACATGTTGCTAATCTAAAATTTTAAAATCTAAGCTTGGTAAATCAATGGAGAAAGTGGATGCTTCAAAGAGTAAAGAGAAGAAAGAAGCATCATAGTTTCTAGTTAAACTTGAAGAAAAAAGTAAGGATTCCCAAAAGCAGCTTATGTCTTCTCTCAAAAAGAATCAGGAGTTGGAGGGGGACCTTATCTGTGTGAGAAAAGAATTGGATAAATCCCTATAATAGACACTTTCTCACAGATCCTTTTTAACTTGACTAGTGAAGGTGCTAACCATGAGAAGGGTCTTTATTATAAAGAAAGAACTCAATTTTGTTGATCTCAAGGGAAGGTTTCTCATAATTCTAAAAACAAGGTCTAGAAGCCTTTATGTACTCATTGTGGAACAGATGGCCACGTAAGGGATAATCATCTGAACTAGATTAGAGATAGATTTAATTATTCTAAATATGCTCAGCATGAGAATGGTCTATCTATGGGTCTCAAGCCACAAAAAATAGTTAAAAGAAACTCACTACCTAGATGGGCAAAAAGGGATTTGATCAAACCATTGTCCTCCTACTAGGAACTCAAACTTAACTAGGTTTCCAAATAAAACATGTGATCATGATCTTAGGTTGATAAAAAGGGATTGCAACCATGAGTTGATCTGTGATAATGTATTAGAAAGGGTCAATTCTTAAAATTTTGGTTGTGCTCTCTCTCTCTCAAAACACTTCAAGTGAAGGTATCTTACTGTGGGAAATTTCTTTCAGGGACCTGATCCTTTGTTTATCTGAGAGAGAAAGCTCTACAAAATTAAAAAATGGAAGAAATAATAAACAAAATCCTATGCTTAGGAGATAGGTACCATGATAAAATAGGTTCATATAAGTATAACTCAATACTATACCCTTGCAGGTATGCACCCATGGGAACAACTTAAGTAGTAGAAAAGTGTGACAAGAATGAACTAAAGATTCACTCAAAGTTGTGAGTTTCAATATTTCAAAATCCATTAATTTCATGATCTTTTTACTCTATATCATAGACTTTTTTAGACTTGGATTTTAGCTATTGTTCGGGGCATGTCCTGACATTTTATTGGCGTTGGATTGTAAAGGGTTTGTGGATTGTCTTGGACTTGTGTGTGTTTGTTTAGTGTGTTTTGGTGATGAATGATTTAGGCATTTCATAAGCTATTGTTAGTCTAATTTTGCATTTCTTTTTATGTGTTTGGAATTTATACAACAATTATGGTTGATAGGTTGGTTAGGTTAGGTGAAGGGGGTAATTTCTGATCCTTATGGGACTTTAGACACCCGTTAAGGCTAGGCCCTAGTTAGGGTCATGTCAATATTGGTATCATAGCCTAGGTTCACTGTCAATTGGGTATCCATAAGGCCGTGTTAAGTAGAGTCTCTTTTATGGGTATGTAGCATGCCATAATTATAAGATAAATACTATAAGACATTTAGGAATCTTTGCTTTCTTGTTGTCTAATTTTTGAGCTATAGAGTCTAAGGTCTAGGATTCTTCTAATTTTCGTTTGCTTGTGTTTTAGAACATACCTAAAAAATGATCTGATGTTCATTCAAACTCTTTTGGAGGACAATGTGCATGGAGCTCGTCCAATTTTAGGGGTCCAGACACAGTCAAGGATCACTACATCTAACTATTCTTATGGGGTTCCACCTATCCCCCTAATCATAATTCTAAGGGTGACACTCATACTCAGTCGCCTCCCAAAAAGGTTGCTAATGTTGTGTTTGGTCTCTCCATTGCCCTGTTCACTCAGTTGATGGCATCGCAGTCATATTAGTATAGTTCTACTGGAGTTTCTATGGGTTTATCTGAGGCCACTAGAGTTGGACAAATAATGAGGTTGCATCTTCCAATGTTTACTGGTACAAATCTTGTGAAGGATTCTTAAAGTTTCATTGATGAAATGGAGAAGATCTTTTCGGTAATGCATGCTTCAGAGATTGAAGTTATTGAGTTTTTTGCCTTCCTATTGAAAAATATGGCGTAGTAATGGTATGAGGAGTGAAAATAGTCAAGAGGTGAAGATGCTAGTTCAATCGTATGGGATGATTTTTCTAGTAAATTTCTGACTATTTTTTTCAATCGAAGATTAGTGAAGGCAAAGATAAAGAATTTGTTAACTTGAAGAAAGGAAGGATGATAGTCAAGGAGAATGCTTTAAAATTCTGTCAATTAGCCCGATATACTCGTGAATTGGTATCTAATATAATGGCTCAAATAAGAAAATTTTCTCTGGGATTGTCTCATGAGTTTATCCTAGAGAGTAAGTTTGCTTTGTTGATCAAGGACATGTATATCTTTTGATTGGTTGGGTATATACAATAGGTCGAAGAGGAGAAAAACAAATACATTGAAATTGGTGAAAGAGAAAGTAAACGTCTTAGTTTTCATATCAAAGTTAGGTCTAACAGAATAGTAGAAAGTGGCCTAAAATAAATAATTAGGTAAGTCCTTACTCCTATTCGATGGCTAGTGCTCCATACCCGAAGCCATCAAGAGATAAAAGTTCTTAAGCTAGTATACTTCTAGGGTATAAGGTGCCTATTCTTAGGCTAGTGGGGCCCAATCAGCAGTGTCCTATCCTTCTTAAAGATTTTATGATCAGCATCATCATGGTCAGTGTAAAAAAGGGAGGAACTAATATTTTATATGTTATCAGATTGGTCATATGTGAAAGGATTGTCTCTTTAGAGTTGCTTTTGGGGAAAACAAGGTTCTTGTTGTCTCTTTTTTAGCTTCTGCATCAAAGGATGCTACCTCTAACTCCAGTACTGGTAAGAACTGCCTTTATGTTGTCACTACTCGTCAGGAGTTTGAGTCATCTCTAGATGTTGTTACTAGTATATTGAAACTCTTTTCTCTTGATGTATATTGTTTACTTGATTTGGGGTCCTCTAACTCTTATATGAACCCATTTGTGGCTGCATATTTTGGCTTTGGCCAAAGTGTCTTTTGAACCCTCTTTCTATTCCTACCCTGATAGGAGACTCTGTGGTTGTCAGAAGAGCCTATAAGGGGTATTTAGTAGCTATTGGTATTAGAGAAACTATGGTGGACTTGATATAGTTAGACATGGTTGATTTTGATATTATTCTGGAGATAGATTGGTTGCACTCATGCTATTGTACCTTAGATTGTTTAACTTGTAAGGTTATATTTAATTTCCCTAATGAGCTAATTTTTTACTAGGAGCGTCGTTCCCCAGCTACTAAGTGGAAGTTTATATCATATCATAGAGCTCAGAAGTTAATTTTCAAAGATTTTCACTATCATCTAGTACAAGTTAACGATTCTATCTTAGAAGGTCCTTATTTGCATTCTATTCCTAGGGTAAATATGTTTCTAGAAGTCTTACCTGATGATTTTTTTGTGTCCCTCCCAATAGGGAGATTGAGTTTGGGATCGTTCTTGTTGTGGACAGTCATCTAATTTTTATTCCCCATTAAAGAATGGCTCTATCATAATTGAAACAAATTAAGAAGGAACTAAAAATCTCTTAGAAAAGAGTTTTATATGTCCTAGTATGTCCCCATGGGTGCACCAGTATTTATTATTGTCAATTAAAGAAGGTGACAGTAAAGAACAAGTACACCCTTTCGAGAAGTGAAGATCTCTTTGAAGAGCTTTAGGGTGCCAAATTCTTTTTGATGATCAATCTTTAGTCCAGGTATCACTAATTAAAGATTAGGGAGGTGGATGTCCCTATTAAAGCTTTCGTACCCGATATAGGAATTTTGAGTTCTTGGTGATGTCGTTTGTCTTTACTAATGCCCCTGTGACATTCATGGATTTGATGAATAGGGTGTTCTATTATTTTCTAGATTTTTTCATTATTGTCTTAATTGATGACATCTTGGTGTACTCTAAGAGCATGGTGGATCATGACAATTACCTTCGTCTTGTGTTGAAGACCTCAAAAGATCAATAGTTGTATGCTAAGTTCTCTAAATGTTAATTCTGATTGAAAGTCGTAAATTTTCTGGGTCATATAATCAATAGTGAGGGTGTTATAATGGATCCTCATAAAGTGGTTGTGGTTAAGAAATAGCCTAAACTCGTGATTCCAGTCGATATTGAAAGCTTCTTGGGTTTAGCAGGTTATTATAGAAAGTTCGTAGAGAGTTATTCTTATATTATTTCTCCATTGATGAAATTGACTTAGAAGAAGGTAATGTTCTTATGGTCTAATGCTTGTGAGGGGATTTTTGAGAAGCTGAAGGATAAGTTGACTTCGATTCTCATCTTGACTCTACCTATGGGTATAAAAGGTTTTATTGTCTATTATGATGTGTCTCAGGTTTTCTTGGGTTGTGTGTTGATGCAACATGGTAAGATGGTTACTTATGACTCTATAGAGTTGAAGGTTCTTGAGATGAACTATCCAACTCATGACTTGGAATTATTTGTTGTGGTGTTCGCATTGAAAATTTGGCATCACTATCTTTATGTAGTCCATGTTGATATCTTTTTAGACCATAAGAGACTGTAGTACATGTTCACTCAGATAGAGCTTAACCTCAGGATAATAAGGTAGCTTCATCTTCTCTTGGATTATTATATAAGTCATCACTACCACCCAGGTAAAGCTAATATAGTTGTTGATATCTTTAACAGGATGTCCATGGGTAGCTTATCGCGTGCGGATAAGGATTAGCGGGAATTTGTGAAGGATATTTATCATTGACTACACTTTGAGTTTGTCTCTTGGACTCCGAGATTGGTGGTGTGTTGTTGTAATAGGTGGTACATTTATCTCTTGGTTCAAAAATAAAGGAGAAATAAGTATTAGATCCTCTTTTAATGATGATCAAGGATGATGTGGGTAAGCACAAGGTGATGGCCTTCGAGATCAATGGTGATGGTATCTTGAGGTATCAATGGAGGTTATACATTCCAGATGTGGATGGGTTGTGAGGCTTGATTTTGTTGAAGGCTCATAAATGATGGTATACAGCTCATCTCGATTCAATAAAGATATATCATAATCTTAAGGAGATGTATTGGTGGAATGTCATGAAATGGGATATGGCTGACTATGTGGCTAAGTTCATGGTATGACAGCAAGTGAAGGTGGAACACTTGAGGCTCGGTGGTCTGCTTTAAGAGATTAAATTACCTGTATAGAAATGGGAGATAATAAATATGGATTTTGTTATTGGCCTTCTGCGATTGCAGAAATAGTTTGACTCTATTTGGGTCCTCGTGGATAGGATGACTAAGTCTGCTCACTTCTTATTTGAGAGGACTACTTTTTTTATTGAGGATTATGCGAAGTTCAATCTTCAAGATGGTGTGAAGCTTCCTAGCACTCCAGTCTCGATTATTATGGATTGTACTACCTATTTTTCATTGTATTTTGGCATTATTTTCAGAGTTTTTAGAGACTAAAGTAGGTCTTAGTATGGTTTTTCACCCACAGCTGGATGGGCAAGCCAAAAGGACTATTCAAATATTGGAGGATATGTTACGAGCCTATGTGATTGATTAAGGTGGTAGTTAGTTTGACCATTTGCCTTAGATTGAATTTTCTTATAACAATAGTTACCATTCTAGGAATGGTATAGCCCCAATTGAGGAATTGTATAGTATGAGGTGTAGGTCTCTTATTGGGTGGTTCGAAGTTGGTGAAGCATAAAAATTTAGCACATAATTGGTTTACCAATCTATGGAAAATGTGAAGGGGGTTTTGGATAGGCTTAAAACCGCACATAGTCACCAAAAGTCCTATGCGGACATGAAGCAAAGGGATTAGAGTTTAAGGTTGGAAATTGAGTGTTCTTAAAGGTGTCTCCCATGAAAGGAGTAATGCAGTTTGGGAAGAAGAGGAAGCTTAGTCCCAGGTGTGTTGGTCTGTATGTGGTTTTGGGAAAGGTTGGTAGTGTTGCATACGAGTTGGAATTGCCCTCTAGCATGAGTTCCATTCATCTAGTATCAATGTGTCTATATTGTGGAAATGTGTGGGTGATCGTTCTATTTATTGTTCCTTTGGAGAAAATTGGTATTTCAGATTCTTTGTCCAGTGAGGAGGTCACAGTAAGGATCTTGGATCGGCAAGTTCGTCAGTTACCAAAAAAAAAGACATGGCTTTATTTATGGTTCTTTGTCAGAACCAAATGTCCGAGGAAGCTACATAGGAGGTCGAGGAGGACATAAAGTCCCAAGTATCCATTTTTATTCTCAAATGGGAAAATCATGCTTGAGATTTGTGTTGTTCCTAAAACCTTTGTTTTATAGATTTGGCGATAATAGATTATTAATCACTTGGTGTTTTTTTTCTGTCTCAAAGGTAAGTGTAGAGATATTTGGGGTTTAATCGTGCTTGTAGTTCCTTATCCCATCTCTTAGGACAAATTATCCTATGGGGGAGACTAAAACACCCTAAACTTTAGCCCTTGCAAATTTCCTGAGTCTTAGGAATTCTTTGCATCATACGACTCACCATAATACTCATATGGTGTGGGTACGGGTCAAGGACCCTAGTTATATGTTGGACATTATCACATTGGCCAAATTCTGTTCTTGGTGCAATAAGGCATCATATCACTTATATGATGATGATACGAGAAGTATACTACCAAACCATATGTTGTTCAGTGTCTAGTCTTGACATTCAACTTGGGGTACGACTTGAATGTGTACTAGTTATATGGTAGGGTACAATTCATGCTAAGGTTTCATAAGATGGATAAATTATGGTGTCCAACATTCTGATCAAGGTATGAGTGGATGGTACCACTCATATGATTGGCTACGAGTGGAAGAGTCCAATCGTACACTCATGTGAGTCTTTTACAGCTTTAAGTTAAGGGTATTTTATACATTTCTCACCCCAAAGCTATTAAGACCACACATCTTTTAACACTATTTGCTCTCTTATTCGTCACTTGAGAAGATCAAAACATGCTCAAAAACACTCTAGAAACCTCTCAAGGAGATTAGGCTAGGGGTTCATCAAGGTAGGGTCACCTAGAGGCTTAAATATAAAAATCTTTCTATGAATCTTTGTAATTCAGGCATGTGAATCTTCCTTCATTTTTAGTTCATACAAGTTATGTGTTTTAAGAATTGTCCTTTAACCTTTAATAGTGGTTTTGGGATCCATGGTTGGGGGTTTGATTGTCTAATATTGATTATTGTTCTCTCAAGATTTCACTTCTGTTTATACATGTTTTGGTAATAGTTTTGCACATGTGGGTATATGGAAATTGTGGTTTAATGAATAGGTCATGTTTAACCCTAACTTTATGGTTTTTTACTTGAATAATAGTTTGATAATGGTATGCCCTCAACCTATTTGTGAAAATTCCTATGAGAAGAATCCTATCACTTAATGAATTGGGTTTTGAACAAATTCTTGGTATAAGAATATCATTGAAGGATGGATGATTTTGTCGTGTCTTGATAACCATAAATTGAATTAAAATGTACTTCGAACTAAGGCATTGGACTAATAATGTAAATGGATGGTCAATGTTTTCATGAAAGTCCTTGTTGGCCATAAGTTGAATTGAATTATATCCTTGCTGAGTCCCTAAATGTTGAATTGAATTGATTACTTTGTATAGACAATAGGTTTGAGTCCCAAATTCAAATGAGAATGGTTATGGCATGTTGAACGCTTGTAAGTGGGGTTTGTATGACGATACCAATAGGATTCATTTGGTAAGTAAGTGGACTAATGGTTGTCTGCATGTGTAAAGAATGTTTTAAATTGGTCTTTAAAGTGGGATGTGTAGATGGTCCATGAAAGTGGAGTCTAAAGGACTAACACTAGAAATCGTGCTATTCGGTGTAGGTATCTATATGACTAGGAGGTTTGAGTACCCCAAATAGATATATGAATGGGAGGTTTGAGTCCCCCATATTATATACATTGGTGCTTGAGTCGCAATGATTATATCGGGAGGTTTGAGTCCCCCACAATGGCATATACGAATATGGATATTCTCTGGTTCACATGTCTACACGCGTTGGGGCCTTTCTAGCTAGGGGAAATCTGGACCATATAGCCCATGGGTGCCTTATTTTATAATGGTTATAAAAACAGCCCAAGTTACTATTTTCAAATTCATGCTAAGCATTGTTCTCTACCTCGACATGATATATATATATATATATGTATGTATGTATGTATACATGTGATTTCATATGATAATTTTTCTTGGTTTTATTGATGGAATTATTTTATTCCTCTATCCCTGAGTTATATGCTAGCGCTACAATTGCTAGCCTTTTTCAAATGTTGTATCCCCATGCAATACAAAGACCAAAGCTTCTTTTTCTTTTCCTACGCAGTGATAGGTGTTTGAGTGGTTTGTAAGTTGATATTGAAGTGGTGAACTTGCATAGTTCGGAAGGTATTCATTTTGTGAACTTTTTTCTCTATGTCATAGACTTTGTTAGACATAGATTTTGGCTAGTGTCGCGGACATGTCCTGACATTCTATTGATGTCGTATTATAGAGTCTTTGTGTATTACTATGGAATTGGGTGTGTTGGTTCAGTTTGTTGTGGGGATGAATGGTTTAGACATTTCATAAGCTATTATTAGTCTTATTTTGCATATCTTGTTATGAGTTCGAAATTCATCCGACACTCATGGGACTTAAGATACTCATCAAGTTCAGTCCCTGGTTCATTCGTGACACTAAAAGGGAGAGTTTTGGTTGCAAATAACACCAAGGCACCAGGTCCCTATATTTTTTGATGAAAGAGAAAACATGATGATAGAGGGAACATTAATCTTTATGTTTCAATCAGTCTGATTAAATATGATGAATATGCACTAATGATATTTCATCCCTAATCATCACCCAGATATAAAAAGAATGATATGCTTCTTCTACAAATTTTTTTTTGCAATTCAAAAGAATGAAGTGAGGCAGCGAAAACCTAGTTCCAAAATGGCTTAAGTTCGTAGTTGATTATATGAGCTTAAATAGAAACTATTCTTGAGTGCTTATTTATAAATGAACTACTCATGTTATAAGAGTATTGTTTTCGTTTTGAGAGAGCTGCATAGGTAGAGTTATCTAGGCATTTTTGCTGATTAGAGTTAATCAGTAGTGAAAGGCCTTGTTAGAGTTACCAAGATGATTTTGTAGTACAGTTGCTACTAGAGAAAGGAGCCTAGAGGTTGGATAAAAATCTAGAATGTAATCAAGATGTTGATTATAGTGGAGTTGGAGGTGCTTATGAGAGAAACTCTTGGTTTTTTTCCCTACTTGGGTTTCCACATAAAAATATGGTGTCTTTACCTTCCTGCACTGCCTTTGTTTTTGTACCTCATAGTTACTTTACCTTTCTATTGTTTTTGATTGACTCTAAGGGACCTAGTCCCTCATTGTTTGGTGAAACCCCTAAGGGTTCTAACAGATGTAATAATTTTCTCCTTAATATTCCCATCAATTATTTGTTCCTCAATGCCTTAATGTCTTATTATGCATGCATATTTCATGACCTTGGTTCAACTAATGATTTTGTTAGAATTTAATTATTATGTTAGTACTCAGATTTTATAGTTCATTTTTGGGATCACATATCCTGTTTATTACTTTTAGCGAAGTTAGTCTCTACTAAAGGATGAATTTTCCCAAGGGGGAGATATTTTGACACCCCAAAAGTCCTAAGATCATGCTTGATGTGTCATGATTTTATGGCACTTTTGATGCTCAAAACAAAGAAGTTGTATGTGAACTTAGGTATTCTTGTTTTATATGATGCGTGTTTGTATTGATTTTGCATAAAAATAGGGTCCAGAGTAAAGATTTAGAAAAAAGGATGAAGAATTATTGGAAAAGCTACCTAACTAGTGTAGCTATGATTTGTAGGCATAACCTACTTATTGTGAGTCACAGTTGCAGGTAGCAACTACCAACCATGAGTGAATTAGTGATTGGATCATGATTCTAAGTGAACATAGGTATTATTGTTGGATATAATATGTATTTTTGTTAATTTTGTAGAAAAACTTGGTTCAAATCATAGAACGAGAAAAAGGATAAAGAATTTGTGATAAACCTTCCTACTAGTCTACCTGCTAGTGTAGCTATGATTGGTAGGTACAACCTACTAATTGTGAGTAGCAGTGGTCGGTAGTACCTACCAATCATGATGAGACTAGTAAGTTGTGATTCTTAAATATCTATGTCTTTCACGTGTCAACTTATGATTGGTACATTGTACCTATCACCCGACCTACAAATCGTGAGTTGAGGCTGACCCAACTTTCCTACACTATTTAGGATAGGTTTTATTCTGTATCTATATATAATCCTAGAGGTTTTATGATTAGGGTGGACTTTTTAAAAATAGATTATGCACTCTACACACTTTTTACATTATTTTAAGTTCTGAGATACATTATTGATCTTAGAATTATTGTTCTTGGTTTTTGGGGTTTATAATTAATTTGAGATTTTATATTTTCATTCTTATTATTCATAAGTTCATCTTTATTCATTCATCTATGGAATCCAATTTTGTTCTTGCAACTACTAATAGCTAAATCCCATAACTAGGGTTGGGGAACCCTAATGGATTAACAAAGCCAATTTAGTTCAAAGTCATTCTAAATTGGTGTTCTTGAATATATTGGGATTTCCTTCATTTTGATTTCTTTCTTAACGATTTCCAACATTAGGGACTCACCTATATTCGATACTTGCTCGAGAGAGAGGTACAGATGAGGTAAAGAAAATCACAATAGTAATTTGAGGCTATCAACCTTCATCTAATTAACTTGAGACCAATGGCAGATAGCTATTCTTAGATTATAAAACAAGGGTTAATAATGCGAATCTCTAATACCAAGAAAAGATAAGTGAAATTCTCCCAAATCAATGTCAAGACACAGTTACATGATACATAACCTTTTGAATTTTTCATTAATGCACCAAGATAGTTTACCAAGAACAAGCAGTATGTCGGGTTATGAAATCATAGGGAACACAATCCTAGTGATCATATCATATTGATAACAACATTAATTTACCCACCTTGTTACTGTCATTCTTATTGTTAAGAAAACCCCTCTTTTACTTTATGCACTTTCCAATAACATCAGCAAGCTCTTGATAGATTTTTGACCTATTTCTCATTATCGACCCCAAACTAGTTGGATTCTTTATTTGATTAATGGAAGTTTTATAATTTATTGGAGATGTAATTTGGGTGACATCAAATTTTTGCATCATTTCCAGGGAATACAGATACGAATTTATTGCTTGAGATTGTTGATTTCTTGTTTTCTACTATTTCAAATGTACACATTGGTGTAAGCCTAGTACTTGGAGATAAGACAATCCACTGATTTAATTTCATCTTAGTCTTAAATAGACCATATGATAGAATTAAAATATGGATAGAATGGAAGAGTATGATCACTAACCCAGCATGAAGGGGTTCAGGATGATCCTGTCGTATTGAATCGGCTACCTTACATTGGTGTTTAAGAAACTACCGAACAAACCACTTCCCAATTAATATCCTAAGAAAATAATGGGATAGTAATTGCCAAACATGCTGAGGAAAGGGCCAAATAGGAGTAGTAAAATTGTCAAGCAACACTCGATAGATATCAAATCAAAAGGAATCGATTTCAACCACTAGTTAATCAATATATACTTGTTTATGATGACCTAAAAAAATTTAGGGTATGTTGAACAAATTGAGATAGGTGTTATATTTCTTAAGAATTGCCCCATGGAATGAAATTTGACATTACAAGTGTAATGAGCAAGTTTCTAAACTTTAAGGGAGTGTTTGTTGTTTTGCCTATTTATGATGTAAACATGCACCTCATGAACTTTGTGAGGATTCACACTTTGTAAAATCTATCAGGGGTGAGGTAGAAAGTTATTTGACTCAGGTTGTTCACATTTTCTATTAAGAGAGAAGTGACATTATGGTTAGGAGAGTTGTACGTTGGTCTATTACCACAAGGAATGAGTTGAGGACACAGTTTTTGAACAAATATTTTCTGACCTCTAGAATGATATAATTGAAAGATAAGATCTATAATTTTTGCTAGTTATATTTATAACTACTCTATGAGACAATGTTAAGGTTTAATAAAAAGCTGATCAATATTCCAAATCATAAAATCATAGGAAGAAACCTACTTAAGAAATTATATAAAGCCTTGAATTGAAATGCCAAGGTTTTAGTGGATACTATTGTAGGTGGATCTTTCACGAGTCTTTGATAGTATCACTAATTAGAAGTCTTAGATCGGATTACTAAAACCAACTAAAGGTGGCACACTTAAAAGGTAGATAGATTGGATAGTACGTATTCTATTGGTGCTTTTAGTTAACAGAGAGCTTTAGATGAGACTGTGACTCAAGAGGTAACACAGTTGAGGACTGAGATTGTGTTGCTTACAAAGAAATTTGAAGATATTGGAGCAGAAAAGTTAAAATGTAGTGGGTACTTGAGGTAAGGATTCTAGATATGAAAAGTCAGATTTTGAGGAAGAAGAAAAGTATTAAATTAGAGAGATGGGGATTTTTTGAGACAAGGGTCAAGGGTCTAATAAAGACACATGGAAATCAAGATCGAAACTATAATGAAGATAGATATAGGGTAGGAGTATAAATCTTGATGGTGACTGGAGGAGAAAGGAAGATTACAAAGAAAAGAATGGTGTTTATGTTCCACTAGGGAAATGTGATGCTGAGGCCAAAAGTTTAAGACTAGAAGAATTTCTTGAAAATATTGTGAAGGTTTTTAAAAGACAGTAGAGTTTCCTTAAGGAAATTAAGGAAGATATTTTAGCATTAAGCTAGAAGGTAGAATCACATACAACCATTATTATGCAGCTTGAGCAACGATTTGGGCAAATATTTGCTTTTTTGGATCATCATCAACCAAGCACTCTTCCTAACAATACGATTTAGAATCGTAAAAATGACATCCATTATTTAGATATCACTACTTAGAGTGGTAAGTGCATTATTGATCCACCCATGATTTCGGTTGACTATGTGAGAAATGATCCAGTAGACATTGATGATGCATACAAAGGTGAAACTAAAATGTTTATGATGAATAATGAGACATCTTAGAAGCCTATAGTTTCAGAGAAAACGTTGACCATGATAATAGAAAGTTTAAGGAGGTTACACTAGTAGTAAAGCCCATTCCTCAACCTACTTTACTTTTCCCCAAAAGATTGAAGCAAAATTCTAAAGAAGGGAAGTATAAGAATTTTATTTCTTTGGTGGAAAAGTTGTCGATAAATATTCCTTTTGTGGAAGCATTAGAGGAAGTGCCTAGTTTTGTAAAGTTTATGAAAGATTTGTTGACAAAGAAGATAAGTATCATTTATGAGAATGTTGATGGCTTGCAGCATTGTAGTTCGATTACATTTCAATATCTATTGCAAAAGAAGGGTGACTTAGATGCCTTCACAATTTCTTACATGATTGGGTTATGTAGCCTTTCTAGGGGTTTATGTGACTTGGGTGCAAACATTAACTTGAGACACCCCCCTCTCAAAGTAATAACTATATGATTATTGATGGAAGATCATACGATTAAAAATCCCTTAGGCATATCATTTGATGTTTTAGTCAAGTTTACAACTTAATCTTTTTGGTCAACTTTGTTGTCTTTGTTTTTGAGGTTGATTTGAGATTCCCATAATTATTGGGAGACGTTTTTATCCACGGGTATAGCACTGCTAGATATGGAAAGTGTGAATAAAAGTTCAAGCTCAATAATAAGGAAGTCAAATTCAACGTTCATAGAACTATGAAGCAGCCAACAGATATTAGAGTGGTTTTGGTAATAATTAGTTTTGATGCCCCTAGAAGCCAACCCTGTATCTACCTTGATAAAGCCTGAGTAATCAAGGTCCCCACATCATGCCGCATTGTTAAATAAGGCACTACTTGGAAGGAAACCCAAGTGTCTTGTTATTGCTTCATTTGTGATAATTCTTGTTATTGTGATTGACATCATATCTATGCCCCTAAGGTGTCATAAGTATGCTCTTGACTCTCTTGCTTTATGGTGGCATAATGCATTGGGGATAATACATGCTTATTTGATAGAGGTAAGGGTTACTTATGGGTCTAGACATCCTCTTATGGTTTTTATTGCCTTGTTGCTTTTCCCTAGAGTGACATAGCATAGTAGATCCAACATATTTAGGTTTTTGAGTTGTATTCGTTATATATGTTATGTTTTGTGTTGTTTGACTAGGAGAAAAATGAGGAACCATTGTACAGTAAAATTTTGGTCTTTTTATGTGTTAGAAAATATAATACCCAACCTACAATTTTTGTGAATTGTGTGTTGTGAGTATATGTGAGACCACTGTTGAATCTTTTTAAGGCTTTAGTATGAGGGAGAAAATAATCACAGCTTAGCATTGCATTAACCACATAGGTAGTAGTTAATAAACTTATGCCATGTGTGTGTGAGGTATTTACCTTGTTCACTTTGTGAAGTTAATCCAGAACTTGCTCGGTTAGTCATGCCTACATTGTAGGATAGTTTTTTTGGACATGATAATAGGTCGTGTTTTAATAAGTTAACTCTTAACATAAAAGACCATCCAAATGAGAATAACTATCCCATGATCTATACTTTGAGACTAAAGTGACCTAGTTTCTTGTTTTAAACTTTTTAGCTTCCCATTTTAATTACAATGAATCTATTTTGGCCCTGGTCCCTTCTTGGACACTGTGTACCTCATCTCAGGGAAATTGCCTACTTTAAGGGTGGCTATTAAAGGGGTGCGTTGTTGAAGGTGGGTATGAAGAAAGGTGTTGAATAAAATAAAAGAAAGTAAGATTGGGTGTGGTAGAGAAATGTAAAAAAGAAAAAGAAGAAAAAAAGAATGAAAATGAAAGAAAAAAATAAAAACATCAATAAATGCAAAATAACTGAAGAAAACTGCACCCAATCCGATAACAATAAAGGAGAAAAAGTAAGAATAATAAAAATAAGGTTGAGTAGAGGAGTCAATAATGTAAGTATAGTGTCGAGGACGGTGACACACTATCTACATATGTACCATACCTTTCCCCCAAGCCTATAGTACAAGACCGAGAAAAGTGCTAAAGTGATCCGAGTTCAACTTTTCAAAAAAACTAAGGTATAGAAAAATAAGGGCAAGACTATGGAATTTCTTGTAAATTTTTTGAACTTCGTTGAGAGCGTGAGCGTTTTGATATAGTCCCTGTGTTGATATGTGTTATGATTTTGTCACGACCTAATTTGTCAGGTCATGATGGCGCCTACTATAACCCATTAGTAGGCAAGCCAAACCCATAGTCCAGAATAGATAGTAACGGACTACCCAAAGAGATAAAAGAAAAATGCGGAAAAGATGTACTAACATATAATATATGTAACATCGTACCAAAACCTGGTGGTATCAGTACAAGAGCTTCTATATAAAAAGAATCCAAAGGGAAGTGCAATTAAATATACTTATATAACTTATCTCTAAATACAACATAGAGACTAGTGTAGAACATAAGAGAGAGATAAGCAATACTCTGAATATCAGGTGCTCACTCTAAGTCCCTGAATCATGGTTGCTCTGCACAACTCAGACATCACCAGAATAACCTGTACTCTGATCTGCAGGCTGCAGAAATTTAGTATGAGTATTAAACACGTGGTAATAAATAGGCAACTACCGACTGAGCTCCAAAGATAAAATAGATATATATAACATATAAACAAAATGGGAAACTACACCCAAATGTCCTGAAACCATATAAGACACCCAATGAGATAATAAGGATAAACGATCCTATTCATATCTAAGAGACTAATATATAAGGCTAAGGAAGTAGTACGAATGCACTATATTATTCCATCTATACTTAGGAATCTCAAAACTATACCATATATCACTAGCCAATATGCAGGTAAGAACGGAAAGAAGATACATATAAATGTACAACGATAAGGAATGAGTGTATAATCTGAGTAAATGAAGAAAAGAAGGGATATACGGTAATACCATCACTACATGTAGCTAAGTCTACATATATATACATATATATATAAGTATATAACCAAGGTCTACTCGAAGTACAACCTAAATCATCATACTAGCTATTTAAGACCTTATAATTATAGCACGAGCTAGTACTAGAATACTCTGAGTTCTAATCCATATATCAAATTATGAGATGGTCATGCATAGTAATATAAATGTAAGATAAAAGAGGTCAGAATTGTGCCTCCAGTCTCAATACCAAATCAATGACCAATCTTTAAAAAACTAGCCATAAAAATAATCATACCAACGGTATTAACAATAATAATTGCAATGCCAATAACAACGCAAGTAACCATCTAGTTTGGACAACCAAATACCTAACAAAGACGATCACATGCCCCTATCGCCACAAGCTCAGAAGGTTCGATCAACATATAACACACTTAAGTCATTTTCATCAGCCATATTTATGCAACCCCCATATGGACTAATAGATATAGGCACATACTGGTTATAGGCAATGCATAGACAAGAACGAATGCAACAAAATTCACAATCCCATACTGATCCAAGTATCATAATATCATCATCTCAACCATCATCATCATAATAACAATAAATCAGAACCATCATCATCACAATCATCCTCCAGCCTTGTCAGGTATATATATATAATTGCAATACGTAGGGCTAGTCAAACTAGAACCGGTAGATGTACACATACGAAATTCAATATAATCATACTCCGACCTTGATGGGAATTAATGTCATCATTATAATATTCTTCATCCTTCTCGGTTATCAATATCATTATCATATATTCTTTGGACTTATCGAGTACATAAGCATATCATCATAGTCATTCTCTGGCCTTGCTGAGTATATAATCGGTATCATCATAATCATCAGCACGTACACACACACATAATACATAAATAATAGAATCTTTCATTGGGTTTTACGCGAAATTTGTACCATCAATCTAGCATCTTCCTCAGTCATATAAAAGAGAGGTGTATTTTGAGATAGTAGGTGCAAAGACTCAAGTCGTGGCTAAAAGAGTATAAATCCATAAGTCTTCTGGCAGAGTAAACTTCAGTAGTAAATTGTTGTAAAAGTGTAGAAAGGGTTGGAATCTTTCACGATCAAATTAATTAGTAGTATCAAATCATAAATCAAAATTTGTCTCTATCAAATCTGTAAATTGTCATTATTAGTCTCTTTTACATATATGTTATTCATTAAGGCATGCATTTATTACTATGAAGACATCCATATTAAGGTAGAAAAATGATCTTTAACCCTCTTTTAGTAACAATAATAATAAGATTATAATTTAATTGGAATTGTATCAATCATCTATGCAATGATCATGTACGTATTGAATCTATGCATACCATCACCAGTATTCAAACAATGGAACCATATGACTTAATATATCAATAAACTACAATCAGATCCTTTATAAGGATAAATCCTTCCCAGATGGTCAACTCATATCATAACACAACCTCTGGGCGAATGATGTGTCTGGAAGAATTATTACATCATAATAATGACGATTGGCCCATATACATATCTGTAACTCATATTAATAATCATATTTATAAATCATCTCATATCTATAAGAAATATAGTATTTATGAGGCATAACATCTCCATAAACTATAAAGCATATCTATAATCATGTCACATTTACGAACCATAAAATCAATATGCATCTGACATCTAGGAGGCATGTCACATCTAGAAGGTATAATATCAATAAGCCTCTCTCATCTAGAAGGCATCTCACATATAGAAGGCAAACACATCTAGGAGGCATAATATCAATAAGCCATATATCTTAACTATGTCTTTGCTTATTTTTTCTAGCATATCAATGGAACACTTCATAAGTCAAGTCTGGGATGCCATAGCACAGCTACAACCTATAAGTCATAATATGAGGAAAGTCATTATAATTTACCAAGTGGCAAATGAACCTTATTCTAAAGGATCAATAGTCTCAACTATTTCTAACATCCGCAATTATGTCCCGAAGGGCTAACACTAGTCTTAGCCTAAGTTGGATTGAAAGAACCAACTTCTAATCCTTAATTTCCACATTTAAGAAATTTATACACTAAACTAGGCTAAGGTATCTAGTGTAACTTCTAGATTTCAAGTAAGCCATAATAAATCCTAAGAAAGGAATTTTTCTTAGAAACATTTGCAATTGAGTCATCTCCACCTAAATTAAGATTTCAAGATCAACACAAAATCCTAAATAAGGTTAAGTGTACTAATCATCCTTCCAATGCTAAAATTAATTTCCAAACCTAGAATTATATCATATCCATTCTACAAATTAGATCAAACTAGAGAGAAAGCAATAGGATTCAAAAAGGGTAAGAAGTATTTCACCTTATGAGTCACAAACCCTTATCTAATCCCGAAACTTTAATATTCAATACAAAGTCATTATACCCATAGTAAAATTTAACATTCTCATACACACACAATAAATAACATACATCATCTTATGGAGAAGTGTAGACAGACGCCTACCTCAGAGCCGAACCACTAATCTCTAAATTGTTCACCAAACATCCATCTTTAGTTCACAATCCCAAAATGCCATCACTCTATCAAAATCATAATCTTCTCATCAATATGAGAATAACAATACCCATATTGCACTATTGTTCTTCGGCTCTAAAAAAGGACACTAAAAACTCTAAGTGTCCCCATTTACAGAAATTATGTTTCCGATGTCAACCCAATATTCATACATGATAAAGTAATCATAACCCTAAATAATGGTAGAAAACCAAGATAATTTGGGGATAAACTGATGCCCTCACACTATATGGGTTTTTTGTTCATGAACCAAGAGATTTATCAAGAAAGGGATGAAATATTACCTTAAATCCAAAGATATTCACAATAATAGATGTTAATCAAGATGCCAGTCACCCACAAGACTCATTTTTAAGTTAGCACACCATTTTATAGGTTTTGGCTCTAAAAAATGAGTGAGAAATGGCCAAAACATGGCTTAAGAGGTCTTTTTATACCCATAACAGCTATCCCGGTATGGAAATCACACAAATAAGTGTGCAATCGCACTACTTATCTATAGGAGCAGGTATGGAAATATTCACATGTAATGCCCCAAATCTGATACTCAGAATGCTACACAGTGCTAGCAATCCCGAAGGACCACAAGCTAACCCATGACTGATATTTGTAACTGAGCACTGCATAATATACTGTATAAATATAGAATAAAAGGGTTGAAAGGCCATAAGGTTCACATATCTGATAAAACATAACATATGGAAATATAGTCTATCAATACCAAAATTGAAATAAACTGTCTGAACATGCTAGTCTGAAAGCCTCTAAACCGTCTGAAAATTGTGAAGTTGATGGGACATGTCTCCAACTAACTCCGTCTACTAAAACTAAAATAATGAAGTAATTAAATAATCATGCTATCTTCAAATGATGAGGAATCATTGCAAATTTACTACTATTGGCTAAATCTAAAGCTAAGTTCGATTGAGAACTTGAGCATTCGAACCTAATGTATAAAACACCATAGCGCAGAAAAAAGTATGTGTCACTATGTCTGAAAACACTGGTATGCAAAGTGAGGTAGGCTGAATGCATGTGGTTCATATGCATGAACAATACTAAATGACTAAATAACAAGAACATAAAATACATACATGAATACGTAACTATAAATGGGATCGCTATAATACTAATTGTTGCGTCTGAATACTGATAACATGAGTTTTATATAACAGATATACTATTAACTCAGTGACTATGTTTGACAGTCCTGATCCTGATGGAATAAGCTGAGTTACGTACAGAACTAAGTGACTGTGTCTGACAGTCTTGAATCTAAAGAACTATCAGAGTTCTTTTACTAAGACTAAAATTGAGACTGTGGGAAGTAGTCATCTAACCGACATGACCCTTTTTTGTATAGATTTTGAGTCTAATCTGTAACCCCAATTGGAAGGGTATCAATACCGTTCCCCTAATAAGGATAAGCTATGAGTGACCCTCATCTGGTAGTGTCCCCAAAGGAGAATAGTGGACCTTCACTTATCAGGTTAAACCACCTCATGAACCCTAAACTGTCAGTGTTGATTTCTCAATCCTATGCTAGCTACATAGTTCTAGAATTCAAGGATTCTTTTAAGGATCACACCCTCTACTGTCGATATGTGCCCTCATCCTTGAGTTCGATCAGTGCTGAATCCTACTCCCAACTGAGTAGACACTGAACTCATTATACTGAGATGAACTGGGATGAGTCCACTAAGTTTCGTGGAATCACAGAGTATTATTGAATTTTGTTAACTAACTAAGTTCATGAGATTACTGAGTTTTCCTGAGTCATGTAACTGACTAAATTCTACTGAGTTTTGAAACTGACTGGGAATACTACAGATCATGGCATGACTGAGATTATTTTGAAATTGACACTGGCTCTAGGCACACAGCTAAATTGTTGGGTACCAGTACCCTCAGGAGTTGATATCATAATACTGGCCAGACATGAGACTTCGTGAACACATGACCATAGTCAACAATTCATAGTACAAACGTTAGGGATTTTCATGAAGTATTTGTATGTCATAAGCTTACACATGAATAGGAATACATATAAACATGTCATAATTTAGTGAGTCTAATCTCATGAGCATTCCTCCAAGCCATTACAATGCATAAAAATAACATAGAGGTCATTATGAACATAAGGGTAAAGCATGGATTCATCAATTTGGTCGTAATTGAGTCACAAAGCATAATTCTTATTCTTTTAGGATTTTTTAGCAAACACCTTGCATGCATAACTTGAGGCTTAGGCATGAACATTAAAATAATACATCATGGCAATATTTTTCACTTCAAATGCCAGAATTCCAACCACATGCTAACATAATTTCATTATATGTATTAAATATTTCAACTTGGTAATCATACAACAACATAAACATGGAGATGGTTCAATTCATAACAAGGAATTCAAAATTTATATTTTTGAAAGGGTTTCTTGAGCTTAATGGGTGAAAGGAACCCATGAATCAATACTTTACATACCTTAGATGGAAGTTTCTTGAAGATTAACGGTGGAATCTCTTGGATTAGAACCTTCAATTTAAAACCCCAGACTTGTTCTTGAGGAAATTTGAGAGACAACTATATTTTGGTGAAAACCTAGCTGAAACTTGTGTTATAGGCTTATATAGGATGAGAAATTAACCTTTTTGCCCTTAAAGATACGGACATCTAATGACTGAAAAGTAGGCATTGATGCAATACCCAATGCATCGCGCCATAATTACACCAATCCTCAGTTGTTTTTAATGGCAGTCCCTGCAACAATGTTAACCAACACGATAGGCAATCCGGCGTGCCAAGATCGTGTTGGTCCACTATTTTGAAACACCAAACGTGGTCTAAACAAGTTCCAAAAAATCTAAAACTCGCCTAGGAACACCTATCGACCTATATGATCATGAATCAACAAAAATAGAGACCAATAGGAGACATTAATGTCACGAAATAAGATTTCCAACTTTTGAAGGCCAAAAATAAATTAAGTCTAGAAACTTAGCTAGAGATTTCTATGGCAGAGACCCCTTGACAAGCCTAAAAGGATGAATTAAGCTTATAAATGTTGCTAGGTCTTACAATATCTCCCCCTTGGGAACATTCGTCCTCGAATGAGACTAACTAAAATGGGAGAAATGATAAGCTGAAGTATATACTGATCATGAACAACTGAAACATGAGTACATGACTGACATTACCAATTTACTGAGATTCATACTGAGCATTCATATCTGATGCATGATTTCATGACTGGGATGATACATAGATGTGTGACTAGGAGTACTAATTCACTTGTTCATGCATATCTGATGAACGAATACATGACTGACATGATGCATCAACACATGACTGAATATGCAATGGTAGTTGATACCAAGTTTATAATGGAAATCTGAGCATGAAACTGAATACCAAGTTGTAACTGAAATTTGAACATGAAAATAATTAAGCTTTAAGGAAAGCTATTACCCTGGGTTGAGTCTGAATTTATGGAGAAAAGGTAAGGATACTTACTCCACATATCTACTTTTGCTTCCCAAGTAGCTCCCTCAATGGACTAATTCCACCAAAGAACTTTAACTAAAGGAACTTTTTTGTTCCTTGGTCTGGTAGTCAAGTATTTTGACTGGAATTTCTTCATAAGAGAGGTTATTCTGAATTTTTATGCCCTCTATAGGGACTACAACTGATGGTTCACCTATGCACTTCTTAAGCAAGGTGACATAAAACACTGGATGGACTGATGCTAGATCTAAAGGAAATTTGAGCTCATAAGCTACCTTGCCAAAAAGACTGAGAATTTGGACGGGACTAATATATTGGGGACTGAGCTTTCCCTTCTTGCTAAACCACTTCACTCCCTTCATGGGAGAGATTTTCAAATAAACATGAACCCCAATCTCAAACTTGAGATCTTTATTAACGCACATCTGCATACAATTTCTGTCACCTCTGAGCTATCTTGAGCCGTTCTATGATCAAATAAAATTTCTCTAAGGTATCGAATACCAAGTCAGGTCCTACTACTGCGGCCTCACCTATTTCAAATGAATCGATTGGAGATTTGCATCTCCTACCATCAAGATCTTCAAATGAAGCCATCTTAATACTGGAATGATAGCTGGTGTTGTATGCAAACTCGATCAAAGGAAAGTGGTCATCCCAACTACCCTTAAAATCAATTACACACGCTCTCAGCAAATCTTCTAAAGTTTGGATAGTCCTTTCTTCTTGACCATCTATCTAGGGATGGAAAGATGTACTGAGGTAAACTTGAGTACCTGGACCCTTTTGGATTACCTTCCAAAACTGAAAGGTAAACTGGGTACCTCTATATGATACAATAGATAATGGGACATCGTGTAATCTGACCAACTCCCTAATATAGAGTTTGGCATAATCCTCGATTGAATAAGAGGTATGGACTGGAAGGAAATGAGCTTATTTGATCATCCTATATACAATGACCTAAACTGAATCATGTTGAAGATGAGTACGGGACAAACCCGTCACAAAGTCCATGTTCACTTCTTCCCACTTCCAAGTAGGAATATTGAACTCTTGCATAGACCCACTAGGCTTTTGATTCTATATCTTAATATGCTAACTTGTAGAGCACTTACCCAAAAACTCTGTAATATCTCTCTTCATACCACTCTACCAATAGATCTTCCGTAAGTCGTGGTACATCTTAGTGGAACCTGGATGAATAGAGTATCGCTCACCCTACACATCTGCAAGAATTCATTTACTTAAGTCATCTACACCTGGCACACACAGACGACCCTGACAATGCAATACACCATCTCTCCCTTGGGAGAAATCCTCAACCCTCTAATCTCTAACTGACACTTTCAACCTGACTATACTATAATCTTTATCCTATTTTTCTTTCACCTCGGAAACTAGGGATGATTCTGAGTTGTTCTGAACCCATATACTATTTTTCACTTAATCGATTAAGTGAACACCTAGTCGGACAAACTGATGGACTTCCTGAGCTAACTCCATCCTACTGTCCTTAGTATGAGTAACACTACCCATAGACAGTCTACTGAGAGAATCATCCTCTACATTGGCCTTGCCCAGATGGTAAAAGACACTCATGTCGTAGTCTGTCAAAATCTCTAACCACCTTTTTTTACGGAGGTTGAGATCTTTCTGAGAGAATACGTACTGAAGGATTTTGTGATCTGTGAACACATCAACATACACCTTTTACAAGTAATGACTCCAAATCTTTAAGGAAAAACTATGGCTGCTAACTCAAGATTATGAGTTGAATAATTCTTCTAATGGGGTTTAAGCTGCCTGGAGGAATGGGGTATGACCTTACTATACTGCATGAGAACACAACCCAAACCCACTCTAGATTCATCATAGTACATAATAAACCCATCTAAACCGTCTGGAAGACCCATAATTAGAGCTGAGGTGAGTCAGCTCTTTAACTCCTGTAAACTCTTATCACAAAGATCTAACCACTGAAACTTGACTTTCTTCTGATTCAGTCACTGCATAAGGGATGCAATAAAAGAAAATCACTCAACAAACCATCTATAATAGCCAGCCAAATCCAAGAAACTCCTTATATCTGATAGAGAAATAGGGTGAGTCCAGTTTTCTACTAATTCGGTCTTTTAAGAATCAACTCTAATGCCATCACCGGAAACAATTTGACTCTGGAAGGCTACTGACCTTAGCTAAAATTTGTACTTACTAAATTTGGTGAACAACTGATGATTTCTGAGAGTCTGGAACACTATTCTGAGATATTCTGCATGATCACACTCACTTCAAGAGTAAATAAGGATGTCATCTATGAAGACTATGATGAACATGTCAAAGCACTGCTTGAACACTCAATTCATAATGCTATTTTTGGAATGCCATATTCTCTGACTCTGAGCTGACGATAACCTGATCTAAGGTCTATCTTTGACAAGTAACTGGCACCCTAAAGTTGGTCAAATAAGGCATCAATTCTGGGAAGTGGATACTTGTTCTTGATCATGACTTTGTTGAGCTGACGGTAATCACTGTACATTATGAGACATCCATCTTTCTTTCGCACAAATAAGACTGGTGCCCCCCACGGGGACACACTAGGTCTGATGAATCCCTTATCTAGGAGATATTTTAATTATTTTTTCAATTCTCTGAGTTCTACTAGTACCATTCTATATGGAAAAATAGATATAGGCTGAGTATCTGGAAGAAGATTATTGTCGAAGACTATTTCCCTTTAACAAGAAATTCCTGGAAGATCATTGGGAAAGACATCTGAGTATTCATTCATTACTGGGACTAATTCAAGACTGAGAGTTTTGAAACTAGTATCCTTAAATTAAACAAGATGATAGACACTTCCCTTAGATATCATTTTATGTGCCCGAAGGTAGGAAACAAGCTAACCTCTGAAAGCTGAAGTACTACCCCACCACTCTAGGACAGGTTCATTCAAAAATTGAAACTGGACAACTCTATTTCTACAGTAGACTATGGCATAGCTGGAATGATGCCAATCCATGCCGAGAATGACATTAAAATCAGTCATCTCTAATTTGACTTAGTCTGCTGATGTAACTTTCTAAGATACCATAATCGGACAGTTCCTATATACCCGCTCAGCTATGATAGTTTTACCCACTGGAGTAGAGACTAAAAATGGCTCTACTAGAATTTTGAGACTGACTTTGAAATTAACTACTATATAAGGAGTAACAAAAGACAAAGAAGATCCTGGATCTAACAAAGCATAAACATACAAGTGAAAGATCTGTAACGTACCAGTAACTACATCAAGAGAATTTTCCTAATCCTATCGCGACTAAAGACCATAGATTTTATTTGGAAGTTGCCCACTGGTGGCGCTGGAAGTGGCACCCTAATGGTTTGGGCGACTAAACTGAGATGATAAATGGTTACAGTGACCTTGAAAGCCTAAATGGGGACAATATTTGACCATGTGTCCTGGCTTTCCATATCCAACATAGACGTCGCTACTAGCTCTGCAAATACCCTAATCGTTCTTACCACAAGTTTCACAAAAAGAATGAGTGCGGGCACTGCTAACACTACCCTAAGGTTTAGGGCCTAACACCCTATCCCTGCTGCTATATCTAAATTTTAGCACTGGGGAACTAGCTGAGGAAGGAGCTGGAATGGATGATTTTGGGAAGAACTAAGAATGATTCCCACCCTTTGACTTAGGCTGAGCAAAGTTGAAACTACCTCTCCTTGCTCTCTTATTCCGCTTCTCTCTCATCTTAATCTTTTAATCTTCTATCTGTTGAGTATGCATCATAAGCCTGGCTATATCCATCTCACTAATCGACATCACAAACCTGCACTCATTGACCACACTATCATTCACTCTAGAAACAAACTTACTCATCTTAGCCTTAATGTCTGCCACTACCTGAGGAGCGTACCTAGCTAATTGAGTAAACTTAAGAGAATACTCTTTCATTGTCATGTTACCCTATATGAGGTTGATAAATTCTAAAACCTTAGCTTCTCTCAGCTCTATCTGAATGAATTTATCTAGAAATCTAGTGGCAAACTCCTCCCACTCAATAGGCCCTGCATCTATTGCCCTATCTTCCTTCCACTATTTGAACTATATGTGAGACATATCTTGCAACTGATATGCAGCTAGCTCATCACTCTCACAAGTGCTAACCCCCATGATATTTGTAACCTTCTGAACCTGATCAAGGAAATCCTGAGGGTCCTTATCTGACTTAGACCCGAAGAAGGATAGAGAATTCATTCGATTGAAGTCCCGAATCCCGGCTGCAGCTAAATTGGCCACTGGGTTGGCCAAAATGATAGTTGGTCATTTATTCTGAGCAGCAACTTAATTAGCAAGAGTCGTGAATGCAGCTCTGAACTCTTCGTGAGAAATATGTTCATCCAAGGGATCTACTTGGATAGGCTGAGGGGCTGACTGATTTCCATTTCTTATTTTAGGAGTCATGTTTTGTAAGAGAAAAGGGAGAAACAGATTATACTGAAAGTTAAATTTGAGCTCATGCACACTGGCAAGACATGAATACTGAAAGAAAGAAAACTATTCCTAAAACATTTTATAGCCTCTTGTACATAAATGTGGCGCACAACATACCCATGCATAAGACTCTATTAGATGCAGATTTTTAGACTTCCTAGGACATTGTTGAACCTTAGGCTCTAATACCAAGTTTACAACACCCCGATCTGATACTCAGAATGTTATACGGTGCTAGCACTCCCGAAGGACCCTAAGCTAATCCATGATTGATATATGTAACTGAGAACTACATAATATACTGTATAAATATGGAATAAAAAGGCTGAAAGGCCATAAGTTTCAAATATCCAATAAAACATAACATCTGGAAATATGGTATATCAATAACAAAACTCAAATAAACTATCTGAAGATGCTAGTCTAAAAGCCTCTAAACTATCTGAAATTGTGGAGTTGATGGGGACATATCCCCAACTAACTCTATCTACTAAAACTGAAATAATAAAGTAATGTAATAATCATTCTATCCTCAAATGATGAGGACTCATTGCAAATCTACTGTTGCTGGCTGAATCTGAAGTTAAGTGCGATCGGGAACTTTAACATCTAAACCTATGGAATAAAATACAATAGCACAGAAGAAAAGTATATGTGAGTACATCTAAATGTACTGGTATGCAAAGTGAGGTAGGCTGAATACATGGGGTTCATGTGCATAAACAATACTAACTAACTAAATAACATAAACGTGAGAATACATATATAAATACGTAACTATAAATGAGATAGTGATAATACTGACTATTGAGTCTGAATATTAATAACATGAGTTTCGCATAACTAATATACTGTTAACTGAGTGACTGTGTCTGATAGTCCTAATCCAGATGGAACTAGCTGAGTTCCATACTGAAAAGAGTGATTGTATCTAACAATACTAAATCTAAAGTACTATCTGAGTTATTTTATAGAGGCTAAGACTGAGACTGTGGGAAGTTATCATCTAACCAACATGCCTCTTTTCTGTATAGAGTTGTGGTCCCCTAATTAGAAGGGTGTTAATACCGCGCCACTAGTATGGACAAGCTGTGAATGGCCCTCATCTGGTAGTGTACCTAAAGAAGAATGGTGGAACCCTCATCTGTCCGGTTAAACTACCTCATCAAACCTCAACTGTCAGTGTGAAAAACTTAATCCTATCCTGGATACATAGTTCTGGAACACAAGGATTACTTATGAGGATCACACCCTCTACTATCAGTATTTTCCCTCATCCTTGGGTTCGCTCGATACAAAATCCTACTCCTAACTAAGTAGACACTAAACTGATTATATTAAGATAAACTGGTCTTAGTTCACTGAGTTCCATGGACAAACGGAATGTTACTGAATTCTATTAACAAACTGAGTTATTAAGATTACTGAGTTTTCCTGAGTCATATAACTAACTGAATTCTATTGAGTTCTGAAATTGACTGGGAATACTACTGATCATAGCGTGATTGAGATTATCTTGAAACTGACACTGGCTCTCGGCACATAACTAAATTATCGGGTACAAGTACCACCATTACTCAATAGCATGATACTGACCAGACATGAGCTTCTTGAACACATGACCATAGTCAACAATTCATAGTACAAATATTGGGGATTTTCATGAAGTATTTGTATGTCATAAGCTTACATATAAATAGGAATACATATAAACATGTCATAATTTCGTAAGTCTAATCTTATGAGCATTCCACCAAACCATTACAATACATAACAATAACATGGAGGTCATTGTGAACATAAGGGTAAAGCATGGATTCATCAATTTGGTTGCAATTGAGTCATAAAGCATAATTCTTATTCTTTTAGGCTTTTTAGCAAACACCTTGCATGCATAACTTGAGGCTTATGCATGAACATTAAAATAATACATCATGGCAATATTTTTCACTTTAAATACAAGAATTCCAACCAAATGCTAACATAATTTCATTATATGTATTAAATATTTCAACTTGGTAATTATACAACAACATAAACATGGATATGATTCAATTCATAACATGGAATTCAAAATTTATATTTTTGAAAGGGTTTCTTGACCTTCATGGGTGAAAAAAACCCATGAATCAACACTTTACATACCTTAGATGGAAGTATCTTGAAGATTAATGGTGGAATATCTTAGATTAGAACCTTCAATTGAAAATCCTAGACTTGTTCTTGAGGGAATTTGAAAGAAACAACTATATTTTGGTGAAAAAAAATAGTTGAATCTTGTGTTATAGGCTTATATAGGGGTAGGAAATTGATTCTTTTTTCCTTAAAGACACGGATATTTAATGAATGAAAATTGGGCATCGGCAGATATCCGACTAGTCGCTCTATGATTGCGTTAAGCCTCAGTTATTTTTACTGGCACCAACATTGCTTGGTCCACTATTTTGGGACACTAAATGTGGTCTAAACGAGTTCCAAAAAATTTAAAACCTTCTTGGGAACACCTATCGACCTCTCTGATCATGAAGCAACAAAAATATGGACCATTAAGGGACATTAAGGTCACAAAATGAGATTTCCAACTTTTAAAGGCCAAAAATAAATTAAATTTGGGAACTTAGATAGAATTTTATAAGTCTGAAACCCCTTGACAAGCCTAAAAGGATGAATTAAGCCTAGAAATTTTGTTGGGTCTTGCATCACACTCCTTGGTGCCATCGTAGCTTAGAAATTTTGTTGGGTCTTTCATTACACTCCTTGGTGCCATTGTACTACTTGTTGTTAGCACAACTAATTTTCTATTCTATCAATGCCTCAAAATTCATTTGGAATCCAATATATGCAAAAAAAACTATGTAACCATACTAAATTCAACGTTGTGGATGTGATGGAAAAGTTATATTTTCCATCTAAGGTCGTTTTAACCAAATGTGGGTCCCACACTCATATTTCAAATTTTCCAACTTTTTGATCAATTTGTCAAAATAAGTTTGGGTGTATTAGGATCGAAACCTAAGGTATACCTAGACTAAAATTGATATTCCAAAGTTGTTTGTACTGTTGGAATTCGCATTCAATATTGTATTAAAAACATTTTCACCCAGTGGCTATTTGGAAACATTGAAGTTTTCAAATAGGGAATTGGCTCTAATCACCAAACGAACTTCCGATTATTGAATTATCAGTCCTAGCATGTCATAAATTACTTAAGACAGCTATAGAAAAGTTGTAAAGGTAAAAATAAGTGGAAATATAAAAAATGACTTAGAGGGTCATTACTATATTGTGAGAGTTGAGACTTCCTAACAGTGAGGGTACATGGGTTGTATTATGAACTATTTATTTGTTTGGTTAATGTCGATTTCATACATTATTGGTTGTTTTTTTACTAATCTAATCCCATCACTTAACTCATTTTTTGTCATGTTATTATGCTACATAGATAAACACAGTGGTTTTGAATAATGTGAATAGGAGAGGGAAGAAAATTTGAGTTAAAATGAGTTGACTACCGTAGGTGCCCTAGGTTTTTTTAGTTAAGCATCATGTTTGTTTTGTTTGTGTTTGTTTCTTATGGACATGCAAACATTCTAAGTTAAGGATGTTTATGTTCCAAAGTTTTATGGAACTTTCAATGCTTTAAAGAAAGAAATTATGCATGAACTCAAGTATTCTTATTTGATATGATGTGTGTTTGTGTTGATTTTGTAGGAAAATAAGGTCCAAAGCAAAGACTAAAGAAAGAGGATGAAGAAGTTCTCAAAAAGGTACCTATTATTCTACTTATTATTGGTAAGTACAACCAACCAATCGTGAGTAGTAGTAGTAGGTTGAAATTTAGAAGATTGCTGGCTGGTTTTGATTTCTACTAGTCAACCTATGTAGTGAGATGATTTTGATTCATACTATTAAAACTATGATAACCTACCATTCATGAGTCAATATGTAAGTTAACATTCTGAAAGATTTAAGCCTACCCTTATTTCCATGAGTGAACCTCCAACTGGTAGGTTGTACTTACGACCCAACTTACCAATTATGAGTTGAGGCTGACCCAACTTTCCTACACTATTTATGACATGTTTTATTATGTATCTATAACTACTCATAGAGGATTTTAAGATTATTGTGGATTCTTTTAAAATAATTTACGGACTTTATATTATTTTTACATTATTTTAAGTTTTGAGATACATTTTTTATCTAGGAATTCTTCTTCTTAGTTTTTAGGGTTTATAATTAATTTGTTAGGTTTCTATTCTTATTCTTTGTAAGTTTATCATTATGAGTTCATCATGGAATACATGTTTGTTCTTACAACTATGCATAGCTAAACCCCATAACTAGGGTTATGGGAACCCTAATGAATTAATAAAACAAATTTATGCAAAGTCATTCCAAATTGGTGTTCTTAAATGTATTGGGATTTCCTTTATTTTGATTTCTTTATTAATAGTTGCAAACATTAGGAACTCACTTTTATTTGATACTTACTCAAGAGAGAGGTAGAGATTAGGAAATAGAAATTTCAATAGTAACTAGAAACTATAAACCTCCATCTAATTTACTTGAGACCGGCAGGAGATAGTTAATCTAAGATCATAAAACAAGGGTTAGTAATACGATGCTTTGATAATGAGAGTTCATGAGTGAAGTTCACAAAAACCAAGGTTGAGAGATAGTTAGGTGATGCATAACTTATTGTATTTTGCATGTAAGGCATCAAGATAGTTTGATAAGTATAAGTAGTCTATGGATTTATAAAATTAGGGGGAACACAATCCTAGTGATCATCTCCTATTGATAATAACCCTAAAACCCAATCCTTTCTACTGTTACTCTTATTTTTAATGAATTCCTTTTTAGTTTATGCACTTTCAAATTATAGCAGCAAGATCTTGATGGATTTTTTTACATATTCCTTATAGAATCAACCCCAACCTTTTTGGGTTCTATATTAGACTAGCGAACACTTTATAATATCTTAAAGCTGTAATTTGGGAGACATCAATGTTTCAGACTTAGAAAAATACCAGTTGAAACCACCAAAAAAAACATAGGAAGACTCTAGCAATGATTCATCAATAGCCTAGATAAGTCATCCTGAACTCTCATTCAGAATAAAAATTCCAAAATTCCTAAATGAAGAAAATCAACCCAGTAGAAATGACCCTATATGACAAGCCATTGTCTGTCCCATCTCGAACAAATCCAATGAAACATCTGAAAGTTAAAAATCTTGCCTAGTTATGACGATCTCTAATAATGGGTACCATTGTGTTGCAATGAGTCATTATGATCACCGGCATTATGTTTTCTAAGACCATTCCCCTTAGACCGACTCAAAAGAGGAGTCATTGTAAATGATCATTAGTTATCTTGAGACTAGTCTATAATGATTTAGTAGTTTTAAAAATGGTTTCCTAGGGGTATTATAATATTTCACCTATTTCCTAGACCTATATTGCATCATTTTGAATCATATTAGGGAGGTATTAATGGTACTTATACATTTTCTCACATTATCTGCCATAACTACTTAGAAAGCTCTCAAAAGAGAGATTCATCTATGCCATCTAGAGAAAAGCTAGGTACTTCCCAAAGGCCTTATATTTCAAGTTCTTAACAAAAACTAACCTTCCATGTATGTGGGATTTCATCAATGGGTAACATTTCACCCATTTTGTCCCGGATAACTAAGAATTTCTCAGTTTTCTCACAAATTAAAGTTAGGGTTCTTATTCAGTTTATGATTTCTTTTTTTTATTTCAATCTCTTATGGTTCTTATATTTTAATTAAATGTTTCATATGAATTTAGACCTATAATGACTTAGAATTGTATTATTTTACTTGATGATATGGATTATAGTATTTCCACATGATTCAACTATGTTTTGAGAAAGATTGCATGTTATAAATAGACAATACCAATAATTGTTGATTTTAGCATAAACAAAGGAATTAGCCTCAGTTTATAAACCCACATCATAACTTCTATTATCAGATATTAAAAACAATTTAAGACAAAGTATTTTTATACTCAATTTTGATATATTAGTTTATGAGCTATAACTATAAACTATTATAAGAGTAATACTTATCATCGAGTTGGATTAGGATTTGGCCCACCCACAATCTAGAACTACGTGCCACCATAGGTTATTAAGATATCCTATTTGGGCATCAATTGATTGATCATTCAAGTCGTGCCATTATATCCTTATAAGGTATATTAAGCCCTTTTGATTGGGTGCATTCATTAGACTTCATATTTATTGTGCGTGGTTTATGTAGGTTTACTGGATTCCCTACTGATTTAGACTTAGTATTTGTAAATTACCCACAGTTTGGTTTTGTTACTTTTGAACTATGATTTTATAGCTTTACCTTTCATACCATTTTATATGCATTTATACTACCTTTCATAAAATTTGTTAAGAATTTATTAATCTAGGTAGTACTTTGTAATTTCATAAAGTAAGCCATTTGATGCTTATAGAGATATGAATGTACTTTAGACATACAGATTGATAAGTTTTAGTGATATTTGAAAGGAGGTTATATAGATGGTAAGATTATGATCGATTATTGTTATTTTGAGCTTTTAATGAACTGATGTTTCTTGATTTTTGTCTAGTAGTGATAAGCTAGGATAGTTTGTAAAGTAGTGTTGTTATTCATGTTTTGTCTTGACACTAAGTTTTGGCTTTGAAAAATCACCACGTGTAAATAAATGATTGTTTGAGGTTATCTGTGCTAATTTTGTGGAATTGATCTAGTAGGCTTAAAATAATGTATGGAGGAATTTAAGTTCATTAACTTGTTGTAAGTATGATGGTGCATGTATGATATAGATGTGAACTCAAGGTAGTATGTGTTGCATGATATCTAGCATTATTAAGTGTTGTGTGTGTCTAGTTAGCATAGTACCCATGAGTTTCTAAGTGGCGAGAAAGCTATTATATAGTATATAGTATTTTTAATAGAAGAATTAGGGGTTATATATAAAAGGTTGACTCTCTTAGTATGATTATAATATCTATATATTTAGATGAATGTGAACTTAGAGTTGTGATGTTAGTAGGATAAGAAAGGAGGTCAGGATGTTAAGTGTCAGAGAAGTGGATATCCTCACCGAGAAGAGAAGTTGTAGGACGATGATCTTAGAATCTAGAGAAAATTAATACTATTATCTTTGATAGTTATGGATTTCATAATATAACTAGCGTTTGTGATCATGGTCATGCAATAACACAAAAAGGTGTGAAAAATAAGGATTATAACTCAACGACACCAAGGGACTAAGATATCAATGAATTTTGCAATATCTATAAACCCTAAATTATGAAGAAGGGACTAAACTGGTGAATTGTGTTAACTAGGGACTCAATGGGTGAAATGAGAACCGTTGATAAAATCCCATATACCTAGAGATGAGAACCCTGTAGAATATTTGGACTTGTTAGCCTAAAGAAGATGAAACCTAGCTCTGCCTTATGGAAAAAAATTTCTTTTTTCTCTTTCTAAACTAAGTTTTGGATGTTTTTCTGTGTAATGAGGGGTTAGGGAGATATTCTGCCCAGTAACGATCCTAGAAATACCCAAAATTATATAGTTTGGATGGTAAAAGAATGAGAAAAGACTAGTATTCCCCTTTTTAAATCCGTAATTGGAAAGTTCTAGGAGGAATGTACAGGACCTTCCAAAATTATGGGACCAACCTATGATTGTGAGTTGTACTCATGATTGGGAGCTAGATAAAATATCTCTAAAAATAATTAGATGAGCTTTGGTGTGATCATGGGATCTACCTACAGTCCTACCTTGGTTCATAGGTTTGAATGTTAAATCAGGAGCATTTATAAGACTCACAATCATGATGCTATATGGAGTTTTGATAATGAGAAGCTAAACTGGAAGGGACAAGGTCCTGGACATGCAAAGTACAGTACAGTTAGCACAGGGTATCTGAACAATTTTGTCCTCTTGTGAAACAAACTTGAAGGTGCTACTTTGTAGTGACTTAGACAGTTGGTCCAATGATATTCTAACCCTAATCATCACTCATCTATAAAAGAAAATAGTAGTCTCTTCAACAATTAGTTTTTTCCAATTCTAAATAGAGAGAAGTGAGGCAGCAAACACTCTATTTCAAGAATGCTCAAGCATTGCTCATATTCTTAACTTTGTACATTTCTTGAAGAGTTAGTGAGTGTTTATTTATAAAATAATTAGTCAAAGCTTTAAAAGTAATGTCTTATTTCACATTGAGAGTGCTGCTTAGGTGGAGTTGCCTAAGCTGGAGACTTATTATAGCTAATCAGTGTAGAGGGAGTCCTTGGTAGAGTTGAAAAAATAAGCTGGTAGTAGAGTTGGTTCTATCATAAGGAGGCTAGAGTTAGGCTGAAATCTAGACTGTAGTCAAGAGGTTGATTATAGTGGATTTCATTGGTGCTTGTGAGGGCAAGCCATGATTTTTCCCATCCAGGATTTCCACATAAAAATCCTTATTTCTTTTACTCTTTCTGCATTGTCTTTAGTTTTCTTTCACTTTATTATCTGATTGCCTTTTATTGATTCTGAGGGACCTAGTCCCTTACTATGTAAAGAAACCCCAAAGGGTTTCATCAATTGGTATCAGAGCCTATTCACTCTAAAAGGTTTAAATCAAGAGTGTATTGGTTAACATGTCTACTCCACCTAATCTAGAAGAAGGTCAATCTACAACTAGACTACTAAGATTCAACAGACATTATTATGGTTTGCGGAAATCTAGGATATTTGACTTCATCATGGCTAAGGATAGTGAACCGCTGGACATTATTCTTGATGGTCCTTATGTACCTATAAGAAAAGTAAAAGAAGAAGATGTGACAAAAATGGCTGACAAAAGCAAGAGGGGTTTAATAATGAAGATAGAAAGAAGATTGAAAAGAATTACAAAGCCAATAAACTATTAGTATGTGGCATAGATTAATACAAAAGAATCTCAAATTGTGAAATTGTAAAGAGATCTAGGATTGTTTAAGGACTTAAAATAATGGAACAATGGATGTGAAGGGCTCTAAAGTTGAGATGATGACAACTCAGTATGAAACCATCGCTATGAAAGAAAGAGAGACAATACAAGCAATGCATAAGAAATTTACCTTCATCACTAATGAGCTACATGGCTTAAAGGTGACTCCATTATATAAACAAGTAATGGAGATCCTTGTTATTCTTCCTAAGTCATGGGAAAGTAAATTAAATGGTGTAACTCAGGCAAGAAATCTGAAAACCCTCACCATGGATAAGCTAATTGGAAATCTAAAAACTTATAAGCTTGAGAAGCAAAATGAGCTAGCAAAGAAAGATTTCAAAATGGAAAAATCTCTGGTGTTGAAGTATTCAAAGCATGACTCAAGTAAATAAGGTACTAATGTTTCCTATTTGGTAAGTAGAATTATCAATGAAATGAAAATGAGTGGTCAATTCTAAAGAAGAAAAAGAAGCAACAGCAAGAGAAGCAATGTTGAGGTGTGTCACTAATGTGGAAGTCCTGAGCATTTTATCATGGACTGTACAATGCACATCATGGTTCATCAGGATTACCTTAAGGCTGAGGGAGACAAAGAAAAGATTAGGGATCAGGTAACTGATAATTCAAGAAGGAAGGTAGTAGTTGAATATGTTGTAAAGTAAGCTCTTGTAGTATGGGAAGCTCTTCTACTAATTCAGTTTAAGATGAAAGGATTGGAGGTGTTTCTATGCTAGCAATGGAGGATGAGAAAGTGACCTTTGATACCTTATTTGATTTTATGGATAATATTTAGGATTAATAAGAAGATGAGGTAACACTCTCAAACATTATAAAAATCCTAGAAAATTACTCTACGAGAAGAGTAAAAAATCTTGACAATATGTTGATTAATTCTATGTGTGAAATCATTAATGAAAAAAAATTTCTGAAATAAAAGAAGGAGATTCAAGAGCTTTAGTTAATTACTCAAACTCTTCAAATATCTAAAAATGAAGAGCAGGTTACTAAGTTGAAATCTAAAAATACAAGCTTAGTCAATCAACTGGAAAAAACTAATAGTGCCTGTGATAAAGAAGAAGTTAATACTCTAGAAGAAAAGATTCAAGACCAGGAGCTTGAAGTGATAGCTTTGAGTCTCTAGATATTAGAAACTAAGCAATAAGTTTCTAAGCTGAAACTTTAAAATGTGAGTTTGGTAAGTCAACTAGAGAAAGAAGATGGTTCCAATTGTAAAGGGATAAAGAAAGTCTAAAAGTTTATGGTTGAGCTTGAAGAAAACCTGAAGGATTCTAAAAGGCTTGTCATGACTTCTCTTTGGGATAATGAGGAGTTAGAAAGGGACCTATTCTGTCTAAAGGAATAACTTAATAAATACCTACAATGGATGACATCTTCTAAAATGCATTCTAACTTGACTAATCAAGGTGCTAACAATGGAAAGGGGATTGGTTATCAAGAAATAACCCAACCTTACAGGTCTCAAGGGACAATTGCTTATACTGCTATGAACAAGGTTCATAATCCTCTATGTACTCATTGTGGAAGAGATGGACACATAAGGGGGGATTGTTAAAATTGTATTACAGCTAGGATGAATTTTTCCAAATATATTCAGCAAGGAAAAGCTCATTCTAAGGGTCTCAAGCCTCACAAAACTGTTAAAAGGAACTCTCTACCTAGATGGGACAAAAGGGATTTGATCACACTATTATCCTACTATAGGGAACTCAGAATCAAGTGGATTCCCAAATCATGCAAATGATCATGACTTAGGAATTACAAGGGGGTTGTAGTCAGGATTAGTTTATTTATTGAAAGAGTTCAAAGCTTAATGATAGAAGGCCTAATTGTGGTCTCTCTCTCAACACACTTTTGGTGAAGGCATCTTTTTATGAAAAGATGGTTTCAAGGACCTAATCCTATCTTGTGAAAGCTAATATTCAACAAGAGAATATGTAAAGCCTATGTTCTAAAGGAAGCCTTGGAATGACATTTAGATATGATGAACGAAAATGCTCTGAAAAATGAACTAAAAAAGGTATTCTTTGGATGGATAAGAGAAGAGCATTTAGTTCTTGATTTATCTGGAAAATCATTGATCCTGGTGGCGATAAAGATGATAAGCCAGAGGATAGAAGATATAGATAAGTCCTGATTATCAGGCACTCAGTCACTAGAAAATTTATCTCAAAAGAAGAAGCTTCAAAAGCCTAAATTAAGTCAAGTATGGGACCTGGTCCCCACAACTTTTTTAGGAACAAGTTCTAAGCAAAAAGGGAGTATACAGAGATTAAAGTATGATACTCACTTAACCTAATATGTTAATCAATGTTTCTCCATAAAATTTTCTATGTTCAGTAAATAAGTATCCTTGATAAAGTGGGTGCATTTTTTTTTGACTCAGTATTGTATCCTTCCAGGTATACACCCATGAGAATAACTTAGAAAGTGGACCAAACTGACAAGCACAAATTTAAAGATTCACTTAAATAAGAGGGATATGGTCTTATCTCTAAGTTTAGTATCACTACAATATGCTTAACTAATCATATAATATATTGTCTAAGAAAGCCATGTATCTTTTCATTCCCTCATAAAAGTTGTCAATTCATTTTGAAAAATGAAGAGACTCTCTTATCAAAATCAAATATGTCATTCTCTAATGACAATGGTAACCTATTGAATTTTCTAAAATAGGCTACTTCCCAGTCTGAGTCTCAACTCATCACTCATTGCCTCGACTAAACAAAATTAATCCTTCTCATTCTCCTTCATTTAGAAATTCAAATTGTATATTCCCTCATCAAATATCTTGATCCTTCAGCAAGAAAAGCCATAGAAAACACCGTCTTAGGTCTTCTAAGTAAAAGACTGGTTACCCTACTGCAATGAGGTAGAAATACATAAGCCGTCAAATAGAAGAAAGCCTCCAAGAGACCTGGTCCAAAGAAGAAAAAGTTGCTATTAAAATGATAGAGGCAAGTAATGAGACCAAAGATAACGATGAAGAATATGGGTGGTTAAAAAGGGAATTAAATATTGATGACTCATAAAGTTCTCACAGAAAAGAACTCTTGATCTCAAAATATATAAGAAAAGGGGAGACATGAAATGCCATACTGGTACCTCCACAACAAAGTATTGTATCACTTTGGGGTACTTTGGAAATGAAGATCACATGGAAAATCCAAGTTGATATTAAGTTTGAACAAAACTTGTGGAGAATGTATATCAAGCATATGAATGGCTAGCTATTTAAGAGATGTTGGGAATGCAGTAACGAAGGAGTTATGAATTAAGTCAGCAGTCAAAGAAGCTATATAAATTATATTTGACATTGTGGAATCAAAGGCTATCCTCTGAAGGACCAGGTTCCACTAATGAACATACAACTAAAAATGGAGAAGTCCAGGAAAAAATGGTCAAACTGAATATTAAAGCGAAGATCCTTGCCAAATAGTTCGTGGATACTCACATTACTATAGATTCTAGAATGGAATGCTAATTAAGTCCTTTTCACCTAATTCTCCTTATACCTGAGCCCTATTATCCTCATTCCGTTATCAACTTTGTTTCAGTTCCATATCCTAGTTCTAATAATTGATTTTAAAGATAGTTATCTTATGATGATTATTTTAGCCTACTATACTGGTACTGACTATTATGCGTTAATGAATCTCATTTGTCTACTTACTTTAAAGTTGTTCTACATGTTGGTGTTACCCCAGTGGCCATGAGTTAACTGATTTGTGCTTAATTAATTTTTTGTTTACTATTAATACTTTGCAATGATGCCAAAAGGGGGAATATTGTGTTCATGTTGTAGGCACTTGGCACCAGTTGAAAGCCTAAGGACTATCAACTCACGAAACTAAACACTAGAAGCAAAAAATCAGCAAGCACACACAAGGGAAAACAACAAAAGTAGAAGAAAAGAGATTAAAAAGAGATGCATAAAGTAAAGATAGTAGAGACACCCTCACTTCCACCAATGAATAGCGCTAGAAGGTGTATCAAACCTTCAAACACACATCACCAATGTAAGATCAAAGCTCACTCTTAGGTGAACCAAAGGGAATTCACACTTCCTCAATTACACCTTTCTTGCTAATTTGTCAACAAAAGTGAAATCCATCACTTAGCATTAACCCTAATTTTAGATTCTACGCAAAACAAAGACTAAGAACTACACTCTAAAGAGTATTCTTTCAATATTCATCAAAAGGTAAGGAAAATAGAAGCTAATAGGTCTATTTACACTATTGCATAACAATGACTAAAATACCCTTAATGAAGGGTGCTCCTTTGGAGTGTAAAAGAGAGTCATCAAAAGATAATATTTCCCTTAATAATCTCAAATATAAGCGTCCTTGGATTGTAAGGACCCTTTCTCCAACCTTCAACTTGAACAAGGCTTTGTAATGGTTCCAAAACATCTTCAAGCATTTTCAAATCCGAGGCTTGAACCTTTGACAATCTGAAACGTGAACCTTTGATAAGACCTTGTAATCCTTGTGCTCGTTATGCTTGTATCATACTCTCCATCATGAAAGAAATTTGACCTCAAATTCAAACCCTGTAAAACCAAAGAGAGGGAAAACAAGCACACATTCCTCATGATAGGAGGGTTAGGGTTAGTGTAACAATTGATATAAGCATGCCAAGGGGGTACACTTTTGATATACAACTAGCAATCCTTTGTTTTGATGATAAAAATTTAGTATGATCATTACAAAGGATATGGCCAATATAGACATCAAGGAGTAAGGAACACAATCCGATACTATCATATATATCATCAAGCCAAGGTTGTTCACATATGAAATATATCCACAGGTCCTTTGTATGTGACATGGAGAGGTTAGCATGAATGGCACAAAGGAAGTGGCCTTTACAAATATCAAGAGATAAGGAAACTACAATAGTCTTAATGGCTGTACTATACCCAAAAGGTAAGACTACCTTTGGATTAGGAACCTTAAGATTCATTTGTTTCATTACTTCTACAAAGGACCTTATCAAGTATGGTGCCACTATTGATCTTAAGGTCCACATCACCCACATATCATTATCATTCCAACATGAAAACCAGCCACCAAAATTCTTACCTCTATATAATAAGAATTCAAAATTAACATGGTTATCACTCCAAGGTGTTTCACATTTGACATACACCCATATATCCTTGGTGTTTGAGATAAAAATCTTTGAATAAAGGATACCAAAGACATGAATGGAATCAACATCAAAAATAAATGCACATGACTAGAAGTTATTCCACCCGCATCCCAAAGGAATTCTGGGATCAAATGGATAAAGGTCTAAGCCAAGATGACCCACTCCCTTCAGTAGGATAATTTGCTCATAATCATTCAAGGCATTGCACACAACTTTGGCATACACAAGGCCACTATGAACAAGACTAATATCATGGATTTAACTACACAAGTTCAAAGGGCCATGTTCAATACCAAGATCATTAATACAAGTATCATCACTAAGTTGGAAATTCTAAAACATACCATTCTCATGCTCAAGTAGTGAACTAGTTTTAAGAGGAAGTTGATCATTATTCACAACAAAAGAGTTACTAAGGAAAGAGCTATGCACTTACAAACCTAAAACCACTTCACTAGACACCAAAATCACAACATTTTGAGTTCAAAGAAGTGTTTAGAGTAGCAAAGTCACCTCGGGTAAGGCTTGGACAGTCCATTTTTTTGGCGCTCTTGGTGAAGTGAGCCTCTAGTTCATTTCTCATGCATTCATGTGGAACTCCTTTTGGATCCTTCTTGATTATGATTTCATCTAGTACCTGCACATAAGAAGAATCAAATACTACAAGAATCTTAACTTTTTGTGGCGACTAATGACACTGCTAATGTATGGAAAATCGCCACTAATTATTTTTAGTGGCTACATAAGGGTTGTAGAAATTTACTACTGTAACTAAAAGTTTTTTGTGATGGCATATGTAAGACGCCACAACACATATATTCTGTGACGACAATACTTGCCACAAAAATGAGGCAAATACGCCACAAAACAAAGTTCAAAAAATCGATGTTGGGATAGTCGCCACTGTAGATGAGGCTTTACCCGCTACCATTATCACTACAAATTCCTTAGTGGTGATCTTTTGTCTCCACAGAAGGTTGATTTTTTTAAAAAAAATTGACTTTTTGTGGCGACTATGGGTCGCCACTAATACTTCCTTTTTGTGGCGACTACGGGTCGCCACTAATACTCATATTTTGCAGTGACTATGGGTCGCCACTAATACTCACTTTTTTCCCCCAAAAAATATAAATTATATAATAATACAACTATAGTACTTAAAGGTACAAAGACGATATTAAAATATATTTCTCCACAAGAGAATTATATAGTTTTTAATGGATAACAAATTAGTGTGATATACATATGAGAAAGAAAATCATAAAATATCTTCAAACTTCTCATGGCTAACAATTCCCATCATGAAATTAATTGTCCCTGAAATACAAAAAGTGAAGTTTCAATTCTAACTTATTAAACCAAAATAGAATAAAAGGACAATGAAACTAACAGAAAGATCTGGCCAGTAAAAAAGAAAGATCTCAATTCAGCTAACACAACATAACTTATTCATGCCAGGCATATCAATTCCTAACACATTTTTTCTTAAGGATTTACTTAAGAATTATCTAAGACACTAATGAGATCATTTACTTAACTTCCACTTCATTTTATTCATCATGTGGTCCTAAAATTCTGTTAACTCCCCAAATTTTCAAAAAATTTTGCCAGAGTTTCCTTTGTAAATAGGCCTATCGAAAACCTGTCAGCTAACCAGAATACATATAAATACGCTTCACAGAGCGTTACAACAAATATGTTACTCAACTAATAAAACACAAGGCTCCACTTAGCCTTAAAGTCAAATATTACGTACAATCAACACAAAATGGATCCATAGAGAACTTTAAACTCATTGGAATCAATTTTTCTTTTAGTGGAACTAAAAAAATCCTTTTAATGGAATTACTTTTGTTTAATTTTTAATTACTAACACATAAAATAAAGAAGCAAAACAAAAAATATTTCAAAGTATCTAAAATTATACCTTCAAAGCTTTGCATGCATATAATTTCTCTGTTTTTTGGGCAAGTTAGAATGGAAAGAAATATAAGGGTGTTTGCAAGCATATAATTTCAAACGATTTCTCTATTTTCCATGCTTGAGTAACTTAGCTTTCTATGCTTGTTGGCTTCACAATTATGTTTGTAACTTATTTTTGATATCAAGCATGTAAAGATAAAGTTGTTGTTAAAATAGAAGCACGTATCACTTTTATCTCTCTCTTTTTCTCTCTCTCTCTATATATATTATGCAGTGATGTACATAGTGCGTAGTTTTAAAAATCAGATCATAATAATCAACTTAAAAGAGAAGAATTTGTAGCGTCTGCCATAAATAGGCACGTACGAAGAGGTATTATTTATTATTTTACCTAAAGAAGAATTAATGCAAGAAAATAAACAAGGCACGCAAATATTGATATGGGCATCTTAACAAAATTGTAAGGAACTAATCACGTAAAATTAAAATGCCAAGCAAAATAATCTACACATTCTAAATAAGGACAAAAGTGGGTACCCAAAAACAATCTAATAAATAGCAATTTATCAATATCAACCCTAATCACAATGAACAAATAATAGCAATTAACAACAGCTAATCCATCATAATTGTAAAAAATCTGTCCATAAGAAATAAGCTTTTGACATCTAACGGAATAACATTTCAACAGCAACATGCTTAGTAATTGAACAAAGAGTCATGAAATCTGGATTTAGGTTAAGAATAAGCACTACCATGATTGAAACTTTCACGCATGATAGTACAGATGATAAAATAAACACAACCAGTAGATTTCACGAGATTCACAACAATCATTTCATCAATTTTTAGATCACGAAAAGTGAACAAACAACAAGTAAAATTTAAACTCACACCATAAAATGGACTCTTAACACCCATTGATTTTCGGTAAGGGGGGTTATCGGGTCTGGGCATAGAGATGGGGGGAGGACGGCGACTGCCAGCGGTGTTTTTAAAGGTGCCAGATCCGACAGCTGGCAGTAGCGGCAAACTGAGAGGTGGTGATACCATGGATGGTGCATCGATATTGATGATGGAGAAGAGATCAGAGGGAGCGCGATGACTGGTTTGGCGTGACTGGTAGCTGGTGGCATCGGATATTATGGTGGCGGGAGAGGGGAATGGAGGAGGCTTGTGGTGGTTTTGCCAAAGCATCGAAGCAATGACTTTGATGTAGAGAGAAGATGGAAAGATAAGGTCTTGGGGGTCATTTCACCGACCAGCGGTGGTTGGCAGCGAAGAAAGGTGGTGGTGGAAGGGTTTTAGAGAGATGAAGAGGGATAAAAGAGAGAGAGGTAGACAAATTTAGAGAAAAATATTTTGAATTAGGTTTTTGTTTATCCTTTAAAAGAAAAGGGAGGCTAATTTGATCTCAACCATCGGATTAATTTAGATCAACAACTGAGATTAAAATAATTTAAAAAAATGTTCAGAAATTTATTTGAAATTATAATGTCATCAATAGGCTAAAATTGGTATTAAATTAGGTAAAATTGGATAGAAAATGGCTAAAAGATAAATAAATTTAGACAAAGTGATTTTAATTTAGGTTGTTATTTAAATAATAGTAATAACAGTATAAAATAAACAATAGATAATTAATAATAATAATAATAGATAATAATAAATAATAATAATATTAATAATAAAATAAATAATACTAAATAATGGAAAAGTAGACAATGTATTTGTAAAAATATGAGTATGCACAGTTACCAATAATTTAATAAAATTATGTAAAAAATATTATATTTTAATTAATAAGTTGTAAAAAATGATATCAAAAAATTAATAAAATAATTTGTACTTTTTAAATCATGAATGTGGCACGTCGAAAATTTATTTGATGCAACAAAAATGTGTAAAAGATACTAAAATTTAAAAGTTAATAATTTTTCTAAAATATCCGCCTAAATATAGTACCGGGAGGTCAAAATTGGGTGTCATCAATTATAACCACTAAAACAGATTTTAATTTACCTATATAAGTGGGAAGGATAACAAAGTAGAAGTATTAGTGGTGACAAAAAAGATGGCCACAACAAATCTCCCTTTAGCAGCGATTAAGTCGCCACAAAAGACTTTTAATAGCGACAACTCGTAGGTCGCCACTAACCCAAATGTTATTGAAAAAATTACTACATATTTGTGGTAACCTACACATAGTCGACACTAAATATGTCATTATTAGTGGCGTCTAAGTCGCCACAAAAGCCTTTTAGTAGCGACAATTCCTAGGTGTCCACTAACCCAAATTTTATTGGAAAAATTACTACATATTTGTGGTGACCTACACATAGTCGCTGCTAAATATGCCATTATTAGTGGCGACTTTGATGGTCTATCCTAAATCTTATACCTTTTGTGGCTACCTTTGTCTATCGCCACAAAAATCTTAACTTTTCTGGCAACTATTTGTGTCGCCACTGAAAGTCGTCATAAAAAACTGTATTTCTTGTAGTGAAAGCTAGGCAAAATGCTAGCTTTTGGGTTACGAAGTAACAAGGGTTATTCATGGACAAGATCCATAATCAAGCATTTCATTCCCTTTTCTACTTCACTACCCGTGGTTTCCCTTTACCTTTCCCTTTTCTTATTTTCTTTACACTCTTCTTGTATCTCAATATCAAACTTCTCGCCATCATGAAAATTGACCTTATCACCCTTAGATTCCATCACCATCTATTCTCTTAGTTAAATGGGGTAATTTTGGTTTAGTGGATCTTGGAGAGGAGGCATTAAATTATATTGGTGATGTTTTTGGATTTGTGGCATGGGATTTTGTGGAGTGTGGTGTCCTTGGTAAAGTAGATTTGGGACTAGGTGGTTTGAATTTTGTGGAGCTTTGGTGGATATAATCTATCAACCCTCGATTTCATTCTAATCACACCACCCATCAACGATGCCACTTCACTCCTCATAGAATCCATATCACCCATTATAGCATCGTGATTATCATCTATTTTTTCGGGCCAACGCCTCAAGCCGAACCATCAAGACTCAAATAGGATCATTTCCCAAATATTGGTATGAAGAACCCTTGGATTCCATGGTCAAAAGTACCTAATAATAAGAAAAAACAGCAAGGAGAAAACCTACAAAACGAACAAACAAGTTAGTTCAAGAAGGCCACTCAACACTATCACTCAACCTCAACTCACACATGGTTTCACAAGTGTTGAATAATTGGCAATACTTGGCAAGTTAATTGATAAGCTTTGGTTCGGAATTGATATTTGTTTGAAACAACTCAAATAAAGTGATGCACGAACTTGAACCGACAAAATACTATGACTTTAAAACAAAAAAGCATACAAAAATCAAAGACACGAAACAAACGGAACCAAGACTAATCATCAACCTAGTAGGTAGTTACTAGTTTGCTAATTAGTGATAGATTTTAACACACAAGAAACTAGAATCAATAAATATAAACTTAGAAATATAATTTAGAACTCGATTTGGTCATTTGTAGAAGTAATGGTGTGGCAGCTTTTAATTGGACGTCACTTTTCCAAATTTTCAAATTCCAAATTCTTGTTTCAGCCGAACACACTTAGGATAAGAAGAAATTTCATTTGGGAGGGAAACATTGAAGGTTTGGAGCCCTTTTGGAGCTTCAAATGAATTCAAAATGGATTGGTCCCCCCTTGTACTTTCATTTGTACTTGATTATTCCCTGTCTCTTCTTTCTTTTGGATGACAATGAATATGCCAAGGAATATTCTTTCACAAACATCAAGTACACTCTGTTTCTTCTCCTTTTTTGGTTCAAATACACTCTTTGAATACTCTTCTTCAACAAGATTTGAAGATCGTGGATGAACAAGATGAATATTCAAAAGTTGACAATGGTTTGACCACAAGGCAAATGAACCCCAAATTTAAATTTTCTTTTAGATCTAGGTTCCTTTTGCCAAAGCAAGGACAAACAACAATAAATCAGCAAAAAAAATGTCCAACTATCACAACCCACACGTTTCCACCTTCAAAAAATCTTCAAATATGGCACAACAATGGTGGATCTAGCTTAAAAACAACCAAATCTCATTCTAACCTTAGATCTAGACACTTTAAGTATTAGAGAACAAGAACCTAACAATAGAAACTATCAAAAAAAGCTAAAAATTATTAGATCTAACTTCTATCACATGGATCTACTACAAACACAAGACAACACACAATTTTTTAAGATTTTCAGATTTTTTGACTTTTCTTTGTTGAGATTTTCATAATAAGGACACTAAAACCAAGATTTAGGGATGTTGGAACAACCCTAACCAAGGGTTTGATACCAAATGATATCCTAAAGTACTATCAACTCCCAAAATTAAACACTAGAAGGTAAAAATCAGCAAGAACACACAAGGAAAAACAACACAAGTAGAAGAAAAGAGATGAAGAAGATATGCATAAATTAAAGATAGTAGAGAGACCCTCACTTCCACCAATGAATAGCACTAGAAGGGGTATCAAACCTTCAAACAAAGATCACCAATGTAAGATCAAACATCATTCTTAGGTGAACCAAACATAATTCACACTCCCTCAATTACACCTTTCTTGCCAAATTATCAACACAAGTTAAATCCATCACTTAGTATTAACCCTAAGTTCAGATTCTACACTAAACTAAGACTAAGAACTACACTCTAAAGAGTAATCTGTCAATATTCATCAAAAGCTAAGGAAAATAGAAGCTAATAGGTCTATTTATACTATTACCTAACAATGACTAAATTATCCTTAATGAAGGGTGCTCCTTTGGAGTGTAAAAGAGAGCCATAATGACTGAGTGATTGATTTTTAGTATTGATTTGTAAAAGAATTACTTAAAGCTATAAGATTAGTGTCTTGTTTTCTCATTGATGGTGCTTTTTAGGTAGAGTTGCCTAATCTTGAGACTGATTATAGCTTATCAGTGTGGAGAGAGTCCTTGGTAGAGTTACCAAGATGAGTTTTTAGGAGTGTTGCTAATAGCGTAAGGATCCTAGGGTTATACTAAAATATAAACTATAATCAGGAGGCTGGTTATAGTGGATTTTGTTGATGTTTATAAGGGCAGGCTGTGGTTTTTTCCATCCTGGGTTTCCACATAAAAATCCTTTTGTCTTTTACTCTTTTAGCACTGTCTTTAGTTTTCTTGCACTCTATTATTTCATTGCATATGATTGATTATGAGGGAGATATTCCCTTACTATGTGAAGCAACCTAAAAATATTTCATCGCATGCTTAAGATCATGGTTTCAAAGCATAATCATGGTTCACTTTCTGACATTAAGGTTGTCTTTATTAGATAAGATTATTATACAGTCGTACAATATAACCAAGGTCATGATTTGTCTTGTCGTATCTCACCATAGAGTAGGGATTCACTAAGAAGGCCATAATATTTTGCTTGGATGTCGGATTAAGGCAAAAAATGATACATTGAAAAGACAATTCAAATATATTTCATTTGGTAGGTCTGGAGCTTAAATATGAATCAAAATTAGGAATTTATGCCAATTTGAATCTGATCATTTTTTAAATCAATTGGTAAGGGGTTTTTGGCTTGGATAAAGGCTATGAAGTTCTTGGGGCCTTGGAACATGGCCAAATTCCTTCTCATACTATTAAAAATTAATGTTTAATCCTATAAGTACTTGAATCTTGGTTCTAAATAATAGGTTTAAAGTGTCGTGGGGTGCCTGAAAGTCACATAACAGTCTTATTCATTGATGTAAAGCATGCCACACTTATAAGTGAAAGGCTATGAAATGTTTTAGGAAATGTTTTACTTCCTTCAAGTTCATATCATGGGATAGAGTGTGAGCACTATTAAAACCTTCTTCTAACACATTCTCTACTTATTTACAGGATATGCCTCTAAAGAGAACTAACGCAAAGAGGAGTGGAAATGATTATAGGGTTTAGAATTGGCAAGTACCACCATTGGCTCTATAAAAAACCCTAAGCAAACAAGTATCCCATGAAAAATTTAGGACTACTTTTGAAACCTTAGACCAATCTATGACCACCAAGAATAAATAGCCTGATGTGGCACCAACCAACCCGATAGTAAATCCGATATCAGCTAGAATCTAAGACTTTACTTGGATGAATACTCTAGTGTTCTTTTGGTTGAGGTCTAAGGAGGATCCATAGGAGTTAGTGGATAGTTTTTAAAAAGTTTAGAGATTATCGGTGTTACCTAAATTGAAAGAATTGACCTAGCTGCATATCAGTTGTAGGGAGTAGCTTACACCTGGTATAAGCAATGGAAGAAGAATAGGGGTGCTGGCGTATAACTAGTAAAATAGAATGAGTTTATGGTTACATTTTTGGATAGGTTCTTATTGCTTGAGCTAAAGAAGGCCAAGGAGAAGGAATTCATAAATCTAAAGTAAGGTAGCGTGAGTGTGAAAGTGTATTCCTTTAAGATTACTTAGTTGGCAAGTTATAATCTGACTATGGTTACAGATTCCACAGCCCACATAATCATGTTTGTGTCTGGCATTTGTGAGGATGTGGTAAAAGAATATAGGAATTCTATATTGTTGAAGGAGATGGACATCTCCTAGATGATGGTTCATTCTCAGTATATAGAGAAAGAGTAGGTCACGGATAAGGAAAGAGAGAATAAAAGAGCCATAAAATTTAGCTTTATTTTATGTCAGTAGAGGTTAGATGGTGGAAATTATTCTCAGTTCTGCTAGAAATCATTAGCTCTAACCACATGTTCTTTAGCTCCCTAGTGCCCAAGTTCAAGAAAGATACTCAGGATATAGCATAAGGCTCTAAGTTCTAGGATAGTGTGAGCAGTGTTTGTACCAACCTGATATAGATAAATATGCTAGGAGCATAAGATTTAATGTATGGCCAATAGTGATGGATGCTTTGGGTATGAAAATTAATAAAATAGGCTTAGAAAATATCCAGTGGCCTTTAATAGAGGTAAGAATGCCCGTCATCAAGGGTTTTATAACTCTTCAAAATCTCCCACAGGTCGATCTACTCTATTGGGTTCCTAATCTAGAGCAGCTAGCAGACAGTTTCTGAATAGGGTCCTTGCCCTTTACACTCGATAGGATTATGATGTTTCTCTAGATATAGTCACGGCTATGTTATAAGTCTTCCATATTTATGCTTATGTTTTATTAGATCCTAGAAGTACACTTTTTTTGGTATTCCCTATATAGTAGTAGAACTTGATGTCAGTCCTAAAATTCTTTTAGAACCTTTCACAGTCTCTACTCTAATTGGCGACGTAGTCATAGCTAGATGAGTATACAGAAATTTCCAACTCATAATTTCCCAGAAAGTTACCTTAATTGAACTCGTAGAGTTACACATAATAGTTTTAGTGTCATTCTTGGTGTGGTTTGGCTACACTCTTTATATGCCTCTATTGATTATAGGAAAAGATAGTGCGGTTCCCGTTTCCAAATGAACTAGTTGTAGAGTAGAAGGGTAGTGCCTCAATTCCTATATGTCAATTTATCTCTAACCTTAAGTCTAGAATATTGGTCTACAAAGGGTGTATCTATCATATTGTCTAGGTTAAGTATTTAAAACCTGAAGCCCCAACTCCTTGGTCAATTCCAATGGTAAGTAAATTTCTAGATGTGTTTCCAAAAGATCTACTCAGAGTACCCCATGAATGAGAAACTGATAATAGAATAAATCTTATTCTAGATACATAAATTATTTCCATTCCATCTTACAAAATGGATCAAGCCGATCTTAAAGAGTTGAAGAACAATTGAATGACCTTCTAGACAAGTGTTTATCAGACCCAACATCTCTCCATGTAGTGCTCCATCTCTTTTCATACACATGAAAGATAACTCTTTCAAAATGTGAATCAAATACCATTAGGTGAACAAGGCCAGAATCAAAAATAAGTATCCTATTCCCTAGATTAATAAATTATTTTACCAACTTTAGGGTGAAAATTACTTCTCTAAGATAGACCACAGTTCAGTCTATCATCAGCTAAGAGTCTAAGAATGTGACATTCAAAAAATAGCATTCAGAACTCAGTATGGTGACTTTCAATTCATTGTTATTTATTTTGGTCTAACCAATGCTTTTGTAGCTTTTACAGGCCTAATGAATAGGGTATTGAAGCAGTACTTGGACATATATATCATTTTATTAATAGATGACAATCTCATTTATTCTCGAAGTGAGGATGAACGTGAAGGTTATCCGAGGATTTTAATCATAAAGATCACTAAATATCCACAAAATTCAACAAGTGTGAACTCTTATGGAAATCAAAAACATTTCTTGTCATATTATTTTTGGTAAGGAAATTTAAGTTTATCCTCAAAAATCCAATTTAGAGAAAAACTGGCCTAGACCCATCTCTCCAACATATATCAGGAGTTTCTTGGGCTTAGCCAATTACTACAAGGGATTTGTTGAAGTATTTTCCACTATTTATTATCCCGTGTCTTGACTACTCAGAAGGAAGTCAAATTCTGATAGTCTAAATCTTATGAGAACAATTTTCAGGATTGGAAGACTAGACTCATAGCTATTGCAGTTTTAACCTTGCCTGAAAATCTCATATGGTTTTGTGGTCTACTGTGATGCTTCTATGGCTAGACTTTGTTGTGTGTTGATTTATCAAGTCAAAGTAATAGCATATGTCACTAGAATGCACTAGACTCAATAGAAGAATAATTTGAATCATGATCTTAAGTTTGTAGGAGTTTTTTTTCTCGTTACAGATTTAGAGGCATTACCTCAGTAGTGTTTATGTTGATGTGTTCATCAATCAAAAAGGTCTCCAGCATGTTTTCAGTTAAAAAGATTAGAATCTACGTCAGAGAAGATGGTTAGAGCTATTAAAGGATTATGATATAAGAGTTTTTTACCATTTAATTAAAGCCAATGTGGTGGTCAATGTCCTTAGAAGATTATCTATAGGAATTGTTGCTTATATCGAGGGTGAGAAGAAATAACTAGCTTATAAGGTTCAAAGATTGGACTGAATGTGAGTTTTGTTGGATGACCCAATTGATGGTAGTATTTTTATTCAAAATGGTTCAAAATCCTCTTTGATTTATGTGGTTAAATAAAACCAATATAGTGATCCTATTTTTCTTTGACTGAAAAACAATAATCCACAGTAAGAAGGTTGAGGTTTTCTCCTAAGGGGGAGATGGTGCTCTTTGCTATCAAGGCAAATTATGTATTCGAATGTAGATTACTTAAGATGGCGGAGGCTCATGGTTCTCGATGTTATTTCATCCAAAATCTACTAAGATATACCATGCTTTATGGGAAATCTATTAGTTGAATGGTATGAATAAGGATCTCGTAAATTTATGGCTAAGGGTCCAATTGCTAATAGGTTAAGGTTGAGCCCCAGAGATCTAGTGGTATGCGTAAAGACATCAGTATTCCTACCTTGAAGTTGGAGGTACTGAATCGGTACTTTATTATAGGGTTGTCTTGAACTCATTGATAGCTTGATACTATTTGGGTTATCATAGACCAGATGAAAAAGTCAGTCTATTTTCTTTCAATTAAGATTTCAGATTCAGCTGAGGACTAGTCTAAACTCGACCTTAAGGAGTTAGTAAAATTGCAGAAAATCCTATAAACTATCATTTCAAATAGAAGTACCCAATTTACTTCTTGATTTTCAAAGGCATTTCAGAAAGGTCTTGGAACTAAAATTCATCTCAGTATAGCTTTTAACCCACATACAAATGGTTAGGCAAAACGGACCATTCAAACCTTAGAGGATATAATTTTATCATGCATGATATATTTCAAGTGTAGTTGGGATGATCATCTACCTTTGATTTAGTTTGTTTTTAATAAAAAGTATAACTCTACTATTCAGATATCCTTATTTGAGGCACTTTATAGTAGCAGGTGTACATCTCCTATTAGCTAGTTTCAAGTTGGTGAACATAATTGATAGGGCCAGAATCAGTCCATGAGTCTATGGATAAATTTTAGATGATTAGGGGAAGGCTGAGAACAATTTATAGTCATTAGGAGAAAGGAACTTGAATTTGACAAAGGTGATTTTATCTATTAGAAAGTTTCACCTATAACGGGGGTAAAAAGATTTGGGAAGTAAGTAAAGCTCAGCCCACACTTTATAGGTCCTTTTGAGATTTTAGGTTATTTTTGCGATGTAGCCTATGAGTTAGATTTGCCTACACACTTAGCAGTGGATCATTTAGTCTTTCATATTTCCTTCCTAAAGAAGTGCATTTGTCATCTCATATCAGTTGTGCTCTTAGAAAATATAGGCGTGAAAAATAGTCTCTCTTATAAAGAGATTCCAATTGAAATCCTTGTCTATTAGGTTCGTGGTTTGAGGAATCAATAGGTCACATTGGTAAAGGTTTATTGGTGAAATCAGTCAATTAAGGGAACTACTCGGGAAGCAGAGGCAGACATGATAACAAAGTACCCTATTTCTTCCCTTTAATCTCAGTCCCAACTAGACATAATAATTTTTCTTAATTAATTAACTCCTTGTATTTCATATCACCAACTATTCTTCTATCATGAAATGCGTCCATAAGTCTAGTTTAGCCCATGTTTCAGTCACTAACTCAATATCATGATATTGTACCACTCTTAGAAACTCATTGTAGGAATTTTAGGTCCAGATAGTATTGCGGGGTTCTAATATTATCATGATAAGTGGAGAAGAAAATGTGGGTTGCAACTTTTTTCCCTAACCTTCCAGCTCAGTCACTTTCCATTCGGCGACAAATGACCTCATTAGCGAGATATTGTAACACCCGTGAAAATCCAAACCAAGGCTAGAATCATGTTTTAGGTGCATGTAGGATTTAAAATCAAGTTTTAATTGTATGAGAAGGAATTTGGCCATATAAAAAGGCCACAACAACCTCCTATCCCTTAAACAAGCCAAAACCTCCCCTACAAAACATTTCCTTAAGAAATAATTAGCTTCATTATATTATATGGTTTCATATCACTTTCGACGCTCAAAACTACAAAAACATGCAATTACTTAGATCGTTTTGTTAAATATTATGTGATTTTGTTATGTTTTGTAGGAAACCAAGTTATGGGAGCTAAACAAGAGAAAAAGGTGAAAATTTAAGTTTCTCACCTCCTACATGGGCACATACAGCTAGAAGGTACAACCTACGTGGTGTAGGTGCTAGAACAAGTGTTAGTTGATTGAGATACAAAGATTCAAAGGCTAAAAAATTTGACCCTGCTACCTACGATGGGCACCTATGACCCATAGGTGCCACCTATGATCTGTAGGTGCTAGTGCATAGTTTAGAAAGTTAATATTTCAAATATCCTATAGATTTTTTGGAGTCTGGAACCTACGTGGGGCCACCTATGGCCCATAGGTGCCACCTATATCCTGTAATTAGCTCTGTAAGTAGCCACCGACTCTTGTTTTCCTCTTTTGTTTTGGACTGGTTTCCTAGGTTTCCTTGTATTCTTTACTTACCCATTTGACATTTTTTTAGTTAATTTATGCACTCTTATAACTCCCAAACATATATTTTGATTCTTAGATTAGATTTTGATCTTGGGATTGTTTTCTCTGGTTTTGGTTTATTATTCAATTTGTTACTTTAGGTTTTCATGATAAATTATTGTGAGATTTATTTAATGCTTTCAATAATGAATTCCATTGATTATTTCACAATGATGAGAAGCTAAATCCCTTATCTAGGGTTGTGGGACCCCTGGTTGAATTACAAAGTAGGGGAAGTACAACATTGTTCCCAATCAATATTCTTGCATGTATTGTGGTCATCCTCAGTCTAATAGATTTCTTAGTGGTTGCAAACATTAAGAACCCACCTATATTCACTACTTACTTCAAAAAAGAGATACAGAGCAGAAAAATAAGATCACAACAATAATTTTGAGTTAATTATCGATATAAGCTAATCATCCAAACCTAATTAGGCTAACTATCTTAATCTAAGTAACTAGGGACACAAAAGGCATTAGTTAATTAGGGATCTAGGATAAAGGCATTAGTTGATATAGTCCATTAATGCATGAGCATGATAGATATATTGTGGGAGCATAATGAGAGCATTCTAGACACGTTGGTGCTCTTGGCAAAAGAAAAAGAGAAGTTTAATCAAAAGGTTGATCGATTTGGCTTTGATATTCACAACTTGAAAGTAGACTTGGATGCAAAGTTTAATGTGTGTAACTCCCAAAAATTCAGTTATAAGTTGTGTGAGACTTACAAAATTCTTATATGCTAAATTGAGAAGCTAAAATTGGAGAATTCAGCATTTTCTCATACTTTTGTGTATATTATCACTATTTAGGAGAGACTAGTGTTATATGAGGATATAAATAAGAATGTATGTCATGAGTCGGGTTGTATTGGACCTCATTCTAAGCAGTTTTACCCAAATATTAGTTGAGACATATGAGCCTATGGAAGAGGGTAAACAGGAGGAAAAATATCTGTATATTCCTGAATTTATTGTGCAAAAATCAAGAAATTTCTCACTTAAGGGAAAAAAATAGCAACCTACCATATCTATTCCTTGGTTTTGTTATTTCTATACCACCACCCCTTGAGAATAATGAAAAATTAGAAGAAAACCATTAGGAGTGCAATTCATAAGTTCAAAATGGAAAAATAGAGACCTACTCTTCAGCTACCTTGATAAAGTCTCAACAATAAAGGTATCCGCGTGATGCTGAGATGTTAAATCAGGCACTGCATGGGAGAAAACCCATTGTTGGCAAATTTTGAATAACCAACATAGCCAAGTCATGCCACGACAGTAAATCAGACATTGCTTAGGAGGCAACCCAAGGTATTATGCTAATTTTTCATTTGTGTTTATGTTGGTATAATTAAAGTCAGATATCACATTGATGGTACTACAGGTATCTTCCTAACTCTCTTATTTTGTAGTATTTTCATGAATTGGGGACAATATATGATTATAAGTTTAGTGCAAGGATACTTACAGGTCTAGATGTCCTCTTAGGGTTTATGTTGTAGTGTCTGTTTTCCTCAGAGTTTGTTCTTAGTAGAGATAGCATGTTTAGGATGTATTGTGTGTTGTTTATTATTAGGTTGTTTTTGTTTAACTAGGTGAAAAATGAGTACCTAAGGCAGTTGATATGTTTTGTTTTGTTGTGCTTAAAGTATTTTTGAGAAATGATACCCCTCCAAAAAAATTATTTTTAAACTGTGTGATGTGTAGATATATGTGACCATTGTAAATCTCCTTATACCATTAGGATTAAGGATATAATAGTCATAACTAGCATTGCATTAACCAAATAGATAGTAGTATTTGATGCAACCCCTTGCCATGTGTGTATGAGATGCTACATTGTTTCTTTTGTATGTTGAATCCAGAACTTGCCCAGTTAGTGTTTCCTAGGATGTAGGATAGTCAGTTAGGAAAGGATAATATGTCATTCTTGAAATTAGTCCACTTGTAGCCTAAATGACCTTCCAAATGTGAATAAGATTCCTTTGATCCCGATTTTGAGTCTATATAGACTATATTTTCTTATTTTACCTTTCACCTTCCTATTTTAGTCACAATGATCCAGTTTTGGCCATTGTCTTCCTTGGATACTATGCACCTCAACTCAGGCAACTACCCTAAGTTGAGGTTGACTATCATAGGGGTGTGTGATTAGAAGTGGGTATGAAAAAGGCTATAGATAAGAGAAAAAGGAAGTGGGGCTGGGTGTGGTATAAAAAGTATGAAAAATATATACAAAAAGAAATTCAAATAGAAAAAGAAAAGAAAAAATAAAGATAATAAAAGAAACCATAGCAAACCTGAATGAGAAGTAAAAGAATAAAAAGGTAGAAATAAGGGTTGAATAAAAGAAAATGGTTGATAAGTGGACCCCAAAAGTAAGTATAGGTCTAAGCAGGCTTAGTCACTAAATTCCCATATGTACCATACCATCCCCTAAGCCTACATTAAAAGCCAAGTAAAGTCCTATAGTCATCCTAACCCGACTATCTAAAAGCTAATGTAAAGAAAATAAGGGAAAACCTTGTGTATTTTGTGCACATTGATTGGAACTTCTTTGTGAGTGTGTCTCTTGATCATCCCTATATTAACATGCATGATTCCATTGAATGAGTGGAACTTCTTTTTTGTAAGGGTACATGGGTTGTATTGCTAGCTTCTTACTGTTTAGGTAGTATTACTTGTGTGTATGCATGATTGTTTGTTGCTAATGTAATGCCATAGCTTTATTCCCTTATGTCACATTATTGTGCTTCATTGATACATGCAATTGGTTTTAAAGTGATAGAATATGAGGGGGCATGTTTTTTATCTAAATTTATTGATTGACTGCCATATATGTCTTAGATTTCTCCTGGTTAAGCATCATGGTGTTATTTAGTTGTGTTTTTTTACTGAGGATATGCAAATGTTCTAAGTTAAGGGTGTTGATATGATATGGTCTCATAACACTTTCAACGCTCAAACCTACCAAAATATACAGTTACTTCGGTTGTTTTCTTAGATATAATATGTTTTGTTTTATAGGATACCAAGCTCTGGGAGCTAAACTAGAGAAAAAAAGTGAAAATGAGAGTTTTTGACCACTTACATAGGCACCTATAGCTCGTAGGTACTACCTATGTGGCGTAGGTGCCAGTCTAGTGTTAGGGGATTGAGATACAGAGATTTAAAAGTTTAAGAAATTAGACCCTTCTACCTATAATGGGTACCTACGGTCCATAGGTGCTAGTGCAAAGTTTAGAAATTTAATGTTTCATAGATCCTATAGATATTTGCGAGTATGGTACCTACGAAGGGCTACCTATGACCCGTAGGTACCACCTACGGCCCGTAAGTGGCTACATTGGTGGCCGCTGACTCCAGTATTCCTTTTTTGTTTCGGATTGGTTTCATAGGATTTCCATGTATTCTATAAAAACCCTTTTGAAGTCTTTTAGTTATATTATGCACTCTTATCAGTCACAAATATATATTTTGATTCCAGGATTCGATTTGGATCTTGGGACTATGTTCTTGGATTTTTGTTTATTATTCAATTTGAGACTCTGTGTTTTGGTCATAAATTATTGTTAGATTAATTTAATGCTTTCAATTATGAATTCCATTGACTATTTCATAGTGATGAGGAGCTAAATCCCTTAGCTAGAGTTGTGGGTACCCTGGCTAAATTACTAAGTAAGGAAAGTACAATGTTGTTCCCAACCATCATTCTTACATGTATTATGGTCATCTTCAATTTAATAGATTTCTTACTGGTTGCAAATGTTAAGAACCTGCCTATATGCACTACTTACTTCAAAAAAGATATGGGGGATAGTAAAAGAAGATCATAACAATAATTTGGCATTAATTATCGATATAAGCTAATAATTTTTATCTATGGAAAGTCAAAAGTTAATAGTAATCAACGATTAAGGATAAGGGTTAGTAAGGTGACACTCTGAGACTCAAAAGGTAAAGAGTGAAATCCACTAAGGCTTTCATATAACTGTTAGTGAAATATAACTTATCAGATTCTGCATGCAAGTTATTGGGATGGTTTAATGGAGCATGATAAACCTACGAAGTTAGAAGGCTAGGGAGAACACAGTCCTAGTGTTCATTTCAGACTATTTACAACCTAAAGCATTTTAGTTTTGTTACTTCTTGTTCCTAATAATTATCCCCCTATTTACTTTCTGCCCTGGCCAGTGATTTCAACAAGTTTGAGAGACATTTCCACATATTCCTTATAGGTTCGACCCAAACTTAGTTAGGTTACTATATTTTGACAACGAATGCTTTATCCTTATAAGCAGGTATAGTTTGGGTGTTCATCACTTCAAACAAGCATAACTTCTAAATATCTATGCATCTTTGAGCATCAAACACAATAAATGATAGAAATTTGATTTGTCTTTTAAATGCATCTAGTTTTTTCTTAATTCGACATCATAGTAAAATCTTTGGCCTTTTTAGTGAAGCACTACTCTACAGTTAGATACCACAACCATGACCATGGTCACATTGTACGATCGTATAATGGTCTTATTATTCCCCAAAATTTAAATGATTTTAATTTGATAGCTCTCATGAATTTTAAGTGATTTTAAGTTAAATTATGATAAGAACTATTAATGGGACTATTAGAAAGTGTTTTGGTATATTTGAAATAAGTTTCAAGGCATTTTGGGGCTCCACATTAGTAAGGGTCTGTGACTAGGATGTTCCATGGAGGCATGGTACACCCTGAAATGAAATTCAATAGACTAGCATGATAAGGGTGTGCAACGCCTACTTGCTACCACTTTAAGAGCATGTTATGCCCTTGGAGCGACTTAATAAGGTTGTGCAATGCCAATGGTCGAAGCGACATCCAAATACCATTCTCTTTGGTTTTTTAGGGTATTTTGATCTTTTAAAAATTCATTACTTCTATAGATTATTCTAGATGAGTTTCCATATACCATAAGTCAAAATACATCATTTCTTTCCTCCCAAACTCGCAAGAATACCAAAAAGGGTCTCTTTTCATAAATTCAAACTTCCAAGCCTCCACTTTAGATTTCCTTCAAAAAATCACTATGTTCAGGTATGTGAGATTTGAACTTGGATCACCTTTCATCCTTGTGCCCAAAAGCTTTGATTTTTACGATCGAATTTGTTCAATATCAAATTAGGGTTCAGACCTACTTTATGTGATTTTGAACTTATGATGTTCCTTTATGAATTAAAGAACATTTAGCATGAAAATTCATAGTTTGCTAATGTTTTTATGCCAATAGTAGTTCTCATGAAGTATATATCGGTTTTCATGATAAAAGTAACATCATTTGTTAAACTTATGTGATTTTTGCATGATTTACTTCATTTACAAGAAGCTCAGGTTTGCTATTTCAGATTACAAACTATTACAATATGATATTAATTTCATATTGATCTTATGATCTCTGATAAGATATGAAGTTCACACAAGTAATTATTATAATGAGATAAAATTAGAAGCATATTGTGTTTTTCAGAATTATCAGCTCATATGTGTATTTTAAGGTACATTTCATACATTTTATGAGCAATAGTATGATTTGGGAGTAGTACCTAGCATCGAGGAGTGATGGTTTAGAATATCCTAGTTCATTTAACTACATGCCATCATAGGTTTACTATCCCAATTTTTACACTATACATGTATGGACATTATTTAGCTTGTCCAAACGGACATGTATAGGTTATCGCCCTAGTTATCCTTTATACCCTGGAAAGATATATCGGGCCATTTAGATGGAATTTTTTTACATTGAACTACATGTTTTCTCATGATTTATGTTAGTTAATAAATTATTTTACAGGAATGATGATTTTAGAACTAAGTGTAATTACTCCCAAATGCAATTGAATGTTGCTTTATGCCTTATGTTTTATGATATTTTAGATTTAAGTTTTATTCATTATTATTCCATGTATAATTACATTTAGCATACATTTTTAATGATTATTTTTTGTATTTATTTTTTTCTTATTTTTATTAATGCATATACATAGTACATTCCAGAATTACGGACTGTATATATGTTTGTGTTGCTGCATTTTTTCATAATGCTGGTTCTGGTGTTCAACCTCATTAGTACGATTAGCCATAATCACCACCTCCGACATCCTAACAATTGATAAGTCATCATATTTTGAGGGCCATGTCAATGGTTACTTTTAGTTCTTCAGCTACATTAGTTTAGACTTTATGCTTTCACTTTGGGTCAGCTGGGATCTATCCCAGAGGCTCTTCAATAGACTTAGAGGATTGTCGATACTAGTAATTTAATTTGTTTTCCTTCAGATTCTCATGAGTTTCAAATGATTTTGAGTTTACAGAGTTTTCATCCACTTGAACCTAGTTTAGAACTTTTTAGTTTTCGCTCATGTTTTAAGTTTACTTTATCATGGTTGAGTGTTGAGTAGGTATCATGTGATATCTTTGGAGCTAATTTTACTCCTAAGAAATGTGTCCCATCCAAGCGGTATCCTCGGGTCATTAAAAACTTGATATCACATCCTAAGGTTTTAAGAGTCCTAGGGAGTCTGACTAGTTGCATTACATAGAGTTTTGATCATGGGTGTTAATCGTATCACATTTATGAACATGAGGATATGAGATGTATTATTAACTATCCTTTCTTTCATGATTTCCATCGTGCTTCGAGGTTCCCTATATCTTCTCTAACTTATGCTTTCACATGATAGAGTTGAACCTTCGAACGAGAATGTTTCCCATACTGAATTTTGGGCTGCATTTTAGGTGTTTCTCACTCTGTGAATGCTCAGAGTCATCAACTCATATTATTCCCAATCAACAGAATGGTAACCTAGCTGCAGAAATAGTTTGAGATATCATCAAAATAAAAACACCTAAGTTCTTTGGGTAAAAGGTGAATGAGGATCTATTATTTTCCATTGGTGTGGTGAATAAAATTAATCAAATTATGCATGTCATAGAAAATAAGAGTATGGAATTTGCATCCAATAAGCTTAAGAATGTGGTTGATAAGTAAGCTACCATATGGAAGGAAGGCAGGCTAAAAATACAACTCCAATGACTTGGAATATATTTCAAATAAATTTTCTAGATAGTTTCTTTCCTCAAGAGATAAGGAAATCTAAGGTGGAGGATTTCATGAACTATAGTAAGGTTTCTTTGTTGCTGAAAGAATAGTATCTCAACTTGACACAGCTATCTAAGTATGCACCAAAGTGTTGCTAGATTCTAGAGTTTATATAAGTGAATCTATCATCGGAGTATCTGGATTTGTGGTTAAGAAGAGTAGGACTTTCATATTGGTTGGAGATATGGATATTTCGCGATTTATGACTCATTCTCAGTAGATTGATGGTAAAAAACTAAAGAAAAAGAAGAGGGATAGCAAAAAGGCTAGGTGAGAACAGTTTGAGTATAGTCAGCATAAGTTAGGAGGAGGAAACTATTCTTAGGTTTAGATCCATTAATCAGTACCTACACCATCGTTATCCAGCTCTCCCACACCTAGGACTAAGTAGGAACACTAGGGTAGAGCATTAGCCACCAGATCCCAAGGTAGTATGACTAGGGGATCTAGGTATCTAGCCTGTAAGAGGTGTGGAATAAATATTTTGGGTGAGTGTTTGGATGGAAAGACAGGGAGTTTTGGATCTCAGAAGACCAACGATAGGTTGAGTGATTTCTCCTCTACAAAATTAGTCAAAAGAGATGTTTGCCCTTAGGCTCAGCCTACTACTTCAGCACCTCAACCAGGCTGCCATGTTAAGTAATAGAGCACATCTTCTAGCATCGGTGGTGGTTAGCATCATAATTAGTTTTATTCTTTATCAACTCGCCAGGAGCAGGAGAGCTCCCAAGTTATAGTCACTAGTATACTTCATGTATTTTACCTTAATGCTTATGTCCTATTAGATTTGGGATCAAACCACACTTTTGTAACCCCACTTATTTTTTTGAACTTTGGTGTAAGTCTTAAAAGTCTTTTTGAATCATTTTTAGTTCCCACTCCTATTAGTAAGTCAGTTATTGCAAGACTACTATACAAAAAGTGTGTTATTACAATCTCCATAGGGTTACTTTATTATATTTAATAGAACTAGAGATGATATATTTTTATATTATTATTTGTATGGATTATATTAATTAATGTTATGCTTTAATTAATTGTCACATCCGAGTGGTAAAGTTTCAGTTTCCCAATGAGTCAGTCCTCAAGTGGGAGGGTAGCTCAATATCTCTTAAGAGTCATCTCCTATCTTAAATATATAAAGTTAATCTCAAAAGGGTGTATTTATTACCTAGTTTAGGTTAAAGCTACTAAGTCTAAAACTCCAGCCCTCCATTTAGTTCATGTTATTAGTACGTTTCCCGAAGTCTTTCTAGATAATTTGCCTCGGATACCTCTAGAAAGTGAAATTGAATCTGGAATTGATCTTCTTTTGGATACCTATCCCACCTTCATTCCTCCATATAGGATTGCTCCTACAGTGTTATGAAGTTGAAGGAACAACCTAAGGACTTTTTAGATAAGGGGTTCATTAAACCCAGTGTTTCTCTGTGGGGTACTCCAATCCTATTCATGTGTAAAAAGGCTGGAACTCTTAAAATGTTTATAGAATATAGATAGTTAAATAATGTCACTATCAATAACAAGTACCCCATTCTTAAGTCAGGATATCATCAATTGAACGTTAGAGAATGTGACATTCTGAAGAATGATTTTAGAACTCGATATGGTCACTTTGAGTTTATGTGTATGTCCTTTGGACTGAAAATTGATCTTGTAGCTTTTATAGAGTTGATGAATAGGGTTTTCATGAAGTACTTGGACTTATTTTTCACTGTCTTCAAGATGATTTATGTGTCTATTATCAGAACGACGAGGAGCATGTAGACTATTTGAAAATAGTGTTGTGAACCCTTAATGATCATCAATTGTTTGTGAAATTTAGAATGTACAAATTTTGGTTAGATTCGACTACTCTTTAGGGGAATGTAATTTCAAGTGAAGGCATTCATGTAGACCCTCAAAAAATATATGCAATGAAGCGCTAGACTAGACCTATTACTCCATCTGACACTAGGATCTTTCTAGGTTTAGTTGGTTATTACATGAGATTTGTTTAGGGTTTTTCCTAAATAACAGCACCATAGTCCATATTGAAGCAAATAACGGAAAAGTTCAAATGGTCAGACTAATGCGAGAAATGCTTTCAAGAGTTAAAGGATAGATTGACTTTAGAACCAGTGCTAACTTTACCATATGGGTTAGAAAGATTTGTTATGTAAAGTGATGGCTCCAGAGTTGGGTTAGGTTGTGTTTTGATGCAAAATGGAAGGTTAATAGCTTAAGTCTCCAGGAAACTTAAGGATTATGAGAAGATTATCAGTCTCACAATTTAGAATTAGAAATTGTTGTGTTTGCCTTGAAAATTTGGATACATTATTTATATGGTGTGCATGTTGATATTGTCATTGATATTTAGTGTGTTCAATATGTGTTCACACTGAAGGAGTTAAATTTTCATCAGAGAAGGTGGTAGGAGTTGCTAATGGATTATGACATAAATCTGCTCTATAATCGAGGTAAGGTAAATATTATAGATAATGCTTTAAGTAGGTTATATGTTGGTAGTGTAGCCCATGTACAAATGGATATGATGGAGTTGGACACATATGTGCAATGACCAGCTCAATTGGGAGTTCATTTGCATGACATGGATGAGGATGGTTTAATGGTTTAGAATGATTCAGATTCATCCTTAGCAGCTGAAGTGAAAGAGAAAAAATGTAATGATCCTATAATTAGTCTGTTAATGAATGTAGTTCATCAATAAAAGGTTGAAGTTTTCTCTCAAGGCAAAGATAGATTCCTTCGCTATCAAGGTCAATTATGTGTACCCAATGTTGTCAAGTTGAGAGAAAGGAGAATAACAGAAGCTCATAGTTTTAAGTATTCAATTTCACCCTAGTGCCTCCAAGATGTACCATAGCCTACAGGAAGTTAATTAGTGGAATGGTATGAAGAGGGACATAAAATAGTTTATTGCTAAGTGCTCAAATTGTCAACTAGTGAAAGTCGAGCATTAAATATGAGGAGGTACACTTTAGGACATTGGTATCCCTAATTGAAAGTGGGAGGTCTTCAATATTGATTTCATTATGGGGCTTTTTCACACCAGACATCAGTATGATTATATTTGGGTCATCATGGATCGAATGACTAATTCAACCCATTTCTTACCAGTTAAAACCTCAGATATAACTGAAGATTATGATAGCTTATATGTTTATGGGTTAGTGAAACTCCATGGGATTCCTTTATCTATCATTTTAGACTGAGGTACTTAGTTTACTTCTTATTTTTGGCAATTATTGTCCCTTTCTACCAGCATATAGATGATCAGGTTGTGTGTAATATCCAAATTCTAGAAGACATGTTAAGAGCTTGTTGATGGACTTCGAGGGAAATCGGATGATTATCTACTCTTGATTGAGTTTTCTTATAATAATTATTATCATGCTAGTTTTCAGATGGCTCCATTTGAAGCCTTATATGGGCATGGGTGTAGACATTGGTGAAGCTATTTTAATTGGGCAAAATTATGTTCTCGGAGCTATAGAGAAGGTTTAATTGATCTGTGAGAGGTTAAAATTTCATGAAATCATAAATTATATGCGTATGAGATAAAGAGAGAACTAAAGTTCATTGTCAATGATTGGGTGTTTTTAAAGGTATCATCTGATGTTGCAAAAATTACAACTCCATGAAAGTATAATGCGGTTGCTATCAAATATAAAACCCAACTAGGTTGGCGTTGAACCAGCGGGAAATAGGAAAAGAATAATTCAAAAGCTTGTTGATGTTGTTGGAAAGTGAAGAAAGTAAACAGGGGGTTCTATAATAAGTGGTAGCGACAGTAATAGTGTTTGGAAAGTAGGGTTGAAATCAGTATGAGACGATTACTAGGATTGTGTTACCCTTGATTTCCTAGCTCCATAGACTTATTGTGCTCATCAAACTATCTCGGTTCCTTGCATGTAGAACCTAAAAAGTTATGTATCACCAATCATATCTCGACACCATTCTGTGTATTTCACTCATCACCTCTCGATGTTAGAGTGTAGCATTATTAACCTTTGTTCTGGATCTCAATTTAACTATCACCTCTTAATCTTAAGTTATTCACATCACAGTTTGTAGCTTCAATTTACTGTTGGGATATTATTTTCCTAATCTCAACCTCTCTCTCACGTTAGTATCAAAGACGGATAGGTTTTAGCATCTACAATAATCATGAAAGAAATCAACATGAAAAAAACCAATATACATGCAACAACACCAATCAAGAAAGACGTTACACTTCCTCTACATTTTTATTCGATTAGGGTTCCCACAACTTAGTTAAGAGTGTTAGCTACTCATGATCGGAAGAACACCTATAGAATTCCTAATTGAATGCTTATGAATAATTGCACAATGAATTAACAATAAAAACAAAATATAAACCTTATATCAAACTCTAAAAATCAAGAACAGGAATCCCAAGATCAAAATTGTATCTCAGAATCAAAACATTGTAATAAGTATGTAAAGTATGTAAGAGCGCGTAAAATAATAACAAAAAATCAATGGGGTATTTATAGTTACATTAGAAAATCTAAAAATCCTATCAAAAACAAAGTAGGAAAATAATGTTAGCATCAACCTACGACCCCACGTACAGGTTGTAGGTAGTACCTACGGGCCCTAGGTGGGTTCATAGGTCTCAGAGGAAACTCTAGGCTTCTGAACCCCATCTTACCAGGGGTACCTATGGGTCATAGATACCTCCTACTCCTATAAGTGGGCCTTCATAGGTCTCAAAATAAAAAAATCAGACTTCGTAACTTCTTCACTGCAACCCACATATCCAACCTGCGAGCCTATAGGTATTATGTAGGTCCTGTAGATTGGTCATGTAAGTAGCATCTAATCTATAAACCATTTATTTTTCTCCTACTCTTCCCCAAAACCTATTTTCTGACAAAACCAAAAGAAAAACATATCAAATCTAAGAAAAAGAGCTAAGTACTTGCATAATTTTCTTGTTTTAAGAATCAAAAGTGCCATAAAACAATGGCACATCAACGCCCTCTACTTAGAACATTTTCATGTCCTCGGGTAACTAAGACATAAAAATTGAAACACGTTACTTAACTAAAATAAATCAAAGGCATCTACGTCAATCAGCTCAATTCAGTTCCAAAATCTTTACGCCCTTCTATTTCTACCTTTTAAAAATCACTATGTGTATCCATGTAGCTCAACATTATGATAAAAGAATCATGTAATGGCATTACATTAGAGATAAATAACCAAGTGAATATATAATTTACACTACTTAAATAGATAAATAGTTAACAATACAACCCATGTACCCTCATAGCAAAGTAGTCCCACTCTCACGGTATCATTAAGTATGTCGATGTAAGGGAATATATAAAGACACTCACTCTTACAAAAGAAGTTCCAATTAATGTGTCTAAAATACCATAGGCTTTCCCTAATTTTTTACACCTTAGATTTTTAGACAGTTGAACTAGGATCACTATAGGACTTTGCTCGGCTTTTAATGTAGGCTTGGGGGCAGGTATAGTACATTTGGGATATAGTGACTCCCTCTACTCTAAACTAGACATACATTTTATGCTCTAATTCTCAACCATTCTTCTTTTACTTGTCCCTTTTACTCCTTTATTGATTTTTGATATTGAGTGTGGTTTTCATTTATTCACTTCTCTTTTTCTTTATCTTTTCCATTTTTTCAAATTTATCTACCACACCTAACTTTAATTTATTTTTATTTTACATTAAATACCCTTCTGTATACCCAATTTTAACTACGCACCCCTATGATAGCCACCATCAACTTAGGAGATTTGCCTGAGTTGAGGTGCATAGTGTCTACGGAGGGACCAGTGCAAAAACAAGTTCATTATAATTAATTGGTAAGGTGAAAAGGTAAGAATAAGAAAATAGGTCAATATAGGCTCAAATCCCTGGGGACACTTATTCACTTTTGGATAGGCATTTAGGCTAAAAATGGTCTAAGTAAGAAATTGCCTATGATCATGTCTTTATTAGTTATCCTACAACCTAGGCAAGACTAACTAGCCATGTTTTGGATTAAATACACATAGGGAACTAGGTAAGTACCTGACACACACCTGGTACAAGGTTATATCACCAACTACTACCAATCCAGTTCATACAATAATAAGTTATTGTTATTTTACTCCCTGATACCGATGCCATGACAAGATTCAAATGGTGGTCACACATATATTCACATCACATAATTTACAAAAGAAATTTTTAGGAGGGGTATCATTTGTTTCCTTAACATATTTCAAAAACACAAAATAACTTTCAAATACACCTAGGTTCCTTATTTTTATCCTAACTAAATAGAAAAAACACATAACACAAAACAGCATTACACGACCTAAACATGTTTATTCTACTAAAATAATACAGCTGATGGAAAAGGAAATACAAAACAACTATCAACTACTCTTAGGTTCCTTATTTTTTACTAATTAAATAGAAACAACACAAAACACAAAGCAACACAATAAGACCTAAACATGTCGGTTCTAAGATAACATAATCAATGAGACAAGAAACTAGATAGCAAAATCCCTCAGTTATGGTACAACCTCACCCCCAACTAAAAGTTTATGCACTTTACCGAATACATTCTATAAAATAAACATAACATGGTATAGGTGTACCGACCTGAGACTACCCCTAGTTGTTACACAGTTCTCATGAACCTAAAGGACCACAAGCTAACCCTTTGCTGATATCTATACCTGAGTACTGCATAATATAATACAATAAATATGGAAAGCTATTAAAAACTTGCCATAAGGTTCAAAATGTTTAAAATACTTAAACTGATAACTGAATACTAATACATCTGTCTGAAAAGGCCTCTAATTGTCTGAACTGTAGAGTTGATGGGATATATCCCCAACTAACTTTATCTACTGATAATAAAGTGAATTTAATGAAGTAATGAAATAAGAAGCATCCTCGGATAACGAGGACTCACGACTACATCTACTGCTACTGACTGAGTCTGGACTGCTAAGGGTGTTCTGGGCCTCATGCTTCTGAACCTATAGCATCAAATAAAACACCATAGCACAAATGCATTAGTACGGGAATGTATTGAGTATGTAGATGAGGTAAGGCTAAATGGAAGGGCTTATGCATGAACAATAACTAACTGAATGATATGCAAGAGTTCGATTATCATACATAGAGAATCTATAACTAATTAACATAATGTGCATACTATGACTGAGCATACTGGGAATAAATTTGATAACTGATACTGAATATGCCGTCAATATGAGGTTTTTGAACATACTAAAATTATACGTATCTGAAGCTACCGATAATTGATACTGACTGGATGAATCTGAGATCAAACCTATCTAGTGGGATGATCTATATATCTTCTAATAACAATTAAGATTGACTAATATTGAGATCAGGCCTAACTAGTGGGTAATCACTGGAACTAATATTAAGAAAACTCAATTGAATCTGAGACTGAGATCAAGCCTATCTGACAGGTGACCTCTGCAGGTACTGATACTGAATAATTTTATGTGAGACCAAGCCTATCTAGTGGGTGGTCTATGAATCTATGGAAGTATCTGAGTTCCTTACTGAGATTGATGACTCTATCTGACAGTCCTAACTTCTGACTTCAACTCTAAAGACTGATACTGAAACTGTAATTTTGGGAGCTGTCACTTAACTGACATGCCCCGAATTGGATATGGTGGGTTCCAACCTATAACCCCAACTGGAAGGGTGTTAATACCGTGCCACGGGTAAAGACCTCTGCTATAGGCAAGCCTCTCTAACAGGTGACCCTAAACAAAAAGTCAAGCCTAAGTCAGTATGATAGTCAAGCCTTAATATAATGGTTGACTCCTGGTCCTGCACTGGCTATGCAGTTTTGGAGTACAAGGATTGCTTCTAATGAATTGCCTCTCTAATGGTTAATCTGTCATCCCTGCACTCTCTCAGTGCTAGTTACTACTCCTAACTAAAGGATTCTAAACTGATTCTTAACTAAACTTAGATTGAGCTGAATCTATTACTGATCATATTTCTTGACTGATCTAACTAAGTTCACTTGGTTCCGTTATCTGATAGAGTACTTATGAATTCTACTTTCTATCTAAAAGTGACTGATGTCTGAGGCTGGATTGAACTAGGACTAAGATTTTTGAATTTTCCTAAATGTTCTATCACTGAATGAATTCTATGGATCATAGCACAACTGAGATTATCTTGAGACTGACTCAGCTTTAGACAAGAAGCTATGTTTTTAGGAATAAATACCCCCAAGACTCGATAGCGTAAATTAATAAGACAGAACCATACTTGAATATCATGACACTGGACTATTATTCACAACACAATCAATACGATATCTCGTCAATCACTTGAATGTCATAAGCATGTAAATATATAGGATTGGCATACTAATATCTCATAGTTGTTCAATAAGGAATACTCATGGACAAGAATGCATGAAACTTATCATAGTACATTCACTAAGGCATTTCAACAAACACTTGGCATGCATGGGCTTGCACACAATTGGGAATTTCTAATCAACATGCTAGAATGGCTCTAATTCCTTCACATAAGCATTTTATCAAACATATGGGGAGCATGCTTTTCTTATTCAAGAATTTCTACACTTAATTGACATAAATACACCACTTAACAAGCAACTTAAAGAGGGTTTATTATGAACATCACATGAATATCTCATACTAGGGTCAAAGCTTGAAAACCTTATAAGCAAACATGAATCATAACTCAATAATAGCATGAACATTAATTTCAACTCACATGAATCATGAAAACTCATAAACATAATATCTTTAAAATCTAGAAAAGGGTTCTTGAGCTTCTTGGATGAAAGGGACGTAAGAATCAACATCTGCATACCTTAGTTTTCAAGATTCTTGAAGTTCTTGAAGAATCTTTGAAGGATTCTTGAGATTGATTTTGAAACTTGAGGGTTAGGGTTTTCTATATTTGAGAGAGAGTGCTTTGTTCTTCATAAATTAATGAGAATAGATGAGCAATTTTGGCTATTGGGGTTTTAAATCCCATGTAGAGATGGATTCGGGATTTAAGGAAATTACCAAAGGGTCCCTGAAATTTAAATAACGGAACCTGAACGAAATACAAATTTTACATGCTAGCACGACGCGCCATAATCATGCCAGTTCACTAGAAATTAGACAATTGGGAAACTGCATGACGGCATAACGTTGTGGCAGTCGTGTTGCCACCTTGGTTGCAAACTAGAAAGGCACTACGACGCGGTAAAATTGTTTTGGTGCACTAGAAATTGACAATTTTAAAATTAAGCCTCGGCGCGATGTGCCAAAATTATGGAGGCTCACTGGATTTTGATGATTGCCATTCGGCTAGCTTCGCGATGCGCTAAAGTGTCAGGTGGCACACTGTATCACTAAAATGGCTCTAACTCTTTGCCCGAGTGTCGGATTTGGATGAATTTGGTATCGACGAAAACTTTATTCAATTCTGTACATGAAAAAAAGTGAATATTAGGGAAATTCTACATGGTTCAAAGTATTTCACACTTGGAAAGACACCTATCAAACTTTTGGGACTGGATTTTCTCTTCACTGAACCGTTCTAAGGCTTAGACTCAGAGAAAATTTTATGGGGTGTTATAGTAGGTACATACTAGGATGCTCTACGGATCTAAAGTTGACTTGCCTCCATTTGGGGCATCTCCTGGATCATGAGTTGAAGGAGGTAGTGGTGCATGTCTAGAGGAGGCATCGATGGACATCTCGACATTCCTCTTCTCATCAACAGAAAGTAGAAAAACTTACTCCATAGTGTCCTTTTTAATGGACCATTTATAATCCATCTTAGGATCCTATAAATCCACCTTTTGTCCTTGATGTGCTAGATTTTTGTAGCACATTTAAGACTTCTTAACTTGAAATAATTGTAAGTTCTTAAGTAATTATTGGTGTTTTTGATGTTATTTCTTAAGATTTTATTGGAAAGTCAAGATGCATGGAAATAAAGAACAATCGAGCAAAAGAGCTGAAATCTGAGCAAAAAGAGATAAAACATGGCTGACGACAATTGTGGTAAGTCATTAGCCTTAAGATAGGCTATCAGAATTGGCGTCAACCTTAACCAAGGAGTTGCAGTCTGAGAAGAAGTTATGATAACATTGGTGATATGGCATCAAAGTTGTAATAAGGCATTAATAAGGGTGAAAGCCTTAAGAAGAGATTTAGAAAAAGGAGAAGACATCTGAAGACGAAAGTGAAACACTGTCAGATCTATGACTCGACGTCAGCAACATCGCTAGGTTTAGATAGAACTTGAAGACAACTGGATTTAATCTGATACCATCCGTGATAAGGCGTCAGACCCTTGACGTGGCGTCATCCAGGGCATCACCTAATCCAATAATTTTATTTATTTTGTTATTTTATTTCCATAATTAAGTTTAGGTATAAATAGAAGTTTTGAGGGTTTTATTCAGGATCTCTCAATCTTGTTTTTGGAACTTGAGAGGAACGTACATTGCCTCATCTTTTTCATCAAGTATTTTTCTTGTTTTCCCTTTAACACTTATCAACTATTGTGGATTATTCTCTTTTGATTCAATTGAAAAAACAATTATTATTTTCATCCATTCGTAAGTTTATCCATACTATCATGAATTCAACTTTTTATTTCATTCATCAAATCATAAGCGGCTAATTCCATTAGCCCGAGTTATGGGATCCATTGATTAGGGTTTGATATGCTACTAGGTACTTAAAGGGTTCAAAGAGTAGTAAAATGTCTTGAAATTCTGTTGTTTTAACCTAAAATCTATTGGTTGCAAACAATAGGTTATGCCTTAGGTTTATTTGCTTGAATAGAGAAATAGACTAGAGGACGTGAATTATTAACCAGGACTCAGAAGCTACCAACCTTCTGTTTAATGATTAATGTCGTAACTCGATTAATCTACCTGAGATAACATCCTATTGAAAATAGATAAATTATCTAAGTTTGAGAGAATTAGATAATAAATTGTCTGGTGAGGTCGAGAGATAAGTCAGATAGTATAGTCGTCAGGGATATTCTGTTATTTCTACTTACTTCAAGAGTCTTAAGCAGTACCTAGTATCTATCAATTCTCGAAACCCACAGTGAACATAACTCTGGTTTTTCATTTATATTGATTACAAACATTAATACTAAAACCCCATTTTATATTTTTGTATCATTTGTTTGAATTTAACTTGTAGCTATAATTTCAAACTAGTTTAATCGTCACTCATATTATTCCCTGTGGATTCGACCCCGACTCCAAAGTTAGGTAAATATATTGACGACGACTTCCTTACAATAATTTGAGGTGTAAGTTGAGTGTTATGAAAAATGGCGTCGTTGTCGGGGAACAATTTGGCGTATTGAGTTGGTTTAGAATTTTACCTTACTTGCTTGAATTCGAACTTGTAAATATTTGTTTGTGATTTCCTTTGTTTCGTGTGTTAGGTAGATTTTTTTTTTTCTTATTTCTTACTATGGAATCATGGAATGAATATGAGTTTGATGGTTGGAAATATTATCTGGATGATCCATGTCTATATTATGATGGACCCCACTTTTGGCATGACTGTAGATATGCTCCTCGGAGAGAGATGTGTGCACAATCTCTGCCCTACTGGAAGTATAATTGTTCTTTATGTGGTGGTCAAGATGGACATTGGAGTGATTGCTGAAATTCCCCCTCCCCCTATTGCGCTAACCCAAGTTCTAGTTCTTCTTATGCGTATGACAGGTCTTATAGTCAAGAAAAGGAAGAACGCAACATTGGAAAGAGTGACATTGAAGATATGCTCCAACTAATGTTGGATTACCTAGACACAATGAATGATACCATATGTGACATACGTTAAGACACTAGGGCATTTAATGAGGAAAGGGAAAGGATAGAAGAGATGGATATTGAGGTCAATTATCCAAAACACTTTTCTACATTATGTTTAGATGATATCTTGTCTGTGGAATCATTTAAAATAATGGAAGAGGGTGACGATGAAGATCAAAATTCCTATACTGATGATTAGCTTGATGTTGATCAACCCTTGGATATTTCCCAACTAACCGAGCCAACCATGAGGGATGATGCCAAGATTGAGGAAATGGTGCTAGAGGCAAAAGAAGAAGCCAAGCCAATCTCTTATGAAGACTCTAGCCCAATTCAAAGTAACAATGCTGAGAAGATGAATAAAAGTGAGTGTGTAGAGGATAGTGTAAATTTTGAAGTAGGATTTATTGGGCCACACTCGAAGCATTTTTCCACATTATGTTTAGATGATATCTTGTCTGTGGAATCATCTAAAATAGTGGAAGACTGTGAAGATGAGGAACAAGAATCCTATATTCATTATTTTACACTTGATAAGAAACACAAAAACACACCTTCTTTAAAGCTGAGTTGTTTACCATGCATCATCCATTACTTGGCTTTTTAATCTTTGTACCACCTCTCTATGAGCAAGGCAAGAAGATGGACTCTAAGTTGGGGGTAAAGTTCATATCCTCAAGATGGAGGAAAATGCTGAGTTCGGTCATGCCGCGACACTAAATTAGGCGCTTCTTAGGAGGCAACCCAAGGTATTTTGTTGTTTGTATTTGTATTGTGTGATTGACATCAGATCTATGCACCTATAGTGCCATAGGTATGTTTCTAACTCTCTTTTTTTGGATTGATACGTTGGGAACACTGCATGATATTAAGTTAGGGGTGGGGCTACTTGTGGGTGTGATGTCCTCCTGGGGTTTTTGTTGTTGTACCTCTTTTCCCCGGAGTCTTGTTCCTAGTAGAGCCGGCATGTTTAGGCGTATTGTGTTTGTTTTGTGATGTGTTGTGGTTAACTGGAGAAAAATAAGTATCTAGAGCAGTTGACATATTTTTGTTGATTTTTAAGACTGATAAACACCTCTCCGTTGGTCTGTTTTATTACTATGTGATATGCATTTATATGTCGCTACTGTGAATCTTTTTATGGCATTAATACTAGGTACATGATAATCACTGCTCAATTGCATAAACCGAATGGGCAGTAGCTTGTGATGTACCATTGTGCCATGTGTGTGTGAGGTCTTACTCAATTTCCTGTGTGTGTTGAATCTAGAACTTTCTCGGTTAGTCTTACCTTGGTTGAAAGATAGGGGTTAGTAAAGGATCATAGGTCGTTTTAATTTTTAAGTCACTTTTTTGCCTAAATGACCTTCCCTGTATGCATGATATCTCTAGATCCCTATTTTGAGCCGGAATTGACCATTTCTTTCTATGACACCTATCACCTTCCCGTTTAGATCATAATGAACCTGTTTTGGTCCTGGTCCTCTTTGAACATTGTGCACCTTGACTTAGGTAAACAACCTAAGTTGAGGGTAGCTATCAGAGGGGTGCATGATGTAAAGTAGGTATGAAGAAAGGTAGAATAAAAGGAAAAGAATAAGTGAAAAAAGTAAAAAATTGGGTGGTGTGGAAGAAGAATAAGAAAAGAAAAGGAATGAAAAAGAAAAGCCACATCCATCCTGAATAATGTGTGATCAAGAAAAGGAGAAAAAGAAGAAAAATGTTAATAAGTGAACCCCAAAAGTTAAGGTAGTTCCAAGGAGGCTTAGTCACTCTAAATGCCATTGAATATCATACCAGCCCTTAGCCTACATTACAAGCCAAAGAAAAGACCTATAATGATCCTAAATTACCTCTCTGGACACCTTTGTAATGAAAATAAGGGCAAGCATATGGTATTTGACATGCATTGATTGGAATTTCTTTTTGAGAGTGAGTGTCTCTTGACCGTCCCCACATTGACATGTTTGAGTTCATATATGAGTGAGGAGGGACTTCTTTTTTGTAAGGGCATATCGGTTGCATTGCTAGTTGTTTACTTGTTTGGGTAGTGTAACTTGTACATATATATGGTTATTGTTGCTGAATTGATGCCATATCTTGATTCCTTTGGGTCACATTGTTAATCTTCATTGCTATGCATAATTGGATTTATAAGTATTTGAACGTGGAGAGTGGCATGAGATTTGAGCTAAACTAGATAATCAACTGTGATAGGTATCTTATGTGTCTCTTGGTTAAGTATCGTAGTATGGTGTTATGTAGTTGCTTAAGGAAAAGCAATTGTTTTAAGTTGAGGGTGTTAATTTGCTAGATTTTTGTAGCACATTTAATACTTTTTAACTTAAAATAATTGTAAGTTCTTAAGTAATTATTGGTGTTTTTGATGTTATTTCTTAAGATTTTGTAGGAAACTCAAGATGTATGAAAATAAATAACAATGGAGCAAAGGAGCTGAAATCTGAGCAAAAAGAGCTGAAAACATGGCTGACGACAACCATGATAAGTCGTTAGCCTTGTGATAGGCTATCAGCATTGGCGCCAACCTTAACCAGGGAGTTGCAGTCTAAGAAACAGCTCTAACGATATTGGTGATGTGGCATCAAAGTTGTGATAAGGTGTCAATAAGGGCGTCAGCCTTAAGTAGAGAATTAGCAAAAGGACAGAACATTTGATGATGATAATGAAACAGCGTCAGATCCGTGATATGGCGTCAGTAACATCGTCATCTTTAGACGGAACTTGAAGACAACTGGAGCTAATCTGACACCATCTATGATAAGGAATCAGACCCTTGTCGTGGCGTCTGCCAGGGCGTCACCTAATCCGATAATTTTATTTATTTTGTTATTTTATTTCCATAATTAATTTTAGGTATAAATAGAAGTTTTGAGGGTTTTATTCAGGATCTCTTAATCTTGTTTTTGGAACTTGGGAGAAACGTACATTGCCTCATCTTTTTCATCAAGTATTTTTCTTGTTTTTCCTTCAATTGTTGTTTTTATCCATCGTAAGTTTATCTATACTATCATGAATTTAACTTTTTATTTCGTTTATCAAATCATAAGCGGCTAATTCCATTAGCCCGAGTTATGGGATCCATGGATTAGGGTTTGATATGCTGCTAGGTACTTAAAGGGTTCAAAGAGTAGTAGGACGTCTTGAAATTCTATTGTTTTAACTTAAAATCTATTGGTTGCAAACAATAGGTTATGCCTTAGGTTTATTTGCTTGAACAGAGAAATAGACTAGAGGACGTGAATTATCAACAGGGACTCAGAAGCTACCAACCTTCTGTTTAATGATTAATGTCGTAACTGGATTAATCTACCTGAGATAACATCCTATTGGAAATAGATAAGTTATCTAAGTTTGAGATAATTAGATAATAAATTGTCTGGTGAGGTCGAGAGATAAGTCAGATAGTATAGTCGTAAGGGATATTCTGTTGTTCCTACTTACTTCAAGAGTCTTAAGCAGTACCTAGTATCTGTCAATTCTCAAAACCCACAGTGAACATAAATCTGATTTTCCATTTATATTGATTACAAACATTAATACTAAAACCCCATTTTATATTTTTGTATCATTTGTTTGAATTTAACTTGTAGCTATAATTTCAAACTAGTTTAATCGCCATTCACATCGTTCCCTGTGCATTCGACCCCGACTCCAAAGTTGGTTAAATATATTGATGATGACCTCCGTACACTAATTTGAGGTGTAAGTTGAGCGTTATCAGTCCTCTCTTAGACATAATAATCGGGACCTCATCATTATCTAGAAACAAATCAAACACTATAGGTGTTGGCCTGGGCAGTAGCTAGGTAAAAGTAGGGATAACCAGAGGGATACCAAAATATAGCTCTTAGCTAATGATCACACATTTGAGAGTAATGTCGTCATATCATTGAAAATGCTTGATAAATCATGCATCTACACCTCGCTAAGTTGTACAATAATTTGGGTCACAAAACTATCCATGTGAACATGCATCACTCTTATGAAACCCCCTATGGTTAACATCATCTTGTCCTCAACTCTATCCCTAGAAGCCTCTAATATGGTCCGGATACATGGCTTGATTTGACTGAATAGTATGGCTAGCTGGGCCTCTTTCTATGTGAGGCAATCAATCATTTCCGACTGTCTGATTTTGAATAAATTACACCTCCTAAAAAGTATAACACTATCCTTGTAAAATAAAGAACATAACAAAGGTTGGGGTCAAACTCATAGGGAATAGGATGAATCTCTTTCAAAATATTGCAGATGTAGTCAAAAAGTGCAAAAAGTAAATTAGCGATTTCGTACAAACTATAGTCATTATAACAAAATCTTGAACACTTTAGGTTGAAATCAATATGAGATGAACATTAGGACTGTGTTTCCTCTTAATTCCTAACTCCGTAGACTTATCGTGCTTGTCAAACTATCTTGGTATCTCACATGCAAAATCTTACAAGTTATGTCTCACCAACATCTCTTGACACCTTTTGGTGAATTTTACTCATGTCCTCAATTTTAGAATGCCTTATTACTAACCCTTATCCAAGATCCCAAATTAACTATCTTCTATTTATCTCAGGTTAATTACATGAAGGTTAGTAGCTTTAAATTTTTATTGTATTCTTATTTTCCTATTCTCACTCTGTCTCTCAAGTTAAACTAAATATAGGTGCTTTTGTAGCACCTACAGTTGCTAAAAAAGAAATCAATACAAAGAAAAACACAATACATGCAAGAACACCAATCAAGAAAGACTTTGCACTTCCACTACTATGTAATTCCATAAGAATTCCCACAAACCTAGTTATAAGGTTTAGCCGCTCATATTTGCAAGAACACCCATAGAATTTATAATTAAAAGCATATGAATTATCTCACAGTGATTATGAATGAAAACCAGAATCTTAATTTTATATCAAACCCTAAAAGTCAATAAATAGAATTACATGATCAAAAGTGTATCTCAAAACTCAATATAGTGTTTTAAGTATGTAATGAGCATAAACTAAAAAAAATATAAATGGGGTATTTATAATTTATATCAAGAACCCTTAACCCTATCCAAAACAAAGAACGAAAAATCATGCCGGCACCTAACTACGACCCAACTTATGGGTCGTAGGTAGTACCTACATGATAAAAGCATGAGGTGCACAAAATTTTACAAGGCATTTTCAAAGGTTCAAACTTTGGAATTGGAAAGTGTTTGGAGCATTTTAAAGCCTTGTCAAGTTGAAAGAGGAGAAGGGAACCATTACACTCAAGAGGGGCCTCACTTGAAGGACAAAATGAACTTTACACACTATGATTTGATACTTAAGAGGCTCCCCATTTTAGGTCTATTCTTTTCTTTTAACACTCCCTTTTTACACTCCAAAGGAGCACCCTTTATTAAGGGTATTTTTGTCCTTGTTTGTAATAAGTATAAATAGGCACCTTAGTTCTTATTTTTCCTTAGCTTTGAGATAATGAATTGAGTGACGTTTTAGATTGTAATCTTAGTGTTAGATTGTAGTCTTTCTCTTCTCCATAAGAGAGGGAAAACTGAAACATGACCCTTGATACATTTGAAATTGGTTTTCACTTGTCTTAGGTAATTTGGCAAGAAATGTGTGCTTGAGGAAGTGTTAGTCCTTTGGGTCACCTAAGAGGAAGGTTTGATTTTTGTTATCTTAGTGTTAATTTGGTGTATATCCTTTCTTTAGGATATCATTTATCAAAGCCTTGGTTAGGGTTTTTCCAACATTCCTAAATCTTGGTTTTAGTGTTCTTATTTAGGAAATCTCAACATAAAAGAGTCAAAAAATCAGAAAATACAAAAAAAAGTGTTGTCTTATGTGTTTGTTGTAGATCCGAATTTTCCAAGTTGGGTATACAAGTTATTATTGTGTTTTGAAGGTTTCTAGTGCTAGATCCTTTCTCTCTAGCACATAGGGAGTCTAGATCTACTTTTAGGTTGAAGTTTGGTTGAGTTTGAGCTAAGAACCTCCATGAACATGGTATTTTTGAAGCTTTTGAGCTAAAATCCAAAATTGACCTTTCTATTTACACGAGGTTTGTGGCTGATTTTTGGTGGTTTGGGTTTGTTTTGGCCTAAGGAACCTAGATCTTCAAAAAAAATTCAGATTTGGAGTTCATTTGCTAGGTGGTCAAACTTGGTCAACACTTGAATATTCATATTGTTCATCCATAATCTTCATATCTTAGTGAAGAAGAATATTCAAAGGTGTTGTTTGATCCTAAAGAGGGAAGAAAGAGAGTGGAAAAGTTATTTGTCTAAAAGCATATTCAAAGAATATTCCATTCTTCCAAGAGGAGGGGGGGACAAGGGGACAAACAATGTACAAGTGCAATTACTAGGGGTAGATCATTTCATTCCATTTTCATTTGAGACTTAAAAGAACCCTAAATTGCATCCTTTCACCCCCACCCCCACCCCCCACCCTCCCCACCCCAAATTTGAAACTCTCATTTCCAAGGGATAGTGTTTGGACTGAAACTAGGTTTTGAAAAAAAATTAAAAATTCAAAAAGTGACAACCAACCACGTAGTGCCACATCATCACTTGTGCTCAACCAAAATTCGAATCTAAGATTAGATTTCCTACTTTATAATTTTTTATTCTAGTTTCTTTTAAGCTAATTTTATCACTAATTAACAAACTAGTAAGTACCTACTAGGTTGGTAATTAGTCTAGAGTTCTTTTATTTCCTGTTTACGATTTTTGTGTGCTTTTCTCATTTTTAAGTCATAGTATTTTGTTGGTTCAAGTTCATGCATCACTTTATTTGAGTCATTTCAAACAAAGATCAATACCGATTCAAAGTTTCTCACCTCTCAAGTAACTTGCCAAGTATTGTCGATTCTCCAACACTTGTGAAACCAAGTGTGAGGTGAGGTTGAGTATGAGTGAAGTGGGGCATTTTAACTAACTTGTTTGCTAGTTTTGTAGGTTGTTTTCTTGATTTTTTTTCTTTTTTTAGGTATAATTTACCATGGAATCTGAGGATTCTTCATCCCAATCCTTGGGAAATGATATAATTGGAGCCATGAAGGCTCACTTTGAGGCCTTTGCCCGAAAAATGGAGGATAATAATGATTCCTTGAGAAGAGAATTGAAGGATGGGTTTGACATTATAAAAAGTTATTTAGGATCCATGAGGCGTGACATAATTAGAATTAAAGCGGGGGTTGATAGACTATGTCCACCAAAACCTCCACAAAATTCAAACCACCAATTCCAAACCCATCATCAACCAAACCCAATGCCTTCTCTCCTCAATTTAGAATCCAAGAAGAATGAGTTCAAGCCTCAAGATGGAGAGAAAATGGATGGTGAGGTACAAAAAGAGTGTAAAGAAAAGAGGGTAAGAGAATAGGAAACCATGGATAGTGAAGTTGGAAGGGAAAAGAAATGCTTGATCATGGATCTTGTCCACAAAGAATCCTTATTACTCACTAAACCAAATACTATTATTTTGCCTAGTAATTTCTGTTCTCATGTTCAGGTTCAATACCCTAGAATCCCCAAGGAGAGGCCCAAGGAAATTCTATTCAAGCCCTTAGCCGAAAGTCCCAATTTTGGGATAAGCATTGAAGAAGTGAACCCAAAGGGAAACCTTGACATATTCCCTTGTAATGTGGAGAATGAGGGCTGACATGATGTAAAACTAAGTGAAGAAAACACTTCTCATAATCTAGAAGGTAATAAAGCTATTTTCTACACTCCTAAAAACATGAATTGTTGTGATGTTGCTAGTAGTATCCAAAGTGGTGTAGTTTTGGATTGTATTAGTAAAGAAGTGTATGAATATCCCTTTTGTAATACTCTTGTTGTTGATAGATTTCATAAGGACCAAACTCTTGTTGTGAGTACGGAAGCACTAGTTGATCCTTTAGATGACAAAATCAATTCTTTTCGTAAGAATAATTTGTGTCCATCTAGTGCTAGCACTTATAAATTGAATAAGGTTCCATTATCATGTGACAAGAGTATTCACACACTACATAACCCTCTTGTATATGATAGTACCTTGGGTGATGTCTTCACACTTGATTCCTTCCTATACTACCTCTTTGCCTATATCATAACCATGTTAATTTTGAACTGGTATTATGTAGAGGTAGTAAGTTTGATGGTTAGTTTCCTTTTTTGAATGATAGCGATATGTGGGTACGGTGGACCTTGAGATCAAAGGTAATGAAACAAATGTATCTTATGGTTCCTAAACCAAAGGTAGTCTTACCTCTTGGGTATAGTAAAACCATTAAGACCATTGAAGTTTCCTTATCACTTGATATTTGCCAAAACCACCTCCTTTATGCCATTCATGCTAAGCTTTTCATGTCACACACAAAGGACCTGTGGTTGTATTTCAAATGTGAACAACCTTGGCGTGTTGAAATATGTGATGATTTTGGGTTGCACTCTCCTCTCTTTGATGCATATCTTAGTCATGTCCTTTGTGTTTCTTGTTGTAAGTGTTTCATGATTATTACAAATGACTGTTGGCTATATTGTAAGAGTGTGCCCCCTTCGTGTGTTCATATAATTTGGCACTAATACTAACCCTCCTACCAAGAGGATTGTGTGCTTGTTTTTGTTCTCTCTTTGGTTTTCCAAGATCTAAATTTGAGGACAAATTCCTTCAATATGGAGAGGATGATACAAGCATGAGGTGCACAAAATTGTACAAGGCATTGTCAAAGGTTCAAACTTCAGAATTGGCAAGTGTTTGGAGCATTTTAAAGCCTTGTCAAGTTGAAGGAGGAGAAGGGAACCATTACACTCAAGAGGAGCCTAACTTGAAGGAAAAAATAAACTTTGCACACCATTATTTGACACTCAAGAGGCGCCTCATTTTAGGGCTATTGTTGTCTTTTAACACTCCCTTTTTACATTCCAAAGGAGCACCCTTCATTAAGGGTATTTTTGTCCTTGTTTGTAATAAGTATAAATAGGCACCTTAGCTCTTATTTTTCCTTAGTTTTGATATAATGAATTGAGTGACTTTTTTGATTGTAATATTAGTGTTAGATTGTAGTCTTTCTCTTCTCCTTAAGAGCAGGAAAACTAAAACTTGACACTTGATACATTTGAAATTGGTTTTCACTTGTCTTGGGTAATTTGGCAAGAAAGGTGTTCTTGAGGAAGTTTGAGTCCTTTGGGTCACCTAAGAGAAAGGTTTGAGCTTACATTGGTGATTTGTGTTTGAAGGTTTGATGCACCTTCTAGTGCTATTCATTGGTGGAAGTAAAGGTCTTTCTACTATCTTTACATTTTGTGCAATCCTTCTTCTTCATCCCCTTTCTAAGTGTTGTTTTCTCTTTGTGTGATTGCTGATTTTTGTTATCTTAGTGTCAATTTCGTGTATCGAATTTCTTTATGCTATCACTACAGGACATAGGTGGGTTCATAGATCTCAGAGAAAACAACACATCTAATAAAAAGGACCTAACTACTTGCATAAGTTTCGGTTTCAAGCATTGAAAGTGACATGAAGTTATGACACATCAACACCCTCAACTTAGAATATTTCCATGTCCTTAGGCAATGAATCCATAAGAAAAGAACACACAATGCTTAACGTAGAGAACCCATAGAGAATTACGGCAGTTAACTTGATTTCAGCATAAAATCTTGACCCCTCCTATTTTTTACTTTTCAAAACCACTATGTGGATCTATGCAACACACTAGTATGACCTAAAGGAATCAAGTAATGGAATTACACTATCAACAAAGGCCAAGAAAATAGGAAATTTACCTACCCAAACAGGTAATCAGTTAATAACATTACCCATGTACCCTGACAAAAAAAGTCCCAACTTTAACAGTATTATTATGCATGTCAATGCAAGGGACTATGTCAAGATACTCACTGTCAAAAAAGAAATATCAATCAATGTGCATAGAATACCATAGGCTTGCCATTATTTTCTATAACTAGCTTTTCATATAGTTGGAATAGGATCACTATTGTACTTAGTTTTTCAAACAGTTAGAATAGGATCAATATAGGACTTTTTTCTTCTTGTAATGTAAGCTTGGGGGGGCGTATTTTAAACTTGGAATATAGTGACTCACCTTCCTTGACACTATACATACATTTTGGCTCCACTTCTCAACCAATCTTCTTTTATTCCTCCCCTTTTCTCCTCTATTGATTTTTTATTTGGTGTGGTTTTAGTTTTACTTTTCATTTATGCTATTTTATTATCATGTTTTTTATATTTTTCTTTTCTCTCTATTTTAATACAACACGCAACCTTGATTTTTTTTCTTTCACATTATCCACCCTTCTACGTACCCAATTTTAAATATGCACCCCTATGATAGTCACCCTCAACTTAGGCGATTTACCTGAGTTGAGGTGCATAACATCCAATGTGGGTCCATCAGAGCTAAAATAGGTTTAGAGTAATCAATTGGGAAGGTGAATAGGTGAAAACAAGAAAAAATTATGGATCAAGTATACTTATTTATTTTTGGATGGTTATTTAAGCTAAGAACGAACTAAGTCAAAAAAGGGTCTATGATCATGTCCTAACTAACTATCCTACAACCTAGGCAAGACTAATCGGGGAAGTACTATATTAAATACTCAAAGAAAACTTTGTAAGTACCTCTAACACACATGGTACAGGGCTATATCACCAACTACTACTTATCCATTTCATGCAATGCTAACCTATGGTTAGTTTGTCCCTAAAACTAATACTCTGATAGATTCACACAGTGTTCACACACAAATTTACATCACATAGTTCATACAAAACTTGGAGATTCAGAGGCTTATTATTTTTTCAAAACACTTATGAATAAACAAAATATGTCAACTATCCTTAGGTTTCTTATTTTTCTCCTAATTAAACATAAATAAAACATAACACATATAATGACACACACACAACCTAAACATGCTGGTTCTACTAGGATATTGCAGCCAATGGGAAAGAAGCATGGAAAGAAAAAACTTTGATTATGGTTCACCCCACCCCCAATTAAAAACTGATACACTGTCCCTAGTTCAAGCTAGAAAATAAAAAAATTAGGGTATACGGACATACTTTGGATTCTCTATCATCTGAAGTTGAATCGCCCCTATATGGGCATTATATGGCTCAACTGGAAGAGGTTGTTGTGGGGCGTGACTAGAGAAGGCGTTCATTGCCACCTCGACATACTCTCCTCATCAACTAAACATTGAACAACTGAATCATGAGTACCCCTATTTAGGGCCTACTAATAGTCCACCATTGGATCCTATAAGTCCTCCTCAAGACCTCTCTTGGCCCCAAAAATCGAGGCCACATCATTCTTTATAAATAAATCAAGCCCTATAAAATTTGGCTTATTAGTGGTTGTATAAAGGTAGGGATACCCGGAGGGATGACCTAGAAATAGCTCTCAACTAATGATCTTACCTCCGATTATAATATGGCCATCTCCTTGTAGATGATTGATAAATTAGGCACCTGAACCTCACAGAGTCGTGCACCTATTCATCCTGTAAAACTTACAACCGGGTATGCAACTCCCTAGTAAAAACCTCCATAGCTAGCACCATCCTACTCTCAACCCTAGCCTCATAAGCCTCTACAGTATTTCAAACCCATAAGTGGATCTGACTGAATAGCATGGCTTCCTGGGTCTCTGTTTAGGTGAGTCTTTAAGTCACCTCCTATTGTCACTCAACCATTTGGCGTAGAAACTCTTGTGACACACTAATAAACCTAGTAGTTATAGGACAAGGGGGAAAAGTACAGGCCTCGACTGGTACTGAAGTAAAAGTTGAGGATAGTACGGATGTACCCATGGTCCCCTCACCACTTGTGGTGATAGTGGGCTCAACTCTTTAACTTTCCACATTTATATCAATACTCGGACTCGGACTCTTAATAGTATCAGTCGAAATAGAAGGACCCTCATAATGGGTCATACAAGAAGATGAATATAGATGCGCTCGATGTGCAAGGATAGGGTTGGCCGCATCCTTAATCATGACAATGTCTACTATATGGGTCACCTCGATCCACTTATCCACCACTAGAATAGAAGACATTTTATCTGCATTGCAAAACTTTTTTATCAAACAAGGTAAAGGGAAGGTGGTGAACTCCCTAAATAATCTCTCGTGGATCTTATCATAGATCCATCACATGAAATAAATATCATAATAAGAAATCAGGTTGCCAATCAATACGACTCTATCACAGGTGAGAATGTTGTCTGTAGAATTTAGTCCCAATATATTTTACACTATTGTCCTCAAAAACTTCACTCAAAGTACAGCAACACCTTCTTGATCGAACCCTTTCCCTCAACCCATGGGTCATCAGTGCCTAACTCTACTATTTTTATGGCTACCTATCTAGCCATGTCCACTCTCAGAACTTTATATGTAATGTTTCTCATAGTACTCCTACCCTGTACTATCCTCATATGATAATCAAACTCAGTTTTCATGGTCGGCCCCATATACTCTAGCCTAAATAACACTAATCGGACTGTCGCCTCAGAAATATCAACTCTAACCCCCCGACTAAATTATGGGTCCGCTGGGATAGTAAACTTTTTCCTTTAGCTGGGGTAATTAAGTATATTAATGATACATAAGAGGCATAAAACTCCCAAAAAATTGTTGGGTTGTATGAACTAGAAGGCTAGGTCATACACCCCAACCAATATCTATCAAATGAAGCCTGTATGTTTGGAGCACCTGCTAAACTAGCCAACTCTATCCTGACCTCCCCTATAATACTGCATTATGGTCATGCCTAGTCAATGATAAAAATATCTCTTTCATAAGGCTAATGCATGCCCTCCACATACTATTTTTGATTAATATAAGCTATGGGAACTACAGAGATATGTGTGGAGTCTAAGCTATGAATTTGAGCAACGAGTTTTGAATTTATAGACTGAGTACCCTAAGTAGTGGCTTGAGCACCCTAAACTCAAGATGAAAAGATCTCCAATGGAATATGAGCTACATCAGAACCCTCATCAGACTAGGGAACACCTAACCATGATGTCGACTCACTCTAAATTGAGTTTGATGCCAATACTGACCCCTCTTCAGACTGGAGATGGTTGCTTCCTCTTTCTCTCTAGAACCTGAACCTAACCCTGTATAAACCTCCTCATCTAAACCAATAGCAAAATCATCCTTTCTCTTATCAAATTAGGAAGAGTGTGGTGGTAAAATAATGGTTGACTTCATCAGAGGTCCAATCCAAATAAAGTGTTTTAGTGAGGTCTGTGGCTCGGCTTGTGGTGCTAGTGGTTCCTGTGGTGGTACGGTATAAGAGCCTAATTCTGCAGCAACTGTTGCAGATACAGCTTTCCACTATGACTGGACTCGATTCTTGTTTGGGAACAATAGTGTATTGTCCAGGATCACTGTATACTCCTTAATCGAACCACTCAGCTCAGGAGACTCATCAGATAAACTGACTGACATTTCTACTTGTTAGTAGCTTTTGGTGCCATAGTACCTAAAAAAGTAGTTGTTAGTAATTGAAGCACAATATCAAAACAAAAAATTTAAAAATACTAGACTACCCAAGGTAGGGGCTACCTATGACTCCTATCTACGGGCCGTAGGTAATTCTTACATCCCCCATAAATAGGTTTGTACGTACAACTTTAGATACCTAAAATTCTTCTGATATCCACAACTTCAACATACCTTTTGTGGGTTCAACCTACAACCCCGTAAGTAGGTTCATAGGTTTACTTACCTAGACTAGTCTAAAATTCAAAAATTTTTATCAATCTCTATGTGTTTCTTTATTCTCTTAACCTACAAAATAGAAACAAAGTGAACACTAATGCCTTGGGTTGCCTATCAAGCAGTTCTTGATTTAATGTTGTGGCACAACATAGTTATGTTGGATTCTCAGTATTTACCAATAAGCGCATGGGTAGCCTCCTATGGAGCACCTTATTTAATATCCTTGCATGACTCAATTGCCTTGGCTACTCAGACTTTGCCAAGGCTTACATCCTCACAAACCTTTAACTCCTCCATACTTCCCATATAATGTTTAACACTACGCTCGTTCACCTTGAATGGAGAATCTCAATCTTATTTTAGCTCAATTGCACCATGCAGTGATACTCTAAACACGGTGAATGGTCCAGACCACCTTGGTTTCAACTTCCTAGGAAACAAGCAAAGTGTTGAATTATACAACAAAACCATATCACCAGGCTGGAACATCTTTTTCTCAATATTATTATCATGGTACAACTTTATCTTCTCATTTACAAATTAGAACTCTCATAAGCATTGAGAAGGAATTCTTCTTACTTATCCTCGGGTTTGCAGCATTGCTCCACTCAAAATTTAGCTCCTTCAATGCCCATAGGGCCTTGTTCTCAGCTTTAACCGGTAAGTGGCATGCCTTTTTATACACAAGATGATATAGAGAGGAACCTTGATATAAGCACAAGGAGCATCAAAAGTACAAGGAATTATCTAAGGGTCAAGGCTTCGGAATTAGCAAGCAATTAAAACTTTTCGGAGTATTTTAAAGCCTTGGTCAAGAAAGGGAAGGAGGGGAACTTATGCACTCAATAGGCTCCTCAAGTGAAGGTTAATGAAGACATTTTTCACTCCAAGGAAACACTCAAGAGGCGCCCAATTCCCTTAGCTCATTAGGGTAGTTTTGTCATTTGGCATGTAATAGGATAAATAGACCATTTTGCTTCTCTTTTCATTAGACTTGAATGACATTTGATATTACTCTTATATTGTAGTTTTACCCTCTATATTTAGGTCTTAGAATCTAAAACTAAGGTCCAAGAACATTGAAGTTAGGGTTTTACTTGTTTTGGATAATTTGGCAGGAAAGGTGGTTTGAGGAAGAGTGTTTCCTTTGGTTCACCTAAGAGGAAGGTTTGAACTCTTATTTGTGAGGTGTTTTGAATATTTTGAAACATCTTCTAGTGCTAATAACTTAATAGGAGTAAGAGTCTTTCTATCTATCTTTAAATTTCAAGTATTCCTCTTCTTCATCTCCATTCTATGTGTTGTTTTCTCTTTGTTAGTTGCTGGAATTTGCATCTTGTGAGTCCATTTCGTGAGTTTTATAGCCTTTAGGCTATAATTTGGTATCAAGATCCTTGTTTACGGTTGTTCCTACAACCCTAGTCTTGGATCTAAGAAAATCTCCACAAAAAAGAGTCTAGAGTTAAGAAAATCAGAAAAAATAGGTGTCTCACGTTTTTGTGTTTTTGAAAAAATTTTAGATCTTAGATCTACATGTTTTTATGTTTTTTTGTTGGTTTCAAGTGCTAGATTCTTATTCCCTAGCACCTAGGGAGTTTAGATCTACTTTTAGAGTGAAGTTTGGTTGATTTTGAGCTAGATCCACCATTGTTCTGGCTTGTTTGAATCTTTTTGGAGAAGATGACATTTTTGGTCGGTGTTGGTGACTTGATTTGTGGCTGATTTTTGGTTGGTTGAATTTGTTTTAGGCTAAGGAACCTAGATCTTCAAAAAAATTCAGATTCGGAGTTCATTTGCTAGGTGGTCAAACTTGGTCAACGCTTGAATATTCATCTTGTTCATCCATAATCTTCATAACTTAGTGAAGAAGGATATTCAAAGTTCTTGTTTGATCCAAAACAGGAAAGAAAGAGAGTGAAAAATTTGTTTGTCCAAAAGCATATTCAAAGAATATTTCATTCTTCCAAAAGGAGGAGGGGACAAGGGGACAACAAAGTACAATTGAAAGTACAAAGGGGGGACCAATTCATTTCTCATCCATTTTGAAGCTTGAAAAGGCTTCAAACTTAAAACTTTTCCCTCCAAAACCGAATTCTCTTACTTCCTAGGAGGTGTTGGTAGAAACAAGTTGGGAAAAAATTTTGTAATTTCGAAAAGTGACAACCAACCACGTAGTGTCATGTCATCACGTATGCTCAACCAAAATTCAACTCTAAAGTTAGATTTTCTAGTTTCTAATTTTTTATTCTAGTTTCTTTTAAGTTAATTCTATCACTAATTAGCAAACTAGTAAGTAGCTACTAGGTTGGTAATTAGTTTAGAGTCCGTTTATTTCGTGTCTTCGGTTTTTTGTGTGCTTTTCTCATTTTCAAGTCGTAGTATTTTGTTGGTTCAAGTTCGTGCATCACTTATTTTGAGTTGTTTCAAATAAAGATCAATTCTAATTCAAAGCTTCTCACCTCTCAATTAACTTACCAAGTATTGCCAATTCTCCAATGCTTGTGAAGCCAAGTGTGAGGTGAGTTTGACTGTGAGTAAAGTGAGGTTTTTGAACTAACTTGTTTGCTCGTTTTATAGGCTGTTTGCTTGCTATTTTTGAACTTTTTAGGTATATTTTCCATGGAATCCGAAGGTACTACTTCCCAACCTTTGGAAAATGATGCTATTGGAACCTTGATGGCTCGGATTGATTCCTTGGGTCGAAAAATAAAAGAAGATAATGATACTTTGAGGAGGAAAATAGAAGAAAATCATGATGCTTTAAGGAGTGAAATGGTGACAATGAAGGGTGTTGCAGCTAGAGTGAAAATCGGGGTTGATAAACTATAGATCGACTGTGTCCAACAAACCCTCCACAAGTTCAAACCCCTCAAAACTAAATATCCTACATTTCACCGAATCCAAAGCCACCAACCCAAATCCATCTTCAACCAAAACTGATACCCCCTCTCCAACCCACACTAAACCAAATTCCCTTCATCCAAGTAGAAGAAGAAGAGAAAATAAAATCCAAAGAGAATGAGGCCAAGCCTTAAGATGGGGAGAAAATAAATGGTGCAGTGCAAGAATAATATGAAGAAAATAGGGAAAAGGAAAGGGAAGTCGTGGGTGGTGAAGTTAGGATAGAAGAAAAATGCTTGATTATGGATCTTGTCCAGAAAGAACCTTTGTTACTCACTAAACCAAGTGCCAGCATTTTGAATAGCATTGACTCTTCTTACTTGCAGGTACAAGAAGATATATTTCCAAGGGATAGTTAAAAAAAACTCCATCCCAAACATGTGGGAGTTCCAAAGGTACCAATGGCCGAAAGTTCCAAACTAGTGGACTTCCCAAGTCTAACCCTAGGTAACATCACTACATCCTACATTTCCTTGAACTTAAAATGTTGTAATTTAGTGTCTTGTAAAGTGGTGATGGGTTTACAAGTGCATTCTTCTTTACTTGGTAGCTCTTTAGTTGTGAACAAAACTCTTAAGGCTAGTCCATGCACTTCTTTGAGCTTGAAATGCTGTGATGTACCCTCTAGTATGTTGGGTTCAGGTTTGTTTGACATATGGGTGCATGATTCTTCTCTTAATAGCTTCCTTAATTTGTACCATGATCAACTCGCTCTTAAAACTAGTTCACTACTTGAACATGAGAAGGGTGTAATTAAAAACTTTCAAGTTAGTGTTGATGCTAGTAATGATGGTCTTGATATTGAACATGGTCCTTTGAACTTGTGTGATAAAATCCCTTATAAATATCTTATTCATTGTGGCCTTGTGTTTGTCCAAGTGGTGGGTAATGCCTTGAAATATCATGGGCTTGGTATCCTAGTGAAAGGAGTGGGCCATCTAGGTTTAAGTCCTTATCCTTGGATCCCATTTGAACCCAGAATACTCTTGAGATGTAAAGGCTATAGTTTCTGGTCATGCTCCTTTATCTTTGATATTGATGCTATTCATGTCTTTGGTTTCATTTATGCTAAGCATTTCATGTCAAATACTAAGAATATGTGGGTATATGTCAAGTGTGAGCAACCATGGGTTGATGATATGAGTGTGTTACTAATACTAACCCTCCTACCAAGAGGATTGTGTGTTTGTTTTACTCTCTCTTTGGTTTTTTTTTTTTTTGCAAGATCTGAATTTGAGGACAAATTCCTTCAAGATGGAGAGGATGATACAAGCACAAGGGTCATCAAAAGTACAAGGAATTATCTAAGGTTCAAGGCTTCGGAATTAGCAAGCAATTGAAGACTTTTCGGAGTATTTTAAAGCCTTGTTCAAGAGAAGGAAGGAGGGCAACTTATGCACACAATCGGTGCCTCAAGTGAAGGTTAATGAAGACATTTTGCACTCCAAAGAAACACTCAAGAGGCGCCCAATTCCCTTAGCTCATTAAGGGTAGTTTTGTCATTTGACATCTAATAGTATAAATAGACCATTTTGCTTTTTTTTTTTACATTAGACTTGGATGACATTTGATATTACTCTTATATTGTAGGATTAATCTCTAGATTTAGGTCTTAGAATCCGAAACTAAGGTACAAGAACATTTGAAGTTAGGGTTTAACTTGTTTTGGATAATTTGTCAAGAAAGGTGGTTTGAGGAAGAGTGTTTCCTTTGGGTCACCTAAGAGGAAGGTTTGAACTCTTATTTGTGAGGTGTGTTAAAGAATTCGAAACATCTTCTAGTGCTAATCACTTAATAGGAGTAAGGGTCTTTCTATATATCTTTAATTTTCAAGTATTCCTCTTCTTTATCTCCATTCTATGTGTTGTTTTCTCATTGTTAGTTGCTAGAATTTGCATATTGTGAGTCCATTTCATGAGTTTCATATCCTTTAGGCTATCATACCTATTAGGGTTTTGGAAGTTGTTTGGTAGGCATAGATTGAATCATCTAGATTCCTTGACCAATCCATCCAATTGGTATTCGCAGTCTTCACTAGAATGGACTTGATCTCATGATTAGAGACCTCAACCTGCCCACTTGTATATGGATGGTAAGATGTTGTGACCTTATGTTTCACTCCATACTTCTGAAGTAGTATCTTAAATGTACTATTGCAAAAATAGTACCCACCATCACTAATGATAGAATATGGAGTACCAAATTGAGAGAATATATTCTTCAAAAATATTGTGACACTGTTATCCTCATTATTGTTAAGTGCAACTGTTTCCACCTATTTAGAAATATTGTCAACTACCATAAAAATGTACTTCATTCCATATGAACTCACAAAAAGAACCATGAAATCAATTTCCCATACATCAAACAATGCAAGCTCAAAAGTAAGTGGCATTGGGAGATAATGCTTCTTCGAGATATTTCCTTGGTGGTAGTATTGGTCATAGGCACAAGCATAGTAATATGATTCTTTATAAATAATTGGCCAATAGTAAACACACTATAAAACTTTGTGGTCCATGCAAGTACCACCATGGTGACCCCCAATTGTAGACAAATGACAAGCCTCAATAATTGGAAAAGCATCATGATCAGTATGTATAATGACCAAAAGGCTAATACAAAGAAAGCTTTAATACCTTATGCATAAATTGGATTTGATGCTGAAACAACAAGTCTTTCGAGATGATGTCACTTGCCAAATAATTGGCAAAGCATCAACCTAGGGAACTAAGTCTTGTGATGTTGCCAGACCTGCTGATTTGGAAAAGTATCATTAATGTCAATGTCATCGACTAATATAAAAATCACCTCCTCTTCTAGGTGGGAGAGATGGTCTGGAACTTGATTGTCTGTACCCTTCTAGTCCTTGACCTCAAAGCCAAAATCTTGCAATAATTGTACCTAATGAATTAACCAAGGTTTGGTATCTTTCTTCACCATAAGGTTCCTCAAAACTGCATGATCAATATGTACAATCACCTTGGCCCCAACAATATTGGACCAAAAATTCTCAAAATCAAACACCACTGCAAGTAACTCCTATTCAGTCACAATATAATTCTTTTATGTGAAGTTGAGTGCTTTGTAAGCATAATAGATGGGATGAAATAGTTTCTCACGTCTTTGGTCGAGGACAGCTCCTAGGGCCAGGCCACCAGCATCATACATCACCTCAAATGGGAGATTCTAATCTGGAGACACCATGATAGAAGCAAAAATCAACCTTTATTAGTCACTCAAAGTAGTGAGACAAATATCATAAAACACAATTTTCACCTCCTTCTCCAATAACTTGAATAATGGATTTACAATTTTACATGTCCTTGATGAAATTCCCATTGAACCCTACATGACCCAAGAAACTCTGAATACCTTTAATACAAATTGATGGAGGCAAATTTTCAATCACCTCAATTTTAGCCTTTTCAACCTCTATTCCCTTCTTTGAGATCTTGTGCCCCAAAGCTATCCCCTCTTTAACCATAAAAAGTTACACTTCTCCCAATTTAACACTAAGTTGCATTTCTCGCATCTCTGATTTGCATTAGCCAAGTGGGTTAGAAGGTCATCAAGAGAGTCACCTACAATTGAGAAATCATATATAAAAAATTCTAAATTATTGATACGGGACAAACAATGGAACACCAAAATCAGTCCAAAAAATAGTCCACAAAATGAAAGAAATCCATAAACCCTTTTGGAGACCAAGTCTTGGCTTCCCAAGAACACAATAACAAGAAGATAACAAGGTGTTTATTACACCAAATCAGCGAACAACAAACTAGATTAACAACATAATATGATGAACAAGAAGACACAAGATTCGGATTTAATAATAACAACAAGAACACAAGATTACAACACAAACACTAAAAAGGATTAAAAGAAGGTGAAAGGATAGATAGATAGACCATATGAAGTTATAATCTTAAGAACCCAAGAATTGACAATCTTGGACCCTTAACACTACACAAAACAACAAACCTATCTCTTATGGGAGGAAATTGGCTTCCAACTCCTCCTTGTTGGACTTGATCAACTTGTGGGGGAAGTGTTCTATCTTGTTCTCGGTTTTGAGGGCTTATTGGAGCTTGGCTTGTGGCATTATGTGGTTGTCTTGGAGGATTGGAGAGTAAAAGTAAGAGAGTTCCATTGACTCTCCATTCGATCCAACCTCTCACGCATAGTTACCACATCCGAGTCAATTTTTTTAAGACCTGCATTTTCCCTAGCAAGGTCTCGGGAGAAAGAATCAAGGAGGGCCAAAATGGTTTCCATTATGGCCAAGAAGTTACCTACAAAACAACAAACAAGCTAGTTGTACAAGAATGGTCCTCACACTCCCTCGCTATTGTTTTGTATCTTGGATTTTTTTCTCACTTTGATCTCACAAGTGTCGTAACCTTGCTTGTACTATGTGAGCCAGTGAGAGGTGGACCAAGTTTTACAATGACTCAAAAGGATAAGACACATAAAGGAACGTATACACGAAGGACCATTGTAAAAATAACTTACAATCTAAAACTAGCTTGTAAGTTAGTAATGGAATCAACAAACGAAACTAAAGAAACAACACAATGAAACTAGAAGATTAAATTTTGAGCTTAAAATTTTTGTGTGAACAGTAAATTGGGTGACATGGCAGCATACCATTGGTCACGGCCCCACAATTAGTCACTAGTTGATGTGTGCAAACTTTAGTTACTATGTAATGGTAACAATTGGTTTTTAAGGGAAAGTATATGTCTTAAATCTCCTTTAAGTCTAATCTTCAAAAGGCAAGTCTTGACTTTGTACAATTCCCACAAAACAAGGTCCCTTGAAACAAGGAAAGTGGTTGAAAAGTAGATGTTAAGTCAAGAAAGTGATGGCTCAAGTTTTCTCACAAACAACTTTACAACTTGTCAGTTCACCTTTTTGAATCTACGTTACACTTTAGTTGTCTTAAGTTGTAAGGTGAGATGAAGAACAAGATGAAAACCACAACAAACTTCAAGAACACATCAACAACACATTAGCAAGGATGAAGGTTGTGATGAATGTCAAGAACTCAACAACAACTTTATCAAGAGAAACGAAAACACCAACAACATCTAACCAAGACTATAAAAAAAAGTCCACACGTCTAAAAACAACAACTTCAACACACGGTCATGGTCTTTTTCACAACAACAATATCAATTTTTTTAAAGCTCAAATCTAGATCTCAAAGTGTTAATGGACAAGAATACTAACACTTGAAACGAAAACACAAGAAAATTCAATACTAGACCTAGACAGACAACATTTGGCCAAGATAAAACAACAACAAGTTCAACTTCTCAGCCAAGATCTCAAGCTCAAGAACACGTCTTTCTTTCCTTTATTATTTTTTATTTTTTTAGCAAGAAAGCCCAAGATTGGTATTGTAAGAACAAAACCAAAGATGGCTCTGATATGAAATGATACAGGACAAACAGGGGAACACCAAAATCAGTCCAAAAAATAGTCTACAAAATGGAAGAAATCCGTGAACACTTTTGGAGACCAAGTCCCGGCTTCCGCAGAACACAATAACAAGAAGATAACATGGTGTTTATTACACCAAATCAGCGAATAAAAAACTAGACTAACAACATAATATGATGAACAAGAAGACACAGTATTTGGATTTAACAACAACAACAAGAACACAATATTACAACACAAACACTAAACAAGATTACAAGAAGGTAAAAAGGATGGATAGATAGACCACATGAAGGTATAATCTTAAGAACCTAAGAATTGACACTCTTGGACCCTTAACGCTACACACAACAATAAACCTATCGCTTACGTGACACAAGATTGGATTCCACTTCTCTAGCATCAACTCTTCCAAGAAAGTAACAACAAAAGAGAATCCACTCTATTGTTGTATCCTAGTTTCGGTGGTCACTCTTCTCACTAGAGAGAGAGCTTGTTACAAGTATTACAAGACTTACAAATATCATCCAAAAACTAAAATAAAAACCCTACAATGTTTCTTTTATAGCTATAACAAAATATAAGTTAAAATGACCAAAAGGCCCTTCAAAGAGTGGGCACCCATCTAGTGTAATTTATGGGCTAATTTGGGTGCATTTTGGGCCTCTTTTACACTACAATTGCACGTGCCAAGGCTCGCGTCCAACATGCACTATCCTAAGTCCATATTCATGATTATTTGCGTATCGATTATCCTCTACCATATCAGTAAAGATGGACATCATACAATGTTGAAATGTGTCGAGAGCATTACAAAGTTTAAAAGGCACCCTCTTAAATATGAACATACCATATGGACATATGAAAATGGTTCTCTGTTGGTATTTGGGGTAATAGAAATTTGATTATACCCCAAATAACCATCAATAAAACATTACCATCCTATGTCTACAAGACTGTCTAACAACTAGTCTATGAATGACATGGGAAAGTGATCCTTCTGTGTCCAAGTTTTCAGCTTTTGATAATCCATACAAATCTCCATCCTGTAACTAGTGTCATGGGCACTAATTCATTCTTTTCATTAGGGACCACGGTGATGACACCTTTCTTGAACACACACTAAAATGGAGTCACCAACTTCCTATCAATATTAAGGTAAACCATATTGGCATCTAACCATTTGATTATCTCATTCTTCACCTTCTCTTGCTTATATGGATTTAGATGATGTTGATACTCAATGCTAGGCATACACTATGATTCTATCTAGATCATATAAGTATAAATTTTGGGTAAATCCTAAAAATATACGCAACAATCCAACCAATGGACCATTTCAACCTCTGCAATACCAAGATCAAGGTGTAATGATCCTTTTGGTCATTTTTTATATTTCCACATGTTTTTGCCATTTGAGTTTTTCTATAGCTACCCCAAGTTATTTATGACTTGTTGGAACTAACTACTTTGTTATCGGATAGTTTGATTGGTTTTTAGAGCTAATTTCCTATTTTGACCACTTTTTAAACAATCACCCCTCCATCTTTGGAGTCTAAAAGATGAACTCCTAAATTATCCAACCAATGAATGTCCTTTACAACCCTCTTTTCTCCTTATCTATGTACGATAAGCTCCCCATTGATAACTTGCTAAGAGAATCTACAACTACATTAGCTTTATTTGGATGGTAGTGAAGACTTATATCATAATCCTTTAGCAATTTAAACAACCACCTCTGTAAAAGATTCAACTCCTTTTGAGTAAACACATATTGGAAGCTCTTATGATTTGAATAGATATCAACATGCACTCCATACAAATAGTGATGCCAAATCTTTAGCACAAACACCACAGTCGCTAACTCTAAATCATGAGTCAAATATCTTCTTTCATGAACCTTAAGATGTCTAGAATCATATGCTACCACCTTACCATGCTGCATTAAGACACAACTTAGTCCTACTCAAGACACATAACAGTAAACTACAAAACCATCAATACCCTCGAGCGGGGTCAAAAATGGTGCAGCTGTCAACTTATCTTTAACTTCTAAAAACTACCCTCACAAGAATCAAACCACAAAAACTTCACCTTTTTCTGAGTCAACTTAGTCAATGGAGAAGAAATAGAAAGAAGCTCTCCATAAACCTCCAATAATAGGTAGCTAAACCTAAGGATATTCGAAAGTCGTTTGGAGTCGTGGGTCTAGGACACTTCTTAACTACCTCAAATTTCTATGGATCTATCATGATCCCCTCAATGGAAACAACATGACCTTGAAAGGTCACAACATTCAACCAAAACTCACACATCAAAAGTGTGGCATATAATCTCTGATCTTTAAGAGTCTTCAACACTACTCGGAGGTGACTGGCATGATTCTCCTTACTCTTAGAATATACCAATATATAATCCATAAACACGATAACAAAAAATGCAAAACAAATGTTTGAATAACCTATTCATAAGATCCAGGTACAAAAAACAGTCTTAGGGATATCCGCCTCCCTAATTTTCAACTGATGATAACCCGAGAAATGATCAATCTTAAAAATATATCTACCTAAAGATGGTCAAATAGATTATCATTCCTACAAAGAGGATTCTTATTCTTCAGCATCACTTTATTCAGCTGCCGATAATCTATGCACACCTGAAGGAACCCATCTTTCTTACGCATTAAAAGGATAGGAGCACCCCACGGAGAGACACTAGGACGGATAAAACCCTTATCAAAAAGATTCTTTAACTGCTCTTGATATATTTCAACTCACGAGGATCCATTTTATATGGAGGTATAAAGATAGGATCAGGTATTCGGTATAAAATCAATCCCAAAGTCTATTTCCCATCGGGAAAAATGCCAAAAAGATCATTGGGAAACACTTTATGAATTTGTTAACCACCGAGATAGTTTGCAAGGTAGGATCCTCAAAACTAGAATCTTTAACCCAAACTAGATATAAAGACACCCCTTGGAAATTAATTTTCAACCTCTAAGATAGGAAATAAATCTTCCCTTAGGTACTAGAAACTCTCTTCCTACTCAATCACTTGTTTATTCAGGAATTAGAAATTGACCTTATGAGTCCTACTATCCAAGGAAGCATAGCATGAATGAAGCTAATTTATCCCTAATATGACATCAAAATCCACCATATCCAACTTTATCAAATCTACCAATGTCTCCCTATAAAAGAAGGACACCACATAGCCCCTATAGACTTTTATAGCCATGATAGAATCACCCACCAAGGTAGACACAGAGAAATACTCAAAAATATTCTTAAGACCAAAACCAAAATAAACAACCACATAAGGGGTCATATAAGAAAGGGTAGAACCTGTATTATGTAGACAACATACATCATGAAAGAAAAGTGACATCATACCACTAATGACATCAGGAGATGCCTTTGATTCTTGATTGTTGGCAAGAGAATAAAGATAATTCTGACCAGTACTGATACTAGAAGTAGCCCCATTTGTCACAGGAGCTAAAGAAGTAGGAACCAAGACCTTATTAGCTTTAGTAGCAATATTTGCTAATAGATAGTTCCTCTAAATATGACAAAGCTTGCAATATTTGAAATACAAATTCCCCCCCCCCCTCCGTTATCACAATAACCATAGTGTATCTGTCTAAAGAATCTGGAAGAAGGATAAGATGGGGCTAACTTAGCTCCACTATCCTGAGACTAGGCACCTTGTACCCTAAACCTATTATTAGCCTGAGAATGACAATTACTAAACAACTTAGGATATGGAGCACTAGCCATAGAATATGTACCTGAGTTTCCATATGTCCTCTTTTTCCCCACTGCCTACCATTTCTACCGTTGTTCTAATGTCCTTTACCTTGTTCTGAATACCTTAACTTCTTATTTTGATTCTCTCCTATTTTTTTGTTTTTTCTTTACATCCTCAACATATTGTATGTACACTACAAGTCTAGAGATATCCATATTATTATTCAGCAGAGCGGCTTTACACTCCAAAACCAAATCTCGCAACAAGCCCAAAGAAAATTTCCTTATCCTAGCCTTCATGATAGATACCAACTCTAAAGCATATCAAGAAAACTGATAAAATTTCAAAGCATACTCCTTCACACTCATCCTCCCCTGCCTTAGATTAACAAACTCCCTTGCCTTAGATTCCTTCAACTTTTTAGGAAAGACATAATTAAGGAAGGCACCAGATAACTCATCTAATAATGTTGACTCTACATCATCACCACTTGACAGCTCCCATTCCTCAAACCATAGATAAGCCACATCATTTAATTGATATGCAGCAAATTCCACACCTTCAGAATCAGTAGCATGATTAACCCAAAATATCTTCTCTATCTCATCTACAAAACCTTAAGGATTCTCTTCAACCTTAGAGTCTATAAAGGTCGGAGGTCTCAACCTATTAAATTGGCAACTATAGTGGCCTCAGAAGATAGAGCAATAAAACCAACACTGTGAAGCTGACGAGATTGAGAAGTCACCAACTAAGTTAGTAGATAAATAGATCAATGGAACTCAACATTAGAAATGACTCCTTAGGGCAGGCATTTGGACATGAAAACTGTCAACCCTATGAGGACTGGTAGGGACCAGTGGAACTTCATGAATGGCAAAAGTATTAGGAATAGAGACCCTATATCAGGTCTAAACTCCTTAAATAGTGCGATTTTCCTCTACATTGTCCTCAAGTACGATAGAAAAGTTTCCACGAGCATTAGATCTTTAAGGAGGTATGATTTAAAATATGAACAAACAAAAATTAGAGGAGTTTTCAAGACCTTAGACTCTATGGCCCAAAAATAGAATACAAGAAAGGGAAACATTCTTAAATGTCTTAGTGCCTCCTCCATATAGGTGGGGCACACTACACACCTATAAAAAAATACTTTACTTGACACAGCTTTATGGATACCTAATAACCCTAAACCTAGGTTCTGAAACCAAGCTTGTCATAATCCTAACTAGGGCCTAGTTGTGATGGGCATCTCAAGTCTGACAAGGATCCGAGACCACCACTATTAACCTAGCCAACCAGAGAATGATACACTTAGCAGCGAATGAGTTCTAAACATATAACAAGATAGAGCTGAGTTCCAAACATATAATGAGATAGAGCTGAGTTTCAAATATATTACAAGATTAATAAATAAATAAATAACAAGAAGGATCTAATAATCCACAACAAAATCCACCAATACTTTGTCCATAAAAATGTCTAAGAAACCAAACATCAAATTAAGTCGGGATGTGCACCCGACCATAGCCAAAAACCCAATGAAATAGTCTAAGATATAAGTAAAGACAAGACCCTGAAATGAGGGCCTTCCAGAGTTTGAAATTTTACCACTTCAAAGATGCCTCACAGACAATCCAAAAATCACCTACCACTATGCAAGGAAATAGAAATATCTTCATACCCTGTATTATGTAGAGATAGAGCATTCGAGGATGGTTAGTAAGGTTATGTGTATCTATATATACACACACACACACACACAGATATATATATATATTAATATTAGGATAGGGTATAGGGTTTAGCATAAAGTTTAAAATCATTAACCTGGACTGTGTAGCTTTGTCCATCATATAAATTTATACTGGCTATATAGGTTCGACTCCCCCCACCAGAAAGTTCCCAGCATATGTTAGCTGCACGAACCGAAGATATCCAAGAAAATTTAGGGAATACCCCAACCCCACGCCATTTCAGGATATATGTATGAATTTATGTCAAGTGTGAACTATTCACACAGTCACCATGACCCCCACGCTGCCAAACATGGTTTCCAGTATTGGTCCCACCTGGACCTCTTTCTTCATGGTGAGCTATACAACCCCTTTTAAGCCCAATAAAAATATGTTCACACAATCTAACCATTTAGCCAAGGAATTGTCCATTCACGCATATACCATAGGTATCATCATACTGTCATGCTTGCAAGCTTATTCTATGACATTCTAATTCTATCAACTTAGACGTAATGCCACGACCCTTTTTAGTTTATTAAGTCGGGTTGGGGGAATGACATGACCCCTTTCAGTTATCAAATCAGCTCAAGGGAATTCCAGAACCCATGAGCTCCCAATTTAAAACAAAAAACCATAGCCAACTAGGCCTTCAAAAGCTATTTTGTCTGCTTAACCTTTTATGTAGTTTATTAATTTAGGGGAGTAAGCCAAATCATGTGATCATCCATATTACAAAGCCAATTGTGCAAGTAGATTAAGGGCAACACAATTTTCAAAAACTAATTCCAAACCTAAATCATCAATTTGGGAGAGTTCCTTGACCCTCATGCCATGCTACAATACCAATACACCCCATAAGTTCAAAAAGCATCAATAAACCATAAATAATGCATATAAAAATATGGAAACACCATTGAAACAACAATCTTCCAAAACCCCCAACCTAAGTTCTAAAAGAATATTTAAAACCACATGAATATCAATATTGTATGCCATGAATAAAACACAGGTTTGTAGAAATGAGAGATATGCCTGAGATACTGAGAATTTTGAAGAGAAAATCACCATGTGAGGCCAAGATGATGAATCTCTTAAAAAACCCCAATTGTTCTTGACTAGAATCTTTGAGAAAAGAGAGAAGTGTAATTTATTGGATAATGAGGGGTTATGGGGTCCCTTGGGGTGTTTTATGTCATGTTTTATAATTGGGGAAAGATAGAATAACAAAAGTTCCCTATATTAAAAATGCAGTAAATTTGTCGCCAATCGTTATGGGTCATGTCACGACTCATGATGACTAGGTATGAGTCATTTCCTAGACTTATAGTCTAGGTAGTGACTCAGGGTATGATACGGGAATAATTATGAATATGAACTTATGGAAGTACACGTTGGGTCCGAGACTTGGTGTGTCCAATTGAAGTGCAAAAGGGGACCTAATGCACTAAAAGTCAGCCAACATACTACACTTGATGGGCACCTAAGTCTCTAAGGGGCCTTTTGGTCTTTTTATATTTTATTTGTAACCTAGTATAAATAGAACATTGTAGGGCTTTTAGACTTAGCTTTTGGATATTATTGTGAGTCTTGTAAGACTTGAAACACCATAGTTAGGGCTTGGAAAAGCCACCAACCAAAACTAGGGCAAGATCTAGTGTGGAATCACTGGTGATTGTATTTTGCTTGGAAACATAGATGCTAGAGAGGTGGAATCCGATCTTGTGTCACATAAGAGATAGGTGAATTTAAGTGTGTAGTGTTAAGGGTTTAAGAGTGGAATAGGCTCTTGATTTCCTAAGATTACATCTTCATGTAATCTATATATATTTTTATCTTTTTGTAATCTTGTTAGTGTTGTGACTTGAATCCATTTGTTTTGGTGTTTTAGTAAAGCCGTGACTTGTTGTTCATCTTATTGTTGTATCATATTGGTATCATCTTCTTGTTGTTGTTTCTTTTTTGGTGTTATATACACCATTGTGCCTTGTATTCTTCTTGTCGGTAGTGAATCCAAGAGTGGTCTCCAAAAAGGTCCTCGGATTCTTAAGATTAGTGGAGTGATTTGGAGTCTGTTTGATACTTCCTTGGTTTTCTCTTATCATTTGGTATCAAAGAATGGCTAGATCTTGAAAGGTTGTTGTTGTGTTCTTGTTTTTCATCACAACCTTCTTCTCTTGCTAAAATTGAAACACAACACAAAGAGACTATGCGATTTGTTGGTGGTTTTATTATCTTGGCCGTGTGAAACATTGTTGTAGTGGAGTTGGCCATGTGGTTGTGTTGTGGATCTTGGTGGTTTTTTTTATTTTTCTTGGTGATTGCTGAAGAGTTCTTGATGTTCTTCCCAACCTTCATACCTTATTAAATTAAAGAGAAAGTTAGATCCAAAGAGGTGAAGGAAAAGGTGTGAGATCTTTGTTAGTCTTGAAAGACTTACCATCATTCACCAAATAGTCAATCACATTTCAACCACTTTCTATAAAACAAGGGTCCATGTTTTAAGGAAAGGTACAAAGAAAGTCAATTCTTCTTTTTTGAAATTTGAAAAAGGATTCCATGACTTATATTTCCCTCCTTAACAAATTCCCACTAATTCTAATTTATAAAATTGATCAAGACTTCCAAATTTGGAAAATAAAATTGTTACGAACTATGGCCAATCACAGACTGCCACATCACCAATTATTGTTTACCGATAAATTTTATGCTCAAAATTTGATCTTCTAGTTTCAATTTGTTGTTCTTTAGTCTCGTTTGTTGATTCCTTTACTAACTTATGAGCTAGAACAAGATTATAAGTTAGTTTTGAAACACTTCTTCGTGTTAACTTTCCTTTGTGTGTCTTAATTCTTTGAGTCATTGTAATACGTCCTTATGTGTTTTCTTACTCTTTGGAGTCTTTGTAAACGTGGATTCACCTCTCAAAACCTCTCGGAGTACAAGAAAGCTTACAAAACTTATGAGATTGAGTGTGAGGGATTCGAGAGGCAAGAAATAAAAAGAGAGAGTGAGGATGTTTTTGTACAACTAACATGTTTTCTGTTTTGTAGGTAATTTCTTTTCCATAATGGACACTATTTTAGCCCACCGTGATGCTATTGCCCAAGAAATAACTAAGGCTAATGTGGGTCTTGAAAAATTAGGCTCGGATATGTCTACTATACTTGAGAGGTTGGATCGAGTAGAGAGTCAAAGGAATTCTCGTGATTCTACTTTGAAGCTTTACCTCAAACAATCAATCCTCCAAGACCACCACCAAATGACATAGACATAATCCAAGCCATCGAATGTCCTCCAAACCGAGACCTACATAGGTCAATCCCTCCTCTATTCGATTAAGTCCCATTAAAAGGACTTGAAAGCTAAATCTCTCTCGTCCAAGCTCCACCACTGAAGCTCCACTTTACCAAATCAATCCTCTCAATCAAAACTCCACTTCACCAAATCTGACATGTCCATGTAGAGGAGAATGGTAGAAAGGAACATGACGGATATAGAGTCTACGATGATACTTCTATGATGGTAGGAGACTTTTTTCTGATGAGATTGAAGACAAGGCTCAAGATGGAGAGGATGTAGAGGTTAAAAATAAAGATGTTAGCCAAGACTTGTATTAATGTGCTCTCAGGCTCCTCATGATTTTTTAGACTGTTTTTGTGCCATCTCAAGTTTTGCGGGCTGTTTTGAGTGGTTTCTTTTGAAGTGGATGATTGAACGACGTGAAGCCGTGAATTTATTGGCAAAGTCCTCTCAAGATAGAGAGGGTGATACAGGAATAATCATGAATATGGACTTATAGGAGTGCACGTTGGGTCCGAGAATTGGTGTGTCCAATGCACTAAAAATCAGCCAACATACTACACTTGATGGGCACCTAAGTCTCTAAAAGCCCTTTTGGTCTTTTTGTATTTTATTTGTAACCTAGTATAAATAGAACATTATAGGGCTTTTAGACTTAGCTTTTGGATATTATTGTAAGTCTTGTAAGACTTGAAACTCCATAGTTAGGTCTTGGAAAATCCACCAACCAAAACTAGGGCAATATCTAGTGTGAAATCACTAGTGATTGTATTTTGCTTGGAAACGTACATGCTAGAGAGGTGGAATCCGATATTTTTTCACGTAATAGATAGGTGAATTGAAGTGTGTAGTGTTAAGGGTTCAATATTTGAATGGGATCTTGAGTTCTTAAGATTACATCTTCATGTAGTCTATTTATCTATCCTTTTATCTTATTGTAATCTTGTTAGTGTTGTAACTTGAATCCGTTTGTTCTTGTGTTTTAGTGAAGCCGTGACTTGTTGTTCATTGATGATAGGCGAATTTACACACCTATAGCACTAGATTTTGCCCATATTTTAGCCAAGTTTTGAGAACAAATTATATAATTCATGCACTTTTAGTCCTTTTTCCTGTAAGTGAGCTAATGAACATGATTAGCAAGTTTTCAGGTATAAATGATGCAGAATTCAGCATTTTATGGATTACTTGACGCCAAAGAAAGCTTCAAGAAAGGAGGAAAACAAAGCTTGGGCGCCAAGGACCAAAAGTGGCGCATGGAAAATCTGTCCCAGGCAAAAACAGCATTTCTGAAGACTTTGGGGACTAGCAGTAATTTATTAGGATTAGGATAATGATACCTTAACCTAGTAGGATTGGGTTAAGTAATTCATTAGCTTAGTAGGAATAGGATATGGGTATTATAAATACACTATTTTGCTAGAGATTTTTATTCATTCACCCATTTATTCCCCCATTCCATCAATTCCCATCCATCCACCATCTATCCATCCATCAAAATAATTCTCTTTATTAATTCATTGTTGACATTATTTTTCATCTATTCAATTCTTATTTTCCACAACAAGAGAAACGTTACTTTGCAAGGGAGTTCACGCCTAACGCCTACCACACTTTACTACACGAGATCTTTATTGTGGTATAATAATAATGTCGATTGTGATTTCCTTCGCACTCATGGGTAACTAAACTTCTCTGTTGGGGTTATGGAAGCCTTATGAGATACTATCTAAGGCTATGAGTTTGTGAATTCGTGACACGTGTGTTGCTTATATCATTATTCTCTTCATCTTAATGCAAATTCTTGTGGCTGCAGACGCATAAAATAACGCCAGTATAGCATTAACTTATTCGAAAGAAAAGTTATATGTCTGGAAAAGAGATAATATCAAGGTAATAGGGTCCCATCCCCTATTAAAAAGTTAGTGTCGTAACTGGATTAACCTCTTGGAGAATTTGTACTGTTAGATACGCTTTAAGCTCGAAAGAGTTAAAGTGAAATAGTCCTTGTTGAGGTCGAAAGACGCATGGATTTGTCATCGAATACAATTCTCTATAAGCACATACATGTCTGAATTCCACACAACTCATAGACAATAGAGACGTACAACTCATAAGGTGGACATAACCCCAACTTCTCAATTCTCATTGTTTTACATCTTACTAAACATTCTTTCTTTTTACTTTGCTATTTTCTGTTTTCATTCTATTATTTTGTTTACATCACTTGCACGTTACAATCCCCCCTCTTTTACGAGACTTGCATCAAAAGTATAATAATCATTGCTTACTTGTTGACCGGCTATTCCCTGTGGGATAGATACCCAACCCAGTTGGGTTCTATATTTGACTACGACCGCTTTACACTCTTACAAGAGCTGTAGATTGAGCGTTATCAAAAATTGGCGCCGTTGCCGGGGAGTGTGTCTTGTCTAAGTGTGTTCTGTTTCTTTTTTTTCATTTTTTCGTTTTAGTTTTTTTCGTTTTTACTTAGCTTTGCATGAAATTATTCTAATAGGCAACATGAGATTATGACAAGACTTTGTGCTAAAATCATGACTATTGAGGCGTTTAGGCTCTAATTGTGACTCACTATGTGATATTGTGTGGATCAATTCCTTCATCTGTTGGGGCAAGAGTCTATGCTACTCCCAATAAAGTCGACCATGTGCCTTGTGTGTGTGAGGATATAGTATATTCTGTGTTTGTGGCTGATGCTAGAACTTGCCTGGTATGTATGTAAAGCGAAAATAAGGAGTGCAAGTCTAGGAGATGATTTAGGAATTTCTTTGACAACCTATACTTGTTTACCTTCTTTTTACCTACCCATGGACATTATCTTAGTTAACCCCTTTTGAGCCTTTAGCGTATTTTCTTTGACAACCTCATATATAATCCTAATCTATTTTTTCAAGACCATAATTTGATCCAAATTCCTAAGTGCTTTAAAGTGTAAAGTTATGTGACGAAATAAGAGGAAATTGGGTGAGTATGATACTTTAGAATGTATTGGTGCTTGAATTTGTTATGAAAAAGAAAAGTGCTACCATAAGAGGTATGTTATGAAAAGAAAAAGGAAAGGAAAACTGAAAAGATAGTCATGTTTAAAATTGAACAAAAGAGGAGAAAAAGGGGTGGTAGGATAAAAGAAAGTAGAAAGGTTGTTTGAAAGAAAAGTGTCAATGATATAATGTGATGTATTAAAGCGCTTAGGAACATAGTCACTATTTCTGGCCAAAATAGTCCTACCCGTCCCTTAGCCTACATTACAACCTGTAGAAGACCTATTTGATCCTAAGCTTAGCATTCTAACATTTAGTGGAGCATTACACTAAGGGCAAGCCTATGGACATCAGTTGCAACATATGAATTCTTTGTGAGAGCGAGAGCAAGGATACTTTTATACCCATGTTTGAAAAATATGCTATACTTATGAGTGATTATGGGTAATATATTGTGAGACACACATGGTTGATGAGTTTTGGATAGTTGTGTATGATTCTTTGTGCCTTAACTTTTGAATATGAGTTGGCCACCGTCACGAGTCTATGCTAGAGGTTAACTTGTTTCTACTAGTGATCGAAAAACTACTCTTTGTTGATGATTGCTACGCTTGTCTTGACGAATATTTTGTGTTGTTACTGTGAAACCCTAAGTTGATGTTTAGATGGACATGATATTTTGTTCGAGGACGAACAAATCTTTAAGTGTGGGGTGTTGATGATAGGCGAATTTACACGCCTATAGTACTAGATTTTGCCCATATTTTAGCCAAGTTTTGAGAACAAATTATATAATTCATGTACTTTTAGTCCTTTTTCCTGTAAGTGAGCTAACGAACATGATTAGCAAGTTTTTAGGTATAAATGATGCGAAATTCAGCATTTTATGGATTACTTGACGCTAAAGAAAGCTTCACAAAAGGAGGAAAACAAAGCTTGGGCGCCAAGGACCAAAAGTGGCGCATGGAAAATCTGTCCAGGGCAAAAACAGCATTTCTGAAGACTTTGGGGACTAGCAGTAATTTATTAGGATTAGGATAATGATACCTTAACCTAGTAGGATTGGGTTAAGCAATTCATTAGCTTAGTAGGAATAGGATATGGGTATTATAAATACCCTATTTTGCTAGAGATTTTTATTCATTCACCCATTCATTCCCCCATTCCATCAATTCCCATCCATCCACCATCTATCCATCCATCAAAACAATTCTCTTTATTAATTCATTGAGTACATTATTTTTCATCTATTCAATTATTATTTTCCACAACAAGAGAAACGTTACTTTGCAAGGGAGTTCACGCCTAACGCCTACCACACTTTACTACACGAGATCTTTATTGTGGTATAATAACAATGTCGATTGTGATTTCCTTTGCACTCATGGGTAACTAAACTTCTCTGTTGGGGTTATGGAAGCCTTATGAGATACTATCTAAGGCTATGAGTTTGTGAATTCGTGACACGTGTGTTGCTTATATCATTATTCTCTTCATCTTAATGCAAATTCTTGTGGCTGCAGACGCATAGAATAATGTCAGTATAGCATTAACTTGTTCGAAATAAAAGTTTTATGTCTAGAAAAGAGATAATGTCAAGGTAATAGGGTCCCATCCCCTATTAAAAAGTTAGTGTCGTAACTGGATTAACCTCTTGGAGAATTTGTACCGTTAGATACGCTTTAAGCTCGAAAGAGTTAAAGTGAAATAGTCCTTGTTGAGGTCGAAAGACGCATGGATTTGTCATCGAATACAATTCTCTATAAGCACATACATGTCTGAATTCCACACAACTCATAGACAATAGAGACGTACAACTCATAAGGTGGACATAACCCCAACTTCTCAATTCTCATTGTTTTACATCTTACTAAACATTCTTTCTTTTTACTTTGCTATTTTCTGTTTTCATTCTATTATTTTGTTTACATCACTTGCACGTTACAATCCCCCCTCTTTTACGAGACTTGCATCAAAAGTATAATAATCATTGCTTACTTGTTGACCGGCTATTCCCTGTGGGATAGATACCCAACCCAGTTGGGTTCTATATTTGACTACGACCGCTTTACACTCTTACAAGAGCTGTAGATTGAGCGTTATCAAAAATTGGCGCCGTTGCCGGGGAGTGTGTCCTGTCTAAGTGTGTTCTGTTTCTTTTTTTTCGTTTTTTCGTTTTAGTTTTTTTCGTTTTTACTTAGCTTTGCATGAAATTATTCTAATAGGCAACATGAGATTATGACAAGACTTTGTGCTAAAATCATGACTATTGAGACGTTTAGGCTCTAATTGTGACTCACTATGTGATATTGTGTGGATCAATTCCTTCATCTGTTGGGGCAAGAGTCTATGCTACTCCCAATAAAGTCGACCATGTGCCTTGTGTGTGTGAGGATATAGTATATTCTGTGTTTGTGGCTGATGCTAGAACTTGCCTGGTATGTATGTAAAGCGAAAATAAGGAGTGCAAGTCTAGGAGATGATTTAGGAATTTCTTTGACAACCTATACTTGTTTACCTTCTTTTTACCTACCCATGGACATTATCTTAGTTAACCCCTTTTGAGCCTTTAGCGTATTTTCTTTGACAACCTCATATATAATCCTAATCCATTTTTTCAAGACCATAATTTGATCCAAATTCCTAAGTGCTTTAAAGTGTAAAGTTATGTGACGAAATAAGAGGAAATTGGGTGAGTATGATACTTTAGAATGTATTGGTGCTTGAATTTGTTATGAAAAAGAAAAGTGCTACCATAAGAGGTATGTTATGAAAAGAAAAAGGAAAGGAAAACTGAAAAGATAGTCATGTTTAAAATTGAACAAAAGAGGAGAAAAAGGGGTGGTAGAATAAAACAAAGTAGAAAGGTTGTTTGAAAGAAAAGTGTCAATGATATAATGTGATGTATTAAAGCGCTTAGGAACATAGTCACTATTTTTGGCCAAAATAGTCCTACCCGTCCCTTAGCCTACATTACAACCTGTAGAAGACCTATTTGATCCTAAGCTTAGCATTCTAACATTTAGTGGAGCATTACACTAAGGGCAAGCCTATGGACATCAGTTGCAACATATGAATTCTTTGTGAGAGCGAGAGCAAGGATACTTTTATACCCATGTTTGAAAAATATGCTATACTTATGAGTGATTATGGGTAATATATTGTGAGACACACATGGTTGATGAGTTTTGGATAGTTGTGTATGATTATTTGTGCCTTAACTTTTGAATATGAGTTGGCCACCGTCACGAGTCTATGCTAGAGGTTAACTTGTTTCTACTAGTGATCGAAAAACTACTCTTTGTTGATGATTGCTACGCTTGTCTTGACGAATATTTTGTGTTGTTACTGTGAAACCCTAAGTTGATGTTTAGATGGACATGATATTTTGTTCGAGGACGAACAAATCTTTAAGTGTGGGGTGTTGATGATAGGCGAATTTACACGCCTATAGTACTAGATTTTGCCCATATTTTAGCCAAGTTTTGAGAACAAATTATATAATTCATGTACTTTTAGTCCTTTTTCCTGTAAGTGAGCTAACGAACATGATTAGCAAGTTTTTAGGTATAAATGATGCGAAATTCAGCATTTTATGGATTACTTGACGCCAAAGAAAGCTTCACAAAAGGAGGAAAACAAAGCTTGGGCGCCAAGGACCAAAAGTGGCGCATGGAAAATCTGTCCAGGGCAAAAACAGCATTTCTGAAGACTTTGGGGACTAGCAGTAATTTATTAGGATTAGGATAATGATACCTTAACCTAGTAGGATTGGGTTAAGCAATTCATTAGCTTTGTAGGAATAGGATATGGGTATTATAAATACCCTATGTTGCTAGAGATTTTTATTCATTCACCCATTCATTCCCCCATTCCATCAATTCCCATCCATCCACCATCTATCCATCCATCAAAACAATTCTCTTTATTAATTCATTGAGTACATTATTTTTCATCTATTCAATTCTTATTTTCCACAACAAGAGAAACGTTACTTTGCAAGGGAGTTCACGCCTAACGCCTACCACACTTTACTACACGAGATCTTTATTGTGGTATAATAACAATGTCGATTGTGATTTCCTTTGCACTCATGGGTAACTAAACTTCTCTGTTGGGGTTATGGAAGCCTTATGAGATACTATCTAAGGCTATGAGTTTGTGAATTCGTGACACGTGTGTTGCTTATATCATTATTCTCTTCATCTTAATGCAAATTCTTGTGGCTGCAGACGCATAGAATAATGTCAGTATAGCATTAACTTGTTCGAAAGAAAAGTTTTATGTCTGGAAAAGAGATAATGTCAAGGTAATAGGGTCCCATCCCCTATTAAAAAGTTAGTGTCGTAACTGGATTAACCTCTTGGAGAATTTGTACCGTTAGATACGCTTTAAGCTCGAAAGAGTTAAAGTGAAATAGTCCTTGTTGAGGTCGAAAGACGCTTGGATTTGTCATCGAATACAATTCTCTATAACCACATACATGTCTAAATTCCGCACAACTCATAGACAATAGAGACGTACAACTCATAAGGTGGACATAACCCCAACTTCTCAATTCTCATTGTTTTACATCTTACTAAACATTCTTTTTTTTTTACTTTGCTATTTTCTGTTTTCATTCTATTATTTTGTTTACATCACTTGCACGTTACAATCCCCCCTCTTTTACGAGACTTGCATCAAAAGTCAAATAATCATTTCTTACTTGTTGACCGGCTATTCCCTGTGGGATCGATACCCAACCAAGTTGGGTTCTATATTTGATGACGACCGCTTTACACTCTTACAAGAGCTGTAGATTGAGCGTTACTATTTTCAGTTTTTACTTTAATAATTTGGTTACACTTTACAATCCCCCCTTTTACGAGACTTGCACTAAAAGTCTAGAAATCTTTGCTTACTTGTTGACCAAGCTATTCCCTGTGGGATCGATACCCAACCCAGTTGGGTTCTATATTTGACAGCGACCACTTTACACTCCTACGAGAGCTGTAGATTGAGCGTTATCAAAAATTGGCACCGTTGCCGGGGAATACGGTTGTCAACTAAGTTTGTGATAATTACTAGACCCTTTGGTCAAAAATTCTCGTACTTTTACTTTTAGTTGTTGTTTTTGTTTTATTCAAGTTTGTTCAGTGCATCAATGGATGCACAACGTGAAATTGAAAGGATAACAGCTCAAGTGCATCAACAGAATATTGATAACCCAGGTTGTGCAACAAATCCTGATGATAAGGACCTGGGCGATGAGGAGCTACTAAACCCACGGCATACTGCTGAGATGGCGGTGCCCATGCAGAGGAGATATCGTCAAGAGCGATTGAGGCCTGATCACCAAGCTGTGCAGATTCCTTTTGATGACGATGATGACGATTTGGATGAAGCTGGTGCCACAGGAGCCATTATTCTGCCACCCTTGGCACCTGGAGCAAAGTTCAATATCACTAGCACAATGATTCAACTATTGCAACTTAAGGGATTATTCGGTGGACTTGTGGGTGATGATCCGAATATGCATCTGATCAACTTTATTTCTACATGCAAGCCATTCGACAATCCTGGCGTTGGACAGAATGCAATTCGACTGCGCTTATTTCCATTGTCTTTGTCTGGGGAGGCAACTCTATGGTTGAATGGGCTGACTCCTGATTCTATTACTAATTGGAGGCAATTGAAATACGCTTTCCTAGAAAGATTCTTTCCGCCATCCAAAAGAGCACAGTTGAGAGATGAGATCATAAATTTTCGGCAGCTTCCAACTGAAGCCCTCCACGAAACATGAGAGAGGTTCAAGACGAAGCTTATGCGGTGCCCAAATCACCATATGACCAATGTCCACTTGATGGAGATATTATACAGATCTTTGAATTCGGTGACTAAGCCAGTGGTATATAATGCAGCAGGTGGATCATTTATGGACCTCACCTTTGTGCAGGCAAGCAATATGCTAGATCGGATGACAAAGCAAAGTAGATCTTGGTATACCTGGGATTCTGAGGTAGCAAGCTCTACTGTATTTTTTGGCATGACTGCAGAGCAGAGGCGAAGACAAAAGGATCGTGACCAAGACATGGCTCACATGAAAATTCAGATGGATCTTCTTACAAAGCATCTATTATCAGAGAAGACCGAAAAAGTTAAAGCCGTTGCATCAAAAGGAAGAGAGGAATCCGATTCTGAGGAAGAAGCCAACTACTTGAACAATCAGGGGGGTTTCCGAGGAATTGCCCAAGGAAACCAAGGTCGGAACTATTATGATAATTCAGGATATAAGGACCGTGATCAAGGTAGTTGGAAGGATAAGACTGACAGGAGTGGTTTGTATGTTTCTCCTGGAAGACGTGACGCCACTGCATCTAGTTCTGGAAATATGTCAATGGAAGAAATGATGGCTAAACTATTGAAAGGAGTAGAGGCAACTAATACGGGAGTGAATGAGGTGAAGAACAACTTGTCCTCAATGAAGCAATTGGTTGACTCGCATTCCACTTCAATAAAACAGCTGGAGCAACAATTGAGTCAATTATCTGCGGCATTCAATCAAAGAAAGGCTGGCACTTTACCTAGCAACACTGTGCAAAATCCAAGGAATTATGGATCATGCATGGCTATTACTACCAGGAGTGGTAAGGTGCTGGAAAATGCATCCCAAAGCAAGCAAGTGGCCGAAAATAAAGAAGATGAGGACACCATAGACAATGACCAAGACGTCCATGACGCCACCCCTAGTGGTTTGCAACCTGAAAAGACCAAAATTTGAAAGCAAGAGGAGAAGAAAGCCGTGGGGAAAACAATTACATATCCACCACCACTTTTTTCTCAAAGATTGAAGAAGATTACGGATGATACAAAGTTCAGCAAATTCATGACGATGTTAAAGTAGCTGACCATTAATGTTTCGTTGGTAGAGGCACTAGAGAAAATGCCTGGGTACGCAAAATTCATGAAAGACCTTTTAATAAAGAAGCGGGCGGTAAGCTATGAGCCGGCAGATAATGTTCACCATTGTAATGCAATCGCTACAAGATTGCTAGTTCAGAAAAAGGCCGACCCTGGTGCCTTTACTATTCCGTGCACTGTTGGATCTTTGAATTTTGCCAAGGCATTATGCGATCTGGGTGCTAGCATCAATTTGATGCCACTATCCGTCTACAGGAAGTTGGGGTTAGGCGATCCGACACCAACCAATATGAGGTTCGTAATGGCTGATAGGTCGGTAAAACGACCTGTGGGTATCTTGAATGATGTGTTGGTGAAGGTTTCTTCATTCATCTTTCCTGCAGACTTCGTTATTCTGGATTGTGAGGCGGATTCTGAAGTCCCCATAATCTTGGGACGTCCTTTCCTCGCAACTGGAAGTGTGCTTATTGACATGAGAGCTAATGAGCTTTTATTTCGGTTGAATGACGAAGTGGTCCGCTTTGATATATGCAAAGCAATGAAGCAGCCCAGCGATATGGATGTGTTCTCCATAGCTTATGAGGATAAGAAAGCATTATCTATAGAAAAGTCGCTTATTGTCGAGTCACTATCTGATGTACTGTTGAATTTTGAGCATGAGGACGATGGAGATTATAAAGAAACTATGTGTGCTCTAAAAGAAATAGGGTCATATTCTCATGCTCCTAAGAAATTGGACCTTGATCTTACAAATCAGCCTTCACAAACAGCGAAGACTTCTATTGTAGAGCCACCAATGCTAGAATCGAAAGAGCTCCCCAATTATCTAAGGTATACGTTCTTGGGATATGGAAATACACTTTCGGAGAGTGTTGCGGATGATTTAGGTGAACAGCATGTAGAGGCTCTCATCTCTGCTCTGAAGAGATACAAGAGAGCCATGGGTTGGACTATTGATGATGTAATTGGTATCCCTCTTAGGATATGTATGCACAAGAGTCATCTCAAAGAAGATTGCATGCCTTCAAGTAAGTATCAGCGTCGTCTGAATCCATTCAGAAAATGATGCCCCATCTATCTCGATGAAGACTAAGTAATCGAGATAGCTATGTCGTGTCGCGACAATAAATCAAGCGCTTGATGGGAGGCAACCCATCATTTTTAAATGTTCTTGTTGTTTCTGTTTTCTTAGGATTTTGTCGAGCCACGATCAAAACTAAGGCGCTTGATGGGAGGCAACCCATCGTTCTAATCGTTTTTGTTGTTTTTGAGTGAATGTAGGTACAAGAGGTGTAAAACGAGGAGGTCGGTTTTAAATTTTGATTTGGACGTATTGCATGTTAAAGGTGGTAATTTAGGAATGAAGAAGCAAAAGGCTATGGATTGAGCATTGCTCATGAAAATATAGGCATCGAAAAAGGCTAGGCATAGGTAAAACTAGGCCACAAACAAGGCAAGGCCAATACTTTGGCCTAAGGTCTCGGAATCTAGTGTGCCATAGCATAGGCGCCGCCCATGCTCAAGTATGCCATAGCATAGGCGCCGCCTATGCTAAAGCCTTTTGTCTCTGAATCTCATATGCCATGCTAAAGGCGTCGTCTATGATCACTAAAGGCTTTGCAATAGGCGCCGCCTATGGTCACCAAATGCTTTGCAAAAGACGTCGCCTATGCTCACACAATGCCATAGCATAGGCGCTGCCTATGCAAAAATATTCTGCTCAACTAGGCATGGCCTATGCTATGGCATTTTGCTTAACTAAGCAAAGCCTTAGGCGCCGCCTATGGTTACTTTTGGTCTCCAAATCCAATTTTAAATGGGTCAAAACTCGACCCAACCTTTTTCTATAGATATGAGACTTAGTCTTGAACCAAAAACACATTGGAAACCTAGCTTATGCGCCGCCTATAGCCTCCAAATCCTCTCAAAAAATTTCTTTTGCTCTTTTTCTTCACAAGAACATCATCCAAAGGCATCAATCAAGTAAGTACTACTCTGTTCTTCATTTATCTTCCGTAAGTACTACGTTACTACGCCTATTATGAATTGCTAAATCTTGAACAAGTATTGGTGATGTGAATGTGTTTGAATTGTTGTGATGCAACCAAGTGAGTGAATGAATATGTAAGGATGATCTTAACTTATTTCCAACTTGAATTTGATTTTGATGCATTGTCATACTTTTGTGGAATCGAATTGGTCCCAAATTTTGCATAATCTTGTTACTTGAATAGTTACATGTTGGAATGACTTGTTCATCGGAATAAGGATTATAGTTGCCTACCAACATAGGAGGTTGTGATGGTATACCTTGATTCAATCCCTATGTATTAGTCATGATATATCAAACATGAAAGTATTGCTAAGAATGCAAAAAGTATGACTGCACTGATTTTATTGTTGGAATAGAGCACCTAAAACGTATATCGATGAAGTCTGAGTAATCGACCACTTTCACTTCACTAGTTTGTACCAACAAACTAAGTGTGGGGTGGTGCCCCTACTGCTTGCTTATAGATTGTATCCATCGAGATGATGCTAACAAGAACATTGTTTTAGTCTCAGGTACAATGGCACCCAAAGCAAGACAAGGCAACCACTTCCCAAAAAGGCAAGAAAAGAGGACGCAAAGAGCAAGCTGAATCATCCGTGCTGCAAATACCTCGACACACTCTTGGAATCAAGTGGGGTACTTATGAGGAACTTCTGAGGATGACGACTCTGATGATGATTCGGACGAAGGGGGTATGACCCCCGACATAGAGGAGGAGTCAGACTGACCAGGTTCTTCGTATTTATTTTCCACTAAGGGCAGTGTGTCCTGTCTAAGTGTGGGGTGGTGGTATTTGCATGCTATACTTCTCTATCCGCATTTGCAATTATGTTTGCTTTAGTTTTTTTCATTTTTTGTTTTTTTAGTAGTTAAATTTTTCTTACTTAGCTTTACATAAAATCATGCTAATAGGCAGCATGAGATTATAACAAGAGTTTGTGCTAACATCATGACTATTGAGACGTTTAGGCTCTAATTGTGACTCACTATGTGATATTGTGTGGTTCAATTCCTTCATCTGTGGGGGCAAGAGTCTATACTACTCCCAATAAAGTCGACCATGTGCCTTGTGTGTGTGAGATAATAGTATATTCTATGCTTGTGGCTGATGCTAGAACTTGCCTGGTATGTGTGCAAAGCGAAAATAAAGAATGCAAGTTTAGGAGATGATTTAGGCATTTCTTTGGCAACCTATGATTATTTACCTTCATTTTTACCTACCCATGGACATCATCCTAGTTAACCCTTTTGAGCCTTTAGCCTATTTTCTTTGACAACCTCATATGTAAGCCTAATCCATTTTTTCAAGACCATAATTTGATCCAAATTCCTAAGTGCTTTAAAGTGTAAAGTCATATGACAAAACAAGAGGAAATTGGGTGAGTATGATGCTTTAGAATGTATTGGTGCTTGAATTTGTTATAAAAAAAAATTGTTATCATAAGAGGTGTTATGAGAAGAAAAAAAAAAGGAAAGGAAAACTGAAAAGTTAGTTATGTTTAAAATTGAAAAATAAAAGAGGAGAAAAAGGGTGGTAGAATAAAAGAACGTAGAAAGGTTGTTTGAAAGAAAAAGTGTTAATGATAGAATGTGATGTATTAAAGCGCTTAGGAACATAGTCACTATTTCTGGCCAAAATAGTCCTACCCGTCCCTTAGCCTACATTACAACCATCAAAAGACCTACTTGATCCTAAGCCTAGCATTCTGACATTTAGTGGAGCATTACACTAAGGGCAAGCCTATGGTCATCAGTTGCTACATATGAATTCTTTGTGAGAGCGAGAGCAAGGATACTTTTATACCCATGTTTGAAAAATATGCTATACTTATGAGTGATTATGGGTAATATATTATGAGACACACATGGTTGATGAGTTTTGGGTAGTTGTGTATGATTCTTTGTGCCTTAACTTTCGAATATGAGTTGGCCACCATCACGAGTCTATGCTAGAGGTTAAATTGTTTCTACTAATGATCGGAAAACTACTCTTTGTTGATAATTGTTGTGCTTGTCTAGATGGATATTTTGTGTTGATACTGTGAAACCCTAAGTTGATGTTTAGACGGACATGATATTTTGTTCGAGGATGAACAAAGCTTCAAGTGTGGGGTGTTGATGATAGGCGAATTTACACGCCTATAGCACTAGATTTTGCCCATATTTTAGCCAAGTTTTGAGAACAAATTACATATTTCATGCACTTTTAGTCCTTTTTCCTGTAAGTGAGCTAACGAACATGATTAGCAAAGTTTCAGGTATAAATAATGCAGAATTCAGCATTTTATGGATAACTTGACGCCAAAGAAAGCTTCACGAAAGGAGAAAAGGGAGTCTTGGACGCCAAGGACCAAAAGTGGCGCATGGAAAATCTGTCCCGGGCTAAAACAGCAATTCTGAAGACTTTGGGGACTAGCAGTAACTTATTAGGATTAGGATAATAATGCAGTAATTTATTAGGATTAGGATAATGATGCAGTAACCCAGTAGGAATGGGTTAAGTAATGCACTAGCTTAGTAGGAATAGGATATGGGTGTTATAAATACCTTATTTTGCTAGAGATTTTTATTCATCCCGCCATTCCACACAATTCACCCATTCATTCCCCCATTCCATCAATTCCCATCCATCCACCATCTATCCATCCATCAAAACAATTCTCTTTATTAATTCATTGTTGACATTATTTTTCATCTATTCAATTCTTAATTTCCGCAACAAGAGAAACGTTACTTTGCAAAGAAGTCACGCCTAACGCCTACCACCCTATACCTAACGAGATCTTTATTGTGGTATAATAACAATGTCGATTGTGATTTCTTTCGCACTCATGGGTAACTAAACTTCTCTGTTGGGGTTATGGAAGCCTTATGAGATACTATCTAAGGCTATGAGTTTGTGAATTCGTGACACGTGTGTTGCTTATATCATTATTCTCTTCATCTTAATGCAAATTCTTGTGGCTGCAGACGCATAGAATAACGCCAGTATAGCATTAACTTGTTCGAAAGAAAAGTTATATGTCTGGAAAAGAGATAATGTCAAGGTAATAGGGTCCCATCCCCTATTAAAAAGTTAGTTCCGTAACTGGATTAACCTCTTGGAGAATTTGTACCGTTAGATACGCATTAAGCTCGAAAGAGTTAAAGTGAAATAGTCTGTGTTTAGGTCGAAAGACGCTTGGATTTACCATCGAATACAATTCTCTATAAGCACATACATGTCTGAATTCCGCACAACTCATATCCAATAGAGACGTACAACTCATAAGGTGGACATAACCCCAACTTCTCAATTCTCATTGTTTTACAACCTACTAAACATTCTTTCTTTTTACTTTACTATTTTCAGTTTTTACTTTAATAATTTGGTTACACTTTACAATCCCCCCTTTTACGAGACTTGCACTAAAAGTCTAGTAATCTTTGCTTACTTGTTGACCAAGCTATTCCCTGTGGGATCGATACCCAACCCAGCTGGGTTCTATATTTGACAGTGACCGCTTTACACTCCTATGGGAGCTATAGATTGAGCGTTATCATTCATCTTATTGTTGTATAATATTGTTATCATCTTGTTGTTTTTTATGCTGTTTTGGTGTTATATTCACCATTGTGCCTTGTATTCTTCTTGTTGATAGCGAATCCGAGAGTGGTCTCCAAAAAGGTGCTTGGATCCTTAAGATTAGTAGACTGATTTGGAGTGTCTTTTGATACTTCCTTGGTTTTCTTATATCAGGGTAGTCTTCACTGGTTTGTCATGATTCATACCCTATGACTCTTGGCCAGACCTTATGATTTTTAGGGTCCTAGTTGTACTCAGGACAAAAAGATTTGCTACTTCACTAGTTTGGTCATAAGTCCCTCCCGATGACTCATTACCACACGTCACCACTTGTGAGGTGCCAGTCATGACATCAATTGAAACTTGGGAATCCTCATTAGTTTTGCTACTAGTTGATCCTTACGACTCATAATGAGTGTTCATGACTCGTTAGGTGAGTCGTTACCTGGGAAGTGAGCACAAAAGTCAAGAGATTTCAGAGGAAAAAATCTAGGGTGTGACAATCTTCTCCAATGCTTTTACAAGAAAAATATTTATAGTTAATTTCTTCAACATTGAAACTAATTTTTGAAATTTACCTTCTTTAGTTTTCTTCTTCAATCTCTGAGGAAAAGGTGGGGGATTTCTTAGGATTGTCTTTAAGATTGGTTCGAGCACCTTACCCTTTTTCTTATCTTGTTCAGCCCATTTCTCCACACCCATTGAGTTTTGTGATATCTTATCAGTAGTTACAAAATTCTTAGATTTGGCTTTAGGTACATTATTAATCTCAGCAGTATCTTCCCTTACCTCATCAACTATAGGCATAGGCAGATCAGTAGTAAGCTCACCACTCGTTGTGGTGATAGCTAGACAAAGACTGCTATTCTTCATATTTTAGATAGTATTTCTCAAAAAAGTGCTCGATTAGTTCTTATTCAATGTAGCTGATACTGACAAAACTACTACTCAATCTACTCAATCACAGTATCATGAGATTCTACCTTTCGGATCAGTACTGTTATGGCTGCCTTAATTTCTGTAAGGCAACTCTCTTGATTCTCTAAATCCTTAAAAAGGTTCGCACTCAATGCTTTCATTCTAGAATCAGTATCATGGTTCCTTTATGGAACATAAATATCACTCTTCTCTTTATAGTCATCCTTTCTCCTCAAGTTACCATTCTATTCTTTTTTTTTTGTCCCTATATGTATCCCCATAATAGTTTCAACCTTGATTCCCTTGCTTTGAGTTCCAAGTGTCCTAATTGGACCCTTGGCCCTTGGCCCTTGGCTCTTAGCTCAGAAACCTCCATCTCTCTATCTAAATACTTAGATTCCTTCTCAGTATTAGATTTGCAATATCTAGAAGATTTTCCTTATCCAACCACAACATTTACCTTCTCAACTCTCTTAGTTGTAAACATCTTAGTATTTAACCCAATCTCTATCCTCAGTTATGATACCTTTTGATCCAAAGTCTTATCTAGGGCTCTCTTCTAACTAGATGCACTAATAGAATAAGTATCCACTACTTTTTCTACTTCCAGAGTATATCACCCTTAGTGTGTTTTGGAAACCCAGTGTAAGATTTCTATATCTAGCTCCCAACTAATACGCATGAAAGTCCAACTAGTAATAGTATCAAACACAACTTTGGTCTATGTATTCATAGCTCTATAGAATATCTTGAGCAAATTCCTCTATGAAATCTATTGATTGGGCATATTTATCAGCTTCTTCATAAACCTCAACCATATTTCAAACAGTGCCTCTGAATACATTTATCTAAAATTGTAAATCGTATCCTTCAATTGCAGCATTCCATAATGCATGACAAATCTAACTATGAATTCTATCATTAACTCATTCAAAGAGGTAATGGACCTATGAGGTAGTTACCTTAACCATAACATTGCTTTGCCTAAGAGAAAGAATGGAAAAAAACTAATTCTAAAATGTTCCTAACTCACCCCCAGAAGATTATATGAAGAGAAAATCTTAATGAAATTCAAATATTCATGTTTGCATCATCAGTCGGCAAACTAACAAACACACCCTTCAGATTAAGCAATTAAATTATTCCACTGATAATGTCAAACTTTAATCCTTGGGACATCTTAGGAGGAACGATAGATCCTATCTCAGTAGGTTTAATATAACCCAAAACTTCTGCTAAATCATCATAAACTGGTAAGTACTGGTGTCACTTGTGACTCTAAGCATCGTGTTACGACTAGGGGGGAATCTAGGGTCATAACAATGGGTCATGAGATATGCACTGATATTTCATATTATGCTCAATCCTATAAACTTATGATATTCTCTTGTTAACTAGTGAAAGCCACATTTCCTCATGTATCTTCGTATGTCAGATATTTTTATTAATCCATATGCATGGTCTCTTTCTCTAATCCCTATGTATGCTTACCTATGAAAGTGATTGATGGTTATGTCATATCCATGCCCAGAAGAACTCCCTATTTATAATCTGTGAGTTAGTAAATGATGTATTTTTGTGCCCATGATATCTTACCTCATAGGTTCTAGTTTTAAGTTCCAAGTCACAATAAGTATAAGTCATAGCTTAGTAGTGTCCTTGTATTTGAGATGCACATACCCTAGTCCTTCAGTGACCCTCCTGATGTTAAGATAGTGGTGATGAAATTGGCTGAATATATCTTAGATAGGAGTGAGTAGTTATTTCTTATTATATAAATATTGTGGTATGTTTGTTTTATCCAGGGTTATAAGTGCAGAAGGTAGATCAAAGTGAGGATTTACTATATTTAATAGTTAAATAAGAATGTTGATATTTCTCTTTGTAATAGTTTAGGAGATTGTAATTAGTAAAGATACTAGAGAAGATAAGAAATTTCTTAGATAGTTTGGTTTCCTAGAAGTCCATGAAGTGTGAATAGGGGTAGGCTTGAGTAACACTTTTGTATACATGTGGATGAATGAATTGTGCAGTAGTAATTTTTTCACTAAAAATCAATTGATATGTAAAGAGTAGTATTCTAGGGATGACATCTTAGAGGAGATATAGTGATACAAACCAAATGGCCTTTAGATTTTTAGAGGGGATACTTATGGGTAAAGATACACTTGATGACTTCTTCATGGATATCAAAAGGTGTCCATTGGATGATTATGATGATCAAGAAGGCTCAAGGGACGTTGGAGAGGCTAAGGGGAGGCAAAACGGGGCTAGAAATCCCCTGAAAGAGGACATATGCCCCATCCACTTTAGAGGTGTGCCCAAACTACTTTAGATCTACTTGGGCGGGTCAAAAAATCCCACTATACCCTTGGGATGTGCTCCTGTGCACTATAAATAATCAAGAATGAGCTTAATAGGCCTTTATGTTTTGTCTTTCCTAAATGGGCCATTTTTGGGCCATATGATGTAGTAACTTAGCCTAGACTATAAATAGGACTTCTCTTTCATTTAGTAAGTAGTTATTTCTGAATTATCAATGTAAACACTTGTGAAAGTGTGAGGCAATCTTGTATTAGCTTATGGCAAGCATGGAATGGCTTGAGTTGATTTATCATTTAGAAATATGGGTTGCTCGGGGATCCAATTCTCTTGTGGTCTATGTTGGAGATTGTTGCTTTGTTTGACATTGAATAGTTAGTTAGGCATTTGATACACCCTTAGTTTTTTGTTCATTATTCATTGTGTCTATCTATTACTTGCTTTCTATCCATCCCTTTATCTTTCATTTTAGTATCTTAGTTTAGTTTTTGATTCTGTACTTCATTTATATATCATTTAGAATATAGAATATCATAGTGTAGACTGGTATTGACTCTTTACGAGTAACTCCGTTTGACTTCTAGTTAGTCTTGAATATGGTAGCAACATGCAATTAGACTTAGAGTCTATTGATCACTTGTACCCTTGTGAGGTTTATATGTTAGAAACGTTAGAGGATAGAATTCAGGAGAGAAAACATGTTAGAGAAGTGTTTCAAAGATTAAAGTCTTTTAGTTGTATTGTCTAAGCTAGAATGCTTTTATACCTATGTCTAGTGCATCCCTATTTTATATATTGTAACCCCAATCCAAATGAAAGCTAATTACTACGTAGTGCTTTATTTTCACCCTTTTGATTTCATAAACTCATATCTTATCATATGTCTATGATGTCTACACTCATAGTGTATACTTCTATGTCTCTTAGTCATTAGTTTACAAACCCTTCTTGTTAGTATAGTTTAGTTTGTAGGGATGAGTAAATTCCATATGTTCAATAGAACTTGTTTAAATTAGCTTATTCATTTTTTCCAATATCATGTCCATCCTTTGATGATAAATTATCCAAAGAGGGAGATATTATAACACCCCCATGTTTCAAATCATTTGATGTCATCCCATAAGTTTATAAAGCTATGAAATAAATTTATTTATACTAAGAACACCTTAGAAATAAAGTGAGATAAGTTCTAAAACTTAAGACAAGTTTCTAACCAAACGGTCGGCTTGGTGCATTGAGTGGCATGGTGCACCAGAGCCAAAACATCATCTAACTAAATCTTATTCTATGGATGGCGTAGCATGGCAAACCTAAAACTTTAGCCAGTCAAATATGCTTTTATGGATAGCGTGGCACCCCATTCCATCCCTAATAAATTTCCTTAGTTTTAATTTGTTAAAAAAAATGTTTTGGTCTTTTCGTTTTATGAAACCTCCCCCCTCAAATTTTAAACCTTTCCTAGCTAATTATTCACCTAATTTCATCGATAGAGTACTCTTTTCTCTTTTTCTAAAATTCCAACTCCTAAATTTTAAGAATAATTAAGATATAGGGTTTTTCTTCAAAGATTCTTCCCAAAACGTCACCTCGAAGGTATGTAATAGAAAATCCAATTTATCCTATAATTAAGTTCAATTTTTAATCTATAAATAAATTTAGGGTTTTAAGAAATCAAGATATTTATGTTTAATTCCACATTCTCTTCAAGAACTTCACAAAAGGGTTTCTAAAGCTCAAGCTCCAATGTTTTAAACTAAAGGTTTTTCGCAATGAATTCTTAAATCTCAGGTATGTAGGATTATAATAGGGGTTTTCATTTCATATCCATGCCTAAAACTTAATGAAGTTCATGAATTCAAGATTTTGGTTAAGATTTATGAACCCAACTCAAAATTTTTCCTTTTATTATAAAAATTTCGTGACTCACTTTAAGTCTCTTTTATGATTATGGTTTAAAGGATAGTGTATTTTACTTATAGGCTTATAAAAATGTCTCCTTGTTGAATTTCGTATTCTTTACATGATTTCTACTAATTGTTTATGAATTTTATATTTGAAAATATAATTTAGAATCTTTTATGTTATTATGATAGCTACTTTAAGAATCTACAAGTTATGCATGTTTAAGTAAATTTTTCCATGATTTAAGCTATAAATATGATTTGAATGATATGTTTTAGAAAAAGATTTCAGCATATGGTTTTAGAAAAAAAGATTTGAATTTTTGCTAACAAATTTGAGCATAGTCACACAAGAAGATATGTTTTAGAAGCATATTTTGAGCAAGACTTGTGACAAGCTTCTGATAAGCTTAATATATCTGTTATAAGCTATATTGATAGTATATTTTGAGAGGATTATTTGAACTGACTAGATGTGTGTTCTAGATAACACTTGTCCTAGAACTATATGCCACCATAGGATTATGTTTTCCCATAATGTCACATTATTTTAGCCTAAAGTGCTCACTTAGTATATCCATACATAGATCGATAGGTTTCTTAGTTGGCAAGGTTTGGGGAAGCCCTCTCAACTGGGTTAGGAATTTGAAATATTATCTTATGTGATGTGTGGTTGTAAGATATTTCCACCGAAAAGACTTTACTCTACTTTGAAAATTGACTTGATATGGTCATTATATGATTTTAGATATGTAGTTCTAAGAATCTCTTACTTATGGCTTTAAATTACACTTAATTTCATTTTATAATTAAGTTTATGAAAGTTCAATATTTCCTCATCTTCTCTATTTATTATATATATGATTTTGGTTTTATAGATTTATTGTTGCATACTCAGTACCTTCTCTATACTGATTGCATACCTTCTCCACCTATATTTTTCATTTAATATAGATACCGTGGTCATTCGACGACTTATGGTTAGTCATTAGCAGCCCATATTCTAGTAGTGGTGAATACTACTTATTTGGGGAATTCACTTAGGTGTTCTTTTCCTTCCTTATTTTATATATTGTCTTATGCGTGGCTGGGAGTCTTATCCTATCATTCTATTTTATGTAGACTTAGAGGCTTAATAGACATTAGAGAATGATTCTATTTGCCTTTTGGGCTCAGTATTTTGTTCATCAAAACTTTTATTTGTGTTTTCAAATTTTATAAGTATGCTTCAAGTTTTAGCTTCCTCTTTATATTATTTATATTCTCAGATATGATATGTCAAGGATTAGCTTTGAATTACTTTTGGTTCTAAGCACTGCGTCTCATCTAGGGTGTAAACTCAGGGCATGACCAATTATAAGGGGTGCGTATAATTTGGGTAACTTAAATAGATCTATTATAGCTCTGATGGATCTATTTTTATTTGTGCGTGGATATTTCTTAACTTTTCTAAATATTTTTATTTTTAATTTATTTATTTAAATTTTATTAATATTCATATCTTGTGGGTGATTGGATTATATTTGACTAAATGCTTTACTGTAATATTCTTTAGTTTTTTCTCTTAGTCTTTATAATTTTTGTATATTATTTTGGAGGTATTCTAAATATTCTATATCTTTTGTTCTAAAATATTCAATTAAATTCTCTTTCACAAGTATTTCTGTTAATCTTATTTCTTCCATATCTTGTCTCCAATATTTTAAATACTCATAGTCTATCATTTTATCCTAAAGTAGTTGTGATACTACAAATTTCTTTGTAATAATTTATTCTAATTGTACTATATCTGATATTAAATTCTAGGTTAGCTATTTCGTTAATTATCCTGTATTTTTCATCTATAAATAATTCTATCTATAAATGATATTCTAAACTGTCTTTTAATTCTAGTTGTTTTATGATTTTATTTATCCAAATTAATCTTTCTTTTTACTGTTCTCTTCCTTTTCTAAGCTGGTTTCTATAATTAATTTCTTCGTATAGCCAACTTTGTTTTTCTCTAAGTCTTTGAATATATTCTAGCATTTTTAATCTGTATAATATCCATCTGAATAATAATTTCTACCATAGAAATCTATATTTTTTAATTCATCTTCTATCCAATTAGTACTTAGTAGCTCATCTTCAAAATCAAATATTTTTCCTATATTACTTTCTTTATGTCTTCTAATCCTAGGTCTTTTATGATATATAAAACAAGTATCTTAGTTTCATAAGATATATAACTTGTCATATTATTCATATTATGCTTAGGTTTCTACGAATAATTTGGATAACTTGGAATTGGATTCTAGTAATTAATTGCTTTATCATAGTATTTATTAGTTGTTTGTTTTAATCTTAATAATTCTTGTATATTTTCATTAAGGAATTCTATATATTTTATATCCTTAGTTCTCATATATTTTTCTAGATTGGTTTCCATTAGTTTTTCTACTAATTGTATATTTTTCATATCCATTTTCCAATATTCTAAATATACGTAATTTATCATGGTTGTTGTGTACGTTTGGTATGTAATTATTTCTAAGAGTAGGTAGGTAGGTGTGGTATGTAATTTATTCTAGTCATAAAATATTTGTCAAATATTTTTTCCAATATGATTTTTCTTATATCTATAATTTCTATATCCTTAAGTATATATAAAACAAGTATTTTAAATTTATCTACCATTTTGTCAGATAAATAAGTATTCATTTTTCATATGATACTTTTTCAAAATATTCCCTTCAATCATACACATAACAAAATATGATCATTTTAGATTATTATATACTAGATTATCCTTAAATAACATGTTCTTCGATCACTATTAGTATGGTAATCTTGATACTTTTTCCTTAAACAGCGCCTCTACTCTGGCTACTCCCCTATCACGACTTTCTTGCCTCACCGGTTTCACCTATAGGATGGCATAGTTCTTCGGGATTTTTCTCCTTTTCCACTTTGTTAATAAACTTCTTAACATGCTATTTTTCGAATAATTCTACTATAAAGTAACTAACATGAACTTATTTTATCATATCATGATTGTCAGGAATTTATGAATTAAGCTATTCATAATCATAAATATAAATACATGTTCTGGTAAATCTGATAATTCTAGATTTTCCATAGCTGTTTGATAATTCATAGCTTTTACTTGGAAATATACCTGTTTTTATTAAATAATTCAAAAGTTTTGTGTACAAGAGAGGGTTTTGCTTCCACTCATGAAGACTTGCCCTTATCTGAGCAAATGCACTCTATATTTATAACCTAAAAAATGAAAACGCATATACTATTTCTATACTATTCCTACTTTACACGTATTCTATCTAATTTACAAAGAAGTCTTTACATTCTGAAAAGAAAGACTTAAAGCTAACTAAAAAATAAAAACTAATAATAATATTTTGGCGAAAAAGTCAAAAAGCCTAATAAATGAAAAGAAAAGCCAAAAAGGCTATTTAAACTTTACAATAATTTACGTAGGAAGTTTAGTTTTTTCTTCATATGTCATTTTCCTATCTTTATTGTTTTTTCTTCTTCTATTATTGCTCTGTTACTGTCTTCTTTTTATCTTCTTCTTGTCGTATCTGCTGCTTTTTCATCTTCTTTCTATTATAGCATCACATCTGGAATAAAGTTGTGTCTGCCACTACATCTGCTGTATATGTGGTCATCGTATCTTTGGCCAACTTGTTTACAAAATTGATCCATAGCTTCTTCTGAAATAACTTCTTTAGTAATACATCTTGTGACTGGTAACTCTTCTGGTTTTAGGATTGTTATGACCCATTTTCTTATCTCTTCTCTGTCATTTTCTCTAATATTTTTACGAGTAGAGTAAACCAATAATTGATTTCGGTTATAGTAAATCCAAACTGGGTTTTGATTTATATAATTATTTGCTAACTCAGTCAGTATACTGCTAAGTCCAATAACTCTCTTGTTTTGGTAGAAGTCCGGTATCTGATTTTTTGTTATCTCTTCTTGTTTGCATATTTCTTCAGGGATAGTATAATCTCGTGTCATTCCTATCTTGACAACAGTAATTGTCTATTTTATTTCATCAAACATTATTTTTGCTAGTGCTGAGTAGAAATGGACATAGAACAACTGTCCTTTCGTAATCTTCTTATAATCCATAAATCCTTTGTAAATATCTGAAATTCCTGCTAAATCTTCTCCAGTAGTTGTGTAAACTGTAGATAATAATTCATAATAGTAACATCAAGTAATTAACTTTGCATTGGTGCCAGGCAAAGCAATAAGTTTGTTTTAGTTCTGATATTTTTGTGTAATATATCCTTGGTGTTGTTTTGCTAAATCTTTACTCTTGATAGGTTTTGTATTTAACAATTTTTGTAAAGTATAAATATTATCAATATATGTACAAGTGATATTGTTATAAGTCTTCTTTTGTTGATTGAGTGATTTAGAATATGTGTGTATCTGGGGAGGTATAGATGACTCTGGTTTTTGTATATTTGGTGAATATGGTTTTGCGAATATCTAGTTGAGGTTATAATTCTTTTTCTTTGGTGGTTCAGGTTTATTTTGAGTGACTATATTCTTGCCTTTGGATACACCTCCTGCACCTGCAGCTGTAACTGTAATTTCGTTAGTAATTTGAGTTTTTAGGTGTTTCTCATCGTCACCTTCTAGGTCTAGTTTTTTAATATGCTCTTCCTGCACAGTATCTTTGCTAATAGCTTTTTCTTGTTTTTTATAGTGCTCAACCTGCACTTTTACATCTGTAACTTCAGTAGTTAATGTCATAACTCTTTCTTGTAATAACTTCATTTGTTCAAACACTTGTAATATTAAGTCTATTTGGGTATCTTTGACATCAGCTTCTTCCATTGGTAAATCAGTTTGAGTAGCTTTGTCTTGGTATGTAATCTGCAATAACATTCTTGTCAATCTTGTTACTTCAATCGTAAATGTAAAATTTAATATATTCAATGCTAATCTCCGAATTTCCTTCGTAGTAACTAAGTTTTGTATTTTTCTTGTTAACCACCATCGAACCTAGGTATTATCTATTCTCACAATAAATTTGATGGTTCAAATGCTAATAAACATTCATATAATTAACATAATTCTTTTCTATTTATTTTTCATTTTATTTCTGTTTCATTACATGTACCTGAGTAGTATCTACAATGGTGTTCTAATTTTTCTTCTTCATATCTATATTTAAGTACTCCTCCATAACTATATTCACTTGTGTCTGCTTCTACTATATATGTAAATTTTTTATTTTCATCAGGGAATTGTAATTTTGGTAATTCTTTACAAAGTATTTTAATTTTTCTAAACTTGTTTTTTATCTTCTTCGTTGTAATTATATTCTACATCCTTTTTTTAATTTTTTCTGTAAAGGCTTTAGGTTTACTGCTAATTTTTGTATATATTCTCTTACTTGGTTTACTAATCCTAAAAATGATTGTAATTTCTTTTTTGTATCTAATTCTCTTTTGAATTTATTATTTTTTGTACATTATGATGTTGCATTTTTATTCAACTTTTATCTATTTGTATTCCTAAAATCTCTATTTGGTTTTTCATTATTTAGGCTTTCTTTTCAATTAAACTTATTCCCGATTTTTCTATTATATCTGTAAATTATTCTAATAATTTTAAATGTTCCTCTTTAGTTTTTGTATATAGTAGTATATCATCTGTGTATACTATACAATTAGTTAATTGTTTAAAGTAACTATCCATAAAGTGTAGATATCTGCCTGGTGCATTTTTATATCCAAATGGTAATATGTTTCATTCATAAAATCCTTGTGGTACTGTAAATGCAGTTAATTCCTTAGAATTTTCATCTAACTTTAAGTGGTAAAATCCTGATTTACAGTCAAATTTACTAAAGTAGTTATATCTTTGTATTTATCTTATTTTTAATATCTTATTTGGTATTGGATAATTGTATGTCATAGGTTTTGCATTTAAATTTCTATAATCAATAATCATTCTACTTTTTCCTCTTTTTTGTTCACTATGTTTCTTTACTATAAATGCAGAACTATTGTGTTTACAATTACTTTTTTGTATATATTGTTTTTCAAATAATTCATCTATATGAATTTTAAAATCTTTTTAATCGTCAAAATTATATGTTAATGGTTTTTGAGTTATTATGCTATTTTTATCTATTAATTCAATTTTTATAATAGTTTTATGTTTTTACCCATCCTTTTAAAGGATGTTCACTATATAGTTGTCTTAATTTTTTCTTTATTATTTCTACCTTATCTATTGAAAATATAGTTATTTCTTTTTTATTTATCAAAAATACAACTAGTTCTACTGAGTCTTCTGTATTTTTTATATTTTCTAACTTTTGTGTAATTTTTTCACTTCCTTTTATCCAATCATTTTCTTTCTTATTTTATTAATAACTCTTTTTGCTCTTACTTTTTGTTTACATGGTGTTGTAAACCACCAATCTGTTTTAGTTATTACATGTGGGTATAATTTATCTAAAAATGGCATTCCTAAAAGCATATCTTTTGATGTTAGTTCATAATTATAGATTTCTTCTATCGTTATTATTTTATCCCATATATGTATTTTTACATTCTTAGTTTTATATGTAATTAAGCTTCCTTCATTATTAAATCCTTTGACTATTATTGGTACTTTTAGCTTATCCCATTTACCTTCTGGTAAACAGTTGTATCTACATAAGTTTGCCTCTTCTCCTGTATCTATCATAGGTGTATAATACCTATTATAATATCCTTCTACTATTATTTTTACAAGTACATATATTTTCATGTCATGTCAAAGTTCTTTTTATGAATAATTTTTCTTTATTATATGTTATAGATAATTGTGTATGTTCTATATTGTATGATTTTACTTGTTCTAACCATTTTATTCCTAATATTATATCTATTTTTCGCATTTATTCCTTTATTTCAAATTTTATTTTTATTTTTCTAACTCCTATTATTATTTCTTTTTCTGTTGTATCCTTAATGTTTATTAGACTCCTTGGTAGATCTGGGTATATATTACTATTAGATTTTATTTCTTCACTTTTTACTAGATATTTTGCTATATAATTTTCTTCTTGTACTGTGTTTAAGAGTATTAAATATTCTTTTTCATTTATTGTTCCAGTTATGTAATATTGGTTTAAATTAACTATTGAAGTTGTTTCATAACTTGTTCTTTTTTATGAGATTGATGATTCTGTTTTTCATGAGTTATTCTTTTTTATGTACTTATTCTATCATTTATTATTTCTAAATCTTCTTCTATGTCTATATTTTTGTAACTATAATCATTATTATCAATTGTTTTTAAAAATTGTTCAAAAGTACTTTCTATTTGTATTTTATTAATTTTATTTTTTCCAGTTATTTTATATTTTGTTGTTAATACATATAGATTTTTACATTTTGCTGTAAATATTTTACTTTTTGGGGTTAGTTCTATTCCTGATATTTTCCAATATAATACTAATGATTTATCTATATTTTTATTTATTATTGCTACTAAATAATTAGCACTTATTGTAAATTTAAATTTTTGGTATATTAAATTTCCTTTTGTGGGAGTTATTATACTTTTTTCTATAGGTTTTATGATTCTATCATCTGCTAAATATAATTCTATTGGTGTATCTATTTCTTCTCTAAAACATGCTTTTATTAATATCTCTGTTCCTCCAAGGTGTACATTTTTTATTGGGTCTTTTCTTTTTATGTCGTTTATTTCTTAATTAATCATTCTCTTTGTTACTAGTGATATACTATCTCTTTCTTTTGCATAGTTACAGTCTATTACATGTTCTTTTTGACTTACTAGGTAGTAGTCTTCCTTTTTTCTACTAAATATATTTTTTATTGTTGGTATTTTAAATATTTTCTCTACACTTAAGTCTAACTCTTTTTATTTTATTTCGTCAAATATACTATTATCAAATATTATTTTTTTGATTTGTTCCTTCTTCATTTAAATATTCTTCCTTTGTTATTATTTTTATATCTTCTTCAGTTATTTGGTTCATTTTTATATCTTCTTCAGTCATTTGATTTATCTAATTCACTATCTATTTCATTATCTGCTTCATTCTCTAAAATTTCATATATACTATCTTCACTTTCTAATTCGTAATCTATATAATCTATCTGCATATATTCAGTATTTCCTATTTTTATTTCTGATATTTGTTTCTTTTTGGGGGGTTTTGGTAATTTACAATCTCTAGTTAAATCTCCTAGTTTTCCACAATTATAACAAGTACATTCTTTATAGATTTCTTTTTCCTATATGGTCTTTTATGTTTATAATTTTTTGCATTATATCTTTTTCTTGGTTTCTTACACTTATATTTTGATTTTTTGTATTTCTTATATTTTTATGTTTGTTTCTTTTCTTGTAATAGCTTTCTTCACTTCTAAATTGAGGTGATATTTTATCTTTGCAACATGCTAAATTTCTTATTAATGTTTTTTCCATTTTTATTACTTCTCTATATTTTTCACATAGATTTCTATACCATTGCTGTAAAAGAATTATTTTTGCTCCTAGGGTATCTACTATTTTTGCTTCATTCCAACTCTTTATTATTTTTGACTAAATGGTTCAGGTAATTTACTAAAATATAATCTTCTTATTTCTTTACTTTCTTCTATATTATATTTTCCTTTACATAAATATTCTTTAAATGCGCACGTATATTCATCTGCATAGCACATATTACATATTGCTAGTTTTAACATTAAATTTCTATTTATATTTTTTCTTTATTTTGCTCTTCTTCTTCTGTTGTTACACTGCTAAATTCATCTCTTAATAGCTATTTCATATTTTTTCAATATTTTTGTCGGTAGTATTTTAGTAGTTGTTGATGCTCCTTCTGTTTTATTATCAGATCTTAATACTTTTTTACTTGCTTCGACTAGGTTTAAAAATCATAATTTTACTGTTCCTATTAATGTCTTTTCTATATATTCTGGTGTGTTTGTTGTATCTATTTTATTATCTAATAATTTTTTTGACATATATCCTACTCATAGTTGTATTGTTTTAATTGTGTCTATTACACAGTCTAAATCTAAAAAGTTGTGATTAATTATTTGTTTTGGTGTACATTTATTATATTCATCCTTTTGATTATATCTTTTAAACTTACATTTGTAATTGTATGTTGGTTTTCTTATTTCTGATGTACTAGGTATTTTAATTTTATCTACAGTATTTAATTCTGTATTTATTAGTTCTAGATTTTCTTTATTAATTACTTCTCTTTCTTCATTAATTTCTAGTTTTCCTATGTTTTCTAGAATTTCTGTATATGATTCACTATCTTCCGAATCATAATTATCTATTTATTCAGCATCTATTGTATTTATTTCTAATTCACTGGTTTCTAATTCTTTAATTTTTATTTCTAATTTTTCTTTAAATTGATTTGTCTCAATTAATAATTTTTGTTCTTTATATTTTTCTTCTTTTTCTTTCTATCTTTTTTCATACAAATCTTTTAGCATTTGTAGTTCTTTTTCTAATTCAACAATCCTACTGGTTTAGGTTTCTTCTATTTTTCGTATTTCTTCTGTGGTTGTTGTTTTATTTTATCTATTTCCTTTTTTCTATATATCTCTTAGTTTTCTCTTTCTATTTTTACCATGACTGCCAAATTATCTTCTAATTTTAATTCTTCTTTTTCTAACATTAAATATAAGTGTTCACCTATTTTCTTATATCTTCTTCCTAAATTAGAGAACACTATTTTTATTTTTGATCCTTCGTGATTTTCATATATTTTTTCATCTATTATAAATTCTTCTTTGTTCATTTTGTTTAAACGTATATAGGTTGTGTTGATATATATATTCTAGACTACCTATTGTTGATTCTAAATTTTATATTTCTTCTTTTTGTGAATTTATTGAGTTTTTTCTAACTCCGATAATTATGTTATGTTGTAGTCTTTTTAACCTTATTTTTAATTCTTTACGTTTTTCAAATATTATTTGTTTTAATTCTTTATATTTTTGTAATTTTTGTTCGTTATTCATCTAAGTAATATTTATAGTATTTTGGTGGATATCTAAATATAATTTTTCATAATTAATAAATAAATCAAATAAATCCAAATGCACACTACTTCCGTAACTTTAAATAATATAGCTCTGATACCAATTGTCGGGGTGTGGATAACTTGGGTAACTTAAATAGATCTATTATAGTTCTGATGGGTCTATTTTCATTTGTGCGTGGATATTTCTTAACTTCTTATAATATTTTTATTTTTAGTTTATTTATTTTAATTTTATTAATGTTCATATCTTGGGGGGTGATTGAATGGTATTTGATTAAATGCTTTACTGTAATATTCTTTAGTTTTTTCTCATAGACTTTGTAATACTTGTATATTATTTTGGAGGTATTCTAAATATTCTATATCTTTTGTTCTGAAATATTCAATTAAATTATCTTTCATAAGTATTTCTGTTAATCTTATTTCTTCTATATCTTGTCTCCAATATTTTAAATACTCATAGTCTATCATTTTATCCTAAAGTAGTTGTGATACTGCAAATTTCTTTGTAATAATTTATTCTAACTGTAATATATCTAATATTAAATTCTAGGTTGTCTATTTCGTTAATTATCTTGTCTTTTTTCGTCTATAAATAATTCTATGTCTAAATGATATTCTAAACTATCTTTTAATTCTAGTTGTTTTATGGTTTTATTTATCCAAATTAATATTTCTTTTAATTGTTCTCTTCCTTTTCTAAGTTGGTTTCTATAATTAATTTCTTCGTATAGCCAACTTTGTTTTTCTCTAACTCTTTGAATATGTTCTAGCATTTTTAATTTGTATAATATCCATCTGAATAATAACTATCCAAATAATAATTTCTACCATAGACATCTATATTTTCTAATTCATCTTCTATCCAATTAGTACTTAGTAACTCATCTTCAAAATCAAATATTTTTTCTCATATTATTTTCTTTATGTCTTCTAATTCTAAGTCTTTTATTATATATAAAACAAGTATCTTAGTTTCATCAGATATATAACTTGTCATATTATTCATATTATGCTTAGGTTTCTACGAATAACTTGGATAACTTGGAATTGAATTCTACTAATTAATTGCTTTATCATAGTATTTATTAGTTGTTTGTTTTAAGCTTAATAATTCTTGTATATTTTCATTAAGGAATTCTATATATTTTATATCTTTAGTTCTCATATATTTTTCTAGATTTATTTTCATTAGTTTTTCTATTAATTGTATATTTTTCATATCCATTTTCCAATATTCTAAATATACGTAATTTATCATGGTTGATGTGTAGGTTTGGTATGTAAGTATTTGTAAGAGTAGGTAGGTAGGTGTGGTATGTAATTTATTCTAGTCATAAAATATTTATCAAATATTTTTTTAATATGATTTTTCTTATATCTACAATTTCTATATCTTTAAGTACATACAAAACAAGTATTTTAAATTTATCTAACATTTCGTCAGATAAATAAGTATTCATTTTTCATATGATGCTTTTTCGAAATATTCCCTTCAATCATACACATAACAAAATATGATCATTTTAGATTACTATATACTAGATTATCCTTAAATAACATGTTCTTCGGTCACTGTTAGCATGGTAATCTGGATACTTTTCCCTTAAACAGCGCCTCTACTCTGGCTACTCCCCTATCACGGCTTTCTTGCCTCACCGATTTCACCTTTAGGATGGCATAGTTCTGAGGGATTTTTCTCCTTTTTCAGTTTGCTAATAAACTTCTTAACATGCTATTTTTCGAATAATTCTACTATAAAGTAAATAACATGAACTTATTTTATCATATCATGATTGTCAGGAATTTATGAATTTAGCTATTCATAATCACAAATATAAATACCTGTTCTGGAAAATTTGATAATTCTAGATTTTCCATAGCTATTTGATGATTCATAGCTTTTCCTTGGAAATATACCTGTTTTTATTAAATAATTCAAAAGTTTTTTGTACAAGAGAGGGTTTTGCTTCAACTCATGAAGACTTACCCTCCCTCTTCCTTTAGTTCCTCTATTTATAAAGGGAAAGGGAATATTTTACACTGTTCCTATTCTTTACACGTATCCCTATCTTTTTACAAAAAGACTTCAAAAAATTATGATATCTACCTAATAATTATTGTACAAGAAAGTCAAAAAGCCTATGCCTAAAAAGTTAAATCTATTAATGACTAAAAAGTCTTCCTAATAATAATGACTATACAAGTTATTTACGTAACAAGATTTAAAAGGCAATACAATAATTCACATGTCGCTTTCTATCTCTTATAATTTTTTTCTCTTCCATTATTGGCCCATTGTTATCTTATGTTCATCTTCTCCTTGTCGTATTTGCTGCTTTCTTATCTTCTTACTATTGTAACATCACATATGGAATAAAATTGTGTCTTCCACTACATCTGCTGCATATGTGGTCATCAAATCTTTGGCCAACCTGCTTACAAAATTGATCCATAGCTTCTTCTGAAATAACCCCTTTCGTAATAGATCTTGTGACTGGTAACTCTTCTGGTTTGAGGATCGTCATGACCCATTTTCTTATATCTTCTCTGTCATTTTCTCTAATATTTTTACAAGTAGAGTAAACCAATAATTGATTTTCTGTTATAGTAAATCCAAACAGGGCTTTGAATTATATAATTATTTGCTAACTCAGTCAATATATTGCTAGGTCCAATAACTCTCTTGTTTCGGTAGAAGTTCGGTATTTGATTTTTTGTTATCTCTTCTTGTTCGCATATTTCTTCAGGGATAATATAATCTCGTGTCATTTCTATCTTGATAACAGTAATTGTCTGTTTTATTTCATCAAACATTATTTCTGTTGGTGCTGAGTAGAAACGGACATAGAATAATTGTCCCTTCGTAATCCTCTTATAATCCATAAATCCTTTGTAAATATCTGGAATTCCTGTTAACTCTTCTCCAGTAGTTTTGCAAACTTTAGATAATAATCCATAATAGTAACATGAAGTAATTAAGTTTGCAGTGGTACCAGGCAAAGCAATAAGTTTGTTATAGTTCTGACATTTTTGTGTAATATATCCTTGGTGTCGTTTTGCTAAATCTTTACTCAAGATAGGTTTTGTATTTAACAATTTTTGTAAAGTATAAATATTATCAATATATGTACGAGTGATATGGTTATAAGTCTGCTTTTATTGATTGAGTGATTTGGAATATGTGTGTATCTGGGGAGGTATAGATGACTCTGATTTTTGTATATTTGGTGTTTATGGTTTTGAGAATATCTGGTTGAGGTTATAATTCCTTTTCTTTGGTGGTTCAGGTTTATTTTGAGTGACTATATTCTTTCCTTTGGATACATCACCTACGCCTGCAGCTGTAACTGTAATTTCACCAGTAATTTGAGTTTTTAGGTGTTTCTCATTATCACCTTCTAGGTCTAGTTTTTTAATGTGCTCTTCCTACACAGTATCTTTGCTAATAGTTTTTTCTTGTTTTTTATAGTGCTCAACCTGCACTTTTACATCTGTAACTTCAATAGTTAATGTGATAACTCATTCTTATAATAACTTCATTTGTTCAAACACTTGTAATATTATGTCTGTTTGGGTATCTTTGACATCAGCTTCTTCCATTGGTAAATCAATTTGAGTAACTTTGTCATGATATGTAATCTGCAATAACATTCTTGTTAGTCTTGATTACTTCAATCGTAAATGTAAAATTTAATATATTCAATACTAATCTTCGAATTTCCTTCGTCGTAACTGAGTTTTGTATGTTTCTTGTTAAACACCATCGAACCTGGGTATTATCTGTTCTCATAGTAAATTTGTTATATACAATATATGGTTCAAATGCTAATAAGCATAATTTTTTTCTATTTATTTTTCATTTTATTTCTATTTCATTAAATATACCTGAGTAGTATCTATAATGGTGTTCTGATTTTTCTTCTTCATATCTATATTTAAGTACTCCTCCATAACTATATTCACTTGCGTCTGCTTCTACTATATATGTAAATTTTTTATTTTCATCAGGGAATTGTAATTTTGGTAATTCTTTACAAAGTATTTTAATTTTCTAAACTTGTTTTTTTATCTTTTTCATTGTATAAACACCTAATTTTGACCCAAACCTGATATTTTTATACCATTTTAATGTTCAATTAATTTTTATTTTATTTTTTTTAGGTATTTTAAATTTATCTTATTTTTGAGGTTCGTTAAAAATTTTAAAAACTACAAAAATGGAGTCACATTTTAAATAAGTTTTTATTTATTTATTTATTTATTTTTGGTTTATTTATTTTTAGAAAAAAAAAAGAAAAAGAAAAAATTCTAAATTATATATATATATTTTTTTCCTTCTTTCAACTTTAATAAAAAAATGTGATATTAATATTTCTTAGTCGTATTCCTAAGACTAGCTAATTAACTTATTTTGAATTTTTTTTTTAGTAGATTCATTATTTTTATTTCTTCCAAAATACAAAAAAAAAAAAAAAAAAAAAAAAAAGAGAAAAAAGAGTCCTAATCCTAAACTAACCCACTAATCTATTCCCACTCATCCCACTACTTGATCTCAACCTCCCTCCAACTCCCTCAACAACATCCAACACAAACACGTACCTATACTCCTATATATAATACACAACCTAGGACATGCACGGGGAGGGATAAAGAAACAAAAAAAAAAACAAAGAAAAAAAGAAACCAAGAAATCAAGAAGAAAAAGGACATACGAAAAAAAAAAAAAAAGAAGACCAAAACCTGGAAAAAGAAAAAAAATCACTGGAGAAGTTTGAATAGAAAAGAGAAAGAAAAGAAGGAACGAGTTTGAGTTCGAGGCTTGTTGAGTTTCCGGTAACGTAGTTTTTTCTTCCGTATTTGGTTTAGTTTGTCATACGTAATTTGATCTCATCTTGTACTACTTATTTTATAAATTTGGTTGTGAATCAAAGCATGAACGAAACAACTTGCATGATTTCATGTTGCTATGAACGGCATTCCAACATATTTACATACATCTCTGAGATCATTTTAATCCATTTAGTACGTATGTACGGACATGAATATTGTGGCTTATAAAAGGTTAGCATTGATCAATGAGTCAAAAAAAAAAAAAAAGTTTAACGAGATGCTTAGTTGATACTATATAATTCTTGAAAGTGTCATTAATTTTTCTTTAATTTTTCTTTCTTTTAATTTCATTTCATTAGCATATTGCGTGAATGTTCTTCATCCTATATGTGTGCATGTTTTGAAAGTTGCCATTTTTTTTTTATTTTTAAATATTTCATAGACGAAAATCAAATGAGAAAATAACAACATTTCAATCACTGTTAATACATTTTGAAATATATTCATACATATAATGTTAGGTTTTCAAATTCTGTTTATTTGTTTAAGTAAAAAAAAAAAAATTTTTTTTTGAAGTTTCATTAGGTTTGTAAATCAGTGAGTTGTACAACAAATGGAATCTTAAGATTAAGTATACGGCCCTCAGGAGACTACAATTTTTTATTAATTAATCTTTCTAGTTTAGATATGAAAAAATTGGTTGTGATGCTTTCGGTAATGGCTGTGTGTTCAAACTTACAATATTTTTCGTTAATGTTAGTGGTGAAGTAAAATATATATATATATATATATATATATATATATATATATATATATATATATATATATATATATATATATATATATATATATATATATATATATATCACATACTTCAGGATTTTGATCTTTAAGTTGAAATCTTTTTTTTCGAATAACATCTAATTGCCACAAGTACTAGTTCATTATATGACATCGAGTCTTCATATTTCAATAATTTGTTTTGGGGAATGAATGTCTTTAACGTTAAACGAACTTTAGGCACATTTTAAAATGTTCATCTCACTTAAGAATGCGGCCTACGAATCATTTGCGAGACACTGAAAAGTTAAGGACATAGTGATGTACCTTGACAAATATTTTTCTAAACTTAATTTTTCACAAATTTAATACAAGAGTTTTAAATAGTTTTAATATACCAGTGAAGATCTAACGAGGAAGTTGGAAAGCCCTGCTACCGACCATTCGTTATAATAGAATTGACCTACCGTGTGAAGCCGATTGGATCGGGTTGGGTATATTTTAAACCTATTAGGTGCTTATTTAGACTAGAAAAATGGGACGCTCCATAAGGGCCACGAAGGCGCGAGAAATATATTCAAAATTTGTGGTGAGACCGAAAAGTACTACTATCGGTAAGCCACACGTCAATATAATAAATAATTTTAAAATAAATTAAAAGCGGGAGGCAAACAACTTTTAGGTTAACAAACATTATAAATCCAAAACAAAATAAAATTAATTTAAGCCAGACGTAAGTCATTAAAGCGACCGTGCTAGAACCACGGGACTCGAGGGGTGCCTAACACCTTCCCCTCGGTCAACAGAATTCCTTATCCAGATTTCTAGTTCGCAGACCAAAAAAAAAATAAATAAAAAAAATTAAAGAGTCATTTCCTTTTGAATAGGGATTCAATAAGGTGACTTGGAACACCCAAACTCAATTCCAAGTGGCGACGCTGCAAATAAAATAATCCCTTTTCAAAACGTCACTTTAATTGGAAAAACTCATTTTCTCTAAAACCGACTGCCTAGCGGGGTCGGATGCGGTGAAAAAATGGGGGTGTGACAGATGGCGACTCTGTTGGGGACATAACCAGAATTCGAGCTTTCATATTGACTTGTTTGGCTTTATTTAATTTTGATATTGTATATTGTTGGCCTAAATGTGTTCTTTGCCTACATGTTTATCGCTTTGATATTATTTGAATTGCAATATAAACTGTCTTCTCTCGCGCACCCATCTAAGTCTTCTGAGATACTGTATATTCGGAGATGCGGTATACGCTCCCGAGCTTGAGATACCAGAGATGCGGCAACGCTCCTGGGAAGGATTCTGTAGTTACCCATTATTTAAGATGGAAAGGGACCAACAGTGAGGCCGGAAAGCCCTGCTACCGGTAAAGCTGTCCCTTGCCGACTCGAGTTGTCCGCTCGTTTCATTGACAGTCTAGATACCTAACTCCGCCAGGTTGAACCTAGCATAACTGGAACTTAGACATGGCTATCCCTAATACGCTACGTTTTATTTGTATCACGTGTATTCTTGACTTAGCGGGGCTCGACCCTGGGGTCGTGTCCGTCTAGGTCAGGTGTCACCTTTTGAGACCATCATGTACATTTTATGTGCTACTTGTTGCATTATAGGAAACACCATATCGAATGTTGACCGGCTTTTAGGTGAATTAATTGATCCGAAAAAAAAAGGGTTAAATAAAAATTTTTAAGAATTTACTTTAGAAAATAGATAAGATTTTACATAGAATTTTTTTTTTAGAGATTAAGTCGTTTTAACGTCGTGGTCTCGTTATGTCCGTTTTCTTTGGTTTTAAAATCTTTCTTAGGAATATCATAGAGCCCATTTTTGTCGAACACAATTAAAATCTTGTTAAATAATTGGGTCTGCTATTTTGTTTTAATAATTTAATTATTGCTGATATGTCTGGTTCGAACGTCATCAAATTATTGTCTCTACTCTAGGATGCTCTAGAAGACTTGGATACTTCCTGTTTTGTCAGCTACTATTTTCTCATGCTGAAATCCTATTCCGTGTCGTTCCGTCAACTTTTTTCGAAAATTATTTTTTAGGATATTTAAAATAAAATTCTTATTTTCCATCACTATCCTATAGGGCAATATGAACTCAGTCGAAAGGAGTGACAAGAGGCCGAGGAATGATGAAGCACCCCATTTCATGGTATTAGATAAAGTTCCAAAGCTATTGCGGATATGGTATAACAATATGACTGACTACGAACAGGGGGAAGTATATAAACACTTGGGATTTTTAAGGAGTCTGTTGAATGTGGAACCCCGAAGAGACGTGATAGAATCCTTGGTACAGTTTTGGGATCCTTCAAACAACGTATTTCGATTCTCCGACTTTGAGCTTACTCCCACACTGGAGGAAATAGGAGCATTTATTGGAAAGGGAAAGAACCTCCACCGAGGAGAACCCATGATACCGAAGCATGTCACTCCCGAAAGATTTTTTGAGCTATTGCACATAAAAAAGAAGAACATAGGAGGCTGCCTAGAAAATGGATGGGTTCGTCTAGAATTTTTGTACGAAAGATATGGCCAGGAAAGGGGATTCGAGCTGTTTAAATTAGAACTTAACAATGGGGGATGCTACCAAACCTGGAAAAAGCACGGTTCTGAAGCATTCATAGTGGCTTTTTTGGGAATCATGGTATTTCCAAAGAGAGGTGGAAAAATCAGCACCAATCTGGCCGCGTTTATTACCGCTTTTGAGAAGAATCCTAAGGTCACTATCGTGCCCATGATTTTAGCAGACATTTATCGGGCCTTGACGATGTGCAAAAATGGGGCGGACTATTTTGAAGGATGTAACATTCTATTGCAGCTATGGATGCTCGAGCATATTCGTTACCATCCATTTGTTGTGGATTTTTGAGTCGAGTGGAATGATTATATCAAGGGCCATGAGAAGAGGATGGAGGACCAAAACTTTCCCGAAGGAATAAGAGCTTGGAAGGAGTACTTGGAGGGGTTGACGGCGGACAAGATAGTGTGGAATTATCATTGGTTCCCTTCAAAAGAGGTGATATATATGTCTACTTTCCGACCCTTCATCGTCTTAATGGGTCTCCGAGGTGTTCAGCCCTACGTTCCACTAAGAGTCATGAGACAATTCGGTCGACGTCAGCATGTACCACCAGTCGAGGATATGAAAGAGTTTATGTACGAATTCTTCCCTGACATCCCTCTAAGGAAGACTGAGATACTTAAGATCTGGGGAGGATGTGTACTTTCAGGCTTCGATCACATGGTGGAAGACCGCGACAAAGGCGAGGTAGACTATTGGTATTCACCATGGTTTCATGACCAGCCTCCTCCTAAAGCTATGCCAGAAAGGTCAGCCAGAGAGCCAGTGGATCGAGAAGCGGAGATCGAAGTCAGAATTAAGCAGGCTCGACGAGAGGTAGAAGAGAAATATCAGTCTACTCTGCACATCTTAAATAATGATTTGGAAAGGGCTAGAGAAGAATTGGTTCACCATGAGGCAAAATTTGAGGCCAGAATTAGGTCGGTTCGTAAGGGGATTGAGAGGGAGAACCGTGTTGCCATGAATACCCTACAAGAAGAGTTTGTTCTCCAGTATTCTGAGTCTGTTCTAGTTTTAGATAATTTTAGTTTCCTTTGATTAAAGCTTTGTTTTAAGAACAGTTGAAAATGTATGGAAAATTTCGCATTTGTTCAAGTTTTTATTCTCTCTTTATTTCTAAATATATACATATATTTACCATAACCATGAACTACGTGACGATCTGATTCATGTAAAACATGATACGTAGGCAACCCTCGACGGGTGCGATCAAATATTTTTTTTCAAGATTCAAGTTTCAAGTAACAATTTTAAGATGTTGGCGTTAAATAATGAAAAAAAAATTAAATTAATTCACCAAAGCCGGGATGAAACAAGAGGGTTTTTCCTAAGTTCATTACAGGAAGAAAATTACTTAGGTGCATGATATTTGAGTTAGTTATGAACATATCAATATTTTTAAAAGCTCTGAATCCTAACATATTTATTTCTGTTTCAAAGAGAAAGAGAGAATAAGGTGGTTGGTTGTGGTTAAGCTGGCCTCTCACCCGTACAACACGAGGTATAAAGGAAAAGGGAAGATGACTCGAAAAGATGGAACAGAATCTGACAATGAAGAAGGTCGAGATCAATTAGTTCCACAAGAGTTCGCATCTTTGGAGGAGAATAGGTTATTGAAGCAACAAATTGCGGAAATGTATCAGGCCTGGGCGAATGGACAAGCCCCGCCTTCCTCGATTCCTGGCTTTTCAGATGCAAACCATCCCAGTTCTACTCAAGCCCAAGTCGACGATCCACTTTATCCGCCTGGATTCGGTCCATACGCTAATGTGTCTAGCGCTGCTGGCACATCCACCATGCGTCCTCCAAATCCATCATTCACGAACAACCCGTTTTTTATTCCAGCCGTGACAACTAATATAAATCCTCCATCAATGATGCAGAAGCCTATCAACGATCTAAATCATGATCAAGTCTATCCTCCTGAATTGGCATTCAAACCCGCAAATTCATTTCAACCCACTTATCATCCTGAGTCTCATATCGTGATTGAGAAGGCTATTATGAATGAAGAACGAGAAGAGATAGCTAGAAAAGTGAAGAGTCTGGAGCAGAGTATGAGAAACATGCAAGGATTGGGAGGACACAAAAACGTCTCTTTCAAAGACCTGTGTATGTTCCCTAATGTTCATTTGCCAATAGGGTTCAAGACCCCAAAATTTGACAAATATAGTGGTCATGGTGACCCAGTGACCCACTTAAAAAGGTATTGCAATCAACTCAGAGGATCAGGAGGGAAAGAGGAGCTGCTTATGGCCTATTTCGGAGAAAGTCTGACGGGAATAGCCTCCGAATGGTTTATCGATCAAGACATCTCCCATTGGCACGTTTGGGATGATATGGCCCAAGATTTTGTACAACAATTTCAATACAATCTCGATATTATCCCTGACCGCACTTCTCTCGCTAATATGAAGAAAAAGCCATCTGAAAGTTTTCGAGAGTTTGCCATAAAATGGAGAGAACAAGCGTCTAGAGTCAAACCGCCACTAAAGGACCAGGAATTGATTGACGTTTTTCTCCAAACTCAAGAGTCCGATTATTTTCATCATTTACTAGCTGCGGTTGGTAAACCTTTCGCCGAAGCAATAAAAATTGGGGAAATGGTGGAGAATGGCATCAAATCAGGAAAGATCATGAGCCAAACTGCCCTCAGGGCCACTACACAAGCCATTCAAAGTGGATCAGGTGGTTTCAGAAATCGAAAAAAGAAGGAGGAAGGATCCATGATGGCATCAGTACCAGGCAATGCCCAAAGGGGACGGAACTCCCCTTACGTTCAGGTCCAACAGGGACAACCCAGCCCTTCTCAACATTATTATACACCTCAACCTACTGTTCTAAATGCTCAAGCGTATGCCCGACCTCCTCAGCGTCCACAATGGCGGGCACCCGCGCCACAAGGTTTTCGTCCGCGGCAGCCAAATTTACAAGCCCCTCGTAATCCGTATGTTCCGGCAGACTATACAAGAGAACAGAGGCCAAAGGAAAACTTCACCCCAATTGGAGAATCATATACGAGCCTGTTGCGGAGATTGGTCAAATTAGGATGGATTGAACCTGTTTTACCTTTCAAAGTGGATCCGAATGCAAGTTGGTTTGATCCTAATGTAAGGTGTGAGTACCATTCCAACGTCCAAGGCCACAGTACCAAAAATTGTTGGAGTCTAAAGAGAGCCATTGAAAAGTTAATCGAAAGCAAGGCAATCGTAATACAAAAAGAAGAAGCACCAAATGTCACCGACAATCCACTTCCTAATCACAGTAACACGCACGTCGTAGGGATGATTTTTAATGATAGAGACTACAGGCCAATAAGCCAAGCAGTGATGGAAATATGCGCCTTGAAGGAGAACCCGGGTGAAGCACTGAAGTGTATGCAAAGAGAACCACTGATCGTGAAAGGAGCGAGTTCCATTATAAGACCCCGAGATTCAGAAAAGATGGTATTGTATGTTCCTGCAAAGCTAAAGGGAATAGCACAAGATGGGCCAAAACTATATGTTTCGAGTGGTCCCGCAGGGTTCGACCAACAGCGCATGACAGAGCCAATTGTCATAAGACACGCAGCACAGCTCCCAGTAACAAGCTTGAAAACCATCCCATGGAACTACAACAAAACCACAGTGATGTACAAAGGAAAAGAGGTCATGGAAGAAACAAACGAAACGGGGGGTTTGACTCGATCAGGAAGATGCTATGTTCCAGAAGAATTAAGGAGACCAAAACAATTTAAAGATAGTCAAGGGCCAATGAAAAAACCTGTCACAAACGAAGAGGCTGAGGAATTTCTGAAGAAAATGAAAACCCAAGACTATTCCATTGTCGATCAGTTGAGGAAAACCCCAGCTCAAATCTCGTTATTGTCCCTGCTGCTACATTCTAAAGAACATTATCAGGCATTGATTAAGTTGTTGAACGAAGCATACGTCCCGAAGGAAACTACGGTATGTCAAATAGAAAGGATGGTTCGTAGAATATTTGAAGCAAATAGAATCACTTTTACTGATGATGAATTACCCACAGAAGGTTCTGGTCATAACAAGGCTTTGCATCTGACTATCAAATGCGAAGGACATTACATAAAAGGTGTAATGATCGATGGAGGTTCAGGAGTAGATATCTGTCCTCTCTCTACTCTGCAAAAATTAAAAATCAGCCCAGATAGGATTCGGGTTAATAATGTATGTGTCCGGGCTTTTGATGGTGCAAAACGAGACACAATTGGTGAGATAGATCTTGCTTTGGTTATCGGACCAGTTGAGTTTACAACCACCTTTCAAGTAATAGACATGGATACTTCCTACAACCTACTTTTAGGAAGACCATGGATCCACAGGGCCAGAGCCATACCTTCTACTTTGCATCAAGTAGTTAAGTTTGAACACGACAATCAGGAAATCATTGTACATGGAGAGGATGACCTTCCCATACATCGAGATCCTTCTGTACCCTGTATCGAAACAAAAGAGGGTTGTGAATATCCCATTTATCAAGCCTTCGAAATCGTGACAGCTGATCAAGTCGTGGAAGGTACCCCGATTCCAAGGTCTTATCTCTCTTCTACTTCAATCATGGTGGCTGGCCAAATGCTACAAAATGGTTATGAACCGGGAAAAGGATTAGGGGTTTCGCTGCAAGGAATTATAAACCCTGTAGATCCATGTGGTAGCCACAACTCCTTTGGCTTAGGCTTTAAGCCTACCGCAGCAGATAGAAAATGGGCAAAAGAGCAGAAGAAGAAGGCTTGGAAACTGACAATTCCGGTTCCACACAGTAGCCAATCGTTCATGAAAGCTCAAAAGGAAGAAAATCAATACTCATATGCTGACAAGGATGTGGATGAAATATGTCAAGGCCTCAAGGAAATGTTTTATGAAGTAAACATGGTTCAGATGGGTGAAGGCCCTAGCCATGCGGATGTGCAGTTCGTCGGGCCAAATATCAAGCTCACTAACTGGGAAGCCACTCCTCTCCCCACAAGGAAGGAGTCTTGGTAGTTTATTTTGTTGTTTCGTTTTTCTTTCTTTTGTATTTTGGACTATTCTCAGGGTGGTAGTCCACATAGTTTAGTTATTTTCATGTTAACCCTCCTATCCTTTTCGATTCAACTAAATGAAATTCAAGTTTCCTAGTAAATTTATCTTTTCTTTCCTCTTTTAATTTTTATTATTTTTATCTTATTTCAGTTATGTTAATACTGGCTCCGATAACATGGCATGTACGTGGAGTTCACATTTAGATCCTAAAAAGTTGTCTAATCTCGAATCAGCAAACCGAACGGTAGATGAATACGATGAAGGTGAAGCTGATAAGGAAGTCAAAAAAGGATTGGATCAATTTGAGGATAAGCCCAAACCCAACTTAAATGACACCGAGATAATAAATTTGGGAACTGGTGAGGAGGTTAGAGAAATAAAAATAAGCATTCATGCGGATCAGAATATCAGAAATGATATCGTTCAGATTTTGATCGAGTATAAGGATGTTTTTGCTTGGTCTTATGATGATACGCCGGGTCTAAGCACAGATTTGGTAGTCCACAAACTGCCTACATACCCTGATTTTTCACCGGTCCAGCAAAAGCAAAGAAAGTTTAAAACTGACGTGAGCGATAGAATTAAAGAGGAAATCATGAAGCAATTGAATGCGAACGTGATCAGGGTCGCTCAGTACACCACATGGTTAGCTAATGTGGTGCCCGTACCAAAGAAAGATGGCAAAATCAGAGTCTATGTTGATTATAGGGATTTGAACAAAGCAAGCCCTAAAGATAACTTTCCGCTGCCCAATATTCATATCCTCGTTGATAATTGTGCTAAACATGAGATTCAATCTTTCGTGGATTGTTATGCCGGATATCACCAGATCTTGATGGATGAAACAGATGCAGATAAGACTGCTTTCACCACCCCGTGGGGTACTTATTGCTACAGGGTCATGCCGTTTGGTTTAAAGAATGCGGGAGCTACGTACATGAGAGCTATGACTGCTATTTTCCATGACATGATGCACAAGGAAGTAGAAGTATACGTTGATGATGTCATTATCAAGTCCAAGACACGAGTCGATCACGTAGATGACTTGAGGAAATTCTTTGAAAGGTTGCGAAAGTATAATCTTAAGCTCAATCCAGCCAAGTGTGCATTTGGAGTTCCATCCGGAAAACTTTTGGGTTTCATAATTAGCCGCAAAGGCATTGAATTGGACCCCTCCAAGGTAAAATCCATTCGAGAATTGCCGCCTCCGAAGAATAAAACTGAGGTCATGAGTTTTCTAGGAAGGCTGAATTATATAAGCAGATTCATCGCTCAGCTCAGCACTACATGTGAACCGATATTTAAATTGCTAAAGAAGCATGCCGCTATCCAATGGACAGACGAATGTCAAGAATCATTTGATAAGATTAAAGAATATTTGGCAAATCCTCCAGTACTGGTCCCACCGGAACCTGGTAGGCCTTTATTCTTGTATCTGTCAGTTATGGACAATTCTTTTGGTGGTGTTTTAGGACAGCATGATATCACAGGCAAGAAGGAACAAGCAATCTATTATTTGAGCAAAAAGTTCACGAGTTACGAGGTAAAATATACTCTTTTAGAAAAGACATGTTGCGCCCTAACTTGGATTGCTCAGAAGTTGAAGCACTATCTTTCGTCCTACACAACCTACCTCATATCTCGAATGGATCCTTTGAAGTATATTTTTCAAAAACCTATGCCCACAGGCAGATTGGCGAAGTGGCAAATTTTACTTACAGAATTCGACATTGTGTATGTTACTCGTACCGCTATGAAAGCGCAAGCATTGGCCGATCATTTGGCGGAGAACCCAGTTGACAATGAGTATGAGCCTTTGCGAACTTACTTTCCTGATGAAGAGATAAATTCAATTGAGGAAGAAGTTCAAGATGATATGTATGCATGGAAATTATATTTTGACGGGGCACTCAATGTCAAAGGAGTAGGAATTGGGGCAGTTCTTATCTCACCGACCGGGCATCATCATCCCGCCACAGCACGACTCCATTTCTTTTGTACTAATAACACAGCAGAATATGAAGCTTGCATCATGGGGTTAAATATGGCAATAAATCTGGATGTACACAAGCTAGTGGTGTTGGGAGATTCTGAATTACTCATTCGACAAGTTCAAGGTGAATGGGAAACGAGAGATATCAAGCTCATTCCATACAAACAGTTCTTAGAGGACCTTAGCAAAAGGTTCAAGTCTATCGAGTTTAGACATATCCCCAGATCCCATAATGAGCTGGCTGATGCCCTGGCTACCCTAGCTTCCATGCTTCCATACCCAGGTAATACACATCTCGACCCATTAGAGATACAGATACGAGATAAACATGGTTATTGCAATATAATTGATGCAGAACCAGATAATGAACCCTGGTACTATGATATCAAACGCTTCCTAAAGTCAAAAGAATATCCAATACACGCCAATGCAGATCAAAAAAGAACTATTAGGAGACTTGCTAATGGTTTCTTCTTAAGTGGGGAGATTCTGTACAGACGAACCCCAGACTTGAACTTGTTGAGATGTGTTAATATTCAGGAAGCTGAAAGAATCATGAACGAGGTACATTCGGGGGTATGTGGTTCGCATATGAATGGCTACGTTTTAGCGAAGAAGATTATGCGATCAGGATATTATTGGTTAACTATGGAGCGAGATTGCTTTCGCTTTGTTCGCAAGTGTCATCAGTGTCAAATTCATGGTGATTTGATTCACTCGCCACCTTCAGAGCTGCATCCTATGTCTGCTCCTTGGCCATTCGTCGCTTGGGGCATGGATGTAATCGGTCCAATAGAACCAAAAGCTTCTAATGGGCATCGATTCATACTGGTCGCTATTGACTATTTCACCAAATGGGTAGAAGCTGCTACTTTCAAATCAGTCATGAAGAAAATAGTAGTGGATTTTGTTCATTCGAACATCATATGTCGTTTTGGTATACCAAAGTCCATTATCACAGACAATGCAACCAATCTCAATAGTCATCTAATGAAGGAGGTTTGTGAGCAATTCAAGATCGTGCATCACCATTCTATCCCTTACCGTCCTAAAGCAAATGGAGCCGTTGAAGCAGCAAACAAGAATATTAAGAAAATTCTTAGGAAAATGGTCTAAGGATCTCGACAGTGGCATGAGAAATTACCGTTTGCTCTTTTAGGATATCGTACAACTATCCGTACATCGACTGGCGCAACTCCTTATTTACTAGTCTATGGGACTGAAGCTGTGATACCCGCAGAAGTCGAAATTCCCTCGCTTCGAATCATTAGTGAAGCCGAAATTGACGATACGGAGTGGGTCAAGTCTAGACTAGAACAACTATCGTTAATAGATGAAAAAAGGTTGACGGCAGTTTACTTTGGTCAATTATACCAACAGAGGATGGCACGAGCTTACAATAAGAAGGTACGTCCTAGAAAATTCGAGGTCGGCCAACTTGTTTTAAAATGCATCCTTCCACACCAAGAAGAGGCTAAAGGAAAGTTTGCTCCAAACTGGCAAGGCCCATACATAGTTAAACAAGTATTATCAAATGGAGCTTTACAACTTGCGGATATGGACGGAAAAATGAAAGAAAAAGCTATCAATGCCGATTCAGTCAAAAGATATTATATTTGACACACTTGTGCTTAACATTCTCAAGTTGAAATGACGAAAGGCCATCATTCTACTTAACTAAATGCCATTAATCCCTTGTCAGCCCTTCGAGCCTTATTTATCTTTCTTTGCTTACCCTCTTTGGAGCCGGAATCAAAAAAAAAAAAAAAAAAATGCATCACCATTGAACTACGTTCGACCTGATTCCTAAATGGATACGTAGGCAGCCCTATCTTGGGGTTCGGTCCGACAAAAGAAAAAAAAAAAGAGATATATATCCTATCGTCACTTTTATATGGCTCTCAAGTTGTAATCTACCCTAAAAATCCTTTTCCCTTTGTCCATTAAAGACCTTCTGATCAATCTTTGAGAATGTCAAGCCTTGTGTGTTGTATATATATGTATATATAGATTCATAGAAAAAAAATAAAAATAAAATAAAAAAAAATCTTGTAGGTGAAAACCCATGGAGGCACCACAAGATATACAAAAAAAAAAAAAAATCAAAAAAAAAAAAAAAATCTTATTGGTGAAAACCCCCAGGGGCGCCATAAGACAACGGTGAACGAGACAATCAAAATTAGAGAGGTCAATTGAGAAAATCCCAGAAGGAATGACTTTAGTCAAGCAAAGTTTATCATGACAGGACAAAGATCAAGAAGAATGACTTGATTTGATTGAAAGGTGCAGCCTAATTCGAGATTAGACAGTTTTGAAGGATCAAATATTTACTCCAAATTGCGTGTCATGTGTTATTGAAGTCAATATACATCTCCGAATAAGCTTTTCTCACTTTACTGGTAGAAATACCTTCTATTCAAACACAATTCTTTTATTCCTTCTTTTGATTTTTCCTTATTTCATTTTTACACGCTCTGTTTTTTTTGGTAAGTCTCGCACCAAATGCAAAATAAAGAAAACGCGCAAAATTGACCATGGCTCCCAGTGAAATTGAGCAGAGATTATTCGACGTTCACCACCTTGACAAGGACAGAGAGCCAGTTAAGATAAGTGTTACGGGTGAAGCATTTGAAAATGAAGATCAGAATCGTACTGAAACAAACAAAAATACAGCAGAATGTGAAAGACGAAGATTCAAGCTCGCAAACTAATTAACTTAATCAACCGTATCAAGTTGGGGCAAGGATAAGGCAAACCTCCAAGGAATTCAAGGCCACAAACCAACTACAAAGTTTAAAACTCACAATTTTTTTTCTTTGCGTGAACAGGGGCAAAACAATCTTGTGAAGTTCAGTGAAAAAAAAAAAACCAAGTATAGCAAAGTTAAGTTTTCTTGAATTTTGTCTTTTGTTATACTCCTATAATTCTAAGTTCGTACCAATATAATAATAAAACCCCTCATATTCAAGACTGGGGCATTTTTTTTTTTTCTAAAAAAAAAAAAAAAAAAAAATCCTAAATCTTATTCGTCTTCATAGGGCGCCATCCCCTAGTCGACATCTTATTCGTCTTCATAGGGCACCATCCCCTAGTTGACATCTTATTTGTCTTCATAGGACGTCATCCCCTAGTTGACATGGTATTCATCTTCATAGGGCACCATCCCCTAGTTGACATCTTATTCGTCTTCATAGGACGTCATCCCCTAGTTGACATCTTATTCGTCTTCATAGGGCGCCATCCCCTAGTTGACATCTTATCTCGTCTTCATAGGGCGCCATCCCCTCAATAACATCTTATCTCGTCTTCATAGGGCACCATTCCCTAGTTGACATCTTATCTCGTTTTCATAGGGCGCCATCCCCTAGTTGACATCTTATTCGTCTTCATAGGGCGCCACCCCCTAGTCGACATCTTATCTCATCTTCATAGGGCGCCATCCCCTAGTTGACATCTTATCTCGTCTTCATAGGGCACCATCCCCTAGTTGACGATTTACCTCATCTTCATAGGGCGCCATCCCCTAGTTGATGTTTTAGGAAACAAACCTTCCTATTTTTCTTCTTTATTTCTTCATAGGGTATGATAATCCCTAATCACATTTTTATAAGCAAAAATCCTAATTCTTTTTCATGCATTCATTAGGCATAACTTCCTTTGGTTGCATCATTAAGAATAGGGTTCTTATCTTATCGCGCTCCTAGCCTAAATTTCTATCCATTCATCCATTTATTTATTTTTAAACTAGATTATAGTTTTTCTAATAACTCACAAAATTTTCCTAGTGTAAACTGGGGCAGAAAATTTTGTTTGTTTTGTTTCGTCTTCTTTGATGGCTTGCAGGTTTTCTGCGAAGCACAGGTTTATCCAAGAATGAAATTTCATCTCCGATCAGAATATAGAAAAATGATCAGGTTGAAGATAGTTAGAGTCAGCTTTGTATCTGTAGCGGCCCAACATCTCAGGAGACATCTTTTTAGCTTCTGATAAGGATAATAAGCATCCAAAGTATTCTATGAACTGTTCTTTGGCAGAGTGTCAATGACTCAATCCAAGTTGCAGGTTCAGATCTCAAATCCTAACTTCAAGATCAAATCTTGATATCGAGGTACCCACCAGAAGAAGGTGAGGTAATAACTGAAGATCCAAGAGGAAGATCGAAAGCAAGGGGATCAAGACAAACAGAATAAATAGGATATTGTACTTTTATTTCTAGTTTCATTTTTATAAAAGGAGCAACGAACCGGAAACTCGACGGGACCTCAACTCGACGCTCCAATTCATCCACTCATTCCTACACCCACTTGAACTACATGTGACCTGATTCTCTTATAACCCGAGATATGTAGGATGTCTAAAACCAAGACTCGGTCACACCGCTTTTCTACTTATTAACTAGTGAATAAATGGTTGAGCCAAAATTAGTCATGTTTACTTCTTTGCTTGAAAATTCTCCATATTTCCAAGCAAAGAGGGGCATTCTGTAAACACCTAATTTTGACCCAAACCTGATATTTTTATACCATTTTAATGTTCAATTAATTTTTATTTTATTTATTTTATTTTTTTTAGGTATTTTAAATGTATCTTATTTTTGAGGTTCGTTAAAAATTTTGAAAACTACAAAAATGGAGTCACATTTTAAATAAGTTTTTATTTATTTATTTATTTATTTTTGGTTTATTTATTTTTAGAAAAAAAAAAAGAAAAAGAAAAAATTCTAAATTATATATATATATTTTTTTCCTTCTTTCAACTTTAATAAAAAAATGTGATATTAATATTTCTTAGTCATATTCCTAAGACTAGCTAATTAACTTATTTTGAATTTTTTTTTTAGTAGATTCATTATTTTTATTTCTTCCAAAATACAAAAAAAAAAAAAAAAAAAAAAAAAGAGAAAAAAGAGTCCTAATCCTAAACTAACCCACTAATCTATTCCCACTCATCCCACTACTTGATCTCAACCTCCCTCCAACTCCCTCAACAACATCCAACACAAACACGTACCTATACTCCTATATATAATACACAACCTAGGACATGCACGGGGAGGGATAAAGAAACAAAAAAAAAAGCAAAGAAAAAAAGAAACCAAGAAATCAAGAAGAAAAAGGACATACGAAAAAAAAAAAAAAAAAAGAAGACCAAAACCTGGAAAAAGAAAAAAAATCACTGGAGAAGTTTGAATAGAAAAGAGAAAGAAAAGAAGGAACGAGTTTGAGTTCGAGGCTTGTTGAGTTTCCGGTAACGTAGTTTTTGCTTCCGTATTTGGTTTAGTTTGTCATACGTAATTTGATCTCATCTTGTACTACTTATTTTATAAATTTGGTTGTGAATCAAAGCATGAACGAAACAACTTGCATGATTTCATGTTGATATGAACGGCATTCCAACATATTTACATACATCTCTGAGATCATTTTAATCCATTTAGTACGTATGTACGGACATGAATATTGTGGCTTATAAAAGGTTAGCATTGATCAATGAGTCAAAAAAAAAAAAAAAGTTTAACGAGATGCTTAGTTGATACTATATAATTCTTGAAAGTGTCATTAATTTTTCTTTAATTTTTCTTTCTTTTAATTTCATTTCATTAGCATATTGCGTGAATGTTCTTCATCCTATATGTGTGCATGTTTTGAAAGTTGCCATTTTTTTTTTTATTTTTAAATATTTCATAGACGAAAATCAAATGAGAAAATAACAACATTTCAATCACTGTTAATACATTTTGAAATATATTCATACATATAATGTTAGGTTTTCAAATTCTGTTTATTTGTTTAAGTAAAAAAAAAAAAATTTTTTTTTGAAGTTTCATTAGGTTTGTAAATCAGTGAGTTGTACAACAAATGGAATCTTAAGATTAAGTATACGGCCCTCAGGAGACTACAATTTTTTATTAATTAATCTTTCTAGTTTAGATATGAAAAAATTGGTTGTGATGCTTTCGGTAATAGCTGTGTGTTCAAACTTACAATATTTTTCGTTAATGTTAGTGGTGAAGTAAAATATATATATATATATATATATATATATATATATATATATATATATATATATATATATATATATATATATATATATCACATACTTCAGGATTCTGATCTTTAAGTTGAAATCTTTTTTTACGAATAACATCTAATTGCCACAAGTACTAGTTCATTATATGACATCGAGTCTTCATATTTCAATAATTTGTTTTGGGGAATGAATGTCTTTAACGTTAAACGAACTTTAGGCACATTTTAAAATGTTCATCTCACTTAAGAATGCGGCCTACGAATCGTTTGCGAGACACTGAAAAGTTAAGGACATAGTGATGTACCTTGACAAATATTTTTCTAAACTTAATTTTTCACAAATTTAATACAAGAGTTTTAAATAGTTTTAATATACCAGTGAAGATCTAACGAGGAAGTTGGAAAGCCCTGCTACCGACCATTCGTTATAATAGAATTGACCTACCGTGTGAAGCCGATTGGATCGGGTTGGGTATATTTTAAACCTATTAGGTGCTTATTTAGACTAGAAAAATGGGACGCTCCATAAGGGCCACGAAGGCGCGAGAAATATATTCAAAATTTGTGGTGAGACCGAAAAGTACTACTATCGGTAAGCCACGCGTCAATATAATAAATAATTTTAAAATAAATTAAAAGCGGGAGGCAAACAACTTTTAGGTTAACAAACATTATAAATCCAAAACAAAATAAAATTAATTTAAGCCAGACGTAAGTCATTAAAGCGACCGTGCTAGAACCACGGGACTCGAGGGGTGCCTAACACCTTCCCCTCGGTCAACAGAATTCCTTATCCGGATTTCTAGTTCGCAGACCAAAAAAATAAAAAAAAATAAAAATAAAAATTAAAGAGTCATTTCCTTTTGAATAGGGATTCAATAAGGTGACTTGGAACACCCAAACTCAATTCCAAGTGGCGACTCTGCAAATAAAATAATCCCTTTTTAAAACGTCACTTTAATTGGAAAAACTCATTTTCTCTAAAACCGACTGCCTAGCGGGGTCGGATGCGGTGAAAAAACGGGGGTGTGACACATTGTAATTATATTCTACATCCCTTTTTAATTTTTTCTGTAAAGGCTTTAGGTTTTCTGCTAATTTTGGTATATATTATCTTACTTGGTTTACTAATCCTAAAAATGATTCTAATTTCTTTTTTGTATCTAATTCTTCTTTTGAATTTATTATTTTTTGTACTATATGTTGTTGCATTTTTAATCCACTTTTATCTATATGCATTCCCAAAAACTCTATCTGGTTTTTCATTATTTCGGCTTTCTTTTAAATTAAACTTATTCCCAATTTTTCTATTATAACTGTAAATTATTCTAATAATTTTAAATGTTCCTCTTTAGTTTTTGTGTGTAGTAGTATATCATCTATGTATACTATACAATTAGGTAATTATTTAAAATAACTATCCATAAAGTGTTGGTATCTACCTGGTGCATTTTTATATCCAAATGGTAATACGTTTCATTCATAAAATCCTTGTGGTACTGTAAATGCGGTTAATTCCTTAGAATTTTCATCTAACTTTAAGTGGTAAAATCCTGATTTACAGTCAAATTTACTAAAGTAGTTATATCCTTGTATTTGTATTGTTTTTAATATCTTATTTGATATTGAATAATTGTATGTCATAGTTTTTGCATTTAAATTTCTATATTCAATAACCATTCTACTTTTTCCTCTTTTTTGTTCACTATGTTTATTCTATAAATGTTGGACTATTGTGTTTACTATTACTTTTTGTATATATTGTTTTTCTAATAATTCATCTATATGCATTTTAAATTCTTTTAAATCATCAAAATTATATGTTAATGGTTTTGGAGTTATTTGCAACTTTTATCTATTCATTTAATTTTTATAGTAGTTTTATGTTTTTCCCATACTTTTAATGGATCTTCACTGTATAGTTGTCTTAATTTTTTCTTTATTATTTCTACCTTATCTATTGAAAATATAGTTATTTCTTTTTTATTAATCGAAAATACAACTAGTTCTACTGTGTCTTCTGTATTTTTTGTATTGTCAAACTTTTGTGTAATTTTTTCACTTCCTTTTATCCAATCAGTTTTCTTTCTTATTTTATTAATAACTCTTTTTGCTTTTACTTTTTGTTTACATGGTGTTGTAAACCACCAATCTATTTTAGTTATTATATGTGGATATAATCTATCTAAAAATGGCATCCTAAAAGCATATCTTTTGATGTTAGTTCATAATTATAGATTTCTTTTATTGTTATTATTTTATCCCATATCTGTATTTTTACATTCTTAACTTTATATGTAATTAAGCTTCCTTCATTATTAAATCCTTTGACTACTATTGATACTTTTAGCTTATCCCATTTACCTTCTGGTAAACAGTTGTATCTATATAAGTTTGCTTCTTCTCCTGTATCTATCATAGGTGTATAATACCTATTATAATATCTTTCTGCTATTATTTTTACAAGTACATGTATTTTCATGTCATGTCAAAGTTCTTTTTATGAATAATTTCTCTTTATTATATGTTATAGATAATTGTGTATGTTCTATATTGTATGGTTTTATTTGTTCTAACCATTTTATTCCTAATATTATATCTGTTTTTTGCATTTCTTCCTTTATTTCAAATTCTATGTTGATTTTTCTAACTCCTATTATTATTTTTTTTCTGCCGTATCTTTAATGTTTATTAGACTCCTTGGTAGATCTGAGCATATATTACTACTTGATTTTATTTCTTCATTTTTTACTAGATATTTTGCTGTATAATTTTCTTCTTGTCCTGTGTTTAAGAGTATTAAATATTCTTTTTCATTTATTGTTCGTGTTATGTAATATTGGTTTAAATTAACTGTTGAAGTTGTTTTATAACTTGTTCTTTTTGATGAGCTTGATGATTCTGATTTTTCATGAACTATTCTTTTTTATATACTTATTCTATCATTTATTATTTCTAAATCTTCTTCTATGTCTATATTTTTGTAACTGTAATCATTATTATCAATTATTTTTACAAATTGTTCAGAAGGACTTTCTATTTGTATTTTATTAATTTTATTTTTTCCTGTTATTTTAAGTTTTGTTGTTAATACATATAGATTTTTACATCTTGCTATAAATATTTTTCTTCCTGGGGTTAGTTCTATTCCTGATATTTTTCAATATAATACTAATGATTTATCTATATTTTTATCTGTTATTTTTATTGAATAATTCGCACTTATTAGAAATTTAAATTTTTGGTATATTAAATTTCCTTTTATGACAGCTATTATACTTTTTTCTACAGGTTTTATAATTCTATCATCTGCTAAATATAATTCTATTGGTATATCTATTCCTTCTCTAAAACATGTTTTTATTAATATCTCTGTTCCTCCAAGGTGTACATATTTTATTGGGTCTTTACTTTTTATATCATTTATTTCTTTATTAATCATTCTCTTTGTTAATAGTGGTATACTAGCTCTTCCTTTTGCATATCTACAGTCTATTACATGCTCTTTTTGGCTTACTACGTAGTATTCTTCTTTTTTCTACTAAATATATTTTTTATTGTTGGTATTTTAAATATTTTTCTACACTTAAATCTAACTCCTTTCCTTTTATTTCGTCAAATATATTATTATCAAATATTATTTTTTGATCTTTTCCTTCTTCATTTAAATATTCTTCCTTTGTTATTATTTTTTTATCTTCTTCCGTTATTTGGTTCATTTTTATATCTTCTTCAGTCATTTAATTCATCTAATTCACTATCTATTTCATTATTTGTTTCATTTTTTGAAATTTCATATATACTATCTTCACGTTTTAATTCGTAATCTATATAATCTATCTACATATATTCTATATTTTCTATTTTTATTTTTGATACTTGTTTCTTTTTTGGATTTTTAGGCATTTTACAATCTCTAGCTAAATGTCCTAATTTTTCATAATTATAACAAATACATTCTTTTATAGATTTCTTTTTCCTATATGATCTTTTATGTTTATAATTTTTTACATTATATCTTTTTCTTGGTTTCTTATACTTATATTTTTATTTCTTATATTTCTTGTGTCTTTTTCTTTTCTTATAATATCTTTCTTCACATCCAAATTGAGGTGCTATTTTATCTTTGCAACATGTTAAATTTTTTATTAATATTTTTTCCATTTTTATTTCTTCTCTATATTTTCACATAGATTTCTATACCATTGTGGTAAAAAATTTATTCTTGCTCCGAGGGTATCTACTATTTTTGCTTCATCCCAACTCTTTATTATTCTTGAACAAAATAGTTTGGGTAATTTACTAAAATATAATCTTCTTATTTCTTTACTTTCTTCTATATTATATCTTCCTTTACATAAATATTCTTTAAATGCGCACGTATATTCATCTACATAGCACATATTACATATTGCTAGTTTTAACATTAAATTTCTATTTATATTTTTTCTTTATTTTGCTCTTCTTCTTCTGTTGTTACACTGCTAAATTCATCTCTTATAGCTATTTCATATTTTTTCAATATTTCTGTCGGTAGTATTTTAGTAGTTGTTGATGCTCCTTCTGTTTTATTATCAGATCTTAATACTTTTTTACTTGCTTCGACTAGGTTTAAAAATCATAATTTTACTATTCCTATTAATGTCTTTTCTATATATTCTGGTGTGTTTGTTGTATCTATTTTATTATCTAATAATTGTTTTGACATATATCCTACCCATAGTTGTATTGTTTTAATTGTGTCTATTACACAGTCTAAATCTAAAAAGTTGTGATTAATTATTTGTTTTGGTGTACATTTATTATATTCATCCTTTTGATTATATCTTTTAAACTTACTTTTGTAATTGTATGTTGGTTTCCTTATTTCTAATGTACTAGGTATTTTATTTTTATCTACAGTATTTAATTCTGTATTTATTAGTTTTATATTTTCTTTATTAATTACTTCTCTTTCTTCATTAATTTCTAGTTTTCCTATGTTTTCTAGAATTTTTGTAACTGTTTCACTATCTTTCGAATCACAATTATCTGTTTCTTCAGCATGTATTGTATTTATTTCTAATTCACTAGTTTCTAATTCTTTATTTTTTATTTTTAATTTTTCTTTAAATTGATTTATCTCAATTAATAATTTTTGTTCTTTATTTTTTTTTCTTTTTCTTTCTGTCTTTTTTCATACAAATCATTTAGCAATTGTAGTTTTTTCTAATTCAGCAATCCTACTATTTTTAATTTCTACTATTTTTCGTATTTCTACTGTGATTTGTTGTTTTATTTTATCAATTTCCTATTTTTGTCTATCTCTTCGTTTTCTCTTTTTATTCTTACCATGGCTGTCAACTTATCTTCTAATTTAATTCTGTTTTTCTAACATTAAATATAAATGTTCACCTATTTTCTTATATCTTCTTCCTAAATTAAATAATACTATTTTTATTTTTGATCCTTCGTGATTTTCATATGTTTTTTCATCTATTATAAATTCTTCTTTGTTTATTTTATTTAAATGTATATAGATTATGTTGATATATATATTCTAAATTTGATATTTCTGTGCGTGGATTCTAAATTTGATATTTCTTCTTTTTGTGAATTTATTGAGTTTTTTTACTATCTACGACAACTATGTTATACTATAGTCTTTCTTTTCTTATTTTTAATTCTTTACGTTTTTCAGATATTATTTATTTTAATTCTTTATATTTTTTTTTAATTTTTGTTCGTTATTCATCTAAGAAATATTTATAATATTTTGGTGGATATCTAAATCTAATTTTATCATAATTAATAAATTATTCAAATAAATCCAAATATACACTACTTTCGTAACTTTAAATAACATTACTCTGATACCAATTGTAAGGGGTGAAGATAACTTGGGTAACTTAAATAGATCTATTATAGCTCTGATGGATCTATTTTTATTTGTGCGTGGATATTTCTTAACTTCTCTAAACATTTTTTTTAGTTTATTTATTTTAATTTTATTAATGTTCATATCTTGACGGATGATTGAATGGTATTTGATTAAATGCTTTACTGTGATATTCTTTAGTTTTTTTCTCTTAGTCTTTGTAATTCTTGCATATTATTTTGGAGGTATTCTAAATATTATATCTTTTGTTCTAAAATATTCAATTAAATTTTCTTTCATAAGTATTTCTGTTAATCTTATTTCTTTCATTTCTTATCTCCAATATTTTAAATTCTCATAGTCAATCATTTTATCCTAAAGTAGTTGTAATACTTTAAATTTCTTTGTAATAATTTCTTCTAATTGTACTATATCTGATATTAAATTCTAGGTTATTTATTTCGTTAATTATCCTATCTTTTTCGTCTATAAATAATTCTATGTCTAAATCATATTCTAAACTGTCTTTTGATTCTAGTTGTATTATGGTTTTATTTATCCAAATTAATCTTTCTTTTTACTGTTCTCTTCCTTTTATAAGCTGGTTTCTATAATTAATTTCTTCGTATAGCCAACCTTGTTTTCCTCTAACTCTTTGAATATATTCTAGCATTTTTAATCTATATAATATACATCTGAATAATAACTATCTGAATTATTTCTATCATAGAAATCTATGTTTTCTAATTAATCTTCTATCCAATTAGTACTTAGTAACTTATCTTCAAAATCAAATATTTTTTCCCATATTATTTTCTTTATGTCTTCTAATTCTAAGTCTTTTATGATATATAAAATAAGTATCTTAGTTTCATTTGATATATAACTTGTCATATTATTCATATTATGCTTAGGTTTCTATGAATAACTTGGATAACTTGGAATTGAATTCTACTAATTAATTGCTTTATCATAGTATTTATTAGTTGTTTTTTTAATCTTAATAAATCTTGTATATTTTCATTAAGAAATTCTATATATTTTATATCTTTAGTTCTCCTATATTTTTCTAGATTGATTTCCATTAGTTTTTCTACTAATTGTATATTTTTCATATCCATTTTCCAATAATCTAAATATACGTAATTTATCATGGTTGATGTGTAGGTTTGGTATGTAAGTACTTGCAAGAGTATGAAGGTAGGTGTGGTATGTAATTTATTCTAGTCATAAAATATTTATCAAATATTTTTTCCAATATTATTTTTCTTATATCTACAACTTCTATATCCTTAAGTACATACAAAACAAGTATTTTAAATTTATCTAACATTTCGTCAGATAAATAAGTATTCATTTTTCATATGATGCTTTTTTTCAAAATATTTTCTTCAACCATACACTTAACAAAATATGATCATTTTAGAATACTATATACTAGATTATCCTTAAATAACATGTTCTTCGGTCACTATTAACATGGTAGTCTTGATATTTTTTCCTTAAACAACGCCTCGACTCCGGCTACTCCCCTATCACAGCTTTTTTGCCTCGCCGGTTTCACCTTTAGGTTGACATATTTCTTAGATATTTTTCTCCTTTTCCACTTTGCTAATAAACTTCTTAACATGCTATTTTTTGAATAATTTTACTGTAAAATAACTAACATGAACTTATTTTATCATGTCATGATTGTCAGGAATTTATGAATTTAGTTATTCATAATTACAAATATAAATACCTGTTCTGGAAAATCTGATAATGCTAGATTTTTCATAGCTGTTTAATAATTCATATCTTTTCCTTGGAAATATACCGGTTTTTATTAAATAATTCAAAAGTTTTGTGTACAAGAGAGGGTTTTGCTTTAACTCATGAAGACTTGCCCTTATCTGAGTAAGTGCACTCTCTATTTATAACCTAAGAAATGAAAACGTGTATACTATTTCTATACTATTCCTACTTTACTCGTATTCTATCTAATTTACAAAGAAGTCTTTACATTCTAAAAAGAAAGACTTAAAGCTAACTAAAAAACAAAAACTAATAATAGTTTTTTGGCCAAAAAGTCAAAAAGCTAATAAATAAAAGAAAAGTCAAAAAGGCTATTAAAACTTTACAATAATTTACATAGGAAGTTTAGCTTTTTCATCATATGCCATTTTCCTATCTTTAATGCTTTGTCTTCTTCTATTATTGCTCTGTTACTGTCTTCTTTTTATCATCTTCTTGTCGTATCTGCTGCTTTTTCATCTTCTTGCTATTGTAGCATCACATCTGGAATAAAGTTGTATCTGCCACTACATCTGCTGCATATGTGGTCATCGTATCTTTGACCAACCTTTTTATAGAATTGATCCATAGCTTCTTCTGAAATAACTCCTTTCGTAATTGATCTTGTGACTGGTAACTCTTCTGGTTTTAGGATCGCCACGATCCATTTTTTTAACTCTTCTCTGTCATTTTCTCTAATATTTTTACAAGTAGAGTAAACCAATAATTGATTTCTGTTATAGTAAATCCAAACTGGGTTTTGATTTATATAATTATTTGCTAGCTCAGTCAATATACTGCTAAGTCCAATAACTCTCTTGTTTTGGTAGAAGTCCGGTATCTGATTTTTTTGTTATCGCTTCTTGTTCGCATATTTCTTTAGAGATAATATAATCTCGTGTCATTCCTATCTAACAATAGTAATTGTCTATTTTATTTCATCAAACATTATTTTTGTTGGTGCTGAGTAGAAACGGACATAGAATAACTGTCCCTTCGTAATCCTCTTATAATCCATAAATCCTTTGTAAATATCTGGAATTCCTGTTAACTCTTCTCCCGTAGTTGTGTAAACTATAGATAATAATCCATAATAGTAACATGAAGTAATTAAGTCTGCACTGGTGCTAGGCAAAGCAATAAGTTTGTTATAGTTCTGACATTTTTGTGTAATATATCCTTGGTGTTATTTTGCTAAATCTTTACTCAAGATAGGTTTTGTATTTAACAATTTTTGAAAAGTATAAATATTATCAATATACGTACGAGTGATATGGTTATAAGTCTGCTTTTGTTGATTGAGTGATTCGGAATATGTGTGTATCTGGGGAGGTATAAATGACTCTGATTTTTTTTTATTTGGTTTATATGGTTTTGAGAATATCTACTTGAGGTTATAATTCTTTTTCTTTGATAGTTCAGGTTTATTTCGAGTGACTATATTCTTTCCCTTAGATACATCACCTACGCCTGCAGCTGTTACTGTAATTTCGTTAGTAATTTGAGTTTTTAGGTGTTTCTCATCGTCACCTTCTAGGTCTAGTTTTTTAATGTGCTCTTCTTGCACAGTATCTTTGCTAATAGCTTTTTCTTGTATTTTATAGTGCTCAACCTGCACTTTTACATCTGTAACTTCAGTAGTTAATGTGATAACTCGTTCTTGTAATAACTTCATTTGCTCGAACACTTGTAATATTATGTCTGTTTGGGTATCTTTGACATCAGCTTCTTCCATTGGTAAATCAGTTTGAGTAGCTTTGTCTTGATATGTAATCTTTAATAACATTCTTGTCAGTCTTGATTACTACAATCGTAAATGTAAAATTTAATATATTCAATACTAATATCCAAATTTTCTTCGTTGTTACTGAGTTTTGTATGTTTCTTGGTAACCACCATCGAACCTGGGTATTATCTGTTCTCACAATAAATTTGTTATATACGATATATAGTTCAAATGCTAATAAACATAATTCTTTTCTATTTATTTCCCATTTTACTTATGTTTCATTAAATGTACCTGAGTAGTATCTACAATGGTGTTCTAATTTTTCTTCTTCATATCTATATTTAAGTACTCCTCCATAACTATATTCACTTTTGTCTGCTTCCACTATATATGTAAATTTTTTATTTTCATTTGGGAATTGTAATTTTGGTAATTCTTTACAAAGTATTTTTATTTTTGGAACTTGTTTTTTATCTTCCTCATTGTAATTATATTCTACATCCTTTTTTTAATTTTTTCTGTAAAGGCTTTACGTTTGTTGCTAATTTTGGTTTATATTTTCTTACTTGGTTTACTAATCCTAAAAATGATTGTAATTTTTTTTTTGTATCTAATTCTTCTTTTGAATTTATGATTTTTTGTACAATATGTTGTTGCATTTTTACTCCACTTTTATCTCTTTGTATTCCTAAAAATTATATTTGATTTTTCATTATTTCAGCTTTCTTTTCACTTAAATTTATTCCCGATTTTTCTATTATATCTGTAAATTATTCTAATTATTTTAAATGTTCCTCTTTAGTTTTTGTATACAGATGTATATCATCTATGTATACTATACAATTAGGTACTTGTTTAAAATAACTATCTATAAAGTATTAGTATCTACCTGATGCATTTTTATATCCAAATAGTAATACGTTTCATTCATAAAATCCTTGTGGTACCGTAAATGCGGTTAATTCCTTAGAATTTTCATCTAACTTTAAGTGGTAAAATCCTGATTTACAGTCAAATTTACAAAAGTAGTTATATCCTTGTATATGTCTTATTTTTAATATCTTATTTGGTATTGGATAATTGTATGTCATAGTTTTTGCATTTAAATTTCTATAATCAATAACCATTCTATGTTTTCCTCTTTTTTGTTCACTATGTTTATTTACTATAAATGCTGGACTATTGTGTTTACTATTACTTTTTTGTATATATTGTTTTTCTAATAATTCATCTATATGAATTTTAAATTCTTTTAAATCGTCAAAATTATATGTTAATAGTTTTTGAGTTATTATGCTATTTTTATCTATTAATTCTATTTTTATAGTAGTTTTATATTTTCCCATCCTTTTAATAGATCTTCACTGTATAGTTTTTTTAATTTTTGCATTATTATTTCTATCTTATCTATTGGAAATATAGTTTTTTTTATTTATTGAAAATATAACTAGTTCTACTGTGTCTTCTGTATTTTTTATATTTTCTAACTTTTGTGTAATTTTTTCACTTCCTTTTATCCAATCAGTTTTCTTTCTTATTTTATTAATAACTCTTTCTGCTCTTACTTTTTGTTTACATGGTATTGTAAACAACCAATCTGTTTTAGTTATTATATGTGGGTATAATTTATCTAAAAATGACATTCCTAAAAGCATATTTTTTTATGTTAGTTCATAATTATATATTTCTTCTATCGTTATTATTTTATCCATATCTGTATTTTTACATTCTTAGATTTATATGTAATTAAGCTTCCTTCATTATTAAATTCTTTGACAACTATTGTTACTTTTAGCTTATCCCATTTACCTTCTGGTAAACAGTTGTATCTACATAAGTTTGCTTCTGCTCCTGTATCTATCATAGGTGTATAATACCTATTATAATATCCTTCTTCTATTATTTTTACAATTACATATATTTTAATGTCATTTCAAAGTTCTTTTTATGAATAATTTCTCTTTATTATATGTTAAAGATTTTTGTGTATGCTCTATATTGTGTAGTTTTACTTGTTCTAATCATTTTATTCCTAATATTATATCTACTTTTTGCATTTCTTCTTTTATTTTAAATTCTATTTTTATTTTTCTAACTCCTATTATTATTATTTTTCTGCTGTATCCTTAATGTTTATTAGACTCTTTGGTAGGTCTGGGCATATATTACTATTAAATTTTATTTCTTCACTTTTTACTAGATATTTTGCTATATAATTTTCTTCTTGTCCTGTATTTAAGAGTATTAAATCTTCTTTTCATTTATTGTTCCTGTTATGTAATATTGGTTTAAATTAATTGTTGAAGTTGTTTCATAACTTGTTCTTTTTTATGAGCTTGATGATTCTGGTTTTTCATGAGCTATTCTTTTTGATGTACTTATTCTATAATTTATTATTTCTAAATCTTCTTCTATGTCTATATTTTTGTAACTATAATCACTATTATCAATTGATTTTACGAATTGTTCAAAAGGACTTTCTATTTGTATTTTATTAATTTTATGTTTTCCTGTTATTTTATGTTTTGTTGTTAATACATATAGATTTTTACATCTTGCTGTAAATATTTTACTTCCTGGGATTAGTTCTATTCCTGATATTTTCCAATTTAACACTAATGATTTATCTATATTTTTATCTGTTATTGCTACTGAATAATTTGCACTTATTATAAATTTAAATTTTTGCTATATTAAATTTCCTTTTATGGCTATTATTATACTTTTTTCTATAGGTTTTATAATTCTATCATCTGCTAAATATAATTCTATTGGTTTATCTATTCCTTCTCTAAAACATGTTTTTATTAATATCTTGTTCCTCCAAGGTGTACATATTTTATTGGGTCTTTACTTTTTGTATCGTTTATGTTATAAAACAATAAAGAATAGAGAAAAAGAGTAGAGAGAATAGAGAGAGTGATTGTTATTTTTTCTCTGATGAGAGATCGTAAGATTATAAATATAATGAACAAAATCCTCTATTTATAGGGAAAATTTACTCCTAGTCTGATTAAAAGATGGATGCTTCAAATCCTAATAGATATCAAAGTAGATCTTGATAGACATTCACTATAATGTAAATACATTTATAACACCCCCCTTTAATGTCTAATTGGTAGATAATGTGCCTCATTAAAACCTTACTAGAAAAAACCCAGTAGAAAAAAAATCTAGTGAACAAAAAAGAGTACACAACTCTAATAATATGCATTTTTTCGGCTACCTCATTAAAAAACTTACAAGAAAAACCTAGTGGTACAAAACGTCGTAAGGGAAAAAGAGTACAACGCGTATTAACTCCCCCTAATGAGAACATCCTTGAACCTTTGCATCCCGATCTTGTGCACCATCTTCTTAAAAGTTGTAATTGGAGAAGACTTGGTGAATAAATTAGTCACATTTTCAGTTAAACGAATCTGTTACATGTTAATATCGCCATTCTTTTGTAGCTCATGTATGTAGAAAAGCTTTGGCAAAATGTGCTTCGTTCTATCTCCATTTATGAATCCTCCCTTAAGATGTGCTATGTATGCTAAATTATCTCTGTATAAAATTATAGGTTGATTGTCACATTTTACACCACATTTTTCTCGAATGAGATGTATCAAGGCCCTCACCATACACATTCTCGGCTTGCTTCATGAATAGCTATTATCTCAGCATGATTCGATGGAGTGGCTAAGATAGACTGCTTTGTATATCTTCAAGATATGGCAGCATCCCCACATGTGAACACATTGTACGTTTGAGACCGAGATTTATGCGGGTTAGATGAGTACCCAACATCAGCATAACCAGTAAAATTGGGACTGCAATCTTTAGAATAAAATAAACTCATGTATCTTATCCTATTTTGATGTCTCCTAGTAGGAGTAGAAATATTCCTTGCTAACAAATTGAGTGAAAGGCTATATTGGGTCTTATAGTTTTTTACAAGATACATAAGTGCACCAATTGTACTAAGATATGGTACTTCATAACCAATCCAAATTGGTATATTTCTTATTTAAGCAAATAATCTTATTGCTTTTGAAAACTCTCCAAGAGTTTTAATAATTTTCAAGCTATAAGCTTATACAATATAAGGATTATCAATAAGTTTTCTAGAAGTTTTTATATTTTGAATCCATAAAGAAGTTTTCATACAAATTTTGTCAAGTGACAATATTCAACATTTTATGTGTGACATCTTCAAGTGTCTGGATTGCAAATCAAATAAGTTTTCACTTACCAAGATGCACCCTTTCATATCACTTGATAAATGTTTCTACGTCAACATGCTTAAATAAACGTAGAATTCAGATCCTCTTAATCTTTCACAATATTGCGCTAATATTGTGTCAAAGATATTGATGATATATCATTTTGTATCGGTTCACAATGCGACATAACATTTTGAGATCTCATCACTTCATTATTTTCAAGTACATGAACCTCTCATAAGGTTTCATGAAATGGTATGTTGTAGGCTCTTCAAGAGCTCATTGCCTTCTTATTATAATTATTTTCTCCTTATTTTTCTAGGATTATTTTATTTGGAACTGATCAGTTTACCACGCTTTATGCATGCATAGATTTTGTCCTTTAGGAACACAAAATAAGAGCACTTGCGCTTAATATGAGATATTTTCAGCATTTGACTTGAATTATCTTTTGGATAAGGATATGGTGATAATTCCTAACATATTTCATAGAACTTATAATCTCCCCCTTATGTTAGGAAAACTAACATATATCCTCTACTTCTTTGAGGAATCCATCTTTGTGCATTATGGTATATTCATTAATCGTATACCGCACATAAAAATTATTAGATAAAATAATTGGTTCCAGACCTTGAACCAATTGAGAGGGAAGAAATAATCATAATTGATTGATCTAATGCATACAAATGCTATTGCAATATATCATTATTTTGCCTTAGCCATCATAATATCACCAGTATAGGCATTAAGATTTAAACTCAATGTTTTATCCATATAAAGACATCTTAGGCAATACATCGATGGGACTTGAGCCCAGTATATTATCATTTAACCAATGACATCAAAGTTTAATAGAACCTGATTCTTAATTTGGTGGAATAAACGAATCCAATTCGTTCTTATCAGGCATTGGATTTGGCAGGTAAATTAACTTTCATCTTGATCCAACATCACCAAAATTTGTTTGTATGCGTCGATAGAATATGATTATAAGTGAGTAAAATCAAAATAAATTAATATTTAATCTACAAGATATATCGAACAAGCCAACAATGACATATTAACATGTTCTCACTTGCATTATTATTCAATCAACATCATGGTTTTATATATTACAACTCAACGTGAAAATTAGATATTGAAATACAGATAAAGTTTACTAACACATCTACTGTGCACAATGAGATATCCAATTTACAAGATTGTTGAGGATAAGTTCTACAAAATTAATACAATAACATTAACACTCAACGATATGTAGGACTTTCCAATTTTTCCGTACTCAAAACAACAGGACATATAAGTAGCAATACACATGTCGTGGCTATACTGTCATAACAATTTATGTAAAGAAAAAAAACGAGGCTAGCTACGGAAAAAGTAATCAACACAGAACATTGGCAGAAAATTACATACATACAATGTATATTTTTGTTTTTTTAATCCCTTAAAAGTTAACTTTAAAATAAGCAATAGTGGATAGTGGTTGTACATACATAGAAAGATTATATATTCCTTATACAAATTCATTATTTATTAGCCATGAAAATTTTTAGTTTATTAAAGTGTTTCATCATGCGTAGATATCTTACCCATACCAAGATTCAAGCTTACCGTCTGACTAATTAAAATAAAGTAGAGACTTCGTGCTGATAACGTGTTATAAACTAATAAAGAATAGAGAAGAAGAGTAGAGAGAGCGATTCTTATTTCTTCTCTGATGAGAGATCATAAGATTGTAAATACAGAGATCAAAACCATCTATTTATAGAGGAAATTTACTCCTAATCTGAGTAAAAGATGGATGCTTCAAATTCTACTAGATATCAAAGTAGATCTTAATAGACAACACGATAATGTAAATACATTTATAACAGTTTATTTCTTTATTAATCATTATCTTTGTTACTAGTGGTATACTAGCTCTTCCTTTTGCATATCTACAGTCTATTACATGTTCTTTTTGACTTACTACGTAGTATTCTTCCCTTTTTCTACTAAATATATTTTTTATTGTTGGTATTTTAAATATTTTTCTCTACACTTAAGTCTAACTCTTTTCCTTTTATTTCGTCAAATATATTATTATCAAATATTATTTTTTGATTTGTTCCTTCTTCATTTAAATATTCTTCCTTTGTTATTGTTTTTATATTTTCTTCAGTTATTTGGTTCATCTTTATATCTTCTTCAGTCATTTAATTCATCTAATTCACTATCTATTTCATTATCTGTTTCATTCTCCGAAATTTCATATATACTATCTTCACTTTCTAATTCATAATCTATATAATCTATCTGCATATATTCTGTATTTTTTATTTTTATTTCTGATATTTGTTTCTTTTTTGGATTTTTAGGCATTTTACAATCTCTAGCTAAATGTCCTAGTTTCCCACAATTATAACAAGTAAATTCTTTTATAGATTTGTTTTTCCTATATGGTCTTTTGTGTTCATAATTTTTTACATAATATCTTTTTTTGGTTTCTTATACTTATATTCTAATTTCTTGTATTTCTTATGTCATTTTTCTTTTCTTATAATATCTTTCTTCACATCCAAATTGAGGTGTTATTTTATATTTGCAACATGCTAAATTTCTTATTAATGTTTTTTTTATTTTTATTTCTTCTCTATATTTTTCACATAGATTTCTATACCATTGTTGTAAAAATTTTATTCTTGCTCCTAGGATATCTACTATTTTTGCTTCATCCCAACTCTTTATTATTTTTGAACTAAATGGTTCGGGTAATTTACTAAAATATAATATTCTTATTTATTTACTTTCTTCTATATTATATGTTCCTTTATAATAATATTCTTTAAATGCGCACGTATACTCATCTATATAGCACATATTACATATTGCTAGTTTTAACATTAAATTTCTATTTATATCTTTTTCTTTTGTTTGCTCTTCTTCTTCTGTTGTTACATTGCTAAATTCATCTCTTATAGCTCTTTCATATTTTTTCAATATTTCTGTTGGTAGTATTTTAGTAGTTGTTGATGTTCCTTCTGTTTTATTATCAGATCTTAATACTTTTTTACTTTCTTCGGCTAGGTTTAAAAATCATAATTTTACTATTTCTATTAATGTATTTTCTATATATTCTGGTTTGTTTGTTGTATCTATTTTATTATCTAATAATTGTTTTGACATATATCCTACCCATAGTTGTATTATTTTATTTGTGTCTATTACACAGTCTAAATGTAAAAAGTTTTAATTAATTATTTATTTATTTTGGTGTCCATTTATTATATTCATCCTTTGGATTATATCTTTTAATCTTACTTTTGTAATTATATGTTGGTTTTCTTATTTCTGATGTACTAGGTACTATATTTTTATCTAGAGTATTTACATCTGTATTTATTAGTTCTAGATTTTCTTCATTAATTACTTCTTGTTCTTCATTAATTTCTAGTTTTCCTATGTTTTCTAGAATTTCTGTATATGATTCACTATCTTCCGAATCATAATTATCTATTTATTCAGCATCTATTGTATTTATTTCTAATTCACTGGTTTCTAATTCTTTATTTTTTATTTCTAATTTTTATTTAAATTGATTTGTCTCAATTAATAATTTTTGTTCTTTATATTTTTCTTCTTTTTCTTTCTATCTTTTTTCATACAAATCTTTTAGCATTTGTAGTTCTTTTTCTAATTCAACAATCCTACTGGTTTAGGTTTCTTCTATTTTTCATATTTTTTCTGTGGTTTGTTGTTTTATTTTATCTATTTCCTTTTTTCTATATATCTCTTCGTTTTCTCTTTCTATTTTTACCATGGCTGCCAACTTATCTTCTAATTTTAATTCTTTTTTTTTTCTAACATTAAATATAAGTGTTCACCTATTTTCTTATATCTTCTTCCTAAATTAGAGAACACTATTTTTATTTTTGATCCTTCGTTATTTTCATATATTTTTTCATCTATTATAAATTCTTCTTTGTTCATTTTGTTTAAACGTATATAGGTTGTATTGATATATATATATTCTAGACTACCTATTGTTGATTCTAAATTTAATATTTCTTCTTTTTGTGAATTTATTGAGTTTTTTCTAACTCCGATAATTATGTTATGTTGTAGTCTTTTTAACCTTATTTTTAATTCTCTACGTTTTTCAAATATTATTTGTTTTAATTCTTTATATTTTTACAATTTTTGTTCGTTATTCATCTAAGCAATATTTATAATTTTTTGGTGGATATCTAAATCTAATTTTATCATAATTAATAAATTAATCAAATAAATTCAAATATATACTACTTCTGTAACTTTAAACAACATAGCTCTAACAAAATTATATTACACTGTAAACATAAATAAATATAATCCAAAAGAAAAGGACAATGTAAGTCTACAACCTTATTTAACAATTAATTTTACTTTAGTTTTAAAATTATAATACTAAATGGATAAAATAAATAAAAGTATATAGTACAAGTAGTTGCATGAAATTACAAGAAGTAAAGGTTGGGAAAATAAATAAAAATAATGTAAAATAAAAATATAATTTTTAAAAATATTAGATTAACAAAACTAATAAAAATAAAAGTAAACTAAAATGAAAAGAAATTAAAATAAGAATTTAAAAAGAAATATAAAAGTAACCGTGTAATTACAATGTAATAACTAGCAACTCACAGCTCCCCTAAGAATTGGAGAGTGTGATTACACCCAATTACATGGTAACCAAATAAATAAGTAGTCAGCCAAACAGTCCAAATTGTGTATTTACACCAAATCTAATTTCCCAACGTGATTTTCCAAAATACCCCAAATGCATAAGTAAATCAAAAAAATATTTATAAATCAACTTAATCAAATTATAAGCTTACTCTAGCGATAATCCTTCCTGGTTGCTAAATATGAATATCTTTAGTTTCAACTTGTGAGTCTAGGCTCTCGGACTTGTCAGTACACCCTTTGTATCTTCAGACTCCAATCATTGTAGTATCATTGCATTTATTTTTGTTTATTAGCTTTAAAATATCTACCAGATACCTTTTAAGTTTTATTTTGTTGTACTAACATCCATTGTATAATAAAGAAATAGTAGTCAAGTATGACTATGTACTATTGAAAAAGATTTATTATTGATATTTGCCGTTTGATTGGTTCATATATGTGTAACACCCTGCCTGTTCGAGCTTTTAAATTACTCCATATTTTTAGAGTTCCATTAAGAGTGTTTAATATGCTAGGAAAGATGTGTTATTAGGTATTCTATTCACATAATGATCATATCTTAAATTTTAAAGTCAAGCAAGTTTCAAAATAAAAATCAGATAAAGTTATTGTAAATTGCATTAATAAATTCTCTAAAATTTGGGTCAAATATCTCAATAAATTCTCTAAAATTTGGGTCAAATATCTCTAATATTTAGTCCTAATTTATAAAGATTTAGAAATAATACAACCTGATAAGTGGAAGTCCACGAGTTTAGTTTCTAATACACAAAATTGTTCATCTATACAATTTCACAATAGAGAGGTGTGTGTTTATGAGACTACATAAGTAGGCGTGTAGGTTGGGCAGTAAGATATATGTTAGAGATATTAGAATTTAATATATGTTTATTGAATTAATTATGAGAAGGCCATTCAAAAACAGAGAAGCTTTTAGAAAACTTAAAGAATCTTTAATTAGTAATTATTCAGAATATACAAGTCTAAATAAAACAAAAGAAAATCCACAAAGATTAGCCTACCTAATTACATTAATATCTAATATTGAAGCAAAATTAATAATCTATTTAAAATCTAGGAGAACGAGACATATACCACCTAATTATGATAAAATTAGATTTAGATATCCACCAAAATACTATAAATATGATTTAAATAAATAAATTGCAAAAATACAAAGAATTAAAACAAATTATTTCTGAAAAACGTAAAGAATTAAAAATAAGAATAGAAAGACTACATTATAATATATTTTCCGGAGTTAGTAAAAATTCAATAAATACACAAAAAGATGAAATATCAAAATTAGAATCACAAATAGACAGTTTAGAATATATATACCAACATGAACTATTCACAATAAAATGAACAAAGAAGAATTTATAATAGATGAAAAATATATGAAAATCACGAAGGATTAAAAATAAAAATAGTATTTTCTAATCTAGGAAGAAGATATAAGAAAATAGGTGAACATTTATATCTAATGTTAGAAAAAGAAGAATTAAAATTAGAAGATAAATTGACAGCAATGGTAAGAATAGAAAGAGAAAATGAAGAAATAGATAGAAAAAAAGAAATAGAAAAAATAAAACAACAAACTACAGAAGAAATACGAAAAATAGAAGAAACTAAAAATAGTAGGATTGCTGAATTAGAAAAAGAACTACAAATGTTAAAAGATTTGTATGAACAAAGACAAAAGGAAAAAGAAGAAAAAGATAAAGAACAAAAATTACTGAGCGAGATAAATCAATTTAAGGAAAAATTGGAAATAAAAAACAAGGAATTAGAAATAAATAATATAGATATTGAAGAGACAGATAATTATGATTCAGAAGATAGCGAAACATATACAGAAATATTAACAAATACAAAAAATTTAGAAATCAATGAAAAACAAGAAGTAATTAATGAAGAAAACTTGGAAAATACCAACACAGAAATAAATACTCTTGATAAAAAAGAAGATGAAAATATAATACCTAAAACAACAGAAATAAGAAAACCTATATATTATAAGAGTAAGTTTAAAAAATATAATAAATATGACAAATGGACACCAAAACAAATAGTTAATAAAAATTATAACTTTTTAGACCTAGACTGTGTAATAGATACAGAAAAAATAATACAATTATGGATAAGATATATGACAAAACAATTATTAGATAATAATATAAACATAACAGATGCACCAGAATATATAGAAAGAACACTAATAGGATCAGTAAAACTATGGTTTTCAAATTTAACTGAAAATAGCAAGAAAGTATTAAGAACTAATAAACCTATAGAAGGAACATCATCAACAACAACTAAACTAATACCTATAGAATTATTAAAAAAATATGAAACAGCTATAAAAGATGAATTTGGTAGTATGACAACAATAGAAGAAGAACAAGATGAAGAAAAAGATACAAATAGGAATTTAATGTTAAAATTAGCAATATGTAATATGTGTTATATAGATGAATATACTTGCGCATTTAAAAATATTATTATAAAGGAGCATATAGTATAGAAGAAAGTAATGAAATAAGAAAATTATATTTAAATAAATTACCCGAATCATTTAGTTCAAAGATAATAAAAAGTTGGGAAGAAGCAAAAATAGTAGATACGTTAGGAGCAAGAATAAAATTTTTACAACAATGGTATAAAAACTTATGTGAAAAATATAGAGAAGAATTAAAAATGGAAAAAACATTAATAAGAAATTTAGCATGTTGCAAAAATAAATAGCACCCCAATTTGGATGTGAAGAAAGACATTATAAGAAAAGAAAGAGACACAAGAAATATAAGAAATATAAAAAATCAAAATTTAAATACAAGAAACCAAGAAAAAGATATTACGTAAAAAATTATAAATACAAAAGACCATATAGAAAGAAGAAATCTATATAAGAATGTACTTGTTATAATTGTGGAAAGCTAGGACATCTAGCTAGAGATTGTAAATTACCTAAAAATCCAAAAAATAAACAAATATCAGAAATAAAAATAGATAATACAGAATATATGCAGATAGATTATATAGATTATGAATTAGAAAGTGAGGATAGTATATATGAAATTTCAGAAAACGAAACAGATAATGAAGTAGATAGTGAAATAGATGAATCAAATGACCGAAGAAGATATAAAAATAATAACAAAGGAAGAATATTTAAATGATGAAGGAACGGAACAAAATATAATATTTGACAGTAACATATTTGATGAAATAAAAGGAAAAGAATTAGATTTAAGTGTAGAAAAAATATTTAAAATACCAACAATAAAAAATATTTTTACTAGGAAAAAGGACGAATATTATGTAGTATGCCAAAAAGAACATGTAATAGACTGTAGATATGCAAAGGGCAAAGCTAGTATACCAATAGTAACAAAAAGAATAATTAATAAAGAAATAAATGATATAAAAAGTAAAGGAGATCCAATAAAATATGTACACCTTGGAGGTACAGAGATATTAATAAAAGCATGTTTTAGAGAAGGAATAGATGCACCAATAGAATTATATTTAGCAGATGATAGAATTATAAAAACTATAGAAAAAAGCATAATAACTGCCGTAAAAGAAAATTTAATATAACAAAAATTCAAATTTATAATAAGTGCAAATTATTCAGTAGCGGTAACAGATAAAAATATAGATAAATCGCTAGTATTATATTGGAAAATATCAGGAATAGATTTAACCCCAGGAAGTAAAATATTTACAGCAAGATGCAAAAAATTATATGTATTAACAACAAAACATAAAATAACAGAAAAAAATAAGATTAACAAAATACGAATAAAAAGTCAATTCGAGCAAATTGTGAAAACAATAGATTATAATGATTATAGCTATAGAGACATAGATATAGAAGAAAATTTAGAAATAGTAAATGATAGAATAAGTACAATGAAAAGAATAGCTGATGAAAAACCAGAATCATCAAGCTCATCAAAAAGAACAAGTTATGAAATAAATTCAATAAGTAATTTAAACCAATATTATATAACAGGAAAAATAAATAAAAAAGAATATTTAATACTCTTAAATACAGGACAAGAAAAAAATTATATAGCAAAATATCTAGTAAAAATGAAGAAATAAAAATTGATAATGATATGTGCCCAGATCTACCAAGAAGTTTAATAAATAGTAAAAATATAGCAGAAAAAGAATTAATAATAGGAATTAGAAAAATAAAAATAGAATTTGAAGTAAAGGAAGAAATGCAAAAAGCAGATATAATATTAGGAATAAAATGGTTAGAACAATCAGATAGAATTTTTAGGAATACAAATAGATAAAAGTGGAGTAAAAATGCAACAACATATAGTACAAAAAATAATAAATTTGAAAGAAGAATTAGATACAAAAAAGAAACTACAATCATTTTTAGGATTAGTAAACCAAGTAATAGAATATATTCCAAAATTAGCAGAAACTTTAAAACCACTACAGAAAAAATCAAAAAAGGATGTAGAATATAACTATAATGAAGAAGATAAAAAACAAGTTCAAAAAATAAAATTACTTTGTAAAGAATTACCAAAATTACAATTTTCAGATGAAAATAGAAAATTCATATATATAGTAGAAGCAGATGCTAGTGAATATAGTTATGGTGGAGTACTTAAATATAGATATGAAGCAGAAAAATTAGAACACCATTGTAGATACTACTTAGGTACGTTCAATGAGACAGAAATAAAATGGGAAATAAATAGGAAAGAATTATATTCATTATATAAATGTTTGTTAGCATTTGAGCCATATATTGTATATAACAAATTTATTGTACGAACAGATAATACACAGGTACGCTGGTGGTTAACAAAGAAAATACAAAATTCAGTTACAACAAAAGAAATTCGGAGACTAGTCTTGAACATATTAAATTTCACATTTATATTTGAAGTAATCAGTACTAACAAAAATATTATTGCAGATTACATATCAAGACAAAGCTACACAGACTGAAATAATAGAAGAAGATACTCTAGAGAAAATACTCAACACCCTAACTACGCTTTCAATGAAAGTGGACAGTATGGGTAATGAGATAGAAAAGCTAAAGACTAATGAAGATATACTGAAGTCTATAGCTACAAATCAGCTAACTCAGCAGTGTGCAGAGCTATGTCGATCGGAAGACATTAAAGTTTCAGAGCTAGAAGGAGACGATGGGACACTCCATAAAACCCATAACATTTATCAATCTACTTCTGCAGGTACAAGCAAAGGAGTTAGTCGACCAAGATACCAGAACATGAATATGAATAAAATATTTGAGAAACCATTTATACCGAAAACACAAAAAGACCCCTTGTTCATACCCCCACAAATCACCACATACCGAGATAGCCTAAACCAAGATAAAAAAGTTTACAATTACACAGCCCAAAAATACATAGAAAATATCTATAGAGTACAAAATTTTCTAAACCTTAACCCCAGAGCTACAAATATCAAAGAACCAAACACAAACTATATAACCCAAAAATTACAAGGATATAACAAACTAATTGCACTAACCAAAACTAACCCAAGCCTAGTAAAAACTTGTTTTGACTATGGATTATTAAACACCATATACACCCAAGACGGAGAAGAATTAATAGATATGGAAGAATTACACAAGATATTCACCACCTACAAAAAGATAACAAAAGGAAATCTATTTTATATAAAGTGTTATACTGCACCAGCAGAGATATTATACGATGAAATAAAACCAGTTATACAAGTTGTAAAAATAGGACTAACCAGAGATATGATCATACCAGAAGATGTTACACAGCAACAGGAGATACCCAGAATTGATATATCCGATTTCTATGCAAATAAACGACTCATTGGACTAGCTACGATTATCCAAGAATTAGCAAATAATTATACTAATGGAAACCCAATATGGAGCTATTATTCAAGAGACCATCAAATGATTTATTCAAATTCAAAAGAGCTACGATAAGCAGATATGGAAGAGGTTAGGCAATGGATAATGACATTACTTAACCCAAAAAAACAATCTACCGCAAGAGCAATTAAAAAAGAATTTATTTCAGACGGATTACTGACAAGATATTGTAAAATAATTGGACACAAATATCCAGATCATCAATGTTTAAGGTGTAATGGAGAAGATAACATTATTCCAGAAGTACACCTAGAATAAAGAAGATGGACATGCCAGTTGGAAAGATAAGGAGCAACAGATACGACGAAGACACCAATGGAAGAAAACAAGATATAGAATTATTTACGTAAAATTGTTAGAATTGTAAGTTTATTAGACTTTTCTTAGCCTCCTAGCCTTTTTTAAAGGCTATGTATAGACTTTTAGGCTAGGTAGCCTTTTTGACTTTTTATTGTATAGATTTTTCCTTTTTAGTAGCCTTTTTGACTTTACAAAAGGCTATGACATCCTAGTCTTAGCATTTTTTAAACGTGTAAGAAATTTGTAAAGATTTTCGTTCTATAAATGAAAGAAACCGAAGGCATTGCAAAGCAAGCCTTCATGTGTTGAAGCAATACTCTCTCCAATCCACAATAAATATTTTGCTCAGTTAATTAAAAAACAGACATATTTTAATGGAAAAAGCTATGGAGGAACAACCTTCAGAAATATCAAAACTACTCGAACAGGTATATTTATTTATGATTATGAATAGCTAAATTCATAATTTCCAACAATCATGATATGATAAAATAAATTCATATTAGTTACTTTATAGTAGAATTATTCAAAGAATAATATGTTAAGAAGTTTATTAGCAAAGTGGAAACGGAGAAAAATCCCTAAGAACTATGCCATCCTAAAGGTGAAACCAATGAGGCAAGAAGCCGTGGCGGGGAGTAACCAGAGTAGAGACGCTGTTTAAGGGAAAAAAGTATCCAAATTACCATGCTAATAGTGACCGAAGAACATGTTATTTAAGAATAATCTAGTATATAGTAATCTAAGATGACCATATTTTGTTATGTACATGGTTGAAGGGAATATTTTGAAAAAAACAATTTTATGAAAATGAATAATTATTTCTCTGATGTGATGGTAGATAAATTTAAAATACTTATTTTGTATGCACTTAAGGATATAAAAGTAGTAGATATAAGAAAAATCATATTAGAAAACGCATTTGGTAAATATTACATGACTAGAGTAAACTATATACCATACCTACCTAACTACTCTTACAAATACTTACCATGATAGATTACATAGAATTTTTAGAAAAAGATATGAGAAACATACAGTTACTAGAAAAACAGATGAAAATAAATATAGACAAATACATGGAAAATAAAGATATAAAATATGTAGAATTTCTTAATAAAAATATGTAAAAACTACTAAGGCTAAAACAAACAACTACAAAATATTATAATAAAATCAATTTTAAAAGATAGATCATCTAGATTATCTTAAAGTCTTAATCTTATATATACTTAAAGATATAGAAATTATAGATATTAAGAAAATAATATTAGAAAAGGTAATAGACTATGAAATTGAAACCATAAATTGGATAGAATAGTTATACCAAGAAATTTACCCAGAAGGATATTATTCAGATTAAGAGATGTTAGAATATATTAGAAAAACTAGAGAAAATCAAGATAATCTAAATAAAGAAATTAATTATAAAAACCGAATTAGAAAAATAATGGAAAATCTAAAAGAAAAATTAATATGGATAGAAGAAACCTTAGAAAATTTAGAAAAAAGTACATGTGATAGTTTATATAATTTAAAAAAACTCACTACGAGAAGAACAACATAAGATAATAAATAACATAGAAAATCTAGAATTAGATATACATTACAGTACAGTTAGGATAAATTATTATACAGAAATTTGTAACTCTGCAATTACTACGGGATAAAATAATAAACCAAACAAATTAATGAATACATCTTACGAAAAGAATAAATCATTAAAAGATATTGAAACAAAAATTAAGAAATATCCACGCACAACGAAAAATAGATTCATTATATATATACTAAATCTATTTCATAAGATAGTTATCTGTACCCCCTACAAATGGTACCCTAGGTCAGTGGACATTTATAAAATCTGCTTCTCTTTCATTTTAAACTAAGAAAATTCAACTATATACCATAAAAAATATTACCTAAAGCCTAGAAATTCTCCATGGATGTTGATGCTCTCGGCTCAGAAGTATAATAGAAGTTGACCATCTTTGTGAGCCCATTATGTTTATATATTTTACCCTATTGATTTCATGACGTATCTCTATGGGTGTTGTGGAAGCAAGGTTATTTTGAGTTTATGACAGTACTTTAGGTCTGTATAGCAAGGTAAGAATCAATATTTATCAATTTATATATATGTTAGACCCTGAATATTACTCTATGACAAAAATCAATAAATTTTATGGGCTTATCATTGTACGTTGTATTCCTTTAATTGATGGAGTTCTTTCCGTGTTGTAGTTTTATGAAGGTATGGGAAGAAGTTGATAGACCTCTTGTACTCATGAAAAAAGTATGTTAAGGCTATACTTTCTTCTCAACATGTTTCCTTTGAGCCTAAGTACTATAGAGCTAGTATATTATTTCTAGCTACTTGTAGTTGTAGTTGTTGTGTTTTCTATTTGAGTAGGTATATTTATCCCTCGTCGAACACTTATTCTATTGATAGCAACCTCATACAACTTGTCTACTTACTTTAAGGCTACTTTATAGTTTCTTTTTAGACTATTATTGTTGTTAGATATTGATACATGAGTCTTATGTGCCTAGATATAGACACAACGAGCCTTGTATTCTTGATTTATTAAAAATCTTCAATTAGCCAATTTGTAATGACTTATTTTGTCATTATTAATAATGCACCTCATTACGAGTTACAGGGATTTATATGAATTGGGTCTCGAATTAGTATGGAACAATGTAGTTAAGAAATTTTGAAATTAAAATTTTGGCTGCTATGCTAACCTACAAAATTAATTATTGCAGACTCAATAGTACTATAAAAATTTTCCATCTAAGGTCATTTTGATAAGAACAAAAGTTGTCCCACACCCAAGGATCCATTTTATACAAAATCGACCCAATAAACTATATGAGTCTTAAAGCTTTGGGACCTAGACGAAGGGTCCCCTTAGCCTAAAATTGATATTTCAGAGCTAAATAGACTATAGGAATTGCCATCCGAGGTTGTTTGTCTAGAGTTTAGGCATGAGATTATTTTTTGAACAACAAAAGCTCAAAAATAGAGAAATGGCTCTAAAAACCGAATGAACTACCAGGTAACTGAATTGTAAGTCACACAAGTCATAAAGCCAACTATAGGAAAGCTCCAAATTTAGAAAAAGAAAAAAATATAGGAAATGACTTGGATTCATTACCACGTCCACTACTAAAAGTACTTTCATCCACAAAAGTAAAGGATTAAGAAGTACCTGAATGCTCAAATAGGAAGTAATATTAGGTCCACATCTTACTTTTGGTCTCCCTGGTAGCATTCCTGATTGGATTATGTCTCCACCAAACCTTAACCATAGGAATATATATAGAATGTATCCATTTGACATCTCTAACTTGGATAGATATTGGCTTCTTGATAAAGGTCAACCTCTTATCCAACTAAATCGAGTCCCACCAATACACGTAAGATTCATTAAGAATATAACAACACATCATAGATAGATGGTTGAAAAGGTTAGAGACTAAACCAAATCATAAGCTACCTCCCCAACTATTTGAAGTAAGCCAATGGTCAGATATACCTAGGGTTGTGCTTATGCTTCTTCCAAAACCACATCACACCCTTTATAGGCGGTACACAAAGAAAGACCTAATTAACAACTCTAAATTTCAAGGAATGAAGTCTATGGGTGGCATAACTCTTCAACTTACTCCAAGTTTCTTGTAGCCTATCTTGAATCACATTAACCCTATCCAATGACTCATAAAGAAAATCAGTAACACTTGGCTTAACCTCGAAGTCTCAAACCAAACCATCAAAGATTGACGACGCCTACTATATAATGCCTAGAATAATGCCATCTGAATTCTCAAATGGTTGTTGTTATTATAGTTAAACTCCCCAAGATACTTTCATTGACCTCCAAAGTCCATAACACACACGCGAAACATATCCTCATAAAATGAGTGTTGAGAGAAACCTGGGTACCCAATTCCTCTTGAAAGGCCCTCTAAAATCAAGAAATTAATTGGGAGCCTCTATCTACAATAAAAGATAGGGGAACTCTATGAAGATGAACCACTTCTCAAACATAGTAACGAGCCAACCTCTTGACACCAAAGAAAGTCTGTGTAGGGATTAAGTGGGCAAATTTAGTCAATCAATCTGCGATAAGCCAAATGCTATTAAAATCACGATATGTTCAAGGAAAATAACCCACGAAATCTATATTAATATGATCTTATTACCATTTAGGAATGGGTAGACTCTTACGCAATCAACCAAGTGTCACATGCTTGGCCTTCACCTACTAAAAACATACGCAGCAAGCCACAAATTCTTCTATATATATCCTTATATCTCTCCACAAGTAATGTTTTCTTAGATCACTATACATCTTGGTTAGCCAGGGTAAATACAATATTAGGGGTTGTGAGCCTTCCAAAGTATCAATAAATCAAGTCTCCTAACCTCTAAACACAAATGCAACTGTCTAATCTTAGAATTCCCTCTAAATCAAAGAGAGCCCTCCTGGACTCACCTCTAAACATTCAATCTCAAATACTATATAATTTGTTATCCTCAAATTGCCTGCCCTAAATCTGCTCCAATAAGGTAAACCTAGCCTCAACACTAGTGATAATCCTCTTGGGTGGTAAAATATCCAGTTGCACTATCATGTCGGACAAGAAATAAATAGCCGACCCCAATGACAGTTCAAAAGCTAAAATGGATGTCAAGCTACCCATATTCACTGCCTTTTGGCTTAAGGCATCTGCTACCATAATCGCCTTGATCTAATGGTATAGAACAAAAGGTCATAATCCTTCAGCAACTCAATCTACATATATTGTCTCGAATTAAGATCGCTCTAAGATATAATGTATGAAGGCTATAGTGATCAGAGAAAATCTTGCAGAGAACACCATAAAAATAATGCCTCTAAATCTTATATTCAAAAACTATCACTGCCAACTCCAAGTCATGAGTGGGGTTGTTGCACTTATGCATCATTAGATGTCTCAAAGCAGATGCAATAACTCAGGCCCGCTGTATTAGAACACACCCTAAACCAATACTAGAACCATTATAATAAACAACAAACCCCTCACCCTCAATTAGAAAAGTTAGAATATAAGCTAAAGTGAGCAAGTCTTTAAGCCTGAGAAAGCTTACCTCATAACTGTTGGAATACTTGAATTGAGCCTCCTACCGTCAATATAGTCATAGGCACTGGAATAGTAGCAAATATCTCGATGAACCACCTGAAGTAGCCTATCAATTCGATAAAACTTTAAGCCTAATTTGGAGATGTTAGCCTAGCTAAATCACAAATAGCCTTATTATTTAGTGTGTTTACTATAATACTATCCTTGGACACTATATGCCCTAAGAAAGATATAGATTCAAGCAAAAACTTGCAGTTTAAGAATTTTACATATACACTATACTCTCAAAGAGTGGAGCACAGTCTTTAAATACTACTCTTTCACCTCTTGACTCCTTTAATAGACAAGGATATCATCAATAAAACTATCTCATGGTGTCCAAATAAGTCTTGAAAAAATGGTTCAATAAATCCATAAATTTTTTTGGGGTATTGGTTAACCTAGAAGACATCATAGGAGATCATAATGGTCATAGCGAGTACTGAAGGCTATCTTAGGGATGTCCTCCACCTTAATCCTTAACTGATGGTAGCTAGATCTCAAATCAATCTCAGAAAACCATATTGAACCTTGAAGCTAGAAAAACAAATCATTGTCATGAGTCATAGGATACTTATTCTTTACTGAACCTTATTCAACTACTTTCAATCGATAGGCATACAAATAGAAATGTCCTTCTTCTTTAGGAACATAATATAAGGACCTGAAATAGATACACTTGGCCTAATAAAACCCTTGCCCCAAAGATGCTAGAGTTAGGTATTCAGCTCTTTTAGCTTAGTAGGATCTATATGGTAAGGTGTTGTTGAAATACGTCGAGTTCCCAACTCAAACTCAATAGTAAACTCGATAACATACTCATGTGAAAAGACAAGTAGGTCCATAGGAAAGTCAAAAACTATAAGAATAGAGTCAAGAAAATGGCTCTCTGTACTAATATTATAAACATAAGAAAGTAGTGACACACAACCCTTCGATACTAGTCTCCTAGCCTTAAAATAAAAATTAATCTCCATCAATGTGCATATGAAAAACCTTGTCACATAACTAAGGGTACGTTATACATAGCTAAAGTAACGGTCTTGAAAAATAATCAAGACTGCATTATAGGGGGATAACTTTTCCATGTCTAGAATCGCGTTGAAATGACTATGTCAACCATAATAAGTTTAGCCTAGCCGAAATTCTCCCAAAATGTAAAAATATACAATCTATATACTAGATCAACTACTAAAGAATCCCCTAAGGGAGTAGATAGACTTAAAGACATAGATAATGGATCCCAAGACAACCATAATCAGGGTGCATAATTAGAAAAACATATAAATATATGGAACCTAGATCAAATAAAGTAGAAGCTGATTGATGGAATGCAAAAATCATACCTATGATATAATACTGAAGCCTCAGCCTCTGACCTATAAGGTATAGCATATAAGGGACCCTATCCAATTTCAAATTGGGTTCCTGGCCAACCACCTACCCTACTTTACTAAGGACCTCCTCTCGAATCCTGGAGACCACCCCTACAACTTTGTACACCCCCCTCTTAGCTAGAGATGATACTTATTTAATCGATTGGGCATTCTACACTAAAGGATCAATCATCCCATTTTAGGGACACACTTTGGTTGAATGTCTTACAATACCACAATCATAACATTCCTTGGGCACTCTACTCTATTGAGAAGGTTCAGCTGATTTAGAATGGAGACCTCAAGTTGAAGACCCTAATTATGCACCCCTCGATGAGTGACCACTATAACTAAGTTAACCTCTATCTAAAAATTAAAGTGCTACCTGAACGGGCCTACTAGATTAATCTAATGCTAATAAGACTTACGGTGGGGGTACCTATTTAGAAAACCTTTAACTCTGAACTATAACCAATTATGGATTTCATTATAACTTCCCTACTAACATGGCTACTTATTATTGGACCCTTGGACCCCATGATGCATCTCCTAAATAGATTGATCATAGTTAATTATATGAGCAAAAGATCTTCTCACTGCAGCCAAACTCTGAGAAGCCATGTGAAGTTGAAGTCTTAGCACTTTACGAAACACCATATTCGATCAAATTCCATCAATAGAATCATAGTGGCATACCTAGCTAGCTTATGGAACCTCACATCTGACTCTACATCTTACATAGAAACTTACTTTAGTCTTGTAAAGTGATCCTTCAAACACTTGCAAAAGTTTTGAGGCATGTACTTCTCCATTAAAGCCTTAGAGAACTAAGACCACGTCAAAAAATGAGATCGATTTGGATGGAATCAATATAACCTTACCACTACTATGTGGCTGGTCGATAAAATTAAAGAGTGGTAAAGTCTACACCACGCGCCTCTACCAAGCCTAAATTATGCATCCTCTCCCCGCAACTAGTCAACAACTTGAATGCATTCTTGCTTGGGGCCCCTCCGAATCTATGTGAGGTTAACTTCAGAAATCAACCCAAATCTTCTACTCCCCACACTCATAACTGACTAGGCTACTATCGACTTAGGAACTATTGGTACTAACGGGACCTCTACTCTTAGAGATATCATTGTTGCTGCATTCCTAAACTAATACCACCATGGGTTACTATATGAGCTAAATTTATCGGTGGACTACCTACTAAACCTAATAGTTATACCAAAAAATCTTGGAGCACTGATAAAGATGTAACTCGAGAGGGGCTTGGACTTTTTTCTAGCCCACCAGCTATTATGGTGGCTGAACCGCTAGTGATATCTTTAGATTTTTAGCAATTATAATATTTGGTCTTGAACTGGGGGCAGATTTAGCCTAAAATAAAAGTATGGGTCAACCTTGGACTCTTATAGATGCCTTGGCTACATGATCGAGATCCTAATCCCCGCCTAACATGGCTTGCATCCTAGCCATTGGTGAAAGAATAAAATAAGTGAGAATCTAGAAACTAATATATACATAACATAGAAAAATAAACCAAATAGGTGAGATTTTCCTAAGAATGTCCAGTAGCCTCCTAAAGATAGGATATGTACATCATCGTACCAATCCATAAGACTCTAATAAACACTTGCTCTTGTATCAATAATACCAATGAACCTAGGGTCTGATACCAAACTGTCATGACCTAATTTTTCAAATTAGCAGTGGATAAGCCAAGCCATAGCCCAGAACAATAAGTAATGATCTAACAAATGAAAGATCAAATATTAAGGGAAATAGATATGCCATGGAAAAGTTAAGCAATGAAAAGTAGTGATATATAAGAATAAACATAGTGTACAATAGAGGGATAAGGAAAAAATATACAAAATGAGTTTTCCAACAGCCTGTTAATGTTGATACAAGAGCTACTATACCAAAAAAGAGTACTAGAATATGTAAAATATACATCCTAGTCTCAGAATATGCTGATAATACTATCAAAAACAATAGGAGGAAGAGGATTGACTTTAAATTTTAAAAGCTCACCTTAGTTTTGAATAGCAGCAACACCCAAGGATAACATCAACGATGGTGACTTATACTCAAATCTGGATTAGGGAACGATGAAGAAGTATAGTTTGAGTACCAAAATTCTTTTACTTAGTAGGCATCATTGGCCGACTAAGCAAAATTATAGTAAAAGCATGTATAAAGTACAAAAGTGTACACTAAAGTCTAAACTAAAGGGATTACTTAAAAATAATAGACTATACAAAATAGATATAATGCAAATGAGCTAGGTAACTCAAAAGTGGAAAATTAAGTCTAGTTAAAACCTAACTAGGCCCTCATAAGCCCATAAGGCACAAATAAGAAAAAAATAACCTAACTAAGCCCCCATAAGTACGGTGGATGCAAACAAGGAGAAACACTAAAATAAAGATGGAATAACAACAATAGCAAATATAAAATTAGCCAATGCATAATAAACATAACTAAAATGCCTTTTCTACCATTATCCCAAGTCTTACTGGTCTTTACTAGTTTTCAAATACCAAATCAATATCCATATAGATCACAAATGTCAAACTCGAACCAAAACTAAAAAATAATAATATAATAGTAAATTATCGGATGTGAACCAAGACTGATCTATAATAATAAATTTTCCTTATGTTGGACTGAAAAAACTCATAATTAATATAAAAGTAATAATGATCCAAGAGTATAACTCCAATAAAGTCCAACCATTAAAAAACTATAATGTCAGGCGGTTAGGTTTCTAATAGTGATAAAGGTCTTACATAATAAGCCAATGATTATGATCTATAGCCAAATATAACTCTGCCCAGGGTAACAAAGCCAAATAGTGTTCATGGGAAGGACTAAGTCATCCAAAAACTTAAGATCTAACCTAACATAGAGAATAAAGGTCAAAAGTTAATAGGGATCTATTTTAGGCATTTTACCTAAAACAAAGGCCGGTGGGGCTCACTACTTATCCTAAAAACTTAATGTAAGGCAAGAAGCTAACTAAAAGAAAGGCCGATGGGCCCTACTACCAGCACCACAAACTCAGCCTAAGGAAAGCACCTATAAAACTTAGTTTAGGGCTTTTCAATCCCATCCTAAGGGACTCAGTACACTAAGACTATTCCTAATGGAAAATCATAAACTAATATAAAGGAATATAGTGTCGAATTCTACCGAAAAGGGACCCTAATTGACTAATTTAATTAATAAATTATAAAATAACCACTGGTCCATAAATACCCACCTATAGCTAGCACAATACTAAACTAAGATAATAATGAAGCATAGTCTAGGAGAAAGGCAAGAGTAGCCTACTTTGACATCATCAATAGCTCATATAATCCTTTATTCTAGAGCTTTTACGTTTTGAGAAGCTTCTGATTGCTTTACCAATATCAAAATAAGCTACACGACAAATAAGAATATTGATATCCATATTGCATATTTATGCTTCAGGTCATAAATCATACTAGAAATCCTATGTGAGGCACACTTGCAGAATTACAAAATTTAAATAATCACTGCATCCCTCTCAGTTAAAGTATCATTTCCCTAAAATTGGGCGTAATTTTGAGCCCAATTTAGTCTCTAAACAATCCCAAATAAAATAAGAAAAAAAAAGATATAATCAATGAATTAAATGATGAAATAACAAAAAAAAAATGATGAGAATAATGGAAAGAAAATGATCATAATCAAGCTTCCAATTTAATTCCATCTTCTTATACTCAAACTCCCATAATTTTTGAGCTTACAAATGTCTACTATGGTGTTTTAAACTTAAAAAATAAGCTAAAAAGGATGGAACTAACATTATATACCACCAGGGGTCTTTCTTCGCAAGAATAAGACCCATGTCATGAATGTAGGAGCTGGCTCGAATAGACCTTCATGAACACAGTCAGTCCACCACAATCGCAAAAAAGAAGGTGGATCAGCTATACACTCGTGAATGCATCCAAAGCCACACGAATGCGAAGGTTAATTTTGTTGTACAACATCACCAACAACTTTATTACATTGCCAAATTTCCCACTAAGCCCTCGAGATTTATTTATAATACCATTAACACAAACTAAATATGCTACTACATAAAATTTGGCATTCAATATTCAACAAAACCATTAAAATATCTATCCGAGTTCACATCAATAAAAAGTGGGTCCCACACCCAAGCGTCTATTTTAGCCAAAATCTACCCAATAACCCAAAATGAGTTTGAAATCCTCGAGACTCAAACTAAGGGTTCCCCTAGCCTAAAATTGATATTCTAGAGATAAGGAGACCGTAAGAACTTGAATGTAAGGCCGTTTACCTAAAGTGTATGCCATAGACCATTTTCTTAACAATGAAAGCTGTAATATAAGAAAATTTCTCTGAAAATAACATAAACTATTTGATAATCGAACTATCAGTCCTACCAAGTCACAAATGACTTGGAGCAGCTATAAAAAAGATTTAATGCAGAAAAAAGGTGAAAACATAAGAAATGACTTAGAGAGTCATTATAACTCATAGGCCATCATAGAGTGATACAACAAATCTTGTGTCTTAACTTTTGGATCTTACCCGAAGGCCATTAGAGTACCTCGATCTGGATCCTGCCCAAAGTCTATCTAATATTATTAACATAATAGTATGCACGTGAAAAATCATAAGGAAAAAAATAAGATACTTCAGACACAGGAAAAATAGTTATCTCAATGACTCAATACAATAATGTCCTCAAATCATAGATCTTTTTAGATACAAAAAAGTTATGAACATTGCCTAACAGGTGAATCATGTCCTCAACTACAATTAATAAAATTATTACCATGATTTTGACATATTCATAAAGGTCATTATCAAAGAAACAATTAATATCTAACTTCATTTCATCTTAACACAACATTAGCATATAAGAATCAATCCAGTCAATCAAATCCATACCATCAATTATTCCTCTATCTCACAGATTCTCCTTTTGTACCTTAAATATCCAAAAATCTTGGTTTATTTTATCAATCAGTACATATACTAACTCAAGTCCTTAGAATAGGAGCAAAATAGTCAAATAGCATGCTCGAGGAGTCACTTTTAATTCATTATCATTCATATATCACAAATCCATGCAAGCAAATAGAGAAGCTAAACTATCCAAGTTGATTGATTATTTTTAACTTATCATGAAATGTAGATACACGTACAGATATTGGTCATCTCATCTATATGGGACCCCCATTACTTCTATTACATCTAGTTACAATATAAACACATAACACATAGGAAAGACTAAACTTGCCTTAACATAAGATCGCAAGTTCAATTGAATCTCGACGGAATCACATAAATTCCTTGACCTTTAGAATCACCTTTAAACGATCCTAATCTATTCAAATATTAAATCAACTTGAGAAAAAGAGAGCGATGATACCCATATTGTTATTTCAATATCTACGTCCAAAAACCCAATATAAAAATAAACCCCAAGTCCACATGGGAAAAACTTGAATTTTATCAAAATTTTATATTATCCATAATTTTCGAAGTCTATATCTTTAATATAATAAAAAATAGAACTGAAATGTACATTAAAATCAATTAATTATCAAGTCTTCACTTTCCCTGGAGAAGCTCAAATTGTCCAATTGAAAAATCAAGTTTTGAAGTTAAAATCATGATATAATTAATGAGAAATGTTAAAATAGTAATTTAGAAACTTACACAATGTTTAATTTGTGAAAATTACTTGCTCATTTTTATGACCGACCAAGGTATCACAATAGTGATGAAGGAATAAAAATTTGCTTATAGCTATCAACGACCAAGTTGTGGCAATAGCGATGAAGGAATAAAATTTTCTCATTATTACTCATCACTGATAGGGATGGAGGAATATAATTTCTACGCTAATAACAGTTGAAACTTTCAAGATTCAAACTCTCTAATGGACCCTCAAAAATGTGTTTGAGACCCATTGAACACAATCCAGTAATGCTACTAGGCTTATTTTGACATTCGGGACTCAATCATGTATTCATAATTTCTAGCGATGTCACTATCAATAAGTGGGGCCCAACACTAACTTTTGGAATAAAATACATCTTTCCTTCCAAACACCTAAAATCACACTGAAATCCCAAAACCCGATCTAACCATGCAACCCACCTTATTTTGTCATTTTAGAGTTGATGACTAATATAATTTGGATGCTCAAATCTATGAATGTTAATCAAGGCCAACCATTCCAACTTAAAAACTTTCTGAAATCAAAAACTCACTTAACTCTCAACCAAATGTTTCAAGAGTTGTGTCAACTAATCTTATGGCCCACAAATACAAAAATAGAAGTACAAGAATGAATAAAATAGTCAAAATATAGAAAATTCATGCCGGGGTATGGATCATTATATATGTGGACTCAGGATCAAAATTTTCGATTATGGGTTCTAATAAGAGAAACCCAACTTTAGTGTAATTACTTATAAATCATATAAAATAAAAAATACTAGATAAGCATCGTGAAATGACCTTGGGAAATATGTCATAATTAATTGTAGAAAATTTATATAATAAAAATGAAAGTGACTCTATTGTTTGTAACTTATTTTCCTACAGTTAAATTAAAATATACATTTGGTGTATTTAATTTAGTAAGTAATGACACTTTAGTTTTTGAATATCAATCAAAATGGCTTCGTAATAATATAGTATTTGGTTTCTCATTTTCATTAATTTACTTTGGGCTTCATGAGTTTCATTTTCCCGATGAGCTGATAGTAAATCCAAAATAACCTCTTTAACTCTGAGGTAGACATAAGGTCTGTGTATACTCTGTTAACCTTCCCATACCTCATTTCATAGGACGATATATATTAAGTTATTTTTTTATATTTTACTACCCTCGCTATATGTTTGTAGACATGAATAATGTTATTATCCCATGAATTATCCCATGATCTTAAGTTTAAAAGTGTGTTTGTTTTTGTACTATTTAATTGATACGATCAACCATTCATAATCACATTGATTCTCAAGTTATATATTATTTATTATTTGTGTGAATGGTTGGTGTAGTCTCCAATGCATTCAAGAGGGTTTTTGAAGAATTTTAGGTTTTGATCATCCTTTAAGGAAGTTGGTTTGTCTTTGATCAAGATTTTGTGACACGAGCTTCAGATGGTGATTTGGACAGTTCCATTAGATACAAAATGTTGAATTTGGGTTAGTAGCATAGTTCATTTAGCCTTGAGACTTTATTTTGCATTTTGACATCTTAATTAAAAACTAGTTAAAATTTAGCCTAAGGGGGTCCAAGGGGATAATTCATTGTAAACAATCTCTTTTTCATAATCTAATGGTTCCATTGAGTGTGGAATGTCATATTTATCCTAATAGCATTATTGGATCATTTCCATAGGGTCTTAAATAAATCCCAATGGTTCTTTTGGAGAATTTGTGACTTGTGACTTTATTGGTTTCTATAATGACCCGAGGCTACCCCCTAGATGTCACACTGTTCTTAGGACTACTAGTAGCCTATAACTAACCCATGATATCTGCTCAGCACTAAACTATGATAAAATAATCATAAATAAGAGCAGAAACAAAAGGGTCATAAAACTAGATTCATATGAATGAACAGTCTCAATAGATACTACTAGCTAAAAAAACAATTGAAACTCTTGAGGAACTGAAAGTAACACACCATATGACTAGTCTCGACAAGCCTCTACTAAGACTAAAGAGCCACTGGAAAAGGCCCCAGCTAACCCAAACTAAAAAGATAAAGGCTGAAATAATAGTAAATTGACATTTGTAAGTAAACATAGCATTTGTCCTTAAACCATGAGAACTCAACAATTGACGGTATGTAGGATTTGGTGATCATGGATAATCGTAATGCTGAGGATGAACACCAGAACCTGTATTATGAAGCAATGTAGCCACAAAGACATATATGTTGTTAGCACTTCTAGAATGTACTAAGTATATAGGGGTGAATGCAATAAGTAAAACTAATATGTGCCATAACTGAAAACATGCATGCTAATTGTTAATAGACTCACCAATATACAAAAATAAACTAAAAACTAAAATATCATAAAACATAAATAACAAAGAATAATATGATAAAATGCGTGTGTCACTATACTTAATTTTTGAAACTTATCCTTTCTATGGGAGTTTCTTATAACCTACATAAACCATGTGAGCTAGCATAGAGTCCAACGTCTAACCTATGTAGAGGAGGGTTGTTTGTCACGACCCAAACTAGGGCCTGACTGTCATGGGTACCTCATGTCACACATGGACCTGAGATAACCCCCTGCACCTAACCAAATAAAACACAACATCTCACAATATTAGATGAATTTCAAAAATATAGCAAGATAGCATGCAATAACCTTAAAGAAAATCAAAACAAGTCTATACCCGTAGAACAATGACCAGCTAAACAATCAACCAACACCGCCTAATTCTACAGTAATCCAAATAAATCCTTCTAGACAAAGTACCAAAACCAAATATCAATAATGTGTCGGGACATGCCCCCGACTATAGACAAAAATAAGTCTAAACAGTCTGAGACATAAGAGACCAAAACATAAAATGTAGAATTTCAAAGTATAGAAGATCACCACTTTCATGTCAACTCATGAGCTGATCTTGAAATACTAATCACTGGGTAGGAGAAGTAGAAGTATGAATCATTTCTGTATTGCTTGGGGATATAGAGTTTGAATACGGTTAGCGATTGAAGCGCTAGAAAGAAACTCAAGGATAAGGATTAAAATATTGACATGATCAATCAATTCAAATGAATTCTAATTTAGTACACATAATCAAATGCTTATACATATGTATATATCACATATCGGGATATAAAATAAGGCTTAACATACTCTTTAAAAACTTTAGCCTTGATTGTGTAGATCAACCATCATAGCATGCACCCATGGGCTATATGGGACCAACTCTTACCCCCTATCCAGGCCTTAGTACGTGTAGTCACACGGACAGGAAAATAATCTTATATATATGTATAGGGGACTTGAATCTCCCAATCACATAATAAGGTGACTTAAGCACTCGATTATGTAATGATGTATGGGGGACTCAAACTACCCTAATTATGTAATAATAATAATAAGGGGGCTCAAACCTCCCTAGTCAATTAGACAACTGCATAGACAAATATGGTTTCCAGTATTATTTACTCGGACCTCTACTTTCATGATTCAGCTACACAACCCATACTAAAGAATAATAAAACATTCATCATGCATTCCCATTTATTGAAACATATTTAACATTAAGGAATAGATTGTTGGTATTGTCATACCAACTATACTTTTATGGTAAAAACAACATGCCAAACAATTACATCACTTGGGGGAATTCATAACCCCTTGGTTAGATTATATAATAACTTATGAAAACACGAACTCATATGGTTCAATTTAAAATATTAGTGCAATAGTTCAAGAATAGTTCACTTTTATAAATTCCCACATTTCTATAGTTCATTCACCATACCCATGCACCAATAAGTTTAGAACCATAATTAAAGCATGAAAAATCATATGTAATATTGTATCTTGGGTTTTTACCTTAGAAATTTTCTTTGAAATCCATTCTTTGGACCTAGTACGCCACCAGGGTATGAGTGGTATACTGGAGTAAGAGTGGTATGGTCCTATCATAAGTTGACCAGTGTTAGTTGGTGGGATGACTTTGATCACTGGAATAGTCATGACTTACGAGTTTAAGTAGTAAGGCTTGATATGAGTAGTATTAGTTACTCGTATGGTGGGCAGTGTTTGATTCTCCTGGTAATTTATTCTGCCAGAGATACGAATTATGGGTATGGATCCTATTATGATATTATGACTTGGTTGGATGATTCACATGCTGACAATGTATGATCCAAGGGTTAAGGCCTGGGTACGACAAGTGGGAACTAATCCTAAGGAAGGGTACAACTCGTAAGAGGGTTAATCATATCCTTATGATGGGTTTTTGAGGAACTTAAGTGGGGTATTCTGGAAATTTCCCTACTTATCCTAATTATGACCCACGACTTCTAATACACTTAGAAGGTTATTTACCCTATTATTCTATTCATTAACACTTAGAATCTATACTAAAATGCATCAAATTCTCTCAAGAAATTTTAGGAAAAGAGAGCTAATGTTTCAACTTAGGGATTTCTTTAGGGGTTACTTTGGTAATTTTCTTCCATCATCTCCCTTGGTTTAAGGAATATGTCTTTTCCCTACTTATTACATCTAAAAAGGCATGGATTTTATGAATGTTTGCATGGTTTCAATGTTGCATGGTTTATGGATTTCAACTATTACATAGAGGTTTTGTTTATAATGGCTTGGTTATGGTTTCCTATGGTTAATTTTGCTTTTACATGCATCAATGATGGTTTTGGGCAACTGAATTGCATGGCAATGGTTTAATAGTCTTTCGAATTGGTTTTGGTTATATTATGCCCTAAAGGTGTTTGATAAAATGCTTATAAAAATATGTTCATTGCATTGACTTCTTTAAATGCAACCCTTGATTTTTTCCACTTATGTATGAAACTATAAATGTTTTAAATGGATTACAAAGGTTAAAGTATAATTGGTTATGCTTGTGGAGAACATACAATCTCTGAAGTGGTTAATATGGTAAATAAAAAGGGCACTTGAGAGTCCCCTTAACCTAAATGGTTTGGCTAAAGATAAATTTTGCAAAGAATAGTTGGTATGACAATATCACTAATAATTGTACTTAGTTAATAAATGGTAATTAGATTGTTTGGACATGGTTTTAATCTAGGCATTAATGACGGAATATGTAACTAAGCCATGGAAGGTAGAGGTTCTGGGGGGGGGACCAAAACTGGAAACTCATATTTGCCGATATGAGGGTTCTTCTATGACCACGTGTGAGTGTCATATTTATATTGGAGGGATATACTTGTCATCCCATGAGATATTTCCTGGTCGTGTAGCTATACGCACTAGGACTCTCAGTAGGGGGATTTGAACCTATATGGCCCATAGGTATAGTTAAACAGTAAGGTTGCACAACCCAAGTTAAGGTTTTAAATGCATGGTAATCGTGGATTCTCTTTCCTGACACTTATATATATGTATGGTTGTATGCATCATGGATGGTTTTACTTAGTTGTTTAAATGGCATTAGTTTATCTTTATCCTGAGATACATGCTAGTGGTTATTTTGATAACCTGTCTACTGGAAGTTGTATACAAACACTATGCAAGAATCGGCTGTTCAACTCCTCCTACATAGTTATTGACTCTGGGAGAACATTTGGATAGAAGTGGTAAGCGTCTATCTTTCCAGAAGGCTCTATTTCATGATTGGACATTCTTAGACACTTTGCTTTTGTTTTGGATATTGGTTTTGGCCATAGTTGAGGGCATATCCCAACTGAATATTTGTATTCTTTTGTATAGAGACTTTATGGTACTTGTGGGGGTTGGTATGAGTGGCATCGATATTGGTGTCGCCCTTAGCATTGGCATTGGTGTTGGGGCAAATATCATTAGATGATATTGTTGACTTTTTCATCATATTTCTTTTTAGGTTTGATTATTATATTATGTTTTGATATTTTATTTGATTTTGTATGGTATGGATGGTTGGTTTTGTGTGGGTAGACTTATTTAGGTCAATCACTATTGTGACTGTATCCTAGAGTCTTAACAAGAGTATTTACGTAATCTTGTTATATGCTTAAAATTCAGGTCATCTAAGGCTGTGAAAGGTGGCTGCGTTGGGTTAAGGGGGCAGTCCCTGGTCTCTGGTTGGACTTGAGATGCCCATTATGTCTAAGCCCTGGTTTGAGTTGTGACAAGTTAGTATCAGATCTTTAGGTTCATGGACAACTGAGAAGTCCACAAAGCCATGTCGAGTAGAGTCTCTTTTAGGGCTATGAAGTGTGCCACACTCATAAGAGAAATGCTGGGAAACATTTAGGAATGTTTCACTTCCTTGAAATTCTTATTCCAAGAATTTTCTCTAATCCTTAGTTGTTTGTCTTTTAGATCATACCTCTTAGATATGTAACATAAAAAAAAATTTCCATCCCATCTAAGGATAATACTGAAGATGTACCTCCTACATCTTAAGTACATCTTTGATCCACAGTCCTATTCCTGATTATGCTGGAGTTCCTCCTGCTACTCCTACGATCCCTCAGGGCAACTTGATGAATGTAGAGTTTCATCAGTCTATTCATGTTATTTATCAAATAGTTTCTTCTCAAGTTGAGTAGGGTGTGGCTAGTGTTTTGTCTACTGAGGCAACAAAGATTGGTCAATTTATGGAGATATGACCTCCTACGTTTATGGGAGTGAAGGTGAAGGAAGTCCCACAAGGCTTCTTGGATAAATTGGAGAAGATATTTTGGGTTATACAAGCTTCTGATATAAAGGGAGTTAGCTTTGCAGCTTATCGGCTTAAAGATGTTGCTTATCAATATTATGAGAAGTGGGACAGAGATAAGGGTGATATGGAAGAGAAAGGGTTTTAAGAGGACTTTTCTATTGCCTTTGTGATTTATTTCTTTCCTGAGGAGTTGGGGGAATCTAAGATGAAGGAGTTTGTGAACCTTAGGCAAGGAAGAAAGGATGTGAGGGAATATACCTTTAAGTTTCATCAGTTGTCAAGGTATGCTTCTAATTTAGTGGCTGATATAAGGTCAAGAATAAGAAAGTTCACTTCTGGGTTGAATAGATATTTGATTTTAGAGAGCAAGACTGCTTTGCTCATTAGGGATATAGATATCTCTAGGTTGATAATTTATATGCAGTAGGTTGAGGATGAAAAAATAAGGCGAGCAAAATTTAGGGATAGGTAGGGAAAGTAGGGCAGGTTTTTTTATCAGGAAGGTGCGCAGTCTTAAGGTAGTAGAGATAATATAAAGTGATAGAGAAAAAAATGGGGGAGTTCTGTTTCTTCTCTGCTGCCAGTTCTCCTTACCCATAGCAGTTGAGCGATAGGCATCACCAAGGTGGTAATAATTCTTAGGCTCAGGTTTTCCAATCTTTGGCGACTGGAGGTTAGTCTATTTCTTTGTGTCCTCCTTGTTGGTTCTTTGGTCATCCTCATCAGGGATTCTATGAGAAAGGTATAGATAAGTGCTTCAAGTATGGTCAAGTAAGCCATAGTTTGAAGGATTTTCTGATCAATAAGGTTGCTATAGAGGTGAATAAGATTCTGGTGGCTTCATCTTATGCTCCTATACCTGGTGGTGTGTCACCTGCTTCTATTACTGCTCCTGGTTTTAGTATTGGTCGGAATAGGTTGTATGCTTTGGAGTCTCAACTGGAATTCGAGGCATCACCTGATGTCATTATTAGTACGTTATTACTTTTTTCTTATGATGTATATTGTCTATTTGATCCGCACTCCATTTTTTCTTATCTTCTTCTTATATAGCTGTGTCTTTTAGTTTTGATCCGAAAATCATTTCAGACCTTTTTTTTGTTTCTACTCTAGTTGGAGACTCAACTATTACTGAATAGGTCTATAAGGGGTGTGTGGAATCTATTGGTTATAGGCAAACCTTGGTAGGTCTGTTTGAGTTGGGGATGGTGGATTTTGATGTGATTTTGGGTACGGACTGGTTGCATTCTTGTTATTCATCTTTAGACTATCGGACTCGTAAGGTCATCTTGAGGTTCCCTGGTGAGCTTGAAATAGAATGGAAGAGTTGTTCTTTACTCTTAGGGGGAGATTTATTTCTTATCTTAGAGCTCGAAGGTTAATCTCTAAAGTGTGTTTTTATCACTTGGTACGGGTTAAAGATTCCAACTCAGAAGGTCCTTCTTTGCAGTTAGTTCCTGTAGTTATGAGTTTCCAGAGCTCTTTCCAAATGATCTTTCTGGTGTTCATCCGAATAGGTAAATAGATTTTGGTATTAATTTGCTTCCGGACACTCATACAATATCTATTCCTCTTTATAGAATGGTTTTGGCTTAGTTAAAGGAACTCAAGCAGCAAATTAAGGATCTTCTGAATAAGGGGTTTATTCGTCCTAGTGTTTCTCTGTGTGGTACACCAGTGTTGTTCGTGCGCAAGAAGGATAGTTCCCTTCGGATGTCTATTGACTTTAGGCAGCTGAATAAGGTAATGGTCGATAACAAGTATTGCCTCCCAAGAATAGATGACATGTTTGATCCAATACAAGGTGCCAAGTTCTTTTCTAAGATAGATCTTTAGTCTGGATACCATCAGCTTGAGATTAGGGAGGTGGATATCCCTATGATGGCTTTTTGTACTCGCTATGGGCATTTTGAGTTCTTGGTGATGTCATTTGGGTTGACAAATGCTCCAGCGGTATTTATAGATTTGATGAATAGGGTGTTCAGGCAGTACTTGAATCTTTTTGTCATTATGTTTATTGATTACATTCTTGTGTATTCAAAGAGTGAGGTGGATTATGCTAGTCATCTCCGTGTGGAGTTGCAAATCTTAAAGAAACAACGGTTGTTTGCCAAGTTCTATAAGTGAGAGTTTTGATTGAATGCCGTGACTTTCTTGGGTCACATTATTTCTAGTGGGGGGATAATGGTTGATCCTCAAAAGGTTGTTGCGGTAAATGGGTGACCTAGGCCCACCACCCATCTTATGTTTGGAGCTTCTTGGGTTTAGCCAGGTATTACAGGCAGTTTGTGGAAAGCTTTTCATCAATTGTTGCTCTTTTGACTAAGTTAACTTAGAAAAAGGTTAAGTTTCCTTAGTCGGATGCATGTGATGGGAGTTTTGAGAAGTTAAAGGATAGGTTAACTTTATCTCCGATTTTGATCTTGTTGGAAGGTAATGATGGGTTTGTGGTTTATTGTGATGCATCTCAGGTAGGGCTTGGTTGTGTTTTGATGCAGCATGGGAAGGTGATTTCCTATGCTTCCATGATAGCCTAAAGTACTATCTCACACGAAGATGGCTACTAAAATGACAAATTCCAGCAACCAAAAAAGAGAAAACAACACTTAGATGGGAGATAAAGAAGAAGAATTGCATAAAACGTAAAGATAGGTAGAAAGACCTTCATTTACACTAATGAATAGCACTAGAAGGTGTATCAAAACCTTCAAACATACGTCACAATGCAATCTCAAACCTTCCTATTAGGTGACCCAAAGGACTCACACTTCCTCAAGCACACCTTTCTTGACAAATGACCCAATACAAGTGAAAACCGATTTTCAATGTATTCAAGGTCCCAATTTCGGGTTCTATGCTACAACTAGAGAAATACAAGCTATAATCTATAAATAATATCCAATGTCATCAAAATCTAATAAGAAAAGTGAAGAAATGGTCTATTTATACTATTACATGCCAAATAACAAAACTACCCTTAATGAGGGCTTAGATAGAGGCACGTATGGAGTGTTACTTTGAAGTGTCAAATGTCTTCGTTTCCCTTCACTGGAGGTGCCTATGGAATGCACAAGTTCCCCTCCTTCCTTCTCTTGATCAAGGCTTGAAAATAATCTAAAAAGTCTTCAATTTATAGCCAATTCTGAAGCCTCGACCCTTAGACCATACTTTTTGTTTTTGATGCTCCTTGTGCTTGTATCATTCCAGGCAGTTGAAGGTGCATGAGAAGAATTTTCCTACCCATGATTTGTAGATATTGGTGGTTGCGTTTGCTTTGAAAATATTGCAGCATTATTTCTATGGTGTTCATGTAGATATCTTTTCGGATCATAAGAGTCTTTAATACGTGTTCGCATAGAAGAAACTTAATCTCAGGTAAAGGAGATAGCTTGATCTTCTCAAGGATTATGATATGAGTCTTCACTATTACCCGGGTAAGGCTAACATGGTTGTTGATGCTCTTAGCAAGTTGCCTATGGGAAGTTTGGCTTATGTAAGAAGGAAAGCGGGTATTGGTGAAAGATACACACCACTTAGCCAATCTTAGAGTTCGTCTCTTGGATTCCAAGGATGGTGGTGTGATGGTGCAAGAAGTGGTTCGATCGTCTCTTGGTGCAAAGATTAATTAGAAGTAAGTATTGGATCCGGTCTTGATGAAAATCAAGAGTGATGTTTGTGGGCAAAGGGTGGCGATGTTTGAGAATAGTGGTGATGGTACTTTACAGTACCAAGGGAGGTTGTGTGTTCTAAATGTCGATAGGTTGCGACAAAGGGTTTTGGCTGAGGCGCATGAGTCGCTCTATGTTTTCCATCCTGGCTCGACAAAGATGTATCATGATCTTAAGGAGATCTATTAGCGGAATGGTATGAAGAGATATGTAGTTAACTTCGTGGCCTGTGCATGGTGTGTCAACAGGTTAAGGTTGATCACATGAGGCCTGGTGGGTTGAATCAAGAAATATAGTTTCCTAAATGGAAGTGGGAGATGATCAATATGGATTTCATTACCTGTCATCCTCGGTCTAGAAACAAATTTGATTCTATTTGGGTCATCGTGGATAGGATGACTAAGTCTGCTCACTTTTTGCCTAAAAGGACTACCTTTTTGGTAGAAGATTATGCAAAGTTGTATCTTCCTGAGATTGTGAAGATGCATAGGGTGATAGCTAAAAAAAATCTATAACCGAAATTCAAGACTAAAGAAGCAAAAATCAGAAACTAAAGAAAGAGGAGATGAAGTAGAAACAAGAAGAAAATTGCATTAAATGAAAGATAGTAATGAAACATATACTAACTCTAGTGATTAGCACCTAAGTGTATATTAAACACTTAAAAACACCTCACCATTGATGGATAACACTTCATTCTTAGGTGGACACAAAGGGATCAACTCCTCAAGCACCCAACCTTTCTTGCCAAAATGTCAACAAGAGTGATTCCACACTCAATGATGACCCTAGTTTCAATGTCTTTTCCAAGACCTACACTAAGATGGCCTTTCCAATCCCTACACTAAGTAAAGAAAATACAATTTGAGTTTCACTCAATCAATTCATCAAAACTTAGGAAAATAGAAGCCTAATTGTCTATTAATACTTATTACAAACAAAGACTAAAATACCCTTACTGAAGGGTGCTCCTTTGGAGTGTAAAAGAGGAGTCTTAAAAGGCCATAATACCCCTAAGTTGAGGTGCCTTTGGAGTGTATCCAAGGCTGCCTTGGAGTATATTCATGGTCCCTCTTAATATATTAGCAAGTACACTCCCTTGGATGAATGCCACATACTCTCACGAACCTCCATCTTCATAAATGGCGCTTTGTGTGTTTGGACTTAATGAATGGCACCTCTTTCATGCCCTCAAAACTGAGTATGGTTCATTCTTCAAGTCTTATGGTCCTCGGGTTAGTATCAAGGCAAGCATCCAAGCAACCTTTCATGCACGGGATTGCTTTATGTCTTGCTCAAAATAGGCCTTCCTTGCATATTCTTGTGCCCTCGGGGTGACTAAGTCTTGAGCCTTTAGGTGTTGGCCTCCAAAGAAGTCATCAAAATCTAAGGTGACCATTTGATTTGTATTATCCTCCCCTTCTTGAAAAGGATTCGACCTCGAATCCAAACCTTGTAAAACTGAAGAGAGGATAAACAAATACAAACTTCTCATGGCATTAAGGTTAGGGTTAGCAAACCAAATCATCTCAACAGACTAAGGTTGCACATATTTGCAATATAACCAAGGATCTTTGAATTAATTATTAAATTTTCAATGAAATATGGACAAAGGATTTGGTTATGGGATTCACCAAAAGTGATACTTTGCTTGTCATGTAGACCAAGTAACAAGTTGGATGCACCAACATCATCAATTCTATATTTGGAACCGGGGTCAAACGGGAAGAGTGGCCATAGACATGAGTCTATACAACACTCACCTTTCCTGTAGGCTTCACCCAAACTACACCGCATACTCTCAACAATAGCATACATATCATCAAAAGCAAGTAGAGAGTAGAGAAAGGTATCACTCAAGTCAACTTCTACTAAGGTGTCTTTATGTATGTACTCACCACTAGTTTCAACATCATCCCCATAAGTACTCTAAACAATAAGGTCACACATAGTAGAAGAAGTAATTGCCAATCAATGGACACTTTCTCCTTTTATGGAGGATCCCTCAAGTAGGCACTACCACCACAAAAATCAAAGGGATTATTTCTTAAGTCTTTATAAAAAACAAGCAATTCATCCTCATAATAATCAAACAAAGGTGGGGTGTCATACAAAGGATCACATCCGCAATCATTTTTCAAGTAAAAATCGCTTATTGGGTTTCTTAAATATTCAAGCAAATCAAAACATTCATCACCCAATTGGTTATTCCTTTCCAAGACTACACATTCCTTACCCTTAAGAGTACTCTCATCTTTCAAGAAGATATTTCCATCTTTAGGAGGAATGTTGTCATACCATAGTGGGTTAGCATATAAGCTATAGCCTCCAAATTAAGCTATACTATTCTTTTCACCAATAGGCTCATTAGGAGTGTTTATATCATCTTCAAATAAGACATTATTCCTAAAGAGAGCATGATCTCATCCACGGGCAGATTCGGAACACTTGAGTTCTTCACTCTCTAAAAGATCAATATCAAGTTTAAAAGTGGTTTCAAGCACAAGATTATTATGGGAATAGCTCCCGGGTTTACTCCCATTTTTTTGAAAAACATTATAAAATTCTTTACTCACTTGAGTTCTATTAATTACAACACATATAACTTCAAGTCGTGGGAAATTTTTACACACGAGTTGATCAACACAAGTTTCACAAGATGATGTACGTTCATTCAACACAATGGCTTTAATACTAGGTTGACACAAATCAATCTTACAAGAAGATTGAATTCGGTCATCAATAGGATCACCTAGTGTATCACTCTCACAACACGTACATCACCAAAAATAGGAAAAGAATCAATAGATGATGTACTTTTATTTATCACATTGTCTTCAACACTAGGTGGACTTAAATTGATCTTACAAGAAGAGTCAATTCAGTCATCAATAGGATCAACTAGTGTATCAACACTCACAATAGTACATCATCATCAAGAGAAAAAGAAACAATACACTCACAAATAGATAAGCTACCACTCACGCTCAATGGGCTACTAGCTACACAATTATCGTTCACGTTTACAAAAGTGTAAGAGTTTGCTATTTTACCTTTATGTTCTTGAGCACATTCTTCTTTGTCTTGTTTTGAATCATGGAAGCTCACTTTATCCTTTGAGAATCTCGCATCACAAGGGAGTTTGTCAAGTCTTCTCCCTTCTTTCACCTCTTCATCTCTTTTCCCCAAATTGGGATTTAGTGCACTAAGCATTTGGCGTATATATTCAATGAAGCTATCACAATGGTGATTGATGTGATCAAATGTGGCATTAAAATTTTTGGCAGTCATGGTACCTAAAAGAAAGAAACAAAACTACAAAACAAAAAAACAAGTTAGTTCAAATATCCTCACCAACTCTCTCACTCTCGGATTCTTACCTCATAAGTGTTGAAACTTTGACATGTACTTGGCAAGTGAGTGAGAGATGATTCTACTTTGGCCCAAAATGGATTTTCATTTGATATGACTCAAAGAAAATTGCTTACAGACTTGAACCAATAAGTTACAATGAATTACAAGTGATAAAAGCACAAAAGAAACGTAGACATGAAACAAAGAACTCTAGACTACTTATCAACCTACTACGTAATTACTAGTTTGGTAATTAGTGGTAGAATCAACAAAAAAAGCAACAATAAACAACAAATAGAAACTTAGAAATCTAATTTAGAACTTAATTTGGTCGTTCACAAAAGTGATGATGTGGTAGCTTGTGATTGGCCATCACTTTTTAAATTTTTTTTTTCAAATTCAAAATCTCTTGTTTCGGCCAAATACTCCTTTAGGGAAAAAGGATTTCGGTTTTAGAGGAAAAAATGAAGGTTTTGAAGCCTTTTTGGAGCTTCAAATGAATTCAAAATGAGTTTGTCCCCCCTTTGTACTTTTAATTGTACTTGATTATTCCCTTTGTCTCTTCTTTCTTTTGGATGACAATGAATATGCCAAGGAATATTCTTTCACAAACAACAAGTGCCATCTCTTTATTCCCTCTTTTTGGATCAAACAATCTCTTTGAATATTCTTCTTCCCCAAGATATGAAGATGATGGAAGAACAAGATGAATATTCAAGAGTTGACCAAGTTTGACCAACAAGCAAATGAACCCTAATTTCAAATTTTCTTTTGGATCTAGGTTCCTTAGGCCAACGCAATCTCAATAAACAAAAAAAGCAAAAAATCACGTCACCAACACAAACCCAAAACGTCACAACCTCCAAAAATCTTCAAACAAGCCACAACAATGGTGGATGTAGCTCAAAAACAACCAAATCTTGTTCTAAACTTAGATCTGGACCCTTTAAGTGCTAGAGAACAAGAATCTAACACTACAAACTATCAAAACAAGCTAAAAATTAGTATCTCTAAGTTGTGAAATTTGAATCTACTACCAACAACAAGACAACACATAAGTTTTTTGAGTTTTTTGGATTTTTGACTCTTTTTTTGTGGATTTTTTTTACTCTAGACTCTTTTTTTGTGAAGATTTTCTTAGATCTAAGACTTAGAGTTGTGGGAACAACTCCAATACTTGGATTTGATACCAAATGATATCTAAAACAAATCTATAATCAAAATTCAAGACTAATGAAGCAAAAATCAGCAACTAAAGAAAGAGGAGATGAAGTTGAAACAAGAAGAAAATTGCATTAAATGAAAGATAGTAATGAAACATACACCAACTCTAGTGATTAGCACCTAAGTGTGTATTAAACACTTAAAACCACCTCACCATTGATGGATAACACCTCATTCTTAGGTGGACACAAAGGGATCAACTCCTCAAGCACCCAACCTTTCTTGCCAAAATGTCAGCAAGAGTGATTCCATACTCAATGATGACCCTAGTTTTAATATATTTTTCATTATCTACACAAAGATGGATTTTCTAAGCCCTACACTAATGAAATAAAATACAATTTGAGTTTCACTCAATCAATTCATCAAAACTTAGGAAAAAGAAGCCTAATTGTCTATTTATACTTATTACAAACAAAGACTAAAATACCCTTAATGAAGGGTGCTCCTTTGGAGTGTAAAAGAGGAGTCTTAAAAGACCATAATACCCCTAAGTTGAGGTGCCTTTGGAGTGTATCCAAGGGCTCCTTGCAGTATATTCATGGTCTCTCTTCACATATTATCAAGTATATTTCCTTGGATGAATGCCATACTCTCACGAGCCTCCATATTCATAAATGGCGCCTTATGTGTTTGGACTTGATGAATGGCACCTCTTCCATGCTATTAAAACCGAGTATGGTTCATTCTTCAAGGCTTATGGTTCTTGGGTTAGCATCAAGGCAAGCATCCAAGCAACCTTCCACTCATAGGATTACTTTATGTCTTCCTCAAAATGGGCCTTCCTTGCATATTCATGTGCCCTCGGGGTAACTAAGTCTTGAGCCTTTAGATGTTGGCCTCCAAAGAAGTCATCAAAAGCTAAGGCGACCATTTGATTTGTCTCATAGGGTGCCTATTTTGATTATTTTTGATTGTGGTACGTAGTTTACATCTCATTTCTAGTGGTATTTCCAAAAAGGGTTACGAAATAAGGTTAGTCTAAGTATGGATTTTCATCTACAGTCAGACGGGCAAGCAAAGAGAATGATTCAGACATTAGAGGACATGCTTCGGGCATGCGTAATTGATTATAGTGGCAGTTGGGTTGAGCATCTTTCTTTTGTAGAGTCTTCTTACAATAATACCTATTATTCTAGTATTAGTATGGCTTCTTTTGAGGTGTTGTATGGTAGGAGGTATAGATCTCCTATATGATGGTTTGATCCTAGCGAGGCAGATATCTTTGGTCCTGATTTGGACTATCAAGCTATGGTGTAGGTTATTCAGGATAGGCTTAAATTTGCTCAGAGTCGCCAAAAGTTTTATGTGGATGTTTGGCATAAATATTTGGAGTTTGAGGTTGGGGACTAGGTATTCCTAAAGGTGTCTCTAATGAAGGGAGTAGTATGGTTCAATAAGACGGGAGCGCTCAGTCCTCAATTTATTGGTCCTTATGTGATTTCACAGAGAGTTGGTAATGTAGCTTATGATTTGGAGTTACCATCTAGTTTGGGTTTGGTTTATCCGGTCTTTCATATTTCCATGTTGAGGAAGTGTATTGGTAATCCTTCTTCGGTTATTCTTTTGAAGGGGTTGGATATCTCTGATTCTCTATCTTATAATGAGGTCCCAGTTGATATATTAAATTGGAAAGTCATCGGTTGTAGACCAAGAATGTGGCTTTAGTTAAGGTTCTATAGCGAAACCATAAGGTAGAAGAAGCTACATGGAAAGCGGTAGAGGACATTTAGTTCAAGTATCCATTCTTTATTTCTGCTCCCGATATTTATGCGGAATGTATGTTTTCTTGAACACAACTTTATTTTCTGAGTTTGTTATAGGAAAGATTAACATATTTGCCTTTTTTTTTTCAAACTTTGTTAAAGGGATGTTTGAAAATGCAATTGACTCTATGTGTGGTTACCCCTACCTTATTTGTCATTTGGGGATGGATGTTCCTAGTGGTAAAGAATGTTATATCCTAGATTTTGGCCTTAGAAATTTTTCTTGAGATCTATTCTCTAAACCCAATATGACTCCAAGGTACGAGTCATATGCTGGGGTACGAATGGTATGGTCCTGTCTTAAGCTAACCAGTGCTTGTTGGTGGGATAGTTTTAATTACTGGAATGGTCACAACTTAGAGGTATGATTCATAAGGCTTGATATGATTTATATCGGTGACTCGTATGGTGAGTAGTGTTTGATTCTCCTGGTAATTAATTTTGCCAGGGATATGGATCATGGTTATGGATCGTATGTTGATGTTATGACTTGGTTGGATGAGTCGTATGCTATATAGTATCTAATCCAAGGGTTAAGGCCTAGGTACGATTGGTGGGAATAAATTTTAAGGAAGGGTATGACTCGTAAGAGGGTCAGTCGTATCCCAGTGATGGGTTTTTAATGGACTTAAGTCGGGGCATTCTAGATATTTCCCTACTTACCTTAATTATGATCCACTACTTCTAATACACTTAGGAGGTTATTTACCTTATTATTCTATTTATGAACACTTAGAATCTATTCTATAACACATCATAATTCTCTCAAGAGATTTTGGCTCAAGAGAGCTAGGGTTTCAACTTAGGGATTGAATTGGGGCTTGCTTTGGTGATTTTCTTCAATCATCTTCCTCAGTTTAAGGCATGTGTGTCTTCCCTACTTATTACTTCTAAAAATTCATGGATTTTATGGATGTTTTCATGGTTTTAATGTTGCATGGTTTATGGTTTTCAACTATTACTTGGGGGGTTTATTTATAATGGCTTGGTTATGGTTTCCTAAGGTTAATTATGCTTTTATATGCATCAATGATAGTTTTGGTAAATTTGATTGCATGGCAATGGTTTAATAGTCTTTGGAATTGCTTTTGGTTATATTATGCCCCTAAGGTGTTTGATAAAATGCTCATAAAGATATGTTCATTGCATTGGCTTCTTTAAATGGAACTCTCTCTTTTTTAGGTTATATATGATATAAATAGTTTAAATTTCTTACAAAGGTTAAAGGCTAATAGGTTATGCTTGTGGAGAACATGGTAGTCTCCCAAGAGGTTAAATAGTAAATGGAAAGGTCACTTGATAGTCCCCTTAACCTAAATGATTTGGCTATGGATAAATCATGCAAAGTATGGTTGGTATGACGATATCACTAATAATTGACCTTGGTTAATAACTGGTGATTGGATTATTCGGACATGGTTTTAATCCGGGCATTAATGGCGGGATGTGTAACGAAGCCGTAGAAGGTGGATGTTCTAAGGTGATCGAGCCAAATGACCATCATAGCTTTTGATGACATCATTGGAGGCCAACACTTAAAAACTCAAGCTTTGGTCCCCCCAAGGACATAATAGAATGCATGGAGGACACATTTTGTACATTCAAGAGAGAAATTCTGAGTGTGGAGGGTTTCCTGGAGGCTTTCCCTAATTACTATTCCAGAGCACAAGTATTGAATGTTTTAAAGAGCTTTAAACACTCCAAAACACTCCAAGGCAGTCCTTAATTTACACACAAAGTCCGCCTCTCTCATTAAGGGTATTTTGTCCATTTTGTTATGTAATAAGCTAGCCTATAAATAGTCTTCTATTAGGTCATTTTCTCTTTAGTTTTATGATGGATATTTGAAAGACACTAAAAGTTTTCTTCTCTCTTGGGGAATGTAGTGTAGGGCTTGGAATAGCCATTAGTGTAGGGTTTGGAAAAGCCATTATTGATATTTGATTAGAAACGTTGGTTGTAAGGCGGAGTTGATTCTCATAGCGGTCATCGTAAGAATATAGGTATTTGATTTTGCGAGTTTAATGATATTATTATTATTTGATACACGGTTTGGCTCCTGTTTCTTTGTAGCTTCTTATGTCATCTTATCTACCCCTTTTCTTTATTGCATTGTGTGTTTTGTTTCTTGTTTTTTATTCTTAATTTTGTGGTATTGCTGCCATAGTTGGTTTCATCTTGTGTTTTGGATTGTCTTGTATTATTGGCTAGTTTTTGTGTATTTGTTGTCAGTCTCGTATTATTTGGTATAGAGCAAGGATTGATTTCATTCTTACAAGATCAATCTTGGTCTTGTTATCTTGAAAATAAAAAAAGCGTGTTGAAAACAGAAAATCCGACAAAAAAAATTCTATCCCATTTTTGTGTTTTGGCCAAAATTTTGAAATTAAATTTAGGATATTTTAGTGTGTTTTGTTTGTTTCTAGTTTTAGGTTCTTGTCCATAACACTAATTGAGTCAAGATCTAGGATTTGAGCTTAATCCGGGTAGTTTTGAGTTGTTCATCATTTTTGAGTTGAAGGTTGAAGAAACTAGAAGGGTGAATCTCAAAATTGGAAGGGTTGTTGTTAATATTGTGTCTTGAAAATGTGTGGTTGTGTTTGAGAGTGCAACATGAATTTGGAGAAAAAAAATTCATCCAATTTTGGGCTCATTTGGGTTAGGTACCATTGTTGAATGTTCTTCATGTTCATCATGATCTTCATAAGTTGTTGAACAAGAACATTCCAAAATAGTGGTTTGATCTAAAAAGTTAAGTGGAAAGAGAGTGAATCTTTGTTTGTCTTGAAAACATTTCTAAGACAACACAAAAAGAGAAAGAGAGCAAAAGTCTTTCAAAAGTCTTGTTGCCAAAAAAGGAGAAAGGGGATATGCCAAGGCTTACAAAAAAGGAAAGGAGACAAAGACTTTTAAAAAGTTGTCTTGTGAAAAATGTGCAAGGAAAAAGTCAAGTCTCTTGAAATTTTGCAAAGGGCTCCAAAGTCTTGTTTGTCCCTACCAAAATAGATTTTTCCACTCTTCCAAATTAAAATTTGACCAATCCAAATTGCAAGCTGCCATGTCACCAAATTTCCACATCACCAAAGTGCCATATCATTAAAGATCAAAAAACCTTGAAGCTCAAGTTTAGATTCTAAATTTGTTTTCTTTATTTTGTTAGTTTCATTTCTTGATTCTTGTACTAATTAGCAACTAGTAATTGCCTACTAGAATGTGAATTAGTTTTAAATCTGTTTTTGTCTTGTCTTTGTTATTTGTGTGCTTTTCTCAATTTTAATTCATCGTAACTTTATGTTTCAAGTTCGTAAGTAGAATTTTCTATTTTGTGTCTTGAGTCGACCAAAAAAGACTCTATTCCAGCCTCTAAGTAGTGATTGACACCTTATTGACTACCAGAGTATAAGCAACTTTCAATATTCGTCGCTCCAATTGTGAGGATCACAACGGTGAGTGCATACGGGTGTTGGTGAGGAGCATTTACCACTAATATTATTTGTTCATTTTGTAGGTACAAGGTGTTATAAGGGGAACATGTCTTCGATAGCCATAGATTATTGTGGCTACGACAAGAGAGACTATGATTGTAGTGACGAATTTTATGGCTACGAAGTTGTTGGAGATTATGGGGGCTTTGAAAATGGTCATAATCAAGGCACATGACGATTAAAGAGTTACGGATTTGAGGGGAAAATGAGGTGAACAAAGTTCCCAGTGCTTATGGTGAACATGGAGATGATGAAGAGCCTTGTGATGGCCCTTATTTTAAAGTTGGGACGTATGGGGGTTCTTACACTTCCCAAGCCAAAACTAGAATTGGTGTAAGGTATAACCTTTTCATTTGCAAAGCTTATGAGAGCTATGGTGAGAGTGCACATAGAGAGTGTGAAAATTCATATTCATCACCTTGTAGTCTTTCTTATCAAGGTCGAAATGGTGTGAATGATTATACTAGCTATAGTGGAGGTTGTCCCATGAGAAGAAGAGGGCATGCATCTCCAAATACGAAGGGTACTCATATGCCTTACAATGTTGTTCCAACAAGGAGTGTTCACTTCTGAAAGGTGATCATTTGTGGTGTTCTAGGCTGCCTCATTTTGAAGTAGTTTTGATTTTGTTTTTGTCTTGTCTTTGTTATTTTTGTGCTTTTCTCATTTTTAATTCGTTATAACTTTATATTTCAAGTTCATAAGTAGAATTTTCTATTTTGCGTCTTGGGTCGATCAAACAAGAATCTATTCTAGACACTAAGTAGTGATTGACACCTTATTAACTATAGAAGTATAATCAACTTTCAATATTTGTCACTCTAATTGTGAGGATCACAATGGTGAGTGCATATGGGTGTTGGTGAGGAGCTTTTACCACTAATCTTGTTTGTTCATTTTTTAGGTACAAGGTGTTGTAAGGGGAACATGTTTTCAATAGTCGTAGGTTACGATGACTATGACATGGGAGAATATAATTGTCGTGAGGGATTTTATGGCTACAAAGCTGTTACTAGATCTGTCTATTTTCCTTTCTAAATACTAGTAGGATATGGGTTCTTTCAAAAATAAGCCTTACGAGTTGTTCTCTTAGTCAACATGCCCATAGTATTAGTTAAGCTCCTATGTGTTATATTTCTATTATTGTTGTATTCTACCTTATTGCTACTACATCTAGTGCATATTTGCATACCTTTTGGTACTGGTCCAAAGCTCCAAATCTAATACATGACCACCGAAACAACAACTTTAGAAATGAAAAGAATGATCTGAAGTGATTCTATATATATTTTGGGTGGTATCCCAGGGGTGGAAGAAACACCTAGCATGGGTCGATCCCAACATTACGGGTGGTATCCAAGGGGCGAAAAGAAAGCCTAGCATGGGTCGATCCCGATTTGTGTACTTATGAAGAATGTATCCCAGGGTTTAAAATTCCTAGAATGGGTCATCCTGTTGTACCACTGATCAGCTGGTCATTTGTATTATGCCTTATAATCTTATAAAGTAAAGAAGAATAAAGTAAAGTAAAGGATGTAATTTACATGATCCCATAAGCACAAGCAAAGTTGCTATTCTATCCTTATATTTATAGTTATATATTAATAACTGATTTTGTTGAGCTCTTGTAGTATTTATAGTCACTTCATGTCGTACATACTCAGTACACTCTTTGTATTGACACCCTTCGGGGGGGACACTATGTTTCATGCCACAGGTATAGGTACTCCAGCTAGTAGACTGCCCGAGTAGGAGCACAGGATATCCAGCTGCTATTGCTGAGCTCCAAGTTGATTCGGAGCTTTTCGAGTCTGTTATATACATTTTGGTATTGTATAGTAGTTATGATCAAGGCGAGGATTTGTCCCAACCTTACCTAAGTCCATGTGTCTTTTAGAGGCTTTGCAGACTAATGTGAAGTTAAGTATGGTAGTATTGTTTTCATAAATTGTTGTGGCCCCAATGGCCAAGTCTTTTATATGTAGGTTTGGACTTACTTACGTTGTTTGTTTTATCAATTCATCATATCCATACTAGCATAACCTTTGAATGCCATAGTTACATGCATGAAAAGTACATGGTTACGAGTTGGTTCTCCCAAAACGGGTGCTTGTCCACCCCAACGGAATTTGGGGCATGACACTATGAGTACTATATAGTGAAATACCTTCCGTCTCAAAGATGAAAGACTAGACATAGATAAAGAGAAGGAAAAAGGGTAACTCCAACTCCAAGAACTCACCTAATCTCAAAAATCAACCCTTCACGAGCATCAAATTTACGGTGACAACTAGTACTCGATTCTGCACCAAAATGGTACAGAAGTGTAGTATGAGCATCAAACCATGGTTATTCAATAGGCATCATCAGGCAACGGAGCTAAAACATGATATAAATACAATAATACACAAGTCAAAATATGTTACATCAAGGCAAAAGGGCAAAACCTAGAAATAAGCTCTTACATTTTTGTACATAAATAAATAAATGCATATGAAATAGTAACATAAATATCACACAACTATAACTACAAGACTGGCCCCCATAAGCCAATAAGTGCAGAAAAGTGAATAATCCAACACAGTCCCCCATAAGCCTGAAGGGCACAATCCCAGAAAATAAGCAATCGAATAGCTGTAAATTATACAATTATCATACCATAACCATGAATTCATCAAAACTATATCATCGCAAACATAATTACCAATGCTAGACTTGAATCTAAACTAAATAGTTTCATCATCATTATCAATATTTATTAGGATTGAATTGGAAGTCATATTATCAAGATCATCATCAACTTCTGGACTCAAACTGCGACTCCTATTTGTAAACCATATCAATGAACCATCTTAATAGACTATATTAATGAATTATAACTATAGATAATCCCTTTTTTTCATGTCTATACACCGGACCAAGAATTAGAATCATAATTCATATCGGTACTCACACCCATAAACCATACCGATACCACATCTATTAAGTCATGTCAATAGCCATGCCCATAGGCCATGTCAATTGTCATATTCATAAGTCATATCAATGTTTATATCTATAAGCCAATCATTAGTCATATCTATAGGTCATACCACTAATCATATCTAAAATGTATATCAATAATCACACACACACACATATATAAGCCATATCATTAGCAACACTTGGAATTAACATCAATCTTTAAAATCCAATTAACAAACTTATTAAATATATTCAATCTTCTCAAGTCTAAACCCAAACATTAATAAGTTTATATCATGCATAAATAAGTCTACAAGGATAACACAAGTCTTGACCCAAGGTGATCTTAAGGGGCCCTTTCTAATTCTTGAGATCCATTTTAGGCAACTTATACCTCGGACTAGGCTAAGGTGTCTAAGTTTATTCTAGATGCTAAATAAGCTACAAATAGCACTAAGATAGTAATTCTTCCCAAATATGAACAACTAAGTCAATCCCACCTAAAATAATAGCAACTAAGGCAATTTCCCTTAACTTAAACAACTAAGGCCAATACCACCCTAAACATGAATAACTAGGATAATTTCACCTAGATTTAGTAATAAGGCATTTCTATTCTAAACATGAGCCACGAATCTAATTTACCCAAGATATGAGTAACTAAGCTAATTACTCCTAATTTGTAATTTCAAGATAGCCTATGTGGCAACTAATCTAAATTTTCTCATTCATAATTCCACCACCTAAATCCTACCCTATATCTATCACAATATCATAATCATACTATGAGATAGCTCAATCTATGCAGAAGTTAAACATAGCCTACTTGGATGCCAAACAAAAGCATGAATAATCTACTAAATCACTGATTTTCCTTTGTGAGAAGTTTCCACAAAGTGCCATACTAGCAAAATCACAATCTACTTATAAAAATGAGAACAATACTATCCATAGTGCACTATTGTGCCTCAGATCCAAAATTACATAAAAATCTCATGTGAGGCTCGCTTATAAAATTACACTTTTGAACCTAAAATAATATCCTTCTATTCTTAAGAAACCTTTTCCCTAAGAAATTGGTGAATTTCAAGCATAATGGTGCTAAAATCAAGCCACCAATTTTTTAAGGATTTTAGATAAGAATGGAGAATTAAATTATGAAAATAATGGAACCTTATGATAAAATCAAAGGAGAAACTCATAATTAAACTTTACCCAAGCTCCAAAACCATCCATAATGGATTCTCCCAAGAGTTCCCATTTTTTTAGGTTCAATATTCTAAGTAATAGGAGAGGAATGGTGAAAATCATGCTAAGTAGGGTATTTATATCCTTCCTAGGTAGGTGGATGCCTCTAAAGAAGACACTTAGTTTCTTTAGCAATCGTGCCAGAGCACTCAGTTGGCCTCTAAAGTTGTTCCCCACTGACATGGCAGGCCGCTGAAGCAATTGGTTGGCGCTAAGCGACTAGTGCTTTAGTGGCTAATTAGCGCTAAAGTGGAACTTTTTAAGGAGGTCAGGGCCACTAAAGTTTCCAAAGATCTACTAAAGAAACCTCCTCTAAAGTTTCCAAAAGGTTGCTTTAGTGGTTGCACCAGATTTTCTTGCATCGGCTGGAGACTTGGAACATTTTGAGTCTCTGTCAACCCTTCATGACTCATTAGAATCATGTTTCTGCAAAATGAATTATGCTACCATATAAAATTTAACATTCCAAACTTGATGGCGCAGTCGAAATCTCCATCTAAGATTGTTTGATAAAAAGTGGATCATACACCTATGTGCCATTTTCTTAACTTCTGACCAATAGTTCAAAGTATGGAAGCCACAAAAATCAAACCAAGGGAATTGGCTCTAAAAACCAAATAAATTACCTGGTAACTACATTGTCAGTTCTAGAAAATTATAAATTACTTGGGGTAGCTATAGGAAAGATCTAAATAATAAAAATAAGCCAAAATATAGAAAATGACCTTAAGGGTCATTTCATATTTGTTATTTCCTAAGTGAAATACTTATTAGTTTTGAAACACTCTTTTATTAAACTTAAAGGAGTTCAACTTATAAGGATTCTTAGTTTTTATTTGCAAATATTTTGAAAGAATAGGTACCTATCTTGAAGCATTAACTGCTATGCAAGTCAAAGGTCTTATTGAAATATGTGTTATTATTCCATGATTATTATGTTAAAGAATATCAAATGGAAAATAAGTTAGGAGAAATATAAGGAATTTGTACATAAGGAATTTTTATATATCTAGATTTTAGCTATGGGTTCTATTAAGAAATTGAAAGTCCTAACAATATGGTTCATTAGTGACTTAGGTAAAGTCCAATAATGATTTTCTCAAGATTTGATTTGTGATTTTTGGCATTCCTTAGTGTGACATAATGTTTAGTGCATTTTTTCTATGGGTTGATGGTCCCTTATGGTGGGTTGCTATTATGTGTATGATTAAATAGGCTCTTTATTCCTCTAAATTATTGAGGACTTTGGGTTAATTGATATCACTTGGTCTTTTGTGAATGAGACATATCAAAGAATTTGAGTTCCATTTAGAGTGTTCATGTCTATGGTATATAGAGCTTTTTTATGATTCTCGCTTGCCTCAATGGTATGAGAAGAAGGATATGACTATGGTATAGTTCCCTAAGTATGCTATATGGATTTTTGTGGTTTTATGTGGATTTAATATTGATTTTTAGCTCAAATATTTTAGTTTGGGAAACATAGTGTTGTCTGATCCGACAGATGTGGTATCAAGCTTGAGTAGGTTGATTTTGTTTTTTGTTGAGTGGCTCTATGGCTTCATAGGTTCTTTTTTTTCTTTTGGGTTTCAGGATGATATTTGGTTTTGTGGTTGTATCCATTAGATTATGGTGCCTTAGAAAAAATTATGTTAATTGGGTATGTTGAGAACTTCTAATGTGATCGACTCAGTTTTTAGGTATAGAGGAAGTTAAAAAATATAGAAATTTGGCTTCATTAAGAATTCGGCTGAAGGTGCTAGTGTTGTGACCTTGTGACTCATTGTGTGAAAGACGTTTGGGTCTATAGTAAGACCAATAGTTCTATAGTTGTAACTCCAGTTGAAGTGCTTGTTTGAGGTCCTTAATGTTACTTTCTATCCTTTGTATTTTTTGGCATTTTAAAATGCGAATCTTAGTAGTGGATAATGTAATGACCCTCAAAGTGATATTTAGAAATCTTGTGTTTTGACCATTTTATCCTTAGCTATTATTGATTTTTATTATTTATGACTTATACGAATGGTTTGCATGGCCCCTGATACATTCGGGAGTGTTGTAGATGAATTTATGGTTTTAATTATCCTTTAAGGTGTTTTGTTAACTTTTATCATTGTTTTGTGACCAGTGAATTGAATGGTGGTTTGGATAGATCCATTAGATCTGGAAAGTTGATTTTTGATTGTTAGCATAGTAAGTTTGGGCCCCAAGCCTTTATTTTTTATTTTTACCTCTTAATCAAAAACTAGTTAAAATTTGGCCTGGGCAGTTCCTAGGGGCTAATTCATAATAAATGATCTCTTTTAAAAAAATTGGATGGTTCCATTGATTTTAAATCTTTAAATTTAGCTAAACAATATTATTGGTTTGTTTCTATTAGGTACCAAACAAATATTGAGGGTCCATTCAGAGAATTTATGACTTGTGATACTATTGGTTTCAGTTATTTTTGGTGCGTGGTCCCATCCCTTTTTGCTTTTGTGACCTCTCTTGTATTTGTGAGGTGGATATTTTCCTTCTTTTGCATTTACAGTCCCTACTTTATGTTTGGAAAAGATGAATTATTCCTTCTCCATGATCACGATGATGGGCACCACAATCGTGATGTACTATCATTTGGGCTGGTTGGTTTCCTCTTTGAATTTACAATGAGAGTCCCACATTGTAAAATCTTAGGTTGGGTAGCCTCGTATTTGCACAATGGTCCTACGTTTGGGAAGGCATAATGGCCCCTAGATAGATTTAGTTCTTTTTTTAAGCTTAAAACATATTTCCTCCATTTTTAGACTTTGCGAGCTCAGTTTAGGCCAATTTCAAAAGAGCTTATGGGATTTCTTTCATTGGTATATTTCTAAAATGTTGATATCATTCTTTCTCAATAATTTCCTTACAAATCTACCTTCAAATCCTTAATTATAAACATGATTTTGGGGTTGATAAACTTTAAATTGGGTTTTTCTTCAATTTCAAGTCCAAAATCTACTCATTTTTTGTTGGATCATTGGATTTAGACTCCTATTATCATAAAGAACTTGATTTATAAATAAAATCTTAATCTACCTTTATATTTTTGGAAACGATTTTGGGAGTGATTTTACTCAGAACCAAAATATATTGATGGGGTTATTGATAGGCTTCTTTTTACTTGTAGATATCATATTTGATTATATTAGACACGTTTAGTGATAATTTAAGGTAGTAGAGCTTCCGATCGATGTTTTGGGTGGAGTTTTGTATTTCCCATCTTCTTTAAAGGCAAGTTGAGATGTTCCTTAACTTTCTCTAAAGTGTTTTATATGTTTCGTGCTTGTTTGCTTATGTTTAATGAATCACATAGGGTTTGGGGATCCCGTTTAGGTGAAATGGCCAGAATCTTTGTGGGTATCAGAGTCTTTTATCAGATTGTAGTTATATAATTGCTTATCTTAGTTAGTCTTTATACTTGAGGATATTCGTAGAAAAGACTGTAGATAGTTGGCTTATTGACTTTGAATAATTTACAGTGGATACCTATTTTATAGTCTGAATTGTGCTTAGTTAACTTTGATGGAATGTTTGAGGTTTAGAAGATACATAGAGTATAATGAACTTGTAATAGTTGATGTGATTATCGAACTTTAATAGTCTAATTATGGCATATAATTAACCAGCATAAGCTTTTGCTTTAGGATTTTAGTCTAACAATGTCATTATTAGAAAAGATAAGACTTATTAAATGGAAAAAGCTAGGTTTAGATTATTTTGCGGCATATTTCTATTTAAATTATTGTTAATTTGGTGTTGACCATGTGGGAGCTTATGTGTGTGAGGATTTGAATTTGTGAACTTTCCATTTGTATTTGTTTTTACCATTTTTCTCTTACCAGTAGTTGCTACATATTAATTATGAGATTTGGTGATAGTTGACACAGTTCCCAATATGATCAAAGATTATTTATGTGAGCTTGTGGTTTTTTGAAACTTAAGAAGCCGTATAGTTGACTTAGTTCAACATTTGTTGTTTTGAGTGTCGGATGGCAAACGGACTGCGCCAACAGGTTTAAAATGTAAAATTTGGGTTGGTAGCTGGATTTGTTTAGATTTGAGGTTTTTATATCTCATTTCAGCCCTTGGTTAGGGAGATAGTAAAAAGTGGTCCTAAGGGTTAATTTTGTGAAATAACCTTTTTAAAAAATTTGAGGCCTCCATTGAGTTTGGAACATTGAAATTAGCCTAGTAGCATACATTCTTTACTTCTGTCGGGTTCGAATGAATTCCAAGGATACATTCTGTGACATTTTTAACTTGGCTTCTACTACTGGTGCAATATTTTATGGTGCATTAGGACCTTTATTACGATTACATAAACACGTGTCGTGATCTCGGGCCTTCATAATTCACTTAATCATGACCGCATGGTGATGGTACCGCAATCACAATAAGTATTTGGGTGGATATGGTCGGGTTTATCCATCATAGTTGCGAGGTTCTTTACTTGGAGTCGCAGTGACTAACTTAATCCTTAGTCAATATTGACCCTCATGATTAAGAGGTGTGGATTGTGATCACGATGCACTGTGCACTAAATAGTAAATAAGTCTTTTTTTTCATGTTTTTCCTCTATTTTAAACCTTTAAGCTTTGGGTTTGGGCAATTCTTAAGGATTTATCCACCATTTGGGCATTGGTAAGCTCTAAAATCTTATTACCACTATTTCTCATTGATTATATCATTGAAAACTTCTTTAAACCATGATTTTAAAATAAACAAATTTAGGGATTTATAGGTAAGGTTAAAAAAGGGGTTTTCCTTGATTTGGAATCCACTTTAAAACCATTTTTGCATGGATTTTCTCCTATAGACTCCTACTACCTTGGTAATATTGTTTTAAAATAAAAATTTTATTTTACCCCTTTCTTTTTCAAGATTTTGTATATATATATATATGTGTGTGTTTGTGTGTGTTGGGTGGATTAAATATTATCATTTGAGTTAATTGTGGGCATTACATCCTTATTTCATACATATATATTCATCAGATACTAGTACCACTAAGAAATACTATTTTCTTGTAAAGAAAATAAGATACTTTTATGAAAACTCTCTATGCACAAGTCAAAGATATGATATGTGTTGAAATTGAGATATGATATAAAGTATATGGGTTGAAAACCCTCTATGGGTCCTACATAGTAGCTGTGAGCTCGGTGGGTGTATAAAGAAAGTCATGTGATGACTTTCATTATTCATTCCATCCACATTGCATTGCATCACATTTGCATATGCATCTTGCTTATTTTCCTTAGTATCCTTTACTTGTGCTTATTTTTAGTGTATATTCATATGTATATCTATGTTGTTTCTATTTTTTGTGTATTTATATACTAGCATTGTTAGTGGAGATGGTGTGAACTATAATTTGGGAATTTTTAACTTGCAGGTGATGTGCTCGCAGTATATTTTACTTATCTAATTTTTTGTTTTGCTTAGTTGACCTATGATGCCTACTGAGTACAAATGGACCATACTCACCTTTATTGTGCCTTTTTGGTGCATACCTTAGAATGAGTATAACTCACTTCAGTTAATTTTGAGCATATCTGACTGATGATCGAGGTATTGACGTGCTCTAGGGCTTAAGAGCTTACTTTAGATGTTCTCTTACTTGTTTTAGATGTTCTTGCTTATTTTAAGAGATATATATTCATATTTTAGTACTTTTGAGTTATATTAGATGTTCTTAAACTTATGACTCCAGATTTTGGGATTCTATATTATTTCTTCAGATTTTTGCTTTGTTATATTCTGTGTTGGGCCTGATTTTATTCTAGAAGTCTTGCATTATCTTTAGGTTGTTAAGTTTGGGATTTTCTTTCCTTATTTGTTCACATTTCTGTTGTCTTGAGTGATCGGCTTACTAATCAAGGCTGGATCATGATAGCTATCATGACCTAGTTTTTGGGTCATAACAAATTAGTATCAGAGCAACCAGGTCAACCCATCTCATAAGTTAAAAAACATGTTGTCTAATAGAATCTCATGGAATAGTATATTGACGTCCACATCTATCTACAAAACTGTATAAGATATCTTTAGGATGGAATTCCTCTATTTTGATTCCTAGTAGTACGGGTTGTTTTTACCCAATGTTCTAAGTTTTGTTTCACTTTTGTTTGCAAAGATGGCAAGGACTAGATCTCATCAGGATAAGGATTTTGGGCTATCACCCAAGGATAGAGCTCAAGTTAGATGGAAATGCATCGGTTTAGGATGGCCCAGATGTAGAGGACGGGCATAAGGAGTTTAACACCCCAGATTTTTTATCGTTGAAAAATTCTGAAATTTTATCCACACTACTCAAACTGAGATTGTAGGTTAATTTATGCACCTCGGTGTTGCTATCTGTACTTTTTTAGGCTTGTTTTGAGGACTTCTTGTGTGTTTAATAAGTAAATTTTTGTATAAATGATCAGCTAAGTGGTAAGCTAATTTATTACAATGTTTAGGGAGTGTTTCAAACAAGTTTGGAATCAATTTGGTCACTTAGAGTTTAGATTAGAAAACTAGTGTTACTAGATTGAGCTATGTATTGTTCTAGTTGATCTCGATGGATTATAGTATCCGTAGTGAGTTAATAAGGGTATGAACGTGTAATTATGTGTGGACCAACTTGTTTATATTGTTTAAGGCTCAATTCAAACAAGCCACGAGTCAAAACAAAGTTAAAGATCAAAAGGACATAACTAGTATTCTTAGCTTAAGATTCTAGTTCATTGTCTTGAATTGTATGTCGTTTGGAGAACTAATACATGGTGTTTGATACTATAGGGTGATTTATGAGTTTATAATTAGTATATATGGATGATAAATAAGCTGTAAATCAAGTTAAAACATCACAACAAGGCTTGGAAAGGATGGACAAAAGCGCGGGATAAGATTTGACCAACACAGATGTTTTGGAGTCATTGGTGTGCCACGGAGCTTAGGTAACACGTTACCTTCCATGTGTGATACCCCGTGCTTTTCCTTAGATTAAAATTCATTCCTAGAATTTTAAGAGTGGTCTTAAAAAATGAATAACATTTATTTCATATGAAATTTTCCAGATTTAGACCTTCCATTTATGGGAAATTGAATAAGCTTTCCATCAATACCAAATTTGCCCAAATTCGACAGTCGGTGAAGAAGTTAGAACTTTTTTAGTAATGCAGTGTACCACCTAGGCATTCACCGCATCGCGGTGGATGCCAAAATGACAATTGTGACATCCCAGTGGTCCTCCACGATATTGGCGCATCGCGGAGAGTTCCAAATTCCCACTTGTTAATTTTAGTGGCACAACGCGATAGCACCGCATCGCGCTAGAGTGAAAATTCGCACTCATCCTTTTCCTGTATCTTAACACGATTTCACCGCGTCGTGGTGAAGGTGTAATTGTCGTACTCTTGATCCATAATTAGAATGCTTATGTGATATCTTTAATACTATGTGAAGTTCTTATTAGGTGAATGATATTCATAGAAGTCACTTAGAGCTAAGTAGAGCTAAGAACATTAGATTCATTCAAAGCTTGGTGTCAGATTCTACAAGGGTCAACTTTGAAAGTGTATAACATTTGATGTATGTAGAATATTCCATATCAAGACCCATCAATTGTAGATAGTTGAATTAGCTTTCCAACGGTACCAATTTTTCCTTAATCCGGTACCCGAGCAAAAAGTTATAGCCATTTTTGTCTGAGGCAGTAAGCTGTTGTGATGGTACCGCATTGCGGTGAAGAGCAAAATAGGGATACGGGTTACAAATTTTTTATTTAAATGAATGAGGGGCAATGGAGTCTTTTTTCCCCCTCAACCCAGGTCATAATATAACAATGTATAGCCATCATTGGGCCCCCCATTATCCTACTTTACTCCCCAAAACAAACCCTAATCAATTCTCTTCAAGCTTTATCCATTTTATCACCTTCCATTCAAGAAAACAGTCAAGAATTAAGCTTTCTATTCCAAGAAGTTCAAGAAAAACATTAAAGAACATTCATAATAACATCAATTTGATTCATCTTCTTCAAGAAACAACCTTTAAAAACACAAATAGGAATTCAAGTCAAACTTATTCATCAATTCTCTTTCAAAAGAAAACCCTAAAGCTCAAACTTACTCTCCAAGAAATCCAATTATCCTCATCAATTCTCCAAGATAGTTCTAAATTAAGAATTTCCAATTTAAGAACTCCAAGAACTTATCTTCAAAAGCATCATAGGAATCCAAGATTCAAACTTTCTCATCTAAGATCATCAATTAAGGTATATGGGGTTATGAACAAGGACAATCCTTTTGTCCTTATGCAGAAAAACTTATTTTAATTCTAATTTTACTGAATTTTTATATGATTTTTCATGAAATTCAAGTTAGGGTTTACACCTATTATTGTTATGCATAAGCTTATGAGATTTTCAATGATTTAGAAGTTTAATTACATGATTGTGTTCATATTTTCATGCATATTTCAGTAATTTTCAGATTTTGATTTAATTTATCAATGTTTACATTATCAAGCATGAACATTATGATATTTTAATGTGAGTTTGATACATGGGTCATCAAGCCCTAGTTAAAGATTGCTATTTAAGGTTGTTTGTGCTACGTGTACCCTATGATAAGATTATTCTTAGATTTTTTATAAAGATTTGACCTTTTGGTCCTAAGCTAACATAAAAATCCACATTTTCCATATGACTTGAGATTTAAAGAAAAGAAAGAGCATAATTGATTTTCTTGTAGACCCTTGTGCTATTTTTGAAATGTATTTCCTAAGATCTTTAGCATAAGAATGGGAGTAGTATTTAGCACCGAGATGGGTATGTTACCAAGGTTTCATGCCCTAGAACTATGTGCCACTGTAGGATTAAGATTATTCTCACTTCTACGTGGATGACTAAGATAGTGATCACTTAAGATAAGGTTATACTCTCTGGAAAGAGTATGATGCCTTTCTCCAATGTGAGGTTTCTTCCTTAGGAGGATGAGATGTTGGAATCCATGTATCTCGCATGGTTTATGTTGGTAAAACAAACTCTCTATCAGTAAAGATTTTCGGAATAATTTTAAAGTATTTTTCCCTACTAGTAAAGAAAAGCTTTGAAGGATCTCCCTAATAGTAAAGCCAAACAGAAAAGATTTACATAAAAGCTTTTAGAAAACTAAGTGTAAAGGCTCACAATTTTATTCATATTATGCTTTACAGAAAGATAAGAGTTACAGATTTCAGCTTTCAAATTTTAGATTTAGAAGTGATCTCTCTCTACACTTAAACAGTATGATTTAAAGACAAAATATTAGCACAACTTTAGAATTAAATGTTATGACTCACTAGATTTATAAATTGTGATTTGCTATTCATGATTTCAGATTTCAGTATTTCAGATATTCCAACTTATGTGAGTCATTTACATTTAACATGCATTATTTTATAAATTATGATGATGAGATGATGTTTTAATTATGCATTTCACTCCCATATACTCAGTACATCCTCAAAGTACTGATCTATATATATGTCTATGTGCTACATTGTCTCATAATATAGGTACGAGTTGTAGCACGCATACCATATTCAAACAGTTGCAGATTCCAGCCAGCAAATGATGAGTCCTCCTACTTTGGGGACTTTAGTTAGATGTTATTTATGTACTTTACTTTCTTACTCATATGTATTGATTAGTGGTAGTTGGATTGGCACCCTAGCTATCTATAGTCAGTATAGTATAGGCTTCACAGATATCAGTCAGAGTCAGTGTTGTAATTTCAGTCCTTTTTTTTTACGTTATCAAAATGTAAAATTGTATCAATATTATATTTTCATAGATTCCATTACTATGATATTTTTGCACAGTAAACTCAGTTATTTCATATGTATTTAATTAGCTTCTTAATAGTATGCCAGTTCATGGGTTAGCTTGGGATCACTTATGATCCTAAGCACCGTGTGATGTTTTGGGATAGATTTTTGGGGTGTTACACCATGCCAAACTATTGGGGGCATTCCAAATGACCAATTTCAGTGTGGAGCCATGATAAGGACGTTCCAAGGACCCGAGGAACTGCCATAAGGGGCCTAGCATGGATCTATGTTAAAATCGGTAGCTTTTGTCCTTCTATAAATAGGCTAGGTGGTTGATGAGTTAAGTTGGTCTATATAGTATTTTGACGTGAGTAAGATAGGTGGCTGATGAGTTAGAGTTGCCTTTGAGTTTGAGTTCCATTCACCTAGTCTTTCAGGTTTTGATGTTGAAGAAGTGTGTGGGTGATCCTTCCTTGGTATTCCTTTTGGAGAGTGTTGGTGTTTTGGGTTCCTTGTCATATGAGGAAGTCCTGATAGAGATCTTGAACTGAAAAGTCCATCGATTGTATGCGAAGGATATGGCTCTGGTAAATGTTCTATAGAGGAACCAAAAGTGTGAAAGAGCTACTTGGGAAGCCGAAGATGACATGAAGTCTAAATACACATTTTTATTTCCTGCTTCAAAAAATCGTCCAACAGGTATGTGCATTCCTTAGCATCTTTTGTTTTCTAACTTTGTTAAAGGAAATTGTGAATTCCTTGGTATCATTGTTTTCTGTCTTTATTAAAGGTAAGAATGGGTGCATTTTTGTGATAAATCATGCTAAGGGATAACTTGTCTCATCATTCTAGGATGAATGATCCTAAGGGGGAGAATGTAACACCTTAAATGTTTTTATACAATACAAAGGGGCCTTAAAGCTTTTGATTAGATCTTTCAAGGACAATACAAAAAGGTCCAACCCATGGTCAAGAAAAGAGATAATGGATACACTTGGTGGACCCCGTTTAAGTTCCTAAGGTCATAATTCCACGTGTGGATAATTTTTTGGAGCTTGGAGTATGCTTTGAAGAGCCTATGTAGGTTATTTCCAAAATGGCCACTTTTGGGCTGTTTTTGTAACAAGCTATTTTATCCAAAGTCAAACACTATAAATAGATGCCTTTGTCATTTCATTAAAAACTTTTGATGATTTATGAATGAATGCTCTTATGCGTGAATTACAAGCTTGGACTAGCTTGTGTTGATACTTTGAGTCAAAACATGGGTTGCTTGGGAATCTGATTCCCTTAAGGTTCACGTAAGATTTAGGTGCTCTTGGTAATATTAAGGAGGGTCATTATATTTGATACATCTTTTAATTGTCCTTTTTCTTACTACTTGTGTCTATCTACCTATCATTTATCCTCTTTTATCTCTTGTTTTTGTGTTTCCTTTTGCTTGTGTATTTGTCTTATTATTCCCTTCATTTCATCTCATGTTCCATCATTTTCCCCCCTTTTTTGTGTGTTTCCACTTTTTTTATATTCTCTCATATCATTTGGTATCAGATCTAAGCTTAATTTCATTCCTACGAAGTCAATCTTGGGTCTATTTGTGTTGAAAATCAAATTACAACAACAAATTTTTATTCCAGTTTTACCCCTAGGCCCAAACTTTGAGTTTTGGATTTTTCTGTCTTTTACTATTTCTAGTGTTAGATACTTGTTCCCTAACACTACTTGAGTCGAGATAAAAAATTAAACCTAAATCAAAGTTGATTTGAGTGGCCTACCAATGTTGGACATTGAGTTTGAAGAAATTTTAAGGTGGGTTCTCAAATTGGTGATTTGTTGTTGTTGAGAATTTGGCTTGAAAAGGTTGGTATTGTGTTTGGATTGTTGATGTGAGCTTGGGGTTCGAATTTTGAGGTCATTTGCTTAAGGGTCAACTTTGAATGTTCTTGGTGTTCATCATAATCTTCATATATTGTTGAAGAAGAACATTCAAAAAGTGAGTGTTTGATCCAAAAGGTAGGTGAGAAAAGGTTTGTTACTTGTTTGTTCCAAAGAACATCCCAAGTCTTCCAAATAAAGAAAGAATCAAAAAGCATCAAAAGGAAATATTCTCAAAGATGAGACTAAGGAAAGTACAAATGAGGGGACCACAAGAAAATTCAAACCTTCTTAAGCTTGAAGATCAATTGAAGGGTCCAATTAATTGTATTGTTTTCATCCAAAAATAGCCTACAACACCTCTAACAAGAAGAAGAATTGAAATACAAGTTGGAATACAAATGACAAGTAATCTCCAAATCATCAACCAATCTTAAATCGTCACTTTGTGGAAACCACATCCACTCAACTCGTCAAATTACCTTAAGCTCAAATTTAGATTCTTAGTTTCTTTCCTTTGATTCTTAGGTTTATTTTCTTGATTCTAATACTAATTAAAAACTATTAATCACCTACTTAGTTGTGAATTAGTTTTGAATCTGTTTTCTTCATTGTCTTTATTATTTGAGTGCTTTTCTCATTTTTAATTCATCGTAACTTCTTGATTCTAGTCCGTACGTGATTTTGTTATTTGAGTCCTTCAACAAATAATCCATTCTAACTTCAAGCCACAATTGGTACCAAGTAATCTCATTGGAGTACAAATGAGATATCAACACTTGTGATGCCAATTAAGTGATATTCAAAGGTGTGAACATTAAGAACTTGTGAGGTTATTTTACTAACCTTAACTTGTTTGTTGTTTTTGTTTTTTTTTAGAATTTCTTAATAGGTACAATGGGTCAAGATGGTGAAATATTTCACACCTTGGATAATATCACAACAAATGGTATGTTATCTTTCATCATGGAGAATCTTAATGTTATGGATAGTAGGATGGGTAATATGGAAAGTTCCCTTTCAAGGAACATGGACAACATGATAGATTGTCTAAGATACCCTACCGTCGCCCTTCCCAATCCACTAAATCCTTAAGCTCCCTTGAGTGGACATGCTCCAAATGAAATTTAAGGTAACAAAGCTAACTCTTGCACTCTAGTGAATGAGGCTAGTATCCAACTAAGTGTGAATGATAGTTTACCTTTAGGTGATCCTAATGTCTCTTTACTTCATGATGATAATGTACAACTTGTGAGTGTGGATACACTAGTTGATCCTAATGATGACAAAATTGACTCTTCTAGCAAGATCGATTTATGTCCACCTAGTGTTGAAGCCATTGTGATGAGATATAGTATATTTTCTTGTTGAATTTATGAGTACCAACTTGTGTGTGAACCTATCCCGTCACTTGGGAATGTTTTTGAAGTGTTTTAAGGACCTCAAGTGAATGGTGATATTGAAAATATCGATTGATTGAATCAGAGTGACTCTCTAATTTTCTTTGTTAATGATCATGCTAGTATAGAGGGTATAAATGATTGTATTGGTAGTAATCTTGGGGGAAAGTAGTGTTTCCTAAACCCGTATCATGGACACTCTACCCATTTGATCCCGGTGATCAATGGTAATATGGTGGTTCTTCTCCACACCACTTGGTGCTTGGGAAAGAAGACAAACTAACCATGGGTGAGGGTGTTGGAACTCATCCCTATGATATAAAGTCTTTCCTGGAGATTTCTAATCTACTTAAGAGACCAAAGTTGTGTAGGGGAAAGGTTTCTAACAAAGATAAGTGCTATAGCGGGGTTATGAGTTTATTGAGACTTAGAATCCATTTGAGCCATCATAATTGTTTGATTGATTACCATGGTTCCTCTAACATACCCCTTTGTTCAAAGCTTTTGAATGACCAAGTAGTTCTTACTTTTTGGGGTTATACACCCTTGATTGATCATTTCGATACTTGGTTATATCTTAAGTGTGTGAAACCTTGGAATGATGCTATGATTTATTATGATAATTCTAACCCTCATGCCATGAAGAGTTTGTGTTTGTTTTTCCTTTCTTTGTTTATTTGCAAGTTTTGGATTCAAGGACAAATCCTTTTCAAGCAGGGGAGGATGATACAAGCCGAAAGAGCCTTAAAGCTTTTGATTACATCTTTCAAGGCTAATACAAAGAGGTCCAAGCCATGGTCAAGCAAATAGCTAAAGGATGTACTTGGTGGACCCTGTTTAAGATCCTAAGGTCACAATTCCATATGTGAATAATTGCATGGAGCTTGGAGTATGCTTTGAAGAGCCCATGCGGGTTATTTCCAAAATAGCCACTTTTGGGCTATTTTTGTAATAGGCAATTTTATGCAAAGGAAAACACTATACATAAATGCCTTAAACATTTCAATAACAATTTTTGGTGATTTATGAATGAATGCTCTTATGAGTGAATGGCAACCTTGGACTAGCTTGTGTTGATACTTCAAGTCAAAATGTAGATTTCTTGGAAATCCGGTTCTGTTAAGGTTCACGTAAGAGTTAAGTACTCTTGGTAATATTAAGAAAGGTCGTTAGATTTGATACATCTTTCATTTGTCTTTATTCTTATCATTTGTGTCTATCTCCCTATCTTTTATCCTCTTTTATCTCTTGTTTTCATTTTTCCTTTTTTTGTGTGTTTGTCACGTTATTCCCTTGTTTTCATTTTGTGTTGCATTGTTTTCCCCTTGTTTTTGTGTGTTTACACTTTTTGTATCTTCTCTCATATTATTTTTAGTCCTTGAAAATTTCTATAATTTTATCCTCACTGACGAGAATACGACCCCCTTTACGAGTCGTAGGTAGTCTTGATGAGTCTTATGGACCCAATTGTATCATAGCCAGTATGTCTGCCTGGAGTTTCTGTCCTAACTATGACTTAGACCCTGCAAGTCGTAGAGTCTCATGGTGAGTTGTATGGTGGCTTCTATAACCAAACCAGTGTGATGCACAAATTGTTTCTGCTTTGACAACGACTGGGACAACCGAGTCATAATGACTAAGTATGAGTCGTATGGTATAAATCATAGCCAAGTCAGTATTAGATATCCTAGACATTATCCAGCCTACGAATGGATGATAAGAGTCGTAGGGTGACCTTACGAGTAGTAAGGGCACCTATAACAACTAGCGGTGATTTTTTAGTTTTTTTATTAAGGGCATTCTGGTCAATTCCCCTTTTTCCTTGCTTGAACCCCACGACCATAAAGAAATTTAAGGGTTATTTCTCATTCCTAACACAATAAAAAAATACTCTCAAACTCTCTAAATTCTCTCAAGCAAGATACTTAGGGTTTCTAAGAAGTTCATCAATTAGAGATCTCAAGGGAAAATTCTCTCCATAACTCTTGATATTTCCGGCATGTTACTCTTCCCCAAATATTACTTAATGAAATGCATGTATTTAAATATTTTAATTGGATGGTGTTGAACGTGGGTTTTGATATGGTTAGGGATATTGGCATGCATAATTCCTAAATTATTTTTCCATGATTTATTATGCTTTATTTATGCGATATTAATGGTTTTGAACTTATGGGTGCATGGGAATAGTGTGTAAACTAAGGGGTCAAAGTTTTCCCCAGAATTGGTATTTTGAAATTAGAATTGGTTTTGAATAATTGTGTCCCCTCGACCCACTTGTGTAAATGGCTTTGGATTATGAAATTAACAGTTGGTCTGACTCAATCACCTATTATATTTCATTGCATTAATGATTAAACAATGAACGTGGACTTTGAACGCCTTATTGGCTATGATTTGATTTAATGAACAAAGTGGGTCAGGACATTTCCCCAAGTTAATATGATTGCTATGTCATAGAGATAAACTCTCAAGCATAAGGGTATGACGACACCCATGGTATGCCTTAATGGTTAATTCATTGGTTAATAAATGGTTTATGCGAGACGTTCTTTAAATTGAGCATAATGGCGGTAATGTAGTGAATCCATGAATGTTTGGGTCTTGGATAGCTAGTACTAGAAACTCATGTTTGTCGACATAAAGTTTGGTCCCGATGAACTGTGTGCATAGTTCACACTATTGAGATATTTTTATCTTAGATTGACGTGGGGACGGGGTATTTCCTGGCCTTTCTTGATACCTCTGGCTCATGTGGCTAACACGCACTGGGCCCTTTCAGCAGGGGCAGCTGAACCCATATAGCTCGTGGGTGCCTGTTTATGACAGTTGAGTTATATAGTCTAGGATAATATTTTACTTCTTGCTAATCCTTGTTCCATTTCCCAGTATGACATGTTATATGTATATATATAATTATATGCATTGGCTTAAATAATTTGAAAATATGGTTTACGACACTATTTTATCCTCGACCCCTGAGTGACATGCTAGTTCTTAACCAACTAACCATCCACTGTATCCCCATGTTATGCAGTCATCAGAGATATATCAACTTTTTCTACATAGTGTTAGGTAAATTAGCTCGGTTTATCGATCGTTTGTGGTAAACTGGTGAGCTTTCATTCTTTTAAAGTCTTGGTCATTTCATTAGTTTTCTTTCATAAACTAGAATTGAAGATATCATTAACAATATCATTGTAACCATCATTGTCAAAGTCGGGGGCATGACCCGACATAGATTAGTTTTCAATATTTGTTAGAGGATTTATGGATATTACTTTGGACTTGAGTTATGTTGGTTTTTTGTTTTGGTTGGTTACCGATTGTCAGTTATAGGTATGTCTTAAAAATTCTTTGAGCTTATCTTATGCTATCTTTTCATAAGTTTGTAATTCATCTAATGTTGGGGGATATGTTGTTCTGTTTGACTAGGTGTAGGGGTGGTCTATGATCCTTGTAGGACTTGAGATACCCATCACGATCAGTCCCTCGTATGGTCTGTGACAAGCAAAAACTTCCTCTATCAGAGGTAGTGCAAGGGGGACATTCCCCAGTCCCAAAGTTGAGTGTGTAACGGATACGGTTCCAGCTCTGGTCCTATGGTATCAATTTTTACACTAGTTCAAGAGGATCTATTGTTTTAGTTATTGACTTATTTTGTGGGTGTTCCCTCAAGTTCATGTAGTGTCACTCTAGTTTTGAGTACGGTACCTCTATTAGTGTCGATATCTGTTTATAGTATTCCTTTGACTCCAAGTACAGTTCTACCATTTGTACCTGTATCTGCTTATGGTTTTCTTGAAACTTCAGGTGCTACTCCACCTTCCTTACTAGTATTTGATCATGGTGTTCCTTGTTTATTCTGTGATACCCTTATGTATGGATTCTCAATATGCCAGATTTACTATTTCTCTATTTTCTTCAAGTACAGTTATGTCTTTTGATGATAAAAATAAGTTTCAGAGGTTTATTCTCTTGGATCCATCCAAGTTTAGTGGCGTTATTGGCGAGGATTCCTATGGGTTATTAGTTTATTACCAGGAGAAGTTACATAATATTTGATCCCTTAAGTCTCATAGAGTTTCTTATACTACCTATAAGTTGATAGATGTGGCTAGGGATTGGTGGAGGTTATTTACTAATTATAGACCTTTGGGTTTGCTAACTATGACTTAGGCCTAACTTTTTGAGGTCTTCTTGGAGAGATTTATACTGTATGGTCTTATAAACCAAATGTGTGATCAGTTTGATTATTTGGAGCAGTGCTCTAATACTATTGTTGAGTATGAGGCTTATTTTTATGCTTTATCTAGGTATTCAGTTGCTAGCATATCCACCGAGTCTAAGAGGATTTAGAAGTTTATGAATGAGTTACATAGTACTTATCAATTGGGGTACAACTTAAATGATAGTTTCAGGACTTTCTTTCAAGAGTATTATTAAACATGCCAAGATGATTGAATTATTTAGGCTACTCAGAGAGGCACCAAGAATATGCATCATCAAAGTAAGTTTAGTTGACCTATCTATCGAGGTCGATATTTCTCTAGTAGAGGTTCCCATAGTTATCATGGTAGGCTAGTTTAGGGAGCTTCGTGGGGATTAGGTAGTAAGCCTTTAAGTTCAATGACTTAGAGTAGCTAGATTTTAAGCCAAGGAGGTCATTTTTGGTAAGCCGTACGTCATGAGATTCAGTTAAGCTGTAGAGGATGTTTTTTATGCAATGAGTTTATCCATGTGGCCAAGGATTTCCCTGTTGTATTTTTAGACCTACTCTTATATTCGTAGTGAGAGGTTGTTCACAGAGTGGTAAGTGTTTTACTAGAGGTGCTCATGGAGGACGTTACAGGGTTACTCAATCGAGAGTAAATATGGTCAGTGCTATGCTATACCTGCTAGACTCGAGGTTGAGGCCTCTGATGTTAATATTACAGGTATCTTCCTAGTTTACTACATATCACATCTGTGTTATTTGACCCTGGGTCAAATTTCTTCGATGTTTCTACATATTTTTCTTCTGGTTTTGATGTTGGGTGGTGACCCTCTTACTATTCTCTTTATGCTTCTACCCTCGTGGGAGATTCTTTAGTGGTAAATTGAGTGTGTTATTCCTGTGTGGTTACCTTTGCAAGCCGTGAGACCTAAGTAGACCTAATTGACATAGATATGGTTAATTTTGTTGTTATCTTAGGTATGGATTGGTTAGCTCCTTATCATGCTATTTTGGACTGGCATACCAAGACTGTGACCTTAGTTGCGCCAGGTGTGTTGAGGATAGCTTGAAAGGGTACACTTAATTTGGGTCCAAAAGGTGTTATATATTTTTTATGTATTCGATGCATGATAAAGAGAGGGTATTTGTATTAATTAACTCATATCTGTGATACTGGCATTGCTCCACTACCTCATATGGATTTGTCTTTTACACAAGTTAATAGATGTATTTTCTACAGATCATCCTAGTATGCCTCCGAATCATGATATTGACTTTGCTATTAATGTTGAACTGGGCACCAAGCCTATTTCTATTCCTCTCGACACTATTTGGTGAATTTCACTCATCACCTCTTGGTCTAAGAGTGTCGCATTACTAACCCTTATTCTGGATCTCAGATTAACTATCTCCTCTTAGTCTCAAGTTAATTATATGAAGGTTGGTAACTTTAAATTACTGTTGTGATCTTTTTTTCATAGTGTCAACCTCTCTCTCGAGTTAGTTTCGAGTACGTGCAGGTTCTTAACATCTATAGTCATCAAGAAAGAAATCAATAAGAAGAAACCCAAAATGCATGCATAACCACCAATCAAGAATGACTTGACACTTCCTCTACATCGTTATTCCATCATGGTTCGCACAACTCTAGTTAAGAGGTTTACTTGCTCATGTTTACAAGAACACCCATAGAATTCATAGTCGAAAGCGTATGAATGATCTCACAATGAAATAAGAATGAAAATCAAAATCTCAACTTTATATCAAACAATGAAAATCAAAATCTCAACTTTATCAAACCCTAAAAACTAACGAACAATAGTTCCAAGATCAAAACTGTATTTCATAATCAAACCAATGTAATAAGTATGTAAGAGTACGTAAACTATTACTAAAACATCAATGAGGTATTTATATGTTACATTAGAAAACTTAAGAATCATATCCAAAACAATGTAGGAAAATCATGTCGGCACCCACCTATGGCCCCACTTACAGGCCATGGGTGGGTTCGTCAGTCTCAGAGGAAATCAACAGCTTTTAGAACCTTACTTACGAGGGATACCTACAGGGGCCATAGGTACCACCTGTGTCTCGTAAGTAGGCCTTCAAAGGTCCCACAACTTTCAGAAACTCTCTTCTGCTACTTACGGACCCAACGATGGCCCATAGGTACTACTTACGGCCCGTAGGTGGGTCAAATAAGTAGCCTTTTACGTACACTTCATCTCTTTTTCTCCTGCTCTATTTCAAACCCTATTTTTCTGGAAAACCAACATAAAAACCCATCACATCTAACAAATGATTAAAGTAATTGCATAATTTTCTTGTTTTAAGCATCAAAAGTATCATGAAACCATGACACATCAGGCTACAAAGCCAAAAGACTTTGAACGCATAGTTGTATGAGCATTTAGTATAGAATGAATAGGGTAAAATGTGGGACTATATGTAAAGAAAGGTACTAAAATCAAATTATAAATTATTAAATAAATGAAATTGATGAAATAAAACTCCATCACTTTCCTACTCTCAATTAAATCAGGATGTAAGCAGTCATCTATTTACGGACTTTAAAAGGGATAGTTAAAAGGAATCCCGTTAAATTATGTATAAATAAATTAGATCAATGTGAGTAATGTTGAAATATGCTATTAATTAAGGAATATTTATAACACAATGGTGAAAACGTTTAATTTTGCTGGATCTGTATGGGAAGGAGTGGGGGAAGCCAATGGACTTTGGCAGTTTATATAATAATTAGTATTATGATATATAAAATATTATAATTAGTATTAGTACAATAATATGACATAGTTATTATTTAATATTTAACTACTTAGATGTTTAATAATATGATTTTAATTAAGTGTAGGGGTAAAATAGTATTTCAACTTTGCACTTTGGAGTTTTTCACTTTTAATATAATTAGTTTATGGTCACATGCTTTATGAGTTTATACAAGTGTACGTGTTTTGAACGTGCATATTGCATCCATTAATAATCAATAATATAACAAAAAATTGTTGTGTTCATATAATTTTGTAAAAGCTAAACTTGAAGAATGGACTAAAATTTTACAAAAATTATCGCAAATCACAAGTAAAACTATCCCTTTCATTATAGACATTATCAAGATTACAATTTGCAACAATAAAATCTAAAACTAATCCTAATTTTGCCTGCTGCGATAATTTTGAAATAATTCTCCAAACCTAAACAAAGAGAGACAGCTAACTATATAAATAATATTAATTAATTAATTAATAGTAATTCTAAAAGCTTAATATAACAAAATCCATATAAAAAGTACTAATGAATTCTACAAGTTAACCTTCTTTCCGTATATTAATCCTAATTCTCAAGTGATTCTTTAAGCAAAATAAACAAAAATCGTATTACAAAAAAAATAGACAACAAACACTATAACATTTTAAAAAAAAATAAAAAAGTTCGACTTAGATACACTAAAATATTCTCAGGAATTGTTTTTTTGTTATATCTTGTTTTGATGATGATCAGTTGACAACAAGGGACCAGGTCCCTGGATCTTCATTAAAATATACAGCTGTCACTATCCAGCGCAGTTTTATCTGTTAGCATAACAAACTGCATAGGTGGGATGTGTATACGACACTTGGCCCAATCAAAATTCTACCCTAATCATTATCCTACTATAAATAGAAAAGAATGTTTCTCAATTTACAGTTTTGCAATTTGATTTTTTAAAGAGAGAAATCGGCAAAAACTTAAATATTGCCCAAGTTTCAAGCTTTTATACACTGAGAGTGTGTTTGTTCTCGAGTCAAGTCTTGGTTTGTAATTGAATTACTCATGTTATAAGAGTAGTGATTTTTTTGTGCTCATTGAATGCTTAGGTAGAGTTACCTAAGTTTGATATTAGTTAGAGTTAATCAATATCGAGGTGAGATCTTGACAGAGTTGTCAAGGAGAGTTTGTAATCGAGTTATTGCAAACTAGTTGAGCCTAGACTTAGGTTCCAATAGAGTCTATAATCATGAGTTTGATTATAGTGGATTACTAAGTTCTTGTTAGAAAAAGTTGTGGTTTTTCCTCCCTTGAGTAAGGAGGTTTCCACATTAAACTATTGTGTTTTTTATTTTCCTAGAAAGTGTTGTTTTCTTACTAATTTACTGCTTTATTGCATGTGTCCGATTTAAGGGACCTGGTCCCTCGTAGTGTGGTACAATCCCCAAATTTTAATAATTGGTATAAGATCAAGTACACTCTAAAAGGTTCATACCTAGAGTGATTTATTGATCATTGCTACTCCACCTAATTTGGAAGAAGGGCAATCTACCACTAGACCACCCCGATTTAATAGTCAATACTATGGATAGTGGAAAACCAGGATGTATGACTTTATTATGTCTGAGCATAGTGAGTTGACAGATATAATATATGATGGTCCTCATGTTCCTTTTAGAGAGGTCAAAGAAGAAGACATAACAAGGATGGTTGTTAAAAACAAGAGAGAATTTGATAAAGAAGATCGAAAGAAAGTTGAGAAGAATTACAAGGCAAAGAAATTGTTTATCTGTGGCATAAGACCTGATGAGTATAATATGATTTCTGTTTCTAAAAATGCTAAGAAAACTGGGATTTCCTAAAGATACATCATAAAGGAACAACTGATGTATAGGATTCAAAAGTCAAAATAGTGACTACTTAGTATGAAACTTTTTCTATGAGGAAAGGAGAGACAATTTAAGAAATGCATACAAGATTCACTTCTATCATAAATGAGCTACACTGCTTAGGAGAAGTGATTCCTTTGTATAAGCAAGTGTGAAAAATTCTAGGTGTTCTTCCTAAGTCCTAGGAAAGCAAAGTGGATACTATTACTGAGGAAAGAAACCTGAAGACTCTCACTACGGATGAACTCATTGATAATCTAAAGACTCATGATCTCAAAAAGCAGCAAGGACAACAGAAAAAGGAAACAAAATTGGAAAAATTTTTGGGATTGAAGTCTTCAAATTTGATTCAAGTGAAGAAGACACTGATGTTTTCTATTTGGTAAAAAGAATTATTAGAACTATAAAGAGAAGTGATCAGTTTAAAAGAAGAGAAAGTAGAAGCAAAAAGAGAGGCACTTTTAAAGTTTGTCATGAATGTGGAAGTCCTGAGCATTTCATAAAGGACTGTCCAATGCACAAAATAAATTACTAGAAATATCTCAAGACTAGAGGTGAGAAAGGTAAGAAAAGTGACTAGGTCCCTATAAAATCAAGAAGAAAGGCCATAGCTTATTATGCAGTAACCAGTCCCTAGCAGTATGGGGAGATTCCTCCACTGAAGTTAATGAAGCTAAAAAAGCTAAGATGTTTCTATGTTGGATGTAGATAAGTGTGAATTTACCTATGATTCCTTATTTGATCTCATGGCAAATATTGAAGATGAAGAAGAAAATGAGATAATTCTCTCTGACATTAAGGAAAATTTTGATAACTACTTTGTTAGAAAGATAACGAAGCCAGCAAATGTGTTTATTGATTATGTGCGTGAATTAACTGTTGGGAAAAATGTTTTAGAAGAAAAATTAGATAATTAGGTGCTTGAATTAATTGCTTTCACTCTCCAGATATCTAAAATAGTAGAACAGTTTACTAAGTTAAAATCTAAAACTCTGAGTTTAATGAATAGTCTAAAAAAGTGGATGATTCTGATGGTAAAGGAAAGAAAGAAGCCTCAAAGCTTCAAATTAAGCTTGAAGAAAAGTTGAAGGATTCTCAAAAGCATCTTATGACTGCATTCCATAAGAATGGAGAATTAGAAAGGCGCTTGGTCCGTATAAGGAAAGAACTTAACAAATCATTAAAATGGACCATAGCCTCCCAAATCCTTTATAATTTAACTAGTTAGGGTGCCAATAATGGTAAAGGCCTTGGATATCAGTATAAAACCCAATCACTTGGTTCTCAAGGAAAAGCTATTCATGATATTATAAATAGAGTTTACAAACCTCTATGCACTCATTATGGAAGAGATGGACACTTGAAGGAATACTGTCAGTATTGACATAGAGCTAGAATGAGCAGTACTAGATACATCTAATAGGAGAATTATTATCCTAAGGGTTTATACCCTTGAAAACTGTGAAGAAGAATTCTCTACCTAGATGGGCAAAGAAAGACTTGATCACACCTTTGTCTTCCTATTGGGAACTAAAACTCAAATAGGTTTCCAAATCTAATAAATGACTATGTTTGCGAGTAGGATAAAGGGAATGCAACAAGAAATGGTTCATGGATAATGGATGTTCAAAGCATATGATTGGGATGACTGGTTGTTTTCTTTCTCTCAAGACATTTCAAGGTGGAGGTATCTCATTTGGAAATGGTAAAAAGGGTTATATTCATGGTGTGGGAAAGATTAGAAGATCTCCAGATCAAGTAATAGAAGATGTGTACTATGTTAATGGCCTAAAGTACAGTCTTCTAAGTGTTCCTCAAATCTATGACAAAGGTAATGCGGTCAAATTCTCATCTGATGGCTGTATTGTGTCAAGCTTAAAGTCTGGGAGAGTTATTCTTAAAGCCAAGAGGATAAAAAATATGTATGTGCCTAATTTAGAGTCTTTGGATGATGGGAAATTAACTTGCTTAAGTTCTTAAAGTGAAGATGTTGATCAATGGCATAGAAGGTTGGGACATGTAAGTTTCTCTTTGTAAGCAAGTTGATTTCAAAGGACCTTATTTGTGGCATGCTAAAGCTGAAATTTTCAAACAACAAGGTTTGTAATGCTTGTGTTAATGGTAAACAAATCAGGTCTTCCTTCAAGCTAAAAAAGAAGGTGAGTACTTTAGACCCCTTGATATGCTACATATGGATCTATGTGGATATGTGAAAGTCCAAATAAGAGGAGGAAAGAATTATGTATTTTTATTATGGATGACTACTCTAGGTTCACCTAGGCAATGTTCTTGAGAACCAAGTATAAAACCTATGAGGTTCTAGTTACTTATGTTAAGCAAATTCAAATGAAGTTGAACGCTAAAATTGTTGAATTCATATTTGATCATGGAACTGAATTTGAGAATTCCCAAATTACAGGATTCTGTGCTGAAAATGGAATCAATCATAACTTCTCTGCCCCAAGGACTCCTCAGCCAAAATAAAACCCTCATAGAGATTGACAGAACCATGTTGATTGATAGTGGGCTTCCAAAGAACTTTTGAGCTTAAGTTGTGAATATAGCCTGCTATATGACAAATAAGTGCTTGATTAGATCATTCCTGAATAAAATCCCATATGATCTTGTGTTCAATAAAAATCCCAAGAATGACTATATCAGGTTTTTTAGGTCCAAATGCTTTATTCTAAATAAAGGAAAGAATGATCTAGGAAATTTTGACTCCAAAAGTGATAAAGCAGTATTTGTAGGTGCTTTCTCAATAAGAAAAGCATACGTAGTTTTAAACAAAAGAACTCTGTGTGTTGAAGAAAGTGTTTAGGTGGTATTTGATAAGTCAGGAAAACTGATGAATCCAGGTGATGGTCAAGATTCTTACATTTAAGAACTCATTCCTATTCAAAAGGATGATATTGCTGAAGATGATGATCAAGGACTAAATAATGCAGAAGAGAATGATGAAGGAGATGGTGATCAAGGATCTCAGTTACAAACCCCTGCTTCGGTTGAAGAAAATCAAGAAAGGTGCAGTCAAACTTATCAAAGACCTAGTCCCAATGAAACTGATCTCAGAAGAACAAATTTAGACACAAATCTTCTCACCCACTTAAGAATTTGACTACACTTTTGGAATCTGGAGTCTAAATAAGAGCTCAAGCCAAAAATTCATGGCATTCTCAGCATTCCTGTCCTAAATTAAGCCTAAAAATATGAAAGAAACTCTAAAAGATGCTGACTAGATTAATGCAATGCAAGAAGAGCTTCAACAATTCAAATGAAGTAAAATCTGGTGCTTGGTCCCCAAACCTATTGATATAACAATTATTGGGACTAAATGAGTATACAGAAATAAGAAGTATGAACATGGAACTATCAACAAAAATAAAGAAAGGCTAGTTGTTCAACGCTATAACCAGGAGGAAAGAATTAATTATGCTAAGACATTTTCCCATGTAGCAAGGATAAAGGATATAAGGATTCTTATTATTTTTGATACCTACATAGGGTTCAAACTCTTCCAAATGGATGCCAAAAGTGCTTTTTTGAATGAAAACTTAAAGGAAGAAGTCTATGTCAAGCAACCTCTAGATTTGGAAGATGCATATTTTCCTTATCATGTGCTTAAATTGGATAAAGCTCTATGGTCTGAAGCAAGCACCAAGGGCTTGGTAGGAGAGACTTTCAAATTTTCTTCTAGAAAATGGCTTTAAAAGAGGGAAAATTGACAATACTCTATTTCTAAAGTCCAGAGATAGCAGCTTACTAATTTTTCAGATATATGTTGACAACATAACTTTGGAGCTACTTTTGAATCGCTATGTGAAGAGTTTGCAAAGCTAATGGAGAGTGAATTTGAATTGAGCATGATGGGTGAATTGAGTTTCTTCTAAAGTTTGCAGATCAAGCAAACTTCTCAAGGGATAATGATTTGTCAATAAAAGTACATCAAAGAGATAATGAAGAAATGCAATATGTAAGACGCCAAGACAATTGAAAATTCAGTTGAAACCAATTCAATGATGGATAATGATGAATTTGGTCCCTCAGTTAATGAGACCATATGTAGAGAGATTATTGGATCCCTACTATATCTCACTACAAGTAGGGTAGATATTGTATTCAATATGAGAATGTGTTTTAGATTTTGGGCTTTCCAAAGGAGTCTCATTTGAAAGTTGTAAAAATGATTCTAGGTATCTGAAAGGGACAGAGGACCTGGTTGTGTACTATTCATTTAGAGAGAATTTCGATCTAATAGGTTATGATACAGTTGCTTATGCTGGATACTTGGTAGATAGAAAAATTACCAAATAAATGACTCATTTTATGGGTTCTTCCTTAATCTCCTGGAGTTCTAAGAAGTAGAACTCAGTTGCTTTATCTACTGCAGAAGCTGAGTATCTGGATGCATCTTCTTATTCTACTCAATTGTTGTAGATCAAACAACAACTGAAGGATTTTAGGATTATCTTAAGCATTATACCTCTGATGTATGACAACACAGTGCTCTTAATATGGCTAAGAATCTAGTGTAGCATAAGAGGACCAAGCATATCGATGCAAGACATTATTTTCTAAGAGACAATGTTGAGAAGGGAACTATTTGCATGAAGGTTTGCAAGACTAAAGATCAAATATTAGATATCCATACTAAGTCTCTTCACAAGTAACAATTTGTGAAGAAAAGGTTGAGGTTGTGGTTGATCAAAATATCCTGACCTATTAGGTGAATCAGTTGTTGTCCATAAAATTGGCTACGATTAAGAGATAGGTTTCCTTGATAAAGTATGTACTTATTAGTCTAACTCAGTATTGTCCCTTTGCAAGCATACACACATAGGAATAACTTTGGAAGAGAACAATTAAGACAGACACAAATTTGAGGATACACTCAAGAAAAAGAGTGACTTGGTCCCATCTCTCAGGTTATTATCATGAACGTGTATTTTTTTATTCAGTCAGAAAAAGCCTTATCTTTTCTCTCTTTATGTAAAAAATTTGACTTATCCTAAAAGGAAATATGAGTCACCCTAAAATTAAAATTGATCACATCTCATTCTTTTAAAAAGACCTTCCTTGTTCTTATTTGTTCCCTTAAATCTTATTGTACCCAAACCTTCTCTTGTCAAAAGAAAAAATATAGCCACAAATAGTCCTCTTGTGACAAGGACTTCCAAATGGTTGCTAATTCCTTATTCTTGTGTCTTTCAAAGGACTCTGAACTTAGCATAGCTAAAAATCCTCTCTCAAACCTTCTTTTAAAAACACCTTTATTCCTCTGCCCACCTAAAGAAAAAATCTTTCTTCACTCAACTCGTTGATGAAGATTCATTCCTGAAGCTTCATACTCTTTTTGGTAGTATATTGACAGTTGATGCCTAGGTTAATGAAAATATCATCTTGTTATCAAATAGCCCAAGAAAGAGTGTGTTTGGTCTTAAGAAATAAAATATCAGTAAGATAACAAGAAATCCTAGAGAGAAGTCTAGGAGTTTTACTAAGAAGCAGAAGTCTTTTGAAGGACATGGTCCTAAGAAGAGGGAAATGACTAAAAGAGAACCTATCAGTGTTTGTAAAAAAAAAAAGAAAAACTAGAGAAATAAATAAATTTTATGTCCTAAAGAAGTGCAAAATAGGTTCTTAAGAAATCAAAAGGTGCTAACTAGGAGGAACTTTGACTGAAGTGTATTAACAAAACCAGGTATGATGAAATTAGTTGAGCTTATTAAACATCAAAGATGGCCCCATCTTATGGAAGGACCCATTTCCACAGTATTTGATGAGGAGGTCAGGGAATTCTACTCCACATTAGATTTTTCTGAAGACAGACTGAAGATGACTGCTCTAGTTCAAGGGAAGAAGATGAATCTTGATGTTGTATTACTTGAGAGAATTCTGGATGTTCCTATCAGTGGTGTGAGGATTGTCTCAAAGCAATATCCATCAATAAAGTTTATGGAAAACACATCAAAGGTTAAAGGAAAATCTATGGCTGTAGTAAATAGGAAATTACTAAAGGGTGAGTTACAATTAGTTAATTTTATTAACAAAGTGATTCTTCCTAGAACACCAAAAAGGAACATTATTTTAGAGGCGATTTGTATGTGATAGAGTATCTTAGCAGCTTTGAGTTCATCAATTTACCTACTTTAATAATGGAACACATGCATAAAGTTGTTCATAGAAAAAATGAAAAACATGGCATACCTTATGGATACTGGTTGAACAGAGCATTTCGGTATTGTCTGTGAAAATGAAAATCCTAGTACTGTGATACAACTATTTGGTATGAAAATTCTTATCAAAACTGAGTGTGTAGAAAAATAATTAGAAACTCATTCTCAAGAGGAGCTCAGGAAAGAAATAGAGAAATTGAAGCTCAACACAGCTGCTAAGGATGCAGAGATTAGAAAATTGCAAATAATAATTCAACATCTTTCTAATGAGGACCCAAGTGTCTCTGAAGAGATAAAGCAGCTAACCAAGGAATTATTACAGTGTCATGCTGCAGAAAATAATAAGATAGGTCTGCTTCTCCAAACCCTGTTCCCAAATCCTTCACCTATTTAAATTTTTTTGATTCCTCTGGTTTTATCTATGGAATATTTAAATCTTGCCCTACAATGATACTTAATTTTTATTTTAAAATATGAATGAATTCATGTTTATGTTTTCATCTGTCTTTTCTTTACTTTAAAAGTTGTTCTTCATGTTAGTGTTGCCTCAATGTACATGAGTTAACTAACTTATGTTTATAACTTATGTTTATTCTACTCTTGGTTTACTATTATCACTTTTCAATGATGCCAAAAGGGGAAATACTGAATTCATATGGTAGGAACCAGGTACAAGGTGTAGGTGTTGAACTGTAGAAGAAGGTATATGTACTGAATGACATATTGATAGGGGAAAGCATGTGGTAAATGGTGATAAGGGGAAGCATGTTGCATAATAATAGAGGAAATATTCATCGACAATAGTGGTCGTCACTCAGATAGAATGAGATGAATGAACTATAATACTCAATTCTATAATTGGTATCTCATAATCAAAATGAGCGAAAATTGTTATATCTTATTTTGATGATGATCAGCTGACAATAAGGAACCAAGTTCCTAGGTCTTCATAAAACCATACAGCTATTACTGTACTGCGCAATTTTGTTTGTTAGTGTAACAAACTGCGTAGGTAAGTTGTGTATAAGAAACCTGGCCTAATCAAAATTCTACCCTAATCATTATCCTACTATAAATAGAAGAGAATGCTTCTCAATTCACAGATTTTGTAATTTGATCATTCGAAGAGAGAAATCGACAAAAACTCAAATATTGCTCAAGTTTCAAGCTTTTGTGTGTTGAGAGTGTGTTTGTTGTTGAGTTAAGTCTTGGTCTGTAATTGAATTACTCATGTTGTAAGAGTAATGATTTTTTGTACTCATTGAGTGCTTAGGTAGAGTTACATGAGTTTGATATTGGTTAGAGTTAATCAATATCGAGGTAATATCTTGACAGATTTGTCAAGGAGAGTTTATAATAGAGTTATTACAAACTAGTTGAGCCTAGAGTTAGGTTCCGATGGAGTTGGTAATCATGAATTTGATTATAATGGATTGTTGAGTACTTGTGAGAGCAAGTCATGGTTTTTCCTCCCTTGAGCAAGGAGGTTTTCACATTAAATAAATGTGTTCTTTACTTTCCTGCAAAGTGTTGTTTTCTTACTTATTTACTACTTTATTGCTTGTCTCGGACTTTAAGGGCCTGGTCCCTCGTAGTATGGTGCAACCCCCAAATTTTAACACTTTTATTCCAAAAAAAAAAGATGTTTTACTTAGGAACTTAATTCATTCAAATTATCATTACTAAAGAACATAACTTATTAAATAATTTTAGTTCAAGCTTGAGTTTTGGACCATGCATGTGTGATGCTCACTTTGATTGCAAAAAAATTAGGATGTTGCATATTATTTTCATCAAGTTAATTAATATAGATAAGTATTTTACAATAGGAATACAATATAGATATATATAGACCTGATCTACTTTTCAACTAATATATCTCTCTCTCTATATATATATAAAGGAAGGATATGGGAATACAAATGCGGCATGCTTCTAATGCTACTATTTTCATTTATCTTTTTATGACTTTTTTGCTATTCCCCCACCCCACCCCCATTTTTCCTTATTTTCTAATTAATAATTAAAAAGTTATCAATATTTATTTACCCTATTTTTTGATTATCATTAATAATTATTTTAATTAAGATATTAGAGAATTGAAAAGCCTAATCAGTCTACAGTATTGTCACTGTCGTTCCCCACTTTCTTTATTTTCTTACTTATTAAAATTTTTAACGTTATTTTATCCTCTTTAATATCATTAACGACTATCATTAATGCCCTTTAATTTCCCGTGTTGTTACTTTATCTTCTTACTCTTTTTGCATTCCATGTATGATATAAATTTGAACATAATAAGGTAGCTATTCCTTGTACACTTTTTCGAATTATATATTTTTCAATAAAATGGGTATGTTGAGCTCCGATTTTTCTTTTCTAATACTATTCTTGGTTACGAATTTATGCTCTCAATACTTTTATCACTTTCACAGACAATGCTCATTTCTTAAGTAAGCTACTATATTCGTTTTCCTGTGTTTATTTGTTTTAACATTGTATGAAAAAATTATTCTACTTGATATTGTAAATTATGTTGCTCGAATTCTTCAAAAATATAATTCGGTGTGCACTGGTTCTTTCAAAAATACCGCAGTTTTGAAGGATTTGAACGGATACTTTTGAAGAGTCCAAGCAACTTATTTACAATAGATACTTAACGTATAGATAGGCTTTACTATCCATTAGATAGTTGACAGTTCTCTTGTCAAATCATTAATTGTTCTGAATTAGTCAATTTTAAACTCTACTTTCTCGCAAGTAAATATTTCTTGAGTTATCGGTAAAGGTCTTGGACTATGATTTTCAGACTAGGATGGTCTACTTGACTGAGCAATCTCTGAAGTATGTACAAACGTAGATCACAAACCCCAAAAGCTTTAGTCTTTTGAGGGACTAGAGAGGAGTTTGCGATTTCCTTGCTGCAATATTTGCGAAAGAAGAGAAGGCCATTACTGTAACAGTTTCGTTTCCACTCAAAATATGTGTCACATGTCTGTCTCTGTACTTCTGTTTTTTGTTTGGCTAGAAAGTCAAAAAGTAAAAATAAGTCTTTTCACAGGTTTTGAAAAACCTTTTCGCTGCTTCTTGGGAGAGAAAAAATAAGTTGGATAGCCCAAAGTGAATGATATTAAACTTTGAAAGAATTAGAACTTCCTTAAAGATATTCTTGTATTACATTATTTCTCAGATGTCGTTTAGAGAGTTACTTGACTATTGTGATTGAATTTCTTCACATAACGTTTTTTTAGATAAGAAACCATAGAGAAGAGCTATTGAGCCACCCATGAGAAATCTCTGAGGTAAAGTAAGCCCGGAAAAAACATGATACTTCACGTTTGATTAGTTTATGTATTTCAATCCTAATTTATTTTCTTTTCACTCTTTCTTCATTCCAAGACTTAGATCTATTTTCCCCACCCCACAATCATCGGAAGAGTAGGAATGTTTTTGCTTGAATGGGGTTTGACATAGCGATAAAATTTGTAGATTTTGATTATGTTTTCATCTTCTTATTTTCTGTTTTAGGTGGAGCAATATTTAAGATTTATATGTCACTTCATTAACAAGTCATATATATACATATACATATATATATATATATATATATATATATATATATATATATATATATATATATATATATATATATATATATATATATATATATATATATATATATAAACCTTTTAATTATGTTTTAACTTGTCACAACATAAACCACGCTATTGTTTGATCAATCGTCTTGACTTCTTTTTAATTTCAGGTAGGTTGTCGCATCAAAAGTGTGCGCACTTAGTGCTTTTTATTTGTCTGAGCAATGTGATTGATTTTTTCACTTGACATTTTTTAAGATAAGAAGCCATAAGTTAGCTTTTAGATTAAACTAGAAAAGATTGGGGTCATTTTCACTATTACTCTAAGGTGCATATATTGAAATGTAATATAATTGACTGGTTTTTTTAATCAAAATTAAAGTCATATTTTGATTTCTTATTTGCCCACGCAAAGCGTGAGTAATTTTTCTAGTGCAATAGTAAATGAGGTTAGAGTAGACCCACTTTTAAAATTATTTAATAATTGATGCACTTAAAACTAAATGAATAAGACAAACATAGTGGTATAGTTTAATTAGAATTTATGTCCTATTTTTAGGAGTCCTTAGTCGTATGAATTGAATTGGCTATAGTTTTAATTAGATGTACGGCATGCCTTATTTTAATGAATCCTTAACGGTATGAAATAACTTGGATATTAGATATTGTGATGGAATTGCCAAATTCAAAGTTAAATTGTTATCAATTGAAATATTATAAAAATAAATAGAAAGATAATAGATATAATTATATAATTATACAATAATTGAAAAAAATGTAAATTGTCACTTTATCTATTGAATTTTAATGAATAACAAAAAGTTTAATTAATATTTGAAACATACACGATGTGCACAATACTGCTACAACTTTCAGGAGCATGGTTCGTGTCAGCACAGACCCAATATTAAGATATTTTAATTATGTATGATAATTTAAATTGATGTCAATTCAAATTATGAATTATAAAACATGAATACACAAATTTAACATACTAACTACTTGATAGTATTTTTCAGGGAACTAAGTCTCACAAGATAATTATGTACATTTTATTCATATAAATGACAAAATTCCATGCATTTTTAAATTTCAATCTTTAATCATATGATAAAGGGTTATCTAGTCATGCATATTACATCACATGTGGCTTGCAATTAATAACTCAAAAATTCATTTTACTTCCCTACTAAGTCGATATAAACATTTTTTGCTTTCATTTTCTCCTTCTCTTTTATTTTGTCAACTTAAAGGTGTCAAACGGGCCGGGCTGACCCGGCCCGGCCCGGCCCGACCCGGCCCGTAACATCAAACCGGACCGGTTTGACCCGGCCCGGAAAGCCCTAGGGCTTTAGGGTACCGGGTCCCGGTCCGGTTTTTTAAAAAAATTGGGCCCGGTTAACCCGGCCCGGACCAACCCGGTCCAGGCCCGCCGGTTAACCGGCCCGGCCCGGCCCGGCCCGGTAACCGGAAAAAAAAAAAAAAAAAAAAAAAAAAATCTGTTGGGCCAAACTAGCCGTTGGCCCAACGGTAATATTACCGTTTTTGGGTCCAAAGGGCTAGTTTGGGCCCATTTCATTAAAAAAAAAAAAAAAAAAAATATAAAATATTTTTTAATCCTCAAAATAAATCTATAAATACCCTACAACTTCAAATCATTTCTCACACAATTTTCCAATCTCTCAAATCTCATTCTCTCTCAAATCTCAATTCTCAATTCTCAAATATTCAATATATTTAATTTCTTAAAGTGTTCACTTTAATTTTTTATTTTTTCGTTTACAAAGTAAGAGCGGAAGTTTCTAAAGTCGCAATCTTCGGATACTTCCCAAATTTGGTATTGTCGTTCCATCTCTTACGTTTAATTTTTATTTATTGTATTAATTGTTTAATATTTAATTTTGTTATATTTGTGTATTTTGAATATTTTTAGTTTAATTTAATTTATATTATGGATAAATTAAAAAACCTCGCTGCTAAAGGTGTTAAAATTTTTTGTCCCGGAAGCGGTAGTGGTAGTAAAAAGCGAATTATTAGCGGTAGAGGTAGTTCAAGTAATAGATATACCCGTGTGCCTTCGCCTCCGGTACCGCTTGGTACACCTTTTGAGGAAGAAATAGGTGTAGGTGCTCACGATATGGATTATGTAGAATTTCAAGAAAATTACGGTATAGAAGAAGAAAATGAAGTAGATGCAGTTAATGTAGACGAAGATGATGAAAATATTGCTGAAACACCCGCAGTAGGAGATGCTAACGTTAGATCTGAATCAGTTAATCTCCCTTCCCGTCCTCCCAGTGCCCCAAAACCACGTAAAAGAACTAGTATTGCATGGCAATTTTTTGAACGTATATCAGATATTGAGGTGCAGTGCAATATTTGTCAACAAATATATAAGCATAGAAGTGGCGGTAAGCAAGGGGGTACGGGTACGTTAATGAGACATATAGGTGAAGATCACAAAAGAGAGTTAAATATTGCAAAAGGTGGTGGGGATGTTGGTGGGTCAACGCAAACTAGAATGGACCCAACAACCGGTCAAGTAGCGAAAAAGTATAATAAATTGAGGGACCGGGAAGAAATAGCTAAAATGGTAGCTGTGGGTTGTTTGCCTTTTACTTTTCCTTCTTCTGATGCTTTTATCCGTTATATACAAGCAATTTATAATCCTATGTTTAATGGTATTCCTAGAACTACTTGTCGGTCTGATATTTTTAAACTCCATTCACAATATTGTTTTTATTTATCAACATTCTTAAAAAATATTCAATGTAGATTGTCCCTAACTTCTGATCTTGGTCGTGCTGTTAATAAAAATGATTATTTAACTGTTACTTGTCATTGGATGGATAGTAATTTCATAATGCAAAAACGTATTCTTGCTTTTTTATATGATGAAGATCGCAAGCATACTGGACAATTTATTTCTGATTCTATTATTAAAATTGCCGGATATTATGGTATAGAAAATAAAATTTTATGTATTGCTTTTGATAATGCTTCTAACAACAAAAATGCTATAACAAAAATAAAATCTACGTTATCTCCACCCTTTCCTGAAATTTTCCATATTAAGTGTGCATGTCATATCTATAATTTAATTGTAAAAGATGGTCTTGACTTTTTTGAGGTTTATATTGAAAAAATTCGTCTTGCCGTAGGTTTCATTCAAGGAAATAATCGTAGAGCGAGAATTAAAGAATTTAAAGTTAAATGTCAAGAAAATGGACTTACACCGATTTTAATGCCTGAGGAAATTGATATTAGATGGAATTCTACGTATGAATTTTTAAAAACTTGTTATAAATATAGAATTCCTATTACACTAACTTTTAACCAACACTGTGGTTCTTTTGCTGATTCTGCTGATTGCATGTTACATAATTCTGATTGGGTTATAATTAATGATCTTGTTAAATTTTTAGAAAAATTTTATGTAGCTACGGTTGAATTTTCCGGTGCATACTATCCTACTGTTTGTAATATTTTGGCATATATAGCCGATATTTCTGGTTTGCTCCAACAATATAAAAATAAAGAAGGTTATAAAGAAGCTGTTGGCGCTATGTTTACGAAATTTAAAAAATATTTCTTCCCGATTCCCCCTATTTACATGATTGGTGCTATTTTAAATCCTTGCATGAAATTTAATCATATGTGTCACTTTAGTACGCTTATTTATACTAACTTAGAAATAAATACTAACCGTGAGTCTGAACAAGAGCAGCCTGATTTGTGGACGGCTACGGCTGATGCAAAAGATTATATAGAAAAATTATATAATCACTATGCTGATTTATTTGATTCAGCCGTACCTAAAAATATCAGTCCAACTGTCGCTCCTCATCCTCCCGAGGAGCCATCATCTTCTAAAAGGTCGGCACATAGTGGTTTTCCTGATTCGTTTTATGATTTATCTTGTTGGAACAGTGTGGATGAGAGAGCTTACACATCAACTTATCGGGAGGAGCTGAAATATTATCTGCGGACGCCACCAGAGGATCGCAGACGACGAATCAACTCGCTGGATTGGTGGAGAAATAATGAATCACAATATCCTGTACTTTCAAGATTAGCCAGAGATATCTTGAATGTTCCAATGTCAACCGTTGCATCAGAGAGCGCCTTCAGTCAGGGACGACAGCAGCTTGGAGACAACCGACACTCATTGGGAAGCAACGCAATGAATGTTTTAGTTTGCCTTAGAGACTGGATTAGAGCAGAAAGAAGAAACCAAGGAATGGAACCAGAGCCAAGCGACGACCTCAAACTTGAAGAAATAATGACTTCACAGGAGAACTCAACAGAATCAAGTCCAATGCATGGGTTTGCCCCCGTTGACTTCGACTATCCTATGCAAATTCCAATTAATATTAACATGAATGAGTTGGAAAAAATGATGCATAATTTATAGATTTTTCATTCATGTAAATTATAAATTTTGGATCATTTTGCAATCAATAAAATTCCACAAATTCATTCACTCCTTAGTTGTTGTTTTTTATTTTTTTTTATTTATCAATTTAAAGTTTTAATATCTTCTATAGAAGTGTATATTTAATGTATACATGTGTATATATCTTTTATAGAAGTGTATATTTAATGTATACATGTGTATATATCTTCTATAGAAGTGTATATTTAATGTATACATTATATATATCTTCTATAGAAGTGTATACTTAATGTATACATTTGTATATATCTTCTACAGAAGTGTATATTTAATGTATACACGTGTATATATCTTCTACAGAAGTGTATATTTAATGTATACATGTGTATATGTTTTATAAATTAGTATATAAGTATATCTATAAATATTGTAATGTATATATAATGTAGTATATTTTATAAGTAGTAGTGTATATACATTGAATGGCGCATAAACACGTGTATATATCTTCTATAGAAGTATATATTTAACGTATACATGTGTATATGTTTTATAAATTAGTATATAAGTATATCTATACATATTGTAATGTATATATAATGTAGTATATTTTATAAGTAGTAGTATATATACATTGAATAGTGTGTATACACGTGTATATATCTTCTATAGAAGTATATATTTAACGTATACATGTGTATATGTTTTATAAATTAGTATATAAGTATATCTATACATATTGTAATGTATATATAATGTAGTATATTTTATAAGTAGTAGTATATATACATTGAATGGTGCGTATACATGTGTATATCTTCTATAGAAGTGTATATTTAACGTATACATGTGTATATGTTTTATAAATTAGTATATAAGTATATCTATACATATTGTAATGTATATATAATGTAGTATATTTTACAAGTAGTAGTGTATATACATTGAATGGTGCATAAACACGTGTATATATCTTCTATTGAAGTGTATATTTAACGTATACATGTGTATATGTTTTATAAATTAGTATATAAGTATATCTATACATATTGTAATGTATATATAATGTAGTATATTTTATAAGTAGTAGTGTATATACATTGAATGGTGCATAAACACGTGTATATATCTTCTATTGAAGTGTATATTTAACGTATACATGTGTATATGTTTTATAAATTAGTATATAAGTATATCTATACATATTGTAATGTATATATAATGTAGTATATTTTATAAGTAGTAGTGTATATACATTGAATGGTGCATAAACACGTGTATATATCTTCTATAGAAGTGTATATTTAACGTATACATGTGTATATGTTTTATAAATTAGTATATAAGTATATCTATACATATTGTAATGTATATATAATGTAGTATATTGCATAAGTAGTAGTATATATACATTGAATGGTGTGTATACACGTGTATATATCTTCTATAGAAGTATATATTTAACGTATAAATGTGTATATGTTTTATAAATTAGTATATAAGTATATCTATACATATTGTAATGTATATATAATGTAGTATATTTTATAAGTAGTAGTATATATACATTGAATGGTGCGTATACATGTGTATATATCTTCTATAGAAGTGTATACTTAACCTATACATGTGTATATGTTTTATAAATTAGTATATAAGTATATCTATACATATTGTAATGTATATATAATGTAGTATATTTTATAAGTAGTAGTATATATACATTGAATGGTGCGTATACACGTGTATATATCTTCTATAGAAGTGTATATTTAATGTATACATTGTATATATCTTCTATAGAAGTGTATATTTAATGTATAGATTGTGTATATAGCGTATATATAGTGTATATTTGACCGGTTTTTATCCGGTTTTGACCGGTTTTGACCGGGCTTGACCGGGTTTTAGCGGGTTTGACCGGATTGGGTTAAGTGGGCCGGTTCCGGGTGGGTTTTATTTTTTTTACTGTGCGGCCCGGCCCGGCCCGGCCCAGTTAAGGCCAAAACCGGCCCGTAACCGGCCCGTAACCCGGTAAGAGAGAGGGGGCCGGTTCCGGGTTGACCCGGCCCGGCCCGTTAGACAGCCTTATGTCAACTTATACTTTGAAGTTAAATTAAATTAATATTTTAAATTTATTTTAAGTGTTTCAAAAATTATATAAAAAAGAAAACTACATGTTACTATTTTTCATATTAATTTAAGTTATTTGACTTTGAGAACACGATAAAACATACTTATGTAGATATTTTATTGAACTATTCTTTTATATATGTTTCAAGTCGTTTGTTAGGGTGTATAAAAATAATTTCGAATAGAATGGATTAGTAATGTGTGCATTAATAATGCTTGTATTAGTAATATTGATATTATTTAACATTATTTCTTATACACTGCTTGGTGTGATGTATTGAAACTTGCCTTTTCAATCTTGAAATATTTAAACAAAATTTAAAAAAAAAAATCATATATATTATAAGATTCATTCGAGATTTAGCACAGGCTCAATAAATGTTATTTTTTGTCATAATTTATGTGACACAAATAAAATTTAGATAATCAATCATATATTTAATATGATTTTAGATATTTTAAGTTGTTAACTATTGTAATTTATAATATTTTTATTTAATTTTCAAATACTATACGTTACTCTCCTTGTCCAGACTTTTGTGGCATTGATAGTCAAATATATTTTAAAAATAACTGAAGTTTTTAATTATTGTGATTTATAATACTTTTCTTCTGTTCTAATTTAAGTGATACTAATATAATTTTTAGAGTCAATCAAATATTTTACATCTTTTAAAATTTTTAAGTTGTTAATTATTGTGATTTATAGTATTTTTTACATATTTTTTGAAATATATAACAAATTATTTTTAAAAAAAAATATTAAGTTGTTAACTATTGTAATTTATAATACTTTTTATGTAATTTACAAATAATATATGTTACTCTCCTCGTCCAAATTTTTGTGTCATCGATAGTCAATTATATTTTTTAAATAATTTAAATTTTTAATTATTGTGATTTTAAATATTTTTTTTATTTCAATTTAAGCAACACAATGCTTTGATGGACATAATAATTAATTAGGGGTGATTTAATAAAATCATGATTCAAGTAGCGACACAGACATGCCTTAAATGACTTACAACAACTAACTAAAAGTGATATAGGAAAATTACTATAAATAAAATACTTGTGAAAAAAAATTTAAGCAGATCTCATATAAGACGTCTTTAAAACATCAAGAATTAATTATTATTTTATATATTTTACCTTTATTATCAAATATTATTAATTTTTTAATACTTAGTTGACTTATATTAATTAATAGGGCTAATATTTAGTAAAATTATGGTTGAAATAATTGAAGCAGACATGTTATAAATGTAAAATTTACTTTTTTTAATAAAATATTATTAGTTTTTTAATATATAAATAACTTTTAATAATTAATTAGGGAGATATAGTAAAATTGTTGTTGAAGCAGATATATCATAAATGTTTATTTTAGGTTTTTAAAATTAAATATTATTAATTTTTAGTACACAATTGACTTACAATATTTAATTAAGGGTGAATATAGTAAAATTATGAATTTAATATTATTAGTTTTTTTAATACATAAATGACTTATAATAATTAATTAGGGATAATATAATAAAATTATAATTAAAGCAGCTGAAGCAAACATGTCGTAAATGTCTATTTTACTTTTTTTTAATTAAGTATTATTAATTTTTAATATAAAACTGAGTTATAATAATTAATTAGCAGTAATATAATAAAATCACGGAACAAACAACCTGCTGAAGCAGGCATGTCGAAACCTTATCTTCTATATAATAGAAAAATATTACTGAAGAAATTTGAATGATAGATTTTGGAAAAACCCCTGCCGAACTTAACCTGGCCATTTTGAGCTGGAAGCAATTCCAAAGCCACAAAAATTTTTTTTAAAAAAAAAAAAAAAAAAAAAAGCTCGAGCAAAAAAATAAACTATTGAATCATTACCAAAAGCTTTTTTCTTATTAAATCCACCCTATTTTCAATTGGACATTCATAAGTTTCAATCTACAAAATATCATAATTCAACCAAACTGGTAAAATTCCTTTGGAAATAACAACAATAATATTTAGCTAATTTTGTTGGTGGGAGTGAAACTAATTGAGATGTGCATAATCCGACAGATAATACGATTATTAAAAATATAAATAACAAATTAATCTAGTTTGCTAAAAACACTGAGAGAAGTTAAGCTTACTTGGAAAAGAATCCAGAGCTGAAATTCCAGATCTAACTCTTCGTTTAGTATTTATAATCTTTCATCATTTATACTTTATGGAGATATGCTTGTTTCATTCAATTTTTGTGTAAAAATTTTAAGTAAAGAGAAATATGAGAATTTATCACAATGGGAGAATTTATTATCTAAATTTTACCTAAAATGAAACGCGTGAAGTTATCAAAAGAGAAAAATTTATTATCAGAATTTTACCTAAAAGAGAAACACTAAAAATTATTAAAAAGAAGGAATTCATTTTCAGTTGTCAATTATGTATGATTCATATATCATTATTAAAACTATTAACTACAAAAAGTAAAGAAAGCTAGAAAGAATAATAATGAATAAAATAAAAACTTGAAGATCTTAATCGGTATAAAGAAAAAATTCCCTACAATAGATATAGGGCTTTATTAGGTTTGAACTCTAATTTACTTGGAATGTTTCTCCAACATAAAATTACAAATAAAATTTTAGTTGATTTCAAGAACATCCATTCAAATCAAGTAAATTTTCTTTAAACGCATTAAAAAGAAAAACATACACAAAGCAGCATCATTATGGAGAATTAGCGTTTGATAGATGAGAGGGGAAAAAACCTATCATATTTGAACTTTTCTTTCAAACATACCTAATTTGTCATGGAATTTTAAAACATGTACTGTATTTTAAATTGATTCAAAATGGTATAAATAAGGTAAGTTTTGTTGGGATTCTTACCATATTATTAGTTTGCAAAAAAATATAGCTTGTTTTATTTTTGAAAAATAGGATAGATTTTACTTTGTCAAAATATACTCCTATGTGACAAGTGTTTGCCAAAGTAGTAGCTTGTTTGAACTTTTATGAAAGATTTTTGCCAAAAATAAATATTTTTTTCATTTTTTTAAAATATATATTACTAGTATTTATATTTATGTACAAATATAATTTGAGAAAATAGTATAAAATGCTTTTATCTAATGGAGAGTTTTTTAATGAAGGACAAAAAGTCCGAATGACTTTTCTAAGAATTTTCACACTTTTAATATATTGTAGATGTAGATTTATGTGACATAGTTTTTAAATAGTGATCATACAAAAATAATACGTGTATAATCTATCCTAATTAAGCCTAAATATTATAATCGTCAACTGTTTTTGACATATTGGTTGGCCAAAAACTTGAAACATCCTCGTTTTTATGTCCAATTCCCACTATTTACATCTTTGGGATGTTACAATCGTTCATGTCAATTTATGAACTTTTATATTAGTAATCTCCAAGTTTATCATGACATGTATTTTTTTTTTTACTTTAGTAAATTTTAATTGAGGATACAATGAACAAAACCCCTCTATTTATAGGAAAAAATACTTCTAGTTTCTGACTAAAAGACAAATACTTCATATCCTGATAGATATCAACTAGATCTTGATAAATATTCTTGATAGACATTCACTATAATGTAAATACATTTATAACACTCCCCCTTGAATGTCTAATTGATAGATAATGTGCCTCGTTAAAACCTTACTAGAAAAAATTTAGTGAAAAATAAAATCTAGTGAAGGAAAAAGGGTAAACATATCTAACAATACGCATATAGATTGCCTCAATAAAAATCTTACAAGGAAAACCTAATGGGACCAAACCTCGTAAGGGAAAAAGAGTACAACGCATATTAACTCCCACTAATGAGAACATCCTTGAACCTTTGCATCCCAATATTGTGCACCATCTTCTTAAAACTTGCAGTTGAAGGAGACTTAGTGAATAAATCAGCTGCATTGTTACTTGAATGAATCTGTCACGTTAATTTCACCATTCTTTTAGAGCTCATGTATAGAAAAACTTTGATAAAGTGTGTTTCATTCTATCTCTTTTTATGAATCCACCTTTAGGTTGTGCTATCCATGCTGCATTATCTTCAAATAAAATCATGGTACTTTGTCACATGTCAAACCACATTTTTCTCAAATGAGATGTATCATGGACCTCAACCACACACATTCTCGATTCGTTTCATGAATAGCTATTTTTTATCATGATTCGATGAAGTGGCTAGATAAATTGCTTTCTATATCTCCAAGATATAGCAGTATCACCACATGTGAACAAACTGCATGTTTGAGATCAAGATTTAAGCAGGTTAGATAAGTACCCAACATCAACATGACCAATAAGATCGCGGGACTGCAATCTTTCTAACAAATTAACTAAAAAGGCTATATCACGCCTTATAGTATTTGTAAGATACATGAGTGCACCAATTGCACTAAGATATGGTACTTCATAACCAATTCAAATTGGTATATTTCTCATTTCAGCAAATAATCTATTGCTTTTGAAAACTCTCCAAGAGTTCCAATAATTTTCAAGCTATAAGCTTATATAATATAAGGATTATAAAAAAGTTTCCCCAAAAACTTTTACATGCTTCAAATTTTGAATCCTTAAAAAAGTTTTTGTATAAATTGTCAAGTGACAATATTCAACATTGAGTGACATCTTCAAATATTTAAACTGCAAATCAAATAAGTTTTGTGCTTACCAAGATGCATCATTTCACGTCACTTGATAAAGTTTCTATGTCAGCATGCTTAAATAAACGTAAAATTCGAATCCTCGTAATCTTTCACAATATTGCATCAATATTGTATCAAAGATATCATCGACGGTTTCTCATTTTGTATTGGTTCACAATGTGACATAACATTTTGAGATCTAATCACTTCATTATTTTCAAGTATTTGAACCTCTCATAAAGTTTCATAAAATGTGCTCTTCAAGAGTACATTGCCTTTTTATTATAATTATTTGCTCCTTATCCTTTTCAAGGATTATTTTATTTGGAACCGATTAGTCTACCACGCTTCATGAATACATAGACTTTGTCCTTTAGGGACACAAAATAGGAGCACTTGTAGCTTAAATATGATACTGAATTTGAGTCAAGAGATGCTTCCGGCATTTGACTTGAATTATCTTTTGAATGAGGATTTGATGATAATTCCTAACATATTTCATAGCTACATATAATCTTCCCCTTATGTTAGGAAAACTAACGTTCATCCTCCATCTTCTTTGAGGAATTCATCTTTGTGCATCATGGTATATTCATTAATTGTATACCGTACATCAAAACTATTACATGAAATAGTTGGTTCCTGACCTTGAACTAATAGAGGATGAAGAAATAATCATAATTTATTGATCTAATGCATACAAGTGCTATTGTATGCAACATATCATTTTCAGACCAACATAAAAAGTTTTATTCTCATTAGCAATGGTTTAGTAATTTATCAAAGGTGTTCAATGCCAAACCATCGTTATCAAGATGAATTGTCTTGATTACACAATCTGAAAGTTATTCTCTTAACTCAATTTTATTGAGCAACCAACTTTATGAATGTCAAACCGCAGGTTAACAATAAACGTACATGTGATCATCTTATATTGATGTATCTTAATAGATCACTTGATAGGTGAATGGGTCTATATTCACCTTTTATACTTTTCAGATTTTAAAGGATCCAATCCCAAAATTAGTTGGTCCAACCAACTTGTCATGAGAACAAGCAACATTAAAAGTAATGAAGAATTTTCTAATTCTTCAATATATGTTCAATACTCAGTATGCACATCTTTGAGATGTCTCAATCGTTCATGGCAATTTATGAGCTTTTATTTTAGCAAACTCCAAGTTTACTATGACATGTACCTTTTATTTTAGTAAATTTTAGATTTACTATTATATGAATAAAGTTCAGATTTACTACTTTAGAAGTAGATTTCAAAATAACTCTTCTCAGTTATTCTACCTCGTTCGGAGGTGAATTGTGTGTGATACAATCAGAAGTAGATTTCAAAATAACTCTTCTCAGTTATTCTATCTCTTTCGGAGGTGAGTTGTGTGTGATACAATCACAATCAATTGCACTTTTATATTAATAAGCTTTACTAAATATTATCACATTCACCCCAAAGAATGAATCCGTGCTCATAATAATCAAAATTTTCATTCCCGGAAATGAAATATAATCGTGCGTTAAGCCTATCAAATTATGATAGCTTATAGCCTCTTTAAAAATATTTTTAATTTAAGAGCAAATTGAGGTGTGCATATAACATAGAGAATTTTTCTCTTAACATACCTTTCGGGGTATATCATATATTGCTACAACATTCACTTCAAGAATAGAGAAAATTACTACCGCATTCACTTCATGGAATGGAGCATATTCAATGGACAAGTTTCATGACTTTTCATCAAAGCTCATTATTTTGCCTTAGTCATCATAATGTCATCAATATGGTGCATTGAGATCCAAGCTCAACGTCTTATCCATATAAAGACGTCTTAGGCATAAATCAATGAGACTTGAACCCAACATCTTATCATTATGATGCATCGGGACTCTAGCCCGATGTATTACTCTCTTGGTGCAATAGAACTTGAATCCATCGTCCTACCCTCAATCAATGATATAATTTTTATTTAAATTTCGCTTTTGGTAAACCGAAACTAATTGCTTCTCAACCTTCATTCGGTTTTATAACAAGAATATAAATAATTTTTCCACATAATTAACATAATTGAAATTCTAGGAAGACAATTTAAATATTGTAGAAAGTATAGATTATCCAATATCATATATAACTTTACCTGTGTTGGCCATATAATAATACAATAAAGCCATAAATCTCATAAAGGATTGATAACATACAACTAGTAAGAAAATGGTTGGTCGATGACTTTTCCCCAATTATGACAAACTTATGTTTAACATATGTCATTGGACAATGTTTGACAAACTTATGTTTAACAAATTCGGTGATCATCACCATGTTACCTGCAAATAAGAAAGCACAATACACACCGCACGTATGAATTTATTAGATAAATTCTACTCAGTTGATGATTAGAGTGTCGTACTGATAACGTGATATGAAATATAAAATAAAGAAGAAGAGAAGGCTTCTTTATTTCTCTTGAGGATGAGGATTGACGATACATTGAAGAAAACCCTCTATTTATAGGTGAAAATATTCCTAGATTCTGACTAAAAAACAGATACTTCATATCCCGATAGATATCAACTAGATCTTGATAAATATTCTTGATAGACATTCTGTAACTACATTTATAACACCATATATATATTTAGGTACTAATAACATCTATTTGATGAATATGTTCTTATTTTAAATTGATCAAATGAATTTAGTCTATATTGAATTATGCAACTATTCAATTTCTTTAAATTTTTGTAACAAGGAGAAGTTGTATATTTTGCATTAGCTATGGAAAGTTGAAAGCACTTCTAAAAACGTTAAATACAATGTTTAACTGATAAGAAACTCCACGCGAGTGCCCTCTAATTTACCTAATTTACACATTATAATTGTATCTAATTTTTGAATTCTCTAATTTTTAATAAGGAAAAAATGTTGGTTAATATATTTAATTCAGAATTAATAAATCTTTCATCCTTTGAGGGACATTTTTATAATCCAACTTTTAACTATGGGGCTTCCCACTTTTAGATTAAAACAATAAGTATAGGTATTATGATATGATAAATATAAGGCTGACTCACTTTTTTACAACTTATTTCTTCTGAGTCAAGGATCAATCAAAAATAACCCCTCTCTATTCCACACATATAAGGATTAAATTTGCGAACATACTGTTCTTCTCAAATCTCATTTATAAGATTATGCTGAATAAGTTGATAATATTATTTTTCCAAGGATTAAATTAACATCTGAATTTGATGTATTGAATAAGTAGTTGTAAACATGGTTTCTACGAAAGCTAACCTAACATCTAAATTTGTTGTACAACATTTAGTGATTGTACTGACACTTTAATTCTTGAACATCAATCAAAACTTTTTCTAATATTATGATATATGGTTGCAAATTTAAGTCAATCAACTTCGGGCCTCATAAGTTTTACAACCAAATTTAGCTTATATTACAACCCTACTATGTGAGTCCATGTGGTCAATATTTTTGTCTCACGCTCGTGAGTTTAAAATTGTACTTATTTTTATATTATTTTGTATGGTCAATCATTCAATAATCACGCTTGTATTGAAATTGTTTTTACTTCCCTTTATTTTCAATTACAATATCAAGATTTTTTAATTTTATACTTTAAATTAAAATACAAAGAAAACAGTATACAAATATTCAATTACATGTATGGAGTCGTTCTTAAAATATAGATAATATTATCACTACACAAAAAAAGGTTCATTTGCAGTAGTTTTTTTAATCATTTTGTGGCAGTTCCTAATCCCCATAAAATATGTTGCGGCTGTTTTGAAAAATGACATAGTTATATTAGCCACACGCAATATTATGACGATTTTGTAAAAATGCAGCAATTGCAATAAAAACCACCACTGAATAAATTCTCAAATTGTGGGGAATTTTGTGAAGTTAATTGTGACGGTTTAAGAACCCTCGTTATGATTTTATTTTTTTAAGAAAAAATCAATAGTGACGGTTTAATTAGTGCCGTTAATTGGTTGTCAAAATATTTCTTGCTTCTAATTAATTTATAATAAACTATATGATTAAATTAGAGCAAGCGCATGAATAGCTTATAAAAATATAATTTAAATCAAATTAAAATGTCAATAACATCAAAAGTCACAAATTCAAATTCACCACATCCTAAACTAAAGTTAAAGTACTATAGGTAAAACAGTAGTACTTTCAATCCACAAAATAGTGATTCTATAATAAGAAACATAAAATATTAAGTATCTTCTGTGAGATTCATGTTGCTGCCGTGATGTTCGAAATGAACATCACATATTGATCAATGCATATACGGGCATAAAAGATGTTCTTTAAAACATGACAGTACAAAAAAATATTCAGAAACAAATAAAGAAGCTACAACAATAATAGGTAATAATTTTTATATATATATTCTCTGTTTTGGAGGGAGAAGGGGTTATTTCGATTCAAAAGTTCAGGTCATGATGACACTTACCTCGATCCCGCCTTGATAGGTAAGTGAAAAAATCACAACAGATAAGAAAATATGAGAAAAGAAGAAATGAAAGGATATGAGACTTTTAGAAAGAAGTCAAACCATAATAATCATAATAGAAAGTATGAATAAAAACGCATCCAAATCCCCAAACTTGGTAACATAAATACAAGAGTATCTAGGTAAATCTGAAACTAAAATACAGTAGTCTTCCTCCGAATACAAGTAAAGACATAAATGACAGATGGAGGGTCACAACCCAAAAACTCAAGTTATGATGTCACTTATCACGATCCAACCTTGATAAGTAAGATGAAATACCAAAATGGAAAAGAAGCAAAAAATTAAATAAAGACAGGTTACCGAGACTTCTAAAGCGAAGTCTAGCCAATACAAGTATAATTACAACAAAATTTCGAAAGAAATATCATAAATCCTAAAATCTGATGATATAAGCATAGAGCATCTAAACAACCATCTGAATTGTAACGACCCAAAATCACCTCCCGGGATGTCACACGGTACTTAGGGCTACAAGTAGCCCCAAGCTAACCCTTTGAGCCTATCACTTCTCATAATAACTCATTCAAGAAGAAATATACAAAACACCGGCACTGTCATATCAAATGGAAGGAAATACGAAGGTAGTACTCGGTCCATACGACCACAATACTGGAAATCTCAACACAACCATAGTCTGATAACTAGTCTGACAAAGCCTTTACTACTCCATGAACTCGAGAGCCGTTGTGACAGGTCCCCAACTGACTCAAACTGAACTGAAAGTAATAACATAAACACACGAATACTGAAATGTCTAAAGATAGGTCCTCGAACCATGAGGACTCACCGCTGTAGAAATGTAGATGAAGGTACTTGAGAATCACTGACGAGGCTGGAATTGAGCACATGAACCTACATTATAAGACAACGTAACACATAGACATATATGTGGATCAATACTTGGGAATGTACTGAGTACATGGGGGTGTATGCATTTACATAAAACAATATCAATACTTTTTAATCAAATCATGCATGCAAATAGGAATGACTCACTGGATTGAATAAGTCAAAATGTAAAGCTCACAAATCATGTATGATGAAGCATGTAACACAAATCTCGTAAGTCATTATACTTTAGCTTTAAAATCTGCACTCTTCTCTTATTCTTATTACTCATAGGATGAAGGAAGCTTTAAACAATACATTCAACTCATACATATATCTCATGGAGAGTAAAACTTCTTTATTGCTCAAGAACTTATAACTCTTTGGAACTCGAAATCATATGACTTTGGTTTAAAAACTGATGGTCAACTCTTATTAGTAGAGAAAACTACTTCCTTCTTTGGAAACTCAAAAGCAATTTGTTCACTTTAGAAAACATCTCATCTCAAAGATTTAGGGAAAATATTCTATCTCAATGGAAAATACTTTAGTTTAGGGAGGTTCTCTTAACCGACATAAACCATGGGAGCTATATGGAGTCCAACATCTCATCCTCTTAAGGAAGAAACCTCACATTGGGGAAAGGAGTCATACTCTTGCCAAGGAGTATAACCTTAACTCAGTGATCACTTATCTCGGCCTCGGGCCCAATCATCTCACCCTCAGGCCCAAAATCTCAAACCTACGATGACACGTAGTTCTGGGGTAAGAAACCATGGTAACTTACCCAACTCGGTGCTAAATACTACTCCTTTTAGTTTATCTCACTCATCTCATGGAAATCCACTTTCAAAATAATCTCACGGTTCATAAGAGCACAATAATTAAATCTATAATCTCATGTGGTAGAGTGGATTTCAAAACTCTATGATCATTAGGTCAAAATATTTCTCAATAATCTCAAAATACTCAAATCATGGGTTCTTATAGCACAATAGTTCATAAAATTGCAAGTCTCAAGTAGGGCTTAATAACCCATAGTTTAATCTCAAGTTAAAACTCATCATAATGCATAATTGATAGCATATAGATTCATAATTCATGTAGAAATTTGGAAGTTACAACAATTTGTCTCAAAATATCAATATACTCATATACTTCAATTTCTAGAACATTGAAACTCTTAAATTCTCAAGGAGTAACAACATAGGGTATAAACCGAGCTTCAATTTCTTAAGAAAACATGCAAAATCATGTTATTTGACTTTCAATTCGTGGGAAACATCAAGATATTGCAATCAATAATAATGGGTGAAAAATCTTAATTCAATATCATGTAAAATCTCATAGATTGCAGAAAATTATAGTTTAAATAAGCCTTTGGTCACAAGGGTGAAAGGATTACCCTTGTTCAAAACCGCACATACGTTGGATTATGAAATTAGATGAACAAGCTTGCTTCAACTCTTCTTCTTACTCTTGAGAGAGAGGGTTACTGCAACCCTTGAACTTGGGGAACTTAAATCTCAACTCAATTTGTAGAATCTATGGTGAGTTCTTGGATTTCTTGGAGAAGGGTTTTAGATTTGATCTTGTGTGAGAAACCCTAGCTCTCTTGTGTTTTGGATGATGAATGAAGCCATTTGCTTCACTAGGAATATATCTGGTTGATAAAAGAGTGAAAAACATTGAAAATCTCCTTTAAAAATGAGTTAAAAATACTGAACGGGGGCTGCGACGGTCGAAGCAATGATCCGTCGCTAGTCTGACGGTTCATCGGATCGTCTGTCGTACGTCAGTCGAAAAAAGAATACACTGCCTCAATTTGATGGTCTCTATGATAGTCTGTCATAAACGTGATGATCCGTCGGATCGTTCGTCGCACGTTGGCCAAGATGAGACCACACTGCCTCAGTGGCGACAGTCTCAGCGATGGTCTGTCCCTGACTTAACGGTCCGTCGTCCTGGCCGTCACACTTGGGCCAAAAAAGGGGGTTACTTCATTGGTTGTTGTAACACCCCAGAAAATGGGCCCCGGAGCGTCACACGATGCTTGAGGCTACGAGTAGCCCCAAGCTAACCCTTTGAGTCATTTTCATTCAGTTCAACACAAATCAACATGGTTTCCATAAATAACCCTCAAATATCAACAGAGTAATCATCATCCAAGAATAAAAGAATTTCAGAAAGATAACAAAATACGACATATTAGTCAACTCCCAACATCTATACTTGTCTGACAAACCTCTATGAAAATCAATAAAACCAGCGAGCCATTGAGACATGCCCCAACTGACTCATACTCAGTTATCAAATGTAAACAATTCCATGAAACCAACATCAGACATCACGTCCTCAGAACATGAGGACTCACCACAACAGACGATGTAGAACAGTATGCCCGAAGAATCACTGTCGAACCTGGAACTGAGCACCTGAACCTACATTCTGAGAAAATACAGCCCACATCCGAAGATGTGGGTCAGTACCATGGAAAAGAACCGAGTATATGGGGGTGTATGCAGTTGTATAAATATCACCATCATAAATATTTATAAGAAATATGCAAGATGTATGAAAGACTCACATAGCCCGAAGAAATCATCATAGTCATGAGAGGATGAAATAAGTAAAATAATACATGTGAGTCATTATATAATTTGTCAATCACTTTCAGTTCATCAAGAATATCAATTCTCGTAATGTAAATATCATTTAAATCTTTCGAAAGAATAACTTTCACAATTTTACTTTCAAATCACTTCACCATTTACCATAGACACAAGGAAACACACATACACTAGGATATCCTATAACCGACATAAACCATGTGAGCTATGTAGAGTCCAATGTACAACCTACGTTGGGGAGAGCCGTCCTATCCTTGCCATTGGAGTAGGACTATCGATATCAAATCCACACAAACTAGTAATCACTATATAAATCAGCCTCAGACTCACTCCTACGGGGGCACATATTTCTAGGAAAGTAAGGTCTCTTTATACCTCCCACTCGGTGCTAAAGATTTCTCCCGGACTTAGCTCAAATCTTTTCAAAGACAATCCACAACAAAATAATTTCAGTAATATATAAATATACATCGGGAGCCATCATGCTTCCCATCTATCAAAATCAACCACGTTGTGGATTTATTTCATACTCGAGTTAAAAACAACTCCATTAAGACCAAAAGTTTAAATCATTCAAAATATCTCAAATATTCAACATCAACGTGCTTATAACACACACTTTCTCAAAAAAAATACAATTTTCAATGGGGATTCACGACCCAAATATCAAAATCATGATAAATTCAAGATTCATGCTTTGTATCTCCACACATGTAAATTCATCTTTCAAAATTATAAACATCAAGATTTCATAATAATCATCATTAGATATGTTTCATGCTTCAAATTCGTAAAAATCAAATAAAAATCATGCCTTTGTAAAGAAAATTACTTTTGGGCACAAGAACGAAAAAGAGTTCTTGTTGAAAAACCCCACATACCTTGAATAATGAACTTTAGATCGATAATAATTTTTGAAATGTTAATCATGCCTTTGAATGATGGTTCTTGGAGTTCTTAAACTAGGAACTTTGAATCTTGAATAAATTTGCAGAATTAATGGTGAACTTTGGAGGTTCTTGAAGTTGGATGTAGGAGCTTAGGGTTTTCTTGTTTAGGGAATTTGATGAAATATAATATATATAATGCTTCTAATAGGCTTTAATATAGGGTTTGGCGGATTTTGGGTGAGGGAGAATGACCAAAACGCCCCTAAAAATCAAATAATTCTCAAATCTGTCCTTTGATGGACTGTTTTGATAGTCTGAAGTAGATCAACCATAACGTTTTACTCCAATATCCAAATTAGATGAAACCAATTTCATTAGAAAGAGGACACTCATATCTTTCCGTTGATATATAGTATCTCACCCAGATTATTGTGTACGAGGAGTTATAATCGTTTGAAATTGACCCAAAAAATCACTTTTGATAGGCTGAAGTAGATCGACCATAACTTTTTGCTCCGATATACAAATTGGATGAAACCAATTTCATTGGAAAGAGGACTTGCAGATATTTCCGTTGATATATAGTAAATCACCCAGATCATTATTTACAAGAAGTTATGATCGTTTAAAGTTGGAGAAAAAATACGTCAGGCCTCAGTACTTTTTCCTGCACATTTTACTGTTCACTACTATTCACGGTTCGATCGGAGTGTTCATAACTCGTCGCTCAGGTGTTCGTTTTGGATGATCCACATATCGTTGGAAAGATTATTTGATACTCTACTCAATGGTGGATCATAATCTAAGACATTCCGCACGAAAAATTTATAATTCATTTTAGAAGATAGAACCCAACACGTTTACGAACAAAATTTCAACGAAAAATTTTCTGGGGTATTACAGTTGTGACGGTCCAGGCGATGGTCCATCACACACTCGACGGTCCGTCAACCTTGTTCTAGACTTCATTCGTTTGGAATGAGTAAATAAACTTTTTTTCAAAATCTTCTTTCACATCCTCTTGTTACTGTTCTTAATTATTTAATTGCAAATAAAAAATATGTGCTCATTCCTCACTATTTTGTTTACTTGATCAATTTTTTCCGAAGATTACATTGACGGAATGCGTAGTTGCTCAACTTGTTATTAAAAATCAAAAAGATCAAGAAGATTAATACCTCGGTCTCGAAGGTCATGGCCTCATGGACACTAAAAGAAGAACAGATTCTTGTCGAAGATCTGAAGAATGTTTGTGCTAAAGATTAAAAAGCGGATAATGACACCTTTAGGTTTGAAGATATGGTAAAATTAGAGTATTATTTACGAAAAATTCATTCTAACTATGGATTAAGATCTGCACCCTATATTAATTCTAAATGAAAGCTTGAAAGAGGAATTATGGGATATTGCCATAATATACCACAAATTACAGTAATTACAGTTGAATAAAATGAACAAACAATGAAGAAAATAATAAGATCATCTTCTTCTTGGATGAGGTACGGATATCTCGCTCTCTTTAAGGAGATTCAAGTCCACTGCGGCAGAATCTAAACCGATCCAACAGTATATCTCTTGACTTGTCTCCTTCAGGATACAACAACTCATCATCAATGTACAACTTAAATAACTCCAGATTAGTTGAAGAGTTCAAAACTCCACCACTAGAACACCTTCCTTCAACATATTAAAACTCTCGTTTTTATAGTGAATATAGGTTAAAGACTTAGAATATTTTCTGTCTCAACTCTTTCTTTCACTAATATAATTACTCTCTTTTGTATAGTGAATATAGTTGAAGACTTAAAATATTTTCTATGTCTCAACTCTTCCTTTCACTACTATACACGAAATATTTTTCCACCCTTATCATCTTTTTCTTATATGTCACAATATACTACAACTGATCATTTTTCTTCTTACTACATAAAAAAAGAAGACACCCTTTATAAAAGTGTATATTTCTTCCATTTAATAAATGAAGGATTAGTGAAATATTAAGTGAGGAAGATATATGCTTAATTGTTACATAAGTTACATGACATAAAGAAGTAGAATAATGAGTGAGATGTTGCAAGAACTAATGGTCATTTAGGTTACAAGAATGTAGATAGTCAAGTTCATTCGACAATCAACTAATTAGAGGTCACATTCTACCACAAACTAATGTGAGTAATGACACATAATGCCACCATGAATATAGACATTTAACACAAATACGAAATGGTAGAATTATGCAATTTAACATTTTAATTTAATATTGAAATGCACCAACATTCTTTCACTCATTTTAACATTCAATAAGTATTGCACCAATTTAGTTGAAGGGAGACTATTGCGCATAATAAAGGTATACTTTGCATTGAACCTTTACTTAGTAAAATAATAAATTTTATTCTAGATTCAATAGTGGTATAGACTTGAACTATGATTGTTTAAGGAAAATAAAGCATCACTGCATACACACAACAATCAAGGTGTTGACATAAGCTTTAATAGCCAGTACATTACGGTCATGTGCTATCCCATTTTTCATAAATGTTTTTTGAGAATAAGCCCAATTTTCATAGGAAGCGTCCTACTTCCGCAATCACATAGGTGAAATCTATCAAGGATGGTCCTGTAATTTCGACAACCCACTCATACGAGATAAAAAAATTCATTAAGAGTTCTAGACTCAACCGTCACAAATCATTATAGAAATAAAATGCACCCATACTATAAGGAGGGATAAAATGATAGTGCATTACACAACAAGTCATCATATGATTCGTTTTTCTCATAGAACCTGTTTATAGGATCTCTAATCCTCAGGTTGGGTTTCCTCATATATGACTTAGATTTTTGAGCTTTAATTCCTTCCTCCTCAACATGTTTTAGATCGTTTATCTTGCTAAGGCCTTATATAGTTCATCTACAAGATAATCACATAATTTGACATAATCAATGTTAGTGTTGCCACTTTTCAAATATAATATCACAATATTATTTTCTTCTCACGAGTTTGAATTTACTGTTATAATAACAGTTTTAAACTATACCATTTATATTAGTGCTATCAAAATAACTCAAAATTAGAGAAATTAATTTCTCAGAATAAAGTGATTGATTAATTCACTATCTGAACCTAAAATAATTAGTCAACCTCCAAGATAGAGTTAGCAAATAATAATTTACTTTTTTATTTCAATAAATAGCATCAATTTTTTTTTTAATTGCATAAAAAACACTTTTAGGTTTAACTAGATTTATTTTAATAAAACAAGCCACAAACTTTTTTTCTTCAAGTAAATCTACTTGATTTGCTTGTATAACTTGCTTAAGTACTTTTACTCAATTTCAGGCCAAGTGCAATTAGCCACATATCTCATATTTTATTAGGCTATCAAACTCTTTTTTTATATATTTATCACACCACTTTCACATATTTGAATCAAAAGGAGTTGCATGGCTCATACAATCAACAATTTGTATTTCATAATTTTTCTTTTTCACCATAATTTTTGCCATCTACTTGTTGACATCTAATTTTTGCCCTCCACATTTTAAATTAGTTTTTGAATTTCTCAATTTTAAATAGTTTTAAAAAATTTATTTTAAGTTATTTGAAATAAATTTCAATCGTACCTTTCGAATTAGGTGAAAATAATACGTTTAGTGTTTAATTATACATGATTATATAATTATCAGATAAAGAAAATGCTTTAAAATTTATTCAAACTGAAAAGTTTGATCAAATTGCAAATACTTTACTTTTTCCAAGATCGATTGAAAAAAATAAATTAATTACATAATTAGTTTCTTCATTTTTTTTAAATAAAAATAATTGTGTTTTGTTAAATATTTATTTTAAAGTTATTGAATTTGAGAAGCTCATTAAATTAATTAGAAGTTAATTTCGTCTCAACTTTATCCAAATTTATTCAGTTATGACTATTTTATAAATATAAAATGACCATGATTCTAATGGGACTAATTCTCTTTATTAATTTTAATGACCCAACCAAACCAACCCACTCTTTTTCTTTTTTACCCAACTCAGGCCTATATTTCAATCCCAAAACCAATCCAACAATAGTACCAACTTTACCCAAACCAACAGAAATCTCAATTCTCATCGACCTAGCACAAATCCAGCCGACCTGACCTGATAAACATTTGAATCCATCACCCCTACTCTTATAACACCGGACAACCCCCACATAACAGGAAACAACGTCGAACAATAGCAACAGTCAGCAACTTCACCCAAACAACAACATAACGACAAAAACCCACCAGCAACAACGGGTTCAAACTGGAGAACCCGGTGACCTAACAAACCCAACCCGCAAAGAACTTTCACGAGTCCAGCTGTCAATGATGCCATCAACAAATCTGCCATTTTAAATTTTCGAAACTACCCTTGAAATTTTTATCCTACATCGCTAAATTAGTCAAGAAGTGAGATTTTGGGTTTTTATATAACAACCCCTCCCATTGTTAAAAGGGAGGAGGATTCTTTGGAGGAAAATTGAGAAATCGGGAGGAGAATTCCTCTAATTCTACGTAATCAAAGAATTTAAGAAGAAATTCCTTTAAAACATTCAATCCCCGCGAATTCGTTTAAACTTTGGTGAGTTAGTAATGGGTTCTGGCAGCGATGAAATTCTTTCAATTTAAGCTCGTTTATCCCGGTTAGTTGCCCGGATAAAGGTAAACATCTCCCCTTGTCTAGTTTTCTTGTGTCGTAGCAATTTTCTTTATTAGCATATAAATTTTTGTTAGTATAGTAATGGATGCTGGGACTATTTGTTGTAGAGGCTTAAAGGCCGTAGAATTTTTGTGTACAAAATCCTTCTCTTCCATGTTCTGTTGCTTGAAATGCGCTGCCTTTCTTGATTTTTGTTTGTTATCATGTGTTTGGTGATAAAGATTAGGCTAAGTGTTTCAGGATTAACGACTTGCAACATCATAAAGAAGATTAGTACATTTGATTAGGGACCTGTGGTTTACTGGTTGTTTCAAGCCAATTGTCTAAGAAGTCGTGTATATTTTTCCAACCTATTTCTTCTGGACATTTTTGGAATCTTTTTATCTTATTGATACCCTCCATCTGTGCAGTGGTTTTTAACTTGTTGATATAATCTATTAAATGTATGAGATTTAGGACTTCTCGTAACATGTGATATTGTCTACTTTATACCAAGCTAGCACGATTTTCCTCAAAAGGTCACATAGAAATTTAGAATTAACGGATCTTATATCTTATGTGTAGCTTCTCAATTTTTTCTAGTGTCAGTGTTGAACTTTCTTTTCATGCCCAATAAATAAGTTATCTACGTACATGTTATACTTGTCATACTTCAAATCTATCAGCTTGATTAGGGGAACTTATAGGAGGTGTGGTATGACAATTCTAACTTTTGAATGTAATTTCTATATAAAAAATAGAAATTTTGATCCTGTTTTTAATCGCCTTGTATACATATATGGTCTAAATATTGAAAACAAGATGCATATATTAAGTCGGTAGAAGAAACTGGTGAATATTTTTCTCTTTTGGCTAATAATGTTCATTACTTTTTTGGCAGATTAAAATGTTATATACCATTGCCTTTTTGATCTTACAATGTGTATGTGATTGTGTTGCCTGTTTAACATATATTCATAAACACCTGTAAAATATTTTACACATATAGTGTGTTACAAAGAGTTTTAAACCCATCTAATAAATAAGTTGTTGATTTCGAGAATTTATTTGTGAAAATCATTGAGTTACTCTAATTGGTTGCCATCATTAGTTGTGTATTTTCACTGGAGCTTGTATTAATTCTTTATCTTTTTTTGTTGTTGTATGTGACATGAATCGCCTGAGTCCACATGGTCTCCATTCTCTGCATTTCTCAATGGGCCAAAGAGGCCTACATCATCTTCGAGTCTGAGCCTCAACCAAAGTCCCAAAAAATGGACTAAGAGACAAGAAACAAGGTTGTATACGCGTGTATACAGCAAATATACACACATATTTGGAGATAATGAAGAAGATGAAGCTTATCATACAGGTGGAGGACTGAAATACCCATATGTATGACCAATATATGGTCATGTATACACCAGATATACAAAAAACGCAAGAAGAAAAGGGGGTTGATACACATAGTATACACTGCAGAAAAATGGACTGAAGTCCATGATTCAAAGCTCAAAGCTGGGTAGCTTTATTGATGGGCTAACTAAGGGCCCAGTTTCAATTATTATATTATTTTTGTAGCTTGTATTGCTTATTTGTATTAACTAACTTTTTAATCAATTAGCTTAGACAAATTCCCTAAAGTGTTGTCTTTTTTATTTTATCTTAGTTTTCTTTTACTTAATTCATAATTTCTTCACCTAATTTATATTATCTAAAATGGATTAAATGGGTTCCTTCGATTTTCTCCTTAAAATAAGTCTTTTAAAGATTAACTATTTTATTCTAAAATGACATTTGTTATATTCATATGACTAATAGTCTATTTGAACTAAAGTAACTTTTTTCAAATTCAAGAAACTAATTTTTCTTGTAAATTCGAACTTTTCATGATTAAAAAGAACTTTTAATTTAACACCCTCTTAGCATTTCTTCCAAAAGAATTTTCTATAACATAATCAATTTTTCTATACTAATTAATAATAAGAAAATAATTTTATAATCTTCTCTTTCTCCACGAAAGCAAAAAATATTTTTCTCTTAAATTCAAAAAATTAAAACTTAGTTTAATTCAACTAGAATGTTTCTCATTGCATAAATAAACACCATTTTAAATGTTTAAATAAATAATTTTAGTATTTCCTATAAAATTAAGTCATTCAAAATTTAGCCACTTTTAGTTAGTCAAGTTAGTTCTTTTTGGTAAACCGTTTTAAGCGGACGCTCCTAAGTGCCTTAAAAACCTTCTTAGGGCGTTAATTGAACCCTTACTTATTATCTGTAGTTTTAAGGTTTATTTCTGTTTTGAACCTTTGAAACTCTTTTAAGTTTTTTCTTGATTTTTTATAAAAATAAAGTGGCGACTCTGTGAATTTCTTGAAATTATTTAGGAATTTTCTCAAACTTTTTGAAAGAGTATTAAGAAGATCAAAACCATTTTCTCGCCAAATGAAATTCAAAACGGATAAAACAGACATGGCGACTTTGCTGAGGATTAACTAGGTTCTAATCAAATATTTGAACTAACTTCTTTTACTAATATTTTTTTTTGGTAAACGGAATTTTCATTTGACCAAAATTGTTTATTACATACTTTGATGATTGTTGACCAATCACCTCTTACCTCTTATTCTACTAACACACATACATTTAACATCTGTGTACCTATGACTACTTCAAGGATAAGTATTAAGGTTCTGTAGGTATTTGTGCCATTTAATTACAATGTTTCCTTTAGTATGTATATGCAATGCAATATCTTTACAAATTTTATCACTAGAGTATGTTCCTCTCTGAAATCTAAGAGCGTTCTTGGCTGTCCAGAATACTGCTGCTACTACTTCTCTGAACCCTGCTTCATGCTTCATTCCTGTCACCAGTCATTTCACCTCTACATTCCATCTTCCAATTTTTCTATTTTTTCCTAACCAAGTAAAATGTCTTCTCCAGATGCCATTAGTGATGCTACACTCAAAAAATAAGTGTTCAAATAGTTCATCAGCTGCATCACAGAACACATAAGTTTTAGGGACTTGTATGCCAATCTTCAATAGTCTCTCAACAGTTGCCAATGTTTGTTGTAATGCTAGCCACAAGTTGAATTTGTGACTAGGCTGTGTGTGATGCTGTAGAATCAGCTTCTTTCACTCTACTTTAGGATGCTGAGGTTTATATAATAAGTATAGCTTTTTTATGCTAAACTTCTCTCCCTTCTGTAATTGCATCAACCTATCCAGCATATGTCCTTGTAGATGTTGTATCTCCATGACCAGTTTCTTGGTATTCAATATCTTTCTAATTACCCAAGAGACATTCTTAGGTAGAGGAATTTATTCTAACTCCTGTAGCTTTATATAAAAAGTATGAATCCATTTTATCCACAAATAGCCTTTTTTCATTACTACTACCCATATATGCTTTGCTATAACAGCCTTGTTCCATAGACATAAGTTTATCACATTTAGCCCCCCCGCACTCTGTGGTAAGCAGACTTTTTCCCAAGAGACAAGTGTCTTTTTAGAGATTTCATTTTTTACAGTCCATAAGTATGTTCTACATATTATCTCAATACATTTCAGTACCTTCTTGGAGATAAGAAAAACCCGTGCCCAATATGCCTTCATACCAAATATCACTGCCTTGATTAGTTGGATCATTCCTTCATAGCTTAATAATCTTGTAGACTATCAAGCGATTGATAACGCTCAACTCACTCCCATAATTGAGGGGTGAGGCGGTCGTTGTCAAGTAACCCAATTTGAATTAGGTTTGAATCTCAAGGAGCGAATTATAGACTTCAAACCCCATGGATGCTCAAATTACTACAAGGTTACCTAAAATGCTAACAAAAATGACATATAAAATGAAATGGGGGGATTTGTTTGGAAACTTATTGTACAATCTTTAGCAAATGATCAAGAGATGACACTTTCATTTTAAGCAGTAATGTTGGGGGAAATCTTGGGATTATGTCTACCTAAAGGTAAAAGTATGTGGGTTAATGATGGTTTAGCATAAAATTTAGTTTTTCACTAAAGGATAGGCTAGGTCAAAGGTCATTGTGGTTTATCTTTCGATAAAACCACAATGATTTCACCCGCTGCCTCTTTCGACCACCTAACAAGTGTGAAATTCGTAAACACCCAAATCCTCAATCAAGCATCCCTATTTCTAGGATGATGCTCTTGACATGATTTACACTTCCAATATACTTATTTCTAAGATTACAAAAGGTAGAAAATCATAGGCTTAATTGTCCACCACTACCTTATCCCCCTATAACCCTCTTTCAAAGATGTTATGGGTTACCTCATATTCATCTTTAACCCTTTTTTCAAGGATGATAAAGGGTTTCTAGAGTTTGGAGTTTTCACCCATCAAACTCATTTGGAGATTTGGGGATTTCACCTATTAAATTCCAACTCATAAGATCAAGCAATTGTGACTATATGCTTAATATCGCTAGAATATCCATGTTTTCTTCCTATTTTAAATTACTTGTCTCCATCCTGCGTCTATTTATTAGAGTTGCAGTATTAATTTTTACTCTTGTCAATTCAAGTATCTATAAAGTGACACAGAATTGTATTCGTGTGTGTTGAAAATTTTTAGAATTCATATATAATGTCTATCACATTTAATATGGTTAGAATAAATGGCCATAGTATAGTCGCATTTGTATATTTCATCACATAGCAATAAAATTATAGAATAAAATAAGAACTAGCATTTGAATAGCTCGATACTAGTAAAGGAGTTAGTGGAATATGGGAAGCATTACTTTAATGGATGAATAACATTTATCATGATGCACTTGCATAGGCCTAGAAAACAATACTTGATAAAGTTAACAACGAGAGGGTACATAGGTTTGGCTTGGCATATCGCTCGACGTGATTCTATGCATAGGATCGAGACCAGACCATTATAGTGAGCCCAAACATTGCGGTGTACCTACCCTTGTTGAATCATTTGCATTTGGAGTCAGCTAAGATGCCCCTAACTCAAGCCAATATATGGCACATATGGCCTGCGGTCAAACCCTTATAGTGAGTCCTTAAGAAGGGGCGTACCCTGTGTCAGACCTCGATTACAGTTATACGCATAAAATCATAGCTAGCAATATTTGGGTAACATAAGTCGTACACTTAACATAGAATGCCCTTGGTAGGCCACTATATGATTATTTGTATTAAAGGTAGGGACAGGACATCACCAAGGCAAATTACTAGGCCCTTAATAATAATGACTTATTCGTAAGCAGTTCTATGATAAATTAATAAGGTAAATACATGGGTTATAGTTTCATATCAGAGTTTTTAGTATTCAGTCGGCCACAGTTTCTTATTTTGTTATTTGATTCATTGAGAATCCTTATATATTTTCTTATTATTCTGTCTGCTTTACATACTAGTACATATTTTATATGTACTAACATCCCTATGTTCGGGGGCACTGTATTTATGTAAATACAAGATCAAGTATATCGATAAGCAGACCTCTATACCAGGCATTTGTTCGTATTTAGCCAAGCAATCGGTGAGCTCCTCTCTTACCTGGGGCTAATAAATGTCAAGTACTATTTATTTTTTTTTTAGTTATAGTTTGGGTATGTAGGGGCCCCTGTCTCGACCACCTTCCCTAGTGCAATTACAGTTTCTCTTATAGGGTTCGTAGATAGAGATAAGTTGTTATTCGTGGTCATAGTTTTACATGTTTGTATCAGCTGAGTGTTCAATGGGATAAAATTGATCTGTATATAGCTCCTTATCATTGATTATAAATGGTAAACCCTTCGCACAGTATATGCCAATCATATAACTCATACTCATACGGTTCTTGTTCGTCTTGTCTAGGCCAGGGGCATGAAAAAAGTGGTATTAGAGCCCTAGGTTTAAGATGTCCTAGGGAGTCTACGAAGCTGTGTCTAGTATAGCCCTGCTTATGGATGTGTTGTGCACCACATTTATAATGGGGGAGATGCTTAGGAATTTAGGATTTTTGACCTTATTGTGATCTAGATCGTGCAGCAAAGCTAAGTTATAAAGTGTTACTTCTGATTCATATCCTTCTTAATTGTCATATGGATTCATCCCATTAAAGGCAACCTCAGATTAGGTCGACGGGCCATATACTAGCATTCCAAAAAGAAGTTTACAGCTAAAAGCTCAACCTTAATACTCTAAACTAATATTCGAGATAGAAAGTGGCATATTCCGATATAAATATTGCAAAAAGTTTAGTGGTTTTCAAGTTTGAAAGCTTCCTCGCGTGATCTCTCTAATACCTATAGGATTTAACTACATAGGGGATGTTTAGTATTACCTTGGTAATGCACCCATAAGCTTTAGGATAATGTATAATTTCATAATAAAGGCACTCAAATTGGGTCTTTATGAGTTTAAGGTACGCAGCTTTGACTGTTAGGTAAACGTGTCTTGCAAGTGTTAGTTAAAAGTATTCCTAACTGGTCAACTAGGCATAGATGTTTTACACATTTTACCAAGTGAGTACATAAATCATTCCCTCAGAATACATGCATTGGAATATATTGAGTAGGTAATGACCTATATGTTTGAATTCTTGTAAGGATAGCAAGCTTAGGGATAAGTGTTGTTATAATTTTGTAGGAATACATGGGTAGGGATTACCCCACTGTGGTTTGTTTCAAAAACAAAAAAAAAGTCAGCAATGGTGTGCGATCAAGGATTAGATTTAAAAATATTGAGGAGTCAGACATAAACTTAGAGTTATCATTTGTGTCTAGAGTAGATCAAGACATAGTATTTGTTAATCGGTTATAAGAAGGAAATTATTGCATTTGAAGAATAGTATAATATTATTTGAACATCTTAGACTATGTATATACGTAGATAGTGTGCCTAGTTAGTGTATGACTTTTATGGAAAAAGTTATGGAAACATGATTATATAGCTTTAGTGGGTTGCGGTGCCACATCGTGAGGAATAATGTTAGTATTAAATTGAGGTCTGGTACCCTTTCTATAAAATAGTGAAAGTTGGCAGTTAATCAGTAGGCCTCTCGATAAGAGATACATTGATCTAGTACGATGCTTAAGAATGCACTATGTTGGAGGGAAAGAATATATCTGGAGATGTATAGACTGCCAATAGTAGAGTACATATATCTTAAGATATAATAATTATTTGTTCACTTTATTTCACTTAGCCATAGTCTTGTTAAGTACCTTTGCGGCCTAACTAGCCACTTCTTAGGTATTGATGAAGCTTATAAGATTTTCTTCCGAAGAAAGGGATGGAATGTATGTGTTCACCTAATACATATTCATCATAAGCTTACTGATTTTTAACTTGACTTAGAAAACAAAATGTTGAATTACCCTTAAATATTTTTTTTATATGGTTATAGCAATTTTTCTAGGCACAGTCGGACCTCAATTGTTAAGCTCAAGGTGGCTAATCTTTAGGTTTTATGGAGAGGTAACAAAATGACTTCGTAAGTAGGTGGTAAACAAAAGTTCTTAAGTTACATTGTCTTTAGCATCCCGCCTATATATTTGTCTACCAAATTTATATGAGCTACTAGATGTGAAGTTCAATAATGTGGCACCTGATAACAATGGAAACATAACGGTTCAGTTTATCACCCTAGTAAGAGGATTATAAAGTATCCTAATAAATAATTAAATAGATTAATATTAATAATGTCCCATTCCTATGTTCGAATATATATAGAAAGAGAGAATTTTCTAAGGCTAAGAGAAAAATAACCTGATTACATAAATTCTCCCCCCAAAAAATAGGGAAATGTGGATGGGAGTATCCTTAACATTATTTGAAACTAGCAGGAGTATGCTCGCATGTAAATTATGATTAGATGACTTTCTAAAATTCCTCGTAACTAGATGCCAACAAGATTAAGTTACCATGAATTCAATATGTATGTTTTATAGCTAACTTGCTTGCAAGATTATATGTATTGCATGTATGGTAACTTAACTATTTATATGGTACTTATTTTCATAGGCTTATTAGTTTACTTGTTATGAGTTTATGGGAGATTAATTATTTACGTGTTGTTTATATTATAAATTCTTGTTTATAGGTTGCATATTTTATGAATCATCATTTATACACTGCATGTTTTATATAAAATGTGCTTACATGCTATCTGTTTCATAAAATGTAGATACACAAATTATATGTTTCATAGAATACTTGATCGTAGACATTGCTTATGCGCATTAGAGGTTATTCGTTCAAAGGTTATAAGGTTATTGTTTACATGTCACAGTCATTGTACATCATTTATTTGTACATTGCATGTTCTAAAAGCATAATTGTTTAAGTGTTATCCATTTCATAAGTTTATATGATTAGAATGTAAAGTTTTATTGCTCATATGACACATACTTAATTTTTATAGGTTATAGATATATCTGCTCAAAGATTATATTTCACATGCCCATATGTTATAATCAAGTTATTTACATACCGTGAGTTTCCATAATGTTAAGATTTATGCATCATGCACTTTCATAGTTTATTTATCTATATAATCATACTATAAATGTTAAGATACAATTCATTTGTCTACATGTTATATACATATACATATATATATATATATACATATACATATATATATATACATATATATATATACATTGCGTATTATATTCTATAGTTTACAGGTTGGACAAATCATTTGCTTGTATGTCATCTTAATTATGGTATAGTTATTGGGTATCATATGTTCCATAGGATATGCACTTAGAAATTTCAAGGGCCAGTTTATTTGTATAATATATGACTATTTATTTATGATGGTCCCCATCATTAGTTCATGGCACCGAAAAGCTCAGTGTTGGTGCATTATGTTATGTCTTCACATCTTTATCTTGCCCTTGAATTTTTAAATACTAGTAAATTTTGTAAAATGTTGGTTCCAAAGGAAAGTACTCTAATGCAAGGTTCTCAAGGATGCTAGTAAAGAATTCAGTTTTACTTTTTTTTTTACACGAAACTTGCTACATCTTTTTATAGGATTGTCTAAGTTAGCTATTTTAGTTTAGTTTACACGAACGTTTTTATTTGGCTCAACTACTACGTATTTAATAAATCAAGCAGCTTTTTAAAACTATGAATGCACACCTTTTTTCATGTTGCTGTAAGCACACCTTTTGCTTCTATCCAGGACACACAAACATTAAGTGCTCTTGTTTCCATAGTTTTCTTATTTAATTGTTGTACATTGTTCTGGAAAGAGTAATATTTTAGATTGTCAAATTTTCTATACCTTTTTCATAATGAGTGTATTGAATCGCCTCATTTAGAAGACCAACCTTTAAAGAATGTATATTTTTTATCTATAAAAATAATAGGTACTTTATTTATTTGAATATGTCTGCATAATGTTCCCTCACTTGACTTTTCTTGGATAAAGTATGTGAAATAATTCTAGATAGTGGTGAGATTCAATTCTAACATATTTTCTTTTTCTCTAATGACATATGTGGATTAGCGGTGTGATATCCCTTTCTTATTGGGTGATTTCATGTTTTCATCTATTATATTTGTATCTGTCCTGAACTAGGGATTTATCGAAAACAACCTCTCTACTTCAATTAAGGTAGTGGTATGGACTGCGTACACTTTACCCATCTCGGATCCCACTCTGTGGGAATACACTGGATATGTTGTTGTATTTATTTACGTGTATATATTCATCTATAAGTTTATAATCGACATTAAGTTTTGCGATTAGCTTACCTGCTCGCTATGTACTTTTACAATCCTAGAACCCATGTACTAGGTGCTCTTATATTATCCCTTCTTAGATATCGGAGGTAACTTATTATATGTTATATATTTTCACTTTTTATAGTGATATGTATTAGGTATTAAGATTATATCTGTCTATATGATCAAATGACAAATTTCGTGTTATAGTTCATCGGTTCATATGTTAATTTTTTCTTTTTAACCCACTTGTCACATGCTATTTATGGTTCATATATTTATGTATGAAAGATTTTTCGAATTTACTTGCACATTGATTACATATTCTTATATTTTACTACTTTATAAGTTATACATCTGCTAAAAATTTATATATTTATAAGTTAAAGTTCTTTTTGCGGCTCAGATATTTATATGGGTACATGCACTTCATATTTATTTGCTAACATGTTACAATTACTGTATGATTTGATGGATTAGAAAGGTATCATTTAGAAAAGGCATCAAGTGGATCCACAGAATCGACAAGCTGAGCCCTAAGTGTATAAGAAAAAACAAATTATGTATAACTTTTGTATTAACATGTAGAGAAAATCTAGGTGGCCTAAGTGAGATGATAGCCTCCAGATCGAGTTGTAGTGCACCCAGCATTCCTTATGTGTTTACCACTTAACATTTTGAGGATATGATTTATGCCTATGATCCCTAAAATTTTAAGTGTTTTTCTCTGGTGAGTTATTTCAATACAAGGACAGAAGGAGAAATACCTAACTTGTTTTAAGAACCATTTAAGTGTACATGATGTGTGCCTATGATTCTAGTAATGTGCATGAATGCAGCTTCCAGATGCAGAATATAAGGTAAGTTACCATATTGATTATAGCTATCATTCGAATATAAGGCCAAATAGAGCCTCGTGTATTATCTGTTGGATATTGTATTTGTCGTGATGCTCTGTGAAGCGTATTTGTATGTATTTTGGCTTGTATTTGTCATGACACTCTATGAAGCGTATTTCTATGTATTCTGGTTAGCTGACAGGTTCCTAATCGGCTTATTTATGATCTCATGAATGTCTTGGATATTATAGGAGTCAAAATAATCTAGACGCATCATTCGAGGATGAATGGTCCTAAGTGGGGGAGATTGTAATACCTCTATAATTTTTTTAATTAATTTAATATTTTAGATGAGTATAACTCTTAATCTATAAATATTTACATGGTACATATATTTTAAAGAAAATTATATTGTGTGTATATATATACATACATACATATATGTGTGTGTATGTAAATATAATGTGTATGGTTGTGGCTGGTGGATTAAAGAATAAGTGAGAAGTTTTGTATTATTATATATATATGTAAATTTTTGGTGCAAGTGGGGCCACGTTATTATATATTTTCTCTAGAAAAATACTTAAAGAAAAAGGGAAGAAAATACTTATCATGTTAGCCAAACCACCGCCACTTTCCTATCTCTCTCTAATGTTACTGCGCCACAGCTCCGCAGGCAACAACAGTCGTCAGCCGGCGAAACCCCCACCGGTGTCGCCTCCCATTCTCCGCTCTTCTTCTCTCTCTTATTTCAAGTTCCAGTCAGCCCAGTTGCCCCTTTTCTCTCTCATCATTCTCTTTCCTTTCTCTACAATTTTGATCGCCGGTGAACCAACACCGACAAAACTCACCACAGTCCTAGTCGGTAAACCCCACTAAAGCAGCCCCTAACAGATTCGGGTTGAAAACGTTAATGGTTTCTTAACACGGATTTTAAAATATTAAGTTGATTATCTATCGGATTATGGAAACTAGCGGTTGACAAGACAAAGGCTACACTCTTGTAGGTTGAATTGTTTGATACTAGTGGTCCTACCATTAGCTAGGAAAGCATCAAAGGTATGTAAAGCTAAACCCTCCTTCTCTGTGAAGGCACAACTCATAGTCATTTGTTTCTCCTAGCGAAGTCGATATAAATTACTTGATATATAGGGACGAATCATTCACCTTCCATATGTCTAACTGACTATATGCCTAATATCGCCATAATATCCATGTTCCCTTCCTATTTTAAATTACTTATCTCCATCCTGCGTCTATTTATTGGAGTTGTAGTATTCATTTTTACTTTTGTCAAGTCAAGTATCTATAGAGAGACACAAGATTGTATTCGTGTGTTATGAAAATTCTTAGAATTCATATATAATATCTATCACATGCAATATAGTTAGAATAAATGGCCATGATATAGTCACATTTGTATATTGAATTTTATAGCAATATAGTTACAGAATAAAATAAGAACTAACGTTTGAATATCATGATACTAGTAAAGGAGTTAGTGGAATATGAGAAACATTACTTTAATGGCTGAATAACATTTATCATGATGCACTTGCATAGGCCTAGAAGGCACTACTTGATAAATTTAACAATGAGAGAGTACATAGGTTTGGCTTGGCATATCGCTCGACATGATTTTATGCACAGGATCGAGACCGGACCATTATAGTGAGCCCAAACATTGCAGCATACCTGCCTTTGCTGCATTATTTGCATTTGGAGTCAGCTGAAATGCCCCTGACTCGAGCCAATATATAGCACATATGGCCTGCGGGCAGACCCTTATAGTGAGTCCCTAAAGAGGGGCGTACCCTATATCAGACCTCGATTATAGTTATATGCATAAAATCATAGTTAGGAGTATTTGGGTAACATATGTCGTACACTTGACATAGAATGACCTTGGTAGGCCACCATATGATTATTTGTATTAAAGTTAGAGATAGGACATCACCTAGGCAAATTACTAGGCCCTTAATAATGATGACTTATTCGTAAGTAGTTATATGATAAATTAATAAGGTAAATGCATGGGTAATAGTTTCATATCAAAGTTTTTAGTATTCAGTCGGCCGCAGTTGCTCATTTTGTTATTTGATTCATTGAGAATCCTTATACACTTTCTTGTTATTCTATCTGCTTTACATACTAGTACATATTTTATATGTACTAACGCCCCTATGTTCGGGGGCTCTATAATTATGTAAATACAGGATCAAGTATATCGATGAGCAGACTTCTATACCAGGAATTTATTCGTATTCAACCAAGTAGTCAGTGAGCTCCTCTCTTACCTGGGGCTAATAAATGTCGAGTACTATTTAATTGTGTTTCTAGTTACAATTTGGGTATATAGGGCCCCCTACCTTGACCACCTTCCTTAGCACAATTATAGTTTTTCTTTGAGGCTTCGTAGACAGAGATAAGTTGTCATTCATGGTCATAGTTTCACATGTCTGTATCAGCTGAGTGTCCAATGGGATAGAATTGGTACGTACATATCCCCTTATAATTGTTTATAAATGGTAACCTCCGCACAGTATATGCCAATCATATAACTCATACTCGTACGGTTCTTATTCGTCCTATCTAGGCTAGGGGCGTGACAAAACACCTCCCCTAGTCTAGTTTTCTTGTGTCGTAGCGATTTTCTTTATTAGAATAGAAATTTTTGTTAGTACAGTAATGGGTACTGGGACTATTTGCTGTAGAGGCTTAAAGGCCGTAGGATTTTCGTGTAACAAAATCCTTCTCTTCCATGTTCTGTTGCTTGAAGTGCACTGCCTGCTCTAACGTTTTCTAGAAAAAATTAGTAGAAAACTTCATTCTTGATTTTTGTTTGTTACCATGTGTTTGGTGATCAATATTAGGCTAAGTGTTTTTGGATTAAAGAATTGCAACATAAAGAAGATTAGTACATTTGATAGGGACCTGTGGTTTGCTGGTTGTTTCAAGCCAATTGTCTAAGAAGTCGTGTATCTTTTTCTAACCTATTTCTTTTGGACATTTTTGGTATCTTTTTATCTTATTGATACCCTTTATCTGTGCAGTGATTTTTAACTTGTTGATATAACCTGTTAAATGCATGAGTTTGAGGACTTCTCGTAACATGCCATATTGTCTACTTTATACCAAGCTAGAATGGTTTTCCTCAAAAGGTCACATGCAAAATTAGAATTAAGGGATCCTATATCTTATGTGTAGCTTCTCATTCTTTTCTGGTATCAATGTGGAACTTTATTTGCATGCCCAACAAATGAGTTATCTACGTACATGTTATATTTGTCATACTTCAAATCTATCAACTTGATTAGGGGAACTTATAGGAGGTGTGGTATGACAATTCCGACTTTTGAATGTAATTTCTATATACAAAAATAGAAATTTTGATCCTGCTTTTAATCGCCTTGTATACATGTGTGGTCTAAATATCAAAAATAAGATGCATACATGAAGTCGGTAGAAGAAACTAGTGAATATTTTTTTCTTTTGACTAATAATGTTCATTACTTTACTGGCAGATTAAAATGTTATATACCATTGCCTTTTTTATTTTACAATGTTTTTGTGAATGTGTTGCCTTTGTTCAACATATATTCATAAATACATGTAAAATATTTTACACATATAGTGAGTTACAAAGTGTTTTAAACCAATCTGATAAATAATTTGTTGGTTTCGAGAATTTATTTGTGAAAATCATTGACTTACTCTAATTGGTTGCCATCATTAGTTGTTCATTTTTACCGGAGCTTGTATTAATTCTTTATCTTTGTTTTGATGTTGCATGAGACATAAATATCACGAGTTCACACGGACTCCATTCTATGCATTTCTCAAGGGGCCAAAGAGGCCTACATCATCTTCGAGTCCGAGCCTCAACCAAAGTCCCAAAAAATGGACTAAGAGACAAGAAACAAGGTTGTATACACGAGTATACAACAAATATACACATATATTTGGAGAGAATGAAGAAGAGGAAGCATATTATACAGGTGGAGGACTGAAATACGTGTATGTATGGCCAATATATGATGATGTATACACCAGATATATAAAAAATGCAGGAAGAAAAGGGGGATGATATACACATAGTATACACTGCAGAAGAATGGACTGAAGTCCATAATTCAAAGCCCAAAGCTGGGAAGCTTTATTGATAGGCTAACTAAGGGCCCAATTTCAATTTTTGTATTATTTTTGTAGCTTGTATTTCTTATTTGTATTAACTAAATTTTTAATCAATTAGCCTAGACAAATTCCCTAAAGTATTGTCATTTTTTTTTTATCTTAGTTTTCTTTTACTTAATTCATAATTTCTTCACCTAATTTATATTGTCTAAAACGGATTAAATGGGTTCCTTAGATTTTCTCCTTAAAATAAGTCTTTTAAAGATTAAGTATTTTATTCCAAAATGACATTTGTTATGTTCGTATGACTAATAGTCTACTTGGACTAAAGTAACTTTCTTCACATTTAAGAAACTATTTTTTTCATGTAATTGAACTTTTCATGATTAATAAGCACTTTTAATTTAACACCCTCTTAGCATTTCTTCCAAAAGAATTTTGTATAACATAATCGACTTTTCTACAATGATTAATGATAAGAAAATAATTTCATAGTCTTCTCTTTCTCCACGAAAGCAAAAATCATTTTTCTCTTAAATTCGAAAAATTGTAACTTAGTTTAATTCAACTAGAATGTTTCTCGTTGCATAAATAAACACCATTTTAAATATATAAATAAATAATTTTAGCATTTCCTATAAAATTAAGTCTTTCATAATTTAGCCACTTTTAGTTAGTCAAGTTAGTTCTTTTTGGTAAACCGTTTTAAACGGACGCTCCTAAGTGTCTTAAAAACCTTCTTAGGGCGTTAATTGAACCCTTACCCATTATCACTAGTTTTAAAGGTTTATTTCTGTTTTTGATCCTTTGAAACTCTTTAAGTTTTTTTTTTTATTATTTTGATTTTCTATAAAAATTAAGTGGCGACTCTGTGAATTTTTTGAAATTATTTCAGAATTTTTTCAAACTTTTTGAAATGGTTTTAAGAAGATCAAAATCATTTTCTCGCCAACTGAAATCCGAAAGGGATAAAACACTACTCAAGATTGTTTATACTTTCTTTGATAATATGTTAGAGCTAAATTTAAAGATATCTAGTCATATGCAAATAGTAACATGTGATTTATTCCAAAACTAATTATACACTTGTAACACTTTCTTTTTAAACACATTTTCAAAAGTGCAAGCATCACGTTTTTCATGATGATATTTTTTCTTATTTCATTAGCTCCCATTATTTCAAGAGTTTGAATACCACTTTATGTTCATGAAAAGTTGTATCACTTTATTCATTAAAAGTATTAGGTAGAAGATTTTTTACCTTTCTTCTGCAACAAATAGAAAAGTTCTTTTACCTTTCCTTTGCTTGAGTTGAGTAAGTAGAAAAATATTTTACCCTTCATCTCTTTCCTTCCATCTCTTGAAGAGACTAGTGACGTTGAGATCTCCTATCTTGATCTTCGCATTTTTTTAAACTGTAACAAAATATGAATCTCCTTAAAATTATTGGTGTAATATACCATAAATTACAGTAATTACAATTGAATAAAATGAACAAAAAAAATAAAAATTATATCATCTTCTTCTTGGTTGAGGCGCGAACTCGCTCTCTTTAAGGAGATTCAAGCCCATTGCAGCATAATCTAAATCAATCCAGCAATATATCTTTTGAATTGTCCCTCCAAGATACAACAACCCATCAACGATGTACAACTCAAACAACTCCGGATTAGTTGAAGAGTCCAAAGCTCTACCACAAGAACATCTTCCTTCAACTTATTAAAACTCTTTTTTTATAGTGAATATATTTAAAGACTAGGAATACTTTCTTTGTCTCAACTCTCTCTTTCACTAATATAATTTCTCTCTTTTCTATAGTGAATAGAATTGAAGACTTAGAATATTTTCTATCTCTCTTTATGCTTTATTTAATATTAGTTTTCATGTGTAGGTTAATTGGCCAAATAATATCAATAATATGTCTTTTAGTATACTTTTATTTGTCATCTGAATTATCATCGACTTGGTTTGAAAACTAATAGCTTCCGCATGACGCCCTCTCGATTTTGAACCCAACAGTTACATGACATAAAGAGGTAGAATAATGAGTGAGATATTATAAGAACTAATGGTCATTTAGGTTACAAGAATGTAGATGGTCAAGTTCATTCAACAATCAACTAAATAAAGGCCATATTCTACCACAAAATAATGCGAGTAATGACACATAATGCCACCATGAATCTGGATATTCAACACAAATAGGAAATGGTAGAATTATGCACTTTAACATTTTAATTTAATATTAAAATGCACCAACATGAGACCATAATCCATAATATATTAAAAGTGTGAAGGACCTTGGAAATGTTGTTTAAACTTTTTGCCCTTCATTAAAAATCTTTGCTTTAGACAAAATCATTTTTTCACTATTTTTTTAATATCTAAGTGTTGGAAATTAATTAAATATATTCTTTATTACATACTTGAGGCTGCTGCTAGTGAACCTTTTCAACTGCAGAAACCTTTGGGCGCTGGATTTTTTAATGCAAAAATTCTAGTCACGTGTTCAAACTACTCCTTTCATTTCATTTTACTTAACCCCTATATTAAGAATAAATATTTCAAAAAAGAAATATAAAGATAAAATGTATATTGCAAAAGCACAAAAAAAAAGTCACTTTGAGTCATCAGATGTACACATTATACAAGGAACATAGCACATTCACATTATATAAAGAACATAGCAAACTTTCAATCAAATTAAACATGAAAAGACGAAGACAACAGACAATGAAAATCATGTCAACAATAAAAATATGTTATTAGAAAAATATGCATCAAGCCAAAATTGATATACCTAAGCGACAATAAGATGCCAAAAGAACTGCAACACTACTAATGGATTCTGGGAAGACACGATAATGGCTCCTCGAGAAATACATGCATTGAAAAACTTGAAAGTTAAATTTGTACTATGAATTTAGGTGAAAAGAAGAAGATGGAGGAAGTTGAATAGGTTTCACCTGATTTGTAATTATCATGAATAATTAGTGATGCAATCAATATGATAAAAAATAAATATTGCGTATGATTTAAAAGAATTTAGAAGTGTCTGCTGTTTTTTCTTTTCACATAGCAAGTAAATTGAAGAAATGGGAAGAAAAAGTCAAATATATATATATACATATATATATATATATATATATATATATATATATATATATATATATATAATTTCTAAATTAATGAAAATGACTTTTGAGTTTTAAAATTGAAAAAGAGTTGAATGAATAATTAAGAGAATGTAATTAAGAAATAATTTATAGATTTTCTAATATATCCTTTAAATTTGAAAAATTAAAATAAATGTCAAAAATCTGAGAAAAAAGATAAACATCATTCTTTGCTTTAGAAGCATGTCACATCATCACTCCAATATTTCTTTTTTATATTATTCTAGTATAGGTACCCACACGTTGCGTGGAATATTTTTTAAAAAATATTTACTAAAATATATTAACTTATTTACTTTTAAATTATTAAATTAATTAATTTTTATTATATCATATTAACATATTTGAAAAGATAATGAAATATTAAAAAAAATTGTGAATATGAAATTAGAACTGATACATGATAATTAATTACATTATAATTATTTTAAATATTTTTATAAAAAAGTATATTAGTATTTGTTTCAATCATATTTCATTACCCAATTTCTAAAAATAATAAAATATTAAATATTAAATGATTATTAATTTTGTTGTTGGATTTTTACCTTTATTTTGTTAATAAATTAAGACATATAATTATATTTCTTTCCTCCTATTTCAAATTTCCATCGTTTTGGTCTCTCAATTCAATTTCAACTACTAACTACACTTTTTATATATAAAAAAAAATCATTTAATTTCATTTCAAATACTAAAAGCCTTTGTTGTGTCAATTACTAAACTTCTAATTCCAAATTTTAAATATTACAATTCTTAATTCAAAATTTAAGCACATACAATTTGTTATTTTCTTTTAAGTTTTCGTACTTATTGCTCACAGTTTTTTCATTGTTTGATTTCATCATTAGTATCTTTAAGTATTTTATTCATAATTATTATTGTATCTTCTAAATTAAGTCAATTAAAAGCTCTCATGCTGCTTTCAAAATCACTCACCCCACCAATCCCACACCTATCCCTCACCTTTGCCCACCCCAATTTTATTTTTTAATTTTTAAAATTTTTATTAAAAAAATTTCTTACCCCACCTCTAACCTTGTCCTACCCTTACAAAACAAAATAGAAATTAAATTTTTTTTTTAATCAACTTTTTTACTTTACCCTTAACCCCCGCTATCCGTCCTGGCCCCATATCCAACACCTCTTCCCGCCACCCTTGACCCCCACCCAAAAAAAAGTTTTATAATTTTATTTTTACCTCCCACCCCACCCTACCCTACCCTAACCCCAAATTAAACCCCCCAAAAGTTTAAACCTTAATTTAAAAAAAAAAAAATTCCTACACATATCCCCAAACGTCATCCACATACATCCACCACCCCACCTATCCACCCACCTCCTACCTCGGACCACCACAATCCCCCTACCTCTCATAATATCCACCACTCTACTTCGATCCTATCAGTTTTGTCTGATCATCTTAATAACACTTCGAACATGTTAAATAATCTTATCTTAAAAGAAAAGATTCGACCATTCATTTCATATTCATGAGATATTTGTACACATTATATATAGAAATTTAAAATTTCCTATTTACATCAGTAACAAAAGATAATTGTAATGTTAATTATAAACAACAATAACAACATAACAACACACACAAAAAAAAATTAAAATTTTCAAATATATTTTCATGATATGTTTCAAGTATATATCACTTTTTCGAGTCAGTAAATTTCAATAGATTCTACATAATAAATTTTTTCATGCAATATTTCATTGAACATCTTACCTTTATGACTCGTTTAAAATTAATGTCGTACCTCCATTGAAGATCTCCAAAGTTTGTAATTTGATCAATTCAACAAATTGTTTTCCTGAACAAAACAATCAAATTCATATAATTTATTAGAGTAACAAATTTTGATGCAGTTACTTAATGAAATCAACTTGTTTTCACAATTTTTCATACTTTCCTGTAAAATGTAATGCAATTTTAGTTATCGATAATAACAAAGTAAATCATATAAAAGAGTTATTCATTTGTTATTTTCACATATAAATATGGCTCTCCCGGTATACTTCATGTCAAGTCATTTTTTGTAACCTGCGAGCAAATTAATCAATACAATGACAATTAAGAAGACAAATATTTAGTTCTATTAAACTAATCAATATATATAAATTTAAACCACAAAATTACACATGAATGAAATTGTAGGCACAGAAGAAAGCAAATAAATTGAACTATAAAATAAAAGTTAAAAATAGAAAAAAGAAGGATAAAAAGTTATTTGTTAATAGCAAAGAAAGAGGGAAAGAATGAAATACATCCCATTTATATTTTCAGTTGACATATTGATTTGGATAAAAAAAATTATATTTCAAAATTTTAAATAAAAGTTTGGGTGGGGTTACGATATCTGAAAGGATAAACTTAAAAAATTGTGAAAGAGTTCTAAACGGATATTATTATTATTGTTGTTGTTGTTGTTGTTGTTATACAAATCATGTAAATTGAAAATACACATCTAATAATTTTGTTTTGAAAAATTTAAATTTATTTGAAGTTGGATAACTATAAAGGAGATAAAAAGAAGAAAATATTTGAAAGCTAAAGAACCATTTGTAGGGGGTGAGGATTAGGCGCAGTAGTAAGTTTACTAGATAATAAATACATATGTATTTATTTTTATAATATGTATTTTGTCAATATTATTGATTGGAATAATTTTCATTTTTATCTTCTTGACTTAAGATGTTTTATTAATTTAGATTCTAGATTAGATATTATCGTAATTAAATTATCTAGTGTTTTAGGATCCTCGTTAGTATTATGTAACCTTTTGTATTCTAGGTATAAACTATATAGTTGAGTTTCTATTTCTTTTAATGATTTATTCTTTTCGTAAAATGTATTTATTAATTTGTGTAGTTTATTATTTTATCCTATTGAAATTTTAGCAATTTCTGTGTAGTATTTTATTCTAACTTTGCTATATTCAATGCGTAGGTTTATGTTCTTTATCTGATTAACTAGTATTTGTTGTTCATGTATAGGTAATTTTCCATCTGTATTAAATGATTTTTTGTATGTATTAAATAAATCATTATTTGTATTTTTTTTTCTAAGGTTAATTTCATTTTAAGTAATTTTTCTTCTAGTTGTCTTTTTCCTATTTCAAGTTGATTTTTGTAATTAACTTCTTCATATATCCAATTTTGCCTATCTCTAATTTTTTTTATATATTCTATCATTTATTTATTTTGAATAGTATCCATCTGAATCTAAGTAATATTGATGTTCATAATATATGTTTAAGTTTTCTATATTGTTTAATAATTCTTCCTCTTCATAATCTTGTAATTTTTCCCATATTATTTTATTTATGTCTATAATTTCTATATTTCTAAGTATATATAAAACAAGTATTTTAATATCGTCTGTCATTTAAATTCGATTAAATGCTTTATAATATTTTCTAGTTGTTTGTTTTAGTCTAATTTGCATATTTTCATTAAGGAATTCTATATATTTTATATCGTTAGTTTCCATGTATTTGTCTAAATTTGTTTTCATTTGTTTTTCTACTAATTGTATATTTTTCATATCTTTTTTCCAAAATTCTAGATATATGTGATTTATCATAGTTGATGTGTACGTAAGTATTTATAAGAGTAATTAGGTACGTGTGGTATGTAATTAATTCTAGCTATATAATCTTTACCGAATATTTTTTCTAATATGATTTTCCTTATATCTATTATTCCTATATCCTTAATCACATACAAAATAAGTACTTTAAATTTATCTACCATTACATCAGATAAATAATTATTCATTTTCATAAAATTGCTATTTTCAAAATATTCCCTTCAATCATATACATAACAAAATATGGTCATCTTAGATTACTATATACTAGATTATTCTTAAATAACATGTTTTTTGGTCACTATTAGCATGGTAATCTGGATACTTTTCCCTTAAATAGCGCCTCTACTTTGGTTACTCCCCTATCACGGCTTTCTTGCCTCACCGGTTTCACCTTTAGGATGGCATAGTTCTTAGGGATTTTTCTCCTTTTCCACTTTGCTAATAAACTTCTTAACATGCTATTTTTCGAATAATTCTAGTATAAATCAACTAACATGAACTTATTTTATCATATCATGATTGTTAGGAATTTATGAATTTAGCTATTCATAATAGTAAATGAATATACCTGTTCTAGTAGTTTTGAAAACTCTAAGCTTTGTTCCTCCATAGATTTTTCCATTGAAATATACCTGTTTTTTAAATAAATAAGCAAAATATTTGTTGCAGACAAGAGAGAGTTTTTGCTTCAATGAATGAAGGCTTATTTTTTTTCTACCTTCGATGCCTTTTATTTATATCTGAAACTTTACAAAAAGTTTTCCTTCTTTGATGCCTTTTATTTATATCTGAAACTTTACAAAAAGTTTTCCTTCCTTATTTTACACGTTTATAAACTTTACAAAAAGTCTTTAAAAATTATCTACATCTACCTAACCTCATTTACTATACTTTACAAATGTCTTCTAAAAAGACAACAACTAATTAAAGCCTAGACTAATAATAGTCAAAAACCTATACAATTCTAATAATTTACGTAAAGAAAATTGTGAAAGTTTGTTACATGTTGCTTTCACAATTTAATAGTTTGTCTTTTGTCTCCAGTATTGTTTCCACTAATATCTTCTTTTTGTCGTATCTGCTGCTTTTTATCTTCTTTCCATCTGGCATGCTTATCTTCTTGATTTTTTTATTTTATTCTAGTCGAACTTCTGGGATAATATTATCTTCTCCATTACATCTCGAACATTGATGTTCTGGATATTTGTGTCCAATTATCTTGTAATATCTTGTCAATAATCCATCTAAAATAAATTCTCTCTTAATTGCTCTTGCAGTAGATTGTTTTTTTGGGTTTAGTAATGTCATTATCCATTGTCTAACATCTTCCATATCTACTTGTTGCAGTTCTTTTGAATTTGAATAAATCATCTGATGATCTCTTGAATAATAGCTCCATATTCGGTTTCCATTGGTATAATTATTTGCTATTTCTTGAATAATTGTAGCTAGTCCAATAAGTCGTTTGTTTGCATAAAAATCAGGTATCTCGATTCTGGGTATCTCTGGCTGCTGCACAATATCTTCTGGTATAATCATATATCTGGTTAATCCTATTTTTACAACTTGTATAACTGGTTTTATCTCATCATACAATATCTCTGCTGGTGCAGTATAACACTTTATATAAAATAGATTTTCTTTGGTTACTATTTTATAGGTGTTGAATATTTTTTATAATTCTTCTATAGCTGATAGTCCTTCTCCATCTTGGGTATATATGGTATTTAATAATCCATAGTCGAAACAAGTTTTTATTAGGCTTGGGTTGGTTTTGGGTAGTGCAATTAGCTTGTTGTGACCTTGTAATTTTTGGGTTATAAAGTTTGTGTTGGGTTCTTTGATATCTATAGCTCTGGGGTTAAGGTTTAGAAAAGTTTGTACTCGGTAGATATTTTCTATGTATTTTTGGGCTGTAAAGTTATAAACTTTTTTATCTTGGTTCAGACTATCTCGATATGTGATAATTTGTAGGGATATGTTCAAGAGGTCTTTTTGTATTTTTAGTGTAAATGGTTTTTCAAATGTCTTATTTAAGTTCATATCTTGGTATCTTTGTCCAATGACTTCTTTGCTTGTACCTGCAATTGTAAATTAATAAACGTTATGGGTTTTACGGAGTATCCCAACGTCTCCTTCTAGCTCTAGAATTTTAATGTCTTCCGATCGACATAGCTCTGCACACTGCTGAGTTAGCTGATTTGTAGCTATAGACTTCAATTTAACTTCATTAGGCTTTAGATTTTCTATTTTATTACTCATACTGTCTACTTTCATTGAAAGCGTAGTTAGGGTGTTGAACATCTTTTCACGAGTATCCTCTTCTATTATCTCAGTCTGTGTAGCTTTGTCTTGATATGTAATCTGCAATAACATTTTTTTTAGTACTAATTACTTCAATTATAAATGTGAAATTTAATATATTCAAGACTAGTCTCCGAATTTCTTTTGTTGTAACTGAATTTTGTATTTTCTTTGTTAGCCACCAACGTACCTGTGTATTATTTGTTCGTACAATAAACTTGTTATATACAATATATGACTCAAATGCTAATAAACATTTATATAATGAGCATAATTATTTTCTATTTATTTCCCATTTTATTTTTGTTTCATTAAATGTACCTTAGTAGTATCTACAATAGTGTTCTAATTTTTCTTCTACATATCTATATTTAAGTACTCTTTCATAACTATATTCACTAGTATCTACTTCTACAATATATATATAAATTTTCTATTTTCATCTAGAAATTATAATTTTGGTAATTCTTTACAAAGTATTTTTATTTTCTGAACTTGTTTTTTATCTTATTCGTTATAATAACATTCTACATCCTTTTTTAATTTTTTCTGTAAGGGCTTTAGATTTTCTGCTAATTTTGGTATATATTCTCATGGTTTACTAATCCTAAAAATGATTGTAATTTCTTTTTTGTATCTAATTCTTCTTTTGAATTTATTATTTTTTATACTATATGTTGTTGCATTTTTACTCCACTTTTATGTATTTGTATTCCTAAAAATTCTTTCTGATTTTTCATAATTTCAGCTTTCTTTTCACTTAAACTTATTTCTAATTTTTCTATTATATCCGTAAATTGTTCTAATAATTTTAGATGTTCTTCTTTGGTCTTTGTATATAATAGTATATCATCTATGTATACTATACAATTAGGTAGTTGTTTAAAATAACTATCCATAAAATGTTGATATCTACCTGGTGCATTTTTATATCCAAATGGCAGTACATTCCATTCATAAAATCCTTGTGGTACCGTAAATGCGGTTAATTCTTTAGATTCTTCTTCTAACTTTAAATGGTAAAATCCTGATTTACAATCAAATTTACTAAAATAATTATATCCTTGTATTTGTCTTATTTTTAATATCTTATTTGGTATTGGGTAATTATAAGTCATTGTTTTTGCATTTAAATTTCTATAATCAATAACCATCCTACTTTTTTCTCTTTTTTGTTCACTATGTTTATTTACTATAAATGTTGCGCTATTATTTACTATTACTTTTTTGTATATATTGTTTTTCTAATAATTTTTCCATATGCATTTTAAATTCTTTTAAATCATCAAAATTATATGTTAATGGTTTCTGGGTTATTATGCTATTTTTATCTATTAATTCAATTTTTATAATGGTTTTATGTTTTTCTCATCCTTTTAATGGATCTTCACTATACAATTGTTCTAATTTTTTCTTAGTTATTGAAAATATAGTTATTTCCTTTTTATTTATTGAAAATACGACCAGTTCTATTGTATCTTCAGTATTTTTTATATTTAATAAGTTTTGTGTAATTTTTTCACTTTTTGTTATCCAATCAGTTTTCTTTCTTATTTTTTTAATAACTCTTTTTTCTCTTACTTTCTGTTTACATGGTATTGTAAACCACCAATCTGTTCTAGTTATTATATGTGGGTATACTTTATCTAAAAACGGCATTCCTAAAAGTATATATTTTGATATTAGCTCATAATTATAGATATCTTCTATTGTTAATATTTTATCCCATACTTGTATTTTTACATTCTTAGCTTTATAAGTAATTAAGCTTCCTTCGTTATTAAATACATTAACTATTATTGGTGTTTTTAATTTATCCCATTTAATTTCTGGTAAACAATTATATCTACATAAATTAGTTTCTGCTTCTGTATCTATCATAGGCGTACAATACCTACTATAATATTCTTCTACTACTATCTTCATTAATACATATATTTTCATATCATGTTAGAGCTCTTCTTAGGAATAATCTTTCCTTATTATATGTTATAGATAATTGTGCATGTTCTATATTGTATGGTTTTACTTGTTCTAGCCATTTAATTCCTAATATTATGTCTGCTTTTTGCATTTCTTCCTTTATTACAAATTCTGTTTTCATTTTTCTAACTCCTATTATTATTTCTTTTTCTGCTATATTTTTAGTGTTTATTAAGCTTCTTGGTAGATCTGGGCATATATTATTATCAAGTTTTATTTTCTCATTTTTTACTAGATATTTTGCTATATAATTTTCTTCTTGTCCTGTATTTAAGAGTATTAAATATTTTTTTTAGTTTATTGTTCCTGTTATGTAATATTGATTTAAATTAACTATTGACCTTGTTTCATAATTTGTTCTTTTTTATGAATTTGATGATTCTGGTTTTTCATAAGCTATTCTTTTTGTTGTACTTATTCTATCATTTATTATTTCTAAATCTTCTTCTATGTCTATATTTCTGTAACTATAATCATTATTATTAATTTACGAATTGTTCAAAAGGACTTTCTATTTATATTTTATTAATTTTATTTTTTCCCATTATTTTATGTTTTGTTGTTAATACATATAGATTTTTACATCTTGCTATAAATATTTTACTTCTTGGGGTTAGTTCTATTCCTGATATTTTCCAATATAATACTAATGATTTATCTATATTTTTATCTGTTATTGCTACTGAATAATTTGCACTTATTATAAATTTAAATTTTTGGTATATTAAATTTCCTTTAATCGCAGTTATTATACTTTTTTCTATAGGTCTTATAATCCTATCATCTGCTAAATATAATTCTATTGGTGTATCTATTCCTTCTCTAAAACATGCTTTTATTAATATCTCAGTACCTCCAAGATGTACATATTTTATTGGGTCTCCTGTACTTTTTATATCGTTTATTTCTTTATTAATTAACCTTTTTGTTACTAGTGGTATACTAGCCTTACCTTTTGCATATCTGCAGTCTATTACATGTTCTTTTTGACTTACTACGTGATATTCTTCCTTTTTCCTAGTAAATATATTTTTTATTGTTGGTATTTTAAATATTTTTTCTACACTTAAGTCTAACTCTTTTCCTTTTATTTCATCAAATACATTGTTATCAAATATTATTTTTTGATCTGTTCCTTCGTCATTTAAATATTCTTCTTTTGTAATTATTTTTATATCTTCTTCAGTCATTTGGTTTATTTATATATCTTCTTCGGTCATTTAATTCGTCTAATTCACTATCTATTTCATTATCTATTTCATTCTCGTAAATTTCATATATATTGTCTTCACTTTCTAATTCGTAATCTATATAATCTATCTGCATATATTCTGTATTTTCTATTTTTATTTATGATATTTGTTTATTTTTTGGGGTTTTAGGTAATTTACAATCTCTAGCTAAATGTCCTAATTTTCTACAATTATAACAAGTACATTCCTTTATAGATTTCTTTTTCCTATATGGTCTTTTATGTTTATAATTTTTTACATAATATCTATTTCTTGGTTTCTTATACTTATATTTTAATTTTTTGTATTTCTTATATTTCTTATGTCTTTTTCTTTTCTTATAATATCATTCTTCACATCCAAATTGAGGTATTATTTTATCTTTGCAACATGCTAAATTTCTTATTAATGTTTTTTCCTTTTTTATTTTTTCTCTATATTTTTCACATAGGTTTCCATACCATTGTTGTAAAAATTTTATTCTTGCTCCGAGAGTATTTACTATTTTTGATTCATCCCAACTTTTTAATATTTTTGAACTAAATGGTTCAGGTAATTTATTAAAATATAATTTTCTTATTTCTTTACTTTCTTCTGTATTATATGCTCCTTTATAATAATATTCTTTAAATGCGCAAGTATATTCATCTATGTAGCACATATTACATATTGCTAATTTTAACATTAAATTCCTATTTGTATCTTTCTCTTCATTTTGTTCTTCTTTTGTTGTTTTCATGCTACTAAATTTGTCTTTTATAGCTGTTTCATATTTTTTTAATAATTCTATAGGTGTTAGTTTAGTTGTGGTTGTTGATGATGTTCCTTCTGTGGGTTTGTCAGTTCTTAATACTCTTTTACTATTTTCAGTTAGATTTAAAAACCATAATTTCACTATTCCTATTAGTGTTCTTTCTATATATTCTGGTGCATCTATTAGATTTATATTATTATCTAATAATTATTTTGTCATATATCCTATCCATAGTTGTATTGTTTTTTCTATATCTATTACACAATCTAAGTCTAAAAATTTATAATTTTTATTAACTATTTGTTTTGGTGTCCATTTTTCATATTCATTCTATAGATTATAGCTTTTAAACTTATTCTTATAATATTTAGATCCGACCACAGCGACGACGGCATCGACGCCGGCGCCGCCGTCTCTCCGTCGCCGGAACTCCCTGGAGCCCGATCTACATTGGGTTTTGGTTTTCAGCTTGGTCTACAAGCATAACCCGGTGACTTCTAACCTTTGTTATTTCATTCTTCGTATTATGCTAGTACTATCTCCGGTATCTTGACCTGTGTTTGATTTGTTGATATTGTCTGTTGTCGTTTCTTGCGCTGCTTTTTATTGGGTTATCGACTTGGGGCTCTGTTTTTGGGGCTTTGGGTGTTGAGTTCATTGGTGTTTGCTCTCTATTTGAGTTTATTTTTGTTTCTTGATTATTTCTTCAAATTTGTGTGAGCCTTGTATTTCTTGCTGCTGCTTTGCTACTACCATTGTTTATATTTTCTTATATTTTCTTGTAGTAGTGGCTGTGGGCGTTGATGGTTGGATAGGGTCATGTCCGAGGGGGTTGGGGCGTGGGGCTGTTGTGGGGGCGGGGGAAGAGAAAAGGGCGGGAGTGGGAGGGAGGCCAAGGTTGGGCCTCAGCGGTGGTAGAGGAAGACGTGTGGATAGTGATGGTAGGCTGAGGGTTGGGTCTTGGAATATAGGGACCCTTCAGGGTAAGTCCATAAAGCTTGTGAAGATTCTTAGAAAGAGGAGGATTAATATTGCGTGTGTTCAAGAGACCAAGTGGGTAGGGTCTAAGGCTAGGGATGTGGATGGTTACAAGCTTTGGTACTCTGGGAGCGAGAGGCGTAGGAATGGAGTTGGCATCTTAGTAGATGAAGAGCTTAGAGACCAGGTAGTAGAGGTGAGGAGGATCAACGATAGATTGATGACTATTAAGTTGGTCATTCAGGGGTTTACCCTGAACGTGTGTAGTGCTTATGCGCCACAAGTGGGCTTGGAGGGAGAGGAGAAGATGCGGTTTTGGGAGGCTTTGGATGAGGTGGTGAGAGACGTGCCTAGCTTAGAGAAGATTATTGTAGTAGGAGATTTCAACGGGCACATCGGGGCATTACCGGGAGGCTTTGGTGATGTGCTTGGTGGTTTTGGTTTTGGGGAAAGAAATGAAGAGGGGGCTACTCTATTGGATTTTGCGAGGTCCTTCGGGCTGGTGGTGGTGAACTCGGGCTTCCCGAAGAAGGACGATTACCTGATCACCTTTCGAAGTGCGATAGCCAAGACCCAGATTGACTTTTTGTTGCTTAGGAAAGGGGATAGGGTGTTGTGTAAGGACTGTAAGGTCATCCCGAGTGAGAATCTTTCGACCCAGCGTAGGCTCTTGGTTATGGATTTGGGTATAAAGAAGAATAGAAAGAGGAGGGGTGAGGAGTGTAGACCTAGAATTAAATGAGGTGGCTTGATGCCAGTGAATGTATGGGAGATAGGGGAGAAGTTGGCGGCAATGGGGGTGTGGGAGTGTAGGGGGGACGTAGATAGTATGTGGGATAGGGTGGCTAGGTGCATCAGGGAGAATGCAAGTGAGGTGTTGGGTATTTCTAGGGGCCGGGACGGGCATCATCGGGGGGATTGGTGGTGGAATGAAGAGGTTAAGAAGAAAGTGGGGACCAAGAAAGGGGCGTATGCTAAGTTGGTTAAGAGTAAGGACGAAGAAGAGAAGCGGGTAAACAGGAAAGAGTACAAATTAGCTAGAAAGGAGGCTAAGTTAGCAGTTACGGCGGCCGCTTTTGAGAGCTTGTATGCAGGGTTACAGGGGAAAAGAGGGGAAAAAAAGTTGTTTAGACTCGCTAAGGCTAGGGAGAGGAAGGGTCGTGACCTCGCCCAGGTAAAGTGCATTAAGGGGGAGGACGGTACAGTGTTGGTGGAGGACGGCCACATTAAGAATAGATGGCAGTCGTATTTTCATAGGCTCTTGAATGACGAAGGGGATAGAGCTATTGTGTTAGGGGAGTTGGAGCACTCAGAGGAGTGTCGGGATTTTAGTTATTGTAGACGTTTTAAGGTAGAAGAGGTTAGAGAGGCTGTTCGCTGGAGAGGCTGGTGTAAGGTGGTTGACTGGATTGTTTAACGAAATCTTCAAGACGGAAAAAATGCTCGAGGCTTGGAGGTGGAGTACCATGATCCCTCTCTATAAGAATAAGGGTGACATTCAGTGTTGCAATAACTATAGGGGGATTAAGTTATTGAGTCACTCTATGAAGATTTGGGAGAGACTGGTCGAGGAGAGGCTGAGACGGATAGTGTCTATTTCGGAAAACCAGTTTGGATTTATGCCTGGCCATTCGACGATGGAGGCAATTCACCTGGTACGGAGGCTGGTGGAACAGTATAGGGAAAGGAAGAAGGACCTGTACATGGTGTTTATCGACCTGGAGAAGGAATACGACAAAGTCCCCAGGGAGGTGCTTTGGAGATGCTTGGAGGTGAGTGGAGTCCCGCTGGCATATATCAGAGCAATTAAGGACATGTATGATGGAGCAAAAACTCACGTGAGGACGGCGGGAGGAGACTCAGAGCATTTCACTGTCTTGACAGGATTGCACCAGGGATCTACTCTTAGTCCCTTTCTGTTTGCTTTAGTGATAGATGTGTTGACGCGGCGTATTCAAGGGGAGGTACCTTGGTGTATGCTTTTTGCAGATGATGTAGTTTTTATTGATGAGACGCGAGGGGGTGTGAATGACAAATTAGAGGTGTGGAGACAAACTCTTGAGTCTAAAGGGTTCAGGTTGAGCAGAAGCAAGACAGAGTACTTGGAATGCAAGTTTAATGACGTGAGGCTGGAGAATGAGGTGGTAGTGAAGTTGGAATCACAGGAGGTATGCAAGAGGGATAGTTTCAAGTACCTCGGGTTCGTGATTCAGGGTAACGGTGAGATTGATGAGGATGTCTCGCACCGTATTGGGGCGGGATGGATGAAGTGGAAACTCGCGTCGGGGGTGTTGTGTGATAAGAAGGTGCTGCCCAAGCTTAAAGGCAAATTCTACAGGGCGGTAGTCCGTCCGGCCATGTTGTATGGAGCGGAGTGTTGGCGAGTTAAGAACTCCCACATTCAAAAAATGAAGGTGGCAGAAATACGGATGTTGCGTTGGATGTGTGGGCTGACTGGAGGGGATAGAGTTTGGAATGAGACTATCAGGGAGAAGGTTGGTGTGACCTCAGTGGAGTATAAGATGCGGGAAGTCTGATTGGGATGGTTCGGACACTTGATGAGGAGGGGCATGGATGCCCCGGTTCGTAGGTGTGAGAGGCTAGCTTTGGATGGTTTTAGGTGGGGTAGGGGTAGGCCGAAGTAAGTGCTAGGGTGAGGTGATTAGGCAGGACATGGAGCAGTTACAGCTCACCGAGGACATGACCCTAGATAGGAAGATCTGGAGGACGCGAATTAGGGCAAAAGGCTAGGGCCAGTTTGGGTCGCTAGTGTAGGGAATTACTTGGTGGGGGTATTATTCTTGTTATGATACCTTGTTCCATGTTTTATTACGAATCTGTGTGCTTTTCTCTGTTTTTTATTACTTATGGGTGTCGTATTTATGTTATGACATCTTGTTCTATGTTTTACTATGTATTTGTGTGGTACCTCGTGTCTCGAGTCGGGGGTCTATCGGAAACAACCTTTCTACTTCTTTAGAGGTAGAGGTATGGACTGCGTACATCTTACCCCTCCTCCACCCAGACCCCATTATGTGGGAATACACTGGGTTTGTTGTTGTTGTTGTTGTATTTAGGTTTTCTTATTTCTAATGTTATAGGTATTATATTTTATCTTCTTTTTTATCAAGAGTGTTTATTTCTGTGTTTATACTTTCTAAGTTTTCTTTATTAATTATTTCTTGTTTTTCACTGATTCCTAAATTTTTTGTATTTGTTACGATTTCTGTATATGTTTCACTATCTTTCGAATCATAATTATCTGTTTCTTCAACATCTATTGTATTAATTTCTAATTCCTTGGTTTCTATTTCTTTATTGTCTATTTCTAATTTTTCTTTAAATTGATTTATCTCATTTAATAATTTTTGTTCTTTATCTTTTTCTTTTTTTTCTTTCTGTCTTTTTTCATACAGATCTTTTAGCATTTGTAGTTCTTTTTCTATTTCAGCAATCCTACTATTTTTAGTTTCTTCCATTTTTCGTATTTCTTCTGTAATTTGTTGTTTTATTTTTTCTATTTCCTTTTTTCTATCTATTTCTTCGTTTTCATTTTCTATTCTCACCATAGCTATCAATTTATCTTCTAATTTTAATTCTTCTTTTTCTAGCATTTAATATAAATGTTCACCTATTTTCTTATATCTTCTTCCTAGATTAGAAAATATTATTTTTATTTTTAATCCTTCGTGATTTTCATATATTTTTTCATCTATTATAAATTCTTCTTTGTTCATTTTATTGTAAATAGTTCATGTTGATATATATATATATATTCTAAACTGTCTACTTGTGATTCTAAATTTGATATTTCATCTTTTTGTGCATTTATTGAGTTTTTACTAACTCCGGCAAATATATTATAATGTAGTCTTTCTATTCTTATTTTTAATTCTTTACGTTTTTTAGAAATAATTTATTTTAATTCTTTATATTTTTGTATTTTATTCATTTAAACCATATTTATAATATTTTTGTGGGTATCTAAATCTGATTTTATCATAATTGTGTGGTATGTGTCTCATTCTTCTAGATTTTAAATGGATTATTAATTTTGCTTCAATACTAGTTATTAAGGTAATTAGGTAGGCTAATTTTTGTGGGTTTTCTGTTATTTTATTTATACTTATATATTCTGAATAATTACTAATTAAAGATTCTTTAATTTTTCTAAAAGTTTCTCTATTTTTAAATGGTCTTCTCATAATTAATCAATATAAATTAGTCTCAAGTAAATCTAATCTAAATTTAAACATATATGCTACTTCCGTATTATTTAAATAAATGGGCTTTGATACTATTTGTAAGGGGTGCGGATTAGGCGCGGTAGTAAGTTTACTAGATAATAAATACGCAGAGAATGAAACAGATAATGAAATAGAAGATAATGAAATAGTTAGCGAATTAGACGAATTAAATGACCGTAGAAGATATACAAATAAACTAAATGACTGAAGAAGATATAAAAATAATAACAAAAGAAAAATATTTAAATGACAAAGGAACAAATCAAAAAATAATATTTGATAACAATGTATTTGATGAAATAAAAGGAAAAGAGTTAGACTTAAGTGTAGAAAAAATATTTAAAATAGCAACAATAAAAAATATATTTACTAGGAAAAAGGAAGAATATTACGTAGTAAGTCAAAAGGAACATGTAATACACTGCAGATATGCAAAAGGTAAAGCTAGTATACCACTAGTAACAAAAAGGTTAATTAATAAAGAAATAAACGGTATAAAAAGTAGAGGAGACCCAATAAAATATGTACACCTTGGAGGAACAGAGATATTAATAAAAGCATGTTTTAGAGAAGGAATAGATACACTAATAGAATTATATTTAGCAGATGATAGGATTATAAGACCTATAGAAAAAAGTATAATAACTGCGATTAAAGGAAATTTAATATACCAAAAATTTAAATTTATAATAAGTGCAAATTATTCAGTAGCAATAACAGATAAAAATATAGATAAACCATTAGTTTTATATTGGAAAATATCAGGAATAGAACTAACCCCAGGAAGTAAAATATATACAGCAAGATGTAAAAATCTATATGTATTAACAACAAAACATAAGATAATGGGAAAAAATAAACTTAATAAAATATAAATAGAAAGTCCTTTTGAACAATTCGTAAAAACAATTGATAATAATGATTATAGTTACAGAAATATAGACATAGAAGAAGATTTAGAAATAATAAATGATAGAATAAGTACAACAAAAAGAATAGCTTATGAAAAACCAGAATCATCAAATTCATCAAAAAGAACAAGTTATGAAACAAGTTAAATAGTTAATTTAAATCAATATTACATAACAGGAACAATAAATGAAAAAGAATATTTAATACTCTTAAATATAGGACAAGAAGAAAATTATATAGCAAAATATCTAGGTAAAAATGAGGAAATAAAACCTGATAATAATGTATGCCCAGATCTACCAAAAAACTTAATAAACACTAAAAATATAGCAGAAAAAATAATAATAATAGGAGTTAGAAAAATGAAAATAGAATTTGTAATAATGGAAGAAATGCAAAAAACAAACATAATATTAGGAATTAAATGGCTAGAACAAGTAAAACCACACAATATAGAACATACACAATTATCTATAACATATAATAGGGAAAGACTATTCCTAAGAAGAGCTCTAACATGATATGAAAATATATGTATTAATGAAGATAGTAGTAGAAGGATATTATAGTAGGTATTATATGCCTATGATAGATACAGGAGCAGAAGCTAATTTATGTAGATATAATTGTTTACCAGAAAGTAAATGGGATAAATTAAAAACACCAATAATAGTTAAAAGTTTTAATAACGAAGGAAGCTTAATTACTTATAAAGCTAAGAATGAAAAAATACAAGTATGAGATAAAATATTAACAATAGAAGAAATTTATAATTATGAGCTAACATCAAAAGATATACTTTTAGGAATGCCGTTTTTAGATAAAGTATACCCACATATAATAACTAGAACATATTGGTGGTTTACAACACCATGTAAACAGAAAGTAAGAGCAAAAAGAGTTATTAATAAAATAAGAAAGAAAACTGATTGGATAAAAGGAAGTGAAAAAATTATACAAAAATTAGGAAATATAAAAATACTGAAGAAACAATAGAACTGGTCGTATTTTCAATAAATAAAAAGGAAATAACTATATTTTCAATAAATAAAATGGAAATAATTAAGAAAAAATTAGAACAATTATATAGTGAAGATCCACTAAAAGGATGGAAAAAACATCAAACCACTATAAAACTTGAATTAATAGATAAAAATAGCATAATAACCCAGAAACCATTAACATATAATTTTGATGATTTAAAAGAATTTAAAATGCATATGGAAAAATTATTAGAAAAACAATATATACAAAAAAGTAATAGTAAATAATAGCGCAACATTTATAGTAAATAAACATAGTGAACAAAAAAGAGGAAAAAGTAGGATGGTTATTGATTATAGAAATTTAAATGCAAAAACAATGACTTATAATTACCCAATACCAAATAAGATATTAAAAATAAGACAACTACAAGGATATAATTATTTTAGTAAATTTAATTGTAAATCAGGATTTTACAATTTAAAGTTAGAAGAAGAATCTAAGGAATTAACCGTATTTACGGTACCACAAGGATTTTATGAATGGAATGTACTACCATTTGGATATAAAAATGCACCAGGTAGATATCAACATTTTATGGATAGTTATTTTAAACAACTACCTAATTGTATAGTATACATAGATGATATACTATTATATACAAAGACCAAAGAAGAACATCTAAAATTATTAGAACAATTTGCGGATATAATAAAAAAATTGGGAATAAGTTTAAGTGAAAAGAAAGCTGAAATTATGAAAAACCAGATAGAGTTTTTAGGAATAAAAATAGATAAAAGTGGAGTAAAAATGCAACAATATATAGTACAAAAAATAATAAATTCAAAAGAAGAATTAGATACAAAAAAGAAATTACAATCATTTTTAGGAATAGTAAACCAAGTAAGAGAATATATACCAAAATTAGCAGAAAATTTAAAGCCGTTACAAAAAAAATTTAAAAAGGATGTAGAATGTAATTATAACGAATAAGATAAAAAACAAGTTCAGAAAAATAAAAATACTTTGTAAAGAATTACCAAAATTACAATTTTCAGATGAAAATATAAAATTTATATATATAGTAGAAGCAGATGCTAGTAAATGTAGTTATGGAGGAGTACTTAAATATAGATATGAAGAAGAAAAATTAGAACACCATTGTAGAAACTACTCAGGTACGTTTAATGAAACAGAAATAAAATGGGAAATAAATAGAAAAGAATTATGCTCATTATATAAATGTTTATTAGAATTTGAGCCATATATTGTATATAACAAGTTTATTGTACGAACAGATAATACACAGGTACGTTGGTGGCTAACAAAGAAAATATAAAATTTAGTTACAACAAAAGAAATTCGGAGACTAGTCTTGAATATATTAAATTTCACATTTATAATTGAAGTAATTAGTACTAAAAAAAATGTTATTGCAGATTACATATCAAGACAAAGCTACACATACTGATATAATAGAAGAGGATACTCGTGAAAAGATATTCAACATCCTAACTACGCTTTCAATGAAAGTGGACAGTATGGGTAATGAAGTAGAAAAGCGGAAGACTAATGAAGTTAAACTGAAGTCTATAGCTACAAATCAGCTAACTCAGCAGTGTGCAGAGCTATGTCGATCGGAAAAATTAAAATTCTAGAGCTAGAAGGAGACGTTGGGACACTCCGCAAAACCCATAACATTTATCAATCTACAATTGCAGGTACAAGCAAAGAAGTTATTGGACAAAGATACCAAAATATGAACTTAAATAAGACATTTGAAAAACCATTTACGCCAAAAATACAAAAAGACATCTTGAACATACCCCCACAAATTATCACATATCGAGATAGTCTGAACCAAGATAAAAAAGTTTATAACTATACAGCCCAAAAATACATAGAAAATATCTACCGAGTACAAACTTTTCTAAACCTTAACCCCAGAGCTACAGATATCAAAGAACCCAACACAAACTATATAGCCCAAAAATTACAAGGTCACAACAAGCTAATTGCACTACCCAAAACTAACCCAAGCCTAATAAAAACTTATTTCGACTATGGATTATTAAATACCATATATACCCAAGATGGAGAAGAACTATCAGCTATGGAAGAATTACAAAAAATATTCAACACCTATAAAAGAGTAACCAAAGAAAACCTATTTTATATAAAGTGTTATACTGCACCAGCAGAGATATTATATGACGAGATAAAACCAGTTATACAAGTTGTAAAAATAAGATTAACCAGAGATATGATTATACCAGAAGATATTGTGCAGCAGCCAGAGATACCCATAATCGAGATACCTAATTTTTATACTAACAAACGACTTATTGGACTAGCTACAATTATTCAAGAACTAGCAAACAATTATACCAATGGAAATTGAATATGGAGGTATTATTCAAGAGATCATCAGATGAATTATTCAAATTTAAAAGAACTACGAAAAGCAGATATGGAAGATGTTAGACAATGGATAATGACATTACTAAACCCAGAAAAACAATCTACTGCAAGAGCAATTAAGAGAGGATTTATTTTAGACGGATTATTGACAATATATTGCAAGATAATTGGATACAAATATCCAGATCATCAATGTTCAAGATGTAATGGAGAAGATAATATTATCCCAGAAGTTTGGCTAGAATAAAATAAAAAATCAAGAAGATAAGAATGCCAGCTGGAAAAAAGATAAAAAAGCAGCAGATACGATAAAAAGAAGATATCAGCGGAAACAATAATGGAGATAAAAGACAAGATATTAAATTGTGAAAGCGACATGTAACAAAATTTCATAATTTTCTTTACGTAAATTATTAGAATTGTATAGGTTTTTGACTATTATTAGTCTAGGCTTTAATTAGTTGTTGTCTTTTTAGAAAACATTTGTAAAGTATAGTAAATGAGGTTAGGTAGATGTAGATAATTTTTGAAGACTTTTTGTAAAGTTTTAGAAACGTGTAAAATAAGGAAGGAAAACTTTTTGTAAAGTTTCAGATATAAATAAAAGGCATCGAAGGTAGAAAGAAAAATAAGCCTTCATACGTTGAAGCAAAAACTCTCTCTCTAGTCTACAATAAATATTTTACTTATTTATTTAAAAAACAAGTATATTTCAATGGAAAAATCTATGGAGGAACAAATCTTAGAATTATCAAAACTACCAGAACAGGTATATTCATTTACTATTATGAATAGCCAAATTCATAAATTCCTAACAATCATGATATGATAAAATAAGTTCATGTTAGTTGCTTTATAGTAGAATTATTCGAAAAATAGCATGTTAAGAAGATTATTAGCAAAGTGGAAAAGGAGAAAAATCGCTAAGAACTATGCCATCCTAAAGGTGAAACCGATGAGGCAAGAAAGCCGTGACAGGGGAGTAACCAAAGTAGAGGTGCTATTTAAGGGAAAAGTGTCCAGATTACCATGCTAATAGTGACCAAAGAACATGTTATTTAAGAATAATCTAGTATATAGTAATCTAAGATGACCATATTTTGTTATGTATATGATTGAAGGGAATATTTTGAAAATAGCAATTTTATGAAAATGAATAATTGTTTATCTGATGTAATGGTAGATAAATTTAAAGTACTTATTTTGTATGTGATTAAGGATATAGGAATAATAGATATAAGGAAAATCATATTAGAAAAAATATTCGGTAAAGATTATATAGCTAGAATAAATTACATACCACACGTACCTCATTACTCTTATAAATACTTACGTACACATCAACTATGATAAATCACATATATCTAGAATTTTGGAAAAAAGATATGAAAAATATACAATTAGTAGAAAAACAAATGAAAACAAATTTAGACAAATACATGGAAAATAACGATATAAAATATATAGAATTCCTTAATGAAAATATGCAAGAATTACTTAGACTAAAACAAACAACTAGAAAATATTATAATGCATTTAATCAAATTTAAATGAAAGATGATATTAAAATACTTGTTTTATATATACTTAGAAATATAGAAATTATAAACATAAAGAAAATAATATGGGAAAAATTACAAGATTATGAAGAGGAAGAATTATTAAACAGTATAGAAAACTTACACATATATTATGAACATCAATATTACTTAGATTCAGATGGATACTATTCAGAATAAATAAATGTTAGAATATATAAAAAAAATTAGAGAAAGGTAAAATTGGATATATGAAGAAGTTAATTACAAAAATCAACTTGAAATAGAAAAAAGACAACTAGAAGAAAAATTACTTAAAATGAAATTAACCTTAGAAAAAGAAGATACAGATAATGATTTATTTAATACAGATGAAAAATTATTTAATACAGATGGAAAATTACCTATACATGAACAACAAATACTAGTTAATCAGATAAAGAACATAAACCTAAGCATTGAATATAGCAAAGTTAGAATAAAATACTACACAGAAATTGCTAAAATTTCAATAGAATAAAATAATAAACTACACAAATTAATGGATACATCTTATGAAAAGAATAAATCATTAAAAGAAATAGAAACCCAACTATATAGTTTATACCTAGAATACAAAAGGTTACACAATACTAACGAGGATCCTAAACACTAGATAATTTAATTACGATAATATCTAATCTTGAATATAAATTAATAAAACATCTTAAGTCAAGAAGATAAAAATAAAAATTATTCCAATCAATAATATTCACAAAATACATAATATAAAAATAAATACATACGTATTTATTATCTAGTAAACTTACTACCGCGCCTAATCCGCACCCTCTACAAATGGTATCAGAGCTCAGTTATTTAAATAATACAGAAGTAGCATATATGTTTAAATTAGATTAGATTTACTTGAGACTAATTTATAATGATTAATTATGAGAAGACAATTTAAAAACAGAGAAGCTTTTAGATAAATTAAAGAATCTTTAATTAGTAATTATTCAGAATATATAAGTCTAAATAAAACAATAGAAAACCCACAAAGATTAGCCTACCTAATTACCTTAATATCTAGTATTGAAGCAAAATTAATAATCCATTTAAAATCTAGAAGAATGAGACACATACCACCTAATTATGATAAAATCAAATTTAGATACCCACAAAAATATTATAAATATGGTTTAAATGAATAAAGTACAAAAATACAAAGAATTAAAAAAAATTATTTCTAGAAAACGTACAGGATTAAAAATAAGAATAGAAAGACTACATTATAATATATTTGCCGGAGTTAGTAAAAAGTAATTAAATGCACAAAAAGATGAAATATTAAATTTAGAATCACAAATAGATAGTTTAGAATATATATATTAACATGAACTATTTACAATAAAATAAACAAAGAAGAATTTATAATAGATGGAAAAATATATAAAAATCACGAAGGATTAAAAATAAAAATAGTATTTTCTAATCTAAGAAGAAGATATAAGAAAATAGGTGACCATTTATATTTAATGCTAGAAAAAGAAGAATTAAAATTAGAAGATAAATTGACAGCTATGGTGAGAATAGAAAAAGAAAACGAAGAAATAGATAGAAAAAAGGAAATAGAAAAAATAAAACAACAAACTACAGAAGAAATACGAAAAATAGAAGAAACTAAAAATAGTAGAATTGCTGAATTAGAAAAAGAACTACAGATGCTAAAAGATCTGTATGAAAAAAGACAAAAAGAAAAAGAAGAAAAAGATAAAGAACAAAGATTTTTAAATGTGATAAATCAATTTAAAGAAAAATTAGAATTAGACAATAAAGAAATAGAAACCAAGGAATTAGAAATTAATACAATAGATGTTGAAGAAACAAATAATTATGATTCGGAAGATAGTGAAACATATACAGATAATTGGGTTATATAGTTTGTGTTGGGTTCTTTGATATCTGTAGCTCTGGGGTTAAGGTTTAGAAAAGTTTGTACTCGGTAGATATTTTCTATGTATTTTTGGGCTGTATAGTTATAAACTTTTTTATCTTGGTTCAGACTATCTCGATATGTGATAATTTGTGGGGGTATGTTCAAGAGGTCTTTTTGTATTTTTGGTGTAAATGGTTTTTCAAATGTCTTATTTAAGTTCATATTTTGGTATCTTTGTCCAATAACTTCTTTGCTTGTACTTGCAATTGTAGATTGATAAACGTTATGGGTTTTATGGAGTGTCCCAACGTCTCCTTCTAGCTCTAGAATTTTAATTTTTTCGATCGACATAGCTCTGCACACTGCTGAGTTAGCTGATTTGTAGCTATAGACTTCAGTTTAACTTCATTAGTCTTCAGCTTTTCTACTTCATTACGCATACTGTCCACTTTCATTGAAAGCGTAGTTAGGGTGTTGAATATCTTTTCATGAGTATCCTCTTCTATTATATCAGTCTGTCCTCAAAAATAGACAAATGGATTTTTTGAAACATGAAATTTGTAGTTTGACAATAGAACAAACTCTTTAAATCCTAAATTGACAGAAAAAATAGATTTTCTAAAAAACCAGTTTTCTCTAGAAATATGTGGAGACCATCCAAATGCTTTTTGGCAAAGAAAAAAGCATGTGGTTAGTCTTCCATATGAAAACTTTCAAGAGGGTAATATCCCCACTAAGGCCAGACCTTGCCAAATGAATTTTGAATATTTAGAATTTTGCGAAAAAGAAATTTATTCTCTTTTGCAAAAAGGTCTCATAGGACTTTCTAAATATCCATGGTTATGCACTGCATTTTATGTCAATAAGCATGCTGAACAGGAAAGAGGGGTACCAAGATTAGTTTTTAATAATAAACCTCTAAACAAAGTTCTCAGATGGATTGGGTATCTGATTCCTAATAACAAGGACTTACTGGATAGATTATTCGATGCACTAATATTTTTAAAATTTGATTTGAAATTAGGTTATTGGAAAATCCAGATGTTGGAGGCAGATAAATATAAGACTGCTTTTAATTTTCCTATGGGACAATTTGAATGGAATGTCATGCCATTTGGACTAAATAATGCTCCTTCGGAATTCCAAAATATTATGAATGATATATTCATGCCTTATCGCAACTTCATAATTGTCTACATTGATGACATATTGGTGTTCTCAAAAATTATAGAGACACACTTTAAACATCTAGGTCTTTTCAAGAAGATCATTATATAAAATGGTTTGGTTATATCTAATGAATATTATATGTCTTTAGAAGATGAATGTCTTCCATGACAACAAGGACAACTTTGTAATAACAAGAAGAAGATGATGTTTTCTACAACATCTACTCTCAATTCCAAGATTTGGAAGTTAATGTCTTAAAGGAAGATAGATTAGCAGCTCTTTTAGAAATGCAGAAAAATCTGAGCCACGAGGACAACCAACCCTCTATAAGTTCTCATACAGAACATGAGGAAGTCCCCTCCCAAAAGGGTCCCTATACCAGGACCAAAGTTCGTCGACTTCTCAAGAAGAAACAAAAGGGGGTTGATGTTCCAGCAACAACCTAAGATCTGTAAATTGAGATTGATAATCTCAAAAAGGAATTTTCCATCCTCAAAGATCAAAATATGACTTTGGACAAAAGGGTTTCTATCTTAGAAAACCCAAATGTCACACCTACAGAGGTAAGTCATAATCTTGCTTTACCTGAAAAAGGATTTCTTCAAACTTTAAAAGTTGTTACTCAACAACATTTTTATGCTAAGGTAGCTCTTCTAATTGATTACATTTATAAAAAAGAATTTACAGCTCTCATTGATAGTGGAGCAGGTTGTAATTTCATTTAAGAAGGTCTATTACCTTCAAAATATTTTGTAAAAACCACTCATGTTTTAAGAAATTCCAGTGGTCAGAAGATGGGAGTAAAATACAAAATCCCTAAGGCATATATTTGTTAAGATAAAATCTGCATGGCAGAAACTTTCGTACTAGTAAAGAATATCAGCGATGAAATCATTCTGAGAAAACCATGGTCTGTCCATCTATACCCCATTATTCAGTGGGATGAAAATAGGCTAAAAGGTACCTTTGATAATAAGGAAATCAAGTACGAACGGTGTAAACCACCTTATACCAGATATATAAATCTGATAAAGGAAAATTTACTTTCTAAAAGTAGACAATTAGATTTTTTTAAAAATGAAATTTGTAGTTTGACAATAGAACAAAATTTACAAAATCCAAAATTGACAGAAAAAATAGATTTTTTGAAAAACCCTTTAGAAATATGTGAAGACCATCCAAATGCTTTTTGGCAAAGGAAAAACATATGGTTAGTTTTCCATATGAAGATAGTTTTCAAGACGATAATATCCCTACTAAGGCAAGACCCTGCCAAATGAATTCTGAATATTTAGAATTGTGTATAAAATAAATTGATTATCTTTTGCATAAAGGTTTCATATGAACTTCTAAATCTCCATGGTCATGTACTGCATTCTCTGTTAATTAACATGCTGAGCAGAAAAGAGGGGTACTAAGATTGGTTATTAATTTTAAACCTCTCAACAAAGTCCTCAGATGGATCAGGTATCCAATTCCTAATAAAAAAAGACTTATTCGACAGATTATATGATGCTCTAATATTTCATAAATTTGACTTGAAACCGGATACTGGCAAATCCAACTATTAGAGGCAGATGAATATAAGACTGCTTCTAATGTTCCTATGGGACAATTCGAATGGAATGTCATGCCGTTTGGACTAAAGAATACTCCTTCGGAATTCCAGAATATTATGAATGATATATTCATGCCTTATAGCAACTTCATAATTGTTTACATTGATGACATCTTGGTGTTGTAAAAAAATATAGAGACACTTTAAACATTTAGATTTTTTCACGAAGGTCATTGTACATAATGGTTTGGTTATATCTAAACCAAGATGTTTCTCTTCTAAAAAATAGTAAGATTTTTAGGTCACAATATTGACCAAGGGAAAATTGTCCCTATCAATAGAAGCATAGAATTTGCTTCTAAATTTCTAGATATTATAACAGACAAAATCCAATTATAGAGATTTCTGGGTAGTCTGAATTATATATCTCCTTTTATAAAGGATCTTGCTAAAAATATAGCTATCTTATATGATAGATTAAAAAAGAGTCCAAATACATGGACAGAGAGTCATACTATCGCAGTAAAAAATATTAAGGCAAAGGTTAATAACCCACCATGCCTTACGCTAGAAAATCCTAATTGGGATAAAATAATTGAAACTAATGCTTCTGATATTGGCTACGGTGGGATATTAAAATAATATTACCCATATGATAAGAAAGCCTATATCATCCAATTTTATTATGCAAAATGGAATACTAGCTAGAAGAATTATGCAACTGTATCTAAGGAAATCCTTTCGTTAGTTAAATGCGTTTTAAAATTCCAAGGTGATTTATATAGTCAATTTTTTTTAATAAAAACTGATTGTCAGGCTGCTAGGTTTATATTTAACAAAGATTGTAAACACGATATGTCCAAAAAATTGTTTGCAAGATGGCAAGCTTTATTAGCTCTATTTGATTTTGAAATTCAATAATTAGGGATTAGATAATAGTCTTCCTGATTTTCTCACTAGAGAGTATCTAACCTAATGTCTTCCATGTTATACAGGATGGCATCTAAAGGTTCAACCTCCTCTAATAGAGGCAAGGGAAGAGGCAGATCAAATAGAGGTAGAGGAAATATCCTTGCCCAGATAGGAAACAAATGGCTAATAGCCGCAAATATTTCAAGCTCATTTGATCCTAATACGGATCAACAACCATACAAGGACTTCTTAGAATTTATAAAATCCAAGAAAAGGGAGAATGTTGTCCCTTTATACTCAAGTTCTCTCACTAATGATAACAATGAGAGTATTGAGCTCTATGAGAAGAATAAAGCAGATAAAGTTATACTAATCGTGGAAAACACTGATCTTAGATGGAGACATAATCCATGGATGATGATGCAAAGGTATTTGGATAATACGTCCTATGCCACAACTAAATACAAATATCGTATGCATTATGATACAATATTATCTCAAATAGGGTCAGATGAAATTTAGCATTTATATACAGCCACCAATATAAAGAAAGACTATAGTTTTTATAAATTTATCTTCAAAAAGATTTTTACTCCAGAAGAGTGGGGAATAAGTACTCTAAGGATAAAGATTACATGCATCCAGAACAGAAAGTCTCGGTAAAATTCAATTACTGGGATTATGTTAAAACCCCTAATAAGGCCTTATTATATGAAAATCCTAATAAGAAACATTTGTGGTTTATCAAGATCTGTGGATATATCTATAAACAAAGCTTCCCAATTGGGTTTGCGCAATGGTGGATCTATTATGGTCTTTTGGCAAAAAGTTTACCGTAACCTTTCAAAAGTTTATATACTAATTGGATAGAAGTGTCTTCGATGTTTCTCAAACTGGAAAGAGATGATATCTACTTTAAAGGAATATTGATAATGCATTTTTTATTGAATTTTCTATCCCATGGATTATGAAATGGTCCGTGGAAGTAAAACCTAACCTTGACAGTTTTTAATGTTTAAATTTTTTTATACAAAATTCTGGAACAAACTCAATAAAAAATAGCTGATGGACATATCCATGGTGAACAACTTATTGATTCTATAAAAACAACTATTTCCCAATACAGAGAACAAAATGATATGGCCCTATTACATGCACATGATGAATTCATTCCATTCAAAAGTATTTCTCGGAAACTTTAAACGAAGAAAGGAATAGTATCAAAATCCAAAATGATTGCCTCGTATATGGAGGAAGTCAAAAAAGCTTTAATGAGAAACCTAGACAGAGAAAATTCTTTGAATATATCCTTGGAATTTACAGGTCATACCACAGATAACAAAGAAGATTGTCTGGTTAGGAAATCCCAAAGCGTCTAGAGTAATGAAGAATTAGACCTGGATGAATACTTGAAAAAGTTTCAAGGCATATTGGAACAATCTTCCAAATCAACACAAGGAAAAGGAAAGATATGAATTGATTGATAAGACCCCACTATCAATTACATTATTGGGGGAAAACACCATGTGGATGACAGCTTATATAAAGAATGAACAGTAAAGGCCACTTTCTTTTATAAATTAAAGGCCATTTGTGTAATAGTAAAGTCCAACTAGGAATAGTAAAGGCCATTTTATTTTTGCCTTGAGTTTTTTTTGGTTTAATTTGTAATGTTATATATAATTTAACTCAATCCACAATGGATGGACCAACCCATCCAGTAAATTACAAAATTAGCAACACATATATAAAGAGGTCGACCCAACTAATTTGACCCGGCCTTTTAAAGAGTATATAAAAAGGGCGAGTAGGGTTTCTAAAATGAGCTAAGTTAAGCTCCTCACTCAGAAAGCTTCCATCGCCTCCATCACTTTCACCATGTTTACCTTCGAGAATCAAACCTTCAATCTGCTTCTTCTGTGGGTGATAAACACTACCTTGGATGGTTAAACTCAGTTTCTTGTCCATATTGCCAGAGTAAGTCCTTTTTCTTTGCTAAGCTAACCTTAAATCCTATTTCAGTGCTTACAACTGATGTCTTTTTCTTCATTTCAGTTGTTATCCTCGAAGTAAGAGAGTACAAAATAATTTTTGGTGCTAAACATCTGGGTATTGTCCACTGAGAGTTGATCTTGCATCCAGGTATCCTCCTTTTGCTACTATGTTCATCTCTTGACCTGACCATACCACTGATGAAACCCATTTCACTTTGTAGTTATGGAAGAGATGGAGATTGAGAGATGCTCGAACCCATGGGTGATTGGATGTAGGCAACATCTTCAGCTACATGCATTGAAGATCTGATGAAGTGACCCCCAACCTACTGAGAAAGCTTTTTTGTTGGCTAGTGTAAACAGGCTAAATATGCTTCTCTTCTTTTTGAGTAGGTGTTATGCTTGTAAATAGTAAAATGTTCAATCCTTGTCATTAGCCTTACCAGTCTTATTGAGTACTGCTATCTTAATGTATGGACACTACTATTTATCACTGTTTAGTATCCTTTTAGCTGCAGTTGGTAATTGACTAAAACCTGTGTATGTGAATTGCTGCTCCAACGCAATATTAGATAAACAATCTGCTAATTAATTGCCCTCATATCTGCACTTGTTTTATTGCTAGTAACTACCATATCTGTATGATCTTATTTGCTATTTTCCATAGCATTTCCTACTCCTTTGTCAATAGCTTTTGCATTAGTAAAGAATTAGTTTAAATGATTACCTTATTCCGCCATATGCTATTGCAATGTATTGCTTCTTGTAGAATAGCCCATGCCTCTGCTTCCATAGAATTAGTGTCCTCTATAGCTGCCCCTTCTATATGTACAAGATATCCATTAGTGTTTCTTAAGGAGAATGCCCATGAACTTCTTCCAGGATTTCCTTTTGATACTCCATCCGTATTATATTTTATACAATTCCGTGATGGTACCTCTCATTGATTTGGTATAGCTTTAATTTTAGGCTTCAATTGACTAAACTGCTTTAAGTTTATTCCTCATCTACGTTGGTGTCGCATGAGCCCTGCCTTCCTAAAAGGGCACAGATAAATGTACTCAGAGGGGGTTCGAACCCACGTCTGAGTCCAAAGAAGCCTTAACTACAACAAGTCCAAGCAAGAGTTTTATTATATTTTTTGACACATCAAAGCTAAGATGACCACAACATAAGTCTTGCAGACGCCTCAACTCTTACTCTCATTGTTAGGATTTATCCTTAGGAAGACTAGTAAGTCTAATGACAATGATTGAACATTGTTACTATTTAAAAGCAGAACACCAACTCAAAAGAAGAGAAACATATTTAACTTTAAAATATACAAGTGAGCCAAGGATCTCATTTTTTATTTTGTAGAGGTAGGCTTTGGAAATCAATCTCTCTCTCTCTTTCTACTACTACTACTTTAAGTAGCCTTCTCTTGTAATATATTCATCTAGGAATAAAAGTTTTTAGTTCTGGTCACACCCTTCCGGCTTAAAGCATTCTTATTTTAAGTTATTTATCTTATTTTATTACATGTCATATTAGCTTAATGATAGGCTAAATACCTTATGTTGAACTATAACATACTAAGATATTAGTTTAGTATGGCAAGAGTTTCTTAAATAAGAGTCAAATAACCCAATGATATTAAGGTTGCAAGACATACACCTGCAGTAATAGCTTTGATTCAGGCTTTATGTGGGAGGTCCATGTGAAAGGTCTGTTAGCCAGTAGGGTGTTGAAGGTCGTGTTTTGGACCCGTTTTGAATTAAAGATATAACTATGAGTCATGCTTTGCTTGTAAATGTTCCTGGAAATTATTATTATTATTATAATTAAGCCTAGATGAGAACTATTTCAAAAATGGTTTTCACTGGTCAGCTGAAAGGATGGTGGGATAATTATCTCACTTTAGACCAACACACAAAATTTTTGCATGGGGTTAAGACGGAATAGGGACAACTTATTCTAAATGAGGTTTACACCTTAGTTATTAATATTATAGAGCATTTTCCAGGAAGATGGTCTGATAATAGTAAAACTATTAGGACTATGCTCCAAAGTGTAAGGTGCAAGACTCTTACATCTTTTAGATGGTGTAAATATGTATTTTATCAAGAGTCATGGAATTACCCAAAAGTAATAACTCTCACTGGAAGTCCAAATTCATAGATGGCCTTCCAATGTTGTTTGCCGAAAGGGTCAGAAAGACTCTTAGGGGACCTTCCTTAAGTATTAACTATGATGAGTAAACCTATGGTAGACTGATAAGTGTTTGTACTCAAGAAGGACTAGACTTATGGAATGAGATTAGGCTGAATCAGTAGGTTAAGAAGTACCGTCTTAATGAGAGACAACAATTAGGAGAATTCTGTAAGCAATTCACCATATATATTCCTAAGACTTCTAAAGAGCCTTATAGGCATAAGAAGAAAAAAATTCTCTAAAGATAGAAAGGCTAAGAGAATTGAGAAAAAATATTAAAGAAAAAAGGATTATAAATCCAGAAAGGATTATAGGAAATCCAAGAAGACTAATGCTTGCTACAGATGTGGTAGAGTAGGTCACTTTGCAAAAGATTTCAAAATAAAAGAAAACATTAAGAGTCTCACATTAGATGAAAAACTTAAAGACTCTTTACGCAAAATATTGGTCAATTCCACTCAAGAAAATTCGAGTTCAGACCATAGCGATAATTAAGAAGAACCCTAATCTATGGATAAAGACCTACGAGTCCTTCATAATAAAGATTACATGTCATAAAAAGACGAATGTTTTCCATGCCAAGAAGGACAACCTTGCAGTAACAAGGAAGAAGATGTTTTTATAACATTTATTCCCAATTCCAAGATTTGGAAATAAATGTCTTAAAAAAAGACAAATTAGCAGCTCTTTTAGAGATGCTAAAAAATTTAAACCAGGAGGAACATCAACCTTCTACTAGTTCTTTTGGGGAACTGGAGGAAATTCACTCCCAAAAAGATCCATATACCATGACAGAAGTCTGCAAACTTCTCAAAGAAAGACAGAAAATGGTTGGTGTCCCAACAACAACCCAAGATCTATAGGTTGAGATTAATAATTTCAAGAAAGAAATATCTTTCCTTAAAGATCATAATATGGATTTGGACAAAAGGGTGTAATGTTAGAAAACCCAAGTGTCATTCCTACAGAGGTAAGTCATAATCCTACCTTACCTAAAGAAGGATTTCTTCAAACTTTAGAAGCTGTTACCCAACAATATTTTTATGCCAAGGTAACTCTTCTAATTGGTTACAATTATAAAAAAGAATTTCTAGATCTCATTGATAGTGGAGCTGGTTGTAATTGCATTCAAGAACGTCTATTACCTTCAAAATATTTTGTAAAAACCACTCATGTTTTAAGAAATGCAGTGGTCAGAAGATGCGGGTAGAATACAAAATCCCCAAGGTATATATTTGTCAAGATAAAATCTGCATGCCAAAAACTTTCGTACTAGGAAAGAATATCAACGTTGAAATTATTCTGGGAAAACCATGGTTTTTCCATCTATACCCCATTATTCGGTGGGATGAAAATGGGCTAACAGGTACCTTTAATAATAAGGAAATTAAGTTCGAATGGTGTGAACCACCTTATACCACATATATGAATCTGATAAAGGAAAAAATACTTTCTAAAAATAGACAATTGGATTTTTTTAAAAATGAAATTTGTAGTTTGACAAAAGAACAAACTTTACAAAATAAAAAATTGACAGAAAAATAATTTTTCTGAAAGACCAGTTTTCTTTAAAAATATGCGGAGACTAAACAAATGCTTTTTGGCAAAGGGAAAAAAATGTGGTTAGTCTTCCATACGAAGACAGTTTTCAAGAGGATAATATCCCTACTAAGGCAAGACACTGCCAAATGAATTCTGAATATTTAGAATTATGTAAAAAAGAAATTGATTCACTTTTGCATAAAGGACTCATACGACCTTCTAAATCTTCATGGTCATTTGCGGAATTCTATGTTAATAAAGATGCAGAACAGGAAAGAGGGGTACCGAGTTTGGTTATTAATTATAAACCTCTCAATAAAGTCCTTAGATGGATCAGGTATCTAATTTCTAATAAAAAAGACTTATTAGACAGATTATATGATGCTCTAATATATTCTAAATTTTACTGAAATCAGGATACTGGAAAATCAAACTATTGGAGGCAGATAACTATAAGACTTCTTTGAATGTTCCAACAGGATAATTTGAATGGAATGTCATGCCATTTGGGTTAAAGAATGCTCCTTCGGAATTCTAGAACATTATGAATGATATATTCATGCCTTGTAGCAACTTCATAATTGTCTACATTGATGACATCTTGGTGTTCTAAAAATTATAGAGACACACTTTAAACATCTAGATCTTGTAAAAAAGATCATCTTATAAAATGGTTTGGTTATATCTAAACCAAAGATATTTCTCTTTCAGACGAAAGTCAGATTCTTAGGTCATAATATTGACCAAGGGAAAATTGTCCTTATCAATAGAAGCATAGAATTTGTTTCTAAATTCCCAGATATTATAATCGAAAAAACCCAATTACAGAGATTCTTGGGTAGTCTTAATTACATATCTATTTTTATAAAGTATCTTGCTGAAGATACAACTATCCTATATGATAGATTAAAGAAGAGTCCAACTGAATGGATAGAGAGTCATACTCTCGCAGTAAGAAATAGTAAGTCAAAGGTTAATAACCTACCATGCCTAACACTAGCAAATCCCAAATGGGAAAAAATAATTGAAACTGATGTTTATGACATTGGCTATGGTGAAATTTTAAAGAAATATTCCCCTCAAGATAAACAAGACTATATCATTCAAAATTATTCTAGGAAATGGAATATTAGTCAGAAGAATTGTGCAACTGTTTCAAAGGAAATCCTGGCAATAATTAAATGTGTTTTAAAATTTCAAGGTGATTTATTTACCATTTTTTTGATAAAAACTGATTATCAGGCTTCTAGGTTTATCTTTAATAAAGATTGTAAACACGATATGTCCAAACAAATGTTTGCAAGAGGGCAAGATTTATTAGCTCCATTTAATTTTGAAATTCAATATTTAAAGGGATCAGACAATAGTCTTTCCAACTTTCTCACTAGGGAATATCTAACCTAATGTTTTCCATGTTGTACAGGATGACATCTCAGGGATCAACATTGTTTAATAGAGACAGGGGAATAGGCAAATCAAATAGAGGCAGAGGAAATATGCTTGCCCAAATAAGAAGCCAAAGGCTAAGAGCCGCGATTATTGCAATTTCATCCGATCCTAATAAGGATCAACAAATATATAAGGACTTCTTGGAATTTATAAAATCCAAGAAAGGGGAGAATGTTTTCCCCTCATACTTCAGTGCTCTTACTGATAATGATAATGAGAGTATTGAGCTCTATGAGCAAAATGAAGTAGATGAAGTTATCTTGGAAAATAGTGATCTTGCATGGAGAAATAATCCATGGCAACTTATGCAAAGGTATCTGGATAATACATCCTATGCCACCATGACATACAAATATCTTATGCATTTTGAGACAATGTTATCAAACAGGGTTTGCTGAAATTAAGCATTTTTACACGGCCGCCAATATCAAGAAAGGCTACAGTTTTTCTAACATAATCATAAAAAATATCTTTACTCAAGGAGAGTGGGCATTAAACACTCCATAAGAAAAGGATTACATACATCCAGAACAGAAAGTTCTAGTTAAATTCAATTACTGGAATTAGGTTGAAAGCTTTAATTTGTTATACGAAAATCCTAATAGGAACCATTCATGGTTTATAAAGATTTTTATAATAGTAAAGGCCAATTAGGAATAGTAAAGGACAATTTTTATTTTTCTATTTTTGCTTTGAGTATCCTCTATATAAGGATCTCATTCTTTTCATTTGGAGGACAGGTTTTAGATAACCATTTCTCTCTATTATTCTAAGAAGCTCTCCTCTAGTTATATATTGATCTTGGCATAAAAGTTTTTGGTTTTGATCACACTCATCCTTGTTAAGGTATTTTAAATTGCTGTTATTAATTTTATTTTATTTTCTTAATATTAGCCTAATGATAGTCTAAATGCCTCGTGTTGAACTATAACATACTACGCTATTAAGTATGGTGTAAGTTATTCAATTAAGAATCAAATCTTCCAAATGATATTAAGGTCACTATATATAGACTTGCAGTAATAGTTTTGATTCAGGCTTTATGCTGGAGGTCTATTTGAAAGGCCTGTTAGCCAGAAGGGTATTAAAGGCTGTGTTTTGGACTCGTTTTTAATTAAAGCTATGACTATGAGTTTATTCTTTGCTTGTAAATGTTACTGGAATATCATTTGAAGTGATCCAGTTTTTACTTGGTATCAGAGCCATGGCATACTTTTAGCAATAGATGTTATACATTCAACACATCTTTCACCATGAATATCATGAGGGAACAAACTACTGTTAAAAATAGTAGAAAAGAAGAATATGATATGCCACAACAATTGGATCTACTTAATAAGTGGACGATCGAAAAAGTTCAACCCAAAATGATATACCAAATGGGTACTTTTGAAAAATTGGGTCTCAAACAAATTGTTAAAACAACTGAAGAGACTCTTATTGTTGATAATGATCATGCTACTTTTCGATTATTATCTAAAAATGATTTAGATCCATATAGAGAATCTTATAGATTCATGCATATTGGTTTAATTCAAATTGATTTTAAAGCACTCACCTTGAGAGTTCTACCTGAGAGGTTTATAGCAGCTCTACGAGATGGTAGAAATCAAGATTGGAAAAAGTCTCCCATAAGTACTGTCCAAACAAGCTTGGCCTATGGCCCTATTTATTTTATTGCATATCCTAATTTGCAGATATCTCTGAGTGATAAAAAACTCTTATCTTGTAACATATTGATCTTGGGATAAAAGTTTTTGGTTCTAATCACACTTATCCTTGTTAAGGTATTTTAAATTGCTGTTATTACTTTTATTTTCTTTACTTAATATTAGACTAATGATAGGCTAAATCCCTCGTGTTGAACTATAACATACTAAGCTATTAAGTATGTCATAAATTATTCAAACAAGAATCAAATCATCTAAATGATATTAAGGTCGCAATGTATAGACTTGTAATAATAGTTTTGATTCAGGCTTCACGCCGGAGGTCCATTTGAATGGCCTGTTAGCTAGGAGGGCATTAAAGGCTGTGTTTTGGACTCATTTTTAATTAAAGCTATGACTATGAGTTTATGCTTTGCTTGTAAATATTTTTGGAATATCATTTGAAGAGATCCGGTCCTTACTTTCATCACGAGGGATTTAGCCTATCATTAGGTTAACATTGAGAAATAAAAAAAAATTAATAACAGAAATTTAAAGTACCCTTACATGGATGAGTGTGATCAAAACCAAATCATCCAAATGATATTAAGGTCGCAACATATCGACTTGTAGTAATAGTTTTGATTCAGGCTTCATGCTGGAGGTCCATTTGAAAGTCCTGTTAGCCAGGAGGACATTAAAGGTAGTGTTTTGGACCCGTTTTGAATTAAAGCTATGACTATGAGTTTATATTTTGCTTGTAAATATTCTTGGAATATCATTTGTTGCGATTCGATCCTTACTTAGTATGAGAGGCATGTCATACTTTTAGCAATAGATGTTATAGGTTCAACACATCATTCACCAAGAATACCATGAGGAAACATATTACAGTTAAAAATAGTAGAAAAGAAGAATATGATGTGCCACAATAATTGGATCTACTTAATAAGAGGACGATCCCAAAATTTCAACCAAAAATGATACACCAAATGGGTACTTTTGAAAAATTGGGTCTCAAACAAATCATTAAAACAACTAAAAAGACTCTTACTATTGTTAATGATCATGCTACTTTCAAATTATTATCTGAAAATGATTTAGCTCTATTATAGAGAATCTTATAGATTCATGCATATTGGTTTAATTCAAGTTGCTTTTAAACCACTCACCTTGAGAGGTCTACCCGAGAGCTTTATAGCAGCTCTACGAGATGGTAGAAATCAAGATTAGAAAATGTGTCTCATAGGGATTATCCAAACAAGCTTGGCCTTTGGCCTTGTTTATTTTAATGCATATCCTAATTTGCAGATATCTCTGTGTGATGAAAACTCTTTGAATGATTTAATATTGAGCATTAAATTGAATGTCTATAATTATATGCTAGGTACTGAGGTTATATGTATTTGTCATAAAATTTATTATAGACCTCTTGATACTTTGAATCCCATGTGTAAAATAATGGATTTCAAAAATAAAACTATTCTTATAGAAACCAACTTTGGTAGGTCTAAAGTTGTCACTAGACGAACAATTAAATGGGATGAAATTGATTTCCCCAAAGAATGGATTCTTGAGGATACAACTCCTCCTTAGAATGAATAGAATAGTGAGATCACATAGGTAGAACAGACCGCGAATGGTACTGTTAAGATAAGATTTCTAATTCTTTGCCTCTAATAAATAGAGCTGATAATTTGAGTGTTGCATCTGCATCAAGATTAACCAGATCAACATCTTCATATATTTCCCCTATTGATTATATTTTCAATTCTCCATCTAGAACTTCTACTTCTCAAATTAGAGAAAGTGCTAGAATGAATAATATTAGAATTGATAGAGATAATGTTGCTAATATTGTTCCTAATATGGATTCTAATGAATTCGAAATGGATTTTCCCATTGGTATAAAACGAATCAATACAAAATTAATTTTAGCCCGAGATCACCGGCAAGGAAAAAGATCTTAGATGATTTTTTTAAGCCTTGATGGGAACTATTTTGAAAATGGGTTTTTCAAAGCATTAATAAAGAAGAAAAAACTATTTTCCAGGAAGAATTTTATAAAGATCTTTCTGTTCACAATATAATGATTGCTTTTGTTCCCTAGTTTATGGCCAAATATGTGGATAATTATATTCCATGCTTACGAAAAACTTTAAATTAAGTACTGATGAAATCACCACACCAGTCTTTCCCCCCAACAATTATTTCAAATTGAAAAGGATAATAAAGTATAGTATATTTTATTGCATTTTCTAAATTGATTGAGAATGGTACTGTGCTTATTACTTCTCAACATGTCAATATGATGTTAAAACAACATACTTATGCTAATATTTATACGAGAAAATTAGGGTAACTAATTATTTCTCTACATGATAGAATTGATAAAATTCTATTTGAATTAAAAAAATAGAGCTTAGTAATACTAAGCAGAAAGAACAACAAAAAGACCAAGTTGCTCTTGCTACTGTTAGTATTCAGACTCCCCCTAATATTAGGGATTTCAAGGTAAGAATCGACTTAGATGATATTTAAAAATTGTTAGAAGAAAAAGTCAGTAGATTGAAGATTAATCCTATCCACAGTGAGAAAAAAATAGAGGACAAATCAGGTTCAACTGAGGTTAATAAAATCTCAGAAAAATTTGCTAGGAAACCAGTCCAGAGGATGTTCTACTATTCTAGACCGATTCCCCAGAATGTTCTATTAGAAGAGCAAGAATTGCTCATTCCTAATAGTTTTTGGGGAAACAAAATCTATGAATGGAATATAAATGGTTTCACTGATAGACAAATTTCTACGGTAGTACATCGAATATTCAATTACAGTACGATTTACAAGGCCATAAGGATAATAATGATAAGACCATTACAGAAATTATTACTGCACCGGTCGTTGAAAGTCTAGTGGGATAATTATCTCTCTTTAGACCAATGCACAAAAATTTGCATACGGTTTAGACGAAAGAGGGTCAACCTATTCTAAACGCGGTTTACACCTTGGTTATTAGTAATATAGAGCATTTTTCAGGAAGATGGTACGATAATAGTGAGACTATTAGGACTATGCTCCAAAATCTAAGGTGCAAGACTCTTACATCTTTCAGATGGTATAAAGATGTATTTTTATCAAGATTCATGGAATTACTCGAGAGTCATAACTCTCACTGGAAGTCCAAATTCATTGATGTCCTTCCAATATTGTTTGCTGAAAGGGTTAGAAAGACTCTCAGGGGACCTTCCTCAAGCATTAACTATGATGAGTACTCCGATGGTAGACTAATAAGTGTATGTACTCAAGAAGGTCTAGCCTTATGCAATGAGATTAGGCTGAATCAGCAGGTTAAGAATTACCATCTTAATGAGAGACAACAATTAGGAGAATTCTGTGAGCAATTCGCCATAGATATTCCTAAGACATTTAAAGAGCCTTATAGGAATAAGAAGAAAAAATTCTCTGAGAATAGAAAGGCTAAGAGAATTGTGAAAAAATATAAAAGGAAAAAAGATTATAAGTCCAAAAAGGATTATAGGAAATCCAAGAAGATTAATGCTTGCTACAAATATGGTAGAGTTGGACACTTTGCAAAAGAATGCAAAGTAAAAAAAAAAGTTAAGAGTTTCACATTAGATGACGAAATTAAAGACTCTTTGTGCAAAATATTGCTCAATTCCTCTCCTAAAAATTCAAGTTCGGACCATAGAGGTAATGAGGAATAACCCTCATTTATGGATGAAGACCCACGAGTCCTTCATAATGAAGATTTCATGTCTTCAGAAGATGAATGTCGTCCATGCCAACAAGGACAACCTTGTAGTAACAAGGAAGAAGAAGTTGTTTTTTATAACATCTATTCCGAATTCCAAGATTTGGAAATAAATGTCTTTAAAGAAGAAAAATTAGCAGATCTTTTAGAAATGCTAAAAATTTTGAACTCAGAGGAACATCAACCATCCACTAGTTCTTCTAAGGAACCAGAGAAAATTCCCTCCCAGCAAGGTCCATACACCATGAAGGAAGTCCGTAAACTTCTCAAAGAAAGAAAATAATTGTTGTCCTGACAACAACCTAAGATCTACTGGTTAAGTTTAATAATCTCAAGAAAGAAATATCTTTCCTTAAGGATCATAATATGGCTTTGAAAAAAAGGGTGTAATGTTAGAAAATCCAAGTTCCAGTCCTACAGAGGTATGTCATAATCCAACCTTACCTGAAGAAAGATTTATTCAAACTTTAGAAGTTGTTACCCAACAACATTTTTATGCCAAGGTAACTATTCTAATTGATTACAATTATAAAAAAGAATTTACAGCTCTCACTGATAGTGGAGCAGGTTGTAATAGCATACAAAAAGGTCTATTACCTTCAAAATATTTTGTATAAACCACTCATGTTTTAAGAAATGCAGTAGTCAGAAGATGAGGGAAGAATACAAAATCCCCAAGGCATTTATTTGTCAAAATAAAATCTGAATGCCAGAAACTTTCGTACTAGTAAAGAATATCAATGACTAAATAATTCTGGGAAAACCATGATTTGTCCATCTACACCCCATTATTTGATGGATGAAAATGGCCTAATAGGTACCTTTGATAATAAGGAAATCAAGTTCGAATGGTGTGAACCCCTTATTCCAGATATATAAATCTGATAACGGAAAAAAATACTTTGTAAAAATAGATAAACGGATTTTTTAAAAAATGAAATTTGTAGTTTGACAATAGAATAAAAAATCCAAAATTGACAAAAAAAAATAGATTTTCTGAAAAACCAGTTTTCTTTAGAAATACGTGGAGACCATCCAAATGCTTTTTGGCAAAGGAAAAAACATGTGGTTAGTCTTCAATATGAAGATAGATTTCAAGTGGATAATATCCTTACTAAGGCAAGACCTTGCCAAATGAATTCTGAATATTTAGAATTGTGTAAAAAAGAAATTGATTCTCTTTTTTCATAAAGGTCTCATATGACCTTCTAAATCTCCATGGTAATGTTCTGCAGTCTCTGTTAATAAACATGATGAGTAGGAAAAAGGGGTACCAAGATTGGTTATTAATTATAAACCTCTTAACAAAGTCTTCAGGTGGATTAGGTATCCGAATCCTAATACAAAAGACTTATTAAACAGATTATATTATGCTATAATCATTTATAAATTTGACTTAAAATTAGGATACTGGAAAATCCAAATACTGAAGGCAAATAAATATAAGACTGCTTTTAATGTTCCAACAGGACAATTTAAATGGAATGTCATGCTGTTTAGGTTAAAGAATGATTCTTCGGAATTCCAGAACTTTATGAATGATATATTTATGTCTTGTAGCAACTTCATAATTATCTACATTGATGACATCTTGGTGTTCTCAAAAAATATAGAGACACACTTTAAATATCTGGATCTTTTCAAAAAGATCATCATATAAAATGGTTTGGTTATATCTAAACCAAAGATGTTTCTCTTTCAGACGAAAGTCAGATTCTTAGGTCATAATATTGACCAAGGGAAAATTATCCCTATCAATAGAAGTATAGAATTTGCTTCTAAATTCCCAGATATTATAATAGACAAAACCCAATTACAACGATTCTTGGGTAGTCTGAATTACATATCTCCTTTTATAAATGATCTTGCTAAAGATACATCTATCTTTTATGATTGATTAAAGAAGAGTCCAAATGCATGGACAGAGAGTCATACTCTCGCAGTAAAAAATATTAAGGCAAAGGTTAATAACCTACCATGCCTAATATTAGAAAATTCCAATTGGGAAAAAATAAATTAAACTGCTGCTTTTGATATTGGCTACGGTGGAATTTTAAAACAATATTCCCCACAAGATAAACAAGCCAATATTATTCAATTTTATTATGGAAAACAGAATATTAGTCAAAAGAATTATGCAACTATTGCTAAAGAAATCCTCAGAATAGTTAAATGCGTTTCAAAATTTCAAGGTGATTTATTTAACCAAAAGTTTTTAATAAAAACTTATTGTCAGGCTGCTAGGTTTACCTTTAATAAAGATTGTAAACATGATGTGTCCAAACAAATGTTTGCAAGATGACAAGCTTTATTAGATCCATTTGATTTTGAAATTTAATATTTAATAGGATCAGACAATAGTCTTCTCAATTTTCTCACTAGGAAATATCTAACCTAATGTATTCTATGTTGTATAGGATGGCATATCAGGGATCAACCTTCCCTAATAGAGGCAGGGGAAGAGGCAAATCAAACAGAGGCAGAGAAAATATCCTTGCCAAAATAGGAAGTCAAAGACTAATAGCAATGAATATTGAAAGTTCATCCGATCCTAATATGGATCAAAAAATGTACAAGGATTTTTTGGAATTTATAAAATCCAAGAAAGGGGAGAGTGTTGTCTCCTCACACCCCAGCCCTATTACTGACAATGATAATGAGAGTATGAGCTCTATGAGCAAAGTGAAGAAGATCAAGTTATACTCATCTTAGAAAATAGTGATATTGCATGGAGAAATGATCCACGACAACTTATGCAAAGGTATCTGGATAATACATCCTATTTCACCACAACATATAAATATCAGATGTATTTTGAGATAGTATTATCTCAATCAGGGTCAACTGAAATACAATATTTTTACACGACCATCAATATCAAGAAAAACTACAGTTTTTCTAGAGTAATCATAAAAAAGATCTTTTCTAAAGGAGAGTGGGCATTAAACAGTCTTAAAAAAAAGTATTACATACATCCAGAACAAAAAGTTCCAGTTGAATTCAATTACTGAGATTATATTGAAAGCTTTAATAAAGCTTTGTTATACGAAAATCCTAATAGGAAGCATTCGTGGTTTATAAATATTTGTGTAATAGTAAAGGCCAATTAGGAATAGTAAAGGCCAATTTTTATTTTTGTCTTTTGCTTTGAGTATCCTCTATATAAGGATCTCATTATTTTCATTTGAAGGATAGGTTTTAGATAACCATCTCTCTCTATTACTCTAAAAAGCTCTCCTCTTGCTATATATTGATCTTGGAATAAAAGTTTTTGGTTCTAATCACACTCATCCTTGTTAAGGTATTTTAAATTTTTGTTATTAATTTTATTTTACTTACTTAATATTCGCCTAATGATAGGCTAAATCCCTCATGTTGAACTACAATATACTAAGCTATTAAGTATACGTAGGTTATTCAAATAAGAATCAAATCATCCAAATGTAAATCCATGGAATACTATTAGAAATAGATGCTATATGTTCAACACATATTTCACCATGAATATTATAAGGAACCAAACTACTGTTATAAACAGTAGAAAAGAAGAATTTGATGTGCCACAAAAATTGGATCTACTTAATAAGAGGATGATCCCAAAAGTTCAACCCAAAATGATATACCAAATGGGTACTGAAAATTGGGTCTCAAACAAATTGTTAAAACAATTGAAAAGACTCTTATTGTTGATAATGATCATGCTATTTTCAAATTATTATCTGAAAATGATTTAGCTCCATATAGAGAATCTTATAGATTCATGCATATTGGTTTAATTAAAGTTGCTTTTAAACCACTCACTTTGAGAGGTCTATCTGAGAGCTTTATAGCAGCTCTACGAGATGGTAGAAAACAAGATTGGAAAAAGTCTTTCATTGGGACTGTCCAAACAAGCTTGGCCTATGGCCTTGTTTATTTTAACGCATATCCTAATTTGCAGATATCTCCGAGTGATAAAAAGATCTTCTCTTGTAATATATTGATCTTGGAATAAAAGGTTTTAGTTCTGATCACACTCTTTCTTGTTAAGGTATTTTAAATTTTTATTATTAATTTTATTTTATTTTATTAATATTAGCCTAATGATAGGCTAAATCCCTCGTGTTGAACTATAACATACTAAACTATTAAGTATGGCGTAAGTTATTCAAATAAGAATCAAATCATCCAAATGATATTAAGGTCACAATATATAGACTTGTAATAATAGTTTTGATTCAGGCTTTATGCCGAAGGTCCATTTAAAAGGCCTGTTATCTAGGAGGGTATTAAAGTCTGTGTTTTTGACCCATTTTGAATTAAAGCTATGCCTATGAGTGTATGCTTTGCTTGTAAATGTTCTTGGAATATCATTTGAAGCGATCTTGTCCTTACTTTCAACACGAGGGATTAAGCCTATCATTAGGCTAATATTTAGAAAATAAAATAAATTTAATAACAAAAATTTAAAATACCTTAACAAGGATGAGTGTGATCAAAACTAAATCATCCAAATGGTATTAAGGTCTCAATATATAAACTTGTAGTAATAGTTTTGATTCAAGCTTCATGCCGGAGGTCTATTTGAAAGGCCTGTTAGCCAGGAGGGCATTAAATGTTGTGTTTTGGACCCATTTTGAATTAAAGCTATGACTATGAGTTTATGCTTTGCATGTAAATGTTCCTGGAATATCATTTGAAGTGATCCGGTCCTTACTTGGTATCAGAGCCATGACATACTTTTAGAAATAGATGTTATATGTTCAACACATCTTCCACCATGAATATCATGAGAAAAATGTAACTCCTCAAAAATGGGTCTCGAGACGTCACACGATGCTCAAGACTACGAGTAGCCTTAAGCTAACCCTGTCTGACTTCTACTAAATTTGAATATCATAATAGAGGGAATAAAGATATATAATCAAAACTAAGATGCAAATTATGTCTGAGCTAACTGAAATTATCTAAATATATTATCTGAAAATACTAGAATCAATATTGGAAATCAGAATCGTATCTAGAATTTGACTAGCCTCTACTACTAATAACTAGAGAGTTACTAGGAAAAACCCTAAATTAACTCAAACTGTCTAAAAATACTAAATCATCTATACTAATAAGATGAAAAACTGAAGGACTGGGTCCCCGAACTATGAGGACTTACCAACTATCGAGATGCAGATAGAGATACTCAAAATCACTCACGCTACTGTAATTAAGCACCTGAGCCTACATTATGAGATAATGTGGCACATAGATGTATATGTGGATAAGTACTTCGGAATTATACTGAGTATATGGTCGTGAATGCATAAGTAAAACAATGTCTCAACATCATCATAATTTGTAGCATAATACATTCTAAATATAGATGACTCACATAAGCTTAAATTACTGAAAACTGAGAATCATGATAATGAGTAGCAAAACATACTGTATAAATCTAGTGAGTCATAACATTTAGTTTCTGAAAGCTGTACTAGTGTTCTGTCTGAAGATTAGGCTGTCTAAATGTAGAAAGGACCCATTTTTATATCTGAAATCTGAAAACTAAAATATGTAGCTAATGTCTTTTATAAAACAACATCTGAGTAAAGCTGTGAGCCTTTACACTTAGTTCTAAAAGCTTTTCTATTTTTTTTCTATAGGCTGTAGGGAGGTTCTTCGAACCGGCATACACTATGTGAGCTATCATAGTGTCCAACGTCAAGTTCCCTTATGGGAAAACCTCACATTAGGGAGAGGTATCATGAAAACCTCACGTTGGGGAGAGGTGTCATACTCTTGCCGAGGAGTATAACATAATCTAAGTGATCACACCTGTATCTACCATCCATATAAAAATAGGAATAATCAGATAATCTGAACCTACATTGGCTTGTAGTTCTGAGGCATAAGAACATATCCAATTCGGTGCTAAATACTACTCACTTTAATATGTATGCTCATTCTGTTTGAAATCAACTTTAAAAATTAGTATAATGGTTTAAAATAAAAGCCAACTGTATATTTGTTAATTAAAACTACAACTGAGACTGTAAAGTGGATTCCATGTCTAAGTTAAGATCAAATCTTTATCAAAATTTGAAAATAACTAGTCATGGGATTCTTAAAGCATAGTCATTATTGAAATATCAACATACAAACTAGGGATTAATAACCCATGCATCAAATTCTTGTTAAATCATCATAAAGTTCATGCTTGATAATGAGAATAATGATAATTCAATTTTGAAATCTGAAAATTTATATCATACGCACGAAAATACAAAAGTAAACATGCAATTCAACATCTAAATCACGTGTAATCTCATAATCTTGCAAATAGCAATATTGGGTATGAACCCTAATTTGAATCTTATATAAATTCATATAAAAATCAACTTGAAAACTAATTTTGGACAGAAGGATGAAAGAATTATCCTTGCTCATAACCCCACATACCTTAATTGATGAAATAGATGAAGAAACTTGACTTTGAATTCCTATTGATGCTCTTGAAGATTGTTTCTTGAATTGGGAACCTAGAATTTTGGATTATCTTAGAAAAAGAATGGTGAAATCTTGGATTATCTTGAAGTTGAATGTCGAAGCCTAGGGTTTCCTTGGATAGCAATTTGATGAATAATGGGTATAAGATGCTTAGAATAGGTTTAATCATTTGTTTTTCATGATTTGGGGGCTTGACAAAAGACTAAGTTGCCCTTTGGAAGTTTAATTTCAGAACTGGAGTGCCGTTTAAGGCCTCATTGCAATGCGGTGAGTGGGTCATTGACATTCCCACCGCAATGCAGTGAAATCGCGGTGACTTACTGGTTTCTAAAAAATATTGATTTAGCCGTCACTGCAATGCGGTGAGCCCTTCATCGCAAAATATACTATGACGTGGTGCAATCGCGGTGGCTCCCTGAAAACTGACCATTGCTGATTTGACCTCCACTGCGATGTGGTAGCCTCCTCACCGCTATACTCACCGCAACGTGGCCTAATCGCGGTGAGATGCTGCCTTGCTAGTCTGAATGCTATCCAAACCTTGTTTGAAAAATCCATAACTTACCCCAGACATACTACTTACACCCCTAAATATAATTCTTCTAAAAAATCATCAACTCGAAGCCCGGAAGGTCAACTGAAAAATCCTCAAAGTTTACCGGGAGTCAAAAATAAATAAATTTCTCAACTCTTAGCTTTATTTTCAGGTTCTAAGTGCTATAGGCACATTACTAAGGGATGAGCTGAGCTAAGAACGTACAGGATATTACTATATCTCCCTTTTGGGAACATTCATCCATGAATGAGACTAATTAAACTGTATATACTAAGGAACTAAGGATATATGTTGGTATGCACAATTGAAACAAACTGGATAACTGAATCTAAAACGTACTAAGCAACTGAACTAATCTGCAAATGTATGAATTTGTTTTAAGATAACTATATGGCTAAATCTGAGATTCAAAAATAATTGAATTAAGTAAGACTGTTACCTTTGGCTGAATCTGAGTTCTTGGAGAAGAAATGAGGATACTTGATAGGCATGTTTGCTTCTGCTTCCCAAGTAGCACCCTCAACAGACTAATTTTGCCACAGAATTTTGACCAAGAGAACTTCTTTGTTCCTTAGTCTATGGATCTGATAATCAAGAATCTCTACTGGAACTTCTTTGTATAAAAGGCCATTTTGAATATCTATGCTTTCTATAGGGACTACAACAGCTAAATCATCCATGCAGTTCTTCAATAAGGACACGTGGAACACTGGATGAACTGATGACAAGTCTGTGGGTAGCTCAAGCTCATACACTACCTTCACTATATGACTCATAATCCTGTAGGGGCTTATATATCGGGGAATAATCTTCCTCTTTTTTCTAAACTTCGTCACCACCTTCATGGGTAAAACCTTCAAATACACAAGATCATTTACTTCAAACTCAAGATCTCTCCTTCTTACATCTGCATAAGAGTTTGGATGACTCTAAATTGCTTTCAATCTCTCTCATATCAATGAAACTTTTTCCATGGCTTCAAACACCATATCTGGCCCAATTAAAGCGGCCTCACCCACTTCGAACGAACCGACTGGTGACCTACATCTCTGCCCATAAGGAGCCTCAAACGGGGCCATCTGAATACTAGAATGGTAACTGTTATTATAGGTGAACTCGATCAATAACAAGTGGTCATCCCAACCGCCATTGAAATCAAGAACACGGGCCCTCAACATATCCTCTAAGGTTTGAATGTTCCTCTTTGCCTGACCATCTGTCTATGGATGAAAAGCTGAACTGAGATAAACTTGGGTACCAAGACCCTTCTGAAAGGCTTTCCAAAACTGGGTGGGAAACTGAGTACCCCTATCTGAGATAATGGACAAGGAAACTCTATACAATCTAACCAACTCTCTGATATACAGTTTAGCATAATCTTCAGTTGTGTAAAATGTGTGAATTGGCAAGAAATAGGATGATTTGGTCAATCTATCTACAATAACCCAAATCAAATCATGCTGACAACGCGAATGGGGTAATCCAATCACAAAGTCCATATTCACCCCTTCCCACTTCAAAGTGGGAATACCAAACTTCTGCAATATGCCACCAGGCATTTGGTTCTCTACCTTAACTTGTTGGCAAGTTGCACACTTAGCTACAAACTCTGCTATATCTCTCTTCATACAACTCCAACAATAGACTTATCGCAAATCATGGTATATCTTGGTGGCTCCTGGATGAATGGAGTAATGTGCACTATGCACTTCTGCCATGATTTGCTGCCTCAAATCATCAACACCTGACACACACAATCTACTCTGGTATCTCAACACACCATCTCCCTTTTGGGAGAAAACCTCTACCCTTTGGTCTTTCACTAAACCCTTCAACTTGACCAAACCAGAATCCTTATTCTGCTTCTCTTTCACTTCAGAAACTAGAGAAGATCTTGATCTACTCTGAACCCAAATGTTACCTTCATCTGAGTCAACCAATCTCACACCCAATCTAGCTAATCGATGAACTTCTCGAACTAGTTCTCTCTTATCATTCTCCACATGAGCAAAATTTCCCATAAACAATCTACTAAGGGCGTCTGCCACTACATTGGCCTTACCCGGATGATACAAAACACTCATATCATAATCCTTCAACAATTATAACCACTTTCTCTAACGAAGATTTAACTCCCTCTGAATAAATATATATTGCAAGCTTTTGTGATCCGTAAACACATCAACATGCACCCCATAAAGATAGTGCCTCCAAATCTTCCATGCAAACACAACAACAGCTAACTCAAGTTCATGGGTAGGGTAGTTATTTTTGTGAGGCTTAAGCTTTCTAGAGGCATAGGCTATAAACTTACCTCTTTGCATCAAAGCACAACCCAGACCAATGCTAGAGGCATCATAATATATGACTAACCCATATGTACCATCAAGAAGCACTAAAATTGGGGTTGAAGTGAGTCTAGTCTTTAACTCCTGAAAACTCTTCTCATAGGAATTTGACCACTAAAACTTAACTTTCTCCTGAGTTAATCTAGACATAGAAGATACAATAGAAGAAAAACCCTTAACAAAGCATCTATAATAGCTAGATAAACCCAAAAAACTTTAGATGTCTGACGGAGAGATAGGTCTAAGATAGTTTCTAACTACTATATTTTTGGGATCAACTCTAATACCATCACTGGAAAAAATATGACCGAGGAAAGCTACTGATCTTAGACAAAATTCACATTTGATGAAGTTGACGAACAGATGGTGATCCCTAAGAGTTTGCAACACAATTTTAAGGTGGTCTACATGATCATCCTCACTTCAAGAATAGACAAGAATATCATCGATAAAGACTATGACAAACATGTCCAAACACTATTTGAACACTCTATTTATCAAGTCTATGAAGGCTGCTGTGCATTGGTAAGACCAAATGACATGACTCAAAACTTGAAATGACCGTAAAGGATTCTGAAAGCTGTCTTTAGAATATCATATTCCCTTACTCTAAGCTGATGATAGCTGGATCTAAGGTCTATCTTGGAGAAACTTGCACCTTGTAGTTGATCAAATAAGTCATCAGTCCTAGGAAGAGGATATTTGTTTTTGACTATGACTTTATTCAGATAACAATATAGTCAATGAACATTCACAAAGAACCATCTTTCTTTCACACGAATAGGACAGAAGCGCCCTATAGAGAGACACTGGGTCTTATGAAACCTTTATCTAAAAGATCTTTGAGTTGCTTTTTTAAATCTTTAAGCTTAGTTGGAGCCATAAATTATGGAGGGATGGAGATAGGCTGAGTATCAGGATGAAGAGCAATACCAAATTTTATTTCTCTGTTGGGAGGTAACCCCGGTAAATCTTTAGGAAAAACTTCTGGAAACTTATTGACTACACAGACTAACTGAACTATTGGAACCTCAGGCTTAATGTCTTTGAATCGAACTAGATGATAAATAAACCCTTTAGAGATCAACTTTTTGGCCTTAATATAGGATATGAAATGGCTCTTGGATACACTGAATTACCTTCCCACTCAAAGTCTGTCTCATCTAGAAACTGAAACTTTACCATTTGGGTGCAAAAATCTATGGATGTATAACAACAATAGAGCCAATCCATACTAAGAATATGGTCAAAGTCAACCATATATAAAAACAATAGCAACAACAACAAACCCAGTGTATTCCCACAAAGTGGAGTCTGGGGAGGGTAGGATGTACGCAATCCATACCGCTACCTCTAAAGAAGTAGAGAGGCTATTTCCGATAGATCCCTATATCAAGATAAAGAATAGTAAATAAGGGGATGGATGACATAACAGAAATAAGGAATAAGAAATAATAAAATAGAAATCAGAGAAATATGAAATATGAGAAGTAAGGGCAACACAAAATAAGAAAATAGGAACTAAGAAATAAGAAATAGGACACCCACCTAGTAGTAACATACACTCACATACCAAAGAAACCTATGTACACAGACCTAGAATTACTAACCCGGCTACATAAAATCTCTCCTGACTACTCGCTATAACCCACACACTCACACCAGCCTTTTACCCTTATCTATGCCCTCCACACCTTCCTAGGTCATGATTAAATTTGCTAACATAACTTTATGAAGGAAAGTGATAGGATACTTTCTATAGATCTTTTTGGAAACAACCGGCTCACCCACTAGGGTAGAAACTATAAAGGGCTCAGGGATTTTTTCAGGACCTATTTCAAAATTTACTGCAACTAGTGGGGGGTCACATAAGAGAAATTTTACCCAGGGCCTAATAACACATAAATATCAAGATGAAAAACATGAAGTATACTAGTAATAACATCTGGTGAATTCTCCTTCTCTTGACTGGATGGTAAAGCATAAAACTAATTTTGGTGTTGACCGCTACTGGTACTGGATGATGTACCCTGAAGAGAGACTGGGAAAAGTAGATGAGTTGGTACGCTAGTAGCCTGAGTCTGGGGACGAACATCCCTGTTTCCCTGCTTAGCATGCGGACACTCTTTGATTCCATGACATAGCTTACCACAACCATAACAACCTTTCTATCCCAATAAGCACTTACTAAGATGATTCTTACCACACTTAGCACATGGAGGATAACTGGGTTTTCCACTCACACCATTCTGAGATATGGACATAGAAGTCTTACCCCAGTGCTCTTGTCTAGTTCTGGGAGTGGGAGCTCTAGCTGAAGATAACGTTGTCATAGATTAACAATTATAAAACTGTGAATGATTCCCACCCTAAACTTTGTCTGGCCATACTTAAACTGCTCGGTTCTAGCCTTCTTATTTTCCCTCTCTCTTTCCTTCAAATTTTTTACCTCAGTCTGTTGGGCATAAATCATCAAACTATCAAGATACATATCCCCAATAAGCATGGTAGTCCTACACTCCTTAAATACCAAACCAGATACTCCAGTGATAAACTTACTCATACTCGCCCTAGGGTCATCCATCGTATGAGGGGTATACTAGACAACTGGTTAAACTCAAGGCAGTACTCTTTCACTGTCATTAAGATCTACCTCAGGTTCACAAACTCCTCTACCTTAACTTCTCTAATTTTACGTAGAAAAAACCTATCTAGAAATGCATCTTGAAACATCTGCCAACTTATAAGAGTTGCATTGTTACCTCTACCATTCTTCCATATAACCACCAAATTATATGCTACATCCTTCAATCTTTAGGATTCCAAATCTACACTCTCCTATTTAGTAATATGCATAATCTGATTGATCTTTTTAACCTCATCTAAATAAATCTGTGGATCCTCATCTACTTTTGACCCAAAGAACTCTGACAGATTTATTCTCATAAAGTCTCAAATTCTAGCTGCTGTTAAATCACCATTCTATTGAAGTAGGATTGTCTCCTGATGGTTGTCCTGAACATTAGGAGTCACAGCTTGGGCTAGCGCTTGAAAAAAGCCCGAAATTCAGCATGGGATACATTCTCATTTAGAGGGTCAGCAAACTGGGTGGCTGGTTATCATTTTTACAGGCCTTAGCTCGACGAGGAGGCATATTCAACTGTCACATAAGAGCACGAGTTAAAAGAAGATAGAGATACTGTAAGCATGATAGATCATGAAAAAAGAGATGATTTCCTAAAAATATCCCATAGCCTCTTGCTCATAAATGTGATGCACTTCACACCCATGATCAAGACTCTATGTAACGCAGCTTTTCCGACTCCTTAGGACTCTTATAACCTTAGGCTATGATACCAAGATTGTAACACTCCAAAGATTGGGTCCTAAGACGTCACATGATGCTCAAGACTATGAGTAGCCTTAAGCTAACACTGTCTACCTTCTACTAAATTTGAAGGTCAAAATAGAGGAAATAAAGATATATAATCAAAACAAAGATGCGAAGTTCTGTCTGAACTCACTAAAATTATCTAAATATAATATCTGAAAATACTTGACCTAAGAGTCTGATCAATCAATCTAGGAAATATGAATCATATCTAGCAGTCTGACAAGCCTCTACTACTAATAACTAGAGAGTCATTGGGACAAACTCCTAGCTGACTCGAATTGTCTGAAAATACTGAATCATCTATACTAATAAGCTGAAAAATTGAAGGACTGGGTCCCCAAACTATGAGGACTCATCAACTATTGGGATGATGATATAGATGCTTAAAATCACTCACACTACTAAAACTGAGCACTTGAACCTACATTATAAGACAATGTGGCACATAGACGTATATGTGGATCAATATATCTGGATTGTATTGAGCATATGGGGGTAAATGCATAAGAAAAACAATGTCTCAACATCATCATAATTTGTAACATAATGCATTCTGAATATAGATGTCTCACATAAGCTTGAATAACTGAAAACTGAGTATCATGATAATGAGTAGCAAAACATACTATATAAATCTAGTGAGTCATAGCATTTAGTTTCTGAAATCTGTTCTAGTGATCTATCTGAAAATCAGGTTGTCTAAGTATAGAAAGGACTTACTTTTATATTTGAAATCTGAAAACTTAAATTTGTAGCTAATGTATTTTATAAAGTAACATCTGAGTAACGTTGTGAGACTTTACACTTAGTTCTAAAAGATGTTCTAGTATTTTTTTCTATAGGCTGTAGGGAGGCATTTCTGACCGACATACACTATGTGAGCTATCATAGTGTCCAACATCTAGTTCCTTTATGGAAATACCTTATGTTAGGGAGAGGTGTCATAAATACCTTATGTTAGGGAGAGGTGTCATACTCTTGTCAAGGAGTATAACATAATCTAAGTGATCACATTTGTATCTGTCATCCATATAAAAATAGAAATAATTTGATAATCTGAACCTATGTTGGCTCATAGTTCTGGGGCATAAGAACATACCCAATTCGGTGCTAAATACTACTCCCTTTAATCTGTATGCTCATTCTGTTGGAAATTCACTTTAAATATTAGTATAATGGTTTAAAATAAAAACCAACTGTATATTTGTTAATTAAAACTATAACTGAGATTATAAAGTGGATTCCATGTCCAAGTGAAGATCAAAAGATCAAATCTTTATCAAAATCTAAAAATAACTAGTCATGGGATGCTTAAAGCATAGTCATTCCTGAAATATCAACATACAAACAAGGGCTTAGTAACCCATGCATCAAATTCTTGTCAAATAATCATAAAGTTCAAGCTTGATAATTAGAATAATAATAATTCAAATTTAAAAGCTGGAAATTTATATCATAAGCATGAAAATACAAAAGTAGACATGCAATTCAATATCTAAATCCCTTGTAATCTCATAATCTTGCAAATAGAAATATTAGGTATGAACCCTAATTTGAATCTCATGTAAATTTGTATAAAAATCAACTTCAAAATTAATTTTGGGCACAAGGATGAAAGAATTATCCTTGCTCATAACTCCACATACCTTAATTGATGAAATAGATGAAGAAACTTGACTTTGAATTCCTACTGATTCTCTTGAAGATTGTTTTTATAAGTTTTTGAATTAGGAACCTTGAATTTTGGATTATCTTAGAAAAAGAATGGTGAAATCTTGGATTATATCAAAGTTGAATGTTGAAGCCCAGGGTTTCGTTGGAGTGCAATTTGATGAATAATGGATATAATATGCTTATAATAGGTTTAATCCTTTGTTTTTCATGATTTGGGGGCTTGGAAAAAGTCTAAGTTGCCCTTTGAAAGTTTAAGTTCAGAACTGGAGTGCCGTTTAAGGCCTCATCATGACGCAATGAGTGGGTCATTGTGATACCCAACGCAACACAGTAGAATCACGGTGATTCACTGGTTTATGACAAATGCTGATTTGGACATCATCACGATGCAGTGAGCCCTTCATCACAATATCCACCGCGATGTGGTGCAATTGCGGTGGCTCTCTGGAAATTGACCATTAATAATTTGACCTCCTCTGTGATGCGGTGGCCTCCTCACAGCTATACTCACCACAATGTGGCCTAATCGTAGTGAGCTGCTACCTTTCCAGTCCGGATTCTATCCAAACCTTGTCCAAAAAATCCAAAACTTACCCAAAACATACTACTTACACCCCTGAATGTAATTCAACTAAACAACATCAACTCAAAGCTCGAAAGGTCTAACTTAAAAATCCTCAAAGTTTACAGGGATTCAAAAATGAATAAATCTCTCAACTCTTAATCTTTATGTTCAAGTTCTAAGTGTTGTAGGAACATTACTAAGGGCTGAGCTAAGATAAGAACGTACAGGGTATTACCGAAACAAACTATTATTAAAAATAGTAGAAAAGAAGAATAATATGTGCCACAACAATTGGATCTACTTAATAAGTAGATGATCCCAAAATTTCAACCCAAACTGATATACCAAATGGGTCTCTTTGAAAAATTGGGTCTCAAACAAATTGTTAAAAAAATTGAAGAGACTCTTACTGCTGATAGTGATCATGCTACTTTAAAATTATTATCTAAAAATGATTTAGCTCTATACAGAGAATCTTATAGATTCATGCATATTGGTTTAATTCAAGTTGCTTTTAAACTACTCACCTTGAGAGGTCTACCCGAGAGATTTATAGCAGCTCTACGAGATGGTAAAAATCAAGATTGGAAAAAGTCTCTCATAGGAACTGTCCAAACAAGCTTGGCCTATGGCCTTGTTTATTATAATACATATCCTAATTTGCAGATATCTCTGAGTAATGAAAACTCTTTGAATGCTTTAATATTGATCATTAAATTGCATGGCTATAATTATATTCCAGGAATTGAGGTTTTATGTATTTGTTATAGAATTTATTATAAATCTTTTTATACTTTGAATCCCATGTGTAAAATGATGGATTTAAAAAATGAAACTATTCTTATAGAAACCTACTTTGGTAGGTCTAAAGTTATCACTTGACGAACAATTAAATGGGATGAAATTGATTTCCCCAAAGAATGGATTCTTGAGGATGCAACTCCTCCTCAGAATGAATCAAATAGTGAGATCACAGAGGTAGAACATAACGTTGATGGTACTGTTAAGAATAGATTTTCTGATTCTTTGCCTCTAATAAATAGAGCTAATAATTTGAGTGATGCATCTGCATCAAGATTAACCAGATCAACATCTTCATATATTTCTCCTATTGATTATATTATTAATTCTCCATCTAGAGCTTCTACTTCTTAAATTAGAAAAAGTTTTAGAATGAAAATTATTAGAATTGATAGAGAAAATATTGCTAACATTGTTACTGATATGGATCCTACTGAATCCGAAAAGGATTTTCCCACATGTTTATAATGGATTTTCTCTGAGGATAGAAAGGCTAAGAGAATTGAGAAAAAATAGTGAAGGAAAAAGGATTATAAATATAGAAAGGATCATAGGAAATCCAAGAAGACTAATGCTTGCTACAGATGTGGTAGAGTAGGTCACTTTGCAAAATATTGCAAAGTAAATGAAAAAATTAAGAGTCTCACATTAGATGATGAAATTAAAGACTCTTTGTGCAAAATATTGTGCAATTCCTCTTTGAAAAATTTGAGTCCGGACCATAGCGATGATGAGGAAGAACCCTCATCTACGGATGAATACCTATGAGTCCTTCATAATGAAGATTACATGTCTTCAAAAAATGAATGTATTCCATGACAACAAGGACAACTTTGTAGTAACAAGGAAGAAGAAGATGTTTTTTTATAACATCTATTCCCAATTCCAAGATTTGGAAATAAATGTGTTAAAAGAAGACAAATTAGCAGCTCTTTTAGAAATGCTAAGAAATTTGAACTAGGAGGAACATCAACCTTCTACTAGTTTTTCTAAGTAACCGGAGGAAATACCTTCCCAATAAGGTCCATTTACCATGATAAAAGTTCGCAAAATAAATTCTCAAAGAAAGATAGAAAATGATTGTTGTCCCAGCGACAACCCAAGATCTACAGGTTGAGATTAATAATCTCAAGAAAGAAATATATTTCCTTAAATATCATAATATGTCTTTGAAAAAAAAGGTGTAATGTTAGAAAACCCAAGTGCCAGTCTTACAGAGATAATTCATAGTCCTACCTTACCTGAAGAAGGATTTCTTCAAACTTTAGAAGCGGTTACCCAACAACATTTTTGTGCCAAGGTAACTCTTCTAATTGATTACAACTATATAAAAAAAATTTACAATTCTCAATGATAGTGAAGAAGGTTGTAATTGCATTCAAGAAGGTCGATTATATTCAAAATATTTTGTAAAAGCCACTCATATCTTAAGAAATGCAGTGGTCAGAAGATGAGGGTAGTAAACAAAATCCCCAAGGCATATATTTGTCAAGATAAAATCTTCATGCTAGAAACTTTCATAGAGTAAAGAATATTAGAGACAGAATTATTCTGTTAAAACCATGGTTTGTCCATCTATACCCCATTATTCGGTGGGATGAAAATGGGCTAATAGGTACCTTTGATAATAAGGAAATAAAGTTCAAATTGTGTGAACCACCTTATACTAGATATATAAATCTAATAAAGGAAAAAATACTTTGTAAAAATAGACAATTGGATATTTGAAAAAAGAAATTTGTAGTTTGACAATAGAACAAACATTACAAAATCCAAAATTGATAGAAAAAATAGATTTTTTTAAAATATGTGGAGACCATCCAAATGCTTTTTGGAAAAGGAAAAAACATGTGGTTAGTCTTCCATATGAAGACAGCTTTCAAGAGGATAATATCCTTACCAAGGCAAGATCCTGCCAAATGAATTCAGACTATTTAGAATTGTGTATAAAAGAAATTGATTCTCTCTTGCATAAAGGTCGCATACGACCTTCTAAATATTTATGGTCATGTACTGCATTCTATGTTAATTAACATGCTGAACAGGAAAGAGGGGTACCAAGATTGGTTATTAATTATAAACCCCATAACAATGTCCTCAGATGGATCAGGTATCCAATTCCTAATAAACAATACTTATTAGAAAAATTATATGATGCTCTAATATTTTCTAAATTTGACTTGAAACCAGGATACTGGCAAATCCAAATATTAGAGGAAGATAAGTATAAGACTACTTTAATGTTCCAACAGGATAATTTAAATGGAATGTCATGCCGTTTGGGTTAAAGAATGCTCCTTTGAAATTCAAGAATATTATGAATGATATATTCATGCCTTGTAGCAACTTCATAATTATCTACATTGATGACATCTTGGTTTTCTAAAAAAATATAGAGACATACTTTATCGTTTAATTAAGATCATCATACAAAATTGTTGGGTTATATCTAAACCAAAAATGTTTCTGTTTCAGACGAAAGTCAGATTCTTAGGTCATAATATTGACCAAGGGAAAATTGTCCCTATCAACAAAAGCATAGAATTTGCTTCTAAATTCCCAGATATTATAACAGACAAAACCCAATTACAGAGATTATTGGGTAGTATGAATTACATAACTCTTTTTATAAAGGATCTTGCTAAAGATACAACTATATTATATGATAGATTAAAGAAGAGTCCAAATACATGGATAGAGAGTCATAGTCTCGTAGTAAAAAATATTAAGGCAAAGGTTAATAACCTACCATGGCTAACACTAGAAAATCCCAATTCGGAAAAAATAATTGAAACTGATGCTTCTGATATTGGCTATGGTGGAATTATAAAACAATGTTCCCTATAAGATAAACAAGCCTATATCATTCAATTTTATTCTGGAAAATGGAATATTAGTCAGAAGAATTGTGCAACTATTGCTAAGGAAACCCTTACAATAGTTAAATATGTTTTAAAATTTCAAGGTGATTTATGTAACCAAAAGTTTTTAATAAAAACTAGTTTTTAGGCTGCTAGGTGTATCTTTAATAAAGATTGTATACACGATGTGTCCAAACAAATATTTTAAAGATGTCAAGCTTTATTAGCTCCATTTGATTTTGAAATTCAATATTTAAAGGGATTAGACAATAGTCTTCTCAACTTTCTCACTAGGGAATATCTAACCTAATGTCTTCCATGTTTTACAAGATGGCATCTCAGGGCAACCTCTTCTAATAGAGGCAGGGGAGGAGGCAAATCAAACAGAGGCAGAGGAAATATCCTTTCCCAAATAGGAAACCAAAGGCTAATAGCTGTGAATATTGCAAGTTCATCTAATCCTAATACGGTTCAACAGATATACAAGGACTTATTGAAATTTATAAAATCCAAGAAAGGGGAGAATGTTGTCCCCTCATACTCCAGCGCTCATACTGATAATGAAAATGAGAGTATTAAGCTCTATGAGTAAAATGAAGCAGATGAAGTAATACTCATCTTGGAAAACAGTGATCTTGCATGGAGAAATTATCCATGGTAGCTTATGCAAAGGTATCTGGATAATACATCCTATTCCACCACGACATACAAATATCCTATGCATGTTGAGATAGTATTATCTCATATAGGGTCAGCTGAAATTCAGTATTTTCACACAACCGCCAATATCAAGAAAGACTACAGTTTTTCTAAAATAATCATAAAAAAGATCTTTACTCCAGGAGAGTGGGCATTCAGCACTCTTAAAGAAAAGGATTACACATATCTAGAATAGAAAGTTTCAGTTAAATTCAATTACTGAGATCATGTTGAAAGCTTTAATAAAGATTTGTTATACAAAAATCCTAATAGGAAGAATTCGTGGCTTATTAGAACCAAAAACATTTATTCTAAGATCAATATATTACAAGAGGAGAGCTTTTTAGAGTAAAAGAGAGAGGTGGTTATACCTATCCTCCAAATAAAAAGAATGAGATCCTTATATAGAGGATACTCAAAGAAAATGACAAAAATAAAAATTGGCTTTTACTATTACACAAATCTTTATAAACCACGAATGCTTTCTATTAGGATTTTCGTATAACAAATCTTTATTAAAGCTTTCAACATAATCCTAGTAATTGAATTTAACTAGAACTTTCTGTTCTCGATGTATGTAATCCTTTTCTTTAAGAGTGTTTAATGCCCACTCTCCTGGAGTAAAGATATTATTTATGATTATTTTAGAAAAAACTATAGTCTTTCTTAATATTGGTGGCCATGTAAAAATACCGAATTTTAGTTGACCTTGTTTGAGATAATACTGTCTCAAAATACATGTGATAGTTGTATATCGTGGTGGCATAGGATGTATTATCCAAATACCTTTGCATAAGTTGCCATGGATCATTTGTCCATGCAAGATCACTGTTTTCGAAGATAAGTATAACTTCATCTTCTTTATTTTGCTCATAGAGCTCAATACTCTCATTATCATTATCAGTAAGAGCTCTTGAGTATGAGGAGACAACATTCTCCCCTTTATTGGATTTTATATATTCGAAGAAGTCCTTGTACATTTTTTGATCTGTATTAGGATTGGATGAACTTACAATATTCGCAGCTATTAGCCTTTGGTTTCCTATTTGGGAAATGATATTTTCTCTGACTCTGTTTGATTTGCCTCTATTAGAGGTGGTTGATCCCTGATATGCCATCTTGTACAATATGGAAGACATTAGGTTAGCTATTGCCTAGTGAGAAAGTTAGGAAGAGTATTGTCTGATCCTTTTAAATATTGAATTTCAAAATCAAATAGAGCTAATAAAGTTGCCATCTTGAAAACATTTGTTTGGACACATCGTGTTTACAATCTTTATTAAAGATAAACCTAGCAGCCCGACAACTAGTTTTTGTTAAAAATTTTTGGTTATATAAATCACCTTGAAATTTTAAAACACATTTAACTATTGCAAGGATTTTCTTAGCAACAGTTGCATAATTATTCTGACTAATATTCCATTATCCAGAATAAAATGAATGATATAGGATTATTTATCTTGTGGGGAATATTATTTTAAAATTCCATCGTAGTCAATATCAGAAGCATCAGTTTCAATTATCTTTTTCCAATTGGGATTTGCTAGTGTTAGGCATAGTAGGTTATTAACCTCTGCCTTAATATTTTTTAATGTGAGAGTGTGACTCTCTGTCCATGTATTTGGTCTTCTTTAATCTATTATATAAGATAGTTGTATCTTTAGCAAGATCCTTTATAAAAGGAGATATGTAATTCAGACTACTCAAGAATCTCTATAATTGGGTTTTGTTTGGTATAATATCTGGGAATTTAGAAGTAAATTCTATGCATCTGTTGATAGGGAAAATTTTCCCTTGGTCAATACGATGACCTAAGAATCTGACTTTCGTCTGAAAGAGAAACATCTTTGGTTTAGATATAACCAAACCATTTTGTATGATGATCTTTTTGAAAAAATCCAGATGTTTAAAGTGTGTCTATATATTTTTTGAGAATATCAATATTCATCAATGTAGACAATTATGAAGTTGCTACAAGGCATGAATATATTATTCATAATGTTCTGGAATTTTAAAGGAGCATTATTTTACCCAAATGATATGACATTCCATTCAAATTGTCTTGTTAGAACATTAAAAGCAGTTTTATATTTATTTGCCTCCAATATTTGTATTTGCCAGTATCCTGGTTTCAATTCAAATTTAGAAAATTTTAGAGCATCATATAATCTGTCTAATAAGTCTTTTTTATTAGGAATTGGATACCTGATCCATCTGAGGACTTTGTTGAGGGGTTTATAATTAACAACAAATCTTGGTACCCCTCTTTGCCGCTCAACATATTATTAACATAGAATGCAGTACATGACTATGGAGATTTACAAGGTCGTATGAGACCTTTATGTAAAAGAGAATCAATTTTTTTTTACACAATTCTAAATATTCAGAATTCATTTATATTTAAATATATTTTATAACATTTATATTTTAAAAGAGAGAAGTTTCAAATAGTAAAAATCTATTAGAACTCTAGTGTTAGGATTTCTATTTTAAGATAATGATTTAATTTTAAAAAAAGGGATAATGTATTTCAAATTCAAATGCTTAATATTTCAATTCAAAACTTTTATTACAATATTTTAAAACATTGTCCTAAAAACTTCCACGTGGCTATTTTAATAGCTTTCCACTTGGCATCTTGTCTTGTTTTAGTTTTGCTTTGATTTATATACTAGTATACGTACTTGCACGATGCGCGGGTGAAATGTTTGATAAGAAATGCCTCTTTTGAGTGGTAAATTATATTACCTTAAACATTCATTGACGACCTTGTAAAAAATCAACTATCATATTATATCTCAATTATCAAAATACAAAAAAAAAAATCTACCCCTCACCCGCCCCCCTTTCATCCCTCACCCATCTCTAATCAAATCTATATGAAAAATAATCATATAATTGTAAAAACAATTTTTATGTTTCATATTTTTTAAAGAATATTGTTCACAATTTAAAGATATAGATTCTTAATTCCCCCCCCCCCCCCCAAACCTCTAATCAAATCTTCTATGACTAAAAATAATATGCAATTGCAAAGAAATTTTATGTTTCATGTTTTGCTTTATTATATTGTTTATTCATTTGTCCCCCATCTCTTCTGTTCAAGATTTACAAATAGTTTTTTTATTTATTTGTTAATTTTTTAAATATTCATTTCACACTTTTCTGATGTTTATATATATCAAATCTTCGAAAACTTTATATTTGTTAATCTTTTAAATATTCATTTTACATTTGTGATGTTTATATACATCAGATTTTTGAACACTTTAGATTCTTTAGTTACATTTCTGACAAAATATAAATGTAATGTTAGCAGTAAATAATAAATAATTAATTAATAAATCAAATCAAGTATAAACAACATACCTTGGTAATTATTTTGAAAACTCTTGTATGCATGATCGATAGCCTCTTTGTCTATGATAAAAATTCTATATAAAAAACATAGATTATTACAAATAATAATAAAATAACCTAAATTCAAACTTTAAATAATATATAAATTGTGTATAGATCTATTAATGTAAGCATATTGCCAACCATAAATGTGGTATAAGTAATAAATAAATTTGATTGACTAATTAAAGAATACGTTGAAAACAATTTAAAGATTGAAATGAGAAGTTTGATTGAAAATTTAGTTTGTACAGAAAGAGTTAATTCAAATTCAAATTTATCTAGTATAGAGTTTATTTTCAATTCAAAATCCAAAGAATCCTAACTTCCATTTGATATCAAAATTCAAAAATTTAAGACTAATTGAACAAACTAATTTTCAGTAAACTTGTCTTTATCTAAAGACTACTGCTTTAAATAATTTATATCTCTAAAAATAAGATTTATCCTTTTATAGTTTCAATTTTAAAATATAAAAAATGTTATAAAAAATTTCAAACTAAATATTTTTTTAGCAAACTTTATCTTAATCTTTAAATTAATTAAAAGAAACTTTGTATTTTTGTATGTGCAATTTAAAACAATAAAAAAATGTAGAATACTCTCAAAAGAAGTCATACCTCAAAATATGTCGAATTGGTTTATTTTGAAATTTTTTAGTCTTTATCTTTAAATTTAAATAAATAGTATAATAATTTTAAATAAATTTATAGTTAGTTACTTCTAATTATTTTAATTTTTAAATAAGTAGATTCTCATGTATACACTACTAAATTATTACTACAATACACAATCATTTATTTATTGATTGTCATGACAATGAAATAGTTATAATTTATTTAAGACTTCAACTGTGGTTATAAAACAGTTAGATTATGAAATAATTAGAGTTTATATACTGCTATTATGAATTTATTTATTTATTTATTATTGTTATTATTATTATTATGAAATGAAATAGTTAGAATTTATTTGGTACTTTTCAACTATGCGTTCCTAACTTTAAGATAATGAATTCTTTTAACGCTTCTACAATTTTAATATTTTTAATTATAAATATTTAGTATCCTTTAATTAGAAAATTTTATTACAATACTATCAAACTTTGTCCTAAGAAATACCACATTTTTTTTTCAAATTAAAAGCATACAACTTGTGTATTACTACTACTATTATTTATTACTTATTATTATTATTATTATTATTATTATTATTATTATTATTATTATTATTATTATTATTATTATTATTATTATTATTATTATTACTACTACTACTACTACTACTACTACTACTACTACTACTACTACTACTACTACTACTACTACTACTACTACTACTACTACTATTATTATTATTATTATTAAATAAACTCTCTGACACGAGTTGATCGGGGCCTTGTCATAATGGGAATCCCAAGTCTGATCGGGACCGAAGACCACCCCCATTACCCAACCCAACCTTCAGCCGCTTGCCCTCAGATGGCTGAATTTTGAGCATATATCATAACCGTGACCGACCCAACCGAGCCCAATCACCCATACCAACCGTCCCACCATACCAAACCAAACCAATACCAAAACAAGGGCCATAAACCAGGCCATAACCAAATACGTTTCAAAACATAATATGATTAATCCCAAAATAAAATATGATGGAACAGTGAGAAATTATATCCAATAATGTCAGCCCCAATTCCAATGCCAATATTAAGGATGGCACCAGTATCGATCCCGTCTATTCCAACCCATAGCAGTACCATAAAGACTCTAACTAAAAGAGTAAGAATATCTGGTTGGGGCATGCCCCCAACCATGGCCAAAACCAATATCCAAAAATAAACTAAAATGTCTAAAAATATCTATAACATGAAATGAAGCCTTCCGGAAAGATGGAAGCTCATCACTTCAATCCAACAACTGTCCCTGAGTCAATCACAATATAGGAGGAGTAGAATGGCTGATTCCTGCATAACGTGGATATACAACCACCGAAAGATGGGTTAGCGAGTGATCGCTAACATGGACTCAAGATAAGGATAAAATAATGCCATTTATAAAACCAAGTAAAACCATCCATATGCACAAAAACATATATATATATATATATATATATATATATATATATATATATATATATATATATATATATATATATATACAAAACCATGCCAAAAAAGGAAATCAGGTTTATCATGTCATTAAAATCTTTAGCTGAGTTATGTAGCTTTGTCGTCCTAAATAACCCACGGGTTATATGGGTTAAGCTCCCTCTGCTGAAAGGGCTCAGTGTGTGAAGGCGCACGATCATAGAAGAAAATCTAGGATGACTAGTACATCCTCCAAATATAAAGTGTGACATTATGTACGGTCACCAAGACCAACCTCACATCGATAACTATGAGTTTCTAGTTTTGGTCCCCCCTAAACCTCCACCTTTCATGACTTTGATATATCCCGCCATTATTGCCCAATTAAAACCATTATCAAGCAACTAACCAATCTATTAACCATTTATTAACCAAGGCCATTAATAATGGTATCGTCATACGAACAATAACTTGCAAGTTTTGTCCATAGCCAATCATATATAGGTTTAAGGGGTTCCATGTACCCTTCATGATTTCTAATTAACAAAATCAATGGCCACCAAGGCATTTCCAATCCATTTAAAATCATTTAAACCATTTATATCATATAAGGTTTTATTACAAAGTTTACACCATGCATGAGTTCCATTGAAAAACCAATATTATGGTGAATACATTCTTAAAGACATTTTATCAAACACATTGGGGGCATAGTATTTTAAAAACCAAAGTCCATTACCAAAGAATTATTCCCATGCAACCAATTATCCAAAACCACCATCAACTTATATAAAAGCATAATTAAAATGTGGGAAAACCATAACCAAGCATTTATAACAAAAACCCCAAAATCATACAATAATAAAATCATTAAAACATCGTATAAAACTATGTCTTTAATTGGAACTAACAATGAGGGAAGGGAACATGCCTTAATTGACAAAGTAGACGAAGATAAACCACCAAAAAGATCCCCAAATTAGTCCTCAAGTTGAAACCCTAGCTTCCTTTCCATAAAACTTTTGAGAGAATTATAGAGTATTTAGGAAGAGTTTCTAAGTGTTAATGAATAGAATAATAGGGTAAATAGCCTCCTAAGTGATTTGGAAGTCGTGAGGCCTTATTAGGATAAGAGGAAAAATATCCAGAATACCCCCACTTAAGTTGCACAAAATCCATCACAGGGGTACGACTGACCCTTACGAGTCGTACCCTTCTATATGAGTGGTACCCACCACTCGTATCCTAAGACTTAACCCTTGCACTCAATACTGTCTAGTGTATGGCGCATCCTACCAAAGTCGTATCGACAACATATGATCCATACCCTTCACTCGTATCTCTGGAAAAATAGAATTACAGGAGGTTTGAACACTATCCACTATATGAGTCATGGGTACAATTCTTACCCTGGCTTATAGCTCCTAGTGAGCCACTCGTACTCAGATCCAACTTTAGTTACCAAGTCTAAGGTTAAGTGAAGAAACCAAATGGTCCATATCCAACTATATGACTCATACCACTAAGTCGTACTCGTTCCAGTGACCAAACTCAATCCTACTAACCAACACTGGTTAGTATACGACTGGACCATACCATTAGTACCCCAACATACAGCTCATACCCATGAGTCGTATTTGGTCCAGAAACCAGAATTTCAAGAAATTTTCTAAGGTCCAAAAACTAGGATGTTTCACTCTCTCTCTCTCTCACACTCTCTCTCTTTATATATAATATTCAAATTATAAAAGATATAAGTTTGAAATAGTAATAGCTATTAAAACTCTTCAATTATGAGTTTCTAGAAGTCTCTCTCTTGGTGTATTTTAGCAAGGTTGCTAACGTGCACTAGCGGTAGAATCACCATGACCCGATCAGAAATCACTACGCCGACAAAGATTGTAATACCTCATGATGGTACTAGCTATAATCTTCCCTCGATTATGTTTGGAAATTTCTTACCCCCAAAATTCAAATCAATACCGAAAAAAGAGGAGAACACATCATCAAGTTTTGACTCTCCTAGAACTGTACATTTGAAAACCTATGGTGTTTTGACTGACCCTCCGACTAATCGGAACCCCTACAGTGTAGAAGGAGTTTAGTAAGAATCAAACAACACATAAAGGAAAAGCCCTATCCTACGTTCCGCCAACTTTAAAGCAAGGTAAGATCTGTGTGAGTATAGTTGAGGAGGATATTCAAAGTCAAATAGAGTACTAGAAACATGCCCTTATAGATTTTGTTATTGGGGATACTCCCTACCATAAATCCATTGAGGCTTACATATTGCATGCCTGGAAATATGCTATAAAACCTTAAGTGTTGAGTCATAATGATGGCTATTTTATCTTTCGATTTGAATCAGCAGAGGATTGTAATAGGGTGTTAATGGGCGGACCGTATAATTTCATAACAAACCTTTCATTGTACAAGATGGGGATATAGATTTCGAATTCAACCCAGACTGTATCACCACCATACCCCTATGGGTTACCTTTTCTGGTCTACCGGTGGGATACTGGTCTAGTGAAGCTCTTAGTAAAGTAGAAAGTACCATAGGCAAGCCTAAGAACACAGACCAATTTACTGAAAACATGGAGAGAATATCGTATGCATGGGTCCTGGTAGAAACAGACATAGCACAACCCCTAATTCACCCAATAGAAATGGTCACACCTACTGGTATTTTCCAACAACTAGTAGAATATGAATGGAGACCAAAATATTATGGAAATTACTTGAAGTTTGGGCATATCACAGAAGAATATAGATTTTAGACTGAGCCAAAGGTAGAAGAGAAGGAAGAATTCAAAGAAGTGCAAAAAAATAAAGAGAAATAGAAGAAGAAAGAGGCCTTAGAAGACACTATGGATGCAAAGAGATAAAACCCAAAAGCCTGTGTCTGGCCCAAAGGGCTCATACAAAGATAAGATGGTTGTGCAAGATGCAGAGCAAATACAACAAAGTGACTATGTCAATACTGACCATGCCAGTACTAGTAATAGTAGTACAAACTCTTTTGCCCCTCTACTATACTACTCTGATGATGATGGAACTTTAAATAGGCCTGGAGAGGCCCTAAATATATGATTTTATCAACATGGAACATCAGTGGTTTAAATCAACCCCTGAAACAGAAGAAGATTAGACACTTTCTAAACAGATTTAAAATAGATATGTTTGGGTGTTTGGAAACAAGAGTAAAGGAACCTAAAGCTGGTAATATTCTTAAGAAGATGGTGGGAGGATAGAACACTTGCTGTAACTACCCTATGGCCCCAAATAGAAGAATCTGGATAATGTGGCAGCCTACAGTAAATGTGTCTATAATCCTGATCAAGGAGTAGTTTATTTATTGCTATATAGATGATGCTAGAGGAAATTTCTCAGCCTATATCACTATGGTGTATGCCAAAAACAGCATGCGGAAGAGGACTGAACTATGGAATGAGCTCAAAATATTGGGTGGAGTAATTTAGGACGCATGGATCGTGAGTGGAGATTTTAATGTTGTACTAACAAGTGATGATAGACTTGGGTCTCCAGTCACGCACCAAGAAGTTTAGGACTTTAAGGATTGTATAGATCAAATCTAGCTTACTTTACTGACAGCAACAAGTTGCTACTATATTTTTTGTAATAAATAACAGCAAAACCAAAGAGTGTATTCTAAGATTGACTTGTTCCTGGGAAATTACCAATAGATACAAATGTATGGTAATATGGAGGTTTAATTCCTATCACCTGGGGTCTATGATCATTCTCCAATCTTGGTCCAATATAATAGTCAGCAAACTTCAATAACAAAACCATTCAGATTGTATAATACTGTGTTGGATCATCAGAAATTCCCTGAGATTGTGGCAAATACATGGAGAAAGAGCTATTCTGGCACTTATATGTATAAGCTAAACAAAAAATTTAAAGCTCTCAAATATGATTTGCAGGAACTGAATACTTATATGGCAGCTTACACTCAGAAAATTCAACAAGCCAGAGTACAACTGGACATCACATAGAGCAAGCTAGCTTCAGATCTTATGAATCAAGTTCTGATATAAGAGGAGGTCAATCTACTAAAAGAGTTTCAACACTGGAACTTGGTAGAAGGGAAGGTTCTAAGATAGAAATCCAGAGCAACATGGATCAAGTGTGGGGATGCCAATTCTAAGTACTTTTATGCACAATGCAAGATCAGAAGCAACAGAAGCTCTATCACCTCCATTTATGATAACTTAGGTAACAAAGTTACTGACCCTAATCTCATTGAGAAGGAATTTATTTAGTTCTTTACTGGACTAATGGATGAATCTACCCCTGAACCGCCTTTCCTAAATTGTAAGGTGATCAAGCAAGGGCGTAGTATTTCACACCTTCAGAATCATGAACTCATACAAGAAGTAATAGACTAGGAAATCTTAATTACAATGAAAAGTATGCTAGCAGAGAAATCTCTTGGGGTTGATGGTTTCCCTGTGGAATTCTACAAAAATAAATGGGATACTATCAAAGAAGATGTCCTATTTATTGTGAAGGAGTTTTTTAGCTCTAGTAAACTTCTTAGAGCACTTAGTTGCACTGCAGTTACTTTGATCCCCAAATGTCCTAACCCTTCCATGGTCAAAGATTTTAGACCAATAGCCTGCTGTACCACTTTCTATAAGTTGCGCACAAAGATACTATCCAAAAATGCCTCATGGGCAATCAGGAAAATCATTAGTGTAAAACAGCATGTTATGGAAGCTCCAGGATTACAAGGGGACTTGAAGGTTAGATTGAGAGCATGTGCCACAAGAGGGAGTTTCATAATAAAGAAGATGTACAATGCTTAGACTCCTCAGCTCCCAAAAGTTTCCTGGAAAAGTATTATATTACAGCACTTAGTGCACCCTAGATACAACTTTATTCTCTGGCTAGCTCTACTGAATAGACTTTTTACAATCAAGAGTCTAGAAAATCTTGTAATTCAAGTGCCAAAAATATGTGTGTATTGTGGGAATGCTGATAAATCACATGACCACCTATTTCTTGAATGCAGTATCACTAGGCACTTATAGAAGAGGTTGCTGAATTGGCTAGGTGTTCTGAGAAATATAGTCAGTTGGACTCAAGAGACAGAGTGGGTATCCAAAAAAGTTAGAGGGAAGTCTGCACAAGGTGCTATCTTATGTAGTGCATTTGCAATGATGGTCAACATCATCTGGAGAAGCAAAAATAGGATCAGATTTCAAAAGGGTATATATGAAGAGGACAAGGTATGCAGGGAGATAGCAATCCACATTCATATACAAAGCGAATGCATAAAAAATGGGGAATGATACTCCAACAAGCTGATGCAATACCATGAACTAGATTGAGGATTTTCAGTACTTTGATTTGACTGTAATATTGAGTCTTTTTTATGTTTTTACTACTGAGTAGCACCCCTGCATGTTAGGAGGGGAAATGCTAGTACAATATGCCTTAGTCTAAATGAGAAATAGGGAGTCAGACCATGTTTTGGTCTGTAAATTCATATTTGGTGAAATAAAATACTTTATTTACCAAAAAAAAAAAGATAATATATTTCAAATTCAAATACTTATTCTTTCAATTCAAAATTTTAATTATAATATTTTTAACTTGGTCTTAAAATAATTATTAATTTTGTCCTAAAAACTGCCACGTGGCTATTTTTATATGTTGCCACATGGCATTTCTTCTTGTTTTAGTTTTGCTTTTATATATATATATACACACACACACATATGCATATATATATATAGATAGATTATACTAGTATAGGTACTTGTGCGATGTGCGAATAATATTGAAATATTATTTTTAATTGTTTCATATTTAAATATCTCATTTGAATATTCCAAACATGACATTATTTTTAAATGAAATTAACCCTTAACCCCCTCCCCCCTCTCTCCCTTCATATATTGCCGATGTGCAAATAATAGAAAGATAAGCACATTATTATTTTGCTTGTCTATTTTAAAAATTAATTATCTGTAATATTTAATTCTCAATCTTATTTTGGATCATTCTTAATATATAGTAACATTTTGTATGGTATACATATCAATTATTTTAAATTTTCTATAAATATTATAAATAGTTTATATTTTATGGGCGAATAACTCAATGAGAAGATGTATTTTAGTTATTGTAGACGTACTCTAAAAGAAAATTTTTTAAAATTAATACTTTTTTAAATGTATTTGAACATGAATTGTATAATTTTGTTTGAAAGAATCTACACATGTATAGTGCCTTCATCATCATTCTCTGAAATTCAATTCTTGTTTTTTATATAAAATTAAATTTTGGCTTATATTAAACTATCTTTATTTCTATTTATATGACATACTTTTCTTTTTAGCAAGTCACCAAAAGAATGATACATTTAAATATTAAATAAAAATAACTATAAAATGACAATTTCAGCCACAAAGAAATGATTTACAGCCACATGAACATGTATAATTATTTATGCCACAAATTTTGAAAGACTTCTTATATATTCAAAATGCGCACCCATTTAAAATATTTCATATAAATTGAGAAGAGAGAAAAAATTTATAGAAAATAATTTATTCAAAATCAGTTTCTCTCTCTCTCTCTCTCTCTCTATATATATATATATATATATATATATATATATATTCTAAGTCAAATACAATTACTTGGATTATGTAGAGAGCTTTGATAAAGTTCTATTATGTGTGAATCCTGAGAGATATCATCACGGTTTATGAAAGTTTGTGGAAATGTCTACAAACAATGCACACCAAATTGGTTTGCTCAAAGGTGGATCTTGCATGGTTCCCCAATAAAAAAATTTCCTGAATTGTTTAAAGGACTGTATAATGACTGGGTAGAAGTATCACTTATACTTCTAAAAATGCAGAGATAAAATATATATTTTGAAGGAATATCAACAATGTATTTCTTCATTGAATTCTCTATTCCTTGGATCTTGAAGAGGTCCATAGAAGTAAAATCAAACATTGCTGATTTACCATGTTTAATGAGGGTTTATTATACTAAATTCTGGAGTAAACTAAACAAGCATGACAAATGGACATTTCCATGTCCATAAACTAATTGAATCAATAAAGATGGATGTTACTCAATACCACGAAGAATAAAGGAGACTGCTTAGCTGCGGAATCCCAAAGTATCCAGAGTGATGAAGAACTAGATCTGAATGAATACCTGAAGAAGTTCTAGGATACACTGGAAAAATCCTCCCCATCTGCAAAAGGTAAAGGGAGAAAATGAATTAATTAAGGACCCCACCACTAATGGTATTATTGGGGAGACAACTATGATGACAGACAACTTTTTTAAAAAGCAAGCAGTAAAGGCCACTAACTTTCTGAAAAAGTAAAGGCCATTTTTGAATAGTAAAGGCCAATTGTGTATAGTAAAGACCATTTATTATTTTGTCTTTTGGAGCATCCGTTATATAAGGAGCTCATTTTTCATTTTGTAAAAACAGGTTTTAGAACCCCCTCTCTCTATTACTCTCTCAACCACTCTCTTGTAATATATTCTGAGTTTGAAATAAAAAGCTTTAGTTCTGAGCACAACCATCTGTAGTAAGGTATAATTTAAATTTTAATTTCTTAACTTATTCTTTGCCTAATGATAGGATAAATACTTAGTGTTGAACTGTAGCAGGTATGCAATTGGTATGATATGGCATACGTTATTTAAATAATAATCAAAACATCCAAATGATATTAAGGTTACAATACATATACTTGTAGTAATAGTTTTGATTCAAGCTTCATGCCGAAGGTCTTGAAAAGCCTGTTAGCTAGGAGGGCATTAAGGGTTGTGTTTTGGACCCGTTTTGAATTAAAACTGTCCTTGTGAGTTTATGCTTTGCTTGTAAATATTCCTAGAATATCATTTGGAGCAATCCGATCCTTACTTGGTATCAAAGCCATGGCATACTTGTATGCATAACTATTATATGTTCAACACTCCTTTCATCATGAATATCATGAGAAACCATAACACTGTTAAAAATAGTAAAAAAAGAATATGATATGCCTCAATAATTGGATTTGCTTAATAAGTGGATAATCCAAAAAGTTTCACCCAGAACGTTATACCAACTGGGAACCTTTGAAAAATTAGGGTTCAAACAAGTTGTAAAAATAACTAAAGAGACCCTTACTATTGATAATGATCATGCTACCTTTAGATTGTTATCTAAAAGTGATTTAGCCCCTTATAGAGAATATCATAGATTCATGCATATTGGTTTAATTCAAGTTGATTTTATACCATTAACCCTGAGAGGTTTTCTAGAAAGCTTCATAGCAGCTTTAAGATATGGCAGAAATCAAGATTGGAAAAAGTCTCTCACAGGGACTGTCCAAACAAGCTTGGCCTATGGTCCTATGTATTTTAATGCATATCCAAATTTGCAGATTTCTCGTAGTGATGAAAATTCTTTAAATGCTTTAATCTTGAGTATTAAATTGCATAGTTATAATTACATGCCTGGTACTGAGGTTATATGTATTTGTTACAAAATATATTATAAACCTTTTTATACTTTGAATCCTATGTGTAAAATTATGGATTTACAAAATGATACTATTCTTATGGAAAGTAATTTTGGTAGGTCTAAAGTAGTAACTAGATGACCTATTAAATGTGATGAAATAGATTTTTCCAAAGAATGGATCCTTGAGGATGCAGCTCCTCCTCAAAATAATCTCAATAATGAGATCTCAGAGGTAGAACAAACCGCTGATGGCACTGTAAGGATCTGATTTTCTGATTCCCTACCTCTAATAAATGGAGCTAGTAATTTGCATATTACAATTCATCGAGATTAACAAGATCAACATCCTCTTACATATCCCTTATTGATTATATTATTAATTATCCATCTAGAGCTTCTACTTTTTAGGCTAGATAAAGTTCTAGAATGAATAATATCTGAATCGATAACGATAATATTGCTAATGCAGTTTCTGATTTGGATCCAACTGAATTCGAAATGGATTTTTCCACAGGTTTAAAATGAATCAAAATAAGATTGATTTTAGCCCGGGATCTCTGGCAAGAAAAAAGATCTCTGATGAGTCTTTTAAACCTTGATGAGAGCTTTCTAGAACATGGTTTTTTTCAAAACTTTAATAAAAATGAAAAAACTGCCTTTCAGGAAGAATTTTATAAAGATCTTTCAGTTCATAATAAAATGATTGCTTTTATGCCCTGGTTTATGGCCAAACATATAGATGATTATATTTCCTTGATTACGAGGGATTATAAATTACCTACTGGTGAAATCACCACATCAGTTTTGCCTCCCCAATAATCTTTCCAAATTGAAAAGGAAAATAAAGTAGTCTATTTTACTGTCTTTGCAAAATTGATTGAAAATGATACTGCTCTAATCACTGCTCAAAATGTCAACATGATATTAAAATAACATAATTATGCTAATATCTATATGATCATATTAGGAGAACAAATTATTTGTTTACATGAAAAATAGATAAGATTCTTGCTGAGATAAAGAAAATAGAGCTTGGTATTACTAAGCAAAAAGATAAGGTGATTATTGCGACTCGTAGTATTCATTCTCCACTTGAAATAAAAGATTTTAAGCTAAGTAGTGACTTAGACAATATAGAAAAATTGTTAGAATAAAAATTCAGTGGATTGAAGATTAATCCTATCCATGATGAAGAAATTACAAAGGACAAGAATAGTCCAACTGAGATAAATAAGCTCTCAGAAAAATTTGCGAGGAAACCGTCCCAGAAAATGTTCTATTACCAAATGCCTACTCTTCAAGACGTTTTGTTTGAAGAATAGGGGTTATATGTCCCTAATAGTTTTAGAGGTGATGAAACCATGAATGAGATCTCTCAAGATTCTCACATAATAGAACTTTATCAAAGCTCTCTACATAATCTCAGTAATTGTATTTGACTGTGATTTTATGTATATATTCCTTGTATTTAAGGTTACTCAAGCCCCACTCTTCAGGAGTAAAAATCTTTTTGATTATAATTTTAGAGAAATTATAATCTTTGCAGATATTTTTGCTTGCATAAAAGTGTTGTATTTCAGCAGATGCTATTTAAGATAATATTATCTCGTAATGTCTACAGTATTTATATGTTGCCGTAGTATAAAATGTATTATCTAAATACTTTTGCATCAGCTGCCATGGATTTTCTCTCCATCTAAGATAATGATTTTCTAGAAGAAGTATAACCTCTTTTTTTTTTATTTTTCTCATAAAGTTCTGTATTCCCATTGTCATCCTTAAGAATACTTGAATAAGAAGGGACATCATCTTCCCCTTGTGTTTTGGACTTTGATTTCATAAAATCCAAAAAGTCCTGGTACATTTATTGATCCGTATTTAGACCGGATGAACTTGAACTCACAATATTTGAGGCTATTAGCCTTGGATTACCAATTTGGATGAAGACATTTCCTTGGCCTCTGTTTGAGGTTGTTTTACCTCTTCCCCTTCCTCTATAAGAGGAACTTGATACTTGGGATGTCGTCCTGTATTAGGATAAAGAAAACATTAGGTTAGATATTCAAGAGAAAGAAAGTCAGGTGGACTATTATCTGAACCCTTCAAATATTCAATTTCAAAATCAAATGGAGCCAATAGAGCTTGCCATCTTGCAAACATTTGCTTAGACTCATCGTGCTTACAGTCTTTATTAAAGATAAATTTAGAATCTTGGCAATTAGTTCGTATAACATACTTTTGGTTATAACGATTGCCTTGAAATTTCAAAACACATTTAACTATAGCTAGGATTTCCTTTGCGACAGTTGCATAATTTTTCTAGCTGGCATTCCATTTACCAGAATAGAATTGTACAACATAGGAATGTTTATCTTTTGGGCAATATTGTTTTAAGATTCTGCCATAGCCAATATTAGACACATCCATGTCAATAATTTTTTCCCAATTGGGATTTGCCAATGTGAAGCATGGTAGGTTATTAAACTTTACTTTGATATTTTTTACAGCGAGAGTATAACCCTATGTCCATGCATTTGGAATTTTCTTCAGTCTATCATACAAGATAGCTGTATCTTTTGTTAAATCCTTTATGAAAGGAGATATATAATTTAGACTTCCTAGAAATCTTTGCAATTGAGTTTTATCTGTTATAACATTTAGGGATTTAGAAGAAAATTCAATACTTATATTGATAGGAATTATTTTCTCTTGGTCAATATTATGACCTAAGAATCTTACCTTTGTTTGGAAAAGTAGCATCTTTGGCTTCGATATAACTAAGCCATTTTGGATAATGATCTTTTTGAATGATCCAGATGTTTAAAATGTGTCTCTATACTTTTTGAGAACACCAAAATGTTAATATAGATAATTATAAAATTTTTATGTGGCATAAAAATTTTGTTCATAATTTTTTGGAATTCTGAAAGAGCATTCTTTAGTCCAAATGGCATGACATTCCATTCAAATTGTTCCTTTGGAACATTAAAACCACTTTTATATCTATCTTCTTCCAATATCTGGATTTCCAGTAACCTGATTTAAAATCAAATTTAGAAAATATTAGAGCATCATATAATCTGTCTAATAAATCTTTTTTATTTTGAATTGGATACCTGATCCATCCAAGGAATTTTTTGAGAGGTTTATAATTTATAACCAACCGCAGAACTCCTCATTCCTGTTTAGCATATTTATTAACATAGAAGGCCGTGCATGACCATGTGGATTTAAAAGGTCTAATAAGACCTTTATGTAAAAGATAATCATTTTTTTTACATAACTCTAAATATTCAAAATTCATTTGGCAAGGTCTTTCGTTAGTAGGGATTTACCCTCTTGAAAATTGTCTTCATATGAAAGGCTAACCACATGCATCTTTCTTTGCCAAAAAGCATTTGGATGGTCTCCACATATTTCTATTGAAAAGTGGTTTTTTAAAAGTTCAATTTTTTTAGCCAGTTTAGGATTTTGAAGCATTTGATCAATAGTCAAACTGCAAATTTTGTTTTTCAAAAACTCCGTTTATTTAGTTTTTGAAAGTATTTTTTCTTTGATAAGATTTATATATCTGGTATAAGGTGGTTCACACCATGAAACTTAACTTGTTTGTTTTCAAAAGTGCCGATTACACCGTTCTTATCCCATCGAATTATGGGATATATATAAAGAAACAAAGGTTTTCCCAAAATAATATCATCAGTGATATCGTTTATCAAAACAAAAGTTTCAGGCATACAGATCTTATCCTGACAGACATATGCTTTGGGGATTTTATATTCTACCCCCATTTTATGACCACTGGTATTTCTAACTACATGAGTGGCTTTTAAAAAATATTTTGATGGTATCAATCCTTCGTGAATCCAATTACAGCCTGCCCCACTATTAATGAGAGCTATAAACTCTTTTCTATAATTATAATCAATCAAAGAGCTATTTTAGCATAAGAATGTTGTTGGGAAACAACTTCCATAGGTGTACTCATCATAGTTTATACTTTGGTTAGGTCCTCTAAGGTTTTCCTAACTCTTTCAGTAAATAACACATGAAGACCATCTATGAACTTAAACTTCCAATGAGAATTATTACTCTTAGGTAATTCCATGACTTTTGATAGGAAAATGTCTTTGTACCACCTAAAAGATGTCAGAGTCTCACACCTAAAATTTTGGAGTAGAGTCTTGATACTTTCACTGTTATCAGTCCATCTTCCAGAAAAGTTCTCAATGATATTAATGACCAAAGTATAGACAACATTCATCATCCGTTTGCCATTTTCTATTTTTACTGCACCTAAAATTTTAGCTTTATGTTCTGGTGTGAGATAATTATCCCAGCAACCCTTAAAGCTAACCAGTAAAGCCTACATTAATCATTTCTACAATCCCTTTATCAGTGTTTCTAGGTTTAGCTTTACATATTATGCAGTAGAATAACATTATATGCATCATTGTAAAAATTTGTCTATCAGAATATATAAATCAAATGAACGAATGGGTCAGATTTTATTAAAAAGCAAATGGATCTATTTACAAAAGGGGTAGCCCAAAGAGCTAAGCCCACAAAATAAGTCCAAAAACAACAAAAATAATCTAAAAAAATAGAATTAGAAAAGTACAACACACATTTGAAAGTGGAAAAGATTAGGAAAGAACAACACAAATAGTCTCGATCTGCCAGTAACATGGCTTCTCCGTTGATTTCCTTATCTTCTCCTCCTCTCATTTAAATTTCCAATCTCGGTAATGAGTTGATTTTCTTAAAAATATCATCCAAGTACCAAAAAAACTTTGTTAATTGCATAATTCTATCTTTCAGTTATTAGATTGTTTTTTATAAGACTAAATTCGGTATTTGGACATTTTTTTCATCTCTTTTTATTTTGATTTTTCATTTTTGTTCTTAGATTTTCCCAGCTTAATTTAATCTTAGTTGACGCGAATAACTTGGCTTTTATTTTTTCATGTGGCTTAAAATGGCCACAAATTTTGTCATTGGTTGAAGGGTTTTACTCACATTTGATCTTGCAACTAACTCAGGTTCTGTTCTCAGTTGGAAATAGCTGTTGGTAATTGAAGGAGTCCGAACATTCAGTTTAGTTCAAAAAATGATCAGAGTGGAATACAGAGTTAGAAACCAATGGAATGTAGCTCAGACTAGAAAAATGATCTTAAGTTACTCAAGATTTTGTGATCTATTTTGTTTTTTTGATATCTTCTTGTTCCTTTCTATTGTGGAATTGCTTAAGCCATGTGAGATACTACATCATTTTTTACTAAGAATGGTGCATTGTCCCAGTATTTGTTTTTGTTTCCTTGTTTTTGTGTTTTCTGTTGGTGTTTTGGTTGTTTTATTTGTTTTCCCATCTTGATTTATTATGATGTGCTGTTAATTTTTGTATGTCGGCGTTCTCTGGATGCGGACACCTCTATTTTGACTCATTTTAGATCCGAACACCTCGAACACATATTTCGTTCATTTGATTTTCACAACGTAGAATAAGCACTCAAACTTAAAGAAACTACAAAAATCAAAGGTTTGAAAAAGCTTAGGAGAAATTTACAATTTTGAGTAAGTTGCAAAGGCCTTTCTATTCGTTATTATTTATTTGTTTTAAAACATAAAACATATTGGAATGCAAATAGAGAAAGAAACATATACACACACAACAAACTTCAATAAAATAAATTTACACTTAGGAAATTCTTGAAGTAGTTATGAATAACAAAGCCAGGTTCTTAAGAACTATATACACAAGGACAAATTCCTATAAAGAAGACATTGGTTAAGCAAGTGATGGGATGCACAACAGAGCTAGTGTAGCTCCTTTCAAAACCAAAAGAAACTACATTTTATCTTGCATGAAAAAGATGTCCTAGGTTCTTTTTGACTTTGAGCCTAGACTCCTTTGACCACAAATATAACTGACAATTGAGTGATGTATTTATTTCCAAGAGTTTGTGGAGCATGCTGTCCGAATTCTATGTTTTATGAGTGCAATATTTTACATGTAAGGGGAAATATAAGGAGGATTATGATGTCTAATATTTGACAGTCTCATGCTTAGGGAATGCTCTTATTTCAGCATTGAATTTTTCTAGATTATGTCATTGGATTCTAGAGCTTATATTTCACGAAAACTCATGATTTACTTGGATTACAAGGGAAATTTTCTCTCTGTTGTAGATATCCAATCTGGAATTTTGTTTTCAACGATCAAAATACATTGTACGAAAGTTGGTATCAGGAGATTTAGACCTGGCATCATTGTATCAACACAATTTATGAATATGGGCAGGTAAGAACTGAGTGTTTCATCTTGTTTGTTCATATGGAAGTATAAGAAAGAGTCAAAATGTTCATTATTTGAATGACAGTTTAAAGAACTTAATGTTATGGGAGCAGTAAGTATGAGATGAATCTAGCTTTCTGGTAATGCATCTAAACTTATGTAAAAACTCTAATGTCAAGTAGTTATTGTTGTTGAGATTGTTATACCATTTGTGAAATATGATATCGTCCACTTTTAGATTAGCCATTTTCCATTTCTCTTATTAGATACTATAATATCTCATATAATCATTCCTCCAAGATTGTTATTACATTCACAATCTTTGCTTCTTCTGCTGGTTTTAAAGATTTTCAATGGAGTATGAGTTAAAGCTACGCATAGTTAAAAGTACAATAAAAAAACAATTGAAGTAGACATCATGTGAGTATATGTTAAATGAACATCTCTATAAACTTTATGCACTGGTAGATTAATACAGACTTGTTCATTTAATGGAATATTAACATTAAAAGGTGCCATGGCTACACCTAAAGAGATGGTAGAGTTCACCTAGGAATCAAAGAAGTATGGTGAGAAACAACCAAAAGTATTAATAACCTAATATTATATTCAAAAGTATCACAAGTATCCTATCAAAGTATCACGACCCAAACCTGGGCCTGACCATGATGGGCATCCCAAGTCTAATAATGATCGAGGACCACCTCCTTTACCTAGCTAAAAAGATCACAATACACTAGCGGTGGCTGAATTTCAAACATATAACAAGATAGCATGATCAATAAATTAAAGGTATTTAAGATTTGTCAATAACCGATAACCGATAACCGATAACGAATAACCAATATCCAAGTCCACAGTAATAGCCACAAGCCTCTAATAACGAAATACCAATAAAAAGTCAGGACATTCTCCTAGATAATAGCCTAAAACAAGTCTAAAGAAGAGTGTATGACATAAGGGAACCAAACATAAAATAACTTCTGAAGTATGGAAGCTTACCACTTCAAATAATCTCTTGACCGATCCAGAAGTCACCTAACCACTATGCGGGAAAAGCAGTTCTGTCTCCGTGTTGCATTACATGGGGATATAACGTCTGAAGATGATTAGCAGGTTGAGCGCTAGCATGTAACTCACGGATAAGGATAAACTAATGACAATTCAAAATCCAATTCAACTCAATATACATATTAATATACAATCATCCACACACATATATATGTGTATAGAATGCTAGGATAAGGAACAAGGTTTAGCATGGAGGTGAAATCTTAACCTGGGATGTATAGCATACCGTCATAATAAGGCACCCGCGGGCTATATAGGTCTAGCTCTCCCGTAGTTGAAAGGGCCCTAGTGCGTGTAGTCACACGAACCAGAGAATAATCGCATGTACATATGCACCATGGGGGACTCAAACCTCCCGGCATATATCAAAGGTGACTTAAGCACCTAGTTATTTAACATAGGAGACTCGAACCACCTAATCATATAATAAGGGGGTCTCAAACCACCCAGTCATTTAGACCTCTGCATCGGCAATTGCAGTTTCCAGTATTGATCCCTGGGACCTTTACTTTCACGGCATGGTTACACATCCTCTATTTTAATCCCAATTAAAATATTAAAAACACATTCCCATTAATTAACCATAATACAACTTAAGCCATACACTATTGGTATCATCATATCAACTACACTTGCAAGGTGACATCATCATGACATTAAGATTCCATTAACTTAGGAAAACGACTCCCTTTGTTTATTAATACAAGGTGGGGAAACCGACTCCATTTGTTCATTAAATCAACCATCATGTTTTAACAACCTCTTTATATCATGCAATTGTTCCAAAAGTAGTTCAATGCAATTATACTCATACTCAAAACCATTTTCACAAAATTGGGTTAGGGTTATCACCAATTCAATTGTCAATACTCACAAAATTTGGGTAAATCACAATCCCCTAGTTTATTCACCATTCTTAAGCACCCCACAAGTTTAAAACCATATATAAAGCATGAACAATGCATAATAAATCATGGAAAAATAGTTTAAGAAACATTCATTCCAAAACCACCAACCCATATCAAAACCCATGTTCAAATTCACATAAGCAATCATATAATTACATGCTTTAAGTAAAACAAATTTTGAGGGTAGATTCACATGACTTAATTACCAAGAAATTTGAGGAAGGAATCACCCTTGGAAGTTCTAATTTCCAACCTTGAGAAACCCTAAGTGTTTTTGCTTGAGAGAATTTAAAAAGTTATTTTTATTTTTTTTGGAGTGATAATGACACCGTAAGGCCTAAAGGGGTTTTAAGTCATGGGTTATGTTTAGGAAAAAAGGGAAACTTCTAGAATGCCTTTAGTAAAAAGACTAAATTTTGTTGCCCAGTCTCTATGGGTGACCTTACGACTCACGGGGTCATCCTACGACTCATATCACTTAGTCATAGGCCAAACAATACACCATGGGCACCTATACTGATCTAATTATGAGTCGTACCATACGACTCGTACCAAGACATTACTACTCATTTTGTACAATCATAATCAAGATAGTAACTATTATGGCATACACTAGACACCCTATGATTTCCACCTTATGACTCATATGGAGTCATTACGACTCGTGACCTCAGGTCGTCACCAAAGCAGTAACTCAGGAAAATCTCACTGGACACTTTATGACTTAGATCCTGTGACCCTTCAAGATACCCAATGACTCATAAGGAGAGTAGTAGTCTGGATAGTAAGCTCACATGTTAAGAAATCTTTAAGGACCAAAAATTTGGGGTGTTTTATTCTCCCCCTTAGGATCATTCGTCCTTGAATGATGATACAAGGTATCCCTTAACACGATTTAACAAGGAATACAACCACACTTACCTTTAACAAAGATAAAAGATGAAGATATTAAGATTAACACATACCTTAAACATGATTATCTACAACGGGGAACAAGAATGGATTTTTGGACTTCATATCCACTTCAGCTTCCTGAGTAGCTTCTTTGAACTTTTGGTTCCTCCATAGAACCTTCACCTAAGCCACATCCTTAGTCCATAATCGATGGACTTGCCAATCCAAGATCTCAATCGGGATTTCTCGTGAGACAAGGTATCCAAAACACCTACATTCTCCAAAGGAATAACGAAGGAAGGATCACCCACACACTTCTTCAACATAGAGACATGGAACATTGGATGAACAAAACACAAAATATAGGGAAAATCCAATTCATAAGAAATTACCCACTCTCTTCAAAACCAAATACAGACCCACATAATGGGGATTGAGCTTTTCTTTCTTTCCTAACTGTATCACTCCCCTCCCATTCTATAGCCAACTCATTAAGAAATTTGAAAAGGACTTTACAAGTGTGATAATCTAGAGAGGCATAGTATAAATGTAGCCAATCCATCCCTAGGATTACATCAAAATATAACATATCTAGCTCTATCATATCCACCAATGTCTTCCTACCACATATAGATGCCACACAACCTCTATAGACTTTTTTAGCCATAATAGAGTCACCCATTGCAGTAGACATAGTAAAGAGATCAAAGATACACTTAGGACTGAACCTAAAATGAATAGACACATAAGGGATCACATAAGAAAGAGTATATCCTAGATTAATCAAGCAATACACATCATGAGAAAAGAGTTTTAACATACCAGTGACAACATCAGGAGAAGCCTCCAATTCTTGACGGGTGGAAATAATGTAGAGATGATTTTGACCAGTACCGGAGCCAGAAATAGCACCCTTTCATGCAGGAGATGAAGAAGTATCAACCAAAACCTTATTAGCTCCAGAAATGACCTTTCAAGGACAATACTACTGCATGTGACCAAGATGAACACACTTAAAGCACTTATTCCTTCCCTTATTACAAAAACCATAATGCATATTTCCATAGAAATGATAAGGGGGATAAGATGGAGCCGACTGAGCTCCACTGGCCTGAGACTTGGTACCTTATACCCTAAATCCATTATCATTCTAAAAGTGATGCTCACCAGATAGCTTAAGATATGGAGAACTATCTGTAGAATAGGAACCAGAATTTCCCTACTTTTTCTTAGGCCACTACCTGCCATCTCTACTAATATTTTGCTGACCTCCACCCTTCTTAGAATACTTGAATTTTTTACTTTGCCTTTCCCTATCTCATCTTGCTTTTTCTTTTCCTCCTTAACTTGTTGCATGTATGCCATAAGCCTAGAGATATCGATATCCTTGTTCAATAAGGTGACCTTGTACTTTAAAATCAATTCATGGGACAAGCCCAAAGCAAACTTTCTCATCCTCACCCTTATTGAAGAAACTACATCTGGAGCATAACGACATAATTGATGAAACTGTAAGGCACACTCTTTCACAACCATTCTACCTTATATTAAATTTATGAACTCCTCAACCTTCACCTCCCTCAACTCCTGAGAAAAGAAGCGATCTAGAAAAGCACTAGAAAAGTCATCCCATATAGCTGGCTCAGAATTATCTCTCCTTATCTGCTTCCACTCCTCATACCACTGATATGCCATATCCTTCAGTTGGTATACGACAAACTTAACACCCTCAGAGTTTAAAGCATATATGACCCTGAAGATATTTTTTAATCTCATAAATGAAGTTTTGAGGATCTTCCTTAACCCTCAAACTGATGAAATTCAAAGGACTCAACCTCATAAATTGGACAAATCTAGTGACCTTAAAAGATGTAGTGATAGAAGCAACATGCTCAGTCTTATATGCGGCCAATTGGGTAAGCAAATGGATCGACTAGAAAAACTCAACATTGGACACATCGTCTTGAGGTATCCTAGAAGGTATAGAGGGAAATAGTGGAACTCCATGAGAGAAATCAGGAGTTGGACCCCTAGACCAGGTTTGAACTCCATAAGTAGGATGAGCTCTGTCTGCATTGTCCTCAAGTGGGACAAAAGAGTTCCCACGAATATCAGAACTTCTAAAAGGCATGATCTGAAATATGAACAAATAAGAATTAGAGGAGATTCAAGGACTTAGACTGACTCTATAACCCAAAATAGAACAACAAGAAAGAAAAACATTCCTAAATTTCTCGTAGCCTCTCCTTTATAAGTGTGGCGCACTGCACACCCATAAAATAGACTTTACTTGACATGACTTTATGGACACCCAATTGACCATAAACTTAAATCTAGTACCAACTTTGTTATAAATCGAACCAAGGCTTGGCCTTCACGGGTATCCCAATTCCAACCAGGACCATACACCACCCCTTTACATAGTTAAAAAGACCACAATACACTAGCAACAACTGAATTTCAAATATATAACAAGATAGCATGATTAGTAACTTAAAGGTATTTAAGATTTATCAATAACTAATAACCAATATCCAAGTCCACAGTGATATCCATAAGCCTCTAATAATGAAATACCAATAAACTGTCAGGACATTCCCTCAGACAATAGCAAAAAACAAGTCTAAAGAAGAGTGTATGACATAAGGGAACCAAATATAAATGAGGTCTTTCGGAGTACAGAAGCTCACCATTTTAATTCAACTCTCGACCGATTCAGAAGTCACCTAATAACTACGTAGGAAAACTAACTGTGTCTATGCGTCCTGTATCATATGGGGATACAACATCTAAAGACGGTTAGCGGGTTGAGCGCTAGTATGTAACTAAGGGATAAGGAAAAATTGTGACAATTCAAAATTTAGTTCAACTCAATGTACGTGTTCACATATATATATGCACACATATATATATATATATGTATATAAATATAAAGAGAGATAGAGAATGTTGGGATAGGGAACAAGGTTTAGCATGGAGTTTAAAATCATAATCAAGGTTATGTAATATAAGTGTCATACTAAGGCACCCACGAGTTATATGGGTCAAGCTCTCCCCTAGCTGAAAGGGCTACAGTGCACGTGGCTGTACAAACCAGAGACTAATCACATGTACATATGCACCATGAGAGAATCGAACCTCTCGACATATACCAAAGGTTACTTAAGCAACTATGGTGTCCAAAGTTGGTCCCTAGGGACTCGAACCACCCGGTCATTTAGACCCCTATGTCGGTAATTATGGTTTCCAAAATTTTTCCGTAGGGATCTCCAGTTTCACGGACTATCTATACATCCCTCTTTTAAGCCTAATTCAAACATTAAGCACACATTCCCATTAATTAACCACAATACATATTAAGCATACATTATTGGTATCATCATACCAACTACACTTAGAAGGAAACATCATCATGCCATTATATTTCCATTAACTTGGAAAAATAACTCCCTTTATTCATTAATAAAAGGTGGGGGAAACTGACTCTCTTTGTTCATTAAATCAAACTATCATGTTTTAATAACCCTTTTATATCATGAAATTATTCCAAAAGTAGGTCAATGCAATTATATTCATATTTAATATTAGACTGGGTTACTTAGGTTTGATATGAGTTTAACTACCTTACCATGAGTCGTAAGTCAGGGTACGAGTCATACTCAGGACTCGTATGGTAGAGAGTATCTAAATCTTCCCTGGGTTTAAATTTGCCAGGGGTACAAATAAAGGACATGGATAGTATACTTTGGATATGACTTGGTTGGATGAGTCGTACGTCGAACAGTGTTGGATCCAAAGGTTGAGGTTGGGGTAAAAGTGGTGGGTACCATTCGTATTAGAAGGGTATGACTTGCGAGGGTCAGTCGTATCCCCATAATGGGATTTTGTGCAACTTAAGTGGGGGTATTATTGATATGTCCCCACTTATCCTAATAGGTTCCTAGAACTTATGACCTACTTGGAAGGATATTTAACCTATTATTCCATTCATTAACACTTAGAAACTCTTCTAAATCATATAAAATTCTCTCGAAAGATTTTGGTTAAGGAACGATAGGGTTTCAACTAGAGGATTGACTTGGGGATTTTCTTGGTGATTCCTTTCCATCATCATCTTGTTTTAAGGAATGTTCTCTTTCCTTATTGTTAATTCTATCTAAAGGCATGGTTTTAATGAATGTTTTCATGATTTCATTGATTGTATGATTTTGATTTTCAAATATAATTTTGGGGTTTTGGTATTAAATGGTTGGTTATGGTTTCCCATGGTTTTAATTATGCTTTTATATTCATTAATGTTGGTTTTGGATAATTGGATTGCATGGGAATGATTTAATGGTAATTGGAATTATTTTTGGCCATATTACGTCGCCAATGTGTTTGGCAAAAAGCTTATAAAGATATGTTCATTGCACTAACTACTTTTAATGGAACTTTTGCTTGTTTTAAAACTTGGTAAAGGAATTATGCATGGTTTAAGTAGTTTGGAAAGGTAAATTACTAAATGGTTATTCTTGTGGGGTACATGGAATCCCCCAAGTAGTTTAATATAGTAAATGGAGAGCACTTGAAAGTCTCCTTAAACCTATTTATGGTTGGCTATGGATAATACTAGCAAGTAGGGATTGGTATGATAATACTAATATTGATGGTCTTGGTTAATAAATGGATAATGATTTGGTTATTTGGAAATTGGTTTTAATTGGGAAATATTAGTTGGATATGTAGCAAAGCCATGGAAGGTGTAGGTCCCGGGGGACCAAAACTGGAAACTCATATTTATCGATATGAGGTTGGTCTTGGTGACCATATGAATGAAGTTAAACTATATTTTGGAGGATGTACTAGTCATCCTAAGGTTTTATTCGTTGGTTATGTGGCTAGACGCACTGGGACCCTTTCAGCAGGGGGAGCTGAACCCATATAGCCCATGGATGGTTTAGGACAACAAATCTACACAACCTAGGTAAAGGTTTTAAAGGCATGCTAAACCTATTCCATTTTTTTGGCATGGTTATATATATATGTATGGTTGTGTGTAAATGAATGGTTTTACTTGGTTTTATAAATGGTATCATTTTAACCTTATCCTGAGATCTTGCTAGCGTTCACCTGCTAACTCTTCTACTGGTGTCTGTATACCCATGCTACGCAGGAACCGACCATTCTACTCCTCCTATATAGTGATTAACTCAGGGATAGCATTTTGACTAAAGTAATGAGCTTCCATCCTTTTGAATGGATCCATTTCATTTTATGGATATTTTTAGATATTTTGATTTTATTTTGGATATTAGTTTGGCTATGGTTGGGTTCATGTCCCAGTAGTGTTCTATTAATCTTTGGTTAGAGGCTTTATGGTACTTCTATGGGTTGGAATGACAGGATCGGTATTGGTGTTAGCCTTGGCATTAGAATAAGCTTGAAGGATGGCATCATTAAAAATAATTTCTCACTGTTCTATTATTTTTATTTTAGTAATAATTATATTATATTTTAGATTATATTTGGTTATGGCTTAGTTTATGGCCTTTGGTACAGTTTGGTATGGTTGGATTATTGGTATGGAATGGTTGGACTCAATTGGGCCTGTCATGGTTGTGGTCTTATCCCAGATTCTTTATGTGAGCTATTTCTCTACCTTGATACATGCTCAAAATTTAGCCAACTCAGGGAAGCTAGTTGGAGGTTGGGTTGGGTAATAGGGGTAGTCTCCGGTCCTGATCTGACTTGGAATGCTTATTATGATAAGGCCCACAGTCGATTCACATCAAGTTGGTATCAGAGCCTAGGTTCATGGTAAATTGGGAGTCCATAAAGCCATGTCAAATGGAGTCTCTTTTAGGGGTGTGTAGCGCACCACGCTCATAAGAAGGAGTCTACAAGACATTTAGGAATGATTTACTTTCTTTGTATTCAATTTTCAAGCTTAGAGTGTCAATCCTTGAATCTTATCTAACCCTTGTTTGTTCGTCTTTTAGATCATGCTTTGTAGATCTAGGATACAAGGAAATTCTTTTATCCTAACTGAGGGTAATGCTGAAGGGGTGCATCCTACTTCTGGGGTTCATCTTTGATCTCACGGTCCTTTCCCTAATAGTTTTGGAGTTCTACCAGTTGCTACTAGTCCTCCTCAAGGTGAGGTAACTAATGTAAAATTCCATTAGTCTATTTATGTTATTGCTCAGATGGTGGTTTCTTAGGCTGAGCAGGGTGCGATTGGTGCTTTGTCTGCTAAGGCCACAAGGGTTGGCTAATTTATAAAGATGGGTCCTCTCATTTTTTCTTGAGTAAAAGTAGAGGAGGATCCACAGGGCTTCTTAGATGAAATGGAAAATATATTTTAGGTAATGCAGGTTAATATGGAAGGGGAAAACTTTACCACTTATCTGTTCAAAGAGGTTGCATATTATTGGTATAAAAAGTGGGATAGGGATAGGGATGATATGGAAGAATTAGTCTTATGGGATATTTTTTCTAAGACCTTCTTAGAATGGTTCTTTCACCAAGAGTTGAGGAAAGAAAAGATGAAGGAGTTTGTAAATCTCTAGTGGGGAAAGACGTTTGTCAAAGAATATGCCTTGAAGTTTAATAATTGTCAAGGTATGCTCCTAATTTAGGTGCTGACATCTGGGATAGAATAAGGAAGTTCACTTATGCATTTAATCGGGCTTTGATTTTAGAGAGGACGACTGCCTTGCTGATTAAAGATATGGACATCTCTAGGTTGACTATTCATATGCAATAAGTGAAGAATAAAAAGAGGAAGCAGGTGATGTTTAGGGATAGTCAAGTTAAGAGGATCAGGTTTTCTTACCAGGGAGGTGCTCAATCTCAGGGTGGTTGAGATAATGGCAGATGAAAAAAAAGTGAGGGAGTTCTGGTTCCTACTCTTCTGCTAGTGCTCCTTACCAGTTGGGTGATAGGCTTCATCATGGTGGTGATAATTTTTTAGCACAGGGGCCTAATCTCAAGAAAATAGAGGCCAGTCAGTTTTTTCATGAACTCTTTGTCAGATTTTTGGTCGTCCTCATCGGGGTTATTGTAATGAAGGAAGGGACAAATTCTTTAAGTGTGGCCAGGCATGCCATCAGCTCATGGATTGTCTGGTTAATAAGGTTTCTACACCTGGTGGTATTGCATCTACTTTTGTTACTGCTCCTGGTTCTAGTGTTGGTTGGAATTGGTTGTATGCTTTGGCGTCTCAATAGGAATATGAGGCATTACCTGATGTTGTTTTTGGTACATTACAGTTTTTCTCTTGTAAAATATATTATTTACTTAATTCGAGGTCCACTCTCTCCTATGTGACTCTTTATATTATTGTATCTTTTTATTTTGATGTAGAAGTTATTTTGGATCCTTTCTCTATTTCTAGCCCAGTATGTAACTCAATTTTTGCTAAGAGAGTCTATAGGGTATGTGTGGTATCTGTTAGTGGAAAACAGACCTTGGTGGATCTATTTAAGTTGGGTATGGTGGATTTTAATTTTATTTTGGGGATGGATTGGTTGCATTCTTGTTATGCGTCCTTAGATTGTCGGACCCATAGGTTTATCTTTATGTTCCTTGGTAAACCTATTATAGAATGGGAGGGATATATTTCTTATCTTAGAGCTCAGAGACTAATCTCTAAAGGTTGTCTTTATCACTTGGTCTGTGTTAAGGATTCTAACTCGGAAGGTTCTTCTTTCCAGTCAGTTCCAATGGTTAATGAGTTTCCAAAGGTCTTTTAAGATGATCTTCCTGGTGTTCGTCTGAATAGGGAAATTTAGTTTGGTATTGATCTAGTTTCGGACACTCATCCAATTTAAATTCCTCCATAAAGAATGGGTCCGGCTGAGTTGAGGAAACTCAAGGAGCAACTTAAGAATCTTTTGGATAAGGGGTTTATTTGTCCTAGTATATCTCCTTAGGGTTCACCAGTGTTGTTTGTGTGCAAGAAGAATGATTCCCTTTGGATGTGCATTGACTATAAGCAGTTGAATAAGGTGACGGTCAAGAACAAGTATCCTCTTTCAAGGATTGATGATCTATTCAACCAATTGCAAGGTGCTAAGTTTTTTTCTAAGATAGATCTTCAGTCTGGGTACCATCAGCTAAAGATTAGGGAGGTGGATATCCGTAAGATGGTTTTTCATACTCAGTATGGGCACTTTGAGTTTTTGTTGATGTCATTTGGGTTGACTTATGTTCTGATGGTATTTATGGATTTGGTGAATATATCTTTTATCAGTATTTGAATCTCTTTATTATTGTGTTTACTAATGACATTTTGAATTATTCAAAGAGTGAGGTAGATCATGCTAATCACCTCTATATGTTGTTGCAAACCTTACAGGAATAGCAGTGTATGCTAAGTTCTCCAAGTGTGAGTTTTGGTTAAACGCTATAATTTTCTTGGGTCATGTTATTTCTAGTGAAGGGATCATGGTGGATCTACAAAAGGTTGTTATGGTGAAGAGGGGAACTAAACCCATGAATCCATCTAATATTTGGAGCTTCTTGGGTTTAGCCGGGCATAATAGGCGGTTTTTGGAAAGCTTTTCATCGATATCTGCTCCTTTGACTTAGTTAACTTAGAAGAAGGTCATTTTTTCTTGGTCAGATACTTATGAAGAGAGTTTTGAGAAGTTGAAGGATAAGTTAACTTCGGCTCCAATTCTAACTTTGCTGAAAGGTAATGATGGGTTCGTGGTGTATTATGATGCATCTCGAGTGGGGCTTGGTTGTGTTTTGATACAACATGGGAAGGTGATTGGCCATGCTTACAGGCAGTTGAAATTACATGAGAGGAATTATCTTGCTCACAATTCAGAGCTGTTGAAGGTTGTGTTTGCTTAAAAAATATGGCAGCATTGTTTGTATGGTGTGCACGTGGATATCTTTTCTGATCGTAAGAGTCATCAGTATGTGTTCACTCAGAAGGAGCTTAATCTCAGGTAGAGCTGATGGCTTGAGCTTCTCAAGGACTATGATATGAGTTTTCACTACCACCCAGGTAAGGCTAATGTGGTTGCTAATGCTCTTAGTAGGTTATCCATGGGGAGTTTGGCTCATGTTTAGGAAGGAAAGAGAGAATTGGTGAAGGATATTCACCGCTTGGCCAATCTTAGAGTTTTTCTCTTGGACTCTAAGGATAGTGGTGTGGTGGTGCAAAAAGTAGTTCGATCAACTCATGGTGCAGAAGGTAAAGAGAAGAAAGTGCTAGACCCTATCTTAATGAAAATCAAGAGTAACGTTGGTAGGCTAAATATAGTGGTGTTTGAGATCGGAGGTGATGGTACTTTATGGTACCAAGGGAGGCTGTGTGTTTCTAATGTCGATGGTTTGCGAAAAAGGATTTTGGTTGAGGCACATGAGTTGCTCTATGTTGTTCATCCCAACTAAAATAAGATGTATCATGATCTCAAGGATATCTATTGATGGAATGAAATCAAGCGGGATATGATTGATTTTATGGCTAAGTACATGGTGTATCAACAGGTTAAGGTTGAGCATATAAGGCCAGGAGGGTTTTACCAAGAAATTAATTTGACCGAGTGGAAATGGGAAGTGATCAATATGGACTTTGTAATCGGTCTTCCTCGGTCTCGGAATCAATATGATTCCATTTGGGTCATCATGGATAGGATGGCAAAGTCTACGCACTTTTTACCATTATGGACTACCTTGTCGATGGAGGATTATGCGAAGCTATATCTTCAGGAGATTGTGGAGTTGCATGTGGTGCCTATTTCAATTATTTCTGATCGTGGTACATATTTTACATCTCACTTCTGTCAATCTTTCCAGAAAGGGTTGGGGACTAAGGTTAGTCTGGGTACTGCTTTCCACCCACAGATGGATGGGCAAGTAGAGAGAACTATTCAGACATTGGAGGATATGCTTCAGGCTTGTGTGATTGATTATGATGGCAATTGGGATGAGCATCTACCTTTGGTAGAGTTTGCTTACAACAATAGCAGCTATCATTCTAGTATTGGTTTGGCCCATTTTGAGACATTGTATGGTAGGAGGTGTAGATCTTCTATTGGTTGGCTTGAGCTTGGTGAAGAAGACATGTTTGGTCCAGACTTGGTTTACTAATCTATGGAGAAAGTGAAGGTGATTCAGGATACGCTTAAGGCTTCCCAAAGTAGCCAAAAGTCCTATACAGATGTTAGGCATAGAGACTTGGAGTTTGAGGTTATGGATTAGGTTTTCCTTAAGGTATCTTCCATGAAAGAAGCAGTGCGGTTTGGTAAAAAGGGGAAGCTTAGTCCCCGATATGTTGGTCCTTATAAGATTTTGAAGAGAGTTGGTAATGTTGCTTATGAGCTGGATTTTCCTTCTAGCTTGAGTTTGGTTTATCTGGTCTTTTATGTTTCCTGTTGAGAAAGTGCGTTGGTGATATTTCTTCGATTGTTCCTTTAGAAGGATTGGGTATCTCAGATTCCTTTTCTTATAAAGAAGTCCTGGTTGAGATATTAGATAGGCATGTTCATTGGTTACGGACTAAGGATATAGCTTTGTTTAAGGTTCTTAGGAGGAACCATAAGGTAGAAAAAAATACTGGGAAGTGAAAGAGGACATGAAGTCTAAATATGCGCATTTGTTTTTTGCTCTTGGGATTCGTGCGAAAGGTATGCGTCTTCAACACATCTTTATTTTTAGAGATTCTTAATGGAAAGATCAATATCTTTGCCTCTTTGTTTTCAAACTTTGTTAAAAATTGGGAATATATTTGATAATGCAAATGACTCGTGGCTGTGGTTATCCCAACCTAGTCCATCACTCGGGGACGAATGGTCCTAGTGGGGCAAATTGAAACACCTTGGTTTTTGGACCTTAGAAAATTTCCTAGAAATTTTATCTATGGACCCAATATGACTCGAGGGTACAAGCTGTATGTGGGGTACGAATGGTATGGTCCAGTTGTATGCTGACCAGTGTTGGTTGGTGGGATGGATATTGGCTACTGGAATGGATACGACTTCGGGTATGAGTCATATTAGTGGTTATGGATTTTTTGATTCCTTAACTTAATCTTAGACTTAGTTACTTAGGTTGGATCTGAGTATGAGTAGATCACCATGAGTCGTAAGCTAAAGTATGAGTCATACCCAAGACTCATATGGTGGACAGTGTCTAAATCTTTCTTGTGTTTAAATTTACCAAGGGTACGGATGAAGGGTACAGATCATATGCTTTGGCTATAACTTAGTTGGATGAGTCGTATGTCGGATAGTGTTGGATCAAAAGGTTGAGGCTGGGGTACAAGTGGAGGGTACCACTCGTATTAGAAGTGTACTACTTGTGAGGGTCAGTTGTATCCCTGTGATGGTATTTTGTGCAACTTGAGCGGGGGTATTCTGGACATTTCCCCACTTATCCTAATAGGGTCCCATGACTTCTAACCTACTTGAAAGGCTATTTACCCCATTATTCCATTCATTAACACTTAGAAACTCTTCTACACCCTCTAAAATTCTCTCAAAAGATTTTGGTTAAGGAAAGCTAGGGTTTTAACTAAAGGATTGATTTGGGGCTTGCCTTACAGATTTCTTTCCATCATAATCTTGGTTTAAGGCATGTTCTCTTCCCTAATTGTTAATTCCATCTAAAGGCATGATTTTTGTGAATGTTTTCATGATTTCATTGATTGTATGATTCTGGTTTTCAAATATAATTTGGGGAATTTGGTATTAAATGGTTGGTTATGGTTTCCCATGGTTTTAATTATGCTTTTATAAGCATTAATGGTGGGTTTGGATAATTGGATTTCATGGCAATGGTTTAATGGTAATTGGAATTAGTTTTGATCTTATTATGCCCCCAATGTGTTTGACAAAATGCGTATAAAGATATGCTCGTTGCATTAACTATTTTTAATGGAACTCTTGCTTGTTTTAAAACTTGATAAAGGAATTATGCAGGGTTTAAATAGTTTGGAAAGGTAAATGTCTAAATAGTTATGCTTGTGGGGTACATGGAATCCCCCAAGTGGTTTAATATGGTAAATGAAAGGGCACTTGAAAGTCCCCTTAAACCTGCATATGGTTGGCTATGGATAATACGTGCAAGTAAGGATTGGTATGAAGATACCAATATTGATGGCCTTGGTTAATAAATGGATAATGGTTTGGTTATTTGGAAATTGGTTTTAATTTGGCAATAATGGTGGGTTGTGTAGTAAAGTCGTGGAAGGTGGAGGTCCCGCAGGGATCGTAACAAGAAACTCATATTTCCGATATGAGGCTGGTCTTGGTGACCGTGTGCATGATGTCACACTATATTTTGGGGGATGTACTAGTCATCCCAAGGTTTTATTTCCTTGTTGTGCGGCTACACGCAGTGGGGCCCTTTCAGCAAGGGGAGTTGAACCCATAAAGCTTGTGGGTGGTTTAGGATGGCAAAGCTATATATATATATATATATATATATATATATATATATATATATATATATATATATATAAAGCTACATAGCCCTGGTTAACGTTGTGTTTGGATTGTTTTACTTGGTTTTATAAATGACATTATTTTATCCTTATCCTGAGATAATGCTAGAGTTCACCCGCTAACTCGTCTACTGGTGGTTGTATACCCACGCTATACAGGAACCGACCATTCTACTCGTGCTACATAGTGATTGACTCAGGGATCTCATTTGGACTAAAGTGGTTAGCTTCCATCCTTTTGGAAGGCTCTATTTCATGTTATGGACATTTCTTGATATTTTGATTTTATTTTGGATATTGGTTTGGCTGTGGTTGGGGGCATGCCCAACCGAATTTCATTACTCCTTGGTTCAAGGCTTTTCAGTACTTCTATGGGTTGTAATGGGCGGGATTGGTATTGGTGTTAGCCTTGGCATTGGAATAAGATGGAAGGCTGGCACCATCAGACATAATTTCTCACTGTTCCATCATATTTCATTTTGGAAAAATTTATATTATGTTTTGGAACTTATTTGGTCATGGCCTGATTTGTGGCCTTTGGTATGGTTGGATTGTTGGTATGGGATGGTTGGACTCAGTTTGACCGATCATGGTTGTGATCTTATTCTAGAGTCTTCATATGAGCTGTTGCTCTACCTTGCTACATATTAAAAAATCAGCCAACTCAGGGCAGGCGACTGGAGGTTGGGTTGGGTAACGGGGGCGGTCTCTGGTCCTGGTCGGACTTGGGACGCCCATTACGCCAAGGCTCCCAGTTGGTTCGTGTCATTTATTCACCATGCTGAAGTACCCCACAAGTATAAAACCATATATAAAGCATGAAAAATGCATAATAAATCATGGGAAAATAATTTAAGAAACATTCATTCCAAAACCCTCAACCCATATCAAAACCCATGATCAAATTCACATAAGCAATCATATAATTCATTCTTTAAGTAAAATGAATTTTGATGGTAGAGTCACATGCCTTAATCACCAAGAAATTTGAGGAAGGAATCAGCCTTGGAAGCTCTAATTGCTAACCTTGAGAAACCCTAAGTGTGTTTGACTGAGACAATTTGAGAGAGTTTAAGAAGTTATTTTGATTTGTTTTTGAGTTATAATGATACCCTAAAGAGGTTTTAAGTCGTGGGTTATGTTTAGGGAAAGAGGAAAATGTCTAGAATTCCCTTTGTCAAATGACTGAAATTTGTCACCCAGTAGCTACTGGTGACCTTACGACTCGTAGGGTCACCCTACGACTCGTGACATATAGTCGTAGGCCATATAGTATCCCATGGTCACCCACTCTGGTCTGGCTGTGAGTCATACCAAATGAATTGTACCCAAACATTACGACTCATTTTGTAAAATCGTAAGGCAGGAACTACTATGGAATACATTGACAACCCTACGATTTCAATCTTGCGACTCGTGTGGAGTCATTACGATTCATGAACTCAAGTCTTCACTAAAGCAGTAACTCAGGCAAATTTTACTGGACACCTTACGAGTTGGGTACTATGATCCGTCAAGACACCCAATGACTCATAGGGAGAGTCTAGGTCTGGGCAGTAAGCTCATAGATCAAGAAATTTTCAAGGACCAAACATATGAGGTGTTTCACAAAGTAATATTTTATTGATAGTTCACATGACTATGTTAGGTGTATCACGACCCGAACCCGGGCTTGGCCGTGACAGGTATCTCAAACCTATCATAGTTCAGAGACCACCCTCTTAGGCTTACCTCAAGAGAACAATAAAAGAATACAATAAAAGCCAACCAAAATAAAACAAAGAAAGGTAGATAAGTCAAATGAAGAGTCTAAGGATCAAAATGAACAATTAACCCAATACTTGTCCACAAAATCCTCTAAAACCATAAATACCAACTAAGGCAGGGCATTCCTCCGACTATGACCAAAAAGAATCCAAAATGAAATACTGAGATTATAATAAAAATAATGAAATGATCAGGCCTTTCGAAAGATGGAGGCTCACTACTTCAAAGAAGATTCATAGGAATACTGAATCACTTAACGCTGTGCAGGAGCTACAAAAAAGCCCTCAGACCCTACATCATAAAATGATGCAGCATCCAGGGATATTCAGTGAGGCGAGCACTGACATGTAACTAGGGGACAGGGGTAAAATAATCCAATTACAAAAATCATGTCAGAAACCATATGCACCATATTCATATACATAGATATAGGATGTTGGTATAAGGACAAGGGTCATGAACATAATATTTTAAAGTATTAAACTGAACTATGTAGCTCACTAGGTCCAAAAGGAGACCATGGGCTATATGGGTTCAACTCCCCTGCTAAAAGGGCCTCAGTGTATGTTACCCGCACAAATAGAGGAAAAACAGTGGAAAGGCTAAATACACCAAGGCTGTAGCCCTCCTAAAATATAATGTGTGCACCATGCACAAAGTTAAATGGACCTCTAGTGCCGGCAAACATAGTTTTCATTGTTGATCCCCCTAGGACCTACATATTTACAGTGAGCTACACAATTCCCTTTATGTCCAAATTAAAATAGTTGCACATAAAAAAACCACTAATCCAGGAGTCATTCATTAAGGCATTTACCTACATAGTATCATCATACCAATATGTTTGTAAGCTAATTCAATCATTCCAAACTATTTTATATAACCATTAAACTCCCATGTTCCATTTAAAATCCAAACCATTGCCACCATGGAAATTCCAAAACCATTTTTACCATCCATTTTCCTTTAATGCAATGTGATGTTCCAAAAGTAAGTTTAATCATACAAATTCCACATTAAAAACCAAAGTCATAAAGGTGGGTTGAGGTTAATGCCATTATCAAGCCAAATGGACATCAATTTGGGAAATCCATGTTTCCTATTCCAATCCTTATAACAATGCACATTATTTAGCCCCCAAAACAATCAATTAAAGTATAAACAACATATTTAAATCATGGGAAATACAATTCAAGTAATAACCATCAAAATCCCTCAACCCAGTTTCAAACCCAACAATTAAAATCACATGAATAATGATTAAATATATTCCATAATGTAAAATTCAAGTTAGGGAAAAATAAACATGCCTAAAATACACAAGAAGTTGAAGACAATTCAAAGTTTGGAGTCCGGAGTAGTGATTTCTTGAAAACCCCTTGAGCTTTCTTAGTTGGAAAGTTAAAGATGAAAATAGTGGAGTTTGTGTCACAGCCTGATTTACGAGTCATGATGGCACCTACTCTATCCCGCTAGAAGGTAAGCCAAACCATAACCCAGAGTTAAACACAATGGATTAGCTTGGTAGAAATGCCTCAAAAAGGCATGATAGGCAACCCAACACAATAAATACACAAGACAGTAACAAGAGTTTAAAGATAGTCACTACATAAATACCATCCCACAACCTGGTAGATCTAGTATAAGAGAATCTAGAAATAAAAATACAACCCAGGTATCTAGAATAGTCGATACAACTGTCTTGAAATAAAAGACTGAACATAAAAGATAGTGGGAAATGGGCAACTCGGACTCCAAGATCTCACCCGATCACCAGATATCAACACTATACAAACACAAATCAATGACGGTAACTAGTACTCAGATCTGCACCAAAAAGGTACAGAAGTATAGTACAAGTACCAAAATAATGGGTACTCAATAGGTATCATCGACCGACTGAGCTAAATCATGATATAAGTATGAAATAGTAAAGGATATCATAACTAAGTCAAGGTACTGAAATGAGTCTGAATCATCTCTAATACTGTTGTACATAACAAATAATTTAACTGGAATAATAATATAACACAAGGCATCAACACCTGCCAATATCGTCGGGCAATATGAGTAAATAAATTGGAATAATAACACATCACTCTTAGAATAGAGCAACATATCATCGATGAAGATAATGACAAACATGTCAGAAAATAGATGGAAGAACCTATTCATCAAGTCCATAAATGTCACTAGGGAATTGGTCAATCTAAATGACATAACTAGAAACTCATAGTGATCGTACCAGGTTCTAAAAGCAGTCTTAGGGATATCCATATCCTTAATCTTAAGTTGGTAATAACTCGACCTAAGATCAATCATCGATCCTAGGAAGAGGATACTTATTCTATATAGTCACCTTGTTCAATTGACGATAATCAATGCACATGCAAAGGGAACCATCCTTCTTATGCACAAACAACACGGGGGCACCACACAAAGACATATTAGGACGGTTGAAACCTTTAACTAAGAGGTCTTTCAATTGCTCTTTAAGCTCTTTTAGTCCGTTTGAGCCATTCTATAAGGAGGGAAAAAATTGGATGAGCGTCCAGAACAAGATTAATCATAAAATAAATTTCCTTATCGGGAGAAATATCGGGAAGATCATTGGTAAACTCTCTAAACAATAGGAACAAATTCTGGAGAAGGATCTTTCGAGTTAGAATATTTAACTCAGACCAAATGATACAAACACCCCTTTGAGATCAACCTTTGGGCTTTAAGATACAAAATGAACCTTTCCTTAGGCACTAAAGAACCACCTTCCCGTACAACGACCAACTTATTAGGGAATTTAAACATGACCCTACAGGTCCGATAATATAATGAAGCATAGCATGAGTGCAACTAATCCATCCCTAGAATGATATCAAAATCAACTATGTCCAACTCTATCATGTCTACAAGAGTTTGTCTACCACTAATAGATACCACACCCCCTATAGACTCTTTTAACAAACATAGAGTCTTCTACCTGGGTAGCAATAGACAAAGGAACCGGAAGACTCTCGGGACCAAAATCAAGGTGCACAACCACAAATGGGGTCGCATAAGAAAGTTTAGACCCTAGATCAAACAAATAGTACATATCACGGGCGAAAAGTTTCAACATACCTGTGACAATATCGGGAGATGCCTCAAAATCTTGGAAAGTAACAAGTGCATATAAGTGGTTTCGTCTAGCATCGATGCCAGAAACAGAAATAGAAGATGACATAGCACCCTTTGGTGCAGGTGTAGATGGAGTAGCAATAGGAGCCCTATGGGCTTAAGAGGATGCTAGAGAGGGACACTCACACTGTATGTGAGTGATCTGACCACAACTAAAACACCTATTTCTCCCCATCTCACATAGACCATAATGACTCTGACCACAGAATCTACAAGAAGGGCAAGGTGGAACCGACTGAGCACCACTAGCCTAGAATTAGGCACCCTGTGCCCAGAACCCACCACTAAACTTAGATCAATAATCACTCTATAACTTCAAGTAAGGAAAGTGAGCACTAGCCGAGGATAAAGAACCCGAACTCCCCCACTTCTTCTGTGGCCACTTACCCCCATCTCTACTACTATGCTTGGAAGGCCTAAACTTCTTTCCTTGCCTTTCACTAAACTTAACTTGCTTTTTTTACTCTTCTTCCACTTATTGCATATTCACGATAAACCTAGAGATGTCCATGTTTTCAATCAACAAAGCCACCTTGATCTTAAGGACTAACTCATGGGACAATCTCGAGACAAACTTAGAAATCCTAGCCCTCATGCTAGAGACCATCAAGGGAGCATTCCTTGACAATTGATTAAATTTCAAGGCATACTCTTGGAAGATCGTCCTTCCTTGCTTCAATTTCACAAGCTCTTCTGCCTTTGCTTCCCTAAATTGTTGAGGAAAGAAACAGTCCAAGAAAGCCTTAGAGAAATCCTTCCTCACAGAGGACTAGCATCCATACCCCTAGAAAACTCCCATCCTTTATACCATTGTATACCATTGGTACGCTACATTTTTCAATTGGTAGGAATAAAACTCAATGGACTAGATCTTTAAAACATGCATGATTCGAAAGATCTTCTCCGTTTCATCAAGAAAGTCTTGGGGATCTTCCTCAACTCTTGTACCCATAAACATAAGAGGGCTCAACCTCATAAATTGGCCAATTCTTTTGGCCTCAGAAGAAACAAAAGTCAGAGAATTGCGCTCTGAATGAGAAGCTACCAATTGAGTCAAGATATTGATAGAGCGATGAAACTCAACATTAGTTGCATCTCCTTGAGCTGATGGAATAGGAGGGTCACTGTCATAGTCGGGGTTGGTAGGGATAGGTGGAACCCCATAAATATGGTCAGATATCACAGCCTTAGCCCAGTTCTAAACTTAGGAAATTGGACAAGGTTTGTCCATAGGGCCCTCAGTCGAGGCCGAGGTGTTTGCTTGAACATAAGATCTCCTTAGAGGCATGATCTAAAAAATAGTAAACAAAAATCAGAGGAATCCAAGACCTTAGACTCTATAGCTTGAGATTGAAACATAAGAAAGGGAAACATTCCAAAATGACTCATAGCCTCTCTCTTATAAGTGTGGTGCGCTTCACACTCATAAAAAAGACTCTACTTGACATGGAAATATGAACACCCAACTTACAATAAACCTAGTCTCTGATACTAATATGACACGACCCAAAATCGATCTTTGTCGTATGGGAACCTCAAGCCTACATGAACTGGAGGTTGCCCTGCTAACCTAACTTAATCATCGTTAAATCACAAGAGTCGAATAAACTTTAAATATATAGTAAGATAGTGGAAACAATACCAATAGTCATAACATAAAAATGTCTAACCATTTCATAAATATCAACACACTATCCGTTATATCTAAGTCCATAGTCATGCACAATACCTCTATATTTACCAATGTCTAAAAATGTATATGTTGGGACAAGCTCCTGACAATAGCCAAACAAAGTCTAAAGATGAGAGTCCAAGGATGAATATCTTCAAAAGTAAGGAAGCTCACAACTCGAAAGTCAATGCACGAACCATCTCGATCTACTAATCACTGTGCAAAAAGAGAAGAAGAATCTCCGGCCCCTATGTCATATGGGGACATAGCATGCGGAGACGGTTAGAGGTTGGAGAGCTAACATGTAACTCAAGGATAAGGATAGAATAGTATAATAATTCAATAAAATGTCAAAATATCATATTCAATCGCATTTATACACTTATCCATACATATAGGTATCTCACATGCCAAACAAGGGAACAAGTCTTATCGATACTCTTGAACATTCATTCATTGTACATGAAGTGGAGGAATCCAACCTTCCACACTTATAGGTTCAAATATACTCAATATGTAAGGACTTTAACTATATTCACATTGTCATTGGACAAAGGGACTTTAACCATATACACACGCATTGAGCAAGGTACTCTAACCTTATATACTTCTATTTGGATAGGAAATCTGAACTCAAGCCACAGTAGATAAGGGTATCTAACCTAATTCGGCGTCTTAGATAAGGCAAGGGACTCAAACCAGAAGCAACTTCATTTAAGCAATGGACTTTAACCATAAACACTTTCATTAGGCAAGGGACTTTGACCTTAAGCCATCTCATGAGGCAAGGGACTTTAACCTCAAGCTATTACGACCATCATTAGTCGACATTGGGATTCTAATCCTTTATCCATATGTCATCATCTATTCAATTCACACTTAAGGACTTTAAACCATTTAGCCAATTCAAACTATACATGACCTCATGATCCTTATCGCAACCTTTATTGCTCAACCATTTTAATAGGACGATTCCATAATTTAATTTATCATACAATTAAATTTTGGGTCATCAAGACCCTCACAAACTATTAATATTTCATTAGCAACCTTATACCATATTCTCACCACACTTTAGCTCAACACACAATTCACGTTCACTTTTATGTGTAGGGACTTTAAACCCTTATTATCCATTCACCAAACAAGATCATCAATTACTCAATACATGGATCACAATACCTTTACAATATCCTTTATCAACTATTCATACTTATTGGGACATTGAGCTAGTTTAAAACATCACCAACATGTGACTAGATAATTCACTAAGACATTTTCACAAACACCTTGTGTTCATGCTTTTACCAAGTCCAATTTCATGGTAGAAATCATTAAAATTGGGGTTACTCAAGACCCATATATTAAACCACATACAACAAGAACCCACATGTTCAAATCATCACTATTATAATATATAAACACAAGTCAAAGCAATAACAAACATTATTCATCATTTAATAACAAAACCCTTTCTTTTAATTTAAAAATCATCATATACACTTACTAATCCAAGTGCAAAATACATGGTTTTTGGAGTTATTTAATAAGTGAGAGAGTTACATGCCTTAGACAAGTTGATTCACCAAGGGAGGTTGACTTCACTTGGCCTCTAAAAGAACACCCTTGGAACCCTAGCCTCCAATTCTTCAAAAATGTGTTTGAGAGAGAGTTTAGGATGTTTGATCCACTCAAGAATGTGTTTTAGGAGTCCACACACACTTATTTAGTGAGGGAACTTAGGGTTTATAGGTTAGGAAATGACCACAAGGCCCTCAACTAAAAGCTGAAAAATGACCAGGATGTTGGGTATGACTCACTTGAGTCAATCGTACCCTAGAGTACGAGTGGTACCCTAACTCATACCCTAGGCTTCTCCTAGGTCACCTATACTAGTTAAGGTTCGACTACAAACCTTTTAATTATATGCAAGAGATACGAATCATGCCCTAAATCATACCCACTACTCGTACCAAAAACAATCCACTCAAGTTTGAGACTTCACTCTATAGGATTGGTCTTAGTACGACTCATAACTTAAGGTATGATTGAGGGAGGTTTACTCCTACCTTGGACAGTGAAGGACCCTCACAATACTACATAGGGTATTAGAAGGGGTCACCAACTCATATAAAATGGGTACAAGTGGTACCCTTTGTCGTACCTAGCCAGACACATCAAATGAGGGAATTTTCTAATGGTTTAAAGCCTAGGTGTTTCAATTCTCCCCCACTTGTGTCATTCATCTTCGAATGCTGGGTAATGAAATCATAAACACAAGTTAACACATCGTTATACATCAACCCAACCTTTAAACTAGTTAGAAACAAGAACACAACAAGGATACAATGGAAATCATGCTCATTATCAATCAACCATTTATTCCATCGACTTTGGGACTTAAGCCCATTGCTTATCAAAATACTTACTCATTTCACAACATAGGGACTTTAACCCACTATTTGTCAAAGACATTAATCAACTCAAGGTATTGGGGACTTAAAACCCTAGTCCAACAAGGACACAAATAATTTCAAAGCATTAGGGACTTGAACCCATGGTCTAACAATACATAACTTAATTCAAAGCTTGGGGACTTTAACCCATTGTCTAAATAAGACATAGCTCAATGTAAGAAGATTAACACATACATCAGTCAAGAGTTTCTATAATGGGAAACAAATGTGGATACTTGAAATTCATGTCCTCTTTCGCCTCCCAAGTAGCTTTCTCGAACTTTTGGTTTATCCATAGAACCTTTACAGAAGCCACCTCTTTTGTTCACAAAAGGTGAATTTGTAGATCAAATATCCTTACCAAAACCTCCTCATAGGACAAGGAGTCCAAAATACTAACGTCTTCCAAGGGAACAACCAAAGAAGGGTCACCCATATATTTCCGCAACATAAAGATGTGGAAAACCGGGGGAATGGAGTCCATACTAGAAGGAAACTCCAACTCATAGGCAACATTACCAACCCTCTTCAAAATCACATAGGGACCAACATACCGGGGACTAAGTTTCCCCTTCTTAGCAAAATGCATCACTCCCTTCATGGGAGATACCTTCAAGAATACCCAATCGCCAACTCTAAATTTTAAATATCTTTGCCTCAAGTCCGTATAGGACTTTTGGCGACTTCAAGCGGTTTTCAACCTCTCACGAATCACTTTGACCTTTTGAATAGCTTGGTGAACCAAATTGGGGCCACACAACTTATAGGAGAACGACATCTCCTACCATACAACATCTCAAAAGGCATTATGCCAATGCTAGAGTGGTAACTATTATTATAGGTGAATTTAATCAAGGGAGAATGGTCCTACTATTTACCACCATAATCAATCACACAAGCATATGACATACCTTCCAATGTTTGGATGATCCTCTCTTCTTGTCCATCCATCTGCGGGTGAAAAGTGGTACCAAGGCACATTTTAGTCCCCAAACCTTTTTGGAATGACTTCCAAAAGTAAGATAAAAATGATGGACCACGATCCAAGATAATAAAAACCAGAGCATAATGAAATTTTACAATCTCCATAAGATATAACTTAGCATACTCCTCCACTGAGATATTAGTTCTCACGAATAAAAAGTGAGCGGACATGGTCAATCTATCGATGATGACCCAAATAAAATCATATTAATTTCAAGACAGGGGAAGAATCGGTAACAAAATCCATATTGACTGCCTCCTACTTATATTTGGAAAATGAATCTCTTGATACAAGCCCCCGGGCCTCATGTGCTCAACTTTCACTAGTTGACACACCATACACTTGGACACATAACTAGCCACATCTCATTTCATATTACCCCACCCATAGAACTCGCTAAGATCATGATACATCTTTGTAGAATCGGGATGTATAGCATACAAAGATTTATGAGCCTCGACCATAATCCTTTTTCTTAATCCATCAATGTCGGGAACACATAGCCTACCTTGGTACCTCAAGATACCATTACCACCAATCACAAAGTCAACAACCTTTTTTGACCCAAATTACTCTTGATCCTCATCAATTCGGGATCCACCACTTGCTTTTTCTTTGTCTCAACAAGAAGAGACGATTGAGACACTAGATGCACATACACACACCATTCTCAGAGTCCGCGAGTCAAACTCCAAGATTAGCCAAATGGCAAATGTCCTTCACCAATTCTCTCTTATCTTCATCTATCTGGGATAAACTTCCCATGTAAAATCTACTAAGAGCGTGGACGACGATATTATCCTTACCCAGATAATAATAAAGACTCATATAATAGTCTTTCAATAACTCAAGCCACCTCCTTTGTCTTAGATTCAAATCCTTTTGGGTAAACACATATTGAAGGCTCTTATGATCGAAAAAGATGTCCACATGACATAGACATAATTGCCAAATCTTCAAGGCAAAGACCACAACTAGAAATTCTAAGTCATGAGTATGGTAGTTTTTCTTATGAACTTTAAATTTACTAGAAGCATAGGATACAACCCTACCATGTTGCATCAACACACAACTAAGCCCAATGCGAGAAGTATCACAATAAACCACAAAAACCATTATTTCCCTTGGGTAAGGTCAAAATTGAAGTCGAAGTCAATTTATCTTTCAACTTCTCAAAACTACCCTCACACGCATCTGACCACAAGAACTTGACCTTTTTCTAGGGAAACTTTAGTCAATGGGGAAGCTATGGTCGAAAAACATTCCACAAATATCCTATAGTAACCGGCTAGACCCAAGAAGCTCCAAATATCAGTTAGAGTCGCAGGTCTAGATCATTTCCTAACCGCCACAACTTTTTGAGGATCTACCATGATCCCTTCACTAGAGATAACATGACCAAAGAAGGTCACAACTTTAACCAAAACTCATACTTGGAGAACTTGGCATACAAACGATCATCCTTCAAAGTTCGCAATACGGCACAAAGGTAATCGACATGATCAGTCTCTTAGAATAGACCAAGATATCATTGATGAAGACAATGACAAACATGTCCAAAAATGGATGGAACACCCTATTCATCAAGTCCATGAATGTCGCTAGGGCATTGGTCAACCCAAAGGACATAACTAGAAACTCATAGCGACCATACCGGTTATAAAAATAGTCTTAGGGATATCCACATCCCTAATATTATGTTGGTGATAACCCGACCTAAGATGAATCTTAGAGAAAAACTTCGCACCTTGAAGTTGATCAAAAAAATCATCGATCCTAGGAAGAGGATACTTATTCTTTATAGTCACCTTATTCAATTGACGATAATCAATGCACATACAAAAGGAACCATCCTTCTTGCGCACAAAAAACACAGGGACACCCCATAGAGACATACTAGGATGGATGAAACCTTTATCTAAGAGGTATTTCAATTGCTCTTTAAGCACTTTTAGTCCGCCGGAGCCATTCTATAACGAGGGATATAAATTAGATGAGCATCCAGAACAATATTAATCCTAAAATCAATTTCCCTATTAGGAGAAATACCGATAATTAAGATCATTGGGAAACTTATTAACCACAGGAGTGAATTCTAGAGAAGGATCTTCTGAGTTAGAATTTTTAACTCAGACCAAATGATACAAACACCCCTTTGAGATCAACCTTTAGGCGTTAAGATACGAAATAAACCTTTCTTTAGACACTAAAGAACAACCTTCTCATACAATGACCAGATCATTAGGGAATTTAAACATGACCCTACGAGTCTAAAAATCTAAGGAAGCATAGCACGAGTCCAACCAATCCATCCTTAGAATGACATCAAAATCTACCATGACCAATTTTATCAAGTCTACAAGAGTTTGTATACCACTAATAGTTACCACACACCCCCTATAAAATCTTTTAAAAACCACAGAGTCTCCTACTGGGGTAGAAATAGAAAAAGGAATCGACAGACTCTTAGGACCAAAATCAAGGAGCACAGCTACAAATGAGATCACATAAGAAAGAGTAGACCCTAGATTAAGTAAACAGTACACATCACAGGAGAAAAGTTTCAACATACCCATGAAAAAATCAGGAGATACCTCTGAATCCTAGCAAGTAGCAAGTCCATATAAGAAATTTCGGCTAGCGTCGATGCCAGAACCAGATATAGAAGCAAATACAACACCTTTTGAAGTGGGTATAGATAGAGTTGCAATAGTAACCCTATGGGCCCAAGAAGATGCAAGAGGGAGGCACTCACGTTGTATGTTCCCAATCTAACAATAACTAAAACATTTGTTTCTCTCCTTCTCACACTGACCACGATAACTCTGACCATAAAATCTACAAGAAGGGCAGGGTGGATCCAACTGAGAACCATTAGCCTGGAATTGGGCACCCTGTGCCCGTAACCCACTACTATATTGAGATTGATCATAACCTAAAATCTTCGGGTAAGGAGAGTCATCACTAGCTGAGGAGAAAGAACCTGAACTCCCCTACTTCTTTCATGGCCACTTACCCCTATCTTGCTACTATGCTTGAAAGACATAAACTTCTTTTTTTCCTTTCACTAAACTCAAATTGCTTCTTTTTCTATTCTTCCACTTGTTGTAGATACATGATCAGCCTAGAGATGTCTATATTTTCAATGAACAAAGCCGCCTTGCTCTTAAGGACTAACTCATGGGACAATCCCGAGACAAACTTACACATCCTATCCCTCATGCTAGAGACTATCTAGGGAGAATACCTTGACAATTGATGGAATTTCAAAGCATACTCTAGGACATTTATCCTTCCTTGATTCAAGTTTACAAGCTCTACCACCTTTTCTTTCCCCAATTCTGAAAAAAAAATAGTTTAAGAAAACTTCAGAGAAATCCTCCTACATGATGGAACTAACATCCATACCCTTTGCCAACTCCCTCCCTTCCTACCAATGGGATGCTGCATCTTTCAATTGGTAAGAAAAAACTCAATGGCCTTATTCACCAAAGCATGCATTACTAGGAAGATCTTTTCCATTTTATCAATGAAGCCTTGAGGATCTTCCTCAACCCTCGTGCCCATAAATATAAGATGGCTCAACCATATAAATTGGCCAATTCTTCTGGCCTCAGAAGAAACTGTTGTCAAAATACTGTGATTCGATTGAGAAGCTACCAATTGAGTCAAGAGATTGATAGAGCGATGAAACCCAACATTAGTAGCATTTCCTTGAGAAGATGAAAGAGGAGGGTCTCTCTCATAGTTGGGGTTGGTGGGATAGGTGGAACCCAATGAAGATAGTCAGATACCATAATCTTAGCCCTTGTCTGAACCCCAAAAATTGGACACGCTTCATCCATAGAGCCCTCAGTCGGGGCCAAGATAATTTTCTGAACCTCAAATCTTCTTAGAGGCATGATCTGGAATATAGTAAACAGAAATTAGAGGAATCCAAGACCTTAGACTCTATAGCTTGAGATTGAAACACAATAAAGGGAAACATTCCTAAATGTCTTATATCCCCCCTCTTATAAGTGTGGCGCATTTTATACCCATAAAAGAGACTCTACTTAACATTGCATTATTGACACCCAACTAAACTTGAACCTAGGCTCTGATACCAACTTGATATGACCCAAAATTGGGCCTTTTTGTATGTCACCTCAAGCCCATATAAACCAGAGGTCGCCCCACTAACCCAACCTAATTATCACATAAATCGTAAGAGACAGATGAACTTTGACTATATAGTAAGATAGTGGAACCAATACTAGTAGTCATGACTAAACAATGTCTAACTATTTCATAAAAATCAACACACTATCCAATATACCTAAGTCCACAGTCATCCATAATACCTCTCTATATACCAATGTTTAGAAATGTATATGTCGGTAGAAGCTCCTGATAATATCCAAACCAAGTCTAAATAAAACTAAAGTCTAAATATAAGAGACCAAGGATTAATGTCTTTCGAAGTAAGGAATCTCACCACTCCAAAGTCAATGCATGAACTACCTCGATCTCCTAATCACTGTGCAGAAAGAAAAGAAAAAACTCTGGCTTTAGGGACAAAGCATTCGGAGATGGTTAGAGGTTGGAGCGCTAGCATATAACTCAAGGATAAACATAAAATAGCATCATCATTAAAAACTAAGTCAAAATATCATATTCAATCGCATTTATACACTTATCTATACATATAGGTATATCACATGACAGATAAGGGAACAAGTCTTATCGATACTCTTGAACACTCATTTATCGCACATGAAGTGGAGGACTTTGACGTTCCACACTTATATGTTCAAACATTCTCAATAGACAAGTACTTTAACAACATTCACATTGTCATTGGACAAAGGGACTTTAACCATATACATACGTATTAAGCAAGGGACTCTAACCTTATGTACTTCTATTTGGCTAGGGACTCTAACCTCAAGCCATTGTAGCTAAGGGACTCTAACCCAAGTCAGTGTCTTAGATTAGGCAAGGACTCTAACAAAAAGAAACTTTTTTTAAGAAAGGAACATTAACTACAAGCGCTTTCATTACGCAAGGAACTTTAACCTCAAGCCATCTCATTAGGCAAGGGACTTTAACCTCAAGCCACTACGACCATTATTAGTTGACATTAGGACTATAACCCTTTGTCCATATGTCATCATTTATTCAATTCACACTTAATGAATTTAACCCATTTAGCCAATTCAAACTATATATGACCACATAGTCCTCATGGTAGCCTTTATTACGCAACTATTTCAATAAGCCAATATCTTAATTCAATTCATTGTTCAATTAAATTTATGGTCATAAACACCCTCACAAACTATTTACATTTCATTAGCAATCTTATACCATATTTTTACCATTCTTTAGCTCAACACGCAATTTAAGTTCACTTTTATGTTTAGGGACTTTAACCACTTTTTAGCCATTAACTCAACAAGATTATCAATTACACAATACATGGCTCACAATGCCTTTAAAATATCATTTATCAACCATTCATACTTATTAGGCCATTGCCTAGTTCAAAACATCACCAACATGTGACTAGACAATTCACTTGGACATTTTCAGAAACACCTTGTGTGCATGCTTTTTACCAAGGCCAATTTCATGGTAGAAATCATCAATATTAGGGTTACTCAACACCCACATGTTAAACCACATACAACAACCACCCACATGTTCAAACCATCACTATTATAATGTATAAACACAAGTCTAAGCAAGAACAAATATTACTCATTATTTAACATCAAAACCCTTTTCTTTTGATTTCAAAACCGCCATGTACACTTACTAATCCAAGTGCAAAATACATAGTTTTTGGAGTAATTTAACAAGGGAGAGAGTTGCATACTTTAGACAACTTGATTCACCAAGGGAGATTGACTTCACTCGGCCTTTAGAAGCACACCCTTGGAACCCTAGCCTTTAATTCTTAAAACATGTGTTTGAGAGAGAGTTTAGGATGTTTGATCTACTTAAGAATGTGTTTAAAAAGCCACACATAATTATATAATGAGGGAACTTAGGGTTTAGAGGGTAGGAAATGACCATAAGGCCCTCAACTAACAACTGTAAAATGACCACAATTTTGGGTATGACTCACTTAAGTCAACCGTACCCTAGGATACGAGTGGTACCCTAACTCATACCCTAGGATTATCCTAGGTCACATATACTGGTTAAGGTATGACTACACACCATTGAATCATATCCAAGGGATACTACTTATGCCCTAAACCGTACCCACCACCCATACCAAAAATAGTCCACTCAAGTTTGAGACTTCACTCTATATGATTGGTCTTAGTATGACTCGTACCTTAAGGTACAATTAAGGGGAGGTTAACTCATACTTAGGATAGTGAGTGACCCTCACTATATTTCCTAGGGTATGAGAGGGGGTTGCCAACTTGTATCCAATGGGTACGAGTGGCACCCTTAGTCATACCTAGCCTGGAGACATTAAATGAGGGAATTTTCTAATGTTTTAAAGCCTAGGTGTTTCAGTCATCTTCCAAAATCGAATCGAGTATAATAAACATCATAATCATCTTTTAGAATTAAACCGGGTACAATAAATATCAACATCATTTTTCAAAATTGAATCATGAATAATCAATGTCATAAGTGCTAATATAGTCAAACATCCTGATTTCTAGCATAATTAATAGCATAACTGCCTCTATATTTAATAAGCATGATTTCTAGCACAAATAATAACACAGTTGTTAACATCATCAATAAGGATATTTTCAAGCATGATTACTTAGCATGATCATAATCTTAAGTAAAATCATAGGCAATAACTTCTAAATAGCATGGTTAAAGGCTTAACATTAGCATAGTATATAGCTTATACATAGAATAACCAATAGCTTATCGCAACATGATCCATATCTCATTATAGCATTAGTGACAATCTAATCCATTAGTCCATGAATATTATTTTTAATGCAATTATCACCATAACCATCATGTACCAAGGTTTCTCAATATTGCCTCAAAGGGGCATTCTCTAGGTAATCAACAAGAGGATAAAGATTTAAATAGAAATAATTATAGATCTTGTCTTAAGGTGGGTCAAAGAGCCCACTTCAAAATCCCCAAAATACATTCTAAGTTAAATTCTACCCTGGACTATGCTAAGGTATCTAGGACAACCTTCATTAGTGTAAGCAACTAACTCCAAACTTACTCTAAGCATGAGTGTATAAAGTATATTTACCTAACTTGAGTAATCTAAGTCATTCTCATACTAATCATTTGTAGTGAAGTCCAATTAACCTAAGGCATAAGGAAATAAGTTAAGTGTTTCAACTCTATGGTTGCAAATTATCCTAAACCATCCAACTACCCAAGTCTTGTATTTCATCAATTCAACACCTTAAAAATATCCCTAGTCCAACACAGTATCATAAATATACTATGAAGTAGCTCAACCTAACAAGGGATAAACCTAGCCTACCTTGATATCGAAGAAAGCTTAATGATCCACTAAACCACCAATTTTTTCTTTTGAGAAGCCTTCTCAAGATGCCAATCTATCATAAACACATTCTACTGGTCAATACAAGAATAACGATACCCATATTGCACCATTGTGCTTTATGTCCAAAAATCACACAAAAAAACCAACATGGGTCCCACTTATAGAAATCGCATTTCCAAAACCAACCAAACATTGTTACATGCTCAGGAATCATTACCCTCCAAAATGGTAAAATCAAAGCTAAATTATGGCTAAAATCAAGCCCTCAAGCTTTTGGGGTTTTGAGCAAGAAATTAATAAAATCCACCAAGAAAAGGATGAATTCTTACCTTAAATCAGAAGATAATCATTAGAACAAGAGTTAATCTAGATTCCCAAACATCCACAAGCTTCAATCACATTTTACCTCATTATTTAGGGTTTTATATCTCAAGAAATGGGTGAGAAATGGCTGAGTCTACGACATAAGGGTCTATTTGTACCCAGTCCAGGTCCTTGGGAGTCGCTATCGCGACCTGAAGCTTGTGATCATAAAATCTTATGCCTACCGGTTCTAGTTTCTACATACCATCATCATAATATTAGACTGCTACGGGTATCTCGATCACGACCTTTGGCTCATGATAGCGATGCAACACCTGATAGGATTAGACTTTGAAATCTCCAAGTCCCCACCAAGCCTTTGGGATTCATTAAAAATCCCGTATATGCTAACAAACTATGTAACCATACAAATTCAACATTCTAAACTCAATAACACAATTAAATTTTCCATCTGAGATCGTTTTGGCAAAATATAGGCCCTATACCCATGTTTCATTTTCTTAACTTTTTGACCAAAGTTTGAAATAAGCTTGGGTGTCTCGAGACCCAGACCAAAGGTCCACCTAGCCTAAAATCAATATTCTGAAGTTGCTGATGCAATCAAAATTGGCATACAAGGTTGTTTTGCTGAATTTTTTGCTCGATGGCTATTTAAACCAATGAAGACTCCAAAATAAGGAATTAGCTATAAAAGCCAAATAAATTGCCCGGTAATTGAACTGTTAGTTCCAGCAAGTCATAAATGACTTGGGGCAATTATAGAGAAGCTCTAAAAGCAAAATTAAGGGGAAATATGAAAAATGACTAGAAGGATCATTACAATATACACTATTAAAGGAACTTTTGTCTGCTAAAGTTAAGGGTTATGATGTACCTAAAGTCTCGAACATGTAAGGATACTGGGTTGGCATCTCCCTCTTGATCTACCAAGTAGCCTTCTCCACTTAGCGGTGCCTCTACTGAACCTTAAATATAGTAATCTCTTTAGCGCACCACCTCACATCACTAACCAAAATGGCATAGGCTCCTCCATAAAGGTCAAACACTCATCCAACTGGACTAAGTCCCATCTAAGAACATAAGATGGATCAGGACTGCACCATTGGAACATAAAGACATATAAAACTGGATAGACAACGGCACAATCTAGAGGTTGAGCTAACTCATAAGCTACCTCACCAACTGCGTGAAAAATCTCAAAAGGTCCATTATATCTAGGTCTAACCTTACGCTTCCTACCAAACCTAATCACATCCTTCATGGGAGATACACAGAGGAATATGTGATCACCAACTCAAAATTTCAAGGAACAAAGCCTACGGTGTCCATAAGGCTTCTGCCTACTCTAAGCCACTCTCAACCTATCCTGAATCACTCTAACTCTATCCAATGTCTCCTTAAGAAAATCAGTACCATGGGGTCTAACCTCGAAAGTCTCAAACCATCCAATCAGAGAATGACATCTCCTACCATACAAGGCCTTAAAAGGTACCATATCAATACTCGAATGATAGTTGTTATTATATGTGAACTCTATCAAGGCTAAGGGATACTCCCACTGGCCTCCAAAATCCATAACACAGGCTTGGAGCATATCCAGAAGAACCTGGATAGTCTGATCTGACTGACCATCTATCTACGAATGAAAAGATATACTAAGATCTACCTGAGTACCCAACTCCTCTTCAAATTCTCTCCAAAATGTCAAAGTGAATAGAGAACTATGATTCAAAATAATAAAAATGGGTATCCCATGAAAATGGACTATCTCCTAAACATAGATATGGGTCAATATCTAAGCACTAAAGGATATCTAAATGGGAATGAAATGTGTTAACTTGGTCAAATGATCTACAATGACCCAAATACCATCAAAGCCACAAGAATTGCGATGCAAACCACTAATAAAATCCATGGTAATCTTCTCCTATTTCCACTCGAGAATGGGAAATCTCTGAATTAATCCACCAGGTCACTGATGCTCGACCTTTACCTGCTGACAACATCGGCAACGAGCTATAAATTCTGCCACATCTTTCTTTATACCGCTCCCCCAATAATGTTTTCCCAAATCTTTATACGTCTTAGTTGTGCAAGGATAAATAGAATATCTAGAGCTGTGAGCCTCATGCAGAATCAACTGAGTTATGTCATCAATCCTTGAAACAAAAATGCGGCCATCAAATCTCAATACATCCTCAGAATCTATAGTATTCCTCTAGGACTCACCACTTAACACCTGGTCACAAAGGAAAAAAGCTTACTTTCCTCAAACTGACAATCTCAAATCTACTCAAATAGCAAGCACCATGCCTCCACACTATCCAAAATCCTCCTAAGGTCTAAAATATAAAGGTGAATCATCAAGTTGGCTAAGGACTGGATTTCCCGAGCCAACGACCTCTGAGAAACCAAAATACAAGCCAAACTACTTGTTGACACCCAATTTTGTCTCCTCTTTCTTTCAAATCAGTTCTTTATGCTTCTAAATAATTTTGATAGAAAAAAAGTACATGTATTATATTCCTATAATTAGGATTTTATGCAAGTCCTGCTACCATTTGTATTACTAAAATTAAGAATCATCGACAACATTATTATTATTATTAAATTTATTATTATAATTAATTATTATCATCATCATCATTATTATTTATTGCTATTTTTATTATATTTTAAATTATCGTCGAAGTCCCTTTAAACTTGCGCAAAAGGCATTATATTTATTTTTATTTAATTGTACGAATTTTTTTTTGTGATTTTACACTTTATAAATAATATAGTTCAATTCCGACATTTACCGTACAAGTTTGTTTAAGTACTTATTTTAATATCAAATGATTTTTTATTTCTTTGAATATTATAATATATTTTATCAAAAGTGTTACTTTTATTAATTTAGAAGCCCAAAGAATATAAGAGAAAAATATTTAAATCAACCCATTATTTTGAATATCCTTATAATCTTGGCCCAAATTCAGGCATGATCCATCCAAGCCCACCTTTTCTCTCCCCTCTTATACCTCAGCACCACGTGGATGCCACATTTGTGCCATATAAGGCACCAAAGGGTTACAACACATGCCTGGTCCACGCCTGTAACACTTCTTCCATAATCAGCACATGACTCGTTACATGTCTTGCTCTTATAAGCAGGTCAAACCTAATTAATTTCCAATCACCCTAAACTACCACTTATACCCTCACTTACCCATATAAAGTAACTATAATGCCCTCATAAAATCCTAGAAGTGGACTAGGCCATTCTCCTCTACTCCATCAATGCTTCTCTTTCCTCTCCATTATTAGAAAAAATCTCACATCCTTTATCCATGGACATATGCTTTCATCCTTTTTTGTGAAAACTTTGATAACTCCATCAGCCCTATTCACCTCTCCCTCTCTCTCCATGATTAATTTAATCAAATATAGTGACAAAGTCCTTCTGAATAATCAGATTGCTAAGATTAAAGCTTTAACTTTTAAGAATTTTGATTTGAAATTCAAATAACTCTTTCATATAAAAACCTTCCTCCAAAAAAGAACCCCATGAACCCTTGTTTTCCCTCTATAGATACAAAGATCGGGGCAGGTTTGGGAGGGAGTTTGTTTTTAGCGAAAAATTCTCTGTACTACAACATAGAACAAGATCTTCTGTTTTTCATAAATATTCAATCCTTTCATCTCTCTTTGATGTTTGGAATCCTTTGTGCCATTCGAATCCGAAGTTCCCATTTCGAGTGTAAATTTTTTTATCTACGAGTACCTTAGTTCACTACTCCAAAATAGGTGAAAATATAATATTATTCTTTTATTTAATAATGTTATTCATCCTATTTCTGTGCCTCTTAGATTTCATGTAGGAAACATATTCTATTTTATTGATATGAAGATTTTTTTGAGTGTCTGAAGTCGTTTGTTATTTTTCTTCTAAAGCTATTTCGTCACCATTTTTGCTAGGAAGTTGTTGCACTTGCAATTTTTTATTGAAACAAAAAAAATGAAGTTTAAAAGCAATCGGTTGGGTATGTTATATCCAATAGCCACCATTTCATGTCTTATGCAGTGAACTATTTGAATGAAATATGGATATTCCATGTATATGTTGTAGACAATGTTGCTATCTTCCTTCATTTAAACTATATATATGGTTGTAACATGTTCATAATGAATTTATTCTTCTTGATAGTTTAGCATTTTAAATCCCCTCCCCGTTGATAATATTTTTTTTCTAGATTCTCGTTATTTAAGTATCATGTCTTAAGGTTAATAAAAATACATGTTGTGAACATATATCTCATATGATGCAACAAATGGCGGATAATAAAAGTGAAATTTATTGACTTCAAAACCTCACCAAACTATCTATTAGCATGAATACTCCACTTCCTGAACATGGAACAAGTACCATTGTACCATCTTCTATTCCACCTGCTAATTCTCCCACCTCCAAACACTTCCCACCAAATTCCTCACTCTACCAAAACAACCCTATTTCTTCCATTTCTCCCATTAACCCACAGGAAAATAACCCACAATAAGTTGACTAGCCAGAAACAAACCTATTACCCTTCACTACTCTTTATGTTTCTCAAGCTCTACTTATCCAAACTCTATTTACCCAAATACCAAATACTCAAACTATCCCACTTACCCAAACTACCCCAGTCATCCAAAACCACCAAGCAGCCCCACATACATCGGTGGTACATGCTATATTTCCTAACATGCAATATGTGCCATAAGTATATGTAGAAGAAGCTCAACCTTGTACTATCCCAAGGCTAAACATGCAAGAAATTAATCCTTATGAAGAGATAAAGAGAGAGGCAAGGTCCAAAGTAGATAAAATATAGCAAAGGAGATTCATAGTTTAAATAAAGCATTCAAAACTATCCAACAACAAAAAGGATATAAAGGACTTGATTATGAAGATTTATGTGTTCATCCAGATATTGAGTTGCCGATAGGGTATAAGGTGTTGAAATTTAATATGTTTGATGGAAAAAGGAATCCGCGAGTTTATTTAAATTCATATTATGACAAGCTAGTGGGAGTAGGGAAGGATGAGGCCATTAGAATAAAGTTGTTCATAAGGAATTTGATGGGAGAAGCTTTAGATTGGTACATAATCCAAAATCCATAGAAAAGGCATTAGTTGGAATGCCTTGGTGCAAGAATTTATGGATATGTTCAGGTTTAACACTGAAGTCATCCTAGAAAAATTACACTTGATGAAAATGGAGAAGAAATCAATAGAGTCCTTTAAAGAATATGACATGCAGTGGAGAGCAGACACCGCAAAAGTTTAACCTCCAATGGAAAAAAGTGAGATGACTTCTATTTTTTTGTAATCTCAGAAGGATGTGGCGTATGACAAGTTGATAAGCATGGTTGTACAAACATTCTCTAAGGTTGTTAGGATTGGATAATTTGTTGAAGAAGGTATTAAAATGGGGAGAATTATTAATCTAGCAGCTTTACAAGTGACAAGTAAGGCAATACAGTCTGATCTAACTGGGGGAGCGACTAAAATGAAGGATGGAGTTTTCATTGTTATAACTATTCAGGAAAAAAAAACAAACCAAATATTAACATACCAATATCCACCACCTTAGCCTTTCTAATGTAGCCAATATGCCCAAACTCCTCATCCATATTACCAAACTTTACCTGCCCCATATCTAGTTTATCCCATCCAACCAATATATTACACACCTCAAGCACCAGCCTATCAAAATCCACTACAATATCAACCTACCTATCCACCTCAGACTCACTACCAACCGCAAGATCGCCCTTTAAATTTACTAAGACCTCGCCTAAACTATAAAAAAAGGCCAACTAAAACCTATACACCTCTAGTTGAACCCTTTTCCCAACTATATAAAGGATTGAGAGCTGCAGGAGTATTCCAGCCGATCCAAGGTAGAATTCCCAATCGCCTATTGGGATGGTATGATGGGACAAAGCATTGTGTTTATCATTCCAGGATTGCTGGGCATAACATTGAGAACTACCTTACTCTCAAGGATAAGATTGAAGAGTGAATCAAAGAAGGGGGTATTTAGTTCAAAGGGGCTCCCCCCAATGTGAATAACAATCCCCTGCCAAATCATGGGGGTACCCACGTGAACATGATCACCATTGATGAAGAATATAATTTGGAAGGAATTGTCGTATCAATCACTGATAAAGAAAAGGTGGAAACATCAACTTTCATTATGCCTATAATGACAGTCCAGATGTGAGCACCAATTAAAGTAGAAGTTCTTATTTCCAATCCTACGATCATAGATTTAGTTGCTCAAACATATTTAGACAGTAAAATAGTTCATTGGAATTACTCAACTGATACAAGGGAAAAAGGAAAGGAAAAATTAGTTGTGAAAGCTACTACTATGGGAATGACAAGATTGGAGGCATTGTTATGTCCTTGAAGGAGTCATGATAGGAGTACCAAATAAGGAGAATAGTCAAAAAGGGTCATGATAGAGGTTGAGGTAGAGGATTTATAGAGTAATATACTGACTAAGAAGTATTATGTTGTGGAACAGCTAAATAAAATTCCTACCCAAATCTCCTTATTTTCATTATTGATGAATTCTGCAACTCATAAGAGTGCTCTAGTGAAGGTGTTAAATAAAGCTTATAAGCCAACTAAGATGACTATCGATAATGTTTTAGCTCTAGTGGGATAAGTTCTAGAAGCTAATATAGTCTCTTTTTATAAAGATGAATTATCACCTGAGGTCATGGGGTACAATAGAGCATTGAACATCACTCCAGGTATAGGGACAATTTCATTTCTAAAGTTTTTATTGATAATGGCTTAGCTGTTAATATTTGCCCTTATACTACTCTTTGGGCTTTGGGAATTGACATTAGGAAGGTTCGTGAAAGTAATGTGAGGGTTAAAGTATTTGATGGTACTCAAAGGGGAGTCACTAGAGAAATTAATTTGGCACTACAAATTGAACCTGTGGAGTTCACTATGGAATTTCAAGTGTTGGATATATCTGTTAGTTATAATCTGTTACTTGGAAGACTGTGGATTCACAATGCTGGTGCAGTCCCTTCTACCCGTCACTAGACTTTGAAATTTGTTTGGGATTATTATGAGATTGTGATTCATGGAGAGAAAAATAGTTATATCTGCCAAGAGAACTCAGTCCCTACCATTGAACGTGTAGAAAAACTAAACGGATCCATTTTTTATGTTAAAAAAATCATATGTATTGCTCAGGTAGAAAGGTTAAAGTTACCACAGGCACTTATGATGGTGGCCATGGAAATGTTGAAGAATGGTTTTGTGCCTAGTCAAGGTCTTGGTGTGAACTTTGATGGAATACTAAAGACAATTCAATTGTTTGAATAGAAGAGAACTTTTGGTCTTGGATATGAGACCTCGCTTGAAGAAGTCTCATTGGCTAATCTAAAAAGAAAAGGTGACATTCTCTTGCCAAAGCTTATCCAGCTCCTGAATCAGTCATTTTTCAAAATGTTTGTTTCCCAAGTATCAGAAGAATATAATGAAGAAGTCCTCATTGAAGGATTAAAAAAATTGTTCATTACCGAAGAAAAAAATGAGTGCAACATGATTTTGGAAGATTACATTGAGACCCTGACTATCTAGGATGCTAAGCCTAGAGATGATTTGAAAAATTGGAGTTGTACCCCATCCCTGGTTCTCTGTGAATCTTGGTAGATGATTATACTTGTATTAATGATACAACATGATTCTATACTAAGGCCTGAATCGTGTTTATGAATTTATGTGTTTTGCCTCCACTTTTGAAAGATTAAATGCCAAATCCAAACTATGTTTTGCTACTTTAATTTCCAATCATCTCTATTAATCTATTTTCTCTTTTTCTCTTTTTAGCAAGCAAACTAACAAAGCTGCCGATACTACGAATGTGACATATTGTGAAACAAGTAAAATAATTCCAAATAGCGAACAAGACTTTGCAGAATGTGAAAAAGACACGATGTCTGAAGAGTTGACGAAGGAATTTGAACATTTTGAAAATAAGGCAAACCTAAATTTGTATGAAACTGAGACGATAAACTTGGGGAATTCAGATTTCATAAGAAAAACAAGGATTAGCATTCATTTGACTCCATCCCAAAATAATGAATTGATTGATATTTTGAAGAAATATATAGATATGTTTGTATGGTCCTATGATGATATGTTGGATCTAAGCACAAACATTATTTCACATAGGTTGCAAATAATCCATCTTGTCCTCTCATAAAGCAAAAGCCAATAAAGACGAAGCCTAATTTGAGTTTGAAAATTAAGGAAGAAGTCTCCAAGCAATTCGATGTCAATATCATTCAAGTAAATATCCCACTTGGTTGGCCAACATTATACCCGTGCCAAGGAAATACGAAAAGATCAAAGTATGCATGGATTATCGAGATATCAACAAAGCTAGCCCAAAATATAATTTACCTCTCCCAAATATTCACACACTCATTAATAATTGTGCAAAGAATGAGTTGCAGTCATTTGTAGATTGATTTGCAGGGTACCATCAGATCCTGATGAATGAAGAAGATACTGAGAAAACTGTATTCATCACACCTTGGGAAGTATACTATTATTAGGTGATGCCTTTTGGACTCAAGAATGCAGGGGAAACTTATATGAGGTCCATGACTACCATTATTCACTAAATGATCCATAAGGATATTTAATTTTATGTAGATGATGTCGTTATCAAGTCACGAAAGGTCTCAAATTACTTGACAGATTTGAAGAAGTTCTTCTATAGGTTGAGGCAGTATGATCTGAAACTGAATCCCATAAAATGTGAAATTGGTGTCCTCGCTGGGAAGCTATTAGGTTTTACCATGATTAGGAAAGACATAGAATTGTATCCTTCAAAAATAAAGGCTATCCAAGACTTTCCTCCTCCAAGAAGTCGAAAGGACGTAATAAGTTTTCTAGGTCGACTAAATTACATCAGTCAATTTATTACACAATCTATGGTGATTTGTGAACCGATATTCAAGCTTTTGAGGAAGGATGCTACTACCAGGTGGACAGAAGATTTCCTGTAAGCTTTTGATAGAATCAAGGAGTATTTATCTAATCCACCGATTTTGGTGCCCCCAAAACTCGAAAGGTCATTATTGCTATATTTTTCTGTGTTAGACAATGTATTTGGGTGTGTTTTAGGACAACATGGTAAAACCAAAAAGAAGGAGCAATCTATATATTACCTGAGCAAGAAGTTCACGCCATATGAAGCCCGGTATACTTTATGTGAACATACATGTTGTGCCTTGACTTGGATTGCACAAAAGTTAAGGCATTACAAGTGTGCGTATACCACTTTTCTCATCTCTAGGATGGATCTACTTAAGTATATATTTTAGAAGCCCATGCCTATCGGGAAGCTAGCAAAGTGGCAAATTTTGCTGAGTGAATTTGACATTATTTATGTTACTCAAAAGACAGTCAAAGGACAAGAGTTAGTCGACCATCTTGTTGAAAACCCCATAGATGAAGAAGTTTTATTTATTGGAGAATGTATATCATAAGAATATCTATGTTGGAGAATGTTATTTGATGGGGCAGCAAACTTCAAAGGAAATGGTATTGGGGAAGTACTAATTTCAGAATCATGACAACATTACCCAATCTTAGCAAAGCGTAGGTTTCCATGCACTAACAATATGGAAGGGTACGAGGCTTACATTTTTGGTCTTAGAATGGATATTGATATGAACATATAGGAACTCTTGGTTATATGGGATTTAGATTTAGTGGTTCATCAAGTACAAGGCGAATGGAGTGTCAAGAACGTAAAGTTGCTTCCATATCTGGAGTGTGTGAAATAATTGCGCAAGAAATTCATTAAGGTTGAATTTTAAAATGTCCCGAGAACTTAGAATGAGTTAGCCGATGCATTGGTGAACTTTTCCTCTATGATTCAACATCCAAAAAAGGATTTCATAGAACCTATCAAGGTGAATATACCAGACCAATTAACCTACTATTTTCACGTTGATGAGGAGCTCGATGGAAAACCTTAGTACTACGACATTAAGAGCTATATCAAGAAAGAAGACTATCCAGAGGGAATAACCAGTATTCAAAAGACAACACTTTAGAGATTGGAAAATCACTTTTTCCTAAATGGAGAAATCCTTTATAGGAGGACTCCAGATTTAGGATTGTTAAGGTGCGTCGATGCTCAGGAGGCGATCAGGTTAGTCAAAGAAATACATGGGGGCATGTATGGGCCATATATGAATGGTATTATTTTGGCAAAGAAGATTCTTAGAGTTGGTTATTTTTGGATAACAATGGAAATAGATTGCATTCGCTTTGTGTGAAAATGTCATCAGTGTCAGATTCATGGTGATTTGATTCATGTTCCACTAAATAAACTCAATGTGATGAGTTCCTGCTAGCTTTTTTCAGCTTGGGGCATGGATATAATCAATCTTATTGAGCCAACTACATCAAATGTACATAGGTTCATCTTGGTGGATATTGATTATTTCACCAAATGGGTAGAAGCCTTTTGATACAAGTCTGTGTCAAAGAAAGTGGTGATAGATTTTGTCCATAATAATATTATTTATCGATATGGATTCCCTGAGTCAATTATAATAGATAATGAATCTAACCTCAATTGTGGCTTGATGCGTGGGATATGTGAAAAGTTTAAGTTACTCATCGTAACTCCACCCCTTACCGTCCTCAAATTAATGGAGCATTTGAGGCTGCCAACAAGAACATTAAATGGATATTATGGAAGATAATTGATAACTACAAGCATTGGCATGAGAATTTGCCATTTTCCCTCATTGGCTATTGCACTATAATTAGGACTTCTACTGGTGCAACACCTTATCTTTTAGTGTACGGAATGGAAGCAGTATTACCCACAGAGGTAGAGATGCCATCTTTAAGAATCATTCAAGATACTGAGTTGAGTGATGCAAAATGGATTCAAAACCGATATGAAAAATTGATTCTAATTTATGAAAAGAGGGTGAACACAGTTTGTCATGGGCAGCTTTATTAGAATAGAATGCCCAAAGCTTTCAATAAGAAGGTAAGACCGAGATAAGTCAAACTGAGACAATTGGTATTAAAGACCATACTCCTTCACCAAAATGAAACTAAGGAAAGTTCGCACGTAATTGGCAATGGCCTTACATGGTTCATGGAGTAATGACAGGTGAAAACTTGATCTATGCAGAAATAGATGGTGAAGTATGGCCGAAAGCCATCAATGCAGATTTTGTTAAGAGATGTTATGTCTATAATCCTTTATCTATTGATTATGTAATATTTTTCTTTCTATGTAATTAAACTACGAATGATCTGGCTCCCTCGAGGGAATACGTAGGAAGCCCACATCAGGTTTTGTCTCTTAACTAGAAATTTACCAAAAATCCCTTTTTATTTATAATGCAAACTACGGTTGACTTGACTTCCTAGGAAGATACGTAGGCAGCCACATTGGCCTCAGTCATATTAAAATAAAAATTAAATTTCCCTCTATTTCTATTTCATATGTAATGAACTACATTTAGCCTGATTTCTATGGGATACGTAGGCAACCCATGGAGCGTTTGACCAATAATTTCTCAATTTTCTCAAGTGTATTTCATGAACTACTCTTGATTTGATTTCCTTAGCGAAATACATAGGCAGCCTATATAAGGCTAGGTCTCATCATCTTAGAACGCCAGCATCTCGCTCAAACCAAAACTGGAACAAGTTTTAAGGGGCATCATTTTTAGAAATGGTTAAAGAAACGTCGAGAGATATTGAAAAATATGGTGTAACACCCAATTGTTATAGTTGTCCTTGGCCATCCATTGGATTCTTAGAAGTCTAACATTAATTATTTTATGGTGACACTATATTTGCTCGAGGACTTCCAATTTAAATTTATTATTTTTTTAAATAATTTAATAATATTTACTGAAAATATCAAGTCCATGCTATATGTAAGGCTAATTTTAAGTCGTTAGTTATTTTAAATTTTCATATAATGTGGTGTTTACATAATAATATAAGGTGTATAATGTTTATAATTATTAATATCTCTTTCATGTTTATCAATTACTGTATACTTTTAATAGAATATCCAAGTATATGGTATAAATAAGAACTGTTTGGCAGCAATCTTAGTGGACAACATATTTGATTTATTAGCCATTTATGTATTTATTTGTTTATTATCATTGTTAGAAGATAAGTCCAGTTATAAAATGAATTAATTACTTCTTTACTATAGGACGTGATTTATATATAGAAAATTTGTATAAACTCTAGAGAATACGAAATGAGTATGACCCACTCGTATATATACTAGTTTAGTGAGAGTTTTATAATTTATTATTATTTTAACGGAGATAGTAAATCTAATTGCATTGAAAAATTATTATTATTATTATAGGAGGTTGTCTCTATTTAAGATATGTTTTATTAATTATTATATATTTAAAATGTTGTATTTATTTTATTATGGACTTATGCAATACCCAAATAAATTCATAACGTGATAAAAATAATTGTTGAAAGTGGTGTGGGGTGGATACTTCCACATCCACGTGGAACTCCAAAGAAGGGGAAACAGCTAATTGTTCTAAGATTAGGTGGCATCATTTCATGCATGTTAATTTTATATTAGGAAAGTAGAATCAATTGTGATGGCATAGATAATTCTCAATCATTTACCATACTTTTTGTAACTTACCTATATGTATTCCCACTAACGTTTTCATTCATTAATGGTTTTTATAAAAATGTTCTGTTCATATATATATTTTATGTTTGTTAAGGAATTAATGGTGGGGGAGATAAGTTTGTATAGTATGTATGGGATAGTGATCATGATGGTGAGGATTATATGTGAGAAAATAAATACATTACGGGTTGAGCTACAATGACATATCACGACGGGTACGGGAAAGGAGTTGAGGTGTCTTCATGAATTGGGAACTAAGGTATGTTAAGGCTATTTCTTTGTTTTGTTGGCATGGTATTTTAAGATTTGTTATTTTTGGGCCTAGAGTTATATGAAGAACCATTCATAGATATGCTTGTTGTTATCAATAGTTTTCACTCCGTAAAGGGTCTAGAAGAACAACAACCGTTAGTGGACGTTCACTTTGTTTGGTTCCATAGTGTAATTTGAAGTCCCATAGCTTGCTTCAACCGAAGTGTCATTGGATTCAGTATTAGTAACTCAATAATTACTTGTCTCTAATGTATACTATAAATATGTTCTTTTCTTATTTTATTTGTCCCTATCAAGTATAAGTTATATAAATTTAGTATAAACATGTGAAAGCATTCAAGACATTTTACGTGACCTTAGGCTCTTCAAATTTGATAATCTGGAGAACTATTGACATAACTTGAATGTCTATGTTCACTCCATGTCAATACAAGTCAATGACCTACATTAGTTGTCAAACACAAGACTTTGTTAAGTAATTAAGTACGTCACTCTCATAGGACCATAAAGTAATGTCAAGTAGATATATTAAGTCCATCCCTATTTGTTTTGGCTAATCTACGCACCACTAGTCCAAGAGAATAATTTTCTAGATAATGTTTCTTGGTATCATATGGGGATAATGGCTACGTAAATGTTGGCCTAGGCTGTATTTACTTTTATCATATAACAAGAAAACTAAGAGGACTTTGAAAGAAATGGGTAATTTAGTATTGTGGTGTACAAAAGGAGGTAGGATGGCATATGGATTACTTATGGCAGTGTTATTTTATGCACATACATGTTCTTGCTTTATATGCATATATTCAGATATAATGATGGTCTTAGAAGATCGCATAGTGACTTACTTATTTTTGTTATAAATTGCTAGTTAGCTAAGATTATTATTGTAGTATGATTTATTTATTGTTTAGCCACATACATACATATGGAGTATATGCATTGTATCTGTTGCCCTAGGAATTGGTATCGGAGTTATTCCTACACAACATGCATTACATGCCCTCAAGAGTAGGGGTTTAGGGTGTACGCCTACACCATTCACATTAAATTATAATTCATATGATTGTGCAGTGTGGCTCGATTCATTGTCGTTAGCTCTGTGTGGGGCCTAGGGGATCTTAATAAGTTGTAGGGATTATAGTGACATAAAAAGTTAGGTGTAAATAGAATTAGATCTGAGTTATTGATAGTGGGTTGTCGTGTGATAGTTGTGAAGCCGTATGAGCTGAATAGGGGAATAAAGATTGATAAGGCTTTGGTTTAGTAGATATTGATAACTTTTCATTACTTTCCTTTCACTATCATCTAATTGTGGCATGCATCAGTCGAGCTTATAGAGTCTATGGAGATTATGGGTTAGTTGGTTGTTAATACTAATTTTTCTAATTATCTCATGGTAGATTAACGTCTAATAAGAGAGGTCCATGTAAGTAATTTAAATGTGTTAAAAAACTTATAGCATCTTGTAAATATATCATATCTTGTTGTAGCAAAGATTAATTTTAAGTACAGAAATATATTTTGAGAAGCTAATACGTAACTCTACGACTCTTATCTTTATGACAAAAGCTGGTTTTGCCGTTAAGAACCTAATATAGGGGACACAACATAGGACAAGTCCGGCCAGTTTTCCAATTTAGAAACCCCTTATGCACTACAACTAGTAGTTCTATAATACCTTTTTATACAAAATGTATTTTGCAGTAATTCTAGATTAAATTCTTTAAAACTCCAAGGCATGTACCTACAACTTTCATGAAGGCTATAATGTTTGGTTTTGTGATTTACTTATTCTAAACTAAGTTACACCACTAAATAGTGGAGCTAGCCAGATTTACTATTTTGAGGGTTTAGTGAAACTAGTGCAAACCAAGCTTTGTTTTGAAACTAATATTCTCGATAGAACTATTGGAAATTGAATAGTTGTTTACTTAGGTGTCAAGGTTGTACATACTTATTTATAATCTGAGGGAGACTTGAAATAATTGTTCGGGGTTATGATTTGAACTCTTCAAGCTATGGTTGGATTGCTTATGTGTTAAAAGACTAAGATTCGTGTATGAACTTGAATGTGTCCTCTCATTAACTTCTGGTATACTTTAAATGTTCATTGTATCATAAGCCCTAATAGTCTAATTGATGGTATACTTTATTTGGTTCACACAATCACATGTTCCTTTATTGTAATACCACTTCTGTCGTGTTAGGATAACGTGACCTTATGAAGTCTTTACTGGATTAATCATACGATCTTATGCCCTTAATTGGAATATGCAACTATTTCTAATTGGAATTTATCCACTTTCCTAACTAGTTCCCATATTCATATGCCCTTTTAATTTTTATCATATAGTAAGCAGTTATTATATAGTCCAAATCGCTTTATTTGAGAAGTTATGTGTCACCATTTGAAAGCAAATGTGGAATGTCTAGATGTGTTTTAAATGAACTTCTACTAAATAGAACTATTTTTTCTCTTTTTATACACCGTAGTGGATCATTAATAGACCTAAAGTCCTTACTTCTCACATGTCCTCATGGGTCAGTTGTGTATATTCACCGTGTCTAATAAATTTTATTGAGTCATATGAGTTTCTGAGTATCACATTGAGGTCTTTTTTTTTTACTTCATGTGTTATTGTTGTTGCCTTGAGTATTTTATCTTATGTCTACATCACAAGTTTATAGTTCCAACAACTCAAAAGGATTATGATCACCAAAGTAACAATCTCAAAAGTTAAATAAACTTAGTAACCCAAATGTAATTTTTATGGGTGGCAGCCCAAGGGGTTTTGATACCTAGCATAAGGCCAATCCCAGTTGACGTGTTTATGGGTGGCAGCCCAAGTGGTTTTGATACCTAGAATAGGGCCGATCCCAGTTGATGTGCTTATGGGTGGCAGCTTAGGGGTTATGATACCTAGCATGGGACGATGCGATTAATGTATTTGTGAGTGTCTTCCTCTTCAACCACTGATCTACTGGTCATTTATCATATGTTATAAAGTTATTAAAACAAAGAAATATAAAGTAAAGAAAATAATGTAATGTATATGATTCCACAATTATAAGAAAGATGATCTTCTATACTTGCCCCTATTGTTATACATCGATATCTGATTTCATTTAATCTCTTATTTTACATATATATGGTCACTTAATACCTTATATACTTAGTACATTTTTCGTACTGATGTCCGTATAGCTTGGGGGGCCTGCATTCATGTCTGTAGGTTGTTAGAAGGAAAGAGGTGCATGTTGCATACGATCGATTTCAACTGATAATTGGCATGCTTCGTTATTTTTGGAGTTTCCGAGTCTAGAGTTTACTTTGACTTATATAACTAATGAACACTACGAGGACTGTCCCGACTCATCATAGAGGCTTGTAGACTGTTGTTGTCGTGGGTCAGATAGTCAGTTACAGTCCAATTCTTCTTATATTATACTTTTGTTACATTTGTGTTTGTCTTAGTTGTGTTTCCTTTCAAATTCAATTTTGCCTTGATAGTTCACTAATATTGTTTTGTTGGGTTCTAGTTGATTTGTTTAGTCAAGAGTGGCACCAGGTGCCAGTTGCACTCCATAGTTTTGGGGTGTGACATGTGGGTTCAACCAAGTAGTTGAAAAAAAGTACATTCGATTTGGATAAAGGACGTTACATTGTTTCCCAATGTGTCACAATTCAAAACTTTGGAAAATTTTCTTTTTGCCACTACCCATATTTGCATATTTTATTTATCAAGTTATTTATTATGCTTGTTTATTTTCTATTTTAAATAAATTTTTTGTCAAATATTTTCTTATTAGTTATTGTCATGATTGGAATAGATGGGGTTATGAGTCCAAACAAAGTTGGAAGAATGTAGTATCAAGAGCCATGCCTTCAAAATCGACACAAATCAACCAACCCCCAAACTTACAAACTTTTCTCTAGATGCAGGTTCTACAGATTAGCAGATACTAAAGTTAACGACATTGTAGTCTTGTGAGGATTACACCTCGAACGGTTTGGATTCCTTTAAATTATTTAGGAGAAATTATGCCTTTGTAAAGATATTGATTTTAGAATTATAAATTAAATGATTTTGAAGATTGACAAAGATTTCAGATGCACTACACATATCTTCTATCTGGTCTATTTAATTTCTTCAAATTTACTGCACAAATATTTCAATTGCTTAAAATGCACAATACATGACTTTCAATTGCTTGCATGTACGCTCTAAAATACACCGTACTTGCACTGTATAAATACATTAAAATATTTTAAAATGCATTGCACATGGATTTAATGACTTTACACAAGCACAAACGCATTGCACAATTACTTTTAATTTAAAATACACAATACATGGCTTTCAATTACTTTACACCGCACTACACAAATGCTTTAAAATATTTTAGAATGCATTACACATAGCTTTAATGGCTCCGCATAAGAAATAATGCACAACACAATCACTTTAAGTTATTTGGCACTATGCATGGCTTTCATTTTCTTCTAAGGCACTGCATAATTTCTTTGAGTTATTTTGTACTATGCATGTCTTTGAATTTCTGCTATAGCATCACATAGTTGATTTCAAACGAACTGCACAATTGCTTTCTAATAATTGCACAAAACTTATGGATGCACCAAATAAATGCTTTATAGAAATCTATTGCTTGCAAAAGTTATTTTTCATAAATCATCGGCATAGGAAAAAGCCTCCATCCATCAATCATTTGGCCGAAAATGCCTCATCATCATAATTTTCTTGGTTTAAGGACTCATTTTTATCATCGAGAGACACCATTCTCATGAATCATCGGCCTAAAATCTTATTTTATAAGCTTTGTTAAAGGTATCATTTCAGCCGAAGGCCACATTTTAACAAGCTAACGCCTGAGGGGTGTCATTTTTAGAAATTTTTAATAATTGTTTTACACTTAATGTTTATGTACTCGTTGTTTTATCTAGTTTAGGTTTTGTAGGTGCTTTAGCACAAACTTGGAACTCATTCTTAGTAGTGAACTGGGACAATTTGTTTGGAATAAGGATAAGACTCCCAACAGAGATCAAGATTCTACCTCGTACTTCACTTGACCTTACTTCTAAATGCCCTACTAACATCAATAATTTGATAGTAAAGTTATCTCATTTTCATCTTCTATGTTCCTGAATCATTATACCCAGTGTCATCATAATTCGACACTGGACAATCTTTATAAGCTCATGCTTATCTTTACTTTTTTAATTACAAGAATTATAAGTCTTGAACTACATATGGCTTGATTCTCATGCAATTTGAGATATGTAGGCAGCTCGGAGTCTTGAGTTCGGTCACATTCCTCCCAAATATTTTTCATACTTATCCTTTCAGATTCTATCAATTGGACAAAATTAGGTTACTAACTCAAATTCATTGTTCGGAAACTCTTTCATCATTTCCAGCCAAAGAGGGACAACTGTTTACACCCAATGTTGTCCCGCTTTTATTTCAAATCATCTCTTTATGCTTCTAAATAATTTTGATCGCTAAAAAAAATGCATTAATATTAATAAAATTAAGAATCATTGACGACATTATTATTATTGTTATTATTATTATTATTATTAATTTTATTATTATTATTATTAATATTAATATTAATATTAATATCAATATTAATATTAATATTATCATCATCATCATCATTATTTATTGTTATTTTTATTTTATTTTAAATTATCGTTCCATTCCCTATAAACTTGCACAAAAGGCATTATATTTATTTTTATTTAATTGTATGAAATATTTTTGTGATTTTATACTTTATAAATAATACCTTTCAATTCTGACATTTATCGTGCAACTTTGTTTAAGTACTTGTTTTAATATCATATGATTTATTATGTATTTGAATATTTTAATATGTTTTATCAAAAGTGTTATTTGTATTAATTTAGAAGCCCAAAGAATATAAGAAAGAAAGCATTTAAATCAGCCAATTCTTTTGAATAAACTTACAAACTTGGCCAAAATTCAGGCCTTGTCCATCAAAACCCACCTTTTCTCTCCCCTATTCCACCTCAGCACCACGTGGATGCCACATTTGCACCACATAAGGCGTCAAATGGTCACAACACACGCCTGTAACACTTTTTCCACAATCAGCACGCTTCGTAGGTCAAACCCAATTAATTTTCAATCACCCTAAGCTACCTATTATACCTTCACTTACCCACATAAAGTACCTATAATTCCCCCTTGAAATCATAGAAGCAAACTAGGTCGTTCTCCTCTAATCTATCAATGCTTCTCTTTTCTCTCCATTATTAGCAAAAATCTTACCTCCTTTAGCGATAGACAGATGCTCTTATCCCCTTTTTTGTGCGAACTTTGATAACTCCATCAACCCTATTCACCTCTTCCTCTCTCTCCATAACAAATTTAATCAAATATAATGAAGTCCTTCTAAATGATTAGATTATTAAGCTTTAGAATTTTGATTTGAAATTCAAATAACTCTTTCATATTACAAACTTTCTCCCCAAAAGAACCCCATTAACCTTATTTTCCCCTCTATAAATACAAAGATCAGAGGAGGCTTGAGAGGGAGTTTTTTTAGCAAAAAATTATTTGTAATACAACACAGAACAAGAGCTTCTGTTTTTCATAAATATCTAGTTCTTTCATCTCTCTTTAATGTTTGGAATCCTTTGTGCCATTTGAATCCGAAGTTCCTATTTCGAGTGTAAATTTTTTATCTAAAAGTACCTTAGTTCACTGCTCCAAAGCAGGTGAAAATATAATCTTATTTATTTATTTCATAATTTTATTCATCTTATTCCTCCGCCTCTCAGATTTCATGTAGGAAGCATTTCTATTCTGTTGATATGAAGATTTCTTTGGGTTTTTAAAGTCGTTTGTTATTTTTCTTCTAAATCTTTTTTGTTGTCACTTTTGCCAGAAAGTTGTTGCACTTGCAATTTATTGTTCAAACCAAAAAAATGAAGTTTAAAACAAATCGGTCGGGTCTATTATAAATATGGATATGCCATGTATATGTTGTAGACAATGTTGTTATCTTCCTTCGTTTAAACTATATATATGGTTGTAACATGTTCATAGTGAATTTATTCTTCTTAATGGTTTAGCATTTTAAATCCCCTCCCTGTTGATAACATTTTCTTTCCAGATTCTTATCATTTAGGTATCATGTCTTCAGGTCAATAAAAATACATGTTGTGTGCTATCTTCATAGATCATCTATCTTCTTTTATGCATTCTCATTAATTGAGAAACTCCTTGTAACTGATTTCCTTAAAAAAGTCTGGTCGAATGTGTGAAAAGGGTGTTGTTTTCATTCGAGACACTACTTATACTGCTACTAAGTATGAGTTCTCTCATGATGTTTTCAAAGGGACTAAAAAAAATAGATTTTGTATGCCATGAATCTCACAAGGAGAAGCTGTTTTTCGATTAAAAGAATGAATGCTCATGCTTTCACTTTGGTCAAATTCATGCTCGATGTTCTCTTTTTTTTTCTCTTCTTTCTTTTATTTTTTTAGTAATAATTTGTACAAATGAACAACTATGTGTACTTAATATATTTGACTGAGGATATTGAATTTTAACATAATAGTACTATGATCATGTCAATAAGGAGATTCATATTTGCAAATGTGATATAACCTTTAATTTTGTTTTACTTACTTGTTTTGGAATTCAAGAGTGTTCTTTTTTACTTGAAATTTCATTTTGGTAAATTTAGGGGCTGGTTAAGATATGTTTCATAGCTAACTTGGATACTCTATTTTTTTATTCGGCAAAAGTTCTTGACGTTTGATTAAGTGTCACTCTTTTTTGAGTTTAGGATTTGCCTCTGCCCCTTCGTTTGAATCTTTTGGTTGAGTAATTTGAGCATAATTATGTTCTTGAAATGTTAGGCACCTATTAATCAAGCCTTAAATTAATTGATTAAGTCGTCTTGATGTTTTGTTACTCTATTATTTCCTTTTGAGATTAGCTTCTAATTCTTTTTTTCTTATTTCACATGGCTTGCCGGAGTTGCAGGGAGTCTCAAATGAGACTCAATATCATCATTCATTCCAGCAAACTTATATTCCACCCTTCGATGGTGTCTCTCATCTTCCCTGTATGTTTCAACAAGTAGTTAAGGAGAAGAAAAAGAGGGCTTGGACCCTCATTATCTAATTCTCTGATATCTATCCAAGTAATTAAGTGATTGGGGAGAGGAGATAATATTTCTTGTTTTCTATTTCTTTTCTTATCGTTGAATTCATTTTGGATTTTGGTAAACTTATTATTTATTTAATTGTTGATTTAGTTTTTCTTAGTTTTGTTGATAAGGAATTCGGCCTAGAAAACTTGAACGATAGGCCTAGAACAGTTGAACCTTAGAAATGGTAATTTGTGATAAGCCTAGAGCATTTGAACTTTAGAATTGGTAATTTACGGTAATATAGTCCGGATATATGTCGCTAGCTTTTTCTCCTATATACACATGGTTTTTTTGTGTCTACATTAAATTTGAAATTTTAAAGAAACAAGTTCACATGTGTTGTTTTTTTCATCACAAGCGACTTTGCAAATAAGGGAAAAATGAAAAAAATTCAATTTTTTGATATTTCTTAATCTTTCGCTAGTCGTCCCTTGTTTCCTTTAAAAGTATGTCGTTGATGTAAGTGAATCATTTTCTTAATCAAGTAGTAAAAGATCAAATGACAGAATAATTTTAATTTTTTTTGTGTCGACAATTTGTATAAGTTTTTCAATGTTACTTCTTTAAATATAGAATTGAGCTTTGAGCAAAACACACCTTTCCTTTACAAAAAACGTTAGTGAGGTTATATGGTACAAAGGGGAATCTTTCAAATATAACTTTTGGGGTTGTTTAACGAATTTAAAATTGCATATTATAGTGTAAATTTGTGACTTTTGATCATTTTTAAAAATGCAGTTTCTTTCAACGATTAAAAAAAAATATAGATTTCAAAATGTACCCTTCAAAAAAATATATAAAACCATTGTTTTACATAATTGAAACTCTTCCCATTCATTTTTTTTAGGAATATATTTTCTAATTAAAAGATATTAAATGAATTTGCTAATTATTCCTTTTATTCTAAAAAAAACTTTGCACACGGTAGTGTAACGCCCCGAATCTAGTACCCGAAATGCTACACGGTGCTCATGACCCTGAAGGACCACAAGCTAACCCATGATTGATATCTGTACCTGAACACTGCATAATATACTACATAAATGCAGAAATAAAGGCTGTAAGGCCATTAGGTTCAAAACTGGTAAATTAGTATCTGAATGATATGGTATCACAATACCAAAACAAAACCTAAAATAAACTGTTTGAACATGATAGTCAGAAAGACCTCTAACTGAATGAACTGTCTGAACAAGAAGTTGATGGGACATGTCCCTAAATAACTCCAACTACTGAAATTAATTAATTAATGAGATAATAAAGTAATGGTCATGTCCTTGAAGGATGAGGAATCACTGCTAACTCTGACTGTTGAGACTGGAATACTACTGATTCTCTGGAGCTTGTGCTTCTAAACCTATGTTATAAAACACCATAGCGTAAATATGTTAGTACATTTGAATGTACTGGTATGCATGTGAGGTAGGCTGAATGCAAAAGGGTTCATATGCATGAACTATACTAACTGACTGCATAACATGAATGCGAGAATACATGCATGACTAAATAATAACAATAACTGAGTTCATGATAACATGATTACTGAGTCTGAGTACTGATAACATGAGATACTGATATCTGTATAATCAAAATAACTGATACTGAGCGACTGTATCTAACAGCCTAGGTTCTGATAAAACTAGCTAAGTTTATACTATTCTGAGTTGACTGTATCTGACAGTCCTAAATTCTGTAGAACTATCTGAGTTCTATTACTGAGACTGAATGAATGTATCTGACAGTCCTGATTCTATATTGAAACTGTGGGAAGTAGTCATCTAACAAACATGCCCCAAATAATCCATCATAGGTGAGTTGGGGTCCAATATGTAACCCCAATTGGAAGGATGTCAATACCGCGCCACTGGTAAGGACAAGTTATGGGTGACCCTCACCTAACAGTGTCCCCAAAAGAGAATGGTGGGACCCTCATTTGATAGTGTTTATCTACCTCATCAACCCTCATTTGACAGTGTTGATGTCTCAACCTATGTTGGCTACATAGTTTTGGAACGCAAGGATGACTTCTAAGTATCACACCCTCATCTAACAGTATGTGTTCCCATCCTTGGGTTCACTCGGTGCTAATTACTACTCCCATCTGAATATACATTGAACATGGATTACTGAACTGGATTGAATTAACTAAGTTTCGTTGACTGGTGGAATTCTACTGAGATTACTAAATTTCTGAGATTACTGAGTTTTTCTAAGTCACATGACTGACTGAATTTCTATGAACATGGATCGACTAAGAGTATCTTGAAAACATGACACTGGATCTAGGTACACAGCTAATTGTCGGATACAAGTACCCACAGGACTCGATAGCATGAAACTGACAAAGCATGACTTTCTTGAATACATGACCAACATCACAATCTATAATACAATAAGTTGGAGATTTCAGGAAGTAGAAGTTCTAAAGCACCACAAGTGTTACACATATATCCATAGTTCATTGACTAAGGTATTTCATCAAACACTTGACATGCATAAACTTGTACATGATTGGGAATTTCATATTATCATACTAGTATGACACTTTTCCTTCACATAGGCATTTAAAACACATGGGGAGCATGATTTGGTTATACAATCATCAACAAATCTAATAATCTTGGATACATCAATCAACATGTAAATTTAAGGGTTTATCATGATTATTATGCAAATCACCACATACTAGGGTCAATCATTGAAATATGTAATATAAAACATGAATCAAAACCCCAAAACATCATGAGCATGAATTTTAATTCAATTTTAACCATGAACATTCATATATACACAAATCTTGGATTTTAAAAAGAGATTCTTGAGCTTCATGGGTGAAAGGGTCCCATGAATTAACACATGACATACCTGGGTTGTGAGTTTCTTGAAATTCTTGGACTTGAAGAACTTGGAATCTCTTAGTTTCTTGAAGAATGATTTGGATCTTGTTCTTGGGATTATATTTTAGAGAAAACCCTAATTTGATGTTGTAGATGGATAGTAAACTTATGAGCCTTGATCTGATATAATTAGAGGTTAAAATGGGTGGAAAAATACCCTTTTGAAAAATGACTATAAAATAACTGAATGAACTATGCGACGGCGGGTGCAATGGTCCGTCGCTGGGTCGACGCTCCGTCGGTCCATCGATCATGACTGTCGCACCTGGGAAGAATAGGGGTTAACTGCCTCTGCTGTGACTGCTTGGGCGATGGTCCGTCGCTAGCTCGATGGTCCTTCTGCTTGAGCCATCGCCCTTAGGAAGAAGGTGATTTCACTGCCTCCATTGCGATGGTCCGTTGCTAGCTCGACGGTCCATCGGCCCTCATCATTGCACCTAGACAGTTTTGACTGCTTTCTATAAAACGACCATAATTTTCTACCCCAATACCAGATTTGGATGAAATTGGTATCGTTGGAAAACTAATTCAATTTCCCACATGACAAAAAGTTAAAATCTTAAAAATTCCTTGTATATAAAATTGGATTCATCTTTCAAAGTAAGTTTCTAACATACTTGGGATGATTTCAAACTAAGTAGAAGTACGGAGTATTACAGGTAGATGTTCTTATCTTACTCCAATTTTAATCCCATGCACAATTTGTCTCACTTGCTACCTTTTATTGTTTTCCTCATTTTTATATAAAAAAATTAGTTAATTCTTTTTTTAAAATAAGTAAAAGACATCTCTTTTGTATCTAACCTAAGTTTGGTTGGTTAACCGTAGTTAGCGGATCCTATAGGATGCCTAATCCCTTCCCTTTAGAATAATTAGAATCCTTACCTAGAATTTTATGTTAAGTAGACCTAAAATGAAGTCCTTATTAGTTTTTATTAGTTTTAATTACTTAGTTTATGATAGTTGTCCTAATTCACCATAGAACTAATTAGGTGGCAACTTTTTTATTTAACTCTGAAGTTTTCTAATATGTTGCACACTATTTTGACCTTGTGTTAAAATGGGGTATAACACTACTCATACTCACTGTCTTCTTACTCAATGCATCTGCTGCCACATTTTTCTTGCTCAGATCATACAAGATCGAAATGTCATAATCCTTAAGCAACTCCGTCCATCTACACTGTCTAGCATTAAGCTCCCTCTAGGTCATAAGATGTTGAAGACTGCGATGATCGGTGAAAATCTGACAATGCATATTATAAAGATTATACCTCCAAATCTTAAGCATAAAAACTACTGTCGCTAACTCCAAATCATGAATAGGGTAGTTGATCTTATGCCCCTTAAGCTGTCATAAAGATTAAGTAATGATACGACCCTGTTACATCAATATACAACCCAAACATATACCTGAAGCATTACAAAATATGTTGAATCTCTCACCCTTAATAGAAAGAGCTAAAATAGAAGTCGAAGTATGAAAATCCTTGAGTTTTCCAAAGCTCAAATCACACTCCTCGAATCATCAGAAAGGAATCTCCTTGAGTCAATCTAGTCATAGGGGCTGAAATAGTAGCAAAACCCTTGACAAAGCGTCTATAATAACCGGCCAAACCAATGAATCTATAAACCTCAGTCGGAGATTTAGGTCTAGACCAATCACGAATCACCTCAATCTTGGTTGGGTCTATCATAATACTATCCTTAGACACCATATGTCCAAGGAATGTCACTGACTCAAGCTAAAAACAACACTTAGAGAATTTAGCAAAAAACAGTTTTTTCGTTTAATTTTTAGATTTTCTTATTAATACTTAAATAAACATATAGTCTTTATAATTGGGTCAGCCCAATCTAAATAAAATTCTGAAAAAAAAAAATCGACCCGGCCTAACCCAATTAGGAATCATTACATAGATGTGATAATTAGGGTTTCCTAATTCATTTCCACATTTCACTCTTCCCCTATCTGCTCTCTGATGTCATCGTCGGCCATGTTCAGCCATCAGTTTGTCCTTATTCATCTCTGGGTGATTAACACTATGCCCTAGCAGCTTTATAAATATATCTTTATCAGCTGGTTAAAGTAAGTAACAGCTCCAACTTTGACTTTTGCCTTATTGTTTCTTCTTCATTTGATTGTTTTGTTCTTTGATTTTCTTCAGTTGAGTTCTCCGGTTTGATGGAAAAAAAATCACCTTTTTGAGCTTTATTAAAGAGTCTAGTAGCCTGTATCTGGTTACCTATTTCGAGTAAGTACTTAACCCTTTGAGCTAAGATCTTGTTGCTCCGGCATATACTAAATTTCTCTAAAAATATAGATGCAGCTGGGATGAAGATAGTGGGATGCTTGGACCTATAAGTGTTCAAAAATTACTCATTATCCAGGTTATGCAACTCTAATATGCCGTACAGACCCTTCCCTTTTATTGCGAGTCGCCGTAGAGACCCTTTTCTTTTGTTGCGAGTCTAATTTGTAGGTTGTTGTAGAATAGGCTAATTAATTTTTCTTTATTTTTGTGGCCTTGCGTGGATTGTATGTAGACCAGTTTAAGCATTAGAATCTTTAGCCTCTCACCTCCTATTTGGTGACAATCTTAAGTATGGTATTTGTGATTTATCACTATTAAGTATCTTCTTTCCTGCTTGTTGAACCTGTTGGAAATTTATGAATGTGAATGTTTTTACCCCAAATACATAATTAGCAAAATAGTCTGCTAATCTATTTCCTTCCCTCAAAATATACTGATACTTCACTGTTGTGTGTTGTAATAAACTCCATATTTGTGCCACTATGTCTGATATGCTCCATAGGCATTCCCACTCTTTGTTTAGAATCTTCAACATGTTTAAAAAATGTATCTGGATTATTGCTTTGCTTATTTTCTCCTAATTTGCAATGAACTGCTGCTTGTAGAATAGGTTCTGCCTCTGCATCTAGATTTGTAGTATCATCTATAACTACTCCTTTTGCATATATTAAGTTCCCCACCTTATCTCCCAAACAAAAAGCATAGGAACTTAAACCTGGATTTCTTCTAGAAACACCATCTGTATTGTACTTAACCCATCCCTGTTGAGAAAACTCCCAATTTACTTTTGTTACCTTCACTTTGGCCTTGTGACTAGCCAATTCTTTCAATATATATGGCTATGTATAAGGGAATGCTTGAGATGAATTCCTTACTTTAAGAAACATTCTTATGTTCTTGATGATGTTATGTTGTACACTTATCTCAGTAATCTGCTTCCCTTCATGCTTTCCTTTGTTTCTCCTTTTCTATAGTTCCCAAATAATAATGCTAGGAATGGATAAATAATAACTTCTATCCTTTAATCTGACATCTGAATTCCACTATGCCATAATTGTTTCTCTAAAGTTTAAGCTTTGTATATTTATACCTACAAAAGAAAAAAAGTAGGAACATATCCTTTTAGCAATGTGAGTTCTAAGAAACACATGTGAAATTATTTCTTAAGCGGGATTAGTACAACACCAACATATAGTAGGTCCTTCCACTCCCTATCTTCTAATAGCATCCTCTACTGGTATTTTCCCTTTCCAAATTCTCCACATTAAGAATGAGAATTTAAAAGGTAAACCTCATATCCACATCTCCTTAAAAACAGTATTCCTTTTATTCTTTTGCCTTATATACTTCTATGCTGATTTCACAGTGAATTTCCCATTAGCTTCTAACATCCAAATGGGTTTACCTTCTTCCATATTCAACACAGGAACATTTATTTTGAGCATTACATGATTACCAATCTCTTATGTTATCAATTGTGTCAACAATTGAGCATTCCAACTTCCCTGTCTTACTAAGTCACTTACCTTCTGATTTCTCTTATCCTATTCGCAATTTATTTCTGTGGTATTATACAAACTACCAAGAGATGTACAGTTATTCCACCAAATGCTAGAATTACCTTTCCCGGTTTTCCAAAAAAGTTGGTGCTCTATTATATCTCTAGCCTACAACATTTTCTTCCACACTTGTGAGCCTCGTGATCTTTTCTTCCATAAAATCTTGTAAGGATGATTATTATTACAATATTTATTATGCATTTACTCAGTCCATATGGAAATTTTGGTTATGAAGTTCCACCACAACTTGCAAAACAAGGACATGGATACATCCTTTAGCATCCTAAACCCCAAACTACCTTCTTCTTCTGGTACACATATATTCTACCACCTTACCTAATGTCTACTCCTACCTTCTATGTAACTACTCCAAGAAATTGAGCAAATATCTTTTGAATATTATTAAAAACATTCATAGGAGGGTTCATCACTAAAAGACAATGAATTGGAATACTTTGAAGCACATGTTTAATAAGAATAGCCCTGCCTCCATATAAAAAAAGTTTACCCTTCCAACACTGCAACTTACCACTGATTCTATTCATCAAGCACTGATAATGATCTTTCTTCTTTATCATATAGAGAATAGGACATCCCAGATATGTAAAATTAAAATCCTTCCTTAAAATACCTGTTACCACTTCTGTCATAGCCACTACACCATAAGACACACCTTTATGTAAGTAAATAGCACATTTATCTTTGTTGATTCTCTGTCCAGATGTATTCTCATACTTCTCTAGAGTTTCAGTCAACATCTTCAAAGTGTTGATCACAACCTTGCATAGAATAATCATATCATCAGCAAAAGCTAGATGATTTATTTTTGAACTTTCCTTAGGCATTCCAAAAGTTTTAAAGTCCTTCTTTAACAATAATCTTTTTAGTAACCTGGACATTACCTCAACAACAATAATGAACAATGTTGGAGGTAAGGTATCTCCTTGTTTCAACCCCCTTGATGATCTAAAAATACCTTTTAGTTGACAATTTAAGAGGATTGAATACTAGTTATTGCTCAACAGTCTATACACTAAATTAATCAGAACTTCCCCAAAACCCATCATTCTCATAACTTTTGTTAAAAAAAGCTATTCCACCCTATCATATGCTTTCTTCATGTCTAACTTCAAAACTATGTTAAGAGGCTTACTCTTTTACTTATGACTACTATAATTTCTTAAACCACCAGAATATTTTCAGCTATGCTCCTTCCGTGCACAAATGCCGCTTGTTCCTCTGAGATCATCCCTGGCAGAAACTTCTTAATTCTGTCATGAAGTATTCTTGAAAAAATCTTGTTGACAAAATTATTAAGGGATATTGGTCTGAAGTCAGAAAAAGTATTAAACATTAACTTTTTAGGCAACATCACTAGATTTGTATAGGTAATAAACTTGGGCAACTCATATCCACAGAAAAAAAAACATTTACCATTTCATAGATATCTTGTCCAACTATTTCCCAAGCATCTTGATAAAATGCCCTGGTTATACCATATGGTCCTCCATTACTATTTCTGTTTAATCCCATGACTGCATCACTCACTTCTAGCATAGTTGGAAATTTAATCAACTCCTCATTCTACTGAGAATCAATCAATTCTGGAATTTCTTCAAGAAAAGAAAAATTCTCACATTGTTGCTCTTTGGCAAATTGCTTCTAGAAAAAACTGATTGTAGCATCTGAAATATCATTCTGATTCTCCATCCAAATTACATCTTCATTTTGAATTCTGCTAATCTTCAATCTATTTCTTCTTCCCCTTACTATAGTATGAAATTTTTTTTGTATTTCTCTCTTCATATTTGAACCATTCAAACCTTGCTTTTGTTTCTAAAAATATTTTTCTCTTCTGAGCTGCATGTTTATTTCTGCTTGGGATTTAAACAATTTGGCTCTATTCTCACCCAAAGGATTCTATTCAAATTGTACCTATATCACCTTAATAACATGTTCAAGAGTTGCAATCTCCTGCAAAATATGGCCAAACTTCTCTCTAATCCATTGAGTCAGTGCATGTTTGGTCTTCTTCAACTTATGGTGAAACACAATAAAAGGGTTACCTTGTATATCAGTGTTCTAATTCTGCCTAATCACCTCCAAACAAGTTTCCTCCAACTAAAAATTCAAAAATCTAAATGATTTGATAATCTTTTCCTGAGGATTAGCAAACTGTAATAGTAATGAAGTATGATCATACCCCCTCCTAGTTAAATTTTCTACTTCCAGCACCAAAAATAAGTTTTGAATCATGTTATTCCATAACACCCTGTCCAGTCTCTCAAATATGCAGTCGTCATCAACTCTCCCATTCTACCATGTGAACTTACTACCTTTGAATCCCAGATCTTCTAAATCACAATGACTGATACAATGATTGAAATAAGTTATATCTGCCAGTTGTGTTGTAAATCACTTTTTTTTTTCAAATTGATCAATCTTGTAAAAGCCTTCTTTGTGTTGACTGATCTTATATTACAAATCAAAGCCTTCATCCCGATTTATTTTAGAATGGCTTATTGTCTACATTGTAATAGCACATGCATACTTATTCTTTTTATATTTTCTCCCCTGTGTAGTTTTGATTGTATTTATTTGTTAAGGAGATAATCCTCCTTCAATAGCTACTTTTTCAATGGTTTCCTCCAAATCTTTAACATCCCGTTCTTCTTTATTTTTATTGGAAAGTTCCATCTGCTGATCGGCTTGGATTGCCAATGGTAATATCCCTTCCAGTACCTAATCTGCAATATTATCATTATGAAGCTTTACCAATGTTAACTCTGTTGATTCCATTTTATGATCTCCTTCCTTTTGATCTGCATTTTTCTGTTGTTTTTGTTCTGTACTAAGATTATTTGTTGTTTGTTTACCTTTCTTGTTGTCTTCATCTTGAGTATTTTATTTCCCCTGATTTTTACCAAAGGAACTATTAACCCAATCTTTGGTGCTTTCTTTCTTTATGGTATCACTCTTCATGCCCTCCTTCTATTGTTCTTCAATAACATCTCCTTCTTCACCATTATTTTGTAATGCTTCAAACTCATTAGAAACTTAGACATCCTCTTCTTTATTTTCATCCACCTCCTCGAGAATATGCCCATATTTATCCTTTTTGTATTTATTCCTCCTTGTAAGCCATTTTTGCTTGTTATTCATTATCTTTTTATTCTTAGCATATCCTTTCTCTATTTTTGTGCTCCCTTGTTGTCTGCTACCCCATTATTGCTCTTCTTCTCTTTTGACTCATTTTCTTCTCTTGCAGTTTCATATAATTTAGGATGCACATTCCAACAACTATTTTCATCATGACCTTTCATGCAACACTCTTTGATATATTTGGGTATGTAGTCATACTGAATTGATATCCACTTTGATTTAATTGAACCTGTCAGTTCATTCTCTTCGTTAATTCTTACTCGTTTTGGTAGTTTAGCTAGCAAATACACCTTTACTTGAACTTTGGCACAACTAAGCCTTGTTTGATTTCAAGTTTCCATATCTACTGTTAATGGTTTTCCAACAGGTGATGCAATAGAGAAGATAGCCTCTTTTGCAAAGAAATTAGGCAGAAGATCAGGCATTGAAATCCATGCTACTCCAATTGAGGTTTCTATATCAGGTTCAGACCAAGGATTCCACTTTAAGGTTCTCATCTGTCAATATTTGTCTTTGGCCTTGAGATAATATATTGTTGTTGATAAAAGAGTGACATAGTCTTCAAGAATTTCCAATCAAATTAAAATATGCCTAGCATCTAGTAATCTAATATTACAATCTCCTTTTATACCACATTGGCCTTGAATCACTCTTCTAAGTTCATTAACATCTGGTTTATTATAAGAAAATTTACCTACTATAGCATATTGTAAGTTCTCTTGTATAGTTAAACTTTGAACCTCCAATGACTTCCAAGTAATACTAGGTTCTCCTTGTAACATAACCACCGGCTTTGGAGGCACCCTAGTATTATTATTCAACTCTACTTTAGGTTTCAATTTCTCAACATAGCTCATATTAGAAACAATAGAGGGATTACTAACAGGATCTGCATGCGTAAGAGACTTTTCTTTCAGTGGTTTAATCCCACTGGAGGAAGTAGAGTCCATGACGGTCGGGTGGTGATGTTTTAGGTTTTTAGGGTATTTTTACTATAGGTTCAACTCTGAGGATACCAGCAAAAAACACATGACCTCTCAAAGCCTGGAGCATAATCCTCGAATATTATGCATGCTCCTCTCTACTCCTCGTATACACAAGGATATCATTGATGAACACAATAACAAAGAAATCCAAATAAGGCCTAAATACTCAGTTCATCAAATCCATGAACATAGTTCGGGCATTATCCAACCCAAAATACATCACAAGGAACTCATAATGACCATTACAGGTCCTAAATGCTATCTTTGGGATATCCTCAGCCTGAATCCTCAACTGATGGTAACCAGATCTCAAATCAATCTTAGAAAACATTGTTTCTCCTAAAGATGGTCAAATAAATCACCAATGCAAGGCATAGGAGAATAGTTCTTCACCGTCTTCTTAATAAGCTGCCTATAATCAATAAACAACGCATGGAGACATCTTTTTTTTTCATAAATAATACAACAGCTCCCTAAGAGGACACACCCGATCTAATAAAACCCTTACCAAGAAGATCTTAAAACTGAGAATTTAGCTTCTTAAGCTCGGCAGAAGCGATATGGTAAGCTGACATAAAAATAGGTCGGGTTCTAGGCTTGAGGTCAATAGAAAACTCAATCTCACAGATAGGGGGAGTACCAGGCTGGTCAGTAGGGAACACATCAGAAAACTCACAAACAACAGGAATAAAGTCAAGCAATAAACACTCCATACTAGTATCATAACTATAATCGAGATAAGCCTCAAAATCCCTCGAAATAAGACTCCGAGCATAAGAAATAATCCCCATTGGCTCGTGGCTAAGGTAATGGTCTTGGAAAAATAATCCATGACCGCAAGATAGTGGGATAAACAATCCATGACCAGAATCACATCAAAATCCACTATATCAAGAATAATAAGATCAACATAAGAATCAACATCACTAACAGTCACAAGACATGATCTTAAAACTCGATCTACTAATAAAAAATCACCCACGGGAGTAGATACATGCAATGGCATAGATATTAAATCCCAAAAAAACTCCAACCATGGTGCATAATAAGCAAAAATATAAGAATAAGTAGATCCCAAATCAAATAAAGTAAGGGACGATTGGCGCACACCAAAATTATAGTTGTAACAACAACATCCAAAGTCTCAGCCTTGGGCCTAGGAGGTACTACATACAACTGAACACTCCCACCACTTGGATAGGCATCTGATTGACCTCCTATCCTGCCTGCTGTTTGGTCCATTTTCAATTTGAAGGGTTTGGAAAACATTATTTTTCAACTTTTAAAATTATTTCAAAACCTTAAAGAAAAGTTCGAAGTAATTTATGAAATTTCAAAGTCGCCACTTGATTTTTGATAAAATGTCAAAAAAATAAAAAAAATATTACTTAACAGATTCAAAATAGAAAAAACCTTTTATGTTTAAAAATTCTGAGTAAGTGGTTCCTATTAATACTCCTGGAAGGTTTTTAAAAAGGAAAGTTGAATATTAAAAAGAAATTGATTAAGGAAAATTTTATTTTCAAGACTTGTGCAAAATGAGTTTTGATGACTTAGTAGAAATTTTAACTAAGTCTAAGAAAACTAAAAAAAAAATAACTAGCATATAAAGGGGAAAAGAGGAGACTAAAAGACTTAGGCCATTAGGCCCAAATCATTCAAATGAACCTGTCCTAATCTAATTGGGATTTCGACCCACAACCTATCTTAATCTAATCATTTGAGCTTTCCCTCCACGTGCACCTATCCCAGTCTAATCATTTGGGTTTTTGGACCATAGCATGTCCTAAGCTAGTTTTCAGACCTTGAAGGTCCAAAAATCCACTTCACCTATATTGAATTGCAACTTTAGCTTCGAGGCCCAAATGAATGAACAAATAGATAAATAAATAAATAAATAATAAGACACTAATATCAATCGAGACCTTTTAAATCTCTTAGCGACCTCATCAATGGGTTTTGATCTATTTTCCTTCTTCTTCCATCTTCTTTCACCCGCACGCCATATAATTAACTTTGGTCTTAAACTTCGGACTTGACTCGAAGTGGTGGGCCTTAATGGCCCATTACAAAATACAAGAGGAAAGGAGTCCATTTGAACTCAAAAAAAGATTCATGCAAAGAAAAAGATAAAAGAAAAGGAATTAATATGTGTTCGAAAATTCTACACAATAAAGAAATGATGAGATCAAAAACTAGTATTCTCAAGCATCAAGAAATTGCATACTATGATATAAAAAAACAAATCAAATTATCCCACAAAAAGGTAATTAACTTATTTCTCAAACAATCTTACAAAAAATTGAGCCTAGCACAATATAATCAACTAATCCTTGAAAAGAAGACATTAACCTACAAGTATAGTTGCTTAAAATTATGACAAATATTTTCTATAGATTAATACATATTTGTACCAAATACTATGATATGATATAATCTAGAACATGTATTCATTAAAGAAAGAAAAAAAGAATTAGCATAAGATGAGAATATCTTTTTGTGACATCTCAAATATGAAATACAAGACATACTAATGAGATAATATATTTTCAATACCGAATGGAGTCAATCAACAGATTTGAAAAAAAAACTCATGGTAGTATGTGAATAACAATGTGACGTCTAAATACATAAAAATACTTCAAGAAATAAATTAATAAGTGAGGTGAAGCAAATAGCATATATTTAACATGTTTGAGAAATGATATTCAAAGACAAGATAGAAAAAATAGTAAAAGATTAATTCTAAGAAAAAGGATCCAATTATGCCAACTCCTATTTTAGTTCTACATAATTTCAACAAAATCTATAACCCTAACAACTTTTCAATCTAAACGAGAGAAAATCAAAGACAGTTTTGACCACGAGAATGAGTAAATCATGACTGTAAACATATATCAAAAGAACTTAGCATTTCATCATGGCATATAATCATGGGAAAAATAACTCTTCAATCAAAAGAATCAAGGATTGATAAAGGAGTTAGATCTTAAAAGTATCACTTGAATTACAATTTCTACATCTGAATGAGCCAACTATCATATTCTTGCCAGAGTGGTCAACGTCAACCTTAAGCGATGATTTTGCAAATCGCTAGGCCGGAAACATAACACACCATGATATGGCTTTCAAAAATAACACCAAATTCCTAGATATGGGAAACTCACTACTTCAAATTGAGAAATAATTTCACAAACACTTAATAATAATAACTATTATTTTTTGACATAAGGAAAATAACTTTACATGCTAAAAGCAAACATAGCCAATAATAATGAATTTAAACGAGGCATGAGTATGTATTTAATCAAACAAAGGTCAAAACTCTATCCATCTAATTTACTAAGGCAAAACAAACAATAGTAAATATTCTTTTCAACATAAAAGAAATAACTTTACATGCAAAAGGCGAACATATCCACCAATAATGAATTTAAATGAGGCATGAGTACGTATTTAATCAAGCAAAGGTTGAAAATTTATCCATCTAATTTAATAAGGTGAAACAAACACTAGTAACTATTCTTTTCAACATAAAGGAAACAACTTTACATGCTAAAGGCAAACATATCCACCAAAAATAGATTTAAACAAGGAATAAGTACGTATTTTAATCAAAAAATGTCAAAACTTTATTTATCTAATCATAATAATCAAAGAATAAAGCCAAAGAAACACATTCAACTATTCTTCGCTCATTTATACCATGAACATAAAAATACCATAATATTGATATCACAATATCCTATGGCCTTCAAGGCCTTCTACAACGAACTATTCTAACAAATAAAATTACAATTATGAAACTATAAAGAATGAGATGAAGAAGAAAATGATAACAAAACTAAAAGAGGAAGGTGTGCTTACCATTTTTAGAGCAGCAAAATAAGACTTCAAGCTTTCTTCATAATCTTGATCACCACCGGAAAGCAATATTTTGAGAAGACCGATTAGCCTACCACTTAAAAAACATTTCTAACAAAAATTTAACTCTTTGCTCAAAAGTTTTTTCCACTCTTTGAGACTTGATTTCTACCAAAATGGTGGTGGTATTTATGTAAAATGATGGAGATTAAATTCTTTGAACCCATCAATGTGGGAGAAAGAACTTAGGGGTGTTTTGGTAATTTGAAATTGAGGGTAAGGTTTGTTGGAGGATAAGGTAAGGTGCAATTTACAATCTAGTACAAATTTTGAATTTTAAAAATGAAAAAAGGACAAGGTTGAGGTAAAATTAAACAATCTAGTATAAATTTTGAATTTTGAAAATGGAAAAAAGACAAGGTTGAGGTGGAATTGTACAATCTAGTACAAATTTTAAATTTCAAAATGGAAAAAGGACAAGATTGAGGTGGAATTGTACAATCTATTACAAATTTTGAAATTCAAAATTGAATAAAGAACAAGGTTAAGAGGGAATAGTATAATCTAGTACAAATTTAAAATTCAAGTTTGAATTTTGGGATTTCAATTGATGTTGTCATTTTTTTATGGAAGTTATTGTACGTTGAATAAAGGAGAAAGGAAATTGGGCCGGGCTTTAGGAATTGTTGATGGGTCGCTGAAGGGAGTGGGCTGATAGGTCAGCTTAATGTGGGGGTTGGGCTGGTATTGGGTTGGTAGAAGGATTTTAGGGTTATTTAAAAATTAACCCCAATCAATTTAGGATTTAGTTATCTTATTAAATTTTTGGCCCAAATGAAATCAATTGATCAATTGCATTGTAATTATGGCCAATTTAATTTCAATTATGATCAAATTTAATAGATTGACTAAATTAAATTGAAATTTGGTACGAATTAATACCTTATTTAATCTCAAGTTTCTTGATTAGATAAAAACGAATAAATATTTGTCCAAATAAATTATTTTCTGAGAATAAATAATATTTAAATCAATATTTTACCAATTTGAATTAATTTTCAAGCTTAATCTCAATAAAAGTCCAACTTGGATAAAAATATCCATTTAAGTAACAAAATTTATACAATTTTGTTTATGTAAATACAAATATGTATAATCGTTACTTAAATGATAAAATTAATCCAAATAAATATTTGAGAGTGCATTTATCCGGATGAAATAAACATTTTGATTTATTAAAAATCGAAGAAACTCATGATTAAATTTAGTCGTAGAGGGCAAAAAATAGATGTCAACACCTGCCTGAGAACCTCCTCGAGCACCTTGGGACCACCCCTGCGACCATGAGAACCACCCATAGCTAATGGATGAACTTCTCTCATAGAGGAAGAACACTGAGCTAAAATGATAATCGCTCCACGACTAGGGCAGTCACACACAAAATGATCAAAAGACCCAAAACTATAACATGTCCTCTGAACTGAACCAGAATCAACAGATTTGGCTAACCCGTAGTAACCATCACGACTAAAATAACTAGAGTATGAACCCCTCAAAGACTGGATTCCACCATGTGATAATGCTCAATCTACAGCTCTCGTAGGAGTGTAAAGCGGTCGTTAGCAAATATAGAACCCAACCTGGGTTGGGTGTCGATCCCACAGGGAATAGCTTGGCCAACAAGTAAGTAAATTAATAGACTTTTGGTGCAAGTCTCGTAAGAAGGGGGGATTGTAATAAGTAACCAAAGTAATGAAATAAAAGCTGAAAATAGCAAAGTGAAAAGAGAGTATTTCGTAGGTTGTGAAACAATGAGAATTGAAGCGTTGGGGTTATGTCCACCTTCTGAGGTATACGTCTCTACTGGCTATGAGTGTGTAGAGTCTTGACATGCAATTGCTTATAGAGAATTGTAGTCGATGGTAAATCCAAGCGTCTCGCGACCTAAACAAGGACTATTTCACTTTAACTCTCGCGAGCTTAAAGCGTGTGTAACGGTACGAATTCTCCAAGAGGTTAGTCTAGTTACGACACTAGCTTTTTAATAGGAAAGGGTGTCCTACAACCTTGACATTATCTCTTTTCCAGACAAATAACCTTTCTCGCGAACAAGTTAAATGTTATATTGGCGTATTCTTGCGTTTGCAACCGCAAAGAATGTAGATTAAGATGAAGAGAATAATGATATAAGCAATATAGGTGTCTCGAACTCACAAACTCACAGCAATAGATAGTAACTCATTCGGCTTCCATAACCCCAACTAAGAGGTTTAGTTACCCATGAATGCGAAGGATATCACGTTTTGCATGGTTGATGGCATGAGAAGTAGGTGATAGGCGTGTGGTTTTGGTGATTCCCTAGCAAGTAACGATTCTCTTGTTGTGGAATTTAAGAATAGAAGAGTAGATTAGAAGTGTTTGTGGTGGAAGATGAGAGGGATGGAAGAAAATTAATTGTTGAATTAAGTGAAGAATGAATTAATTGATAAAAATCTCTAGCATGATATGGTATTTATAATACTCCTATCCTACTCCTACTAAGCTAATGAAATAAATAACCAAATCCTAATATACTAATGAAATCCTTGACCCAAATGTACTAGGGTAAGGTTACAATATCATAATCCAAATAGACTAGTAAAACACATAACCTAATTATACTAGGTTAATGTATCTTTGTAAAAATCCAGCTTTGTGTATGTAAGTCCCCAAAGTCTTCAGAATTGCTGTTTTAGCCCGGGACAGATTTTCTATGCAGCAGATTTGGTCCTTTAGGCGTCCAGCTCCTTTCCACTTCGTTCGTGAGCTTTCTTTTGCGTCAAGTAAGCCATAAAATGCTGTATTTTGCATCATTTATACCTGAAACTTTACTAATCAAATTTGTTAGCTCATTTACAGGAAAAAGGACTAAAAGTGCATGAAATATATAATTAGTTCTCAAAACTAGGCTAAAATATGGGCAAAATATATTGATATAGGCACGTAAATTCTCCTATCATCAACACCCCACACTTGAAGCTTTGTTCGTCCTCGAACAACATATCATGTCCTTTTAAACATCGACTTAAGGTTTTTACAGCAACAACACAAAACATTCTTCAAGACAGGCACAACAATTATCAACAAAGAGTAGCTTTCCGATTATAAGTAGAAACAATTTAAACTCAAGCATAGACTCATGATGGTGATCAACTCGCATGCAAACGTTAAGGTACATAGAATCATATACAACTATCCAAAACTCATTAACCATGTGTGTCTCACAATATAGTACCCATAATCACTCACAAATATAGCATATTTTTCAAACATGGGTGTCAAAATATCCTTGCACTCACTCTCACAAAGAATTCATATGTAGCAACTAATGACCATAAGCTTGCCCTTAATGTAGTACTCCACTAAATGTCAGAATGTTAAGATTAGGATCAAGTAGGTCTTTTGATGGTTGTAATGTAGGCTAAGGGACGGGTAGGACTATTTTGACCAAGAATAGTGACTAGGTTCCTAAGCGCTTTTAATACATCACTTTGTATCATTGACACTTTTTTCTTTCAACCTTTCTTTCTTTTATTCTTCCACCCTTGTTCTCATCTTTTGTTTTTCAATTTTAAGCACAACTCACTTTTCAGCTTTCTTTTCCTTTTTCTTTTCACAACATACCTCTTATGATAGCACTCTTTTTTTTTTCATAACACATTCAAGCTCCATTACAATTTAAAGCATTATACTCACCCAATTTCCTCTTATGTTGTCACATGACTTTTCACTTTAAAGAACTTAGGAATTTGGATCAAATTACGGTCTTGAAAAAAATGGATTAGGATTACATACAAGGTTGTCAAAGAAATAGGCTAAAGGCTCAAAAGGGTTTAACTAGGATGATTTACATGGGTAGGAAAAACTGAAGGTAAATAAATATAGGTTGCCAAAGAAATGCCTAAATCATATCCTAAACTTACATTCCTTATTTTTGCTTTGCATACATATCAGGCAAGTTCTAGCATCAGCCACAAGCATAGAATATACTATTATCTCGCACACACAAGGCACATGGTCGACTTGATTGGAAGTAATATAGACTCTCGACCAAACAATTGAAGGAATTGAATCACACAATATCACATAATAAGTCACAACTAGAGCCTAAACGTCTCAATAGTCACAATTGTAGCACATACTCTTGTTCTAATCTCATGCTGCCTATCAAAATAATTTCATGCGTAGCTAGAAAAATTTGACTCCTAAAAAAAATTAAAAAACGTTTGAACGAAAAAAAAAATGGATGGACTCAAAAAAAAACAAAGTAAACAAGCAATCATACAAACATAGGTGCAAACAAGGAAGTATAGCATGCGGATTCTGCCACCCCACACTTAGACGGGACACTGCCCTCAGTGGAAAAAATGCGAAGAACCTGGTTAGTCGGACTCTTCATCAATGTCGGGGGTCATACCCCCTTCGTCTGAATCATCATAAGAGTCGTCGTCAGAGTTCTCCTCATCATCAGAATCAGGCAAGCGTCTATCATCATCAGTTGGCACGTCATCGTCCAGAGGTTCCTCAAAATATACGCCCACTCCACACATCTCCCGGGCATGCCTGTTCATTGGGTAGTCGTGGTCCAGCTGTTGGAGCTCTTCAGCAGTTGAAATACGTCCACCACTCATCATAGTGAATCGTGTCATGCCATAGAGATGACGGAAGAAACTCTCATCACGAGCACGTCTCTCCGCAGTAGTAAGGTTGACTCCATGAGTTGTTTCAACATCTTTGACCTTTGTGAGGTCAACCTTCTTTGGGTTATGTGGGAGTTTGTGGTCAGCTGGTTCCTCTTCTATATCCTCCTTCCGCAACATTGCTGTCAACAAATTGCCGAATGTAAAATGGGACCTTCGGTGGAGTCTGGCCTTCCTCATGGTAGATCGAATGATTGCCCCAAAGTTGATAGGGACATTCGTCATCAACGCATAAACCAAACACACTCTATCTCTCGATATCTTGGTGTGTTGCGTCCCAGGAATAAGGCATGAGTTGACAATGCGCATCCAGATTCTTGCTTCCCTATTTAGTGGAGCATAAGGGAAGGTGTTGTGACGGCCTGTTTCCTTATGTGTGCCCCATCTTGCCATCGATCTTCTTCCACAAAGCGTGTGTCTTATCGCTCTGTAAGGAGGCCTGCTGTACAGCTCTTTGTATGGTGCAGGGTCGACCGAAGATAGGCCAAGAAAAGAGTTGATCCAATCCGCTGTAAGCTGTAACACTTGGCCCCGAATTTTGACTTCGTTGCCTGTTGTGTTTGGCGACCAGTTGACATAAAATTCTCTTGTCAAGTCAAGATTGCACTCTCCCATGTCGCGGAAGATGAAATCTAGCTTCAAAGCCATTATTTTAGCCGACACTTGCGGCTCCTTCTTTGCTAAGGTCTCCTTGTTGATCAAGTCGACGTGCACATATTTCTTTTCTTTGTTGCTGCTGTACCATGCTTTGGCTTCTTCCTCAAGAACCCATTTTATTCCGAACATTCTGCGTGGTAGGTGCGCTGAGGATGATTCTCCTTGGTCTTTTCGACTTCTCTTTTTGCCCTTTTAGGACGTGGTAGCCATTTCCTTGCCTTGCCTTGCCTTAGGTGCCATTGTACCTGAGACTAGAAATAACGTAAGTTGCAGCACAATCTCACTTTATACAATCTATATGCAAGCACAAGGGGTACCACCCCACACTTAATCTTGTTAGCACAAATCAGTGAAGTGAAAGTGGTCGAGTACTCAGATTTCGTCGACATACGTTTTAGGATTGTATTCCTACAAGAAAATTAGCATTACATCACTTATTTAAAGCCATTGGCCTACTTTCATGGTAGATATAGCAACACTACAACATAGGGGTTACCACATGGAATCGTAATTCTTACAACAAGCACAACTTCCTAAGTCGATAGGTACTATAACCTTATCCCGATGACCGGGATATTTTATCATGTAAGTATCCAAACAACCATCTTAAGCAATATTCATAGCCATATCAATTCAGCAATTATCATAACAATTCTATCGAAACAAAATTCAAGTCGGAAACAAGTCAAGAATTCCCTACGTATATATTCAATCACACGATATTGCAACAACTATCCAAACACATGAACATTACCACCAATCTCACATGATTTAGCAAAATATAATAAGCATAGCAACGTAGTACTTACGATAAATAGATGAAGAATAAGAGAGTACGTACTTTCTTGAAGATTGTGGAAAAGTTGTTGTGAATTGGAAGAACAAAGGAAGAAAATTTTGAGAGGATTTGGAGTGATATGCGGCGCCTTTAGGGTTGTTTCTAATGTGGTTGTGTTATAAAACCAAGTCCCCTTTATATAGGAAGAGTATGGGTCGGGTTATGACCCATTTATGATCGTATTTGGGGACAAAATCACCACATATGCGGCGCATATCTCTCGGCATATCCATGACATATGCGGCGCATTGTCCATGGCATAATGGGACATATGCGCCGCATAGTCTATGGCATTTCTAGAAATATGCGCCGCATAGTCTATGGCATTTGGTCTCAGTATCTCAAATGCCATAGCATAGGCGGCGCATAGTCAAAAGCATACCTAGGAATAGGCGGCGCATAGTGTATAGCACACTAGATTCCGAGTCCTTAGGCTATAGAATAGGTTGTGCATCGTTCGTGGCCTATTTTTACCAAGGCCTAGCCTTCCTCGAAGCCTATTATGACGTGAGAAAGGCTCAATTCATATCCTTATGCATAACCATTCCTAACTTACCGACTTTACCATACAATGCGACCAAATCGTCAATTGAAATCAATATCCTCGTTGCATACTTCTTGCACCTATATTAGCTCAAAACAAATGAACACGATTAGTACGATGGGTTGCCTCCCACCAAGCATCTTAGTTTTGGTCGTGGCACGACTCTTATTTTTGGATTTTCATTTATCAAAAAGAAAAAATACTAAAACGACGAAACGATAAAACAATAAAACGATAAAACGATGGGTTGCCTCCCATCTAGCACCTTATTTATTGTCGTGGCTTGACGTAGTAATATCGAGTACTTAGACTTCGTCGAGGTAAGTGATGGATCGTTTTCTGAAAGGATTTAGACGACAATGAGGCTTACCTGTGGGCATGCGATCTTCTTCAAGATGGCTCTTACATTTTCCCGGAGAATCTCCAATTATATCATCAATAGTCCAACCCATAGCTCTCTTGTATCTCTTCAGAGCAGAGATGAGAGCTTCTACGTGCTGTTCACTTAAATCATCTATACTCTCCGGAAGTATATTTCTACTTTCCAAGAACACATACCTTAGATAATCGGGAAGCTCTTGCGATTCTAGCATTGGTGGCTCGTCAACGGGAGTCTTTGCTTTTGGTTGATTCTTGAGATCACAATCTGGTTGCTTAGGAGTATAAGGCTCTATTTCTGTTAGATCACTCACAAGTTCTTCATAACCTTCATTATCTTCATGCTCAACTTTCAGTGGCACAACAGACAATGGCTCAACAGTAGGCTGTTTCTCTATAGATAATGCTTTCGTATCCTCATGATGAACATCAGCTACAAATAACTCATTCATATCGCTGGGCTGCTTCATTGTTTTGCATATATCAAACCGTACCACTTCGTCATTAATTCGAAACAAAAGCTCATTATGTTTCATGTCAATAAGCACACTTCCAGTTGCAAGGAAAGGACGTCCCAAGATTATGGGAACTTCAGAATCCTCCTTACAATCAAGAATAGCAAAGTCTGCAGGAAAGATAAATGAAGAAACTTTCACCAACACATCATTCAAGATACCCACAGGTCATTTTACCGACCTATCAGCCATCACGAGCCTCATATTGGTTGGTGTCGGATCGCCTAGCCCCAACTTCTTGTAGATGGATAGTGGCATCAGGTTGATGCTGGCTCCTAAGTCACACAATGCTTTGGCAAAGTTCAAAGATCCGACGGTGCAAGGAATAGTGAAAGCTCCGGGGTCGCCTTCTTCTGAACTATCGATCGGGTAGCAATTGCACTACAATGATGCACATCATCTTTCAGCTCATAACTTGCTGCCCTTTTCTTAGTCAAAATATCTTTCATAAACTTCGCATACCCAGGCATTTGTTCAAGTGCCTCTACCAATGGGACATTAATGGTCAGCTGCTTCAACATAGTCATAAATTTGCTGAACTTAGTGCCATCGGCCACCTTCTTCAATATTTGTGGAAAAGGTGGTGGTGGGTATGGAAGTGTTCTCTCTATGGCTTTCTTCCCCTCTTGCTTCCGTTTATCATTTTTTTCAGGCTGCACGTCACTAGGTAAAACATCCTTGACGCCTGAAGTAGTTGTTGCGGCTTCTTCTCTTGTAACGTCACTAGGTGTGGCGTCAATGTCTGCTGCTACGTCAACCACTTGCTTGCCTTTTGCTGAAGTTTCCAGCACCTTACCACTCCTGGTAGTGATGGCCATGCATGACCCATCATTCCTTGGGTTTTGGACTGTATCGCTCGGTAAGGTGCCAGCCTTTGTTTGATTGAATGCTGCTGAAAGTTGGCTTAATTGTTGCTCTATTTGCTTGATAGAAGTGGAATGAGAATCAACTAGTTGCTTCATGGAGGCCAAATCGTCAATTACCTTCTTAACTCCCGCGCTCGTTGCTTCCACTCCTTTCAATAACTTAGCCATCATGTCTTCCATAGAATTAGATGTGGTGGTATCACGTCTACCAGGGGGAACGTACAAATCACTATTTTCATTATTTTTCTTCCAACTACCTTGGTCTTTACCTCCAGATTTATCATAATAGTTCCGACCTTGGTTTCCTTGGGCATTGCCACGGAAACCCCCCTGATTGTTCAAGTAGTTGGCCTCCTCTTCAGAATCAGATTCGTCTCTTCCTTTTAGCGCTACAGCTTTCACTTTTTTGGCCTTCCCTGATAATAAGTGCTTTGTGAGAAGATCCAATTGTGTTTTCATGTGCGCCATGTCTTGCTCACGTTCTTCTTCTCTTCTTCTTTGGTCTGCAGACATGCCAATAGATAAAGTGGGGCTTGCTACCTCAGAATCCCTGGTATGCCAAGCTCTACTTTGCTTTGTCATGCGATCTAGCATATTGCTTGCTTGACCAAAGGTGAGGTCCATGAAAGAACCTCCAGCTGCGTTGTCCACCACTGGTTTAGTTATTGAATTCAAGGCTCTATACAAGATATCCATGAGGTGAACATTAGTCATGTGATGGTTTGGGCATCTCGCTAGCTTTGTCTTGAACCTCTCCCATGTTTCATGAAGAGCTTCAGAGGGAAGCTGATGAAAGTTGCTGATTTCATCTCTTAATTGAGCCCTCTTGGATGGCGGAAAGAATCTTTCTAGGAAAGCGTCTCTCAATTGCCTCCAATTTGTAATAGAATCAGGAGTCAGCCCATTCAACCATAATGTTGCCTCTCCAGACAGAGACAATGGAAATAGACGTAATCGAATAGCATTCTGACCAACACCAGGATTGTCAAAAGACTTGCATGTAGAAATAAAGTTGATGAGATGCATATTCGGATCATCGCCTGCTAGTCCACCAAATAATCCCTTGAGTTGCAATAACTGAATCATGGTGCTTGTGATGTTGAACTTGGCTCCGGGCGCTAATGGTGGTGGAATTATAGCTCCAGTGGCTCCGGCACCATCAAGATCATCATCATCATCGTCGAAAGCTGGTTGGAAAGGTTGGCGATCATACCTATACCGAGCTTGTCGACCTCTTCGATTGGCAGGTGTTATAATTTCAGCATCACGCCTAGGGTTCAGTAACTCGTCATCACCTAAATCTTCATCGTCAGGGTTTATTGCTCGTCCAGGATTATCAATGTTTTGTTGTTGGACTTGAGCAGCGGCAAGAGCAGCTAATCTTGCTTGCTCGTGTTGAGCAGCCATCCTGTCGATTTCAGCTTGTGCTTCCATTCTTCTAATTCGTTGTGGTTTAGGATTGATTGGTAATAACGGTTGACCAGAACTTCTAGTATGGGGCATGCACTAAAGTAAAAACCTGCAAGAAACAAAAACAAAAACTAAAAGTAAAAGTACGAGAATCTTTGACCAAAGGGTCTAGTAATTATCACGAACTTGATTGACACTCGTATTCCCCGGCAACGGCGCCAATTTTTGATAACGCTCAATATACAGCTCTCGTAGGAGTGTAAAGCGGTCGTTAGCAAATATAGAACCCAACCTGGGTTGGGTGTCGATCCCACAGGGAATAGCTTGGCCAACAAGTAAGTAAATTAATAGACTTTTGGTGCAAGTCTCGTAAGAAGGGGGCATTGTAATAAGTAACCAAAGTAATGAAATAAAAGCTGAAAATAGCAAAGTAAAAAGAGAGTATTTCGTAGGTTGTGAAACAATGAGAATTGAAGCGTTGGGGTTATGTTCACCTTCTGAGGTATATGTCTCTATTGGCTATGAGCGTGTAGAGTCTTGACATGCAATTGCTTATAGAGAATTGTAGTCGATGGTAAATCCAAGCGTCTCGCGACCTAAACAAGGACTATTTCACTTTAACTCTCGCGAGCTTAAAGCGTGTCTAACGATACGAATTCTCCAAGAGGTTAGTCCAGTTACGGCACTAGCTTTTTAATAGGAAAGGGTGTCCTACTACCTTGACATTATCTCTTTTCCAGACAAATAACCTTTCTCGCGAACAAGTTAAATGTTAGACTGGCGTATTCTTGCGTTTGCAACCGCAAAGAATGTAGATTAAGATGAAGAGAATAATGATATAAGCAATATAGGTGTCTCGAACTCACAAACTCACAGCAATAGATAGTAACTCATTCGGCTTCCATAACCCCAACTAAGAGGTTTAGTTACCCATGAATGCGAAGGATATCACGTTTTGCATGGTTGATGGCGTGAGAAGTAGGTGATAGGCGTGTGGTTTTGGTGATTCCCTAGCAAGTAACGATTCTCTTGTTGTGGAATTTAAGAATAGAAGAGTAGATTAGAAGTGTTTGTGGTGGAAGATGAGAGGGATGGAAGAAAATTAATTGTTGAATTAAGTGAAGAATGAATTAATTGATAAAAATCTCTAGCATGATAGGGTATTTATAATACTCCTATCCTACTCCTACTAAGCTAATGAAATAAATAACCAAATCCTAATATACTAATGAAATCCTTGACCCAAATGTACTAGGGTAAGGTTACAATATCATAATCCAAATAGACTAGTAAAACACATAACCTAATTATACTAGGTTAATGTATCTTTGTAAAAATCCAGCTTTGTGTATGTAAGTCCCCAAAGTCTTCAGAATTGTTGTTTTAGCCCGGGACAGATTTTCCATGCAGCAGATTTGGTCCTTTAGGCGTCCAGCTCCTTTCCACTTCGTTCGTGAGCTTTCTTTTGCGTCAAGTAAGCCATAAAATGCTGTATTTTGCATCATTTATACCTAAAACTTTACTAATCATATTTGTTAGCTCATTTACAGGAAAAAGGACTAAAAGTGCATGAAATATATAATTAGTTCTCAAAACTAGGCTAAAATATGGGCAAAATATATTGATATAGGCACGTAAATTCGCCTATCATCACCATGACCAGTGCGGTCTCTGGCACTAGACTGGCCTCCGTTAGTAATATAAAGTGCTGCCTGAACAGGTCGACTAGGTTGACTCTGAGGCTAATAGGATAGACACAGAGGATACCTAATTTAAGAACGACTATATCTAGGTTGGGAACTACAATGGTTCCCATTGAATATTCCCTAAAACCTACGTCTTTTATCACTATCCTCATGACCCTTACGGTGTATCTCCTCTATCACCTGAGCATGATCTAATACCTCAACAAAAGACGTACCCACAACAACTAAACTCTGATTAGACATACAAATGAGGAGTATCAACTCTCTAATAAAGAAATAAACTCTCTCATACTCAGTATCTAGAAAAGAAGTCGCATGGCTAGCCAACTCGTGAAAATGAGCCTCATACTCTGTAATTGTCATGGATCCCTGCTCTAATCTAAAGGAATAATCCCTCAGATGATCCCTAAGGATGGGAGGCATATACTTCTCTCAAAACATCTTGGAGAACTGAGTCCATGACAAATGAGAAGACCCATCAGGTTTAGAATCCATAAAACCTCTCCACCAATATTGAGAAGCCAAATCCAACTGAAATGTGATGTAATCCACTCCATGAGTCTCAATGAGGCCCAAATTATGGAGTCTATCCTCACAAACAATCAGGAACTCACATGCATCCTCGCCCAAAGCACCAAAAAACCTAGGCAAAGCCAATCTCAAGAATCTACCCAACAACTTTTGCTCCTCAAAAAACATAGCAAGCTGAGAAACTACCAGTGCAGGAGGAACCTTAACTCTGGGAGTCACAGCTATAGGTTATAGCCTCACCTTAGTACCACTTTTATCTATAGAATGAGAACTATCAGACGACACACCACCAACTATCCCCAAAATCTGAACTAACACATCTCTGAGCACTAAAGAAGAAATAAACCTTGGTGGAGCATGGGCTGGTCCCTGGCCCATCACTAGCTGCAGCGGAAGAATCTCTAGCTTAGGAGCGAAAATAGAACCTGGGAAAGGTGGTCTATCCTGGCCCCTAGCTGGGGACACATCATGCAACTGTCCATTACCTTTGGGTCATCCACGCGCAGGAGTAAGATCCCTAGGCTCGGTCTTGAGACCCTTATCTTATATAGCCATAGCACATGTCTTGACCATCTGTAAAAGAGTAAAATCAAAGAAATGATCTATAAATCAACTTAGATTCTTAGCAAGATATGAGCAAAAATAGTGAAGAACTCCTAACAATGTCCTATAGCCTCTCAAAGATAGGAAAGAGATGTCATCATTCTAATATGCAGAACTCTGCTAGACAGTTTCTCTTGTACAAACAATACCGGTGTAACCTGGCTATGATACTAATTTGTCATGACCCGATTTATGAATCATGATGGCACCTACTCTATTACACTAGTAGGTAAGACAAATCATAACCCAGAGTTAAATATAATTGATTAACATAGTGGAAATGCCCTAAAAGGGCCTAATAGGCAACTCAACACAATAAATATGCAAGACAACAAAAATATTTTAAAGGTAGTCACTACATAAATACAATCCCATGACCTAGTAGAGCTAGTACAAAAGCATCTGAAAATAGAAATACAACCTAAGTATTTAGAAATAGTTGATACAACTATCTCAAAACAAAAGACTAAACATAAAAGATATAGGGAAATGAGAGACTCGGACTCCAAGAGCTTACCCTATCACTGAATATCAACATTGCATGAACACGAATCAATGATAGTAACTAGTACTCGAATTTGTCTTAAAAGGTACAAAATTGTAGTATGAGTATCAAAACAATAGGTACTCAGTAGGCATCATCAGCCAACTAAGCTAAATCATGATATAAGTATGATAGAATGCAAGATATCATAGCTAAGTCAAGGTGCAAAAATGAGCCTGAATTATCTCCAATATTGTTGTACATAATAAATAATTTAACCAAAATAATAATGTAACACAAGGCATCAACGCATGGCAATATTGTTGTGCAATATAAGTAAATAAATCAGAATAATAACACATCTCAAGGCATCACACAAGCAATCACAAAATACATAATTTACTCCCATAAGCCAATTGGTGCGAAAAGTAAATAACCCATCACAGACTCCTATACGCCTGGAGAGTACACTCAAAAATAGAATAAGGCAACCATTCATCGCTTACAAATAACCAACTCGTTAATTAACCATCATTCCATAATTTATCATCAATCAATCATTTACTAACATTTAATAATGTACTCATATTACCATTATTTAACAAGATTATCATCATTAATTACTAAACACCATTTATTTGCAAACCATATCTTATTATCTAATTTATTTGATTACTAGCCATCATATTACCCATAGTTATTATTTAACAGCTAACATTATTTATTAACTAATCATCCTTTACCATCTAATCCTTATTTATTAACTATTTATTATTAGTAACATAAATAATATCCACCAGTAATCCTTATTTATCACTAATCATCAACTATCCACCTTATAATCATTTATCACTTTCGAGCTATAACCTGTCTCCCTAATATAAACATTATACACAACTTGTATATATATATAATCATATAATAATAAATAGCCAAACTCAAATGGTAGATGTACACATAGGTACATTGATATAATCATCCTCTAACCTTACCGAATATTAATGCATCATCATAATCATCCTCCAGAATTGAATTAGGTATAATCAACATCATCATTATTTTTCAAAATTAAATCGGATATATAATCATCATAGCCATCTTTTGAAATCAAACTGGGTATAATTAACATCATAATCATATTTTGAAATTGAATCGGGTATAATCAATATCAACATCATCTATCAGAAGTGAACAAGAAAGAATCAATGTCATAAGTGCTAATAGAGTCAAGAATCAAGATTTCTACCATAATTAATATCATGACTTTCTATATATTTAATAAGCATGACTTCTACCATAAATAATAACACAATTGTTAACATCATCAATAAGGATGTTTTCTACCATGATTATTTAGCATAATCATATGTAATAGCATAAGCAATAACTTATCAATAGCATGGTCAAAGGCTTAACATTAGCATAATATATAGCTTATACATGGCATAACCAATAGCTTGGTGCAACATGATCCATATCTTATCATATCATAAGTGACAATCTAATCCAGTAATGTCATTATCACCATAACTATCAAGTACCAAGGTTCCTCAATATTTCCTCAAAGGGGAATTCTCTAGGTATTCAATAAGTTTATAAGGATTTCAAGAGAACTAACCATTGATCTTAGCTTTAGGTGGGTCAAAGAGCCCACTTCTAAATCCCTGAAATACATTCTACGTCAAATTTAACCTTGAACTAGGTTAAAGTATCTGAATCCACTCTTAGATATATAGCAAGCCATAATTAGCCTAAGTTAGAGATTCTTCTCAAGTACTTTAACTAAGTCTAATAGAAACTTGGGCAACCTTCATTAGTGTAAGCAACTAAGGCCAAACTTACCCTAAGAATGAGTGTCTAAAACATCTTTGCCTTATTTGAGTAATCTAAGGAATTCTCATGCTAAACGTGATTAATGAAATCCAATTCACCCAAGGCATAAGGAAATAAGTCAAGTGATTCAACTCTACGATATCACATTAGCCTAAATGGTCTAACTAACCCAAGTCTTACATTTCATCAATCCAACACCTAAAACCCATCCCAAATCCAATAAAATATCATAAACGTACTATAAAGTATCTTAATCTAACAAGTGATAAACCTAGCTTACCTCGACGTTGAAAAAAGCTCAATGATCATCTAAACCACCACTTTTCCCTTCTAAGAAGCCTCCAAAATATGCCAAGATATCATAAACACATTTTAAGCATAAATACAAGAATAATAATACTCATATTACACCATTATGCTTCAAGTTCAAAAATCACATAAAAACCCTATGTGGGTCCCACTTACAAAAAACGCATTTCCAAAATCAACCCAATATTATTACATGCTCAAGGAATTATTACCCTTAAAAATGGGTAAAATACAAAATAAATTATGGCTAAAATCAAGCTCTTAAGCTTTTGGGGGTTTGAGCAAGAAAGCAATAGAATCCACAAAGAAAAGTGTAAATTCTTACCTTAAATCAAAAGATAATCGCATAAATAAGAGTTAATTTGGCTTCCAAAATACCCACAAGCTTAAATCTCACTTTACCTTGCTATTTAAGGATTAGGATCTCAAGAAATAGGTGAGAAATGGCTGAATTCATGATATAAAGGTCTATTTATACCCAATCCAAGCCCTTGGGAGTCATTATCGTGACCTGAGGCTTGTGATCGTGGCATCTTAAGCCTGTCGGTGCTAGTCGTGATTGCAACCTACATACCATGATCAAGATTATCGTGCCAAGGGTATTGTGATCATGACCCTTGGCTTGCAATAATGACGCACCAGCTGACAACATTGGATTTTGAAATTTCTAAGTCCCCGCCTAGCCCTAAGAATTCATTCAGAATCTCGTATACAAAAATGAACTATGTAATTTGAAACACCCTAAACTTTGGCCATTGAAAAATTTCTTGAGTTTTGGACATTCTGGACAAGGTACGGTTTGATCATACTTCTCGTATGTTATGGTACAACTTGGTGTCCCTCTCTCTTATGTTAGTCAGTGTGTTTGGGTTGGTTTCTGTCCAATATATGATGAAGCATCATACTAGTTGTATGGTAGGATACGAGTTGTATAATTCTAAGTCATATAATACTTATTGATTGTCCTAGTGGAATATGTCCAAGGTATGGATTAGGGGTACTTCTCGTACCCTAGGTACAGCTAATGGGGTGGTCCTACCCTTCTGCGTGCTTCTTTTTAACTTTTGAGATGGGGGTATTTTGGATATTTTCCATCTTAAAACAATATGTCCCCACGTTATATAACCTTTGTTGGCCTCTCATAAATCATATTGGATGGATCTAAATATTCTCTCAAAACACTCTCTTGAAGATTGAGGCTAGGGTTTCTACAAGTGTTCTTCAAAGGGCTCAAGAATCAAGTTTCCTTCTATGAATCTTCTTGTATAAGGCATATGATCCTCCATCATTGTTAGTTCCAACTAAAGATATGTTTTAATATGTTTTAAACATTAATTATGAATCATAAATAATGGTTTTGAAAACCAATGTTGAGGATTTTGGTGCATATTGTTAAATATTATTTACTAATGTTTTAAATTATGTTTTCACATATGTTTGGTGGTGGTTTGCATATGTGGGTGCTTGTTGGTTATGGTTTAACAAATGGGTCTTGGGTAACCCTAAATTTGATGGTTTATTCTTTGGTTTTGGTCTTGATAAAGGTATGCCTTCAACATGTCTGATTAAATGCCTGTGAGAATGTTTTTACTCTATTGTTGAACTTTCATAAAACTATTTCATGGTATGGTTTTGTAATGGAACCCTAAATTAGTTTAAATGGTTTTGAATGGTTTGAAATAGTTAAACGGTAAGGCATTGGTGGCTATGAAATTGTTTTGAATGAAAATCTTATGGGGTACACGGGAATTCCCCAAGTGAATATAAAAATGAAATTGGTTTGAATAATGAATATCTTGTGGGGTAAATGGGAATCCCCTAAGAAAAACTTAATAATGAGATACTTGTGGGGTACACGACAATCCCCCAAGTAATCCTAATAATAATGTACTTGCGGGGTACATGGAAATCCCCCAAGCAAACTAAATAATGTAACCTTTGGGGTACATGTGAATCACCTAAGGTTGGCTAAGGACATTGCTTGTAAGAAATAGTTGGTTTGACGATACCAATAATGATAGAATTAGTTAATAATAAATGGAATTGATGGTTTGGTTGTGTGGTAATGGTTTTAATTGGACAATAATGGTGGGTTTTAATAGCTAACCATGAAGGTGTGATTCCAATGGACAAACACTGGAAACTCATGTTTGCCGACATGAGGATAGGTCATAATGACCATATACTTGTGGGGTAAACGGGAATCCCCAACACTTGTATATATGTATCATAGAGAGCGAAAGGTATATAGGAATCCCCTACTCCTGTGGTATCTCTGATTTGTGTAGCTACACACATTGGGGCCCATCCAAAGGGTTACACTAGACCCATATAGCTCATGGTTAGTTCTAGAATGGTTAAGCTACACATTACCAGGTTAATGGTTTTAAAGGAATGCTAAACTCGGTTCCTTTTCCCGATATGGTTATATATATATATGTATGTGTGTGTGTGTGGTTGCGAATTCATATAGTTGGTTTACTTAGTTTTAAAGGTTTGTATTATTTTATCTTTATCTTGAGTGCATGCTAGAATTCACCCGCTAACCCATCTTCGGATGGCTGTATCCACATGCGATGCAGGAACCGACCATATAATTCCTCCTGCTCATTGATAAGATTTAGGGATAGTCGGTGTTGGAATAAAGTGGTTAGATTTCATAGTTTGGATGCATGGATTACTTTACATACTTTTGTCTTTTAATAGACTTTGGTTTTTGGCTATGGTCAGGGGAATATCCCGACTAGATACTCTTTGGTTTGGATTAGAGGCTTGGTATGGACAACTATGGACTTGGGTATGGAATAGTCATAATATATATTTATATATAAATATATATATATATATATATACATGGATTATCATTTTTGGTTTGGTTGGTTGGTTATTGGATGGATTGACTTGGTTGGGTTGGTCTAGTAAGTATACCTATCCCAAAGTCATTATATCTCCTAATTTACTATCTTTTTATATGTTTGGAATTCATCCGACTCAAGGTCATGTTGGTTGGTTGTATTGGGTCTCAAGGGTGGTCTCCAGTCCCAGTTGGACTTGAGATGCCCATTGCGATTAGTCATTGGTTTGGGTTATTTCAATTTGGTATTAGAGCTAAGGTTTCGGTGTTATGGTGTGTCCATAAAGCTGTGTCGAGTAGAGTCTTGCTTATGGGTTTGTTGTGAACCACACTTATAATCAGGAGGCTACGAGGCATTTAGGAATGTTTTACTTTTTTGTTTTTCTACTTTTGGGCTATGGAGTCTAAGGTCTTGAACTCTTCCCTGAATCTTCTTTTGTTCACTATTCAGATCATGTCCTCTCAATGATCTAAAGTTCATGGAAACTTACCTGTCCCACTTGTGGATGACATGCAGGGATCTCGTCCAACTCATGGGGCACAGACCCGATCAAGGGTTGCAGTTTTTAATTTTCCTCATAAAGTTCCACCGATCTTCACTAACCCTACTTCAAAAGGTGACATTCATGATCAATCATTTCAAGAAAAGATTACCAATGCTGAGTTTTGACATTTTATTTATCTATTGACACAGATAGTGACAATTATGTCATGTCAGTCCGGTCCTATTGGTATAGGGAAGAATAAGGCAAGGTCAGAAAATAGGCAGAGTAAAAGGTCTCAGTTTTCTAAACAAAGTAGAGCTCAATAGTATAGTGGTAAGTGGTTTAAGAGAAAGAGTTGGGTGGGTCCTAACTCTTGTTCTATGGCTAGTACTCCCTACCCGAAGCCGTTAGGAGACAAATGTTTTTAGATTGGTAATGTTTCTAGGGCACAAGGTGCCCAATATTGGGCCGATAGGGCCCAATCCACACTATTCTATCCTTCTTGTAGATTTTATGGTCGGTTATACCATGGTTATTGTGAAGAAAAGAGGAATCATTATTTTAATTATGATCAGTTAGGTCATATGTAATAGAAGTGTCCCATAAGAATTGTCGTTTGGGCAAATAGAACACTAGTTACCACTTCTCTAGCTTTTCCACTAAGGGATGTTGGCTTTGGGTATAGCACTAGTCAGGATCTTCTCAATGACCTCACTTTCCTCAGAAGTTTGAGGCATCTTCTGATGCTGAAACTTGTATGTTGCAAACTCTTTTCCGATTATATGTATTAGTTACTTGGTCCGGGGTCTCCTATCTCTTATGTTACCCCACTTGTGGCTATGTGTTTTTTTTTGGTCCTAAGATTAATTTGGACTCTTTTGCTATTTTACCCAGGTAGGTAACTCGATGATTGCCAAAAGGGTTTATAATGGGTGTGTGGTATCTATTGATAGTAAAGGAGACTATGGTGGATTTGTTTGACTCGGGTATGGTGGATTTCGGTGTTATTCTAGGGATGGATTGGTTACACTCGTTCTATGTATCATTAGACTGTTAGACTGGTAAGGTTGTCTTTAGGATCTTTGATGAGCCAGTTATGGGATAAGAGGATGGTTCCCTGGCTATTAAGGGAAAGGTTATGTCATATCTTAGAGCTCAAATATTGATCTCCGAATAGGGTGTTTCTATTATTATTTAGTTTAGGTTAAAGATTCCAACTTGGAAGGTCCTTTGTATTCGATTTCGGTGATGAATGAACTTTTTGAGGTCTTTCCTGATGACCCTCATTGTGTCCTTCTAATGGGGAGATTGAGCTTAGGATTGACGTTGTTTGGATGTTTGTCCAATTTCTATTCTTTCTTTATAGAATGGTTCCGGTTGGGTTAGAGGAGCTTAAGGAGCAATTAAAGATCCCTTTAGATAAAGGTTTCTTCCATCCTATTGATTCTCCATGGAGTGTTCCCTTTCTTTTATGTATAAGGGGGATAGTTTTCCTTAGAAATGTATGGGTTGTTGGTGGGTGAATGAGGGATTTAGAGTGTCCTCCTTGTGAGGTGGACCATATATGTATATTCTATATAGGGTGCTTGTTAGGTAATGCATGGTGGTTGATAGACACTAAGTATCTTAGATGTTATTATTTATGAAAGAAGTATGTGAGCTCGGGGATAACATTGCAAAAATTGTAGAGGTGGAGTGGTAGGTTGGATGAGGTGTGTGGAAGGAGGCAAGGATGCTAACTTGGGAATACAATACATGTAAAGTTGTGACAATAGTGGGAAAGTTGTGACAATAGTGGGACTCTTTGGTTTGGTTTAGAGTCTTTGTATGGACAACTGTGGACTTAGGTATGGAATGGTCATGATAAGTTTATATATAAATACATACATATATATACACACACAAACACATTGGTTTATCATTTTTGATTTGGTTGGTTGGTTATTGGATAGATTGACTTGGTCAGGTTAGTCTAGTAAGTAGACCTATCCCAAAGTCATTATATCTTCTCATTTTCTATCTTGTTATATGTTTGGAATTCAGCCAACTCAGGGTATTTGTTGGTCGGTTGGATTGGGTATCAAGGGTGGTCTCCGATCCCAATTGGACTTGAGATGCCCATTACGATAAGGCCTTGGTTTGGGTCATGCCATAACCATACCAAATTCGATGTTATAGACTCGATGGAGTAATCAAATTTCTCATCTGAGGTTGTTTCGGACAAATTTGGGCTCTACACTCATATTTTATTTTCTTAACTTTTTGATCAATAGGTCAAAATAAGCTCGGGTGTCTAAAGACCCAAACCAAAGGTTCACCTAGCCTAAAATTATCATTTCGGAGCTGTTGGCAAAGTCAAAATTTGCATACGAGGTTGTTTTACTAAAGTTTTTGCCCGGTGGTCATTTGGAACCAGCGAAGACTTCAAAATAGGGAAATGACTGTAAAAGCAACAAACTACTCGGTAACCTATCTGTCAGTTCCAGCAAGTCATAAATGATTTGGGTCAGCTATAGAAAAGCTCCAACGGCTAAAATAGGTGGAAATATAGAAATGACTTAAAGGGAAATTACATTTGATCTTTGAAAATTAAAATAAAGGGTCACTTTAATGTTATAAAGTCATGTAAGGGGTAAGAAGATCAAAATCCCCTCACCCTAAGTGAGAAAAAACTAAAAACTGAATAAAATTAACATAGGAGTATGGCACGCTGCTACCGCGAAGGTTAGCATCTGTACCACACCCTTATTGCGGAGGTTAACCTCTATGGCACGCCGCTATCACGAAGGTTTAATACCTCTGGTTTCTAAAATGACCTCGAACCCTATTTAAAAATTCCGAAACTTTACCAAAACCCCTTTTTAACATCCCTAATCATGATTCAAGTCAAAAATCAACATTACGCACATGGAAGGGTCAAAAATAAAATAGTTGAAATTTTGCGGGGTCTTTTAAGGTGGGTATGTTTTTATTCAAGGTGTGTTTAGTATTTATTATACTGAGGTAGCATGGCTAGTAGTGACCCAACTCTTGCTGACATTCGAACTATATAATCGTGACACTGCATAGTCCTTATAGACATAGTGGCTCTTTCCCAAGAACCTTATTGCTTTCCCTCGACATTAACATAAGAGGTCGTTTAGTTAGGAAAGAGTTATCCCAGAATAATGAATCCTGAAATTAGTTATCCCCCATATGTATGGGATAACTTATCCCATCACCATTGTATTAATGGTGAAATAAATAATTCTTCTACTAATTAATACCTCACACCAAACATAGAATAAAATAGTCCATTTTATTCTAGGACTAGTTATCCCTTATACCTCATACAAATGACCCTTAAGTATCATATAAACTAAGTTTTTGTTCAAGATTAGTTGACTGCTTCAGCTGTATCTTGACATTCAAAAGAGCATCTTAGATTATCTTAGATATCCAATTCATTTGGAGAACTATTTACTTTGGAAGTAATCTTTCTTTTATTTGATTTTAGAGTAAGTTATGGTGATCGTGGTGCTTCATAGAGCAGAATTTTCCTAAAGAATACAAAAGAAAAATTATGGTGGACGTGTTATGTATCATAGCAACATAAATCTTAAGGTATCTAGATTTTAGTAGGCATTTTCTTGATAGATATTGGATGCTCAGAAAATAGCCTTGAACATTTTACTTAGCTGGTATAGAAAACAAATTGGTCTGTTCTACTTTTCTAGATGATGACTTTGAAATACAACGATATGTATTTATAGTAATGTTATAGTTTTTGAATTATAGAGAGATAATGATAAAGTTTTGGGATAACATTATTTTAAATTCAAATTAAGTAAAAATAAGTACAAAGAGTTGAGGTAAATTAAAACTCAAAAATTATAGCGGTAGTTATAATCAATATTAATTTAAAATTGTTATTTTGTTGAAATATCTTTTAGTTGCTCAAAATTAGGATTAGTTTAGTTAAAAGGGATTTGTAGCTTGAGAAAATTGAAGGAAAGGTGTCATTTAAGTCTTGAATGAAGGATTGGTGACATTGACCAACTTAAAGGGTCAAACATAATTAGGAAACTTAATTAAGTTAATTATGGACTAGATTAATATTTTTAAAACTTTTTAATCGTTTCAAAAATACAATTCAACCCACACCCCTCTTCTCTCTAAATCAACTATCTCTCTCATCTCTCCCGTCTCTCTATCTCGACTGTGTCTCAAGATTCTCCCAACCAACAGCTCTGCAAATTTCTTCCTTCAATCTCTGGCGACTTCAATCTCCTGGCGAAAGTAGTTGGGCTTCGAGTTCCTTTTCAACTTTCAACCATCAATCGACGTGATAGCATTACTTTCCGGTGACAACAACTTCGAGTTCTTCGTCGTCCTTTTTCTTCTTTCATAGATAAAAATTAGGGATTTTTAGTTATTAAGAAAAAAAGGAACTTGAGCCAACTTCTCTTCTAGTAATTGATTAACAATTTCAATATTTGTTGCTTAAATTTGAAATGGTGACTGAAGAAAAAACTAATTTCTGATATTTCTTCTCTTCTCTTTCCAGAGTGAAATATGATTTTTTGTTGTTATTGTAGTTCTTGTTGTTGAACTGTTGATTCGATTTATTGGTGTCTATTGAGTTTTTTGAAGTTTTATTTTTGTTGTTTGTGTTTGTACAAATAAAACAACAATTCTGGTATTTTTGGTCACTGTTGATGTTCTTGGTGTTTGTGTTGTGTTGGTGTTGTTGGGTTGATTTGTGGTTGTTCTTGGTAAAAATGGTGTATCTGATATTAAGTAGAGATATTATTATTGTTCTATTGAACAATATCTTGCTACTGTGCAACAGATGAACCATCTGATGCACTAGATGAACCATCTGATATAACAGATGAACTATTTGATGCAACAGATGAATCATCTTATGCAATAGATGAATAGTTCGTTGAATAAAATCCTATCAACTATTCCAACAGGATGACATGTCCAAGACTTTAATTTGTCTCAATAGATATTTCATCTGCTGCGACAGATGACGCTTCTACTAAAAGAAATCTAAACATTATTGACAGTTGATCTATTGCACAGACCAGTCATCTGTTTTAATAGATAAGTGATTTTTTGAAAGAAATTACAACAGTACAAAAATTATTTTTATTGTTTACAATAGATGACTCATCTGTTGATGTGGGAAAGTTATATGTTGCTACAGATAACATACCTATTGCAACATGTGTGATCTATTGGAACTGTTATTTTATTGTGTTGTATATGATAGATTTACTATTATCCATCTTTAATGATGCTTTAATCAATTGTAATCTTTTTTATTCTTCTATTATTCTTTAGATAATATGGATTCCAAAAGAAAAGAAACCGAATCAAATCCAAGTAAAGGAACAAGTGAAGCAGCTAGGCTATATCCACCACGCTATGATCTTGCTTTACAAGAGTTATTTCAATCAGAAGCAGAAAATAACGATCAGGGGGATGAGGAATATTTCAAAAGAGATGATCCAAATGCTAATATACCTTCCACTAAAAAGTTGATCAATAACTTCAGCATTGATAGTTATCCTCTGAGAATGTAGTGCGATGGTGCAATAGATTTAACTGGTGATTTTATGGCTAAGTCAGCTATGGAAAAATCTTTCGATTCCTTCAAAAAAACACTTCAAGACCAAAAATTAGATGCTTATTTCAGGGACAACTGCTTTAGTCAATTTCTTGATTTGCCAGAGGACAACAATGCTCTTTTTCAAAAAAAAATGGTATATGATTTTCTCAAACGTAGGTTTATGTATGAAAATAAACATAAGATGGATGAGGTATGGATAAATTATTATTGTATTCCTATTTGTTTTGGTTGGAAGGAGTTTTCCATAATTACTAGACTAAAATGTTATACTCCTTCTCTTTCTCAAGTAATACCTATTCTAACCCAAAAAAGCACCCGCACACCTAAAGAAGGCAAAGGCAAGTCAAGTGATGGTGATGACTTTGTGTCCCTTGTTGGTCCAGGCTTCAAAAACAAAAATCTAATAGAAGCGTTGAAAGGTAAAAGTATTCAAAGAAGAACAAGCAATCTTTGTGCTTGGTTTGGTTTGTACATAATATTCTTTGGGCGAGCGACATTAACAACAAACTACCACTTGGTTTAATAAAGATCTCTGATAATCTTGAGGAATTTAATAGCTATCCTTGGGGTTATGAAAGCTTTAAAATGACTGTCAAATATTTGTTGACTTTGTTAACGCCAAAGACAGTCAACTTATATGGCTTGCCATGGACTTTCATGGTAAATGTTTCCTTTATTATGATTCATTTAATTTTTACTGAATAATGCTTTTAATTTATTGACATTATTTTATAGGCTCTGGCATTTGGAGTCAATCCTTATTTGAGACAACAAGTGAACTACCAAGAAGAAATTTTATGTCCAAGAAACCTGAGATGGTTGTCGGCCAAAACTGATAAAAATACAAAATGTCTTGATCTTTTCAACCCCCCGAAGGAAGCAATAAGTCTAATTCTAATTAAGCTTTTTTTAATAATTATTTTTTATAATGATTTAATCATTATTCTAACATATGTACTAATTTATTTTAAATTGTGCATCCATGGATTGTTCTGACCAATCAAGAGTTAAAGATGCCATTTTTCTTACTTTACGATCTGTGCAAACTTTATTGAACCCTAAGGTCATAGATATAATAAAAAAGAAATTGTTTGAAGCAACAACTATCACAAGAAAAACAATAATTTTAGAGGGTGGGCTTATTATTGCTGATGGTGTTAGTGATGATGGAGCTATTGGTGGTGGTAGTGGTGTTGCTATTGGGGATAATAATACTCCTCTTGCAGGTTTTGAAACAACAAACCATTATGATTATGATCATACTGGTTTTACAAATTTTTTCCCTCCCAGTGAATGTTCTGGATGCAAATGACAAGACCGCAAGGCAAAATATGATGGAGTGATTAATGCTATTAATGCATTAACTACTTCCGTAAAGAACTTGATATCTAAGAGGGGTGTCATTCCATCAATGAGGATTTCATATCTATACACTCCATTAGAGATTTTGGCGGTTAAGAGAATGAGGAAAGAAATTTTCAAGGCATCATCAAGCATAAAAAAAACTGCAAATCCTTTGTCTTTGTCTTGCACTTTTAATCAATGTACAAAGGCCACATGAGAGCAACATGAGCTGAAGAAGGTGAATATAGGTCATCTATTCCAACAAACAAATAGACTATATATCTATTGAAATAGATGACACATCTACTGAAAATTATCAAATAGATATATGCATTTATTGCAACAGTGTTGCATCAGACCCGTTATCTGTTACAACATATGTCTCATCCATTTTATCAAATCAAATAGGTCTTTCTATTATTTTTATTTGTACCAATAAATGGCCTATCTGCTACAACAGATGAGTAATCTGTTGGGACAAATTAAATCAAGACGTTTTACTGTTTTAGTATTTCAAAACAGATGAGTCATATGTTACAACAGATGGATCATCTATTGGAAATTATCATACAGGTCCTCCTCCTATTTTAATTTTTTCCAACAGATGATCCATTTATTATAACATATAGGAAATTTGTTGGTACAATTTAAAATAGGACCAAGACTTGTTTGATTTGGTAAAACAGATGAGTTATCCTTTTCTATTTTTTTGTATCTCTATGATTAGCATTGACAATTATGACTTTCCATGCAGATGTCATAGTAGAAGCTATTGCTGAACAACATAATATCACAGTTGATAATCCATTAACCATTTCCAAAGATGAATAAAAAGTGAAATCTTCAGTCCATAAGAATCAAAGAATTACCCATTTGAAGGGTTCAACATCTCAGAAGAGGCTTTAAGAAAACTAACAAAGTTGATCGACGAATATTCAAAATGGATTGCCTATAGGCTATTAAAGCTTCATGCAGACAGGTACATAAATCATTTTTAAAGATATTGATTTATACAATTATTGTTGTAAAAACATGACATTAACACATATAAATCATGCAAAACAAAATGATGAACACTATAAAGCGAACGAATTGGGTCTTTGTTTTGATATGTTCGACTTTGTTGTTGCATATTCAGAATGAAGAATTAGTTCTATTTGATGTCATAGCCGTACATCTTACTATTAATAATTAATTTAATTGTATTTGTTTATTAATTTTATGATCATGTAATCTAAAATATTTGATAATATGTACAGCACATCGATGTTTTTTTTACTATCTTCGAAAGAAGGCCAAGTTAAAAACACAAGAACAATACAAATATATGACATGCAATTATTTATACAAAGTTTATATCAATAATACCTACAATAGGTATTGTCAACAAAAATCAAAAGTTTCCCAAAATGAGGAGTGCTTAATCAACATCATCAAAGGTTTTAGCATTTTAGCTGGCTTACCTTGGCATTTGATCGATGAAGTCTAAATCTCAATCAATTGCGGTGATGAATTCCATTGTGTGTTAGCTGTCATCGTCTTAAAAGAGAGGCTCATTCGAGTGTACGTCTTGATGTCGGGGAGGAGACATTTTGATCCATCATCTCAGATACAAAAGTTAGCCAAAATATTTCCTAATTACCTAGATATAAGTGGTTTTTTAAACCAAAATGTTCATACTAATTGGTCGACGATTGAAGCATACTGGGATAAAATGGAAAATCCATTTGATGTAGAATATGTTCAAGGAATTTTTCAACAACACATTGGTATCCAATAAGTATCAATCAAGTATCATGATTTAGTTTCATTTCATAAATTTAACAATGCTTACATTAATTGCAAGATATAGATTATCTGATTTTTACAAATACAGGGATTGTGGTCTTTTTGTTGTCGCTTACGTCGAGTATTTGAGTGATGGAATACAAGTACAAAATGATAGACTTGATGCTGGATTACTCCGTAAAATATATTCTACTCTTTTATGAAAATACACGAAGGCTTAGACACCATACACAAGCGATATTACAGATCCACGACGACCAAAGCTAAATTCCATATCACCGGATGAATAACAACGTGTCCATATCTAGTAGCTCTTTACTTTCAGAGTAATAATCTCTCCTTAGAAATTATTGGCACCAAAACTTAAATTGTTGATTTATTTGTTGAGTAGATCATTTGTACCCATAACAATTGTTTACATTTCATTTATTTGTTGATTTACTTCATGTAATTTCTAAAGGCTTTGAGCTATTTTATTTTATCTATGTTATCCTTAGATTTGAACTTATTAATTAAAATGGAATACTAGATTTAAATATTACAATAGATAATGTATCTGTTACGACAACCGACATATCTATTGGAAATTATCAAACAGATTTAGACATATGTTACAGCATGTAGGTCATTTGTTGGAAATTATCAAACAGGTCTTCCTATTATTTTGATTTGTTCAAATAGATGACCGATCTATTGTAATGGGTAGACTTAGATATAAATATCTACATAATTCAAAAGCTGACCAACCTATTCTAATAGATAAACTATCTGTCAAAAAAAATTGACTATCTGTTTCAATAGATAGGCAATCTGTTGCATTATAAAAAAATCAATTTTCATCAAATATAAAAAAATTGTCATGAAATAAAAATTGGCATGGTGTTTATGTTTCTACATCTTTTTTTTATAACGGAATCTAAGAATTTAGTTAGTACCCCATAGGCCCATACCTCTTGCATCCTTTCCTTAGCATTGTCATATAGAAAGGTCGGTGGCTCAGTCATTTCTATGATGGTCAGGAAACATTCGATGTGTGAAAGTGCGAACGACCCACATGCGACATCGATTTTATTTTTTGGAAGGTCCTTGTCCTTGTTTTGACTTTCAAAATCTCATGTTTACTTCTTCATTAATATTTTCATTGGAAAATAATTCATCAGTTTACTCTGCCTCAACAAGTTGGGGAACAACTCCAACAGTGGTTACATATAGGTAAAAAAATTATCCTCATCAAAGACAGGTAAGTACCAGTCATAAATCTTCATCTTTTCCTCCTCAAGTAGTATCTTAAGAGCCAGAAAATGTTTGACCTCTACGTTCATAACTATAAAAATCCTCTTTGCTTTGGTCCAGTCTTTGCTGTGTTGATATAGCCTCTTTTCTCTAACATAATTAATCATATCTGCATCCTATTGGAATCCAGAAACTAGCAAATCAAATCCCGGGCCATTAGGACTTGATACTAACTTAATGAGCTCAGTGTACCTATTTTTAAAATTATTGTGAAAGCTAAGGTCTATTATCCTATCATCAGCATCATAAGCTTCCAGATACACTAATCGCCTGCCCCTCATAAGGCAGAGATTTTCATCAACATACTGTGATATAAGAAGATCATTTTTAAATAGGATAGTAATTTTAAAATAAAACAAAGTGGAAAGATGCAACTGATGGTCCATCTATTGAACAGGTTTCTCTGAATCTGTTATTACCAATGTAATGCAACTTCTGCAACAGATGGATAATATGTTGCAATAAAACCACCACTAGTTACACCAAAATACCCAACTGTTGCAACAGATGGCGCATCTATTGTGTAGCTTCTTCTTCATGGAGTAGATTAGAAGGCTAGATTATGAAATGCAAACTGTAAGACCCCATCAATTCCTAGTCTAATTCAGTCCTATATAGCATGAAAAAATGTCCCAGACTTAGAAAAATTCAGCTAAGTATTGACATTTAGTTTGTTTTTGGGCTTGATATTTCAATGACTTTATTTTCAATCTTTCCGGTCTTGGATTGTTGATTTTTAGTTGATTTATGATCAGGGATGTTAATAGGTCATATCGGGTGAGTTTGAAATTTTCAAACTAGCGTAAGGGTGAGTTTTTCAAACTATTTCAGACAGATATTCAGTTTTTCAGTATTACTATTAGTATTCAATATTTATTTCAGTATTCAGATTATGAATCTTATGGCATTTCAGCCTAACTTCTGCATTATTTCAGTGTTATTATTTAGAGCTCATAGCAGGTACCAGACATGGATTAGCTCATGGTCCTTCGGGATTGTAAGCATTGTGTGACGTCCAAGGTGCAGACTCGGGGCGTTACAAACTTGGTATCAGAGCCTAAGGTTCTAAAAAGTCTTAGGGAGTCTGAAAGTCGCATCAAGTAGAGTCTTATGCATGGGTGTGTAGTGTGCCACACTTATGGATAAAAGGCTATAAGGTATTTTAGGAAGAGTTTCCCTTCTTTCAGTATTCATGTCATGCGAGTGAGCGTGAGCTCAAGTTAAATCTCTACCTAATTCAAGTTTCTCTTCTATTTACAAAATATACCTCCCAAAAAGACTAGCGAAAGAAGAACTGGAAACCAGCCAGCACCTCCACCCATTCAGGCAGATCCCCTGGATGAGCATGTTTCTCATGCAGAATTCAGAGCAACTTTTACCACTCTATCCCATTCTGTCGCAGCTCAGAATGAATACCCAACTGTTGTTCAGGACAACCCTGTTGTCAATACTACTATATCTAGAATTCGGAACATTACCCAAATAAACCCTCCATCAATTACAAGGTCTAAGTCTGAAGAGGACCTATGGGAATTCCTTGATATGGTGAAAAAGGTCACAGATATTATGGGGGTAACCACTAGTGAGAGTGCTAAGTTAGTTTCATATCAGTTACAGGATATGTGTCATACGTGGTTTAAGAAGTGAAAGGAAGATAAGGTCGCAAATGAGGGCCTATAAAATGGGAGGAGTTTGCTACTGCCTTTCTAGATAGGTTCTTCCCATTTGAGTTGAGGGAAGCTAAGGTGTTTAAATTTATTAACTTGAAGTAGGGCAGCATGACAGTGAAGGAGTATTCTCACAAGTTTACTCAAATAGCCAGATATGCTCCTCATGTGGTAGCTGATAGCAGATCTAAGATGAGTAAGCTTGTGTGTGGGGTATTCGACAGTGTGGTCAAGGAGTGTAGGACTGCAATGCTAATTAAAGAGATGGACTTGGCTAGGTTGATGCTCCATGCTCAATAGATAGAGGAACAAAAAGCTAAGGAGAAAGGGAGGGAGAGAAAGAGTGCTAGAACAAGTAGCTTCAACTTCACTCAGCCTAAGTCAGAGGGTGGTAATTGTTCTCAGTTCCACCCAAAATCTTCAATTCCGGATTCGTCCTCAGCCAGTGCTCCAGTGCCTAAATTTGGAAACAATAATAAGGATAGGGTGCAAGGCTCTAAATCTTAGGGTAGTATTAGCAAAGTCCAAACAAATTCTCTTTCCTAGAAGTGTGGAAAAAACTATCAGGGTGTCTGCAAAGCTGGCAGTAATGTATGTTTTTGATATGGAATGCCAGGCCATAAAGTCAGAGAGTGTCCTCAGGTGGGTTCAAAGAGTAAGTATAATCATCCCCTAGCTCAGTCAATTCACCTATCTCAGCAGGGTGCTGTTTCCAGTGCCACTAGTGGACAACGCCCAAAAAGACTATAATACCCTGTACTTTTCCAAGCTAATTTCATCTCAAGAATATCTAGTATTAGCTTCTAAATTGAATGATGGTTATTCCATGAGTAATTTTCAAGATTTTCACTTTTTCTCATTTGGGAAATTCAATAAGCTTTCCATCAATATAAGATTCGCCCAAATCTGAAAACCGGGTCAAAAGTTACGACTATTTTAAGTTTCCATCATAAAACAGTGCCATATTAGTCAGTGGCGCACTACGCCACAAGAGGAAATGGCATTTGGAAAATTCCAGTAGGGGTCTACGATTATGGCGCATCGCACCAGGGCCCAAATTTAGAATTGTCCTTTTCCAATGTCTTAGCACGATTTACTCCGCTTCGCGCCAAATATCCAGGTCGGAAAAGAAGGGGAAACGAGATGGCTCCGTGTCACGCCACCCCTCAGTTTCCCAATTGTCGCATCGCACTAGGGGTTCAGTTTGGGAAAATTTTACTAAAATTAAATGATGTATCCAGGGTTAAAAGGGTCAACTTTCCACCCCTATTTAAGCCCATTAATGTGTGATTCAGCCACTTTTCACCCAAAATACACTCTCTTCTCTCAAAAACCTCTCAAGAACAATCTAGGATTTTCATAGAAGATCCTATTCGAAGAAAGTTTCTCCATCAATCTTCATGAAATCACGAACTAAGGTATGCGTAGTGTTCACTCATGGACTCCTTTCATCTATGAAGCCCAAGAATCTCCTTTCTAAGTTAAAGTTTATGGATTTCTTTATGAATTTCATGTTGGGTTTGTTTTGATTATGTTGAGAATGATCAATTGAATTCAAATCCATTTTGGGTGATCAATTTAATTTGTAATTGATTTGTATAGATGTATATTCAAGTGAACCGATGAATAAACCCTAGGATGATGAAATTAGAGATGAATCATGATGATTAATTGTTGTATAATATTGTCTACATGTGGTATGCCTACCATGTGTTTGATTAAATTCCTAAATGAAGGAACAATGCCCAACTAGTATGATATATGAAATCCCCATGTATGTACAAGTTATGCCTATCATATGTTTTGATGGAATTCTTCTATTTATGTATAATGGATTATGATGTTATTTATATGTTCAAGTAAGTTATGCTTGGTCAGTTTTCCTTCAATCGAGTCCTGGGGATACTCGTACCCGAAATATTAGCTATGTCCCTAGAGCCACGTAATGTTTTCACGTTACTCTCGTTAAGCTATGATCCTTAGACTTCAGACGGTCTTATGACTTAGAAAATCTGCATGATCTCATGACCTCAGTCATTTATCAGATATCAGTAGTATTCCGTCAGTCAACGAAATTCAGAAATTCAGCTCATGTTTAGTTCAATAAATCAAGTTCAGTGTCTATTCAGATGGGAGTAGAAATTAGCACCAAGTGAACCTAAAGATGGGGACACACACTATCAGATGAGGGTGTGATCCTTAGCAGTCATCCTTGTGTTCTAGAACTATATAGCCAGCATAGGTTGAGACATCAACACTGTCGATGAGGGTTGATGAGGTGGATAAGCACTGTTGGATAAGGGCCCCACCATTCTTATACAGGGGACACTATCAAATGAGGGTCACCCATAGCTTATCCTTACCAGTGGTACAGTATTGACAACCTTCTAATTGGGGTTACAGATTGGACCCCAACTCAGCCATAATGGTGTATCAGGGTCAAGTCGGTTAGATAACTACTTCCCATAATTTCATGTTACTGAATTAGGATTGTTAGATATAGTCAATCAGTCTCAGTAATAGAACTCAGATAGTTTTTCAGATTTCAGGACTGTCACATACAGTCAACTCAAATACAGTACGGAACTCAGATAGTTCCATCAAATTCAAGACTGTTAGATACAGTCACTCATATTATCAGTTATATTCATATTTAGTAATCATGTTCTCATAGTATTAGTGTCAGTGGTTATGTCTCATGCATGTTTTCTCATGCTTATGATAGTTAGTCAGTTATTATTATTGTTCATGCATATGAACCCCATGCATTCAGCCTACCTCACATACATACCAGTACATTCAAAGTACTGATGCATTTGCGTTATGGTGTCTTATACCATAGGTTCAGAGACACGAGTTCCACAGCAACAGTGGATTCTTGATATCCGCAGATAGAGTTAGAAGTGAGTTCTCATCTTTTGAGGACATAATTATTTCTCCATTATCTCATTAATCAGTTTATTAGTTGGAGTTAGTTAGGGACATGTCCTATCAACTCCTTACTCTGATAGTTCAATCAGTTAGAAGCTTTTGAGACTATCATGTTTTAGACTTCAATATTTTCAATTTTGTTTTGGATATTCTATTAACCTACACAGATGTTATATTATTTGGATTATGTTCATTTTTGAACCTTACGGCCTTTCAATTCATGTTTCTGCATTATTCAGGATTTTATGCAGTATACAGGTACAAATATCAGTCATGGGTTAGCTTGTGGTCCTTCTGGGTCATAAGAACCATGTAGCATTTTAAGTATCAGATTTGGGGTGTTACAAACTCAGTATCAAAGCCTAAGGTTCAATAGAGTCCTAGGAAGTCTGAAAGCCGCATCTAGTAGAGTCTTGTACATGCGTGTGTTGCACGCCACATTTATGTACAGGAGGCTATAAGATGTTTTAGGAATAGATTCCCCTCTTTAAGTATTCATGTCAGGCCAGTGAGCATAATCTCAAGTCAATCTCTCAGTCTAATGCATTTCTCCTTTTCTTCTACAGAACATGCCTCCTAAAAGAAGAAATGGAAGTTAGTCAGCCCCTCAGCCCGAAGATCCTTTGGGCGACTATGTTTCTTATGTGGAGTTTAGGGTCGCATTCACTACTTTTACTCAGTTAGTTGTCGCTCAAAATGAATGGCAAGTAGTCATCCGGCCAACCCAGTGGTCAATTCAGACATAGCTAGGATTTAGGACTTCACCCGAATAAATCCTCCATCCTTCCTCAGGTCTAAGGTAGATGAGGACCCTCAAGGATTATTGATCAGGTTTAGAAGGTGACAGACATCATAGGGGTGACTACTATTGAGAGTGATGAGCTAGCTGCATATTAGTTGCAGGATATGGCTCATACTTGGTTCAAACAGTGGAAGTCAGAAAGGTCAGATGATGCAGGTCCTATAGAGTGGGAGGAGTTTTTCATCGCATTCTTAGATAGATTCTTTACCCAAGAGCTTAGAGAGGCTAAGGTGATAGAATGAATCAACCTCAGGTAGGGTAATATGACAGTGAAAGAGTATCCCCTTAAGTTTACTCAATTATCTAGAGATACCCATTATGTGGTTGCAGACAGCAAAGCCAAGATGAGTAAGATCGCTTCAGAGGTAAATAATAGCATGGTAAATGAGTACAGATCTACCATGCTGAATAGTGACATAACTTTATCCAAGCTTATAACTTATCCTAAGCAGATAGACGAGCAGAAGATTAAGCAAAGGGAAAAGCAGAATAAAAGAGCGAAAATAAGTAGTTTCAACTTCACTCAGCTTAAATCAGAAGGAGAAAACCGTTCCCAGTTTTATTCTAAGTTATCATTTCTAGCTCCTTCTTCAGCTAGTGCTCCATTTCCTAAGTTCAGGGAAAGTAACAGAGATAGAGCGCCAGGCTCTAGGTCTCAGGGCAGTGTTAGCAATGCCCGAACTAATCCTCTTTGTTAGACTTATGGTAAGAACCATAAGGGTGCTTGCAGAGCTGGTAGAAATATCTATTTTGGTTATGGCAAGCCAGCCTACAGAGTCAGATACTTCCCTCAGTCAGGTTATCAGAGTCATCTCCACTCCTTAGCTCAGTCCGGTTGCCCAAATCAGTAGGGTGCCTCCTCTAGTTCTACAAGTGGGCAACGCCCAAATTATCCCTATGCTCTTCAGTCCCGATAGGATTAGGAAAATTCTCCTGATGTAGTTACTAGTACATTACAAATCTTTCATGTGCATGTTTACGCTTTGCTAGATCCAGGACCTTTTTTATCTTTTGTTACTCCTTCTATAGCAGTCGATTTTGGAGTCAGTCCTGAAATTCTAGTAGAGCCCTTTTCTGTCTCTACCCCAGTAGGTGAAACCATCATAGCCCAGCAGGTATACAGTAACTACCGGATTATGATATTTCAAAAAGTCACTTCAGCAAACTTAGTCAAATTAGAGATAACTGATTTTGATATCATTCTCGACAAGGATTGGCTTCATTACTACTATGCCACAGTCGACTGTAGAAACAGAATAGTCAAATTTTAGTTCCCAAATAAACCCATCTGTAGTACCCTGATTTGCTGAACCAGAACACTACACGGTGCTTATGACCCCGAGGGGCCACAAGTTAACCCATGACTGATATCTATACCTGTACACTACATAATATGCATATAATAATATGGAAAACATAAACATATAGGCCATAAGATTTAACTAAATAAGGGATCTATCAAAATATAACATCCATGTGGGATCAAAATATATATATATATATATGTATATATATGTGTGTATATATATGTATGTATATTTGTATGTACGTATGTATGTATGTATATGTGTATGTATATGTGTATGTGTGTGTGTGTATTTCTGTAACATCACCACATTATAATGATATTTTACTATAGTGGCCTGACTTTCTCTAGAATCACTTTTTCATGTTGTATTTTACTTTTTTGTAATGATATTCTATATATAACGACAATGACATTTATTATAGTGGTACCCTCTTTGTAAAATTACCTCTCTATAACAACATGCTCAAATATTATGTAATAATATTTTGTAAGAGATATTTTGTACAATATAAATGTCATGATCTAAAAAAGAGATCATGATGGCACTTATCATGGCCCAACCTTAATAAGTCAGCCAATCACCTAAAAATAAAGAAAACCAAACAACAACAATTAAATGAAACAATATGATACTACTATAATAAAGTCAGATCATAGTAAAGATACATACATAAGTCTGAACAAAATACATAACCATCTCAAAACCTACTTCTCTTATACCACAACATCGAGAGATGACTCCATCACTTTTCGCACCATCACACCTCTATGCTGAGAGTCTAAGACACAAACTCCTAGATTACCAAACCAGTGAAATCCTTCACCAGCTCTTGCTTTTCTTCATCCACATGATTTAACCTTCCCATAAATGACCTGCTAAGAGCTTTGATAATGCCCAACCTATACCTTAACTCTAAAAATTATGCAGTCACTGTCAAATGTAGTAACCCAAAAAAGGTTTGGGTTAAATCCTAAGGGAATACGTGGAATCGTATCTCTCACTTATTGAAATCATCAGGCTAAACTAGAAAAGTAAATAGGGGGATTTGAGTTGCAATATCGAATAAGTAGATACTATCAACTTCGATTGTAATCTGTCATAGGTAAATACTAGGATTGTGTTCCCCCTAGATTCACAACTCCGTAGAATTATCATACTTTATTGAACCAACTTAATACCTTGCAGGAAGAATCTTATAAGAAGTACAATCAACAATCTTTTGGACGAGCTGATGGATTTCAACTTTTACTTTTTGATCTCAGGATATCACCTTACTAACCCTTATCTTGATCCCAGTTAACTATTACCTTTTAAGTCTATAGTTATTAGATGATAACTAACCATATTACTTGGATAATACCTATTAGTGTGGATCGACAGTTAAACTTCAAATTACTGTTGTAATTATAATTTCCAAGGCTTTACTCCCTTTTTGGAGTAACTATCAATAATCTAGGTGGGATCCGAACATGTGCAACTTCTAAGATATTTATTAAATTGAAGATAATACAATGCATGCATAGGTATCAGTTCAAAACAACAATAGCACTTTTCCTACTTTGTCTATCCGCTAGGGTTTCCACAACCCTAGTATCGAGTATCAGTTCAGTGAAGTTGTTTTCACTTACTAGTCTTTTTGTTTTTGTCCTTAGTTAGGTATACGGAAGTGTATGCCTAGTACTTGGAGTAGAGGAAATCCATAACATCCATTGAATCTAAATCCAGGAAGGATCCTACAAACACTGAGTAGGACAACAAAATCAAACAAAAATGATATTTGCGAAAGGGTCTATGATGATACGCTTTCCCATCCACCTAAAGGAGTTCAGGACATTATTGATCAGTAGACAGGGTTGATTTTAGCACAAGATACTAATGATAGAGGGTATAAAATAAAGCTCTACTGATAGCAGGGGAGGTAGATCTAGCTGAGAAGAGACTTGCAGCAGACTTTCGAGCAACACTCGATGGAAATTAGAATAGAGTTAGAGGAGTCCGTCCTCAAGTGATCCCAACATATTAGTATGTAAAGACATACGAGGATGATGAAAAATATCTAGGGTACATTGATTCAGTAGATACTGGAGCCATTATTCCTCCTATTTTACCCCTAGGCATTAAGTTTGACATAATGAGCGGAATGATCCAACTATTAAATCTGAAGGGTGTATTTGCGGGTTTTCCTTTAGATAATGCAAACATGCACCTTGAGAATTTCATAATGACCTGCATTTCATATACTAATCTAGTGGAGAATTAGAACGTTCTTTAATGGAGGTTATTCCCCTCTCACTTATAAGAGAAGCATTTTTATGGCTAGGGGGACTAGAAAGAGGATCTATTACTACATGGAATGAGTTGCACAGGCAATTCTTGAACTAGTTCTTTCCTCCATCTAAGGTGTTGTAGCTTAAGGATGAAATCTATAATTTCAGGTAGCTATAGTCAGAATCTATGTATGAGGCATTGTTCAAATTCAAGAAAAAGATGAGTATGGTGCCCAGCCATTGGATGTCAGGAACGATCCTATTAGAGATATTTTATAAAGCCCTGACCATCAGTTCCAGAGCCATGAAGGACACCATCTCTAGAGGAGATTTTATGAGACTACTCTAGGAGACAACTTTAGAGATGCTAGATCTGATCTCTCTCACAACCGACAGTGGTAAAATAGGGAGGCTGGTTGGGGATCTGGCACGTATGCTATTAGTGCCTCATTTTAAACATCAAAAGTTCTATATTTCTATATCACATCAACACCCTCAACTTAGAATGTGTGAATTTCCTTAGGAAATACAACAAAATAAAACACAACACTTAATTAGGAGAATCTAAGTTATTCAAGGCAGTCAATCAATACTTTAAGCTTAAACCACAATACCCCTTCCTATCTCCGCTTTTTAAAACCAACTATGTATAAACCTAAAGCACAATAATGTGAGACAATGGGATCATGGTATGGCACTATAACAGCTATCAATATTACTCATGTACCCACATAACACAGATGTCCCATTCACTCATATGAAAAAGTACATGTCAATCCAGGGAAAGTCAAGAGACACCCACACTCAGAAGAAAAGTTTCAAGAAATGTTCATCAAATACTATAAGCTCGCCCTTACTTTCTTTACCTTAATTTTCAGATAGTCGGGTTAGGACTAGTATAAGACTTTTCTCTGCATGTAATGTGTCTTAGGGGGATGGTATGGCACATATGGACATATCAAGTGACTACGCCTCCTTTTTACTAAACTAACTTTGGGGTCCACTCATTAACTATCTTTCTTTTTATTCCACCCTTCTTTTAAACTTTTAATTCTTTATTGCACATTTAGGTTGGGCGTGGTCATTTATTCATTCTTTTTCTCTTTTTCATAGTTTTTCTTTTTTTCATTTTCCGTTTCTTTTGTTTTTATTTTTTCTATCACACCCAGCCCTACTAATTTTTTATCTTATTTTACCCTTCGACATACCCACTTTACAAAACACACCCCTATGATAGTCACCTGATGTTGGGCGTATTTACACGCCTAAACACAATAATTTACCCATATTTTAGGCCAAGTTTGGCGGATAAAATATATAATTCCTGCACTTTTAGTCTATTTTCCTGTAAGTGAGCTAACCAACGTGATTAGCATGTTTTCAGGTATTAATGATGAAGACTTCAGCACTTTGTGGACCTTTGGGTAGTAAAGGAAAACTTCACGTGAGAAGGAAGGCATCTTTTGGAAGCTTGTGGACTAAATATGATGCATGGAGAACTTGTCCCGGGCTAAATCAGTATTTCTTAATACTTAAGTGTACAACAGTAACCTAGTAGGAATAGGACATGGATGTTATAAAAACCTTATTTTGCTGAATTTTTCAGCATGCAAGCTTTTTGATAATTCATACGACACTTTTAGTATTATTCAGATTACAGATTCTGTAAGTACAACAGGGAAAAACATTACTCTTGAGAAAATCGGTCAAGGGTAAAATGTCAATCGCCCTTTTTATGCCAATCTCATCCTCAACGTGAGATCATTCGAGCTTTGGTACGATGATGATGATTATTGTGATCTCCGTTCTAATCATGAGTAGCTAAACTTCTCTGTTAGGGTTATGGAAGCCTTTTGATATACTATCTATTACTATGAGTTTGTGAATTCTTGATGCGTATTCTACTTATATCATTACTCTCTTCGTTTTAATTAAATTCTTGTGGTTGCAAACATAGGAATACGCCATTATAGCATTAACTTGTTTGAGAGAAAAGTTACATGTATGGAAAAAGAGAGTGTGACAAGGAAATAGGGCTACCAACCCCTGTTTACACATTAATGCCTTAACCGGATTAACCTCTTGGAGAGTTTGTACCGTTAGTTATACACTTTAAGCTCGAGAGAGTTAAAGTGAAATAATCTTGGATGGTCGAGAGACACTAGGATTTACTATTAGAATACGAATCTCTATAAGTGCATGCATGTCTGAATTCCGTATAACTCATAGTTAATAGATACGTAGAACTCATAAGGTGGATATAACCCTAACTTATTATTCTCTGTGATTAAATCCTGCTGAACTAAGCATTCATTCATTACTTTGTTAACATCATTGCACGAATAACTTAAATCCCCCCTTTCCATTGAATTTTTGACCAAAAGTCTACTAATAGTTGCATACTTAGTGACCAAGTATTCCCTGTGGGATTCGACACCCAACCCAGTTGGGTTCTATATTTGACATCGACTGCTTACACTCTTACGAGAGCTGTAGTTTAGGCGTTACCAAATTTTGGCGTCGTTGCCGGGGAATACGGTTGTCTACTAAGTCTATGATAGTTACTTGACCCTTTGGTCAAAGATTCTCGAATTTTACTTTTTGCTTGTTGTTTTTGTTTTATTCAGGTTCTGTTCAGTGTATGCCAAATACTCAAAGTTCTGGTCAACCATTATTACCCATAAACCCTGAACCACAACTTATTGGCAGGATGGAGGTTCAACAAGACATTGAAAGAAGGGTTGCTCAGCAGGAGCAGCCTAGATTAGTTGCATTGGCCACTGCTCAAGTGCATCAACAGAATATTGATAACCCAGGTCGTGCAACAAATTCTGATGATGAGGACCTGGGTGATGATGAGCTACTAAACCCAAGGCGTGATGATGATATAGCAGCACCTGTGAACAGAAAAGATCGTCAAGCTAGATTGAGACCTGAACGCCGAGCTGTGCAGATGCCTTTTGATGATGATGATGATGAAAATTTGGACGGGGCTGGTGCCACAGGGGCTATTATTCCTCCACCCTTAGCACCTGGAGCCAAGTTCAATATCACTAGCACCATGATTCAACTATTACAGCTCAAGGGGTTAATTGGTGGACTTGCAGGCGATGATCCGAATATGCAGCTGATCAACTTTATCTCAACATGCAAGTCGTTTGACAATCCAGAAGTTGGACAGAATGCAATTCGGCTGCGCTTATTTCCATTATCTCTATCTAGGGAGGCAACTCTATGGTTGAACGGGCTAACTCCTGATTCTATTACTAATTGGAGGCAATTGAAAGACACTTTCCTAGAAAGATTCTTTCCACCATCCAAGAGAGCACAGTTGAGAGATGAGATCAGTAATTTTCGACAGCTTCCAACTGAAGCTCTCCACGAAACACGGGAGAGGTTCAAAAAGAAGCTTATGCGATGCCCAAATCATCATATGACCAATATCCACTTGATGGAGATATTATACAGGTCTTTGAATTCGGTGACTAAGCCAGTGGTTGATAATGCTGCAGGAGGGTCATTCATGGACCTTACTTTTATTCAGGCAAGTGATATGCTAGATCGTATGACAAAGCAGAGTAGAGCTTGGCATACTAGGGATTCTGAGGTAGTAAGCTCTATTGTATCTATTGGCATAACTGCAGAACAAAGGAGAATAGAGGAGGAACGTGATCAAGATATGGCGCATATGAAAACGCAGATGGATCTTCTTACCAAGTATTTATTATTAGGGAAGACCAAAAAAGTCAAAGCTGTTGTGTCACAGGCAAGAGATAAATCCGATTCTGAGGAAGAAGCTAACTACTTGAATAATCAGGGGGGTTTTTGAGGCAATGCCCAAGGAAACCAAGGTCGGAACTATTATGATAAATCGGGAAACAAGGACCGTGATCAAGGTAGTTGGAAGAATAAGACTGACAGGAGTGGTTTGTATGTTCCTCCTGGAAATCGTGAGGCCGTGGCGTCTGGCTCTGGGAAGATGTCCATGGAAGATATGATGGATAAGCTATTAAAAGGAGTGGAGGCAACCAATACGGGAGTAAATGAGGTAAAGAAGGATTTGTCATCAATAAATCAATTGGTTGACTCGTATTCCACTTTAATAAAATAGCTGGAACAACAATTGAGTCAACTTTCAGCAGCATTTAATCAAAGGAAGGCTGGCACTTTACCTAGTGACACTGTGCAAAATCCAAGGAATGACGGATCATGTATGGCTATTACTACCAGAAGTGGTAAGGTGTTGGAGAATCCTTCTAAAGATAAGCAGGTGGTTGATGATATAGCAGATGATGTTGTTGATGTCGAAGAAGTTGAGGTGAGTATGCATGATGTCAGCCCTAGCTGTCTACAACCTGAAAAGATCGACAATCAGAAGCAAGATAAAAAGTAAGTGGTGGAAAAAACTATTCCCCTTCCACCACCACCTTTTCCTTAGAGACTAAAGAAGAAAGTTGATGATACCAGGTTCAATAAATTTATGACTATCTTGAAGCAGCTGACAATTAATGTTCCGTTGGTAGAGGCGCTGGAATAGATGCTTGGGTACGCGAAATTCATGAAGGACCTCTTGACAAAGAAGCAGGCAGCAAGTTATGAGTTGACAGATAATGTTCACCATTGCAGTGCAATCGCTACCAGATCACTAGTTCAGAAGAAGGCAGACCCTGGTGCTTTCACTATTCCTTGCAAAGTTGGGTCTTTGGATTTTGCTAAGGCATTGTGCGATTTGGGAGCTAGCATCAATCTGATGCCACTATCTATTTACAGAAAGTTGGGGTTGGGCGATCCAACACCAACCAATATATGGCTCGTGATGATAGGTAGGTCGGTAAAATGACCTGTTGGTATCTTATATGATGTATTGGTGAAGGTTTCTTCCTTTATTTTTCCTGCAGACTTTGTTATTTTGGATTGCGAGGTGGAATCTGAAGTTCCCATAATTTTGGGGCGTCCTTTCCTTGTAACAGGAAGTGTGCTTATTGATTTAAGAACCAATGAGCTTTTATTTCGAATGAATGACGAAGTGGTCCGTTTTGATATATGCAAATCAATGAAGCATCCCAACGATGTGAATGTGTTCTCTGTAGTTGATATGTACTATGAAGATGAGAAAGAATTATCTGTAGAGAAGCATCTTATTGTTGAGCCATTGCCTGCTGTGCTTATGAATTTTGAGCGTGAGGATGTTGAAGATTATGAAGAAACTATTTGTTCTCTAACAGGAATAGGGTCGTATTTTCATGCTCCCAAAAAGCTGGACCTTGATCTCAAAAATTGACCTACACCACTAGCTAAACCATCCATTGAAGAGCCACCAATGTTAGAATTGAAGGAGCTGCCCAGTCATCTAAAGTATGCGTTCTTAGGAAGTGGAAACACACTTCCGGTTATTGTTGCGTCTGATTTAGGTGAGCAGCAAGTTGCAGCTCTCATCTCTGTTCTGAGGAGATCAAAAGAGCCATCGGTTGGACTATCACTGATATTATTGGTATCCCGCCTGGGATATGTATGCATAAGATTCAGCTTGAAGAAAATTGCATACCCACTATTGAGCATCAAAGACGTTTGAATCCACCTATGCAAGAGGTGGTGAAGAAAGAAATTATTAAGTGGTTAGATGCATGGGTAGTGTATCCAATCTCCGACAGTAAATGGGTGAGTCCGGTACAGTGTGTGCCCAAGAAAGGGGGCATGACGGTAGTTGCAAATGAAAAGAATTAGCTAATTCTACTCCGACCTATTACAGGGTGGGGAGTGTGCATGGACTACCGGAAGCTAAATTTGTGGACGCTTAAGGATCACTTCCCAATGCCATTCAAGGACCAAATGCTTGATCGATTGGCAGACAAAGGATGGTTTTGTTTCTTAGATGGGTATTCCGGCTATAATCAGATTTGTATTGCTCCCGAAGATCAAGAGAAGACAACCTTTACATGCCCATATGGTACGTTTGCCTTCAAACGTATGCCATTTGGGCTATGTAATGCACCCGCCACTTTTCAGCGTTGTATGATGTCCATTTTTTTTGATATGGTTAAAGACACCTTGGAGGTGTTCATGGACGATTTTTCAGTTGTGGGTGAGTCGTTTGAATCGTGCTTGGCAAACCTAAGTATGGCATTACAGAGATGTGTTTAATTCAACTTGGTGCTAAATTGGGAGAAATGCCACTTTATGGTTAAGGAAGGTATTGTTCTTGGGCACAAAGTTTCTAAAAAAGTCATTGAGGTCGATCGAGCTAAGATTGAAGTTATCAAAAAACTACCAGCTCCAATTTCTGTAAAAGGAGTTCGTAGTTTCCTCGGTCATGCAGGTTTTTATCGAAGGTTTATTAAAGACTTCTCCAAGATTGCTAGTCCGTTATGCAAACTTTTGGAGAAGGATTCAAAATTTGATTTCAATAAAGATTTCTTGAAGGCATTTGAATGCCTCAAAGGGAAGCTAGTTGAAGCTCCTATCATCGTGTCGCCTGATGGGTCTCTACCGTTTGAAGTTATGTGTGATGTAAGTGGGGTAGCTTTGGGTGTTGTACTTGGCCAGAGAAGAGAAAGGTTATTTCATCCAATCTACTATGCGAGCAAGGCCTTGAATGGAGCCCAGAAGAACTATACTGTCACGGAACAAGAGCTTCTAGAGGTCATTTATGCGTTTGACAAGTTCCGTGCGTACTTGTTGGGAACCAAAGTGGTGGTTCATACAGATCATGCAGCTCTGAGATATTTAATGGCAAAGAAGGATGCGAAGCCAAGGCTAATTCGATGGGTATTATTGCTGCAAGAATTTGATTTTGAGGTAAAAGATAGAAAAGGTTGCGAAAACCAAGTAGTTGATCATCTATCTAGACTTGAGAATGAGCACATAGCGTAGCCCAATCTTAAGATTAATGATGCATTCCCTGACGAAGAGATCCTAGCCACAATGGTGGAAGAGTTACCATGGTGCGCAGACTTTGCGAACTATGTGGTAAGTAATGTGATACCTGAGAATCTCTCTTTTCATCAAAAGAGGAAGTTCATGCATGATGTGCAACACTACTTCTGGGATGAACCATATCTTTTTTGATGATGTGCGGATGGTGTGATTAGGCGATGCATATCTCATGTGGAGGTGCCGAACATATTGGAAGCAAGTCATGCTTCCCAAGTTGGGGGTCACCATGCAGGTGATCGGACAGCCAGAAAGGTATTGCAAAGCGGCTATTATTAGCCTTCATTATTCAAGGATGCCTATGATTTTGTGAGAGGATGTGATCAGTGTCAGAGGCAAGGCGCTATTTTGAAGCATCATGAGATGCCCATGTCTAAGATTCTTGAAGTAGAGCTATTTGATGTATGGGTTATTGATTTCATGGGCCCATTTGTTAATTTGTTTGGGATGAAATATATCCTAGTTGCTGTGGATTATGTATCCAAATGGGTCGAAGCAGTAGCGCTGGCTGATAATGAAGGAAAGCGTGTTGTAGCATTCCTGAAGAGAAATATCTTCTCTCGTTTTAGGGTACTACGTACCATCATAAGTGATGGAGGATCACACTTTTGCAACAAGCTGTTCAAAGCCGTGTTGGTGAAATATAGGGTCAAGCAACATAAGGTAGCCACACCTTACCACCCACAAACTAGTGGGCAAGTAGAGGTTTCTAATCGGGAGATCAAGCTGATCCTTCCTAAAACGGTAAATGCTAGTAGGAAAGACTGGTCTCGGAAGCTTGATGATGCTTTATAGGCTTATAGGACTGCATTCAAGACACCAATTGGCGTGTCCCCGTACCAACTAGTTTATGGGAAGGCTTGTCACTTGCCTATTGAGCTAGAACATAAAGCACTATAGGCGTTGAAACGGCTTAATTTGAATTGGGATGAAGCTATTAATCTGAGATTGGAGCAGCTAAATGAGATGGATGAATTTCGTCTACATGCGTATGAAAGATCAGACCTCTACAAGGAACGGATTAAAAAGTATCATGATCGGCGGATTATCCAACGAAACTTTACTAATGGAGATATGGTACTTCTTTTCAACTCAAGACTGAAGCTATTTCCAAGTAAGTTGAAGTCTAAATGGTCTGGTCCGTTCAAAATTAGCCAAGTCTACTCGTCTGGAGTAGTAGAGTTAGAAGACAATAATGGTGGTGTCTTTAAGGTGAATGGCCAACGAGTGAAGCCATATATCAGTCCTCTTGACTCGATAAAATGCATGGACACCATCTATCTCGACGAAGTCTAAAGTAATCGGATAGCCATGTCGTGCCGCGACAATAAATCAAGAGCTTGGTGGGAGGCAACCCATCGTTTTTAATCGTTTTGTTTTACTAGGAGTTTGTTTTTGTAGTCGAGCCACTACCAAAACTAAGGCTCTTGGTGGGAGGCAACCCATCGTTCTAATCATTTTTGTTGTTTTTGAGTAAGTGTAGGTGCAAGACGTATAAAGGAGGAGATTGGTCTCAAACTTTGATTTGGAAGTGTGTCATGTTGAAGGTGGTAAGTTAGGCATTGCCTATGCAAATCTAGGCAACGAACAAGGCCAGTCCTATGTAAATCTAGGCAACGAACAAGGCAAGGCCTATGCTATGGCCTAAGCTCTCTGAATCTACAATGCCATAGCATAGGCGCCGCCTATGCCCAACTGTGCCATAGCATAGGCGCCGCCTATGCCCAACTAGGCAAAGCTAAAGGCGCCTCCTATGCCAATGCCTTTAGTCTCTGAATCTACAATGCCATAGCATAGGCGCCGCCTATGCCCAACTAGGCAAAGCTTTAGGCGCCGCCTATGCCAAGCATAGGCAAAGCATTAGGCGCCGCCTATGCTTACTTTTTGGTCTCCTAACCCGATTCTACATGGGTCAAACCCTACCCAAGCCTTGGGCTATAAATAGAACTTCATTCTTAAGACAAAATCACATTGTTCCCTCAACCTAGGCGCCGCCTAACATTACCAAATCTCTCAAAATTTCTCTTTTTGCTCATCTAACCTTGCAAGATCATATTCCAAGTCCATCACCAAGTAAGTTTCTCTTTTATATTCTGAGAGTTGTTACAATACTACACTTATAATGATTTTGTAGATCTTAAGAAGGTGTTGGTAATTAGAATGTGTTTGGTTGGTTATGATACATCTAGTTGAGTGAAAAAAATATGTATAGGTGTTCTTGACTTTGTTCCCACTTGTATTTAATTTTGATACATTGTCATACTTTTGCGGAATCGACATGATAAAGTTAATTGCATAATCTTCAAAATTGAAAGCTTGAATGTTTGAATGACTCATTCATCGAGATAAAAATTATGATTGAATACAAGCATATAATGTTGCGATTAGTCTTATTCAAAAAGTGCATCAATCCAAACATGAATGAATAGTAAAGATTACATGACATAGAGTTGGAAAGGATAGTTAAGAGACATGAAAGTATGACTGTGCTGAACATATTGTTGGAGTATATCTCCTATAGGCATGTCGATGAAGTCTGAGTAATCGACATCACGCACTCAAGTAGTTTGTACCAACAAATTAAGTGTGGGGTGGTGCCAATATTGCTTGTTTGTCGATTAAATATTCTGAGAAGAGCTAACATAAATATATTTTAATCTCAGGAAGAATGGCACCAAAAATACGATCAGGAAAAGAAAAAGTGTCCACCTCACAGAAAGGTAAGAAAAGGGAAAGAAAAGAGCAAGCTGAGTCCTCCTCAATGCAAATACCGCGACGCATGTTCGGGATAAAATGGGTCCTAGAGGAGGAAGGAAAGGAGTGGTACAAGAACTACAAAGTGAAAAAATATGTTCATGTGGAGTTGATACAAAAGGAAAGTCTAGAGAAGAGAGAACCTCGCATTTTGGCTAAAATCATGGCGCTACATCTTGATTTCATCTTACGAGATATGGGAGAATGCAATCTTGATCTAATGTGAGAATTTTATGCAAATTGGTACCCAAAGACCACCGGAAGCGAAGTGAAGATTCGGGGCCAAGTCTTGCAACTGAATGCGGAGTTTTTCAACAATTTTCTGGGTCTTCCATCTGTCGATCCATCACCACTCAAGGAGCTTCAACAGATACCTCCATACAGGGCAATCCGACACACATTGTGCGGAACAAGATCAATGGCATGCTGGAATCGTCATAAGGATACCGGTCGGCACAATACCTTCCCGTATGCTTCCTTAAACAGAGAAGCTCGGATATGGTTGAGGATAGTCAACTCTTGCCTCATTCCTAGGACACAGTACACAAAGATCACACGTGATAGAGTATGCTTGGTGTACGCTCTGATGACTAATATTCCCATCAACATTGGTGCGGTTATACGATAGTCAATGCGTAAGGCTAGGCTGCACAAGAGGTCCCACTTCAGCTTTGGCAATTTGTTGACTGCGATATTAAGAAAGGAAGACATTGAAGAGGAACCTGCAGATCATAAACTTCCACACAACCCGAAGAAGGTTGACCTGAAAAAGGTTAAAGATGCTGAAACTATACATGGCGTCAACCTGACCACTGCAGAAAGACATGCTCGTGACGAAAGCTTCTTCCATCATTTATATGGCATAACGAGGTTTACCATGATGAGTGGAGGTCGTGATCAAACTGATGCAGAGCTCCAGCAGTTGGATTATGACTACCCGATGAATGAGCATGCTCGGGCTATGAGCGGAGTAGGGGTGCATTTTGAGGAACCTCTCGATGATGATGTGTCAACCGATGATGATCGCCAAATGCTAGACGCAGACGTAGAGGAGAACTCTAATGACGATGACTCTGATGATGATTCCGATGCAGGGGGTATGACCCCAGACATAGAGGAGGAGTTCGACTAATCAGGTTTTCCTTATTTATTTTCCACTGAGGGCAGTGTGTCCCATCTAAGTGTGGGGTGCTGGTATTTGGATGTTGTATGCTGTACTTCTTTGCCTGCATGTTTGTTTATTTTAGTTTTATTTATGTTTGTTTATTCTAGTTAGTTGTAGCGTAGATTTTTAGTTTCTTAGTTGCATGAAATTGTTCTGATAGGCGGCATGATATTATAACAAGAGTTTGTGCTAAAATCATTACTATTGAGACATTTAGGCTTTAGGTGTGACTCACTATGTGATAGTTCTGTGGTCTAATTCATTCATCTGTTGGATCAAGAGTCTATACTGCTCCTAATTAAGTTGACCATGTGCCTTGTGTGTGTGAGGATATAGTATATTCTGTGTTGTGGCTGATGCTAGAACTTGCCTGGTGTGTGTGTAAAGCGAAATAAAGAGTGCAAGTTTAGGAGATGATTTAGGCATTTCTTTGGCAGCCTGTAATTGTGTACCTTGTTTTTACCTACCTTTGTACATTATCCTAGTTAAACCCCTTTGAGCCTTTAGCTATTTTCTTTGATAGCCTCATATGTAGCCTAATCTGTTTTTTTTTCAAGACCATAATTTGATCCTAATTCCTAGGCGTTTTAAATTGTAGAGTCATGTGACAAAATAAGAGGAAATTGGCTGAGAGTGATGCCTCAGAATATATTTGTACTTGAAATAATTATGAAAAAAAATAACTATCATTGTGGTGTGTTATATAAAAAAATATATATATAAATAAATAAATCGGAAAAAAAATAATATAGTTGTGTTTAAGTTTGAATAACAAAATAGGTGAAAAGGGGTGGTAGATGAAAGATAGGTAACAGGGTTGTTTAAAAGAGAGTGTGAATGACATAATGTGATGTATTAAAGCGCTTAGGGAACATAGTCACTATTTCTGGCCAAAATAGCCCTACCTGTCCCTTAGCCTACATTACAACCATGTAAAGACCTATTTGATCCTAAGCTTAGCATTCTAATATTAGTAGAGCATTACACTAAGGGCAAGCCTATGGTCATCAGTTGCAACATATGAATTCTTTGTGAGAGTGAGAGCAAGGAAAATATTGTACCCATGTTTCAAAAAATGCAAAACTTGTGAGTGATTATGGGTAATATCTTGGAGGATAAAATATATAATTCCTGCACTTTTAGTCTATTTTCAAGTAAGTGAGCTAACCAACGTGATTAGCATGTTTTCAGGTATTAATAATGAAGATTTTAGCACTTTGTGAACCTTTGGGTAGCAAAGGAAAACTTCACGTGAGAAGGAAGGCAGCTTTTGGAAGCTTGTGGACTAAATGTGATGCATGGAGAACTTGTCCCGGGCTAAATCAGTATTTGTTAATACTTAGGAGTACAGCAGTAACCTAGTAGGACTAGGACATGGATGTTATAAAAACCTTATTTTGCTGAATTTTTCAGCATGCAAGCTTTTTGATAATTCATACGACACTTTTAGTATTATTCAGATTACAGATTCTGTAAGTACAACAGGGAAAAATGCTACTCTTGAGAAAATCGGTCAAGGGAAAAACGTCAATCTCCCTTTTTATGCCAATCTCATCCTCAACGTGAGATCATTCGAGCTTTGGTACGATGATGATTATTGTGATCTCCGTTCTAATCATGAGTAGCTAAACTCTCTGTTAGGGTTATGGAAGCCTTTTGATATACTATCTATTACTATGAGTTTGTGAATTCTTGATGCGTATGCTACTTATATCATTACTCTCTTCTTTTTAATTAAATTCTTGTGGTTGCAAACATAGGAATACGCCATTATAGCATTAACTTGTTCGAGAGAAAAGTTACATGTTTGGAAAAGATAGCGTGACAAGGAAATAGGGCTACCAACCCCTGTTTACACGTTAATGCCTTAACCAGAATAACCTCTTGGAGAGTTTGTACCGTTAGTTATACACTTTAAGCTCAAGAGAGTTAAAGTGAAATAATCCTGGATGGTCGAGAGACACTAGGATTTACTATTAGAATACGAATCTCTATAAGTGCATGCATGTCTGAATTCCGTATAACTCATAGTTAATAGATACATAGAACTCATAAGGTGGACATAACCCTAACTTATTATTATCTGTGATTAAATCCTACTGAACCAAGCATTCATTCATTACTTTGTTAACATCATTGCATGAATAACTTAAATCCCCCCTTTCCATCGAATTTTCGACCAAAAGTCTACTAATAGTTTCATACTTAGTGACCAAGTATTCCCTGTGGGATTCGACACCCAACCCAGTTGGGTTCTATATTTAACATCGACCGCTTACACTCTTACGAGAGCTGTAGTATGGGTGTTACCACCACCCTCAACTTAGGAGATTTTCCTGAGTTGAGGTGCACAATGTCGAAGGAGGAATGGGCTAACACAAATTATTGAAACACAAGTGGGAAGGTGAATAATGAAACAAGAAAAACAGGAAATAACACTCAAAACAGCGATCAATGGATACCATTTCACATAGGGAAGGTCATTTAGGTTAAAAGTGGACTAAAATAAAAAATGGCGTATGATGCTTTCCTAACCGACTATCCTACAACCTAGGCAGGACTAACTAGGTAAGTTCTTAATTTAATACACAAAGGGAACTAATTAGAATCTCATACACACATGACACAAAGTCAATATTACAAGCTACTACTTATCCGGTTTATGCAACTGTTAGAAATTGATTATCATATCCCTAATCATAATGCCATAAAAAGATCCTCAATGTTCACATATATATACATTCAAATGGTTCTAAAAGTTTGGATAAGTATCATTTTTCTTAAAAATCAATCAAAAACATAATAAAACATGAAAACTTCCCTAAATACTTTAAAAATCTCCTATTACATAAAAACACATCACAAAACAAAACAATACACAGTATGATACAAATTTTAACCTAGACATGCCGATTCTACAACTATATCACAACGGATAGGAAATGAAGCACGACAACAAAAATTTGTGGCATCAATGGTATACCTCACCCCAACGAAAAATAGCACACTAACCCCAATGCGCTAAAATAATATAAAACAAAGGGAATGAGGACATACCTAGGATGCAATAGGCATTTATGTCATAAGCATCCCTAGATGGGGGTATCTTAACTAGAGAAGGTAGTGGTGGTAGTGGTGCACTACTAGAAGAGGTACCTGCTACTATCCCCGCATGCCTCTACCTCTCAACAAATACAGACTCCTGCAGGTCTTCCATGTGTCCTCTCTTGGACTTACCTACCAGGACCTCCTCATAATTTTAAAATAGATTAGGATCACTGGATGGCGGAAATATAGTCGATTAATCTCTATGTGTATCGATATGTATAGTGGGATAGTATTAAATAAAGAGTATGTTATTATTTTAGATTTAACCAATTTGATGAATTACTCCTAAAGGTTGACATCAAACTAGTGCTAGTTCACCTCAAACTAGTGCTAGTTGATGATAGTTACTTCGAAAACAAAAAAGTAATGTCAAATTTCTATGGGGTATTATTTCAATTCTAATAAAATGCAATTGGGTAAAGTATGACTTAGAGATCAGAACATATATGGATAGAACTTATAATGGGGTCTTAAAAAATAAGTAATTTCTGATGGGCCTTTATACATTTTTTAGGTTCATTCGACTTCTTATTAGTTGGAACTTCCAATTATCTTGGTAGAAATTTGATATAATCCTTCGTGAAGATATCAAAATATTTGGGTGCGCATGGAGGTAATATCTGGACCATTGGGGGGTATGACTAAAGGAGTGGCTACCATATGGATCTTTATGAGAGAGCGTACCTCTATATGTAATATATCCTTTTCCTCCCCCATATGGCCCAGCTTCGGTGTCTCTAACTCAGCAAATCTTGCTATAACAAGTCTCTCTAGATCACCATGATATGCTTGTAAATCAGCACATAGCTCAAACTTGGCATCTCTCTATACGGCTTCCCATCTATCTTTTGCCATATTGAATCTAGTTCGGACCCATGATCGGATCTTCCCATATAGAGGAGTTATCTCAATCTCAACAATCCATAACCAAGCATTAATGGCCCTCTGACTATCTACTAAAATCTACAATAACTCTTAAGATATTGAAATCATACCTATAGCATAAGCTATATTGGAAGGGTAAGTGGTCTCTGAAGATATGCCAACTGGCTTAGAGGTCTATAATACCCCAAAGATTTCTAGCAAATTTCGTCCCAAGAATGCCTAGTATTATCTTATAAAGTGAATGATAATTATTTTATAAGGAATTTTCAAGATTTTCATATTTTGTCATGTAGAAAATTCAATATGCTTTCTATTGATATATGATTCGCTTAAATTCGATAACCGAGTAAGAAGTTATTACTATTTCAAGTTCCCATCGTAAAACAATGCCATATTAGTCAGTGGCGCACCGCGCCACAAGAGTAAATGACATTATCCAACTTCTAGTAGGTTTTCACAATTATGGCACATCACGCCAGGACTCAAGTTCATAATTGTCCTTTTTCCAGCATCTCAGTGCGATTTCCCCTGTGTCGCGCCAAAGTTCCAGGTAACGAAGGAAGGGGCAATGTAATGGCTCTGCATCACGCCATTGCTCAGTTTCCCAATTGTCAAATTCTAGTGACATGATGCGATAGCGCCGCATCACGCCAGGGTTTCAATTCGGGAAATTTTTACTGAAATTACAAGACGTGTCCAGGGTTAAAAGGGGAAATTTCCCACCCCCATTTAAGTCTTTTAACACATGATTCAGCCATTTTTCACGTAAAATACACTCTCTTCTCTCAAGTTTCTCTCAAGAACAAACTAGGGTTTTCATAGAAGATCCAATTTCAAGAAGGTTTTACCATCAATATTCAAAAAATCACGAACTAAGGTATGCATAGTGTTTATTAATGGACTCCTTTCATCCATGAAGCCCAAGAATCCCTTTTCCAAATTCAAGTTATGGATTTTCTTATGAATTTCATGATTGGGTCACTTTTGTTCATGTTGATAATGAGTAATTGAATTGTATTCTAGAATGAGTGTTAAATTCCATATGGGTTGATTTGTATCGGTATAGATTCATGAAACCCTAGGAGTAAACCATTGAATGATTAAATTGGAATTGAATCACGATATGATCTTGTTTACATATTCTATGCCTACTATGTGTTTGGTTGAATGCCTAGATAAAGGGAAAGTGTCTAACTAGCATGATATCATGAAATTCCCATGTACGTACAAGCTTATGCCAATCAGATGTTTGACGAAATACTTCAGTAAATATATTATGATAATTATTATGTATTCAAGTAAGTCATGCTTTGTCAGTTTCCTTCCATCGAGTCCTGTGGGTACTTGTACCTGAAATATTAGCTTTGTACCTAGAGCCATGTCATGTTTTCATGATACTCTCTGTCAAGCCATGATCCTTAGACTTCAGACAGTTTTATGACTCAGGAAAATCTCCATGATCTCATGAACGCAGTCAGTTGTCAGATATCAGTAATATTCCATCAGTCAACGGAATTTAGTAAATCAATCCATGTTCAGTTTAGTAAATCATGTTCACTATCCATTCAGATGAGAGTATAAATTAGCACTGAGTGAACCCAAGGATGGGGACACACTCTATCATATTAGGGTGTGATCCTTAGCAGTCATCCTTATATTCTAAAACTATGTAGCCAGCATAGGTTAAGGCATCAACACTATCGATGAGGGTTGATAAAGTGGATAAGCACTATCAGATAAAGGCCCCACCATTCTTATACAGGGGATACTATCAGATGCGGGTCGCCAATAGCTTGTCCTTACCAGTGGCACGGTATTGACACCCTTCTAAATGGGGTTACAGATTGGACCCTATCTCAGTCATAATGGCGTATCAGGGGTATATCAGTTAAATACTACCTCCCAAAGTTTTAGTACCAATCTCAGTAAAAGAATTCAGATAGTTTTTCAGATTCAAGACTGTCAGATTCAGTCAACTCAGATACAGTAAGGAACTCATATACTTCCATCATATTCAGGACTGTCAGATACAGTCACCCATGTTATCAGTTACATTCAGATACAACTATTTATGCTATTAGATATATTAGTTTTTTAGTATGTCATGTCATCAGTATTTAGATTTAGTAATCACGATATCACAGTGTCAGTTATAATTACGTATTTATATATGCATTCTCCCATTCATGTTAGAGAGTCAGCTAGCATTATTCATGCACGTTAACCCTTGAATTAGCCTACCTCACATGTATACTCAGTACATTCTGTTGTACTGATATATTCGTGCTTGGGTGCTTTTTTTTTATGTTACACCTAGGTTCAGAGACACGAGTTCCAGATCAGCAATAGATTTCAGTCTCAGCAGTCAAAATAGAAGTGAGTCCTTATCCTTATAGGACATGATTATTTCTCCACTATTTCTTTGATTAGTTATTAGTTGTTGTTAGTTGGGGACATGTCCCATCAACTCTTTACTAAAATTATTCAGACAGTTGAGGCTTTCAGACTAGATGTGGACTATTATATTTTAGACTTCAGTGTTTTAAGTTTTATTTTGGGTATTATATTACCCCACAAATGTTATCTCATCCATTTTATGTTTATTATTGAACTTTATGGCCTTTCAGTGTATGTTTTGACATTATTTAGTATTTTAGTCAGTGTACGGGTATAGATTTCAGTCATGGATTAGCTTGTGGTCCTTTAGGGTCATGAGCATCGTGTAGCATTTTGATTCATCGAATCGGGGCATTACAAACTTGATATCAGAGCCTAAGGTTCAATAGAGTCCTAGGAAGTCTGAAAGTCGTATCTAGTAGTCTTGTACATGTTGTGCTCCACATTTATGTGCAAGAGGGTATGAGATGTTTAGCAAAAGTTCCCTTCTTTCAGTATTCATATCGTGCTAGTGAGCATAATCATAAGTCAATATCTCAGTCTAATCCATTCTTCTCTTTATTTCAAAACATGCCTCCTAAGAGAAAAAATTAGTTTGCCCCTCAGCCCGAAAAACCTTTGGGAGATCATGTTTCTCATGCGGAATTCAGGACCGTAATTACTACTCTTGCTCAGTCAGTAGCTTCCCATAATAAGAGACCAACTGTCATTTCGGCCAACCCAGTGGCCAACTCAGCTGCAGCTAGGATTTGGGACTTCACCCGAATGAATCCTCTATCCTTCCATGGGTCTAAAGTAGATGAGGACCCTCAGGAAGTCCTAGATTAGGTGCAGAAGGTGACAGACATCATGAGGGTGACTACTGTTGAGAGTGCTAAGCTAGCTGTATACCAATTGAAGGATGTGGCTCATACTTGGTTCAAATAGTGGAAGTCAAAAAGTTCAGATGATGCAGGTCCTATAGAGTTGGAGCAGTTTGTCACTGCATTCTAAGACAGATTCTTTCCCCAAGAGCTTAGAGAGGCTACGGTGCTAGAATTCATCAACCTCAGGTAGGGGAATATGATGGTGAAAGAGCATTCTCTAAAGTTTACTCAATTAGCCAGATATACCTCTCATGTGGTTGCAGACGGCAGAGCCAAGATGAGTAAGTTTGCTTCAGGGGTAAATGATAGCATGGTTAATGAGTACAGATCTGCCATGATAAATAGTGACATGACTTTAGCCAGACTTGTGACCCATGCTTTACAGATAGAGGATTAGAAAATTAAGCAGAGGGAAAAACAAAATAAGAAAGCTAGGATAGGTAGCTTCAATTTTAGTCAGCCTAAATCAGAAGGAGGAAATTGTTCTTCGCTTTGTCGAAAGTCATTAACTCCAGCTCCTTCTTCAGCCAGTGCTCTAGCTCCTAAGTTAAAAGATAGAGTGACAAGCTCCAAGTCTAAGGGCAGTATCAGCAATGCCTGAACTAATCCCCTTTGTCAGACTTGTGGTAAAAATTGTAAGGATACTTGTACAGCTGGTAGCGATGTCTGCTTCGGTTGTGACAAACCAGGCAACAGAGTCAGAGACTTCTCTCATTCAGGTAATCAGAGTCATTTTCGCTCCTCAGCTCAGTCCGGTCGCCCGAATCAGTAAGGTACCACCACCAGTGCTACTAGCGAGCAACACCCAAACAGACTATATTCTATTCAAAACCAACAAGATTAGGAAAATTCTCCTGATGTAGTTACTGGTACATTATAGATCTTTCATGTGCATGTTTATACTTTGCTAGATCCAGGAGGTTCTTTGTGTTTTGTTACTCCCTATATAGTAGTTGATTTGGGAATCAGTCTCGAAATTCTAGCAGAGCCCTTTTTGGTCTCTACCCCAGTGGGTGAAACCATCATAGCCCGGTAGGTATACAGGAACTGCCTGATTATGATATTTCAGAAAGTCACTTCAGCAGACTTAGTCAAATTAGAGATGACTAATTTTGATATCATTCTTGGCATGGATTGGCTTCATTCCTGCTATGCCACAGTCGACTGTTGAAATAGAATAGTCCAATTTTAGTTCCCAAATAAACCCATCTGTAACGCCCTGATTTGCTGAACCAAAATACTACACGGTGCTTATGACCCCGAGTGACCACAAGCTAAACTATGACTGATATCTGTACCTATACACTGCATAATATACATGTAATAATGCAGAAAACATGAACATGTAGGCCATAAGGTTTAACTGAATAAAGGATCTATCAAAATATAACATCCGTGTGGGTGAAAAATACCCAAAACAACTGAAGTCTGAAATAAATATGAACTAAAACTAAAAGCCTCTAAGTACTGTCTGGATAAGGAATTGAAGGAACATGTTCCAACTAACTCCATAAACAAAAAGAAATAACTAAAATAATAAATGAATCAGATCATATAGTCCTCGAATGAAGAGGACTCACTACAACTCTGTATACTGGATCACGACTGCTACTGTTGGTATGGAACTTGTGTCTCTAAACCTATAGTGTAACATGAAAAGAAAGCACCATAGCACAAATGTTTCAGTATAACTGGATTAATGAGTATACGAGTAAGGTAGGATAAATGCAAAGGGTTTACATGCATGAACAATGCTAATTGACTGACTGATATGAACGTACCAGTACAAACATACATACATAGTAACTAAGATCGTGAGTACGTGATATCTAGATTTGTATGTTAATACATAGCTTACTAATAACTGACATGATTGAAACTGTAGTTCTGATAACATGGGCGACTGTGTCTGACAGTCTTGAATCTAGTGGAACTATCTGAGTTCCGTACTTTGACTGAATTTGACTGTATCTGACAGTCCTGGTATACTGATAACTGAAGAACTATCTGAGTTCTTTTATTGAGACTGAGTCTAAAACTGTAGGAGGTAGTTTTTTAATCTACATGCTCTATATTTGCCATTATGGCTAAGCTGGGGTCAAATCTCCGCCCTAACTAGAAGGGTGTCAATACTGCACCACTGGTAAGGACAGCGTATGAGCAACCCTCATATAACAGGTAACTCTAGTGAGAATGTTGGGAAACCTTATATAACAGGTTAATCCACCTCATCCACCCTCATATAGTAGACTACGATGTCTCAACCTATGTTGTCTACATAGTTCAAGAACGCAAGGATGACTACTAAGAATCACACCCTCATATAACAGGTAAGTTCTCATCCTTGGGTTCACTTGGTTCTAACTCCTACTTCTATCTGAAGAGACTAATCATAATTTACTGACTGTGCATGGACTGAGTAACTGACTTCCATTTATTGATGGAATAGCACTACTATCTGAGAATTCACTAAGATCGTGAGATTTCTGAGGTTTCCTGAGTCACATGACTGAATGAGTCCTATAGATCATGGCTTGACTGAGATTATAGTGACAACATGACATGGCTCTAGGCACACGGTTATATATTTCGGGTACGAATACCCCCAGGACTCGATAGAAGAAAACTGACACACATGACATGACTTGATCACAAGATTGGAGTCCACAATTCATAATATCATAAGTAGGGGATAGTATACCACATATAGTTTTCAACATCTTGTGCATAGTAGGGAGTGCATGGAATATATATATATCATGTACATATAATATCACTCAATTATCATAAATTCTTCATACCACAATAATAGCAACAAAACAATGGCATGGAACTCATATTGAACTGTATAGTTAACATGGACTTGTCATGTAAATAATATAGGTCCATGTAAACATGAAATTCCTAGCATTCTAAGTATTTTATCAAATAACTTGCATGCACTCTTTAAAGAGTAGGTGTGTTCATAAATTTACATCACATTAAACCACCCAAATTCATGGGTTCCAACAACATGATCAAAACCTTTATGAAAATTCATCAAATCACTACTCTATAGAATAAGCACAACCACCAACATAAATACAATCATATCACCACAAAAAATTCATGATTTAGTATTTAAAGATTGATTCTTGAACTCCACGGATGAAAGGAATCCATGGATGAACACTACACATACCTTAGAAAGAAAATCCGTGAAAATTAACGGTGAAATCCATTGAATCTTGAAGCTCCTATGAAAACCCTATGGGGTTCTTGAGAGAATTTTGAGAAAAGAGAGTATAATGTGGTTGGATTGGGCTAAATTCTATGTTTATGGAATATATACGGTTGGAAAGATGACCCAAATGCCCCTCTAGATGCGTCATTTAAATTTCTGTGTAAATTACCCGATTTGGTCCCCCGGCGCAACGCGGAGACATCACGTTGCCACCCATTTGTGACCTGGAAACTCACCACAACATGCTGGAATCACAGAGAGACACTGGAAATTGACAAACGTCATTTTGGCTTACAGTGCGACGCGCCACTGACTGAAATGACGCTGCTGAAACTTTAAATCGCCATAACTTCTTCATCGGGTGTCCGATTTAGGAAAATATGGTATTAACGGAAAGCTTATTCAATTATCTACAATTTGGAGGGTATAAATATGACAAAATACCACCTATAAACAATGTTATTCTCATTCAAAGATGACCTATGTGAAATCACACATGAAAACTTGGTGGATTCAAAACTTCTTAGCTTGCTTACTCTAAGTGACTCTTATGAACATGCTTAACACATCATAAGCTCTATTATCACTAGGATACTCATCCTAATTCATGTACTCAAATATTAATCATTGGATAAGAGGTTTCATATGTAGGAATAACGGTTCATGTTCTAGCTTAGAAATATATGAGGTATTACACCATCCTAGAGTGAAAGAGTTGTGTATCCATTTTGAGAGTTCATCTTATTTCCTACCTTCAGGCAAGGAAATTGATATCTAAGGGATGTTTCTATCATCTTTTTCATGTTAAGGATTCTCATTCTGAGACACCCAGTCTTGAATCAGTCCCAGCAGTGAATAAATATTCAAATGTCTTTACCAAAGATCTTTCAAGAATTCCTATCAAAAGAGAAATACACTTCGGTATTGATCTTCTTCAAAATACTCAGCCTATATCTATTCCTCCATAAAGAATGGCACCCACAAAACTCAAAGAACAGAAATAACAATTGAAGGATCTCTTAGATAAGGGATTCATCTGGCCCAGCATTTCCCCATGGGGCACCCCAGTATTATTCATGCACAAGAAAGATGGTTCTATTAGAATGTGTATAGACTACCGTCAACTCAATAAGGTCATAGTCAAGAACAAGTATCCTCTTCCCATAAGCGTTGATTTATTTGACCAATTTTAAGGTACCAATTATTTCTCTAAGATAGACCTCAGATCCGAATATCATCAGCTAAGAGTCAGAGAGTGTGATATTCTAAAAATAGCTTTTTGTACCCGATATGGTCACTTCGAATTCCTAGTCATATCATTTGGTCTTACCAATGCCCCAGCCATTTTCATGGGCTTGATAAACGGTGTGTTCAATTAGTACTTAGACATGTTTGTCATAGTCTTTATAGATGATATTCTGGTCTATTCCCGTAGTAAGAATGATCATGCAGACCATCTTAGAATAGTACTTCAGACTTTAAGAGATCATCAGCTATTTTCCAAATTCAGTAAGTGCAAATTTTGGCTAAGGTCAGTAGCATTCCCTGGTCATATCATTTTTGGTGATAGCATTAGAGTAGATCCTTAAAAGACTGAAGTAGTAATCAACTAGACCAGACCTATTTCTCCATCAGATATCAGGAGTTTCTTGGGTTTGGCTGGCTATTACAGATAGTTTGCTAAGGGATTTTCTTCTATTGCATCCCCTATGTCCAGATTAACTCAGAAGAAAGTCAAGTTTTAGTGGTCAGATCCTTGTGAGAAGAGTTTTCAGGAGTTGAAAACTCCACTCACCTCAGCTCTAGTCTTAGCTCTCCTAGATGGTTCAGATGGGTCCATAGTGTATTGTGATGCATCCATAGTAGGTTTGGGTTATGTCCTTATGCAGCATTGTAAGGTCATAGCCTATGCCTCTAGACATCTTAAACCCCATAAGAGCAATTATCCTACTCGTGATCTTGAGTTAGAAACTGTAGTCTCTGCCTTGGAGATTTGGAGGTATTATCTCTACGGAGTTCATGTAGGTGTCTTCACAGATCATAAGAGTCTTCAGTATGTCTTTTCTCAGAAAGATCTCAATCTTCATTAGAGAAGGTGGTTAGAGCTCTTAAAATATCATGACATGAGTGTCCTTTATCATTTGGGCAAGGCCAACATAGTGGCCAATGCTCTCAGTAAACTATCCATGGGTAGTGTTTCTCATGTTGAGGAAAGTAAGAAGAAGTTAGCTCAGGAAGACCATCATCTTGCTATACTGGGCGTTCGCTTAATCGATATAGATGAGGGTGATATATGGTTTTAGAGTAGTTCAAAATCATCTCTAGTTTCTGAGGATGAAAAAAAAGCAAGATAGAGATCCCAGCTTTGTCAAGTTAAAAGAGTCAGTTCAGGATTAGAAAATAGAGGCTTTCTCCAAAGGGGGAGATAGTGTTCTTAGTTGTCAGGGTCGTCTGTGTTTTCCACGGGTAGATGACTTAAGGCAGCGAATTCTTGCAGAAGGGTATGGTACGTGCTACTCTATTATCCAGGGGCCATAAAGATGTACCGTGACTTACGGGAAATCTATTGGTGGAGTGGGATGAAGAGAGACATTACAGAGTTTGTGGCTAAGTGCTCTACATGTTAGCAGGTTAAGATAGAGCATCAAAAGCCTAGTGGGACCAGGAAGGAGTTTAGTATTCCTACTTGGAAGTGGAAAGTTGTGAACATGGACTTCATGATTTGTTTGCCTCAAACTCGTCATCAGCATGATTCAGTCTGGGTCATTGTAGATAGAATGACCAAATCATCTCATTTTCTTCAAGTTCATACCTCTTATTCATCCGAGGATTACGCCAAACACTACATCAAGGAGTTGATTAGATTGCATGGTGTTCCGTTGTCCATTACCTCAAACAGAGGTACCAAGTTCACCTCTTATTTTTGGAAAGCATTACAAAAGGGTCTTGGTACCCAAGTTCATCTTAGTACAGCCTTTCATCCTCAGATAGATGGTCAAGCATAAAGGACCATTCAGACATTAAAAGATATGCTAAGGGCATGTGCAATCGATTTTAAAGGAAGTTGGGATGACCACTTTCCTTTGATTGAGTTTGCATACAACAACACCTATCATTCTAGTATTCAGATGGCTCCATTCAAATCTCTCTATGATAGGAGATGTAGATGTCTAATTGGTTGGTTCAAAGTTAGTGAGGCCTCAGTTATAGGGCCTGACTTAGTATTCGACGCGTTAGAAAAAATCTAGTTGATTATTGAAAGACTCCGAGCTTCTCAGAGCCGACAAAAGTCTTATGCAGATGTTTGTAGAAAAAATCTCGAGTTTGACATTAGTGACTATGTCTATCTAAGGATCTCCCTCATGAAGGGGGTGAAGCGGTTCCGCAAGAAAGGGAAACTAGTCCCCGATATAGCCTCAGTTCATCCAGTCTTTCATGTCTCTTTCCTCAAGAAGTACATAGGTGACCCATCAGTTGTAGTCCCTATTAAGAGCATTGATGTTCAGAACACTCTCTCTTATGAAGATATTTCAGTTGAAATCTTAGACTATCAGACTCAAAGATTGAGGAACAAAGAAGTCTCTCTAGTTAAGGTTCTTTGGCGAAATCAGTCCCTCGAGGGAGCTGCTTGGAAAGTAGAGGCAGACATGCATACCAAGTATCTTCACCTCTTCTTCGTAAACTCAGATAAATATCAAGGTAACAATTCTCCTTAAGCTTGCTCAGTTTCATATTCGGTGTCTATCACAAACTTGGTATGGAGCTTTATGCTCATGTTCCTATTAGAAACTTGGTATCAAGCACCATTGCATATTCATTCATGCACACATGCATCAGTTCAGTTATGTAATTATGCATCCGACATGCATTCTTATTGAGAGAAACTTAGTTTTTCAGAACACTCAGTCATGCATTCATGAATCAGTTACGCATGCGTCAGATATGTATGTTCAGTAATATATGTTCAGCTTGTCAGTCATGTCAGCCATGAGATCATATTCCATTTATTCATGTTTAGTATGTACTTCAGTTATCCTCTCTCCCCTCTCAGTCAGTCTCATTCGAGGATAAATATTCTCAAGGGGGAGATATTGTAATACCCATACTTTTTCTAGATAATTTCATCTGAAGAATGTCTAGTATTAGGTTCTAAATTGAATGATGGTTATTACATGAGAAATTTGAAGATTTTCACTTTAAGTCATGTGGGAAATTTAATAAGCTTTCCATCGATATAAGATTCGCCCAAATCTGATAACTGGGTCAGAAGTTACGACTATTTCAAGTTCCCATCGTAAAATAGTGCCATATAAGTCTATGGTGCGCCGCACCACAAGAGTAAATGGAATTTGGCAAATTCCAGTAGGGAGACATGATTATGGCGCATTGCGCCAGGTTCTAAATTTATAATTGTCCTTTTCCAGTGTCTCAATGCGAATTCCTCCGCATCGCGCCAAAATTCTAGGTCGCAAAAAAAGGGGCAATGTGATGGCTCCGCATCGCACCATCCCTCAGTTTCCCAATTGTCAAATTCCAGTGACACAGTGCGATAGTGTTGCATCATGCCAGGGGTTCAATTTGGGAAAATATTATTGAAGTTAAATGACACATTCAGGGTTAAAAGGGTCTACTTCCCACCTCTATTTAAGCCCTTTAACACGTGATTCAGCCCTTTTTTACCCAAAATACACTCTCTTATCTCAAAAACCTCTTAATAATAAGCTAGGGTTTTTATATAAGATCTAATTCCAAGAAAGTTTCGCCATCAATCTTCACAAAATCACAAACTAAGGTATGCGTAGTCTTCATTCATGGTCTCCTTTCATCCATAAAGCCCAATAATCTCCTTTCTAAGTTTAAGTTTATGGATTTATTCATGAATTTCATATTGGGTTTGTTTTGTTTATGTTGAGAATGATCAATTGAATTCAAATCCATGTTGGGTGATCAATTTTATGTGGAATTGATTTGTACAGATGTTTATTCATGTTAACTTATAAATGAACCCTAGGATGATGAAATTACAGATAAATCATGATGATTAGTTGTTGTATAATGTTGTCTACATTTGTTATGCCTACCATGTGTTTAACTAAATGTCTACATCAAATAACAATGCCCAACTAGTATGATATCTTGAAATCCCTATGTATGTACAAGGTATGCCTATCACATATTTTGATGGAATGCTTCTATAAATGTATTATGGATTATGATATTAGTTATATGTTCAAGTAAGTTATGCTTGGTCAGTTTTCCTTCCATCGAGTCCTGGGGGTACTCGTACCCAAAACATTAGTTGTGTGCCTAGAGTCATGTCATGTTTTCACAATACTCTCAGTCAAGCTATAATCCTTATACTTCAGACAGTCTTATGACTTAGGAAATCTCCATGATCCCATGACCTCAATCAGTTGTCAGATAGCAGTAGTATTCTGTCAGTCAATGAGATTCATAAATTTAGCTCATGTTCAGTTCAGTAAATCATGTTCAGTGTCCGTTTAGATAGGATTAGAAATTAGCACTGAGTGAACCCAAGGATGGGGACACACTCTATCATATTAGGGTGTGATCCTTAGCAGTCATCCTTACATTCTAAAACTATGTAGCCAGCATAGGTTGAGGCATCAACACTATCGATGAGGGTTGATAAAGTGGATAAGCACTATCAGATAAAGGCCTCACCATTCTCATATAGGGGACACTATCAGATGAGGTTCGCCCATAATTTGTCCTTACCAGTGGGGCGATATTGACACCCTTCCAATTGGGGTTACAGATTGGACCCCAACTCAGCCATAATGGCGTATCAGGGGTATGTCGGTTAGATAACTACTTCCCACAGTTTCATGTTACAAAATCAGGACTGTCAGATATAGTCAATCAGTCTCAGTAATAGAACTTAGATAGTTCTTTAGATTTCAGAACTGTCAGATACAATCAACTCAGATACAGTATGAAACTCAGATAGTTCCATCATATTCAGGACCGTCAGTTATAGTCACTCATGTTATCAGTTATATTCAGACTTAGTAATTATGTTCTCACAGTATTAGTATCAGTTGTTATGTCTTATACATGTATTCTCATGCTCATCATAGTTATCCAGTTATTATTATTGTTTATGCATATGAACCCTATGCATTCAGCCTACCTCACATGCATACCAGTACATTCAAAGTACTGACACATTTGCGCTATGGTGTCTTATACCATAGGTTCAGAGACACGAGTTCCAAAGCAATGGTAGATTCTAGATATTTACAAACAGAGCTAGAAGTGAGTCCTCATTTTTTTAGGACATGATTATTTCCCTATTATCTCATTAATCAGTTTTTTAGTTGGAGTTAGTTGGGGACATATACCATCAAATCCTTACTCAGAAGGTTCAGTCAATTAGTGGCTTTCTAGACTAATATGTTTCATACTTCAGTATTTTCACTTTTGTTTTGGGTATTCTATTACCCCACACAGATCTTATATTATTCAAATTATGTTTAGTTTTGAACCTTACAGCCTTTCTGTTCATGTTTTCATATTATTCAGGATTTTATGCAGTACATATGTACAGATATCAGTCATGGGTTAGCTTGTGGTCCTTCGAGGTCATGAGCACCTGTAGCATTCTGAGCATCAGATTTAGGGTGTTACACAAACTTTATGCACCTCAGCCCCGATAGGATCAGAAAAGTTTCCCTGATGTGGTTACTGGTATGTTATAAGTTTAGAATTTATATGCTTATGCTTTGCTAGATCCAGGAGCCTCTTTGTCTTTTGTAACTCCATATATATATGTTGACTTTGGAGTCAGTCCTGAAATCCTAGCAGAGCCCTTCTCAGTCTCTACCCCAGTGGGTAAGTCTATCATAGTCAGACGGGTATATAGGAACTGTCCGATTATGGTATCTCAGAAAGTTGCTTCAGCAGACCTAATAGAGTTAAAGATCATTGTTTTTGATATTATTCTCAGTATAGATTGGCTTCATTCATTCTATGTTTCAGTTAATTGTATAAAACAGAGTTGTCCATTTTTATTTCTCAAATAAAACTGTCCTAGAATAGAGGTATAGTACTTCAGCACTTAAGGTCAGCTTGTTTCATACCTTTGAGTGAGAAAAATGATATCCAAGGGGTTTATCTATCATCTCTTTTGAGTTAAAGACTCTAGTTCTGAGACTCTTAATCTTGAGTCAGTTTTAATAGCATGTGAATTTCCAGATGTATTTCCTGAAGATCTTCCCAGAGTTCCTCCCGAGAGGGAAATTGACTTTGGAATAGACCTTCTTCCAGATACTCAGTCCATCTCTATTATGCCATACAGAATAGATCCATCCGAACTCAAAGAGTTAAAGGAGCAATTGAAGGATCTCTTAGATAAAGGATTCATCAAGCCTAATATTTCTCCGTGGGATGTATAGACTACCATCAGATAAACAAAGTCACAGTCAAGAACAAGTATCCTCTTCCCAGAATCGATGACTTATTTGACCAACTTCAGGGTGACAGTTACTTTTCTAAGATAGACCTTAGATCAGGATATCATTAGCTCAGAGTCAGAGAATGTGACATTTTGAAAATAGATTTCAGAACTTGGTATGGTCACTTTGAATTCCTAGTCATATCATTTGGTCTTACCAATGACCTAACAGCGTTCATGGACTTGATGAACCACATGTTCAAGCAGTACTTTGACATGTTCATCATAGTCTTTATTGATGATATTTTGTCTACTCCTACGGCAAATGATCATGCAGACTATCTCAAAATAGTATTACAAACTCTCAAAGTCCATTATTTGTTCACCAAATTCAGTAAATGCAAATTTTGGATAAGGCCAGTATATTATGTTGGTCATATAGTTTCCGATGATGGCCTTAGAGTGGATCCTCAAAGGATCAAAGCAGTGAGAAACTAGCCCAGACCCATCTCTCCATCAGATATCAGGAGTTTCTTAGGTTTTACTGGCTATTATCTATGGTTTGTTGAAACATTTTTGTCTATTGCATCCCCCACATCCAGATTGACTCAGAAGAAAGTCCAATTCCAGTGGTCAGATGCTTGTAAGAAGAGTTTTTAGGAGTTGAATACTCGGCTCACTACAGACCTAGTTCTGATTTTACCCGACGGTTCAGAAGGATGTGTTGTGTATTGTGATTCTTCCAGAGTTTGTTTGGGGTGTGTTTTGATGTAGAAGGGTAAAGTTGTGGCCTATGCCTCTAGATAGCTTAAGCCCTATGAAAAGAATTATCCCACTCATGATCTTGAGTCAGCATTTGTCGTGTTTGCCTTAAAGATTTGGAGGCACAATTTGTATGGGGTATATATTGATGTGTTTACCGACCATAAAAATTTGTAGTATGTATTCTCTCAGAAAGACTTGAACTTGCATCATAGAAGGTGGTTAGAGTTGTTGAAAAACTATGATATAAGTATTCTGTATCATTCGGGTAAGGCCAATGTAGTGGCTGATACTCTTAGTAGATTTTCCATGGGTAGTGTTGCTCACGTTGAGGATGGTAAGAAAAATTTAGTTCCGGAAGTTCATCAGCTTACCAGGTTGTGTGTTTGTTTGATTGATTCGGCTTAGGGTAGTGTTTGGGTGTAGAATAGTTTGAAATCATCTTTGGTTTCTGTAGTAAAAGAAAAGCAGGACAGAGATCCCAGTTTAGTTAAGCTGAAAGAGTCGGTCAGAGATCAAAAAGCAGAGGTTTTTTCCTAAGAGAGAGATGGTGTTTTGCATTGCCAGGGTAGACTATCTGTGCTATATATGGATGGAATAAGGCAGTAGATTCTTGCAGAAGTGCATAGTGCACATTACTCGATTCACCCAGGGGCCACTAAGATGTACCACAATTTGTGAGAAGTCTATTGGTGGAGTGGGATGAAGGAGGACATTGCAGAGTTTGTAGCTAAGTGCTCAACATGTCAACAGGTTAAGATCGAGCATCAGAAGCCTAATGGGTCTATGTAGGAGTTCGGTATTCCCACTTGGAAGTGGAGGAAGTGAACATGAACTTTGTGATGGGTTTTCCTCGAACTCATCGTCAATATGATTTGATTTGGGTCATTGTGGATAGGATGACCAAATCAGCCCAATTCTTACCAGTTTATACCTCTTACTCCGATGAGGAGTATGCCAAGTTCTATGTTATGGAGTTGGTTAGATTACACAGTGTCCCATTGTCTATCATTTCAGATAAAGGTACGCAGTACACCTCTTACTTTTGGAAAGCATTCCAAAAGGGTTTTGATACCCAAGTTCACCTCAGTACAGCCTTTCACCCTTAGACAGATGGTCAAGCAGAGAGGACTATTCAGACTTTAGAAGATATGTTGAGACCCTGTGTCATCGACTTTAAGGGTAATTAGGATGACCACTTAACTTTGATTGAGTTTGTGTATAATAACAGCTATCATTCCAGTATCCAGATAGCTCTATTTGAGGTACTTTATAGGAGGATATGTAGATCTCCCATTGGTTGGTTTGAGTTAGGTGAGGCCACATTAGTAGGTCCTGACCTAGTATTTGATGCCTTAGAGAAATTTCAGTTGATCAGGGAAAAGCTCAAGACAACTCAAAGCCGACAAAAATCATATACAGATGTAGGGAGAAAGGATCTCAAATTTGATATTGGCAATTTTGTGTATTTGAAAATCTCTCCCATGAAGGGAGTGAAAATATTCAACAAGAAGGGAAAAGTCAATCCCCGATATGTCGGTCCATATAGAATTCTCAGTTATTTTAGAAAGATACCTTACGAGCTTGAGTTGCCTTCAGACAGCTTTCGTACACCCAGTGTTTCACGTCTCCTTGCTAAATAAATGCATTAGTGACCCAGCAGTTGTAGTCCCTATAGAGGGTACAAATGTTCAAAACTGTCTATCTTATGAGGAAGTTCCAATCGAAATCCTTGATCATCAAGTTCTCAGTCTGAGGAACAAAGAAGTTTCTTTGGTCAAAGTTCTTTGGCAGAATTAGTCCATTGAGGGAGATACTTGGGAAGCAAAAGTAGATATGAATACCAAGTATCCTCACCTCTTCTCCGCAAACTCAGACTCATCTCAGGGTAATAGTCTTCCTTAGATTTACTCAGTTCCATGTTCAAAGTACCTTTACAAACTTGGTATCAGTTCAGCTGCATAGCATTCTCATATCATGCATACCTTCATGAAACAGCTCAGTCATATGTCATGTCTTCATAATTCACTCATGCTTCAGTTATGCATGTTCAGTATGAAAACTCATTTTATCAGTAGTTTCAGTCATATAATCAGGCTTCAGTTGTGCATGTTCAATATGTAAGCTCAGTCTAGCAGTATTCTCAGCTTAGTCAACCTCATTTGAGGACGAATGTTCCCTGGGGGGAAATATTGTAAGACCCCATAAAAGTCCTAGTCTAACTCATTCCTATATAGCATGAAAAGAGGTCCCAGACTTAGAAAAAATTAGCCAAGTATTAACACTAAGTTTCTTTTTGGACTCGATATTTCAATGACTTTATTTTTTATCTTTTCGACCTTGGATTGTTGATTTGTTAGTTGATTCATGATCAGGAATGTTAATAGGTCATATCAGGTGTGTTTTCGAATTTTTGGACTAGCGCAAGGGTGAGTTTGGATGTCCAAAATAGTAAGGTCTCGCGATAAACTCACGACGCGAGATCCAGTCCTTGTTTCTGGGAGTTGCGATGCAAGGTCTATTCCCCATTTCTAGGAGTCGCTCTTCGAGGCTCATTTACATGGGAAAAGAGTCTTAGGGACAGTTTAGTCCTTTTTCCCTCACCCAAATTAGCTAAAACATAAAATTAAACACCAAATAGGGCAAATTGCATTCATTATTCACTCAATCCTCTCAAGAACAAGCCCTAGTTTTATCAAGCTCAAGAATCAAGTCTCAAGAATTCACCACAATCTTCATGAAATTAATAATCAAGGTATCTTAGGTGTTCATCCTTAGGTTTCCATCCACCCTTGGAGTTCAAGAATCCTTTTTAAAACTATGAGTTTATTGATTAATAAATTTACATATGCAAATTTTGGTTGTATTCTTGTCTGTGTTGTTGTTTTGGTTTTAATTCAAGATTTTTTTATGAGTTTCATGAACCTAAGATAGCATTTATGTTAATTGATGTAATTCCGATGTTACAATCCTTGAAATTAAAAGTTTAAGTTGTAGTCATGATACTTACGGGTTGTTCATTATTATGTATAACAATCATGCCCCCCAAGTGTTTGATAGAATGTCCATGTGAATTGAATAATGTAATCATGACATGTTAGTATGTGTTCTCATTCATGTATAAGTTCATGGCCTTCAAGTGTTTGGCAAATTGCCTTAGTGAATGAATTATGAAAAATTGACTATTGTTATGCTTTCAAGAAGTACTACATTTTAAGTTTATGCTATCGAGTCCTAGGGGTATTTATGAACTGAATTCTAGTTGTTTACTTCGTCCCAGTAAAAATAGAGTAGACCCATTAAAAAAAGGTCAAGAACAATAGTATCCCATCAGTAACAGAAATCAGTAAACTCAGTCCAGTTCAGTCAGTCAACACGATCAGTGTCAGTTTAGTCAAGCTTAGTACAATCTAGCGATCAGTGTCTATTCAATTGGGAGTAGAATTCAGCACCGAGCGAACCCAGGGATGGGGGCATTCCTGCCAGCAGAAAGTTTGACCCTTAGTAGCAGTCCCTATGTTACAGAACTACGTAGCCAGCGTAAGGTAAGACGTCCTCCTTCCAGACTAGGGTTGACGCAACCGTATATATGATTTATGAGTCTTCCTGCCAGATTAGGGTTGACCCAGCATTTTTAGTATCCCTTGGCAAGGTGCTAATACCCTTCTAACTGGGGTCACAAGTTGGACCCCAACTCAGTTTATAATTAGGGTATGTTGATTAGATGAACACTCCCACAGTTACAGTTTCAGACTCAGTATAGAACTCAGTTCAATTCTACTGAATTAGGACTGTCAGAAATAGTTACCCAGTTATTATTAATATAGTTATCAGTAAACTCAGATATCAGTTACTCAGTTATTAGAACTTAGTATTCAATTTCAGTATGATCTTAGTTACAGTATACATGTATATGTACAGTCTTGCATAATCAGTATGCACAGCGGTTTCAGTTACCAATGTACTCTCATTCAGTTATATACATATCATTTAGTCAGTTATTGTTCATGCATATGAACTCATGTATATTAGCCTACCTCACTTAGCATACCATTACATTCAAAGTACTGATGCGTACTCTTTATTTTGTGCTATGATGTATCATATCATAGGTTCAGACACACGGGCTCCTGACCGTCCCTAGCAACTCAGGTTATCAGCAGCAGATACAGTGGTGAGTTCTCATATTTCAAGGATAGAGTTATTTATATCAGTACTCTAGCTAATTCAGTAGTCAGAGTTAGTTAGGTACTTGTCCCATCAACTCCACATTCAGACAGTTCAATTAGAGGCTTTTCAAACTAGACTATTTCAAATAGATATTTAGTTTTTCAGTATTACTATCAGTATTCAGTATTTAGTTCAGTATTCAGATTATTAACCTGATGGCATTTCAGCCTTACTTCCACAATATTTTAGTGTTATTATAAAGTCCTTACAGCAGGTACCAAACATGGGTTATCTTGTGGTCCTTTGGGATTGTAAGTATCGTGTGACGTCCAGGGTGCAGACTCGGGGCGTTACATAAGCTTATCGGGTCCACGTACCATAGGCCGACACCTATTATCTTCTTGAAGTCTTGGGAGGGAAAGGTGTTCATGGTGAAGGTTTTTGCACGTTGCTTGGAATTTATGATCTTTCTCAGAACAACCTTCTATTTGGCGTCAAGTTCTACGTATATGTCCACATTCTTTAATGGTCCCAGAACTTCAACAAATTTTGGAGGAGGAGCAGTTGCAATTATTTTTAGTTTCATATTATAGAGTATATGTATAATTGTTTTTTTTCTTTTTCATAACTACCACTATAGGAGTGTATGGATTTCTCACCTTTTTGGATGGTATGACACCCCTCTTGAATTTTAATTCCTCGACAGCTTTAGTGATAGCATTTATTCTTTCAAAGAGTTTATCTTGTCTGTCCATGCAATCTTTTTATTTTAAAAAAGAACATAAGGGTGGAGAGGGGTGAGAGGGACCACTGTAAGGGTAAGAGAGACCAGTGTAAGGGTGAGAAGGACCAGTGTAAGGGGTGATTTCAAATATGTTTATTTTTTCTTGAGCATCAACATGCTCATCATTACGACTGAAGCAGAATCAACATCAGCATGGTTGTCACCAACATGAACAACTCCACCAGAAACACCCCCAGAAGCAGCACCCTGATTTGTTGTAGCAAGTTGGTCGTGAAGTGCCTCAACATTATGCTGACCTTGCCTAACTACTCTTCCTGTTCCTATTGATCCAGCCAATTCCTTCTTTATTAACTCCCCCATTTGGTCTACTATTGTATCAGCAAGACCTAAAGTAATAAAAGAAGTCATCTCCAACTCTTGTTGATTGGGTATGATCCATGGATGCACAACCTAAAAGAAAGGGTAGATACGTCTAAATCAAATAATAATTTGCAGTTAGTTGGACAATATGATAACATAGATAACTTATGCAACAGATGATCTTAATGGTGCAATAGATGATTCATATGTGGCAATAAATTAACCATTTATTACATCAGATTATCCATTTGTTGCATAAGTTTCAGTAGATGGGTAATCTGTTTAGTCAGGTTCAAAGAACCAAAGAAACAGATGGGTAATCTGTTGTAAGAAATGGCTAATCTATTGCAACAGATTACTGATCTATTGAACCAGACAGGTAATCTATTAAGAAAAATTATAATAGATTATCAATCTGTTACAACATATAAATCATCTATTTCAATATCTTTCTTTAAGTCAAATTATTTTACTTGAAAAAAGACCTACTACATCATTCGGAGGGTTAAGGAGATCAATATTCTTAATTCTCGTATTGCTCTTTTGATAACGCTCAACTTAAACATCAATTTGAGTGCAAGGCAATCGTTGTCAATATATTTACCCAACAAGAGTCGGGGTCGAATCCATGAGGAACAATATAAGTGGTGATTGAGTAGGTTCAAAATAAAAGTTACTAACCAAATTCAAACCTATAGTACAAAATGGATTGGGGCTTTTTGATGTTTTTGAACATGAACGTAATTCTTAGGATTCTAATGGACTAATTTGAGACTAAGAATAATTAGAGTGTAATCAATTAGGAATGGATGTTGTGACTATGCTATCCTAGGGGCAAGATATGCATGGGTATGTAATGATTCGATGCAAATTCTAGTTGTTGATGATATGGTAGGCTAGGTCTAAAGTCCTTGAGGCTAGTTTTTCAAAAAATCCATAAAGATGTCACTCATTGACCCTTTTGAGTTCCTAATGAGTGTTCAATTAAAGCTACCCAATACCTCATTTAGGCACCCCTATTTCTAGGATGGAACCCGGAGGGATAGTCAACCTCCTAATCACCCTTAAGTCTAAGATAGTGAAAAGTGTAGAAAACTACACACATAATTGTCTATCATTTCTTTGGTTTCCTCATCCTTCTTTTAAGGATGATATGGATTCCTAAAGTTCACCTAAAACCCTTCTTTCGAAGATGGCCTTGAGTTTTCTAGAGTTTGGAGCTTTCACCTATCAAACCTGTTTAGGTATTTGGGGATTTCACGCAATAAATCCCAAGCAAATTATCAAGCAATAATAGAACCCATCATTAAAAAACTCAAATCTACACAAAAATATCACAACCCACACACAATTGCACCCTAATCAAGCATAATTCCAAGAGATAAATCTAGCAACACATAATGATAATAAACACTAATAAACCAAGATGTCTATTAAAGTTATGCATAGGAAAAATAAAAAGAGGGAAAACCACACTTTAGACTCAAATGAATCTTCAATATACAAAGCCAAATCTATACTTGAAAGTTACTCTAATGTCTTCTTAGCTCAAATTAGTATAAATTTAAGCACCAAGCTTCAAGAAATTACAAAAAACCTAGACTAAGGATGGGAGGTAGGGTTGTGGAAAATGGATGATAATATAAATGATGGTTTTGAGCCTTTAAATAGGAATTTAGGGTCACCTGGCCAAAATTACATTTCTTCCCTTGGGTCATTTTTCGCTCTCACACGATTGTAGCAGCTTGATCGCGATCGTACTCACTGCGATTGCGGTTAGTCTATCGCAATCGCAGTTGGTTGACTATCTTGACTCGCCGCGATCGCGGGCTAGATCCTGATCCTACTTCAGCTTGTCAATCTCTTGCACTTCAATTCCCTTTTTTACCCTTTTAGCTCAAGTTTTCTTCTTTTCTTTTCAGCACTTGTACACCTGCAAAATATGGGAATTAGTACATTTAATAGGAAGGTTGTCTCATTTAGACATTTGAATCGTAGTAGTGTGCACGAAAGTGGACTGCAAAATGAGTAGTGAATTCCCCACTTATCATCTTTGCAATCAACCACCTAAGGATCCTTGGATGAGAAATCTCATCTGGATAGTTCTTAACCTACTTTCAGAGGGGAGGAATGACTTCAAATGTGCAAGTATAAAAAATGTAAATAGGGAGTAAACAAAAAAAGTCATAATAATTATTCAATATAATTATAAACTAATGTAAGCATAAACAAATAGTGATTAAATTTACCATGAAAGCCTAAGAAAAGCCGTAGAAGGTGATTGTCTTTGGGGATAGCTTTGGCAATAAATATTTGATAGTCAATTTGTAGCTATCATATTTCCAGGGATAATTGTTGAATTTCTCTAAATCCTCAGCAAACTCCAACAAATCATCTTCTATGACTTTGTTGACGTCTCATGCCAATATAACGGAATGGGCAAACCAAACCAAGCACAGTTGCTCCTTGTACGTCCAGCAATGTCCAACAACCCATCTATTTTTTCCTTACGTTTGTTGGTTTTGGTGGGTGGTCGCTTGTGCTTTGCGAGAATTTTGACTTTTGAGAGTCGCCACTTAATTTATTTGAAAATGAATTAAGAAAACCTTTGAAAGTTACTTAAATGATCCAAAACAAAAAAAAAACATTTCAGTTTGAAGATTCTAAGTAAGTGGTTTCTATTAATACTCTTGGAAGGCTGTTAAGGCACTAAGAGTATCCGCTAACTTGCAGTTATCCGGACTGTTTGAAAATATCTTTTGACTAACTTCAAAAAGAAAGATTGATTGCTGAAGAGTAATTGATTTTAGGAAAAGACTTGTGTAAAATAGATTTGAACAACTTAGTAGGGACTTTAACTAAGTCTAAACAAATCAATAACAAAGCATGTATAAGGGGTAGGGGAGAAAATAAAAGACTTAGGTCATTGGGCCCAAATCTATAGACCCTATCCTAATCTAATTGGGCTTTTGGCCTACTTACACTGTCTAATCTAAATATTAGGCTTTCGGCCCACAACCTTTCCTAAGCTTGTTTTCGAACCTTTGAGGGCCAAAATCCACCTCACCTGTATTAAAATACAACTTTGGCTTCAAGGCCCAAATGAATGAATAAATAAATAACTAAATGAATAATTAAAAAGAAGACAATAATAAAAATCGAGACTTTTCAAGTCTCTTAGTGACCTCATCAATGGGTTTTGACCTATTTTCCTTCTTCGTCTATCTTTTATCACCCGCACGCCATGTAGTGGACCTTGAATTTAAATTTTGGACTTGACTCGAAGAGGTGATCCTCAGTCATCCATTACAAAATGCAAGAGAAGAGGAGTTCATTCGGACTCGAGATATTTTTTGCATGCAAAGAAAAGATAAAGAAACTAATATACATTCAAGGCATAATAGTTACATATTTCAAAGCAAAATAAAATATCAAGAATCAATTTTTGAATTACAATGATATGCCCACTTGCACACGTATAACAAGAGTGAGATTCAATAGATAAAATACAAAGCAAAGACATCCACTTGCATGCCTCATAATTTATGTTCATATTAAGAATGAATAAAGGTAAAAGGAACAAGGTCATATTCAATGAATTAATGCGAGAAACAAATAATGTGAGATTGCGAAAGTAAAGGGGTGGGGCAACAAGAAAAATACTCATGACTTCTAAAATTAAACAAACATAGACACAAATCCATATAACAAAAGAAAATAAAGGTTAACTTCTAAAGAAAGAGAATCTTTAAATTTCAATTAAGGAGACATTAACGAAAATTTATACATCTAAATTACAATTAATATTTTATGGAAAAATATGTAACGACCTATAGTTTGTATTTTTAAGACATCGTTGATTCTCTTTTGATATTATGAATAAAAGGGAGACGTGAATCAAGTCTTTACACACACAAAGAGCACATATAACAATCCAGATTAATAAAATAGGAATAAAAGTTTAGCATCCCTAAAAGTAAAATATCATTCAACAATCATACTATGCATGAGTCAAAAATACCCAAATAATTCTATTTAGCCACAAAAGTTTGAACTTTCTCATCATTTTGACAAGACAACATGCGAACAAAAGAGGAATAAACATCTTGGATGAAAATAAAGTTAGCACTTCATCTCTTATATAAGGATTTTTGAAATCCATTAAAATAATTAGCAAGCAAATGACAAATTCTTGACTTAACTAATTACTATTTTTATTAAGGCAAAACAAACAATAATAACTATTTTTCCAACATAAAAAATACAACTTTACATGCTAAAATAAACATATTTGCCAACAATGAATTTACACAAGGCATGAATTCGTTTTTAGAGCAGAGATCAAAACTTTATACATAACAATCAAAGAATAAAGTTAGAAGGCAAAACAATCAATATTAAATATTCTTTTCAACATAAAGGAAATAACTTTACATACTAAAAACAAACATATCTACCAACAATGAGTTTAAACAAGATATGGGTATGTTTTTCAAGCAAAGATCTAAACTTTATCCAAAATAATCAAAGAATAAAGTCAAAAGGCAAAACAATCAATATTAACTATTCTTTTCAACATAAAAAAAATAACTTTACATGCTAAAAACAAACATATCCACCAACAATGAGTTTAAATAAGACATGAGTATGTTTTTCAATCAAAGATCTAAATTTTATCCAAAATAATCAAGGAATAAGGTGAAAAGGAAAAACAATCAATATTAACTATTCTTTTCAACATAAAAAAATAACTTTACATGCTAAAAACAAATTTATCCACCAACAATGAGTTTAAACAAAGCATAAGTATATTTTTTAAGCAATGATTGAAACTTTATCTATAATAATCAAAGAATAAAGTCAAAAAAGACACATACAACTATTGCTTGCTCATTTTTATATCATGAATATGAAAATAATTAAAATATTGATACCACAATATCCTATGGCCTTCAAGGCCATCTACAGCAAATAATCTCAACAAACAAAATTATAACTACGAACTACGAAGAAGAAAACGATAATAAAACTAAAAAAAAAGGTGTGTTCACCTTTTTGGGAGCAGAAAAATGAGACTAAGAGCTTCATCGGAATCAACCATTACCAGAAAATATCGCCAGCAACTCAAAAATTTTGATTAGCCGACCAACTCTATGAAACAAAAATTTTTACTAAATAAAAATAACTATTTTGCTCAAAAGAATTTTTTCACCTTTCTAGCCTCTTTTTTTCTTACTTTTCAACCCCACTTTCTACTAAAGTAGTGGTAGTATTTATAGGAGAGAATGGGTTTTATTTTCTTTCCTCCGCCAATGTGGGTGAAAAGTATTTATTGGAAAGGACGAGGATTTATTTCTTGTCATCCATCAATGTGGGAGAAAAGCCATTTAGGGGTGTTTTTGGAATTTTAAGATTGAAGATAAGGTAAGGTGGAAGATAATGTGGTGGAAAATTGTACAATGTAGTACAATTTTTAAATTTTAAAATTGAAAAAATGACAAGGTTGAGGGGGGAATTGTACAAGCAGTACGATTTGAAATTTTTTTTGGTGGGAATTGGGTAGAAGTTATGAGAGTTTTTGGAAATTTTGGGGTTATTTAAAATATAACCCCAATTGGAATTTAAAATTTAGCCAAGTTTAATTAATTTTGACAAAATTAAAAATCAATTGGTGGATTGCATTGCAATTATGGCCAATTTGATTTCAATTATGGCTAAATCTAATAGATTGGCTAAATTAAATTAAAATTTGATATAAATTAATATTTCTTTTAATCTCGAGCTTTTTGATTTAATAAAATCAAAGACATATTTATTCAAATAAATTATTTTTGAGAATAAATTATATTTAATCAAGATTTAAATCATTTAAATTTATTTCAAGATAAGTCTTGATTAAAATCCAATATTTTGTAAAATAAATATTTAAGTAATAAAATTAAAAAATTTCGTATAATTGAATACGCTAATATATAATCACTACTTAATATAACAAATTTACCTAAATAAATACATTGAAAAGTTTTTTATTCAAATTAAATAAATGTTGTAATTTTATTCAAAAATCGAAGAAACTCAAAAATAAACTTAGTCGAGGAGGGCAAAAATTAGGTGTCAACAGCTTGGACAATGTCTTGCCTTTATTTGATGGTAGTAGTTTGGCTGTCTTGCTTGCCTTGGATGTTTTACGGGGTATTTCCTTGATGAGAGGTTCTTTTTGACGATCGTATCTTAAGTCTATCACTATGGCAAACTCTGTCATCCCAAAACAAATCGGCATGCCATAGTAGTTGATCCCAATTTTATCCATCTCCCCCCCGCCCTTCCTTCAAATCTTTATCATCCCCCACGTCCTTGATCCTACGCTTGAAAAGACCATATACCATGCTCATTTGGAAACGGGAATTGTTGTCCTCAGACAGCCGAAGAAAGTGTCCAAAGCAGCTCTTCTTAAAAAGTTCCTCTAGTTGTTCCTTCTTCATAGTGTTCCTAAATTCATCAAAAGGTTTCCCCAACAAAGATTTAACTACCAAATCACCAGGTAGTTTTGTAGGGTTATATATCAGCATCTCAACTTGAAACCTATGAATACTAATAGTTTTGACAGGATCATGTTGGGATTTCGATCTTAATTCACGCCCCATTAGTAATGCATTATCATCATGTTGGTCACCATCATGTTTCTCTCTTTCTATTTCCTCCCCTTCTTGTTTATCTTCTTCTTCCTCCTCCTCATATTTATTTTCCATACCATTCTTTACATACCCTTCTCTACCTCCCTCAATACAGTTTTCATAACTTTTCTCAGCTTTACTTTTCCCTAATTGAGATTGTTCGGGAAGTTTCTCCTAATCCATCTGTACTTTAGCTTTTTTTGTTAGGTGGTCAGAAGTTGATCCACTTTCAATTTTTTTTTCTTTTGGGAGACATATTTTAACTACAAATAACAGAAAAACAAAGAAAATATTACAATTGATGTCTGCATAATTTTTAAAAAAAGGTAAGATGAATTTTAATAAATTTTTATACGCCTTATTACAACATACAATTGCAATGACTCCATTGAAATTGTAGTTGACCCTATCAAACCATCACTAATTCTAACTAAATTAATTTATATATTTCAAATAATGACTTGATATGAAGTATTTCAACTCTAATTAATCAGTCGATGACTCAAGTCAGGACAAACGCAATACCAATAATATGCAATTGGAACAACTCAATTGAAATTGTAGTTGACCCTATCAACCCATCCCTAATTCTAGCTAAATTCATTTAGATATTTCAAATAATGGCTTGATATGAATCATTCCATACAAATTGATCAGTCGATGACTCAGGTCCGGACGAACGCAATACCAATAATATGCAATTACAATGAGTCAATTAAAATTATAGTTGACCATATTAACCTATCCATAATTCTAGCTAAATCAATTTAGATATCTCAAATAATGGCTTGATATGAATAAATAGAGGACTAACCTATTACAACAGATGACACATATGTTAAAAATTAACAAACAATCATAGACATCTATTAGAATAGATGCTCCACCTATTTCAACAGATGATGTATCTGTTCGTCATTAGCTAACAAATAATGTTATATATTGAAACAGTTGACTTATCTGTTGGAAATTATCAAACAGATAAAGAAATTTGTTTCAACATATAAATTAGCTGTTAGAAATTAATAAATAGATGTTGCCATCTGTTGCGACAGATGACTAATCTATTAAAAATTTTCAAACATATGTAGACATCTGTTACATCATATGACTTATCTTTTTTAAGATATTTTTTTAATTTTAATGTAATTTTCTAGATGAAATAAATAAAAAAATACTAAGGTGGTAAAAAGTTTTATTGGATAACTCAAAAATCACCCCATTGAGTTGTCTTATCTTGTCTTTTAAATGTCTCATCATCGTCTCCTCGTTCTCCTCAAAGAGTTTCACCACCATAAATTATTAATAAATATTAAACTCAGCTGATCTTCTTCAACCACATATTAAATATTTTATCTCTCTTCTTTCTCTTTCTCTTTCTCTTTCTCTTTCTCTTTCTCTTTGTCTCCTATTTATGGTAATACCAAACGTCTCTTATTTTTTTTCTCTATGTTCTCTTTTTTCTCTCCTCTTTTGCTTGAGGATCCTTTTAGATCTCAACCAATCTATATCTTTTCTCAATTGAAATTGGTGTTTTAATTCCTTTACTTTTGACATCCAGGCTTCGTTCACTATTAGATCTGCGCTCTTTGCTATTATTCTTGCCTTGTCATCTACTTCTTTGCCTGTTTTATCAAATTTATTCTATTTTTTGTGATGAAAATTAAAATTGTGAATAGCATATTTTTACACTGGTTATTTAAATTAGTTATTTACATTTGTTGTTTTTATTTATTTACCCATTACTCATATCTTATTTATTGAAAAAATTAAAGGAAAGGTTTTTGTTGAGTCTTGAATGAATGAACCATTGTTTTTATTAAAATTTTTGAAAAAGTTATCTAATGGGACAACTTAAAAAGCCTTGTTGGCTATTTATTGTTTGTTTCTTTGTTGTTGATGTTGTTGGTAGTGTTGGTGGTATTGGTGGGGTTGGTGTTGCAACTGATGAATCAATATCGGTCTTCCAACAGATTCCCCATATATTGTAACTGATTAATCAGCTGTTAGAATACCCTTCTATTGCAATAGACGGTCCACCTGTTGGAAAAATCAAACCAGTAGCAAGGATTAATTAATTTCATCAATAGATGACCCACCTGTTTCAACTGATGGGTCAGTTGTTATAATAGATGGGTCACCGGTTACAACAAATGATTTTTTGTGTTACCCATTTATTGAATTTTGTGTTACCCCCTTTTTTAAAACTATGTAGGCATCAATTGTAATGACATTTTTTTTGCTATTGTTTGTAGATAAAAGATGTCTCCCAAAAGAAAATAAAGTGAAAGTGGATCAACTTTTCCCGACCAAGATAAAAGGCTAGAGTAAAGATAGGTTTGGAGGAAACTGACACGTTCGAGATGTTCTGCTGCCTTGGAATGCATATCCATTATTTGATTGAAATGGTCAAAAAACTCATCTCTATTATATGTTTTAATTGCTCCATAAAAAAGGGTCACAACCCTTTCATTATGAAAGTTTATTCAAATATTATCTCTAAGATGCCTCATACAACAACCAAAGTGAGCTGAAGTGT